>LR999454.1:15970127-17220968 GCA_905216605.1 Arabidopsis arenosa | reverse complement strand
TAAGCTCGCAAAAGCTAATGGAAAGTGGCCTAATTTTGAGAATCTACTGTATTTAATATCATGTTTAATTAGTGCTTATGGATTGGAAGATTAGTGTGTTACTAATATAATCTCCTCCTGAGAGGAGCTAGTGACAGCTGATGCATGATTCTTAATTAAATCCTGACAGGGACAATCCAAAACAAAACAAAAAAGGACAAAAACAATGAAGAAGAAAGAAAGAAACAGAGTGGAATCAGAATCCGATCCCTTTCTAACAGCACTCTTCCTTTTTTGAAAAACTTGTAAAAGTTTCCAGCTTTCCTCTTTTCAACAAGTTGTCCCTTTAGTAATTTCTTCTGTCGTTGCATGTTTGAAACACGTTATTCTGCAATTAACAAAGATAAAAAAATCATAGATTTTGCATTATAAAGAGCTCGTTAATGTCACTATCTTCTCTGCACAGATCACCTTTAGTACTTGGCAAGGTGACATCGATGGCAAGGAACTCATCAGAGAGTAGTAGCAAGAAGAAGCAAGAAAACAGAGTGTGCGAGAAGATCTTCAGAGCAGTGACTAGTCCTGTCCGAACCGTTCGCCGCATCTCCACCAAACCTTCACCAGCAGAGGCTGTTCGCGTCAAATTTGCAGAGACACCGACTCAGGCAGCCAAACCCATTACAAAGATGAAACCGGTGATCGCTCGAGTGGAGACTAGTATCAAAACGGACGAGAGGTTCACCGACTATATAAAGAAAGCGAAGCTGAAGATAAGGGCGATGACGAATGTCGGTGATATGATGAAGGAGGATGCGTGGGAGACAAGTGAGACAGATCAGACACGTCATGATCATCATCATCACCATGTCCCGATCTCTCACGTAGGAAGTAGTGGGAGATCATCAGATCAGTTCTCTGAGTACATAAAGAAGGCAAAGATGAAGCTCAGATCCTCTTCCACCATTGCTCGTGCAAACCCGACTTTCAAGTGATGAATTTCGACAAAAGATTTGAATAATCCTGCAGGCCTAAGATTTATATTATGATATATGTATATGTTTTGTGGTCCGTGTGAGTGATACTTTGATTGATATTTTGACAATAACGGACATGGATTTGTTGTATTAATGAAAACTACGTATATACGTAATTTTATGATCATTTTACTATATTTTGTTGTTACATTGTAGAGCGAGTGGTTTATTCTTTTCTTAAAAATGTACAAAATATCATCATATATGGGCTGCGAATGGGCCGTCAAAGAAGAGTCTCATCATATATATAGAGATGATAGTTAATGAATGACTAAGAAAAATAATGAGAAAGTTTGGAATATAATGAAATGACATGCACCGATGCACGATCGTTAAATCCCGTTATTAAATAGTACAACCATCGGCTCTGAATGGGCTGTTAAGAAGGTTTTTGCCGTACGTAACATGACGTCGTGACCTGTACTGAATATTCATTCATTTTGAAACGATAACTCTTTTTTATTTGTTGAGTGCCAAAAAGGGCAGATTCTGTTGAGATTTCGTTTTCTTATTTTACTATAATCATTGCCTTAACACGTATATTTTTATGTTTCTACTACTGATGTTAAAATTTTGCAATGGATAACTTAATTATTCGTTCTTTCGCTTCGTTTTCACTTTTCACAATATATCATAAATGAAATGTGTTTGTGTAATAATAAAATATATATATATATATATACAAAAATATACACGTGTTTTAATCTCATAATTTTGTATATATACTTGAAAATTCTAAAAGATTAAATATCTAATTAAGAACATTGATGTATCTTGTATCCGATATCGTTAAATTCGAAAACCTATATAAGCCAAATGTTCAAAATGAAAATTTACATTGTTAGCAAAAAAATACTAATATATGTTGTTTCCACTATGATAAAGCGGAGAAGTCCCTTTTCGACGATCAAGAGTCAAGTTTGACTCCAGATGCATCATATGCACTGCTCTTATAGACAAAATTAGTCGTATATTTAAATAATAACAAAATCAATACGACGAATCTCATGATCGGCCCTTCTGCAATTTATATTCAAATTAAAAAAAACTACATTCATATGTCAACTAAAGCTGACGTTAAAACTGGTTTGAAAACAAAACAAAAACTCGAGGACGCCTAGTGTTTAGACTATTTTATGATTTAGCAAACGCAAACAAATCAATGTTTTGTTTCCTACATTGTATTTATGAGCAATCGGTTGGGTTATCCACTTATTTGTAAAAGAAAAGAGAGAGAACAAAAAAACTAATAGAAAAAAAACAATAAATCGGAATAATTTGATTCGATATATATCAAGTAGTCGACAGTGTGTAAGCGAGGACACTGGACGGTGGCACGATAGATGAGTCATGAAGGCTTCACATTACTCACAATGGTTGGTCATTTTATAATTATTTTATGAGTTGTATAAAACGTTTACATCCTCATATATAATTGAACTAATATCGTCTATATATATGTAATTTAATTTGTCTGTTCACTCGCTATCTATCGTCAATGCCCTTGCAAAAGGCAAGCACAAAAATTACGAACAAATCAATGGCCTCTCGGTGGCAGAGAGACCAATGAAAATCTCAATATTTTGATTAGGGGTGAATTCATTGTGCATTTGTGGTATACATATATTCAGGAAAGAATAGTTTAAACGCGTACACACGTGGAAAACGTATAGGGAAGTCAGACTTTTGGATGATTAGAATAAGTTATACTAGAAAAGATGCACAAGTCTTGAATCTTTTATTGAATGATAAACGTAGGAGGTTATACTAGCAGGTAACCCTAAAAGATAATATAAAGATCAGAAGGCCAGTAGTTAATGGACGATATGCCCAGAGTAGAGTTGTTGGCAGATGATGAATATCACCAAACCATCTGTTACTTTAGAATGGATGCACAAGGACAAGGTAAGACAATAATGTAATGTGTGCTTAGTTAAAACGGCGTCGTAAAAAAGAAGAAGAGATTTTTGTCTTTTCCCGCAAGCGAGAGGACTCTTCCTTCTCCTGGGGGCACTGTGGGGAGAACAAAGCGGTTGTTATGGCCACAACAGACTCGATCGAATGACTTGTTCCTCCGTGGGCCCTCCAACTTAATTTATCACTAGATCCTGACCCGCACGTACGTGCGGGATTTCATATTTTAAAAAATGTTTTCTAATAAAATTTAATTCAATATAGATAAGACAATGAGAGAAAGTAGTGTCGTCCCGTCCCGTCTCGTTGCCTATCTTAAATTTTTTTGTCACGTAACTGTTTCCTTTAAAATAATTACCAATATGAGAATGTTTAATTTAGTTCAACTGAGAAGAGAATGGGTAAGAGATTTAGATGGAATACCTGTATTTTCCTTACTTTTCTTTTCGGGATTTAATTTTTACAAATAAATAGAATCTATCCAATTTTTTTTTGTTAAACATTCTCTAATTGTTTAAAACGCTAGTGCGGGTTATATTTGACAAACTCACGAAAGAAATTTTCTAATTCATACTTATATAACACCACATAAAACCTTATTCATCCGCGGTCTATAAAAAATGTTGTGTTTTCTCTAGTTGAAAAAAGCTACATGCATGGTTGTAAAGCTTCATGGGCTGTCAAAAAAAAAAAAAAAAGGTTCATGGTTGTAAAGACTCAAACATAGAAAATAATAAAAACATCAAATACTAATCCAACTATTATTCTATTTGGTTTAATTATCTCTTTTCAAACTGTAGTAACATGATTTTTCTGTTTGGATTATCTATTAATAAGTTCAAACTTAGACATATGAACTATTTTTTATCACTTTTTAGTATTTCGTTTGCGTATATCAAACGTATAAAATATGAGCAGACTGTAGGAAAGAACAAAGTTCATTAGCAATTTAGCATCAAGTAGTGTAATAACTCAAGTAAAATATTTGGTTTCTTTTCTATATAACTCACCCATTACAAAAGTGGAATCAAGAGCTTATAAAAAATCTATTTGCTTATATTCTCCGCAGATATTGTTGGATCATATTCATAAACTGAGTGTGACTGTCTTTTGACCCAACTCAGTAGAAGCTAAGCCATGGCTCGACAAACTTATGTAGTTAATTTATAAGTTGTAGAAACATAACGGAAATGAGAGTACAATATTCTATTTGTAATTATCATCACACAATTAAAAGAAATGTATCCAAAAGTCAAATTTATAAACAGAGAACAAAATTTAATTAGTTATGACTTACATTTGGAATGGTGGGCTAATGAATCTTTGTGACTCTAATTTTATATATTTATAGGGAGAGATGAAGTTAATGAGAAAAATTAGGTTTACCTATTATGAATTTTAGAAAATGATTTAATATCTTAATTGATTATTTATTCTTATTTCAAATTTTAAGTCAAATCTCTTGTTTAAATATTCTTGTTTAAATATTTTGTATTTTTGAAATTAATGACAACATATTTATATTTCTTTTTTTTCTATCATCAATATATTGGTTTAAAGATATATTAAGAAATCAATTTTAGTATTAAAATCATATTAATAGAATATAGAATATGACTTTCGTTAAATTTCAAATCATTATTTAATTTTAAACAATGCTCTTAAAGAATTTTGAAAATAAAAAATCTAATAATATGTTTTTCCTAAATTAAAATTCAATTAATTCAAACTAATTAAATCAGTTTGAATTAATTATCTTGCCGATTAAGTTTGAACTTCCAAGATTTTCTCAAACTATTAATAACTTATTTTTTCCCTAAATCCTGATTTTTAGGCAATATATTAGATTTTCGGATTTTATATATTTTAAGGTCATATATATAGTTTTTGTTATTTATTTGTAGTAAGATTTGGAAAAATCGACATTTGAAAAGATTGAAAACTTTTATTGATATCTATTAGGTAATTTTATGGTATGATTTGCATAGTTTATTTGGTATGAATTCTAATAATATAGGATTTATATATAAATTATTATTGGATTCATATAAAAACAATTTTTGATTTTTTAACCATATTATGATGATTATTAATTTCTATAAATGGTTGTTTCTTTAATAATAATAAATTAATGATTGGATATGAGTTTATTAATATATCCGAAATTTATGATTGCAATATTTGCAAAATCTTGGAATTAATATAATTGTTATTAATATCACTAATATGGTTGCTATTTTTTTTCTCCTTCTTTTAATTTAAAAATCCCAATGGCATTATATGTAATATTTTACCTTTTATAAGGTTATTTAATTTTGAGTGATTCCCAATTAATAGTATAGACTAGATCATCACCCGTACTGTAGTACGGGTTGAATTTAATTTATTACAAAATTTATATATTATATAGTTATAGAATAAAATAGTGTTATATTATAATAGTAAGTAAAAAAATATCTGAACGGTTGCGTCTTTCTATCGCAACTTTTCGATAATGTTTTTATAAATTAAAATATATATTTTACGGTTATGTTTTTTTTTTATAAATTGCATTCTGAATATTTTCTACGGTTGCGTTTTTAATTGTAACTCTTCATAAACAGTTGAAACCGCTTATTCAAATCATTGCAATATTTAGTTTATTTTACGAACAATTGCAACCTTTGGTATATATATTTAGTTTATTTCACGAACAATTGTAATTTTTGGTTTATTTTATAAATAGCTATAACATTTAATTATCTACTGCCGAGTCTCTTGGTGTAACTTTTCATAAATTATTATTTTAATTCTTAATTTTTAATTACTAAAATGTATTTAAATGAGATTGTAACTATTTAATTGAACTGTTTCAACATTTGGATTATTTGACGAATTATTGCAACTTTTGGTTTTGTGTTACGAACCATTGTTATCTTTAGTATATTTGATGAACTATTGCAACATTTGGTATAATTGACGAACCGTTGCAGTTTTTGGAATATATGATATCTACGGTTGCGTTACTCGGATAAGTTCGTCATATATTTAAAAAATATTTAAATACTAAAATATATTTAAATGAATTGTTGTTACCGTTTAATTTAACACAATAGCATTTGGTTTATTTGACGTTGAACGTTTTGGCTTATTTATCAAACCATTGTAATATTTGGTTAATTAATTTATGCTTTTTGCACTTGGGAATAATTTTTTAGTTACAAATTATTGTTTTCTAATATTAATATACTTAATAAATGCTTGTGAGAGTTTTCTTTATCATAATTTTTGTAAAATATTTATTGATTTGTTATTAAAAAATTAAAAATTATTACAATTCATTATGATTTTTTCGTTTGATATTTTTTTAAATGATTTTTGAAATATATTCCTCTGCGACATCGCGGGGGTCCTGAGTCCTAGTAGTTATAAGGATCATAACTCATTTCATCATATAATACATTATATTTAACCCGCCGTCTATTATAAGTATTTGTTTCAAAAAATCAAATTAGAGTATTTATATTTCTTAACTTTTTGATCTATTAAGTATTAAGTATTGATGATATTAAAAAAAGGAATATATTACTCAAAAATGAATTTTTGACCCGTTAAATTTGTTTTTTCATACATTGAACAATTTATATTCGTTTTTAAAAATTCAAATCTTTTTATATGCGGAAAAAAATTTACTTTTTTTTTATTATGTAGATGATATAATAATTTATTTATTTTATAGAAATAGAATAATATAAAGATGAGAGGTGAAGTATAATGATTAATAACAAATTAATATGATAAGTTAGATATCAAATCTTATATGTTCATTTTGATTGGTCATTCTTTTTAAAAAAATTAATAATAGATTTTCGTTTTTATAATTAAATTAAATTAATTAAATTGCATAAAATAGTATTTGACTTTTTTATCCTTAATGAGTTGAATTAATTTACTCTATAAAATTTTATTTCTAATGGCATTCTTAAGTAAATTCTTACAAAAGAGAAGGTTAGTTAAGGGTATCTTATAAAGTGTACTCCCCAAATAATAGTATAGGATCATTTGTATTATTATTTTTAGATTATGGTTTAGTCAATAATTACGATGGAGTCGAGTCGAGTTTGTCCCTCGCCCCTACCTTATATTTAAACACCATCCTATAGTTTTTTTTAGTATATAAGATTATTTTGTGGCTAAACCAAACCAACCCAAAAAATATATTTATTACAAAACATTTTCGTCAAATATACATATACCGAGAGAGAGAGAGAGAGTCCCTTAAAGGCTTAAACCCCCAAAACCTCCTCCTTGCTTCCATCGATCCCATTCTTTCGTTAACTGATGGCTGAAACGCCGGCTTCTCCTCCTCTTCACCCTCCCGTTCTTCTGTCCGATTCCGCCGCCAAAGACGCCATGCTCACTTGGTTTCGTGGCGAGTTTGCGGCCGCCAACGCCATCATCGATGCTCTCTGCGCTCACCTTATGCAGGGCTCCGGCGGATCCGCTCGATACGAGTCTGTCATGGCAGCCCTTCATCGCCGGAGGCTCAACTGGATCCCTGTCCTCCAGATGCAGAAGTACCATTCCATCTCTCAAGTCACCCTCCAGCTACAACAATTGGCAAAAGGCGGCTTTCATGATGATGATGATTCTCCCTCCAGCGACATCACTGATGGAGGATCCCGGGAAGAAGACCGCGTGGACGAAACCCTCTCAATCTGTTGTAAGCACGAGGACGAATGTGAATCACGAGGAGCCTCACTCCTCAAGCACTCCAAGCGTTTCTCGGCCAAGGAACATGTTAGAGGACATACGGCAAGTTCATCATCCTCTTTACCAAAGCAGACAATTGCTTTTAAAAACATCTGAGGTTTGATTGTTTAGTTACTACTACTGAAACAATTAATATATATATATATATATAAATAAAAGGCTTTGATTTTCCCAATGATTTTATCTCTATCCATAATATATCATTAGTGTTATCTCGTCCTGATGGATGGATGAACATTGAATTTGCTTCATTAATTGTTTCCATGACTAAGACTGCGTGGTTGTTCCTCGCAGGCCAATGTTGTCAAAGGCCTCAAACTCTACGAAGATGTCTTCACTGGTACTCAACTCTCCAAGCTTCTGGATTCTATTAATCAGCTCCGAGAGGCTGGCCGGAATCACCAACTTTCAGGTGACTTTATCCTTTAATTTAATTCAGTCTTTTTTCATTAACCTTACACACAAGTTTCAAATGCAGGGGAGACCTTTGTTCTGTTCAACAAGAACACCAAGGGAACCAAAAGAGAGCTTCTTCAGCTTGGAGTTCCTATTTTCGGCAACACCACGGATGAACACTCAGGTAATGACAACAAGGCACTTGGTGCATCCGCTATTTATATACATACATACCATCTCCTAATAACCCGTCCCGTCCCGTCCTTGCAGTGGAACCTATCCCAACCCTTGTCCAAAGTGTGATCGACCATCTTCTTCAATGGCGTGTGATTCCTGAATACAAACGACCAAATGGCTGTGTGATCAACTTCTTCGATGAGGTACTTACTTACACCTTCCATTTCCAGATCAACATCTCTCGATCCTTCCAGCTAAGGTTTGGGCTTGTTTGCAGGACGAACACTCTCAACCATTTCAGAAACCTCCTCACGTGGATCAACCCATATCCACTCTTGTCTTGTCTGAATCAACCATGGTGTTTGGGCACAGACTCGGGGTCGATAACGATGGCAACTTCAGGGGCTCACTCACTCTCCCACTAAAGGAAGGGTAATGGTAACACTCCCCCAATAATTGCCATGTTGATTGTATCCGAGTTTTGTTTCTAATCAGAAGAAGCCTAAAATGAATGTCGCAGGTCGTTGCTGGTGATGAGGGGTAACAGCGCAGATATGGCCAGGCATGTAATGTGCCCCTCGCCCAACAAAAGAGTCGCAATCACCTTCTTCAAACTCAAACCGGACTCCGGGAAGGTCCAGCCGCCCCCCACCCTATGGCGACCAGGCACCCCAGCTCCTCCGGCTTGCGGAATGGTCACAGCTCCGTTGGTGATGCTAGCTCCGGCTACCAAGAGGCTAGACGCTGGCACTGGAGTTTTCTTGCCGTGGACACCGCCAGTTACAAGAAAACCAGCAAAGCATCTCCCGCCACGAGTCCAGAGGCTGCGTCTCTTGTCATCAGCAAAGCCAGTGGCAGATCGTGAGGCATCGTCGCCAGAGATAGGAGTGAGCTGAGTTGGAAAGTGTCACACACGGAAGCTCTTTCTTTTTTCCTTTTGTTTAACAGAGCCTTTTGGTTTCCTTGTGTGTATGCTTGAGTCGTTTAGTGGGTTTTTCTTGTTTCTTCTTAGTAACATTTTGCTTTCCTTATATATGGTCAATTTAATAGATTGAAGATTAGGGTATTATGATGCTACATCTACTTTGAACTATTTGTATTAAAAGATCTTCAATTTAATTTAATTTCAAAGATCTTCAGCTTCAATCAAGAAAAGAGGAAACTTGATCGAATTTGCCTAATAATACACAAATATTCCTGCAACTGCTTTTCTGTTAAAGCAAAAGAGGATGGAGAAGGAAGCAGAGAGATTCTGGTTTCTCTTTTCCTTTTTTCTTTTATTAGATATTACGACATTAACACATAGCTTCCACTGGCTCAATTTCCCCATCTCACAAGAGTAGAATCAAAGCAAACCCGATATCCTACTACTCATTTGTTCATATACACCAAACCCACTCCTCAAGCACAAGAATCCTGGAGAGAAAAGAAAAATACTTTTCTGTTTCTGCAGTCTTCTTTTTGACAGAGAATGCACAGAAGAGAGGATGATGACAGCAGCAGCTCCCTGCGGCCTCGGGGCATTTGCCGTCGGCTGCTTCGATTTGTTGTGGCTAAACTATGGATATTAGGAGAGAAAGAGATGAATGAAGATAAGCCTGAGAGGAACAAACTGATCAAGAAGGGATCAATGTCTGACATCACTATTCATTTCAAGCAATTAGAAGACTCTGAGGATAACGACAAATGCAAGAACAATTCCCCTGGCTCGTCAAGCCAAGAATCAGAGAGAGAGACAATGATCACACTAGCTAATGGTAGTAACGGCCCAAAGAAGAGGTTGCAGGAGAAGGTGGAAAAGAGCATGCTGGGTGAGCCGAGCCCTAAGCAACAAGTCACTCAGCCTGAAGCAGGGAAACCACCACCGCCTCATAGACGTCTGGGCCCCCTACTAAATGATATAAATAAGAAATCAGATGCTTTTATCGAGAGTACACTCGAGAAGATGAGGAAAAGCTTAGCCTAGAACTAAACACATGAGCCTCCTTCTCTGGCTTTCTCTGTCGAGCTAAACTCAATTCTTTTATTTTCTTTAAATTTACCAGCTGCATTCTTGATAAGAAAACATATATGTACTCGCACTTCTATTTTAAACAAAAATTCATCTCAGAACTATATGATTTACAAGAAAGATTCCTTAAGGGGCTAGCTCATATATCATTCTAGAGCAATGTTCACATTCGTTTGCCTTAAACCCACGTACCTAACACGATAGGCTTCATTCCATAGAGAAGCCGAATGAAGAATCGTTCTAAGGAAGAGAAGACAAAGAATCTTCATGCTTGCTCTAAGCCCATCATGATTCAAGAGTAGTCCCTACTCTGTGCTTTCCAGCCATCCAAGCTGAAGAAAGAGGCAAAAAGTGAAATAAAACTAATGTGAGCAAGCACAAAAAAGCGCCCTCAAAAATTAGCATTCGAATTGTGAAAGGAGCCATACCTTCCAGGCATACATTGCAAAGAAGGTAACAGTGTCAGCAGACCAGACAAGAGCAAATGACTTCCAAAAGAAGGGAATAGCAACATTGAGCAACGGGATGATCAGAAATAGGTAGTTAAGAGCCTCTTTCTCTTTAATTGGACAGTCTCGTGCCCGAAGAGAAGGAATAGCTGCGAAGAAAGTAGAGGATAAGGGGCGGCTTGGAATAAAGTTGAAAGTAGAGAAGGCAACTTACTGAACATCCAAATGGACCACATCCCCATCAACCTCCATAAATCAGGTTCATTGGAGGGAAAGAGGAGGTTGAAAGAAAGGACACCTCCGAGGAACATTGAGGCATAGCCTTGAACCTCAAAAACTTTGTAAAGAGTAGTTCCAGGGAGAGCTGGGTTTTTACTGGCGGTGGAAGCTCTAGGGGCAAAGGTTGCTGCAGTCTTGTTAACTACCTGCTTGAATTGAAAAGTCATAAACTTTTGCAACTCTTACAACAGCTTTCAAGCCAATCTAACATTGTTAAGAAATTGAGATTAAAAAAAATCTCTGCATGCATACACTCCTTTCATGTCTTCCTCAACTGAAAACTCGTAAATAATGAGAAAAAGGCGGACCTTTTTCAAGTCTTTACCGAGAGCAGAGGAAGGGAGAGGAGATTCCGGCGGTTTCATATCGAGAAGAGGTTCGTCTTTGGGGTCTGATCCGTCAGAAGTGGCGCAAATCCGGAAAGTAGATCTTCTATGGCGAAACCCATAAGTGAGAGCTATGGAAGAGGAGACCCCATGGGAATGGGTGCTGCAGAGAGACCAACTCATTCTTGATTCTCCTCCAACAATATAGATAAGGAAGAAGAGAGAAGCAACACTCTTGTTCTTGTTGTTGGCTTTATCGAACCGGTCCAATTCTCTAACCGAACTCTGGTATTCGAATTAAAAGCCATCAATCAATACAATAATTGATTCTCGAGCTGTCGTCGTGTCGATTGAACCGAGCCCACGACGGTTTGATTGGTTTAGCTATTTCTCGGCGCTAAATATATTTTATTAAAATTGTTGCCAAAAGATCTTTCCTTGTTCTTCTGAAGATTTAGATTTCCAGTTTCCAATTCTCAATTTGCAATCCACCTTCAACAAATTCACGCCTTATTTATTTGTATTCATCTTCAACAGCTACGAAAGATTTCAACTTGTTAGAAGATTTCGTGAGAATTGGAATTTTTTTTAATTTCTTCTCCGGCGGGCTGATTTCGTTGGAAGAATTTGAGGTCGGAGATCTATTGGATTCGATGAGAATTGGGATATGGTGATTGTTAAGACTAAAGGTTCCCATGGCGAGTTTTCTGGTGGGCTTCTTGTTGCCTTCGCTACTTCTGGCAGGTTGGTGCCTTCTCTCAATCTTCTTACTTGCAAGGTTGCAGAAATAAAAACCCTTACTTTGCCCCGATATTCTTCAAGGTGCCAAGGACCTTTTTTACATTCCTATTAAGTTTTACTCATTTGATTGACCCTTGTGTTTTTATGTCAACACATTGCTACTGATCATATATGTTTGTTATTGCTATCTCCACCACACCGTACCTTCTAAATCCTTATGAGCTTCTATTTTCCTTATGTATTTTCTCTTCTGTCACAGCTGCACTTATTAACTGGAGTGTCATATCCTTTGTTGATTTGATTGCTTTCCTCCTCGTTCACTATATTGCACCTGAAATTGGTATGACCATTTTCCCTCTAATCAGGTCTCTTATCTGATTAACAGCTCCAACCCCAATGTTTCTATTCTACTAGATATATCTTGTAATCTTTGATTTTGGGTTAGGTGTTTCCTCTGTAGAATGATAGGATTCAGGTATTTTATGCCCAACATCTACATTAGCCTGGAGGAATAAAGTTTATTATTCCCAGTTTTCATCGCTTTTATCAGATAAGCTCATGTACACTTTCTCAAACTTACTTTGGATCTTGCTTTATTTTGCCAGGATACCGTTTTCAGAGGAGGCATTGGCTATTATGGCCCATTTTCATCTTTTCCTTTGCAGTATTTCTTGCTCAAGTGGTCTACCTTGTCATTTGGGCTGCTCTAGGTCAAGACTGGGATACAGCAGATACTGGCTGGATGAGAGTTTTTGGCTTTATGATGTAAGAGTTTGTCTCATCATTTCATTCATCTTACCGCCTTATAAATATTTACTTCTTAGTTGATACCCTCGTGTTTGCTTCTGCAGATTAAAGTCTTGGAGAAACCCCACTGTTATGTATTTCTTGGCTTTACAACTACTAACATCATTAGTTGCTTTAGCTGACATATACAGTAGTAGATTCGGCTTCGCTCGATGGTGGGACACATGGTGGTCTCACTTTTCAGGAATTTTCGAACACCTAGGTTTGTAATTAATGTAGTAGGCCCATACGGCTTGTCCAAATACTTACTGTAATATTTTCTCATCATGTGTTCATCTGGTTTAGTAATGTCAACTTGGTTTGACATTATCTCCTCGTTTATGACTCAGGAAGTCATCTTAGGGTTGCCTCCTGCTTGTTGTTACCAGCAGTTCAATTGGCAGTGGGAATCTGCAATCCATCATGGGTTTCTTTGCCATTTTTTATTGGAAGCTGTGCCGGTCTTGTGGACTGGTCCTTGACAAGCAACGTTTCAGGACTTTTCAGGTGGATAGATTATTGATTATTACGCCAAGTTAGCGCTTCCCAACCCTGCTTCTCTGAAATCTAGTCGTTTTTTGTCTGGTTAAGGTGGTGGAGAGTTCTTTATATCTACGCAGGATTCAACATTGTCCTGCTTTACCTCTATCAACTACCAATAAACTTTTCAGATATGATTCGATGGATAGCAAGCTTTATAGGTCTTTTCAGAATCTCCATGGAAACTGAAGGCCCTGATATCTGTTCTGGTGCTTTCCTTGTGTTGTTCTACATCATGGTATTTCTTTTGTTTTTCGAGGATTAGTATTACACTTATATTACTGAACCATATAATTGATGAACTGTTTCTCAAAACAACTGTCAATATGTGGTAACCGTGTTTGGGGGGGGGGGGGGGGGGGGGTGTTGGTTATGAACACCAACAGCCAGTGTAGTTTTTCCTTCAAGTGAACTGACGTATCCGCCTTAATCTGTTAACAAGCTACAACTTTGTTATATCGATATACCTGTAATAGTCTTGACATGCCTGTCTTTCTGCTATGGCAGCTATCCTATGTAAGGTCAGACCTCGAGGATATGGACTTTATCATGTCCACGAGTGAAAATAACTTGGCAGAGCGGCTTCTTCCTCCAAAATATTCATTTTTTATTCGAGAATCAAGGTATTCTATATAGATTTTTGTTTAGTTTCTTCCTACTGGGAGCTGTTGTGGTTTTAACATAGTAATTCAGTGTTTTAAGGGAAATTTTAATTTTTCTGTTTAAATTTTTCTAACTTACATTAATTAGTTTATGGTTGAATATGCTCAAAGAATTGTGTTATGAAAAATCCAAAACGTTGAAAGTCATTGGTTTCCTGTATTCAAGGGGTCGTCACTACAAAACGTGGAAGCTTAAACACTGAGCAGTTTTATGAACTTAAAGTTGTGATTGGTTTCTCTGCTAACATAAACTATGGGGTTGGGTAAAGAGTAGTACTCTCTTACAGAGTACAACTAGTTCACACATTCTAATGGATGTTCTCTTGGCTGGGCTATACAGGATTAGTCATTTTAGATGTATAATAGATTAATAGTTACACTCAACTTAATGTTTTAATTTCTTGCAAATTTCCAGGGCCGGTGTCAGGCACACCAATGTTTTACTGAGGGGAGCTGTGTTTAAGACTTTCAGTATTAATTTCTTCACTTATGGTTTTCCGGTATATATTTGTATCCCTGGTATTTAAGTGTATGTGGCAGCTAAAGCAACGTAATGTGTCAGAAACTCACACTCTTTTTATTTGCGTTCATGATTGCCAGGTCTCTCTATTTGCTCTTTCGTTCTGGAGTTTTCACTTTGCGAGCTTGTGTGCTCTTGGCCTCCTTGCATATGTTGGTTACATTATTTATGCCTTCCCGTCATTGTTCCAGTTGCACAGATTAAATGGCCTTCTTCTCGTATTTATACTCTTATGGGCTGTCAGTACGTACATATTCAATGTGGCATTTTCTTTTCTGAACACTAAGGTTGGAAAGGTAATATCTTCTCTATGTGCAAAATTTTCAACTACTTTAAGAAAACTAAGATGTAAATTAACAACTAGTGTCGTAAATATACAGGACATGCAAATTTGGGAGATGGTGGGACTTTGGCATTATACTATACCTGGATTCTTTTTGCTTGCACAGTTTGGTTTGGGGATGTTGGTCGCGTTGGGTAATCTTGTAAATAACTCTGTTTTTCTGTACCTGTCTGAAGAAAGCTCCAGATCTTCCAATGAGAGATCTTACGCTGAAGGTAATGGTCTCACATACGGTTCTGCAAAGCAAGTTATCTGACGTTTTCCAACTTCTAGGGTTGTCAGAACCGTAAAGTTGAGAAAATGGGTGTACTTGTTTATGGCGATCAACCTATCATCTTTTCTGCATCATGTGACCTGAAACCATCCAAGACAATTTAAGAGTTATCACGCTATCCAAAATACATTTTAAAGAAATTTTTGATATAGAATATCATGGAAAATATTTATGTACTGTGTGATTTTGAAGGAGAAAAGCTTAAGACTACTATTATTTTGGCAAGCTTAGTTTATTCCGGGCTTAGTTTTAGGTGACAATTTCAATCTTCTGCTATTTATTCAATTTGATAATTGTTCTTAACGGCTGAAATTACCATCAATCACAGCTGATGAAGAAACAAAGGTGTTGGTCGTCGCGACCATTGCTTGGGGATTGCGGAAATGCTCACGGGCTATTATGCTTGCACTGATTTTTCTCATTGCTATGAAACCTGGGTTTTTCCATGCCGTATATGGTATGTTTATTCCCCTCCCATTTGCTTTTATAACAAGGATTCATGTATCTGGATGTTTGCGAAAAAAATTGTTCATGATACTGTGTCTTAATGGACTTCTTTCAGTGATATTCTTCCTTATGTATCTGTTGAGCCACAACATCAACAGAAAGATACGCAAGTCCTTGATTCTACTATGTGAAGTTCATTTTGCACTTCTCTACATTCTTGAGATTGACCTGGTGTCGAACTCCTTAAAGCAGAAAGGCTCTGTGAGCAGAGAAGTTCTATTTCAGTTAGGTACGCCTCTCTTTCTGTATTTTTCAAGTTATAGGATAAATTCACATATTTCCTTTCAAAGTTAGCTGCTAGGTGATCTTGGATTTGTCGGAAAAAAGGATTAGGGAAGAGTTCTCACTGACAACTCTCTGTATGAATCTTTGCAGGTCTCCTTAGGTCTGAAAGCTCTTGGGACTTCTTGGAGATAGCCTTACTAGCTTGCTTCTGTGCTATCCATAATCATGGTTTTGAGGTGCTATTTTCCTTTTCAGCAATTGTACGCCATACACCAAGCCCTCCAATTGGATTTAGCATATTGAAAGCTGGTCTCAACAAATCAGTCCTCTTGTCTGTCTATTCGTCTCCATCTTCAAGTTATAGCCAGGATAATACTACTTACGGTACAACACTTCCTTCTTGTCTTTGAAGTGAACATTTGAATGAGTGACATACATGCGTCTTAGTTTTTTACTTCAACTCCAGATCCTTGCTTCCATTGTCAGCTATTTGTTCTGGCATTTTGCATGCATGCCAATTAGTTTCTTTTAATGCAGTTGCCACACCATTAATCAAACATATCAGTTTTATTTTTTGGTCCTCATATCCTTTGATTCTTACGAATCACTATTATTTTCTTTACAGAGAGACATATTGCTTCATTTCTGAGTGCAATTGGGCAAAAGTTTCTGTCTATGTACCGATCGTGTGGAACATACATTGCTTTCATCACTATTCTCTTAAGTGTATACCTGGTCAAACCCAATTATGTATCATTTGGATATATTTTCCTTCTCTTGCTCTGGATTACTGGAAGACAACTGTTTGAAGAAACTAAGAGACGCTTGTGGTTCCCTTTGAAAGCATATGCAGTTTTGGTGTTTATGTTTATCTACTGCTTAAGTAGCTTTGTCAGCTTGCAGCTTTGGTTATCTGGATTCATTGATCTCTACTTTTATTTGGGTTACAACTCTAAAGCCCCATTGCTGGATAATGTCTGGGAATCTCTTGCTGTGTTGATCGTGATGCAACTTTACAGCTATGAAAGGAGGCAGAGTGGACACTACGTTCCAGGTCAATCTAGTTTGCTTCATCCTGGAGTTTTTGGTTTTTTTGAGAGATTTTTGGTATGGCATGGTCAGAAGATCTTGTTCGCGGCATTGTTTTATGCATCATTGTCTCCGATTAGTGTGTTTGGATTTGTATATCTCCTTGGCCTTGTCATCTGCACAACCTTCCCAAAGTCTTCTTCAATACCATCCAAATCATTCTTGATTTATACTGGATTTCTAGTGTCTGCGGAGTATCTTTTCCAACTGTGGGGCATGCAAGCTCAGATGTTCCCTGGGCAAAAATATGCTGAGTTGTCTTTCTACTTGGGGCTTCGAGTATATGAACCTGGATTTTGGGGTATAGAATCAGGTCTACGAGGAAAAGTGCTGGTTGTTGCTACCTGTACTCTGCAGTACAATGTATTTCGTTGGCTAGAAAGAACACCTGGTTTAACTGTTATCAAAGGAAAATATGAAGAGCCGTGTCCACTATTTGTCTCTGCAGAAGACACTACTGCAAGTGTTTCCAGTTCTAATGGTGAAAATCCATCTTCGACCGATCATGCTTCTATATCAATGAAACAAGGTGAGGCAACAAGTAACTCATGGCCTTTCTTCTCTCCCCGTGATAATCAGGGAGCTGGTTTTTTGCACCCCAAGACTGGAGGCTCTGAAAATGGCAGTAGTAGTAGGAAATTTTCATTTGGTCACTTCTGGGGAAGCATCAAAGAGAGTCACAGGTGGAACAGGAGGAGAATTCTTGCATTGAAGAAGGAGAGGTTTGAAACACAGAAGAATCTGTTGAAAATTTACTTGAAGTTTTGGATAGAGAATATGTTTAATCTCTATGGCCTTGAGATAAACATGATTGCGCTGCTTCTTACGAGTTTTGCTTTGCTGAATGCCATCTCCATGGTATATATTGCACTGCTTGCTGCATGTGTCCTCTTGAGAAGACGCCTAATTCAGAAACTATGGCCTGTCGTTGTTTTTCTGTTTGCATCAATTCTCGCAATTGAGTACGTTGCCACATGGAATAGTTTTTTGCCTTCAGATCAGGCTCCAAGTGAAGCTAGTGTGCATTGCCATGACTGTTGGAGTATTGCAGCTCTCTACTTTAAATTTTGCCGGGAGTGTTGGCTTGGTATGACCGTTCAAACTTTTTGAAGCACTTTTCTTTATGCAATAATTCTTTATTTTACAGATCCAAGAATTAGGTACTATTTGGAGAAGCTTTCTCTATTTAATTTTGCAGGAGTGAGAGTGGACGACCCCCGGACTCTTATAAGTTATTTTGTGGTATTCATGCTTGCCTGTTTCAAACTTCGGGCTGATCACATATCCAGTTTCTCAGAGTCATCGACATATCATCAGATGAAGTCTCAAAGAAAGAACTCATTTGTCTGGAGAGATCTCTCCTTCGAGACAAAGAGCATGTGGACTGTGCTTGATTACCTGAGGCTTTATTGTTATGTCCATCTGCTGGATGTTGTGCTTATTCTGATTCTAATCACAGGAACTCTTGAGTATGACATTCTACACCTGGGTTATCTTGCATTCGCTCTTGTTTTTGCCCGAATGAGACTTGAAATACTGAAGAAGAAAAACAAAATATTCAGGTTCTTGCGGGTGTACAATTTCGTTCTCATCATCTTTTCTCTCGCATATCAGTCTCCATTTGTTGGAAACTTCAATGATGGAAAATGTGAAACGGTTGATTATATATACGAGGTGATTGGATTCTACAAGTATGACTATGGATTTCGAATCACTGCAAGATCTGCTCTCGTTGAGATCATCATATTTATGCTAGTATCTCTTCAGTCCTACATGTTTTCCTCCCAGGAGTTTGATTATGTGTCGCGGTATCTTGAAGCAGAGCAAATCGGTGCTATTGTGCGGGAGCAAGAGAAGAAAGCAGCACGGAAGACCGAGCAACTGCAACAAATTCGTGAGGCTGAGGAAAAAAAACGGCAGCGGAATTTGCAGGTGGAGAAGATGAAATCTGAAATGCTGAACCTGCGGGTACAGCTTCACAGAATGAATTCTGATTCTAATTTTGGAGTTTCTTCTCCGCGCACTGAAGGTCTAAGAAGGAGGAAGAGTCCGTATCTAATTCCAGATAGTGGTGCAGCCAGTCCTGAGATTGACGGAGTGGTCCACAGGAAAGAAGAGCAGCCTATTGACGAGGATTCACAGTATCCTTTTGAAGCGCATGAGTTTCCAGTGAGTACCACTCCAGAAGCACTAAATTCTCCAGAGTATTCATTTGGAGCATCTCCTTGTGAGATAACTGAAGTTCAACAGGATCTTGATGTGATGTCTATGGAACGTGAAAGAAAGGAAAAGTCTGAGGGAAAGGAGAATCCGTTGATTTCTGCGGTGCAACTCATCGGTGATGGTGTTTCCCAGGTACAATTTATTGGAAATCAGGCAGTAAATAACCTTGTGAATTTCTTAAACATCTCGCCGGAAAATTCAGATACAAATGAGCAGTCTTCTGTTGATGATGATGTGTATGATGAAATGGAAAGTCAGAAAAGAAAACACACACCTTTCGAACGGTCAACATCTCTACAATCTGACAGGAGTAGTGACGGCACTAGCTTTCAGATAGGAAGGATCTTTCGTCATATATGGTCTAGGATGCAGTCCAATAACGATATTGTTTGCTATTGCTGCTTCATTATTGCGTTTCTCTGGAATTTCAGTCTTCTTTCCATGGTCTATCTAGCAGCACTGTTCCTATATGCCCTCTGCGTTCACACTGGCCCTACTCACATCTTCTGGGTCATCATGCTAATGTACACAGAACTTTATATCCTGCTCCAGTATTTATACCAGATTATAATCCAGCACTGTGGGTTAAGCATTGATGCACCTCTTCTTCATGAATTGGGATTTCCAACGCAAAGAATCAAATCATCATTTGTTGTCAGCTCGTTGCCTCTATTCCTTATTTACATATTTACTCTCATACAGAGTGCTATAACAGTGAAAGATGGTGATTGGGTTCCTTCTGCTGATTTTACATCGCGCCGGAATGCCCGTGGTAGCCAGAAGGATCTCACAAGAATAAGCTTGAGCCAAAGAATCTTGGATGTGTTCAAGAAGCTAAGAGATAGTGGGAAGCTGGTGATCAGAAGCATCTGCCGATACTGGATATCTCTGACACGTGGAGCAGAATCCCCTCCTTACTTTGTCCAGGTGACAATGGATGTTCACATGTGGCCTGAAGATGGAATTCAGCCTGAAAGAGTTGAATGTAGAATGAATCAGTTGCTTAGGCTTGTCCATAATGAGAGATGCGAGAAAGGAAACCCTGATCTCTGCCCTTACTCTAGCAGGGTTCACGTACAAAGTATAGAGAGAAGTACAGAAACCCCAAACGAGGCCTTAGTTGTTCTCGAGGTTGAGTATGCTTCTCCCACGAATGGGTGTTCTTCAGCAGAATGGTACAAATCACTTACCCCAGCCTCGGATGTGGCGAAAGAAATTCGTAAAGCTCAACATAGTGGACTTGTTGAAGGAACTGGATTTCCTTACCCCATTCTCTCTGTGATCGGAGGAGGAAAGAGAGATACTGACCTCTATGCCTACATATTTGGTGCTGACTTGATAGTCTTCTTTCTGGTTGCCATTTTCTACCAATCAGTCATTAAAAATAAAAGCGAGTTTATTGATGTATATCAGCTAGAAGACCAGTTTCCATTTGACTTTGTCATTATTCTTATGGTAATCCATTTCTATAAGTCTCGTTTATCTGTTCACACCCGTTTTGTATCAGTGCCCTAACCCGATGAAATGCTTTTATGGCAGGTTATCTTCTTCTTAATTGTTGTTGATCGCGTCATCTATCTTTGCTCATTTGCGACTGGAAAAGTGGTATACTATCTCTTCAGTCTTATTCTCTTCACATATGCAGTGACAGAGTATGCTTGGAGCATATATCCTACCCAGCAACACGCTGCTGGCTTGGCTCTCAGAATCATATTTCTTGCCAAAGCAATGTCACTAGCTCTCCAGGCCATACAAATCCGCTATGGACTACCTCATAAAAGCACCTTGTATCGGCAGTTTTTGACAAGTGAAGTTTCACGGATCAATTACTATGGTTACAGACTTTACCGTGCTCTTCCTTTCCTGTATGAACTGAGATGTGTGCTTGACTGGTCTTGCACAGCTACATCACTGACAATGTATGACTGGCTCAAGGTATGTCGTCTGATCCCATGCATTTGTTTTCTAGAACCCTTGCTATGATCATGGATCATTCATGTTAGTTTGAACATACTGCCAAGGGCTTAAGTTCTGTTCGTTTGCAGTTGGAAGATGTAAATGCGAGTTTGTACCTTGTCAAATGCGATACAGTTTTAAATCGAGCGACACATAAACATGGGGAGAAGCAAACCAAAATGACTAAATGCTGCAACGGGATATGTCTGTTCTTCATCTTGTTATGTGTTATCTGGGCTCCTATGCTGGTAAGAATTTTCGTACAACACAACTTTTATAATGCTTTTGTAAAGTTTTTCATTTCGAATCTGAATTATCAATACGTTCTTGGGATTAATAGTACTCATGATGCATAGATGATGCTTATATGTATCGGAAAAGAAAGATTATGTGCTGGCTTAATCCAACAATTCTCTGTGATGTCTTACAGTTTGAGTATTTGGTGAGTCATTTGTTTGTTGGTAATGGCTGCTTTCTCCTTGCAGATGTATAGCAGTGGTAACCCGACAAACATTGCCAATCCGATAAAAGATGCTAGCGTTCAGATCGATTTAAAAACAGTTGGTGGAAAGCTTACTTTGTACCAAACGACCCTATGCGAGAGAATCTCAGGAGATAACATTGATCTCGGGCTAGATCTCGGGTCTCAAAGCTTTTTGCCAACATACAACAAAAATGACATCCAGCTGATATGCTGTCAAGCTGATGCAAGTGTTTTATGGCTTGTCCCTGACACAGTTGTGACCAGATTTATTCAATCCCTTGACTGGGACACAGATATGGACATCACCTTTACTTGGGTTCTTAACAGAGACCGCCCTAAAGGCAAGGAGACTGTGAAATATGAAAGAAGTGTCGACCCTCTGGACCTTCCAAAACGCTCTGATGTCCAAATGGTTCTCAATGGGTCGATGGATGGATTTAGGGTGCATAATTTGTACCCAAAGTTCTTCCGTGTTACTGGTTCTGGTGATGTCAGGTCTTTCGAGGATCAGGTAAATCTTGTCTGCACAAGCTAAGAGTTATTTCCAGACAATGTTTCCTGTTTTGGCTTATACTTCCAATATTGTAATGTTGTTGCCACAGACGGATGAAGTGAGTGCAGACATACTCATTAACCATGCAGATTTCAAGTGGTGGTGGTCATTTCATAATCTTAAAGCGTCTGAAAATATCAGCGCTTGCGAGGGGATGGATGGACCAGTTGCTATCATAATGTCTGAGGAAACACCGCCACGTAAGTTAGCTCTTCTAATTCAAGTGTTTGTTCATAACTCATGTTCTATTAATGATACCGAAAATAATATGCAGAGGGCTTTCTGGGTGACACCCTCAGCAAGTTCAGTATATGGGGACTCTATATCACATTTGTACTAGCGGTGGGGCGTTTCATCAGGCTTCAATGCTCTGACCTGCGTATGAGAATACCGTACGAGAACCTGCCTTCGTGTGACAGGTAACATCTGTAAACATTGTCCCAGAGTTTTGCTGCTCCATGATACTCTCAACCTCTTAAGAGATTATGACCACTCACTGTTGAATGTAGATTAATAGCCATATGCGAGGACTTGTACGCGGCGAGAGCAGAGGGTGAGCTTGGAGTGGAAGAAGTTCTATACTGGACGCTTGTGAAGATCTATAGATCCCCGCACATGCTGCTCGAGTATACAAAGCTAGACTATGATGCTTAGGTCCAACCAGAAACACTTTGTCATATTTGTACATACTGAGCGGAATATTCTGAGGGATATATTTTTTTCATCATCTTGTAGTTGATTATTGTAGTTGTGACATAATGAAAAGAGGAGAAATGTCATCTTTCACTAGAAAGAAAGATGGGTTCATAAGCATTCCACATTCAGAAGTCCAACCTCCTAAAAGACTAAACCAGCTAGAGCCTAGAGATACCCTGATCATTTCCGAGATATACCACAAGGGACAGTGTCTTCCATCACCTTTGGGACAGTGAAATTGAAATCTCCAAGCAGTGCATCCTTGTAATCCTGATTGGCATGGATGAAGGCTGCAATTTCATTGCGAGTCCTCATCTTCTTGCCAGTAGGAGATATGTAGTAGGCATCCATTTTTGAGTAGTCCTTCCTGAGAACTAAGGTCCTCTTGAAGCCTCTTGGTGTCCTTGGCAAGCCAGGCTTGTCGATGACCCATGTTCTGGTGGAATCATAGTCTAGGTCTCCAGCATCTCTACAGGACATACCTTCATTCTTCTCGCAGGCGAAGGGGTCCTCTTGTACTCTACTTCTGATCTCCTCATAGTCTTCTTGGGTATCAATCTTCCTCCACTTGAAGCACTTTTCACACTGTGCAGCATAGATATCTATCGACCTCCCAGGAGTAGCAGGTTTTTTCTGCACAAACTAAGAGGACATAAATAGCCAAAATTTGGGAGGAAATTAGACTTAATTATACAGATGGAAGCACCAAATAGACAACCAGGATCAAAGATGTACGTAGCCTCCATGTTTAGACAAGGTAAACCAATAAAACAATGGCAAAGAGGAAAGTTTAACTAAACATACGTTATATACTAAAATCCTTGGCTAATAAATTTATACCTATAGATGCAACAAGAGTTCTCCTACCTAGAAGCTCAAATTACTTTTTTAGGTTACTTTTTTTTTAACCTTATTATTAGTGGTTGATTCTTGGGTCTGCTCGTCCTCGTCCATATTCCCGGTGGATCTTTCTTCTTTCTTTCCGATGACAGCAGCAGCCACACAGACCTTGTCTTTTCTTCTTCTTTTTTTTCTTGATTCCAGGCAGGCTGTGCCGGCATTGTAAGAGTGTGACATACCATATTGTACGCTTGACACGTTTAGTGCATCACCCACCGGACCCATCCGAGACGATGGGCCGAAAATAATTGAATAATGGGCCGTGGCCCAATACTAAATAATCATCCATCTAATATAATTAATTATTGAAAACAGTCTATATCCCCCTTATTATTATTTATGACCCATAAACGATAGTAATAATTAGTATGCGAATGAGAATATCATCAAACATGCATATATCATCGTCGTTTTCTAGTGTGTTGTTATATATCAATATACAAGTATCATTCATTGGAAGACAACATATACATTTGAGTGGGAATGTGGCAGAAAAAGGATTTGGATTAATAATAAGAAAAAGACAGAGTATGTAATGCCGTTTTGGTAGGATGGAAACAGCATGCAGTTTCTTTTGTATTACTACTAGTATTATTACAAAATCCAGCTAAGAGAGATTATTATTAGACTTTAATAACAAAACAAATAAACAATTAACACTTCACCTAACTTGCAACGCTCTCTCTATTCCATCCTAATTTGTTCTTTTCCTTTTGACTCTTTTTTTGTATTAGATAATCTTTCATATCCCCTCCATAAATAATAATAATACTGATTCTGACTGATATCAAATTCCTTATTTAAATACTACAATGTGTTCTGTTCTTCTGTGTAGGAGGATTTACTAGTTTTAAATTACAGAGCAGTTGGTCCACATATGCTAGAAATTGATACTACTACTACAAATAGTCTAATTATTAGTTTTAATGAGGAGGTCCATGTCAAATAGGCCTGACCCACCAGCTACTAAAAAAAATCTCATAACTTTTGGGAGTTGTTAATTTCCTTTTCGTTAATTATATTTAATACGCTCCCTTTCTCTTCTCTGACGTGACGACGGTTCATAACCTTCCTTCGTAGTAGTTGTTTAACGTCCATAATAATTGTATACTTTTAGTTCGACACTTACCTAAACAAAAAAAAAAAACACAAAATACCACACTGTATTTCATGATTTTTGTATTGCAAAATAAAAGAGTACTGAAACCAAATGATTGGTGAGCTTTTATTAAATAAATAAAAAATACAAGACAAGGAAAAGGGATTTATGTACATTTACATCGATGAGTTGATATACCACGTAAGCCTTCTTTGTGCAAACTCCACATTCCACATCTCTCTAATTTCTTCTATAAATCTTTTTATTTTATTTTATTAAAGGAAATCTATATATCTCTCTCTGATCTCTCTCATTGTCAAAAGTATATATATATACTTACTAGTTTAGACAATAAGCTTAATAAATGCGATCGCCCTTTTCTTAGCTGATATGTTGAACCTCATTGCTTTCCTCCGCCGTCGTCTCCGCCGCCCCCGGAAAGCCAGAATCTCCGTCAACCACCACCGCTCAGGTGATACTTCTCCTGAGACTCATCAGAGTGGTACCAATGGGTTTCCATCGGCAGCCGCTATTCACCCAAACCCGGAGAAAACCATCACAGTGGCCACCTTTAACGCTGCTATGTTCTCCATGGCTCCCGCCGTCCCAAACAACAAGGGTTTGCCATTCCGGTCCAAGTCAACCGTTGACCGCCCCAAGAGCATTCTCAAGCCCATGAACGCCGCCGCCACTCCTACTCATGACGAGAGGTTTGCCAAATCCAGGCCTAGGGTCTCCATCAATCTCCCCGACAACGAGATCAGCCGCCAGCTCAGCTTCCGGGAGGATCCACAGCACTCTCCGCTCAGGCCTGCTCTCTCTTTCTCCGGCGAGGTTGGTCTCCGGAGCACCAGAACGGCTCTGGAAGTGCTGAGGGAGCTAGACGCAGACGTGCTGGCTCTGCAAGACGTCAAGGCTGACGAGGCTGACCAAATGAGACCGCTCTCCGATCTTGCGGCCGCGCTGGGGATGAATTACATCTTCGCTGAGAGCTGGGCGCCGGAGTACGGCAACGCCATTCTCTCTAAGTGGCCCATCAAAAGCTCCGATGTTCTAAGAATCTTCGACGACACTGATTTCAGGTTTAATTAAAACTAGCTCCTCTGTTTTTCTTTTTCTTGTTTTAAGTTAGTATTGTTTAGTTACCAAAACCCTATAGCTTAAGGATACAAATTGTCCTTTTTAATAAATCAAACAATAAATGGATTATATAACTTTGTACCAATTAATTAAGATCCTAGTCGTCATGGTCGTCTCGTGAGAGTATCAAATGTGTGTACATATACATACAAACACATATGCACAAACATGTATATACAATGCCCACTTAAGTTTTTCTGTGAAGAACTACTCTCATAATTAACAGCTGTATATTCTTAGGGACAGCTTCAAATTCGTCAATATACTTTTGTCTGAATTATTATTATTAATTATTCGTATAAAAATAAATATCTAGCTCATGGGGTTCTTGTGAAACATCTATTTTTATTTTTCTACCAAATTAATTCACAATAATTAAATGTTTTTTATCAAATTGGTGGCAGACATAGAAAAAGGTGGTGGTATTAGTATAGTACTCTTGTTGTTCTCGTAAGCATTCTAATGACGAAGGTCCCTATATAGGTGCATGTGGTTTTATGTTAGAAATATTTTGACAATCAAACACAGCTGAGATCATATCAATTAGGGTTTACTATGATTGATTTATAGGAACGTGTTGAAGGCGAGCATAGAAGTTCCGGGGAGCGGGGAAGTGGAGTTTCACTGCACTCATCTTGATCACTTGGACGAGAAGTGGAGAATGAAGCAAGTCGATGCCATTATCCGATCCACCAACGTACCCCACATACTCGCTGGTGCTCTCAATTCGCTCGACGAATCCGATTATTCTCCTGAGAGATGGACCGACATCGTCAAGGTACATTATCCAAACAAATGCACATACAAGTAATCAATCAATCTAGCTAGTAATATGTGTAATTAACGGACGCTGCTATATATATAGTATTACGAAGAGATGGGTAAGCCGATACCAAAAGCACAAGTGATGAGATTCTTAAAGAGCAAAGAATACACTGACGCTAAGGACTTTGCTGGAGAATGCGAATCTGTGGTTGTTGTCGCCAAAGGCCAAAGTGAGCACCGTCAAACAACGCCTGCAGCTAGCTAGCTGTTTCCAATTGGTTCATTAGAGTTTTAACTTAGGGAGGATATTAATTACAGGTGTGCAGGGGACATGCAAGTACGGGACACGCGTGGACTACATACTGGCTTCCTCAGATTCACCGTACCGGTTCGTGCCAGGGTCGTATTCGGTGTTGTCTTCCAAAGGAACCTCGGACCATCACATAGTCAAAGTCGATGTTGTAAAAGCTAGAGCGATCAACGTCGACGAGCAGCGACCGATAAGACACAAGCTGCAGAGAGTTACAGCGACTACGTATAATAATAACTCGTCTCTCACAAAGGCCTCGTGGAGGACACATTACTACAAAGCGTGAACAATCTCTATATATTACAAAATGTTACAGTTTTTTTTGGACTGTTGATTCACTCAATTTGAGATCTGTGTATAATTTAATAATCGTGCTAGTCTCTGTGCTGAACGTGAAGTCTGATATACTTTCGCCTAGATTTCCTCTTTTTTTTTACATTTTAATTATTTTGGTCTGCGCTTTTAATTTTAGGTAGACATCGTGGCTTGTTTAACCGAAAACCTATAGAGTATATTCACCATTGAGTCAGTAGCACTCTTCTTTATATTTTTGTAGTTTCTTAAAGTGAGATTAATTAGCTTTCTTGAAAACGTTAAAATGGACGACGGAAAAGGAAGAAGAAATAGTCCAAGTTGGATAAGCTCTGACTTTGAAGCCAAGTCCTTAGCCATAACTAGGACTCGGGTTTCTATACGGCCTCGAGCTAAGATAACTTCAATCCCAAGCTATACACTTGTAACATGATTTTATAGATAAATGTCTTTATTTGTAAAGGCAACATAGATATACAAAATCCTCAAACGATGTAGTTTTATTAGTGAAAAGATAAAATTACCAATGAATACTACTGATCCACATAAAAATGAATATCTGATATAGAAAGCAATAATGAATCTGCATTCTTTCTCAGAGGCAGAGCAGAGGTAAGGTTTTGGTTTGTATGAACCTGCGTTCTCTCTTTATTTGAAGACTCTGCAAATATCACAGAGGGCTGGACTATGGAAAAACATCAAATTGGAGACATTGTATATATAATAAGGATCCGCTTTTTGAAGTCCAAATTTCAATAAGAAGACATCAGAAATAACGAGATTGATAACAATCCAAGTAAAGAATCTTAAAAGCAAAGAGATTCAAGACTGCTACTTAATGTCCCAAGTGAATAGACACGAACATCTAGGAACAATATCTGTTTGAGCTATGGATTGACTACAGCTTGGATCTGCTCCAATGTCTTCCCTTTTGTTTCAGGCACGATGGCAATGATGAAGACAATGGCCAGCACGTTGATGGCAGCGTAAATGAGGAAAGTTCCTGCATGCAGCATTGTTTTTATTTTTAGGACTGGCATGCAGGGAATTCTCAGACAGATTAAAAGGGAATGATTATTTGAGTTACACCTACCGTAAGAGCTCCAGGACATGAGGAAGTTGAAAGTGTAAGAAACAGCCCACGCTCCAAACCAGTTCACCAGTGTGGCCATGCCTCCTGCTACTCCTTTTATGTTTATGGGAAATACCTGCAAACAATTCGAATTTATTTCATCAAGTAACAACAACAACAACAACAACAAGTAATTGTCCCTCAGGGATGGAATTTACCTCAGACATGACCACCCACGGCATTGCTCCCATTCCTGCTGAAAACGATCCTATGTACACCTGCTCTCTTTCATCTCAGTTTTTTTTGGTGCTAACAAAGATGAATTACGTTGCTGAAAATCACTTACCATTATACCAACAACAGCCAGGACTGGGACTGCTTCGCGCGCCATGTCGTGAACCTTGAGATAGAAAGAGACCGCTGCTATCAAACAGCCTATCACTAACCCTGTTGCAGAAACCTGCCACAACTCCTTCGAGTTAGTTTGTTTGTTATATATAATCCTGCCTGTTAAAATCTCATTTTGTTTACCAGTAGCAACGGTTTTCTTCCGGCTCTGTCAACTATCGGTGCATTAAGCGCAGTGATTACCACCTGATATATTGTGAACATAACTAGAGAGATTAAGAAGAATCTTTTGAATTTGGACTGCTGCCTACAAGAAGATAAATAAAGCTGGAACCTGAAGAACAGCATATATTATCATCCCAAGTCTTGTGGGAAAACCTGACACAAAAAGATGGGTGATTATATAGATACAAGTTATAAGGTGTATAATTCAAGAATCTCTCTATGTATTACCTGCTTGCTCAAATATCGAGCTTGTGTAGAAACATATTCCGTTGATTCCTCCAAACTGCTGAAACACCATCAACCCAAAAGCTATCTGCTCCAACAAAGCATGCAATTGGTGAGTTTGCATCTGCAACATGACTAAGAAGATTGGTATTTATGGTGACAGGATGTTACAAGAACAGAGCGTATGTATCTCCTCTGAAACAGATCCAGCATCTTGGCTTTCGGTAGCCTTTCCAGAGTTTCGATATAATCCTGTCAAGAATGATGGTGATATGTTTTGAGATCATGACATGGTTTTATCGATTCAGAAGAAGATTGTAAGATTCTAAAACCTGAATCTCTGCTGCCTCCTGCGAAATATCAGCCTTCTTCCCACGGAGCTTCCTCAGTGCAGCTTCAAACTCCGTATCACGCCCCATCTTTGCCTACAAACACATGTACGACTAATTATTCACAAGAAGATATACATGTATGAGCTTTTATGGTGCTTCTTCTGGTCTTACCAGCCATCTTGGAGACTCAGGGATAAAAAAGAGGCCAAGAAAGGAGGCAGCGCATGGGATGATTCCTGAAGCCACATTACACATAAGTATTCTGACTTCGATGGAGTCCTAGTTCTACTTAGAGAGCACATACATTCCTTACCTATCAATGCTAAGACTCTCCACGTCACTAGTGTGCCTATGATGAAGGAAACCGACACTCCAGTGCAGATCAGAATCTGTGGCACAAAAGGTTGTTTTCAGAATTCTCTAACACAGTAGTAAGGGAGACAAAAGATCTTAATTACCTGGTTCAGTGTGGTTAGAGCCCCTCGGAAAGTTTTAGGTGCAATTTCTGCTATAAAGATTGGTACCTACCCATCAACGTATCATTAACACTGGATAACGAGAAGTTGAACAGAAAATATATTAACTCGATGGGCTCACCACATAGGAGAATGCTCCCATTCCATATCCCGTTGCCAGTCTTCCGAGGTCCAGAGCCACTACTCCCTTTGATTGAGACACAAAGCGAGATACATTAGGCACAACTTTAAGAGCAGCATATATAGCCACTGTTTGGGATCCTGAGTAATACCTTGGCAAAGAATATTGCTAGCCAACCAACTACACAAAATGCAGAGGAAACTCTCATCGCCTGAATACAGATCCACCACAAGTAAGTAGGCGTTGTCAACAGAAAGGCAACTAAATAGATGGAAAGTTTCAAACTTTTCCTTACCCCCTTTCTTCCAACCAAATCAGCTATAGGCCCGCTTGTTATAGCGCCAATCATTGCGCCAAAAGTTAGCAAAGAGCCAAAGAGTGAAAACTGCAGAATCCAAGGTAAAGGTAAGCAACCTTCAATGATCAATTGATGAACAGTCTTTCCTTGAAGGATTATGTACCTCAGCTATAGTCAGTGAAAGGACATTCCTAATTGCAGCCTGAGCAGGTGAAGAGTATCCCGCCTGCATCAAAACCAATTTTTAGGATAACGTTCATCAAAGAGACATTTTTAGACCAGAAACAAAGTTTGTGACTTTCCATGGGATCTAAATTTCACTTACACAAGAACCAAACGCAAAAGAACCACAGACCGCAACAAATGTGCTGAGATAAACCATCCACGGCTGGTCTGGTTTTGATCCAGCCATATTCTTGTCCACCAATGGTTCTCTGACGGCATCACTTTTTGCCTTTGACATCTTCAGGTATTATGTATCTCCCTTGAGCACTTGGCTAACTCAAAATTGCAAAAGAGACGAAGCCTGAAGCAAAAGTTGAGTAAGAAGACAGAAACATACAAAAACAGAAAAGCGGAGGACAAGAATTAAAGATGAAAACTTTTTATAGGTAAGAGTGACCCTTTAGGCAAGAAATCTTTGTGGGGTTTGTTACCAAGAGATGAAAGCTGATTTATGTCCTTTACCAAGAGCAGCCATGGATTACATTCCAAAAATTGGGTTTCAGTTTGTGATGATAACCATTAAATTAGAATATAGCTAATGACAACGTTGAGCCACTTGGGGGAGTTCAAACAAAATTGAGTGTATAAACTATTTATCCACTATATATGTGTGTATACTAACATCTTCTGTAAGATATACTAAGAAAATTCACATTAAAGAAAAGAAAAAAAGATGTACCAAGTAAAATTGAATACGCACACATATGCTAGTGGCTGGCGTGGATTGGACAGAGACAGACACGTGATGGCTGTCTTTGGCCTCTTGTCAAAAACTTTATCTCAGTTTTTCTGATATTCCTGTGAGGCTATGAATCATTCATTAATCATCCAAGAAAGACACAAAATTCACGCAGACCAATTTGAATCAGATCTGTCTTTATTCTTCTTGTTAACATCAGAACACGTGACTGTTAATACATCGATCTTGCTTATGTAACTCGATCGTTAGTTCTTTCAAAAAGATTTGCAGAGACTCAAAGTAAAAATAAAAGAAAAGAATCTAAGAGCATCTCCAAAGGCAGGTTCTCTTCAATTTTTTGAGGAGTTCTCATCTGTAATTGCCCAAAAAATAATTCAAAATTGATTAAACAAGAGAGAATCGACTCTCTTCAAAGAGTTTTGAGACTTTGAGAGAGGCGGACACGTGTCGATTGGAGGATATGCTTTTAACAAAAGAAAAAAAAATACTCATTTGTTTTACTTTTTTCTCTCGACAAAAAAAATAAAACACAGACTCTCTCTCTCGAATCAGAATTCTAGAATTTCATACGATTATGGGGTAGATTAAGCACAAACAAACATGATTCGGGAAAGCTAAATTGATGTCTAGGGTTGAGTGAATCAAACGCAGTAGAATGAAGACGTACTTTCGGAAGATTGACGTATTAAGACTGAAGATTGAACCAAATTCGCCGCCACGGCGTCCATGATTAGCCTCCGAGAGAAGCAAAAATCGCAACTTTGGCCAGAGAAAGGAGAAAGGAAGAAGAATCCTAGGGCTAGAAACTGTAGACAGACGAACAAAATTGGTGATTAAACCGGTTAGTGTGGATGGTTTATTGGTTTATAATTATGACTCTTATCTCTTTTCATAATACCACTCACTTTTGTTTTTTGGATAATTACGGAAAAAATTCTGGCACAAAAATTAATTATAAACCAAATTAACGAAATATACTATTGCTAGGATTGGATTTATGATTTTTACAATTTAATTTGGTTGAGCATATGTGGCAAAAATTTCGCAAAAATCATCAGTACAACTAATCGTTATTCCGGTTTTGGTTTTACACATCTTTTTTTTTTTTTGATAAAAGGTTTTACACATCTTTTTAAAAATGTTTGAAATAATGTATGTTTAATATTTTTATGAATTACAATAATTATTAAATTTTATGAAAAAATATTTTTAATAATTTTTTTGTCCTAAGAGAACTTCACTAGAGAACCTACCATTGGACTATGAATTTTCTTTTTAAAAAGCAAAAGCTCTCATCTCACATTTTCAAAAAATTTATAATAAAAAATTGAAGAGAGTCTCATGGAGAGAGCTCCCCATTGGAGATGCTCTAAGATAACCCACCACCAAAATATGATTTCAACGTTGATTAATGACGCTAGCAGAGGGATCACCGGAGCGGATCAACGAAAGTGTTTTGTGTGTGTATTTACACACATGGACATCTTCATGGACCTCCGTATCTTTCGTGTCTTTTTCCAACAAGCTTTTGTCGTCGTCTGACATTTGATAATAATGTGATGTGATGTGTGTATATAACATCATACACATGTATGTATATTTCTTAGCTTTATTCGACCTGTATAAATATTGCATCCGAAGATGTTACAACAAGATGAGTTTATTGGAAAAAGTAAACCCTACTACATAAGTGACAGAAGAAGCATCAAAGAATGAAATGAATGCACACTAAATTAATATCTACAACATACATATCTCAGCTAAGTGGTATTTGTGTTCCCTGAGGGTCCATCACCTCCGAAGGAGAAGGCCTGATATCCCGTGGGGCTAGTGAGCTTTCCGGAGCCGCTGCTGCTACTAACAGAGCGGTCAATCTCTTCCCTACAAGCCACCAGAGGGATTGGGCGTTGAGGTATGGATATAACAGTGAACTCATTACTCTCCAGCATTTTCACCACTTGATCCATTGTTGGCCTTGCGTGGAGCTGAGGGTGAGAGCACAGCACTGCTATCAGCACATACTTCTCCAGAACCTCTGGGGGCCCCTTCTCTGGCATCCCGTCTTCCACCACATCCAGTGTCTGGCCTTCCCTCACCAGCGACCACGCCCAGTCTGCCACCGACACAGGCTGCCCCTCCTCGTCTGTCACAATCGCCTTTCTCCTGCTCAGAAGCTCTAGAAGCACCACCCCAAAGCTGTAAACGTCGCTTTTCTCAGTCAGTTGCCCGTACAGTGCGTACTCTGGAGCCACGTACCCCATTGTGCCTGCGACCCGCGTGCTCATATGCGTCATTCCTTCGGGGTTGAACTTGGCCAGCCCGAAATCCGCAACCTTGGCCTCAAACCTCTCGTCCAAGAGAATGTTGCTGGCCTTGATATCCCTGTGGATGATGGAGGGTTGTGCGCCGTAGTGTAGATAAGCAAGCCCTCTGGCCATGCCAAGTGCGATCCTCTGCCTGAGAGGCCAGGGAAGCTGAGCCTCCAAGTCTCCAAAGAGATGGTCATGAAGGCTACCGTTACTCACAAGATCACAGACTATGATCCTCTGGTGACCTTCATAGGGAGTGGTTGCTGTACAGTAGCCTCTGAGAGCAAGGAGATTGACGTGGCGGATGCTGGCGATGACCTCGACCTCATGAGCGAAGTTGGCGTCCCCTCCAGCAGAACAGTTCTTGAACCTCTTGAAGGCAACCTGGGTGCCGTCGGGCAAGACGCCCTTGAAGACGTTCCCGTAACCTCCCCTGCCAATGATGTTGTGGCGCGAGAAATTGTTGGTGGCTTTCTTGATCTCGTCGAAGCTGAATTTGACAAGAGTGGTGCTCTCGCTCATGGAATCGAGTCTAGATTGCGTGCCAGCTTCTAAACTGGTATCCCGAGGCTTGAAAAAAAGTTTGTTCTTTTTCCTCCGGCAGTACCAGAACCAAGCGGTAATAACCAAAGCAGAGGCAACGAGCAAGATAGATAAAGAAACAAGAATTTTGATGAGTTTGCCATTACCGGAGCTAGGAGAAGCCAAATCGAGCTGAAACAAGCATTTGGCGGTGCCTTTTTCGGTGGGACCGTAGGAATTGGCGAAAGCAGCGGCGTAGATAGAGGGAAAAGAAGCACAGTCGGAGACGTTACCGAGGGAAGGACCGGTGAGATAAGGCTGAAACGCGGAGAGGCTCTGAGTGCAGGAGGCGCAAGGGGTATTGCTCTCGAGAGAGGTGTTACAGCGCATGGCGGTGGTGGTGAGGGATGAATTAGGGATTAGGGATTCGAACTGAGACCTGGTGGTGATGTTCATGCACCCCTGCGAAATCCACGGCGTCTGGAAACCACAGGTAGACCGGACGTCGAAGCGAGGGAGGAATCCGGCGATGGAAGACTGGAGAGCAGCCCAGCAAGAGGGAGCAGAATCGGGTGGCGGGAGAAAGGAACCCGTCTGACGGAGATGGTGAGAGTAAAGGAGGCGTAGGCCTTGGAGGAGGTACTGGCAGGTGGTGGCGCCATCGGGTTTCGGACGCCGGAACGGTTGGAGGACGGAAAAGTCCAGAGGACACGTGGAGTTCTGAGCGGCGGAGAAAGAGGTGAAGAGAATGAAGACGACGGCGATTCCACGGAGAAACAGCATCTAATCTGGCGCGCCGGCACAAAAGAAAAAAAGTGAACAAGAGACCAGATATTTACTAATTGACGACCCCAACAAAGACATTATTAACACTCTCTCTCTCTTTTTTCTCTAATTTCTAAAATTTTCTAATCTTTCTTTGTTTCTTTTATTCTTTTAACCATTGACCCAAAATGAAAAGTGAGTAAACCACTATTATTTCGGTCATTAGTTAAATATATTAAGTGTATTATTGATTGTGTTAATTACTTGAAGAAGAACACCACTGATTTTCTTGAAAGGGTCAGAACATGTCATGAATCTAAAAGAAATTGCATGACAACTTTCCTTTCACCTTTCCGTAGTATTATTCAATGATTCAATCAATGGTCGTTAGTGGTAATCTGATGATAATATTAAAAATGCTCGATTGGATCCTGAAAAGGTCCTACTTTCTCATTGTACTAACAAGCCTAATTGCATTAATTTTGAATAAAAAAATATTAAAACCATAAGTGTCTGCTCATAATTACAGTACTACTCTACACGTGATGGCCGCCAAATATACGTATTCTATATTCCATTTGACTTTTTTTTTTCCTTTTTTAAAGATAAATGCAGATTTAAAATGGGCCGAGAAACGAAGAAAACTGAAAAGCCCAAAACGAGCAGTTTGAAACCCAATAGAACGTAAAGGGCCGAACATGGAGGAACAACAGACTCGCGATGGTTGGAATCTTCTTTCTGATGAACCATTTCTTGAACCTCAATCTCAATCTGAATCTCCATGAAGAAGCGAATCTGGAGAATCTCACTGATTTCCCAAATCTCTGATCTTCTCTGCCTTTCTCGTGGGTCTTCTTCAACCTTGAAGACTCTGACCCCCTTCTGCTTCACCCTCTTCAGGTCTCCTATACACCCTCCCTTCAAATCCGGTGGTGAAACTTCGGCTTTGAAAACCCAATTGTTGCGCTTCTGTAATGATTCCGATAAAGTTGCCTCTGTTTTGGAGAGAAACAACATCCAAGGAGCTGCGTTTGTTGAGCTCCTTAGGCAGTTACGTCCATGGCCCGTTTTGTCTCAATTGGTATACATTTTTTTTTGACTCTGCTGCTGTATTCACAACGAAGCTTTCTTCTTCTTTTATTGCTGATGTTCGATGTGTTGCTGCAGGTCTTCGACTGGAGAAGAAACAAGGCACTATGCGATGGTGTGCCTATGACTGCTGATGAATACGCTAAGGGCATTACAATTTCTGGTAGACTGAAGAATGTCGATTTGGCTCTTTCCTTGTTTAACGAGTCCGCAAACAAGACCACCTCCGTCTACAATGCTTTGATGGGTGCTTACATGTGGAACGGTTTGGCAGATGATTGCAAGCAGCTCTTCCTTGACTTCAATGCTCAACAAGAAGGGCACTCCTCTACTCCATCTGTCTCTACTTACAACATCCTCATTTCTCTTTATGGCCGTTTGATTATGGTTGATCGAATGGAAGCAGTATTCCTCCAGCTCACACAACTCAATTTCCAACCTGATTCCAGCACCTACAACAACTTGATTGCTGGCTATATCTATGCTTGGAATTGGGATAAGATGGAAGCAACTTTCCACACCATGAAGAATGGCCTTGTTAAGCCTACGCTTGCCACCTATTTGCTGATGCTCCGAGGGTATGCAAACTCAGGAAACCTGCTACGGATGGAGGACTTGTATCAAGCTGTCAAACCTCACGTTGACAGGAATGAGATTACGTTAATCGAGTCCATGATATGCGCATACTACAGGAGTTCTCACAAGGATAGGATCAGAAAAATCAAGACTTTATCCAAGCTTATTCCCAAGAAAAGTTACAAGCCTTGGTTGTATGTGCTCTTGATACAGGTCTATGCTCAGGATGATAATCTACACGCCATGGAGAATTTCATAGACCAGGCTATTTCAAAAGGACTCCAGATTGAGACAGATGGTATTATGAGATCAATTGTGGCTAGTTACTTCAGGTGCAATGCGGTTGATAAGCTTGCCAAATTCATGCAGCGTGCAAACTCTGCTGGATGGAAAATGAGCAGGTCTATGTTCCATGGCTTAATGGTCATGTATGGATCTCAAAAGCGTTTTAAAGAGATGGAAAACGTCCTCTCTGAAATGGAAAGATTTAACATAAGCCGGTCCAAGAAGACGCTTTGCATTCTGCATAGAGTATACGCAGCAGCGCATGGACAGGAACATAAGGTCAATCAAATCACAGGAATGATGTTAAAGCATGGACATGACCTTTGGAGACGTGAGGACTTCCCTTGGTCATGAACGATGCAGCAATTTTCAGAAACTCATGGTTGACTTCACATAGCTTAGTTGGGGCAGTATAATGATGGACTATAATAGTGAACCGATAAGAATCGGCAGTAGAGTAAAAGAGTTATGGGAAAATAGGATACAACAAGATTGAAATGTTATATAAGAGAGACGCAGCATTTTGTTGGAAGGAATGTCTGCATTGAACCCTATAGCAGCTAGGAATCAAACCATTGAATTGAAGAAGGAAGATAGCATCCACCATGTTTCTTGATTGTAGATTGTAAGTTGCTCTTTTGCCATGGCTTATGTTGATAGACATGATGAATAGTTTCGTGCTGTGGTTCTTGATCAGTATACAAAACTTGTTTATGAGAATCCTTACTTGATCATTCTCCAATCTGCCTGATGTAAATCCATCCACATGCTTTATGTGTTGTGTTTGAAGCACAAGATGGTGAAACACCTTTTATGGGATGAATATTATCTGCGGAAGGGCATTTTTGTCAAAGTTGATGAGAGAGAACTAAATTATACAAAAAGCAAACACGTGTATTCTTAATTTTGAAAATTTTCTTAATTTTGAAAATTTGTGGGTATATAAATAAAACCCAACACAAAAAGGCTTACATGTATGGAAGTTGCTATGGTCGAAAACCTAAGGATGGAAGTTGCTGTGGAAGATGAATCGAACGGTGCGGCGAGGTATGAGAATTCGAAGGCGGACGAAACTGAAAAGGCGATAGCTTCTTTTTCTGAAGCCGCGGCAAAGATTGATCCATCAGATCTTGCGGCTTTCCTCGAACAATTATTGGTAAGTGAATAATGACATATGTGAATTCGATAACCCAGAAGTCAAAATTAATGTTAATGTTGTTTGTTAATACTGTAATAGGACAAGTTTTGGTGTCTTCCGGAGGACCAGGTATTGAGATTTATCAATTACTTTGAGATTAAAATTTCCCAAGAATCGTTTCCATGGGTCAACATGTTCAAAGAGTCTCCTTTATCCACGCTGATCCATGTGAGCACCTATTTCTTTCTTACTTTTACGTTTTCGTTTTCTAGGTTGGGATTCCTGAAGAAGCTGATATATCTTTCTTCCTTGCTTTGCTAATATTAAAACAGTTTCCATTATCTCATATTTCTACATCTGTCTACAACACATCAGTCGATTGGATCAACAAACTTCCATTTCTGACACTCAGAGCCTTTGTACTTTGGGTCTGTAAATCCCTTGCAGATGCCAAACCTACCTATCAGGTCATTTTGGGATTTAACATATGCATGTGTCATTGAATGCGTCTATTATTCAGTTACCTTTGTCTGTCTAACTCCATCTTGTTTTACCATTAGCCGGTGGCATTACTTATTGGATTAGCCATGATATTGCGTAGTAAGCCTGCTGCTTTGACTGCTGTTTTGCCAAAGCTGAGGGACAGACCTATCTATCAAGGCCTGGACAAGCTTCCGCTTTTAGTTTGGATGATGGCTCAGGTTACTGCCATATTTTTTATTTTATTTTTTTCAGTGTCGAAAATTTGTCTTTTTGTTAAAAAGTTTTTCAACTGTATTATGGTGGCAGGCCTCCCAAGGTGATTTATCTGCTGGCTTGTATTCATGGGCGCATAACTTGTTACCACTAGTGGGTAATGACGAGTGTTGCACCCCTCGGTCATTGGATCTCATCCTGCAATTTGTTGAGATGTGAGTCCAACTTATTCTTGTCATCTCCTCTGCTCTATATTTATTATGTAACAACCATGTTTATGCATTTTGTCAAATCCAGAGGCTCGGACCATACTTGTAAATCGAGCTGTTAGGGACGGAGAGCGGCTGATTCCACCTTCTTCCTTTGAGATCTTGATACGGCTTACGTTCCCTCCTTCATCCGCTAGAGTAAAGGTTAACCACTAGTATTGGAGTTTATCAAAGGAAAAAAAACGTTTGATGCGTTTGTAGATTCTGATCACAAGCATGGTCTCTGTATGTATGCGCACAGGCAACAAAGAGGTTTGAGAAAGTTTATCCCTAGTTGAAAGAAGTAGCCCTTGCACCAGAGACTGCAACAGAAGGGAACGCAGTGGAATAGATATTCACTTTTTCCTTGAAATTAGCTGGAGAAGGTGCTATTTACAAACGAAACCTTGAATCCTCGAGTTTTCTGCTTCCCTCTCTCTTTTCTCCAAAGGGAGTTCTAATGAGTTGTTACTTTTGTTACAGGAAATTCTGGTCTAGCCAAGGAAGCTGCAGCAATCGCTATCTGGTCTGTGACAGAAAACGTTGATTGCTTTAAGCACTGGGATATTCTCTATAAGGAGCATCTAGAAGCTAGCGTTGCTCTTCTTAGTAAGCTTGTAGACGAATGGAAGGTTCATTCCCCTAAATTATCATCATCACCAGGTGATTCTATCACTGTCAATCAAACTATGAATAGCTTCAGGCTAAAGGTATCATATCTCTATACTTTTCTAAGCTATAACTAATTTCACCCTCCGCTTAGTTGTATTTTCATCTCTGACCTGACCTGCGATGTTTGCAGAACGAAAAAGCCATCACTGAAGGAGGAGCCAATTGTTCACTTTACAAAGAAGCTGAAAAGTCCTGTAAACTGATCTCAAGGAGACTACTCTCCCGTGAAAGTGGCGGCCTCGAAATAACACACATTACTGCTGTGGTTCTAGCTACTGCAGTAGCCGCTGCAAGAGGGGTCGCAGGAGCCGCACTTGCTCTATGTTCCCACTAGCATAGTGAGGGTTATGTTTTTTATAATCACAAAGTTGGGATGTATAGGGCTGGTCCAACCTTGTCGCATTAAATATGATAACCGTTAAACAAGAAGGTTTCTCAAGACAAAATAGTAGAGACAAATGTAGTGCTCGTTTGAAATATGATCCTCTAGAGTTTATTAAAAATAATTCACATCAAACATTCGTAATGGTTGGCAATCATTATGGAATTGGATTTTACTATCCTTCGGCTCTTACGAAACAAAGCCTTGTGGAGAACAAAACGGAGTATTGGGCTTTTTTTGCTAGTATAGTACTCTTACATAATGGGCTCTAACGACAGTTAAATAAAATATATGGGTTTTGTTTTGGCCCAAAGTTTTCATTTCAATAGAAAAGTGTCTTCTTCTTCAATCCCCGTCGTGCCATTGCTTAAACCCTAAACCAGCCTCCTTCTTCCTTGTTCCCCTCCCTCTCTCTACTCTTCAAGCTCTCTCTACTGTAGAAGAATGGAGGAAGAGCTTCGTGTTCGGCTGAATGACCATCAAGTGTCAAAGGTTTTCCCTGTGAAACCAAAATCAACGGCGAAACCTGTTTCCAAATCGGAGACTCCGGAATCCAGATACTGGTCCTCTTTCAAAAATCATTCCATACCTAATCTCGTCTCCTCCGTGTCCGCCTTGGCTTTCTCTCCGGTCCACCCCTACTCCTTGGCCGTCGCTCACTCCGCCACCGTCTCCCTCTTTTCCTCGCACTCGCTTTCCTCCTCCCGCCGTTTCTCCTTCCGTGATGTTGTCTCCTCCGTCTGCTTCCGTTCCGACGGAGCTCTTTTCGCGGCATGCGATCTCTCCGGTGTCGTCCAGGTCTTCGACATCAAGGAGCGAATGGCTCTCCGTACCCTCCGCTCCCACAGCGCACCCGCTCGATTCGTCAAGTATCCCTTTCAGGACAAGCTCCACTTGGTATCCGGAGGCGACGACGGAGTGGTCAAGTACTGGGATGTCGCCGGAGCAACCGTCATCTCAGATCTGTTAGGCCACAAGGACTATGTCCGCTGCGGTGATTTCTCCCCCGTCAACGATTCAATGTTGGTAACTGGCTCTTACGATCACACGGTGAAGGTGTGGGACACCAGAGTCGACAAGTCCAAATGGATTGCCGAGATCAACCATGGACTCCCAGTGGAGGACGTCGTATACCTGCCTTCTGGTGGAATGATTGCAACGGCCGGTGGGAACAGCGTCAAGGTTTGGGACTTGATCGGAGGCGGGAAGATGGTTTGCTCAATGGAGAGTCACAACAAGACTGTCACGTCTCTCTGCGTTGGTAGACTGGAATCCGCTGAGAGTCGACTTGTTAGCGTTGCTTTGGACGGATACATGAAAGTGTTTGATTACGGGAGAGCAAAGGTTACTTACTCTATGAGGTTTCCAGCTCCTCTCATGTCTCTTGGCCTTTCCCCCGATGGTTCCACTCGGGTGATCGGAGGGTCTAATGGCATGGTCTTTGCCGGTAAGAAGAAGCTGAGAGATGTTGTTGAAGAGAAGAAAAGTTTGAGTCTTTGGAGTGTGAGGAGCCAAGTGGATGAGACTAGGAGAAGGGCACTGAGGCCGACGTATTTCAGGTACTTCCAGAGAGGGCAGAGCGAGAAGCCATCCGAAGAGGATTACTTGGTCAAGGAGAAGAAAGGATTGAAGCTGACAAGACACGACAAGCTCTTGAAGAAGTTCAGGCATAAGGAAGCTCTGGTCTCGGTGTTGGAGGAGAAGAAACCGGCCAATGTTGTCGCAGTGATGGAAGAATTAGTGGCGAGGAGGAAGCTGATGAAGTGCGTGTCGAATATGGAGGAAGGCGAGTTGGGAATGCTGCTAGGTTTCTTACAAAGGTACTGCACTGTGCAGAGGTATTCAGGATTGTTGATGGGATTGACGAAGAAGGTTTTAGAGACGAGAGCTGAGGACATTAAGGGTAAAACCGAGTTTACAGGTCTTCTCAGGAACTTGAAGAGGGAGGTTAATCAGGAGATTAGGATACAACAGTCTCTTCTAGAGATTCAGGGTGTTATTGCTCCTTTGATGAGAATTGCTGGTAGAAGTTGATCAAATCAATGCAAGTTTTGTTTGTTTCTTGTTTTAATGCTTCCAATTTTGTTCTGCTAATGATAGATATTATTTTATGGTAATGTCTTAAACTTGAAATGATGGAATTATATAACAAAGAGCAGTTTTGTTGGCGTTCCTTAACTGTATCAACTAGAAACAAACTTTAAACACATTAATTATCTCCACAAACATATCGATTGATAAATGTTTTACCCGTCAGTGTCCCTTGGACCGTTCAACCCTGAGCGCTTTCCGTCTGGCAGCCGATCTAATCGTCTCGATTAGAGGAGCGTCCTCATCTAGCTTATCTTCTCTGTCTGACCCACCACTAATAGACTCATCCTCATCGCTTCCACTTTGCTCATCAAACAGTCTCTTTCGCTCTGTTTCCGGACGTTTTCTTGGCCGTCCCCTGCGTCTTACAGTTGCTGCTTCCTTGTCGTCTGTGACAGACGGATCATCACAAGTCAAGACTAAGTATGCAGACATATAATACTCATCTACCGGCTTTGATTAAACCAAATCAAATGTTGTGCGAGTGCACATTACATACCTTGCAAATCCTCGTTTTTCAAGCACTTCTCCTCCAAGGTTTCCAAGAAGGTGAAGCAAGGACGCCATCCGCTGGGATCTTCGTCTGTATTAACATGCACTATACGCCCTTGAACGACCTTCTTACTGTTCAGCAAGCAAACAAGAGCATATATAAAGTTATTTATTAGCAGAGAGCTTCCTACTTGCTCAGAGAGTCATCAGTCTTACATGTCAATGATGTCAGGCACTGAGAGTCTGGTTGCAAATGGAAGGATAGCAACTTCCAGAAACAACAGTTGCTCTGGGGCGTCCCTAAAAGCAAACTCAACACCTTCCTTGACCACACTCAAAATCTCCAATCTGTATTTGTTGCGCGCAGCCCCGATATACATTCCTGAGAGCCCACCTGCAAGCTCCCGGCACACTTCAAGACATTTCTCTACTCTGGATTCTTCAGAGCCACTAGAAACTTCACTTGAATACCGGTGATAGGCCTGCCCAATTACATAGTGTCAGCAATTTTCTTGGACTACGAAACTTTGCATCTTCTGAAAATCTTTGCCAAAAGCTTACCCTTTTCAGGGATTCCAGATAGATATTAGAGATGTCATCTTCTTTTTTCCTTAAGCATGTAATAAGATTCTTTATGATGCCTGTCACGCCAGGTCCATGCATACCAAAATGCGATATTATCTCTGGTCCTAGATAATCCTGCAACAGAAAAGAATCCATATAAAAAATTAATATGTGAGCATCAATCAATATAGGTGTCAGAACATTACTAAAATAATAACAGCAATGTAAAATGCACTTGGTGAGTACCTTTGGCACTACATCACTGGTAACCAACTTGCAGGCACCAATGACCGCAACATCTCTGTTTGTCTCTTCAATGTATTCCTTATTTTCCTCCTCCTCATCAGTCTCATCTGTGTCAAAGTCCCGCAGAAATAATACGTAACTTGGAAAATCAAGAAATGACAGGGCTTTGTAGAAAAGCAAAACAAAGAGTTACCTGAAGTGTTAAAAATTTCTGCACAGAGTTTCCAAAATTTCTCAAGAAAGACACTGTCGGGACAGTATCCTAATCTTTCAAGTTTACTCGAGTCATAATTTGACTTTCTAAACAAACACCATGTTTCGGCGAGTATAGCACAGATCTGCAGCATTGAAGTTTTCACTTTTTAGGTGAAATGTCTCATTCCTTGATAACACAAGCACATATACGGAATGAAATGTTTAAGTTAAATTGGAATGTCAAATAGTCTTACCCTGAGCGATAGCTGATTACCATATTTCCTCGATTCCTCAATTCCATTCAGGAAGTAAGTAAGCTCCTCAAACAGGGTATCACGCTTTGATATAAGGGAAGACAAAGAAGCTTCAGAGATAGCTTCACAATTTATGATGGAGTGTAGAGACCACGCCATATACATGTACATATTGATAAGCAGGAAACAGATAACCTAAGCAACCATGAATAATTGTTCCATTAAGATGTGAGAGACACAAAAAAAAAATAGTAAGAGCTTTAAACTAATTCCTTGAGCACCTCTTCGTCCAAATTTCTGAAATTATGGAGCGTCAAAGCAATCTCATCGAACATGCTCTCAACAAGCACAGGCTTTGACAATTGAAGCTCATACAACCTTTTCAGATTTACAAGGAGGGAGTATTCATCATTTCCATCCTGCACAGAAAACAGATGTAAAAATGGCATCCATAAGACGAGTATGAAGATAGAGGGCAAAGGAAGTAAAGTGTACCTTGACTTCTCTAATTGCAGAAGTGAGCTTATCTAAAAGCTCATCTTCAAGATCTTTAAGCTTCCCACGGGAAAAATCTTGAAGCTCCCCTTTACTCTCTGATGCACAAAATGTTATAGCCTTGACGCAAGATCTTAGTGCTTCCTTCTCCCCGTGTTTGAAAAAAGCATCCTTTATGAGTCGGACGGCAGCCTTAAAACTCTGACACAGGGGACAAAATGTAACTTTCACTGAGAAAGGTGAATAACAAGAAAAAAAAAGGTGTTCTTTAAGAAATAAAATGATTTTAGCCACCTGCTCCTGTCTTTTAAGAGAATAGAGCTCAAGTTTCATAAACATAATAATCTCAACCAAAGACGACACTTTTGCTTTGTCAGCCATGAATTTACGTAGAAGCTGTGGATAATTCTTCATCATGGCCACCGTTATGTCTTTCCTGTTGTTTTCAAACATTTCCTGTTATTCACAGCAATGAAACATCAAAGTCATTATCTTCATAACTGAAAGGGAAACAAGAGTATAAGAAAATATAAACAGAGTACAGTGCCTTATAAGGTCATTTAAATGTATTTTGTCCTTCCTAGTTTCTTTCAAGGAAAAAGAAACAAAATTAATTTATGTCCTCATGCTTCTGCAACGTTATATCAAAGTAACAACATGAAGATTTTCTCAGAAAGAGCAAAGACAAAATCTTACACGCTGAGCTTTACTGTGATACTGCTTTCGATTATCCGTTGAAGGAATTATCTTCTCCCCGACAGCCTTTCTGATTGACGCAAACAGAAGTCTGATCAAGTTTGTCGAGTCCTCGTCAGTAGTAGACCCAGTTCGAGGATTCTGATCCAAAAGCATAGAGATGATACATTTCCAGTCCTGCAAGAAAAGCAGCATCATAATAATGATAAAAAAAACGGCAGAAGGTACACTTCACAGCTATATAATGAACGTGCAACAGTGAAAAGTAATTTCTCTTAGACTCTACCTTCATGGCCTTCATGTACTCCCAAACATCATCTATTACATAAACACTTAGAATCGGATCTGTGGAAAACTCCCGTAATATTTGTAACATTCTGAAGATATGGATCTCGGAGGAAGAATCATCATGACCTGAAAAAGGATATAATAACTCTGAACCAAGTTCTAAGAGTAAAAAACTCTAGTGCCCATGACATGGACTATCTCAGAGTGAAACCTGTAAGACTGGACGGAGAACTGTTAAACTTCTGTGCGATCAAGTGGTCATACACTAACTCTCCTATCGCACGTCTGATTTCTTGAGGTTGATCAATAAGCAAATCGTACAAAGGGCCTAGGTCATCATCAGGTATCAGCTGGTGTCTGCGCAACAAAAAAAGCTCAAGTTTTAACTCATGGCAGTTCAACATAATTGTGGTGAAGCTTTGGTTGAGAAAATTATCTTGAGGGAGAATACCTTAGCAGTTGCTTTACAAGCCCTATAGCACATACAGCTGCAGACATATCAACATCATCAGCCATCTCGATCATTCGATTGGAAAATCTCTCAGTGAATAGACCAAGCGTGGGGACGTTTTCATCCGTTTCATAAAGTTTTCGCAATGCCAATAGAGAAGCTTTCCTCACTCCAGCATTCTTCGGATAATTCAATAAACAGACAAGATCAGTGACTATTACGAACATATATTTGATAACATATGAGAGAGAGAAAAGGAGCTTACTTTGTCATTAAGCGTCCATCCAAGATATTTTAAGTACAGATCTTGTAAGAAGAGAGAAGGATAAGACAAAATCCAAATGCCCAGAGACTGAATGCATGACATCCGAATATCATTATCAATATCTCGATATCGGTGTACAAACAACCTTCAAAATAAGATGTAATAATGATAACAGTCAGCAACACTCGCATAAAAAAACTAGCCATTTCTTTTCTACTCTTTGTCTTTTTTAGTGGGTGTAATACTTAGCTTAGAGTATAATCGTTATCCAATCTTACCCAGTGAAAATTTTGCGCATCATGTCCTCCAGTGTAGTTATCTGTTCATGAGTAACAGACAACCTTTTGTTGAGGGACTCCACACGAGGGCCGTCAGCTCTCTTCTTGCTTTCAGCATTCAATTGTCTTTGCGTGGTTTCTCGCTGTGAACCGAGTGTGTTTGCAACAGAAATGAAAGATGTGACTAGTTGGAGGCCCATTAGCGTGGCAGTTTGACGGTAAACTCTAGGTGGAGTACTGCAGTAGAAAAAGAAAGGACAAACATGAATAGAATTGTATGAGGCATATAACCACATAAGTTTGTAATGTTTGAACACAAACCATGAGAGTGCGATAATGTAGTCCATGCACTTGTCGAACAAGACTTTATCAAACAATGGTCCATTTTGGCACTCGATAATCAGATCATTCCAGAATGAAACAAGATTTTCTTTGAAGTTCTTGAGTTCCTTCTTTCTCGAACTCTGATAATCTTCAACTTCCCCCTATAGGCCAACCACAAGGAAAAGAAAGTTATGAAAATTTCTTAAGAAACAAAATGTAAATAAAAGAATGAAAAGAGAGCAAATAATTACGGTTCTAGCAAGATGAACAAGGGCAACGACAACATCATCGACATCAGTCTCATCAAGCAGATCTTCCTTGATGGAGTATTTAGCACCGCAAGCCTACAGAATCCATGGTGTGGTTCAATCAGCAACAAGAGATGGCCGGATTAGGGCAAATACACACAAATATATAGATAAGAAGCATAGGAGTACCTCAAAGAGCATTGACAAGAGCTCAGTGGTGGCAAGTCTGGGAGAGTGTTCATATCTTTCAACCCAAATCTTGACGGCTTTAGAAATAAGATCCCCGTTGCCTTTGACAACCTCTGTTAGAGAAATAAAATGAAAAGGAAAGCTGAGAGCAGGATCTAGCCAAACAAGATGAAGCTCTAAGAAAAACAATCAATCAATCAATTTAGGAAACAGTACCAATGAGATTCTGTTGAGGAGGAGGATGGGTGCGACTACGCTTGGGCTTGGGACGGGTTTCCTGGAAATCGTCGTCAGGAGAAGCATCGAGCTCTTTCTGGTCGCTGCTGCGCTCCTGATTCTCTCCTCCGCTGCCGTCGGCCTTGCCAGCCTCGCCGCTGTCTTCATCCTGATCCCGATCTCTACTCCTTTTCTACACGCCCACAGCAGACAAACTTAAAGAGCAATCCAAAATTCCCAAACAAAAAGCAAAATCAAACAAGCAAGAGAGACTCACAAGGCCTTGAGGACTGTCTTCCATGGTGTTTGCAGACGATTCCCTCTAGGGCTTCCACTACTTTGGAGACTAACCTCTCCCGCCAATTGACTCTATCTATCGAATCTGTGACGACGATTATAAAATGGAATGAAGAAGCTCTTCCTCAATTTTCAGCTTTTTAACATTTCGCTCGAATTAAATTTCAGTTTTCGCTCGAATTAAAATTTTCATTTTCGATTTCGCTCGCTCGAAAATTTTAGTAGCTCTCCTTTTTTTGCCAATTTGCCCCTGAACTAATACCTATTTATTTATTACTCAGTCAATTGTCTTTGTTTCTAAAAGTTGTTTCTAAATTAACCACCAAACTTTTTATCAAATACATCACGACACTAGATTTTCATTTGTCTAACTAGTATAACAGTTTTTCTGGGCTATCAAACGAACTAAAGGAACATGATGATGTATCAAGAAACAAAAAAAAAACACACACACAAATTAACAAGTATTGGCCATTGATTCGATGAGCAACGCATAGCCCTCTGGAACAGGCGACTGCAGACGCACACACTCAGCTAAGGCAGGGACGTCCGATGACACGTCCAGAAACTGAGCCACAAAGAGAATCAGATGAAAATCTGACATCTTCTTCACCAACGGCAAGCTCTTTGCCCGGTCCAGATGTGTTTTCAGATCCCGCATCGTTGCTCGACTGCTCCGGTTCTCTATTGGGAATGCTGATGACAGAGGTCCCTGATCAGAGCAGCCAATGTTAAAACAAAGGGACCATTGACAAAGTGCAAATTCAATCATCTCACTGTCTGTTATACAGAAGAAGAACAAACACTGACTGAGCTCACACAACAAGCTTCATAAACCTAAGACTTAGCTCCAGATTCATTACTTTACTTGCCCAAGCAGAGCATTAGTACAAAGAACAATAATGATTCAAAGGGTAGAGAGAAAAACGAACCTGGTGATCCAAGATCCTGACGAGAACGAGGAAGAAATCGTTATCCACCTCCTTAAGATCCTTGACACCAACAACCACCTCCTTCTTCATCTTAGAGAGCTTTGGATCATCGTCCGGCATAATCTCCGTCTCGAACCAGTCTTCCTTGAAAAGCCTGATGCACATATCACTCATCTGAAACGCCTCGAAATGGACATCGGCGCCACCATCCTCATTCACCTCAAGCTTCACCACAGCGGTGACCCACTCCTGCAGCTCGCTCTCGGCATGAAGCTCCACCGCCTGTAGCACCTCGGCGTTGGACAGGGTGTATTCAGTCTTGTCCTGCATCACGGTCTGGTTAAAAATGAAACCGACCTTCCTCATCCCCAGGCCCATGGCGATTGCGTCCACGCGCTTCTCTTCATCGGCATCTCTCATCAGAATAAGATTAGCCTCCGTGCCTTGCTGCGGCGGCTCGTAGATGAAATCAACTTCCACCTGTCCTTCCTCCGTGACGGTGCCGTACATAAAGCCGCCGCGCTTGACGGCAAAAGCTAGAGAATCATTGACGTAGTGCTGGAAGGCGTTGGCGCAATCGCGATCGAAGGAGACGGAGTCGCAGTGAGACGTCTCCTGACGAGTAACGCGCATCTGGCGGGCGATCAAGTCATCGACGGTCATCTTCCTGCCGAAGGATCCGGCAGGAGTGACGGGAGGAGCTCCAGGAATGGAGCGCTCCCCATCGTAGGCGAGGAAGAGCATAGAGCCATGGCCGAGAGTGAGAGAGGAGAGGGGGAGGTTTGGGTCGGTGAGGTCGGTGAAGGCGAGTAGATCAGCGGGAGTTTTGGCGAGGAGGAGATCACGATTGGTGGATAAGGTCTGCTTATGGAGAGGGATCTGAAGCTGATCCTCGATTAAGGTTTTGAGCTGGGAAACAGTTATATGAGCTCCCTCGGCTGTCACTCGCTCCAGTCCATCTCTGCTTCGGATTCTGAGCATCATCGTCTTCCTCCTTTCTTCCTTCTTTCCCACAAATATTTAGAAATTTGGGTTTTCTTTACACTTCTCCTTTTTATTTCATGTTCTGTCTTGTCCCCCAATTTTTATAATTTTGACAGGCCGGGTCGTTTGCTGATTTTGTTATAAGGGAATTGAGTTTTTTTGGAGAAAGCTGGGAATACTCCCCATTTTATATACGGACCAAGATTCTAATGATTATTCCAGGCTGAGCACAACATTCTTTTATGCACCCATTTCTTTTCCTTTGTACGAATCTTTGCTAACTTGACTGTGTTTGACGGCTTTTATTTGCATCTCAGACAAAGCAAAAGATTGTAAGTTGTACCTCTGTAATGATTCCATAGTTAGTAAGTACAGACTTCAGTAGTTATGCTTTAAACCAAACAGTTTTGAATTAACATTGATCAGAACAGTACATGTTTCGCAACAAGATACAAACGGCGTATTACATATGTTAAAGCCGTTTAGTTTTTTTCTTCTTCTACAAAGAGCCAAACTATTTTTTACGAAACAAAAAAAAATGAACACAGAGGAGGTGCAATAACAAAACCTGTGGATGAAGAACACCACTCGGGGAGGCTGTCTTCAAACTTAGTCTGACTCTACAAATATCTGCAGTACAATGCCAATAAAAACAATATCGATTATGGTGAACCAATTTCCTGTTTTAATTAAAGATAGGGGGCCTAGAACCCAGAAGAAAAAAAAAAAAAAGAATAGTACACTGACCTCCATCTCTGGAACAAGTTCGTAGGTTTTTTTCTCTCTCGTGTCCAAGGCTGTGATCCCAGATATTTTCTGGACTCCCAGCTTGGAGGCAATAAGATTCTGCAAATATATATAGGTTAGATTTTACAATCTAAAAAGGATGAGAACACTTTGGAGGTGGCCAGTTTGTCATACCAATTGGAAATCATTGGAGCCAAATGCCTCAATCCTGGGTAACATCTGCAAGAGTTTCAATGGTGTCAGTTCCTCGTATAATAAAAACGGTTTAGTGATCAATCGGCTTCAACTAGCATTGTAAAATTTTGATGCCATACACATTGCCTACCCATGATTCACAACATTCTGCCACCGTGTATGTGTGTGCAAAGTTCTAACTACATGGTTTTACTAGTCTGCCTCCATGTATGCTTAATTGTGATGATTATACGACAGAAGATTCAAAATAGGAAAACATAAAGTTTAGATATGTTGCCACTTACCAGAGTCTGGAGACCATTAATACCAACCGGCTTCTCCATTTGTGATTCATCTTGTGACAGTGAGACCTCAAAGGGTCCCAGTTGCCTATCGGTTTGGTTTGTGAGATTCAAGTATGCCTATGGAAAACAGTTTACACTCAGTTTGAAGCCAGTGTAAATTCAATTAAATCTTTGGGTATCACAAACATTAGAGAGAGAAAACAGTTGTATTACCGGAAAGGGTCTATTTAAGTGTATAACAGCTGGAACCTCTACAACTCGCATATTAATCTCTTTACGGCTGACTGGCTGAAAAAAATATATATATATTAGAGGGAAGTTTGTTAGAAGATGAGATGAGCATCTCATAGGAAGCATACAAGGAGATACAGAAAATTTTAAATTAAGCAAGCTTTTGTCAGGTCTATAATGCAAGGTAGTGAGTATAAGACTGCTAAATAAAGATATTGGTGCAACCTGAGTTTTCCTAGTTGTTCTAACTGCCACCAAATCTAAGACTAACTCGACCATACTGATACCCTGCATTATTTTCTCCAGGTTATCTGTTTACGTAACTATTAGTTATATATATGAATCAATTACTTGGTGCCAGAAAAAAATGGCTGCAATAACTCAAAGCCCTAAGGAAACCAAATACACTCAGACTTAGAACATAATCCTAACAACAAACAATCAACAAATAGGCACAAATTCACGTCATGTTGTCACAGAGTAGAAATTGTAAACTTACAGCACCGAGAATTTGTTGTGTTTGTAAGCGACCAGGTTCACCCAAATTTGTGCGCCATGTTATTTGAAATTTACCCAGGATATTACTTCCCTGGAATTTTGTTTGCCCGGAAACATCTGCAGATGGGTTTAACTTGTAGAGATAGTTGTGGATACCCCCGCCAGATCGGATTATAACTGGCGGTTTAGGTATCAGTCCACTAAGACCACTGATACACAGAGATGGAACAGCAAATTAGGACGATTTGATAGAGTAAGTGGCTTATGATGCACATAACGATTCTGGGAAAATCTGACAGACCTGGTTGGAGGATCTTCTGTTGAGTCTTCATTCTGTAATCTTACAGCACTCCATTGCTTAGCAGGTTCAAAATCAACTTGGTCCATAAAGAGGTTTGCTTTTGTATGGTTCTCAATGCAAGCCTCTAAAAATGTAGTCTCCTGGTGTAAAAGATATAACGATATCCCAAACATCAACAGCACATGAGCTTGTATATTGATTTTACAACCAATAGAAACAAATAAATACAGGTTCAACTACACAGACAGGAGATAAGGGCGGAGCAGTGAATACTTGTTTAATCTCACAAAACCACTTGTTCAAGATATTGGGGACGAGGATTATAAGATTACTTAGTGAGGACCAGAACAGAAGTAGTTCAAGTACATGATGAAATAACTTTTCCAGGGGATCATTGACGAATAATAAGTCAAGAAAAGTGATCCAATTCTAATGACATGGCGATATAATTGCCAAAAACATCATCATGATATTTAGAAAAACCTCCCATCTATGATCCATGTACAAGAAAAAACTAAAGCTTCTAAAGAAGCACTCACGGAGCGAAGGGAACATTCTCGAACCTACCTTTACAACTCGAACCTGCAAATCAGAAATAGCAACAATTAGAAAAGCGTAAAGAGAGGACTCAAACAAGTGACAAATAAAATGCCAATACGTAAGTGACTAGTATTCTGACCTTGGTTCTGACTGAGAGTGGGTTTGCAACGACAAACTTGAAAAACTGGGGAAGATATTTACGCTCACCATCAGCGTCATTGTACAATGCAGAGCAAACCAACCTAAGAGAAGAATGAGGGTCATGGGCATGGAGAAATTTAAAAAAGGACAAGAAGAAGGAAGATAAGAGATAGATAAGAAAGTCAGAGTAAACCCACGTGTGAGCTCCAAGCTCTTTGACATCATGTTCCACTATGAAATCATAGCGTCCCCCTGTCCGTATCGATTCAACAGGTGACTTGGATGTATCCAGAAGTAGGATTCTCTGCCTCTCTGTTTGAATTTCTGCCTACAATAATAAGAAATGGGAGATACATAGCTTAGCATCGTTTTGGTTTTGATCCTTAGAAGTATTCCACAGCAGAGATTGAAGTTAACCAGTGAAATAAGGGCAAGACCCAAAGCAAGAACGAAAGATATGTGTATGAACTACGCAGGTGACGAATCTTAGTGATAATCAATCAACTATTAGCACAGATTTCAGATTGCAATACATAAGGAGGGAAAACAAAATGTTGCAAGCAGGTAAAGAAGAACCTTAATGGTAACATCCCGAACTTCTGAAGTGGAACTATTGTTGACGCTGATATAGCTACAGAATGTTTCTCCGAGATAGATCGCTCTGCGCAACAAAAAAATCAGAATCAGACAGCTGCTGCTGCTGATATATCTATCGACTACAAATCGGCAGGAGAAACGAGAGAGAGAACCCGAAGGACTGAGGAAGAAGCAGAAGACCAGAGAGACCGATTGGATCGGTAGGATGGTTGAGGAGGAATCTATTTCGGTAGCTGAGATCGGAGTCGACAGCGTCGGCAGAAGAAACGTGGCGGCGGAACAAGGAGGCGGAAGAGGGATCGTCGGAGAAATCCTCGCCGGCGAGAAGATCGAAAGGGTCAATGCGGAGGGGAGGATCGACATGGAAAGACGGTTTGCAGAGTCGCATCACCCTGAAGGCCAGCGAGTGCGGTCCATGCGTCTGCGTTTGCGTCGCGCTCATTTTTCTTTCTCCTTGTTCCTTTTTTACCCCTTTTCCTCCTCGTACTAAATAGATATGTCTACATTATAGTGGGCTATATATGTTCTTACATTATTATGGGCCGATCTTTGTTTCTTTACTGGGCCTCATATCATTGGCCCATGAAAGGTTGTTCTCGCTAGAGAAACCCAAAACCATGTCATATTTGACGACGGTGTTTGTTAGTTATTCTGGCTGATTAAATTTATTTTACTGTCAACGATCAACTGTTTTAATAGAATAACCCAACTTAAAACTAACAAGTGTAGATTCGACTAGCATTGATTATCTTAGTGATTAATTCAGCTTCCATGTGTGAAGGTGAAAAAGTGATCATCACTAGACAGACTAATGAAATAAAAACAAGAATAACAAGCACATTCTTGTTGGTGAGTCCAATATAATTGTACACCATTAATAAAAGCAAGTAAAAGTATACCACTATCAAATAAAAAAGATATAAAGGGAAGAATTTAAATTTACTTTATTGGTCAATAAAGACAAAGATGCATATAGTAAAACTATACCAATCTCCTCTTGTTCTTTAGCTTTGTTAGCCATGGAATCTTTAATTTTGGGAATCGGTGTTAATTGCAAACCAAAAAGTATTGGTTTTATTTTATTTAAGTTGGGTGAGCATTATTAGTAATTTGATCAGTATAACAACCTTTACGAGGAAAGATCACTATTATACTGCATGCCTAGTTGTTTCTCCTTTAACAGATTTTATATAGATTCTTCTCCAACCAGTAGACCACTTTTTCTCTTGACGAATCAAAACAAATTACACGTCGTCATGCCTTCTCCTGGTTTAATTAAACGATGGTTGTGCTGCCGTTTTCATAGTGGACAATATTTCGTTGAAAGTCTATTGCAAGAGTTAACAAGAGAAAAAAATTAAATATATATACATATATTCTTTGTTTCATTCCTCTTATTATACTTGTTCCGTTTAATTTCATTTCTTATAATTATTTGGTTCCATTTATCATTTAACAGCTAGCTATTGAGCCTCTATATGTGAAATTTTAAATCTCATTCAGAATATATACACACGAAGATAAAATCAAAACTTTAATTTTTTAAAAAAAATTCTAAACGTTTAGTTAGATGTTGGATGGTTTGGATACAGCTGGAAACATTTTTTTGTTGTTGAAAGGGAAGTGGAGGCTTTTTTTGTATAGTTTGATGATGTATATATCATTCATAGTTGTGCATTAAAGGCGACCCAGACAAGAACACGCTAAGCTAGATATTTGTTTTCTCTTTTGATGAGACAAGAAACACAGAGATCAAGATGCGAGACAAGCTTCCCAGAACATTCGATTTTGATCCATCTCACTCACCACCGCACCAGAATCTACGGCCAGATTTTCACGTTGGCTTCTTCCACATCTTATGTAGCTATTCACCTCTCCTTCGTCGTCTTCTTCCTCTCCGGCGTCTCTTTCTTCATTCACCGTATCGTCCAGGTCACTGATCGGTCTCTGACTCGTCCGCGTCACGCAAGACGTCTCGCACGAACTCGCACTACAAGACTCATCATCAATATCGTAATCCTTAACGCATTTGTCATCGTCAACGCTGTCGTGGCCGGCTTCGGAATCTGCAGATGCTTCTAATAGCAAGAACGGTGACACATCAAACACGTTGTTCATCTTTCTTTTTTTGTTCTTCTCTTCTCTTCTCTTTATTTGTCCTGGCTAGTGACAGAGAACTTAGACAAGAAACACGAGCAGCTACCGTATTATAGTAGTATATACATCCATATATATATGTAATCAGAAAGTGGCCATTATTATTGACGACAATATAAAAATGGTTTCTTTGTATTTTGTATTTTCTTTTAAGAGCAACTTTTGTAATAGTGATTTCATTGGTTCCAGAAGACGGGAGTTTGTCTGCAAATGACGTAAGAGTATGTGTGGTGGGGTTGGGCTTCTAGAAGGGCGGTGTACAAAAACGTGCGTTCTTTACCCAAAATAAAATAGTGATAATCCATTACATATAGACACGAAACAAAAGCAATTGCCAAATTTGAAAATGGAGCGTATTATGCTTTTTCAACAGGTCTTCTAGAAAGCCCAAATATCAATTCCAAAATTCAGACACAAGTCCTAGCTAGCTAGTGTCAAAGCTATTAGACTTTAATTTGTTGTCTCAGGCTATTCAACTTCTCACTCAACAACATAAGAGTCATGAATCGAAATCATTTCATCTACTTCATATATTAACACGTACAATACATGTATAAACCAATGAATACCAGCGATACTCGTATTAATTAATTGTTCTAGCCTATTACTCTATAATTAGATCTTAAATCTAAATTACCATTGCACATCAATAGTGGTTAGTGACTTAGTGTTGCATATTTATATAATTGTGCTGCATACTTATATGTTTGTGTTGCATATTTAAATGATATATATTGTGCTTGTGTATAAACCAATGATACCACCTAAAATGTACAAAAGAAAGAAATAAAAAAAGAACCACGTAGTAAATGATCATATCAATGGTCATAATTTTGGTGCTACTGAGACAAAATAAATGGCGTCGCTTTCGTTTAAGAATCGGTAATGTTGATGGGGAACGCGAACGCGTGGATTAAACCAGAAATCTTGATTTAATTGTTGACTTTGGGGATGCCGCCTCTTTCTTTAATCAAAATTAAATTTGATATATATATCGCACAAACAATTAATCAGTTACTTATCTCTTTACGCAATTAGACATGATCATTCAAAATGAATCACCTAACGAATAGACCCACATGAACAAGTTGCCTAGGTTATTTAAGAAAAGTAGTACTAGTATAAGTTTTACATTAAATCTGGCTCTTTGATTAAAAGAATTAAATAACCGAAACTAATCATTTATCCCAAAAAAAAGAACACAGAGATACATATAAGCAATCATTAAGGTTTTGGAACGAGAACGATCATTGCATATAAGTGCAGATACATAAAGGGTTACTTATCCACATGTATTTTGTTTTATCGTGAAAAAGATTTATACGTAAAAAAAGAAAGTCATAGAGATATTATTGTATTATTATACTTATAAAAAGAACTATGTTGTATGTGGAAAGCATATCATACCCTACTTATTCTCATGGCTTGAGATCTTCATCTGGTTGTGAAATGGGCAGCTCCATAGAATAAAAGGAAGGAGGCCCATTAATGTTAAAAGAGGGCCCATTAGGATCCAGTGGTAATTAGGAAAATATGGGGGAGAAGGAGGGTCAAGTCAACATGGAGGCGCCAAAGAAGTAAGTGGATAAGAAAATCAAAAAGGCTTTGGCTTTCTCTCCTCTCTTATCAGTCTCTCTCTCTCTCGCCGGCCGATATGGCCGTCTCCGTAGCAAACTGCAGCTTCTCCGTCCTCAATGCCTCCGTTAAACTTCAATCTTCATCCGTCTCCTCACCGTGGTGTTTCGTAGCCGCATCTCAGAAGAAGTCGTTGGCTCCCAGAGCTTCCAATCTTAAGAGGAAATCGTCGAGGTCTGATTCATCATCTCCTATATTAAACCCAGAGGTACATTCCCCACCAAAACTCTTCAATTCCTCCCCATTTTGTTTTTTCTTCTAATAATTAATTATGTGTGGTTACGAATTCGTTCCTATGTTGTTTTGTGAATCTCACAGAACCAGAAGAATTACCCAGGTAGAGTTCGAGATGATAGTCCCAATCCTCCTCAAAAAATGGCTTTCAAGGCCTTTGGGTCACCTAAAAAGGAGAAAAAAGACTCTCTTTCTGATTTTACTCGAGACCAACAGGTTTGCTATATCTCCTTCTTCTCCTAACTGATTTTCGTCGGGGCATTTTGTATTTCGTGTTTAATAATAAACTGTCTATTGCCATTTCCTTCTGCAGACTGATCCTGGCAAGATTCACGATGCATCTTTTCTCAACGCTGTTGTCAAGGTTTAAACTTTCACATCTCTTATGTTTCGTAATGAATTGCTTTCTTCTTCAATTACTTTGTTTGCTTCTTCATCTTTGAACAACGTGCTTCTTTCCAGGTTTATTGCACTCATACTGCTCCTGATTACTCCCTCCCATGGCAGAAGCAAAGACAATTTACTAGCACTGGAAGGCAAGTTTTTTTTAATCACATGTTCTTCCTCTTTTTTCTCGCTTATAGGTTGTTTCATGTGTCCATCGCTTCTTCTTCAATTGCAGTGCTTTTATGATTGGAGATGGCAAGCTCTTGACTAATGCCCATTGTGTCGAACATGATACTCAGGTTTACTTTCCTTCTTGGACTTCATTTTCTTATTATCTGTTTTTCTCTTCTCATTTTGATCACATATCTCTTGATCAGGTTAAAGTTAAGAGAAGGGGAGATGATCGAAAGTATGTGGCTAAGGTTTGTTTTCCAACTGTGATAACTACTTCTGCTTTGAATTAGTAGCATGTGCATGTATTCATCAATATGCTGATTATTACTTCTGCTTTGAATTAAGTAGCATGTGGATGTATTCATCAATATGCTGATTATAGCTCCTACAATAGAATTTGTTTATTTCTCTGTTAAGTTCAACTAAACATGTACCTATCTCTATACAATTGAAGATAACTTCCCTCTCATTTATGCTGCACAGGTTTTAGTAAGGGGTGTGGACTGTGACATAGCTTTGCTTTCCGTAGAAAGCGAGGATTTCTGGAAAGGAGCTGAACCACTGCGGCTGGGCCATTTACCCCGCCTTCAGGTTTCATGATCTCATCAGATAATCATGTATTTCTTAGTCATCTCAGTTTTCTTCAAGTTCAGTCCTCTTCAAATATTTAAAGAACACATTTGACGGTCTAAGTGAGGCATGAACAATACCAAAAACAAAAAACCAGATCTTATACTATCAAATCATAATATTACAGTATTGGATATGCTGTCCATTCTTGTGGTGTGCAATATAGGAAATTAAGTCAGTATGTGGTCTTATTGAAGCGTCCACCTAAAAATGTTATCCATACTCCATTCCTTTTTTCTGCATTAATAAGTAAAAGGCTTAAGATGTTCTTCCCTGTTTCTTTAGTTCTAATTATCTATCTGAATACAGCTGTTCTTTATAGAGTTCCCATGTTGGCTTTGATATGCAGGATTCAGTAACTGTCGTGGGATATCCTCTTGGAGGAGATACAATCTCCGTTACAAAAGGGGTTGTATCACGTATAGAGGTTTCCCGATATCTTTGGCTTTGCTTTTATGCCGCCATTGTTGTGTTGATTTTAAGAACTTTTCCTCGTTGAAATGTTGGAAATGCAGGTAACATCATATGCTCATGGATCATCTGACTTGCTTGGAATTCAAATCGACGCTGCAATAAATCCAGGTCAGTGGATCCTTTCTTATAAACTATTTTCCATTTGATCCTAGTATCTTGCACTTTACTCTAAAACTTGCATATGACTTGTTCTTTTCTGTAGCGTACTTTTCACTAAAATTGCTTCTGAGAACCTTCATCAGTATTATTGTGATAGCCACTTCTTATACTTGTTAGATTGTAGGGAATAGTGGTGGCCCTGCATTCAACGACCAGGGGCAATGTATTGGAGTAGCATTCCAGGTATTTGCTTTGGGATTTTCAGGAATATAATACCTTTTTCTAATTCTCATTCCAAAACGTATGCCTCACAAGAGACTTCCTCTAGGTTTACAGATCCGAAGAAACTGAAAATATTGGATATGTTATTCCAACAACCGTTGTTTCTCACTTTTTGACTGATTATGAGAGGAACGGAAAGTACACTGGTAATAGTTTTCTCTTGATGTTCATATGTTCCACTGCAAGACCATTATCTTCTAGTTGAGCCTTTCTTTTGTTAATACTTAAAAGATATCTCTCTTGCAGGTTACCCTTGCCTTGGAGTATTGCTGCAGAAATTAGAAAATCCAGCTCTGCGGGAGTGCCTCAAAGTTCCTACAAATGAGGTAGGCTTGCTTTGTTAGTTCGTCTGTCTTTTGTCTAAGGATTTGCCAACATAATGGTGGAGGATATTGAGTCTTTCTTGTTAGCAGTTTGAGTCTATTCAAGGTGATGTAACCTTCTTTTTGTAGGGGGTACTGGTGCGAAGAGTTGAACCTACATCTGATGCAAGTAAAGTCCTGAAAGAGGTAAAGAGCGTGGATCATGGATTGTTGCTCTAGAATTTCTACAATCAAATCTTCTCATCCTTGATTTCTGGTATACCTGACGAGTACTGATTGTTAAATCAGGGAGATGTGATTGTAAGTTTTGATGATCTACATGTGGGATGTGAAGGAACTGTACCCTTCCGATCCAGTGAACGCATTGCATTCCGTTATCTCATCAGTCAAAAGTAAATACCTCTTCTTGTTCAGAGATGTATTAACTTCCTCTACCTATTCTCATACTTGGCTTTTATTTCACTGAGCAGATTTGCAGGTGATATCGCTGAGCTTGGTATCATTAGAGCAGGAGAACATAAGAAAGTTCAAGTAGTTCTAAGACCACGAGTGCACCTGGTACAACTCTCTGCATCTACCATTTTAAGCATTTTGCGCGTCATGCCTAGTAAGCTAATTACCAATACTTCATTGCCTTTTTGTGCTTTTAAATAGGTACCGTATCATATTGATGGAGGTCAACCATCATACATTATTGTTGCTGGTTTGGTGTTTACCCCGCTCTCAGAACCCCTGATAGAGTAAGTTCTTCTCAGCTTGCTAAGATGCAAAAGTAAACCGAAACTTTCTTCATTATTTCCCAAATGCCTGACTGTTTTCTGCTTTTTTTCCTTATGTATAAACAGGGAGGAGTGTGAGGATACCATAGGCGTAAGCTCACTCTACTAAACTATCTGTTAATTTAATTTGTGAATCCACTATAACAGTTTTCGCATTCTCAGCTTGAGTCTTTTCCTTCCAATTTGCAGTTGAAATTGTTAACAAAGGCACGCTACTCTGTGGCAAGATTCAGAGGAGAACAAATCGTCATCCTATCACAGGTAAGGCCTCAGAGGATAATGAGTTCTTAATTCAATGTGCATTTTGGTGAGTGCAACAATAATTTGATAATTCACTCACTCGACGAGTATATCTGTAGGTCTTGGCAAATGAAGTAAACATCGGCTATGAGGACATGAATAACCAGCAGGTCCTGAAGTTCAATGGAATTCCTATAAGAAACATCCATCACTTGGCACATCTCATTGACATGTGCAAAGATAAGTATCTCGTTTTTGAGTTTGAAGACAACTATGTTGCTGTGTTGGAGAGAGAAGCTTCAAATTCTGCTTCCTTGTGCATCCTCAAAGATTATGGAATTCCCTCGGAAAGATCTGCTGATCTGCTCGAGCCATATGTAGATCCAATAGTTGACACCCAAGCGCTTGACCAAGGTATTGGAGACAGCCCTGTGTCAAATCTGGAAATCGGCTTTGATGGACTGGTGTGGGCATAGATGCTCAAAAAAGGTGTCCGCAGGTGGAAGCCACTGAAAGCTCATACAGCTTCCCCGAACATATGGGAAAGCTTTCAGCTTCATCCTCATTCCATAAGGTCTTGAGCTGCTCCAAGTTTAGTGAATTCTTTCTTCAAAACCTCTAGGGATTGAGTTTAATAGAAAGTTTGCCATGAGAATGCCCGGCCACTGTGTGCAGATGAATGTACTGCTAAAAGCATTGCCAGAATCATGACAAAAGTCAACAAATTATTTAATGTCTGATTTTTTTATGAGAAATGAAAATACAGCAATGTCTTCTGTAATATATATCGGTGAATCACTGCTTCCTTTTTACCAATTCTATTGTCTTCATCAACTGACAATAAACCTAAGATTGTTGCAGATCAGGAAAAAGCATAACAAGTTAAAAGCTGGCACTCATTTCTATATATCAGGGAAGAGCTTCACGGGACTCTACTCTGTTTTTTTAATTACTTTTTTAATTTTTATTCACAATATCAAAACATACAAACACTCCGACACAAATCAAAACCCGACAAATCCATATTTCATGTGCTCTGCCCTAAACCAGAGGTCCACAACCAAACCCACAAATCTTGTCTTTTACCTCCTCTATAGCTGTATACCTTTTTCTTCTTCAATTTATCATCTCTTTTTACCTCTTAAGGTCTCTCAGAAACATTCTCAGAGAAGCAGAGAGACTCATATACAACACATTCACAGTAACCATGAGTGTCTCTCTGTTCACCGCCTTCACCGTTCTCTCACTCTGTTTACACACTTCAACATCCGAGTTCCTAGAGTTTCAGCTGTCCACCATATCAGCTGCACCTTCGTTTTTGCCAGAAGCTCCATCGAGTTTCTCAGCTTCTCCTCCGGCCATGTCTCCAGATACCTCTCCCCTGTTCCCAACTCCAGGTTCAAGCGAAATGTCTCCTTCCCCGTCAGAATCTTCTATCATGCCAACAATCCCCTCAAGCCTAAGTCCACCAAACCCAGATGCTGTCTCTCATGATCCTCTGCTCGAATTTTCTCCAGTTGGGTCACCTCTGCCTGCTTCTTCCTCTGTTTGTTTGGTCTCATCACAACTCTCATCTCTGCTTCTTGTCCTCCTCATGTTGCCACTAGCTTTCTGCAGTATCTTCTAGTAAGCATATAGAAACAGCGAGTAAGCATTCTTCTTCTGCAAAAAAAAAAAAGATTCACAATGTATTCTTTACTTTACTCTCTGCTTCTTCTGAATTTTTTTCATGTAATATTAAGATAATTTCTTCTAGTGTTCGTGTGAGATTTGCTCATAAAGCAGTCTGCAGTTTGGGCTGGTGCGCAGTTGTTGTACTTTGTAACAGTGATAGTGTATGTGTTTTTTTGTGCCTCAAAGTCAAAATTGATTGATCATCACATGTCCTTGTCTGAAACTGGATTCTTGTGATTGAACAAAATAAAAAAAGCATGCGTTAAGTAGGATAATTACCGGTTATAATACACCACAGAAACGACAGGATATATCTTAATAAACAGTGAAATCAAACACAGAAACTAGCGAAGCTAAGCTCATGAGGTAGATGAGATGAGCCCCAGTTAAACGACCTTGTTGCCATCGCGCACAATGTAGAACAGCTTCCCGAAGAACTTGTCGAGTGGCTTGAACTCCAAAACGGTGCGTCGCTTGAGAGAATGGTGGGTAAGGCGTCTTTTGAGGCTCAAGTTCTCGTCTTTGAGGGTCTCAAGGGTTAGAGAAAGCTGTCTGATGACCTCTCTCTTCTCTTCGTCCTTGTCTAGCAGCTGTTTCCTCAGAGCATCACTCTCTTCGATCAGCTTCATTCTTTCTTGTTCCAAATTCCAAGTCTCATCTTCTTTGTGACTAGCAAAGGGAGAGTCAAGTTCGTCATCTTCAGGGTCTGCAATCTCAGAATCGGCATCTTCAAATTGAGAATTGCTGTCAGAAACGGAGTCCATGGATTGTTGGGGAAACTTAGAGGAGCGAGATCCGTAGTCGGAAGATTTGAGGTGGTCAAACTTCTCGGCTAAGGAACGGTGAGCTCGATAAAAGTCTTCGACAAAGCAGATAAGCTCGGGACGTTTCTTGTAGTAAGTCTCAGCACGCTGCGCAAAAGAGTCTGCGTTTCCTTCAATCAGCTTCAACATTGCCTTTGTCTTGGCATCAAGCTCTGCACCCAAAATTCACACCAATTTTGTAAAAACCACAAAAAAAAACATAGAGAGCTATTTGTAAGAAAATGGATCTGAGTGCAAAAAAGTAACCAGCGAGTGTTGATTGAAGCCATTGAGAGTGTTTGGAGCTCTTGTGGCTCTCGAACCACCACCATCTCGATTTCTCCTCTTCTCTCACCATTTTTTGTTTTTGGTGTTCTCTTCCCTAACACAACAATCCCATTTCAACAAAATAAAAATCTATAAACTCCAACGCAACCTCAATGCTTAGCTACTGAAGAAAGAGAGAATCATACCTTTTCTTTTTTCGATCCGAAATTGTATTTTGCTTCTGCCTCACTTGGAATAGAGCGATATAGACTAGAGAGAAGAGAGTAAACGGAGCGTGGATTTGTTGTTTTTCAAATTTTGAATCTCTCTTCTCTTCAGCAGTATATTCGAGATTTGAATTTATTTTTCCAGATTTTACGGCTATTAATACGCCTCGTCCAATGGCTATTCGCCACGTGTGTATTTAATATCAAGAAGAAAAAAAAGTCTCTTTTTACTACTACACTATCTTCAGGCCTTTTTCATTAGAAGCCCATAATTAGGCCCACTTATGTAATCAGGGCTCTGATTGAAGAACACAATTCATTTATTGATGATCGATCAAGTCGAAGAGTTCATCGCCGATACCGAAGCCGAGCATCCTGGCCATGTCGCTCGTCTTCAACCTGGGCTTAGGGACGCCGTGCCGTTTCAGCCACGGATAAACCACAAACACTTTGTTCATCACGAAAAGCTCCAACGCCTCCGGATTGAAAACGACACCCATTCTCAAGCTCATCTGGTGCGGCACTAACATGGCCGCATATCGAGCAAGCTCTCCAGCTCGCCAGTCCAGCAGCAGAGGCAGCCATGGGTACATCGCGTCCAGCCTCACGAACCACAGTCTTATGTCTGGGTACTCTGACAGCTCCCGCGGATCCCCTGGGTCTTCTCTCCTGTAGTTGATGGTGAATCCGATTGTTCGATCCAAATACCGTTTTGGTTCAGCTACACACAAGGAGAAGCCATCATCAATCAATCACATTCACATTCACATGACAGACATGAGGGATAAATTAATGTATACCTACCAGAGGAAGGTGAGGTTATGCCGGTGGCTCTCTGAAACGGGGATAGGTCAAGCCTCCCAATTGAGTCGTTGTCGATCACTACTTCGTACCGTCCCGTCGTCGGAGGCATCGGAGGTTCCACTTTATCTGAAGGATCTGCTTCCTTTCACAATGAAATTCGTTAGAAGCCTTTTATTCGAGTCAATCAATTGGGTACGAAAAAGGAAGAGCAAGTAGGCACCTTGGTCATTCTCGAAGGCAGAGATGTCGAAATTGCCAGAAGGATTGAAGGCGACGGAGACTGCTACGTCTGCTGCTCTCCTCTTTCTTACACACCATCCGGCCGGCAATTGAACCACTGGGAACAGCGACACGTGTCTCGGCGATGGGATAAGCCACGGGAGAAGACCTGCCTTTGTGGCCATTCACAGACGCTTACCAACCAAGTATCTCTCTCTCTCTGTGTCTTAGTCTTCTTTTTATCTTCTTCTTTTGGCCTTTTCTTCATTTCTTTCCATTTTATCCTTTTTCCTTCACCGCACAAATGCATTGCTGTCGTGAAGCAGCAAATAGCCTAACAACATTCCAGAAGAGAAAGGCATGACTAGTTGCAGCACCATGGGCTAACAATCACCCACTTCTCGATATCCAGCGCATCCATGCCAACATAGAATGTGGAAAAGGCATTTCTGCAACATACCACCACCACCACCTAAAGAATGGAGAATAGTTGCCACAGACAGAACGAATGGCACTACTCGGTGGTTTGCTCATCATTTTCCAGTCGCGTTATGCCCAGGTGTAGTGCAGTATGCTATTCAACAGAGGGAGACTGAGAATACAGATAAGTCCCCAATGTCTACCATAACAGTAGCAGAGATAATGATTTGAGGGAAAAACTAACCTATGCAATCAAATATGAACATTAGCATCAAAAGAGCCACTTCACAGTGTGTAGAGAGTGCCCGAGAATGGATATCTCTAGTAGTATTACAGGTTTGAATGGATATCTCTATTAGTATTTACAGGTTTGAAAGAAAAGGCCAGATGATGATTTTGTTGCCGTTGTTAACTTCTTTATGGTGTGTAGGCATAGTTAGGATCGAGACCCATTTAATGACTTCAATTCGGCCCATATCGGCGGTAAACAGGATTCTTACGGCCTAATAATTTTTTCTTTGACGTTTCTTTTTTTTTTTTTTTTTTATTGTTTGTTATTGTTTATGTCTTTGGATTTGACCAAATCAATAGTTGTCCAAATTATTATTTTTGTCCAAAGAAGGAAGATTTCATCTTAATTATAAAAAGAAAAGAAAGAAAGTAAAACGTTAAAACACCTTTTGGTCCTTCAAAGCGGCGAAAGTGCGGTGATCACGGCAACAAAAGCCTACTGCTTAATTTGTTTTGTCAAATACAACAATTGCGTAAAAAGAGGAAAAACGGAAAGAAAGTTTCCATTAAACCAAAGTCTTCTTATCTTCAAATGTCTTTTGTATAGTACTATGATTTAACTTTATACTATTGAACAATATGTTTAAAATCTAGTCAGTTACCACCATATTTATTCCGGTGAAGTTCCAACATTTCCAGATAACTACGAGAAAGAGAAATGTCATCACTTTCTGTTCTTTATTTCCGTTAATCAGTTTCAATTGATAGAAAGCACACTTTATTATCGCTTCAATGATTCATTCATGTGGCAGAATTTATTTGTATAATTGAAAAGTTCTCTAAGATAAATGGGTAAATACAGTATAGAAATGTATTAATTTGGTACCAAATTAATTAAGAAAAAAAGAAGACTGACTGACAACAATAAAAAATGAGAGAGGGAAGGAAGCGATTGGATAACACAGAGACACACATACATACGTACATTCATTATACACACTCCCCCGTCAAATTGCCCAAACCCTAAAATCTATTTCCTCTGACCGCTTCTTCTTCTCTTGTCAAAGGCATTAGCTCTCGAGTGTTGGTTGTCGATTTCGATGCCCCAATCTGGCACCTGGGTACTGTTTCCCGAGCTCCACCCTGATTCTTTTGGTTGCTCTATCTCGTTTTTTTCGTCGCGGAAGCCATTGATGTGAAAGCTCCGATAACTTGTGAATCGATGCGTGGTTTTTAGTTTCTTCCTTACTTAGCCGCTAATCGGATTTTTAGGTATTTATTCTTTATTTCCGGATCTCTGTCTTATCGGATCTTGTTTTGTCCAAGCTTGTGTGTGCTTCTTACTCTTGATCTGAATGTGATAAGGAGTACCTTGTGTTTTTAATTCGTATTGATTGGGTGGGGAATAGATCTTGTGATGAGATCTCATTCAATCAGAATGTGGGTTTATTAGGGTTCTTTACAAAGTCTGCCACTTTGAATTAGATGCGTTACCAAGATATAGACACTGCTTAAAGCTTGCTATTAGTTAGAATTCAGAGCCATGTCCTTCAAGAGTCTCATTCAAGACATGAGAGGAGAGCTTGGGAGTATTTCTAGAAAGGGATTCGATGTCAGATTCGGCTATGGTAGATCCAGGTCTCAACGTGTTGTTCAGGATACTTCTGTTCCTGTTGATGCTTTCAAGCAGAGCTGCTGGGCTAACATGCCTCCGGAGCTCCTCAGGGATGTTCTGATGAGGATTGAGCTATCCGAAGACACTTGGCCCTCTAGAAAGAATGTTGTTTCTTGCGCTGGTGTCTGCAGGAACTGGCGTGAGATCGTCAAGGAGATTGTCAAAGTTCCTGAGGTTTCTAGCAAATTGACTTTTCCTATCTCCCTGAAACAGGTTCACTATCCCATCACATTCTCTTTTTTACTTTATATCTGACTTTTGTGCTTATCCAGGCTAATCTTTTTCCCGACTTTCTTTTAGCCGGGTCCAAGGGGATCACTTGTTCAATGCTATATTATGAGAAACCGCAGCAATCAAACCTACTACCTATACCTCGGGTTAAACCAAGGTGAAACTAACAGATGCTACTTCTTTTCTCTTTGCATACCTTATGTCTTTGTGAATAACAGTGAAAAGTTTACTTTTTCCTGGTTCAGCAGCAGCTTCAAATGATGATGGAAAGTTCCTTCTTGCTGCTAAGAGGTTTCGGAGGCCAACTTGCACTGACTACATCATCTCCTTAAACTGCGATGATGTCTCCAGAGGAAGCAATACCTATATCGGAAAGCTAAGGTACTTAGCTACCGATTGACCCCATGGTTTTAAATACCTGCTTTTTCATATATTTGACATAACCCTTCTCTTTTATCTTAACTTTCTTTCAGATCTAACTTTCTGGGGACCAAGTTCACTGTCTATGACGCTCAGCCGACGAATCCTGGAACTCAGGTTACCAGAACCCGTTCAAGCAGACTTCTCAGTCTGAAACAAGTGAGCCCAAGAATTCCATCTGGCAACTATCCTGTAGCACACATCTCATATGAGCTTAACGTCTTGGGTTCCAGGTGATTTATCTCCTTGCTTACAGATACATTGTGATAGAAAACGGTGGTTGCTTTTATGGCTTTTGCTAATTGTGAACATTGTCGTATCAAACCAGAGGACCGAGGAGGATGCAGTGTGTCATGGATGCCATCCCTGCATCAGCTGTAGAACCTGGAGGAACAGCTCCAACTCAGACGGAACTTATCCACAGCAATCTTGATAATTTTCCGTCTTTCTCCTTCTTCAGGTCGAAATCAATTCGTGCAGAGAGTCTTTCTTCTGGTCCAGCGTCTGCTGCTCAGAAGGAAGGACTGCTTGTCCTGAAGAACAAAGCGCCCAGATGGCATGAACAGCTCCAATGCTGGTGCCTCAACTTCAATGGGAGAGTCACTGTTGCTTCGGTCAAAAACTTTCAGCTGGTAGCTGCTCCTGAGAATGGACCTGCAGGACCTGAGCACGAAAACGTGATTCTCCAGTTCGGGAAAGTCGGAAAAGATGTGTTCACAATGGATTATCAGTACCCAATCTCTGCCTTCCAGGCCTTCACCATTTGCCTTAGCAGTTTCGACACCAAGATAGCATGTGAATGATTTCCAACAAACCGTGTGACTCCGGGTTTATTTAGTTGTATCATGTTGAAAGAGAAGACTGGTTTGGCCTCGTCTTAGAAGTGTGTGTACATAGTTTCAAAAGTCTTGGCAAGTCCATACAAAAAGAGAGAGTCAAGAATCGAAGACCGTAGATTATGTTTGTTGTTGTTGTTGCATTGTGTTGCTAGTGATTGTAGTTTCAGACTATGATTTCATTTCTCTGATAATTAATTTGATCGTGTTTTTTGGAGAATATATATCCAGACAGGGCAGAAATCCAGATATTTGAAGTATCCGAATCATATATAAGATTGGATTTAACAAACAAACATCAGCAATACCATGTACAGTGATAGCTTTAATATTATGCTAGTGACCAAAGGAGCCAAATGTGATCAATAATAGGGAGGAAGAAGTGGCGGTCCTTGTGGTGGTGAGCCGCCAAAGCAATCTCGTAGCAGCCAGCAGCAGCACAGACAAGATAGACTGCAAGATTCCACAGTCAATCTAACCACTTAACTCTTTACAAAACACACAGCAAAACAGAAAATGTCTTTACCAGGAACATATCATGTCTGAGAACCCAGAAAAGAAACCACCAATGGGTGGGAAGAAGCCGGGTCCTCCTGGTGGCAAGAACCCTGGTCCTCCAGGTGGCAAAAACCCTGGTCCTCCTGGTCCACCAGGTCCTCCGGGTCCTCCAGGTCCTCCAGGTCCCATGTCAGAGATCTCTCAACAGTGTGGTGAAGATGTCTCTACGGGAATCAGCACTCTTGTGCGAAGAAGACAGGAGAATTAACAGAGGAAGGCTGGGTTATATATAAGTTTGTTGGAGCCTAATCTTCAACGTCAACAAACAGTAGACGAAGACTGAGAGATGCAACATTGCTTAAAGCTGCAACCACTCTTCCTCTCATCTCCACCACTCTTCACCAAATGTTCAAATCCAAAAATGTAAACCATCAACAAATAAAAAACTCCAAGTTGAGTTAGTAACAAGAAGACAGAGAATAGAACCACAAGTCTGATAAACGATTTAGTGTTTACTGATTGCTAAACAAGTAAAACCTCTCCAGATTCCTTGTTCAACTAAAACTCACATTACATCTCAGATTACCATTGGTCCAGATTCATCGCAGCAGCAATGATCTAATCGTTGTTGCTACTCAAGACCATTACTTTGTCATATCATTATTATCGGACAGAGACATGTTGATCGAGCAAAAGTGTTGTCAATTTTTTGTATTCGCAGCGGAATTTCTGTTTCCCCGGCCATCGACAAGTGGTGGTTTTAGACTTGGGCTTATTTAAAAGCATATGGCCCAAACATACCAACCTATGAATTGGGCCAACTATGGTACAAGTGGTGGTTTTAAACATGGGCTTATTACAGCTCCATAGATCATCTCTCTTTCTAACATTACAACAAGTCTATCTATCCTTGGTTCATAAACAAGAAGCTGCATCTTTTGCTGCTTGCTTGTGTGTAGTTGTATATAAGTGTGAACCATGTTTTGTTTTGTGATCCTCCCTGTTGCCTTAGGCAAATTAGGAATCGGAAGCAAAACAAAAAAACAGACGGTTTCTTAAGTGACTAATTGAGAGTGTGGTGGATATACAGTGGTAAACTCCTAAGCTTAGAATACAAAAACTTATCTGATCATATACATTATATGATTCCATTAATAATACAAGGATTTTTTTGATTATCAAGGTAATTGGACACCTCATCATCATTCATGGATCTGCTGCCTTAGCGAAACGTCCCCTGATTCTTGTCCTGCTTTCTGCACGAACCTTGCGTGATTCATACCTGATGTGTTTCTCGTACCTGTTTCATCAAGACATGATGGTTTAATCCCAATCCCAATCCTAATGGTTTTAAAATTAGAGATGAGAGTTTACCTTCGAGATTTCTTCTTTTCTTTGTAGCGAGAGAGAGCAGAGTTCCTCTCAAGACTGTTGATCTCATGTGTGGTCGACCTTGTACTAGTGCAAACCGGCACCATCACAATCTCCTCCTCACATCGGTTTAAGCCGTCAGAAACCGGAACCATCACCGAAGAAGACTCTCGGTCTACATTCTCAGGTTTCTCATCTGACTCTGACGAGTTCTTTAGCAGAGAGCAATATGGAAAGTCCTCATGATCTTGCTGATCGAACCATTTCAGTCCACTCTCCTTCATATTTGCGTTGGAAAATCAATTGATAAGCACAAAAACAACCAAAAGCAGACTGACTATCTATCTTACCAGCTCGCTTGTAGAAAACAAATCCGACGACAGGAACTGGAATCCGGCATCCATCTCAGCTTCCGGGGTTTCGAATTTCAGACAACTCCGCTCGGATCTCGCTAGTCCACGGAGCTGTCGGATCATCTCGTCTTTGTATTTACCGCACGTGGCGTGACGATTCTGGAGATTTCCAAAGCATTTCAGAGAAAGAAAAAAACAGAGCAATTGGCTCGAAGAAAACAGAGCAAGTTATACCTTAGGCAGAGGAGGAACATCCGTGGCCCGGAAGTTATGAGTACCCGACCCGCCCGAAACAATAAGGTCGTTGAGGCTAACGATCTCCGGTGACTCCCAAAGCAATCCGGAATCGAGAGTGAGGTCATCGAGGCCAACGATTGCCAACAACTCAGGCACGGAGGGACAGCCGGTAAATCCTTCAAAGGGTCTGCGGCTATGAAGGGAGGAAGAGGCGGTGTGGTGTTGCCAGTCGCAGTTCTGGCAAAGAACAGACCTTTCCGTCTCGCAGAAGAGGGAAGAGGGAGAGTCGTGGCAGGAGTCGCAGAGAAGTGACCTGAAGTGTTTGGCGAAGAGTTGGTTGGTGACGTGGACTTGCTTGTCGCAGGCGAGACAGAGCTTGGCGGAGTCAGCTTTGCAGTAGACAAGAGCCACGGAGGAGTCGCAATAGTCGCAGAGGCGGTGACGCTGCTGATGACCTTCTTCTTCTTCCATAGGAGGAGCTTAGATTAGAGACGACGCCGACAGATTTGGTAAGAAGAAGAAAGAAAATCAAGGTACAATTGTTATTTTCTTGGGATATTTTGGGGCGACCAAACCAATTTTGGTGGCTTATGTAAAAGCCAGATCTTAATTGCATTCTAGGTAATGACGTTAAAGTGACGCCATTTGCTTAGACAAAGTCAATTCTTATTTCTTGGGGAAGAAGCTGGAAACACTACTGTACTCTCTTCACCTTCCCGTGCCTTTCTTTAATTTGTTCCTTATCTCTCACTTAACTCGTGAAAAATAGTTATTTTGCTTACAAGGGATTTGAATATTCGAATGATGATACAATTAGTATAAACATAGTTTGTTATAAATTTAAAAAGTATAAATGTTTAAATAAAATTAGTAGATGGATTTACTGAATTACTACAGTTTGTCGTCCACAAGTAGTAAAACTGTCAGTAGTGAACGTGATACAAAATGAAATCGTAAAATTTTGAAGTTTTTTTCACCGTATAAATAAATAGCATTAATGCCCATAAGTAAAATAATTCTGATATAGTAGGTGATAAAGACAAAGCCACTTCTACACACTATATATGGAATAGACAAGCAAACAAATTAATCACTTTTCTTGACATGATATATTATACCAGATTAGCCTAGAATTTAACATAACACATTTTGGCTACCAATACCATATATACAATACTTTTGTTAGGTTATTACAAAATAATGACAAAACTAAGAGAACTAAAGAAGGGAGTAAGAGAAAGAGTGGTTGAAGTTGGCCACAAAAATGTATAAGCTAAGATTTTTAAACCGAGACTAGTCCAGAAAATGGACGTGGCAAATTAGGGACGTTAGAAAAAGGAAGCTCGTTGTTGAGGCAGCGTTGGCCGATTTGATTAACTTTTAAAAAACAGGCAAACAAAAAAAGGACTTTGTCACGTTACCGACATAGCTAGAATGCTCGATAGTGAATTTTTCTTCTTTTTTATCCAACTTTTTTGTTTGTTTGCAAATATATATATAGATAAAATGGAAAATGGATCCCACAATTAATTGAAGATTATTGAGTCCAAAATTGCTTATCTCCACTAAAATCTCATCATCGTTCCTCAATAACTATTACTCCATGAAGGTAGTTGTCAATTAGAGTTATCTCGAACGGTACTGACTTAAACCTATTCAAGATTAACTAAAACCATAGTTTTGACGCATAGTTTTGACTTATAGGACACGATGGAAAACCGAAAAAAGAGACAGGCTGGGTAATATTAGTGGGCTGTTCTATGTAATAGTTATCTATGATCATCTCCAATGTAGAGCTCTATATCATATTCTAAAATAGAGTTTACTCTATTTTTAGAGGAGGGTTTCTCTCCAATGTATATCTCTATTTTCTATTCTAAAAAAGAATATACTTTGAAATATTCTATTTCTATTTTATATACTAATACCTTTTAATTATATAATTTACAATTTGACCTTATGTTGTTTATTATAAATTTAGTATTTGTTTGCTTGTTAACTTTATAAAATTATTTTAAATTTAGTACTTGTTTGCTTGTTAAGTTTAGAAAGCTATGTGTCGTATAATTGTTGTTTATAAAATGATTATATGTATTAAATAAAAAAGTTTAAATTTGAGGGACTAAAGTATAAATAAAAAAAATTGAACTCAAAAATAGAGTTGAGAATAGAGTTGCTCTATATATAGAGTCAATCTGCAGAAATCTCTATTTTAGAGTTAATTATAGAGTAGGGTTGGAGAAGAATTTTGCATTTTAACTCTAAAATAGAGTAGGGTTGGAGATGCCTTAAGGCTTTTTAATTTTTTTTGGCCATAGAAGCTCCCTGCCCCAAGCTGTTGTAAATAACCTTGTTTCTTTTGGTAATATAATTCACATTTTATCAACAAAAAAATATATTAGTGGGCTGTTCGAACATCCCAGCGACACCAATAACATGATCTCGACAACTACTGGCTACTGCTCTTGAAAAGTAACACATATCACTAGATTAGTCTAGCTAGGGTTGCTTTTGCATCCTCGTAAGTCGTAACATGGCTATAACAATTGATTTTTAAAAAATCGAAATTGAATTTGGAGCCATTGGATTACTAGATCCAATTAGTCATCGGTGAATCAGGTTTAGTATGTATCAGTATATATATATGAACGTATTTAAAGACAAGTTACGAAACAAAATATTACTTCATTTAAACACCTTGAGAGTTTTCCGATTGAAACTAACAAAGAATCAATTTGAATATGAATTAGCAGAGTCTAAAGCAAACAGGAAAAAAAATAACACACAAATAGAAACTAAACTGAAACCGAATGTTGTACCATTTCGCTTTGGTGGATTTCAATATTCGCATGAGCTTCGTTCCTTTTAAATTTTTTTAAAATGGTCCATTTTTTAAGTAATCATCGAGGTTCTCGATATTTTCTTGGATACGATTCTTGAGCCTATAGGTGGATGCTTTTATCACGCGCCGGTCAAAGAATCTTGAATCTCATAACAATGACAACAAAGTGAATGTGGTTCTTAGTTCTTACACGTTCTATACAACTTCCGATTAGATTCTCCCAATTCCCACGATCCCAAGAAGTTGGAGGTCAAGAAAAGTTGTTCCACACATCATGTAAAGGGATTCTACCTTTATTATTTATTTCCTTTCTACCTTTTTGAACTCAATGTAATCATATTTTCTTCAAAAACAAAACTTCAAGGTCTATATATATACTATAACTATAGAGGCTTTTATTCGCTTGATTGGAGAATTTTGAAGTAGTTGATTTTGGTAACTTTATGTAACTAAAGGGAAATAAATAATGATGGTTATATAATGCATGTGAAGCTCAAATCCATTATTTATTAATTAATTAACGTGGTTAAACCTGTACGTAAATTTTAAATTTTGATATCTACAAAGCAGTTCCATTCAATCTCAAGTGACAAAAAGTGGAACAAAGAAGAATTATATGCTTCGTTATCTATATCGCTGAGAGGATCGTGAATGTCCAGTATATAACAACTATTTCATGATACGTTAGTAATTTTTTCCTTTTAATTACATTGCATGTTTCTTTGCAAGAAAAAAAAAATTACATTGCATGTTTTTATTGATTATGAGCATATGTCTGCAACACGAGTAGCTAACGAAAAAACAAAGAGTTTCATATATATAAAAAGTTAATACAATTTTTCTCTAGGAAACAAGAATAAAAGAAAGGAAAAAAAAAAAAGCAATGATTTTGTGTAGCCATGATATACTTTGGACCGCCAAAGATCTTCCATTCTTTTCCGGGATTATTGTTGATTTTGCCATTTTTTATAGAAATCTTTTGAAATTGCCATTTTTACTAAAATCTTACGGAAATGTCATTTTCTAACACTTTAAAATGTACGTATTTCGGATTTTTTTTGATAAAAATACGTAGTTTATACAAAATACTAAACCCTAAGAACAACCACAACCGACTAAACCCAAACATAACGAATAAAACGCATGTTAAATCATATTTCCGTAGCCTGAAAAATGGCAAAATCCATAAACTATTCAAAAAAGGGCAAAATCCACAAATGCCATCCCAAAAAATGGCAAATCCATAATTGATTCTTCTTTTCCTCAAACTGCTTTAGTTGCATTAGGCCATTTGGTACCATATCATTGTTTTTTATATACCGAATTTTTACGGTGAAGACTCAAGTCTATTCTAATATTTCACATTTGGATGTATATGCTCTAATGGGCAATGGCTAAGAAAAATCATCCGTGAATAAAATTACGCTCTAAACACAACATCCTAGCTAGGCTAAATCTGCATATATCGCCCGACATAATCTTACATATCAATAGTCTTACTAATAATGATGACGCCGACTTATTAATTAGTAATCAGAAGACGAGTTCATGCACGCATATGCATATGTGTTAGCAAGTCCATTCATACTTAATGTCACATTTTATTTTAGCTACAAAGTAAAAAAGAAAAAAATGCAGCTTTTATATTTTCAAAATGTTATTTGCAAGTTTTTGCTTTTTTTTTTTTATTATAAAACCCTAACCGCCTACTTAACTAACATATATAATCAGAAATATTTCATGAATAAAAGTCCGTTTCATCTTCAATTGGTACCATTTTTAAAAAAATTTAAGAAGTATAAACAGTTTTTTGCCTTATTAAATGGAAAGCCCTAAATTGCTTAATTAATAATATACACAAGAGTTCATAATATAATATGTGAAAAAGTTTTTCAAAGAAAATAACATAAGAAGTTTGAATACTATTTTTCATTAGCATAAACAGAGAGTTATACATCAACATACGCCAGTTGATTAACTAAACTGAAACACGAGAGAAGCTAAACAATAGAACATACATACGATATACATTTCAGACGAAGTCCTCACTGAATATCTAGCTAGCTCACACTCTAGCTTTAACCGTGTTTATTCTCACTAGCTAATATATAATTAGATTATATATATTGAGTTGGTTTGATTTGCTAGTAAAGGATGGACTGATAGGGTTTGATCAAGGGGACGAGAGAGCCACTAAGGTGAAGGGACATGACTTCATTGGTGGAGCCAACAAGCTTGCCTCCGACAAAGACAGCTGGAACCGCCGTGGAACAGCCGACCCGGAGAAGAGCCTTCTCGATCTCACGGCAGTCCGGGTCGTTGTCGATCTCGTGGATGGTTGGTTGAACCCTAAGGTCACGGAACAGGATCTGAACGGCGTAGCAGAGACAACATGAGCTCTTCGTAAAGATCACCACTCCTTTCTCTGAAGACATTCTCATCACCTTGTCCATGATCCTCAGAAATCTGAAGATCTGATGATGCCTAGGGTTTAAACTTTAGCGTTTTGATGTATGTTTTGTTTTGAGTATGTAAAAAGCTTGGCATCTGCTTGCCTATTTATAGGAAAGGGAGTGTGTCTTTCGAGTGTTTTTATTTTATTTTTTTCCTTGTTAATTAGAAAGAAAAGCACATTTAAAAAGTATAAGAAAATATCAAAAAGGAAAGATAAATATCAGATGCTCAAAAAAGATGGCTATTTGAGTATTTTTCTTGTATTTATATTCTGTTTGACTGCACAAATTGCAGACAGTGCTCTCACTTCTAAATGATTCGATTTATTTTTATTTCTACTGTAACGTTGCAGTTGTTTCGATCGTCATATAACATGCTGATTAGTAATTTACGAATACGATTCTAAAAATTGTAATCAATTTCACCTTTTTGCGGGTTAATCGTAAATATTAGTATACGCATTCCCCGTGACATCAATATAAACATCTAAATGGTAAGCACAAGAATAATTATGAATGTGAAATGAGAATAAGTAATACTTCTATGGATGCGTTAATTGTTGGTTTATATCCTCACTAAAATCATTTGTTGCCATGTTTTTCCATTTCTTGTTTTGCTATGGTTACAAATTAAAGCCTGGATTAGCTTGTTGTAATACCCAATTTTCAATTTGTATGGAATGGAGATGATAGAAACAATAATTTTATACAAAAAAAAATCTTCTAACGAAATTAGTTATAACTTTTGCCATGTGAACTGATAATCGATTTCTTTAAACTGATATTCAAATTAATGTAAAAAGAAATATAGCATGATACTAGGCTACCCCTAGCTAGAAAAAGAAAAGAGGCTTGTCAATTTATAATCTAACGGATTCTCTTAACATATCTCCTTTGATTGAGTCATTGCGTCAAGGTGAGGATAAATGAAAAAGATTGGACCTTTCGGTGATAAACATGTATATCTTCTATGTATCAACAATATGCACAGTACATGGTGATTCCGCCAACACCAACTTGCCAAAGAAAATGATTCCATCTTTCTTTTTATATATTCTTCTTTCACGTAGACTTACACTAATGTTTGATTCACTTCTTTCGAATGTCTTTCTTGCCGGACGCACGCGTGGATCACACGCATATGTTAACTATCACCTGTGTCATTCTTGGTTTACTTTTCCGATCGTTTTGTCATTTGTGAGTGTAGTATAGCTTTCTATGAGCGGGATTCTCTTTTATGTTTGATTCGAAACTGATCATATTTGTTATAGTTCGATAATAATTCATTTGTATATCGGTTAGTTATACATACATTTTTTTTCCATTATCGGAAGATATTATGCTAAATCCATATTATTTTCCGACATTACCTTTATGTGATAATTAATTTACATTAAAGTTTCTTCGTATCAACTGATATTTAACTAATATATATGACTCTACGAGCATAATCGTCTACGATTTCTAACATTATAATTCACGCAGAATGTGTGATGTATAGCTGATCAACAACTTAGATAAATATATGTAAATTGTAACATATCATTCACGAAAATAAATGACAGAATATGAATTAGTGGCGAATTAATTATAGTAAGAAGCATGATGACTAGTCACAACTCACAACCATATGGCTTTAGAGTCCTTTAACATCTGCTTGAGGGAGCCATCCACGTGGAAGGAGATGACGTCTTTAGCTGAGCCGACGAACCTCCCTCCTACGAAAACCGCTGGGACAGCAGGGTTGGACCCGAATACCCGGAAGAGGGCCCGTTCCATGTCACGGCCTTGTGGGTCCTTATCAAGCTCATGGATCGCAGGACTTGCCCCGAGCTCGTAGAAGAGGGTCTTAATGCTATGACACATGCAACACGAGCTCTTCGTGAATATCACTGCCGCCTTCTTCGATGCCAAATCTCTTACTCGTTCCATCGATGAAGACGAAGAGATGTTAATTCGAAGCCTTGAGTGTAATGATGATGAACAAACCGATCGATCAAACTATTATTTATAGCCCCGCATGTGCTGGATATATTTTCGGATAATGAATAACGCGATCAATTAAATATTTTGGTGTGTTATCAAAAAGATAAGTCTGGTCGCTTTCGGTCTGCGACAGGCAGCAGCATCACATACCCTTGACATTTGTCTATACATCATAATACACTAGTTTTTGTTTGGAATAAATTTGTGGAGAAAAGGTGATATTTATTGTTTTTTTTTGTAGTGAATTAGTTATTCAAACGGTTAATTTTAAAATAATGATAGTATACAACAAAGTCAAAAGAATCTGTAAAAAGCAAAAATCTGGTGTTGACTGGTGTGGTGTGTGTAAAAGTGTCGTATAACCAAAAAAAAACATTTGTTTGAAAGGATGGTAAAAGTAAAACGAAAAACGGATTTGTGTGGTGCAGTGTGTCATCACAAGTTATCATAGGCTTTTTTTTTGTTTTGTTATTACAGATTAATTATATAGTTAATTTTCCTTACATTTAGGTTTTTGGCCAACCTGTTACAGAGGGAGACAAAACGCTTTTCTAGTGAGACTAACAAACACTTTGAAAAGTCACAGCAATTGAGTTGCGGAATCACCACTCCAATTTTCAAACCAAGACGTGAGATAAGAGACAGTGTGTTTGGTTAATCCCTCTGTTTTCAAACTTTTTTAAAATTGTAATTAGAAAAATCTTAATATATGTATATATATTCCATTGAAAATATCTTCACGAAATTTAGGTAAGACAGATAAATTACCTTGTCAGGGGGATCAAACGACGTGGCAAAGACAGGACCAGTCATATTTATTAGTTTTTCTGTTAGTTCAAATCTCGACCGTCCATGGGCTTTATATAGGTCGTAGATTATATTCTTTTTTTCCTTATGATCAGAATCATTCATTCATCACAACGCGTTGACATTCTGCAAATTCTCTCTACCTATAAAGGAAAGATTAGGCCCGTGACTCTCACATTTTTTTTGCTCGTCTAATTTGAAACCACTTTATCCCTGAAGAATATTTATGGGCCGTTGAGCCCAATAAATACTATTTAGGCCTACTTCTTAGAAAAGGCCTCTCAATAAGTATACATTAATTTTTTTTTTATATTCCTATTTGTACTGACAAAGCAATCAAGCAAAACTTGTTGATCCATATCATCAACTACGGCTATATACAACAAGAGACAAGCTTACAAACTTGGGAAAGTTTGACTCCATAATGCAACCCTGGAATCTGTAAATTACAAATTTATACAATCAAATTCTCTCTCCACTTTTTTTTCTTTTAAAGAGATTACATGCACAAAAGCATTAGAAAGCCTAGAAGAAGAAGAAACTCAAGAAACAGAGTGACATCTTCTCTTCTGAAACATGAATCGTCTTTCCGAATTCGTCTTCTCCTCCATATGCTTACCGTTCTTGGGAGTACTTTGGCTGCTCCTAAATCTCAAAACGATTGCGTTCAACTTGTTCAGACCTCTTGAGAGCTTCCTCAACATTCCATAACGCCTTCTCCTGCTCTGCGGCTTCACGAAGTCTTTCTTCATCGAAACATGATCCTTCTCGAGGTCCGTTAGCCTCATCCTCATCCTCGCCACTTCCAGTCTCAGCTCTCTGTTCTCTCTTCTCACTGACGCATAGTTGTCCCGCGGCGAGATCGCTCCGCTTGCCATCCCGCTTCCCGAGCGGTTTGTGAACAAGAAGAACTGGCTTTGGCTCGAACCTCCTGTGCCACCGCCGCTGGTCATGGCGTTCTTGAGCCGTGTCTGTTCGTAGAACAGGACTTGAACAGCAATCTGAACCGGAAGCCTCTCATTTTGCGCCGCATGGCTGCTTGCGTCCTGCGACAGTTTCTTACAGCTGACTGTCTTGCAGAGACGGTAACGTTCTGAATCTTTCATGTGGGGATGAACCTAATCCAAAACCATATCACAGTAATCAAAAATCACAAAGCAATAATTTAGTCAAGTGAAAAAGCAGATTCTTTTATGATATTTTGGATTGGATTACAATACCTTGAGGAAGATATCAACGGCTCGGTAGAGACCATCGCAGACGACGCGAGCATGGTCAGGGAGAAGCTCTGCGAGAGCAATGAATTTGGAGGGAGGGAGGCTCGAGTCGAGAGCCACCTCAGCGAGATAACTATCCATGAGCTTCGACACCTTGAAGATGGAGCTCTGTTTCGGAGACTCAGCCCCCTCGAAATCGTAAATCGCCATCTCGCTCTCGTCCACCGCATCTCCAGCGTCCTCGTCGTCATCATCATCTCTGTAGTCGCACTCGTCAAGGTTCAGGAACATGGAGAAGATTCTCTGCACCGAGTCGGTGTCGTACATGGCGCCGATGTTCGCCGGAATAAGGATGTCTTCCAGGATCGCCTGGTCGAGCTGGTGGCTGATCCGTCTCTCCAGATCCGATCTGCAAGAGACGGAGGTTCCAGATCCTATAGCGGTCTTCAACAAGCTAGAGAGGAACGATATCGGAATAGAGCTTTTGTTGGCTTGCGTTGGGAGGAGCCCCACGACCGCTTCAAGGACGATTCGCTGCTTCCTCTGCAGATCGGAATCTGATTTGACGAGACTCGGTTCTCTGATGATTTGCAGTGATTTGCGAGCGTAGCTCATGAGGATGTCACTGATAATCTCGTGATTGAGACCTTTGGATTTCATGGCGGAGAGAACTCTCTGGAAGAAATCGAGCTTGAGGATGGGAAGAGAGCGTCCCCACCAGTCACAAGGTTTCTCAGTCTCCGGCAAGCCGCAGCTGAAATTCTGATCAAGCTTGAGCAAACCAGAGGCTAGCTGTTCTTTGCAGGCGTTTACAGCGATTGCGTTGACCAGCCTCCCGACGAGGTTGATCTCTTCAGCTACAGGCAGTAGCCTCTCGCTGGAGTGAAGAACAGTGATCGAATTCGAAATGTCATTAAAAATGGAGTCTTTGAGGTAGGCCTCTGTTCTCGCCTCCAGGTTCTTCTCCGACAACTCTTCTGTCATCTCCAGGTAATGAGCCACGCAGCGCAAAGCCGCAATGTTGGACGAGTTGAATTGGACGCCAACGCCGTAGCAGAACTTTGCAGCGAGCTCGAACGATTCTGAGCCGCCTGGAACTACGGCTAGGTTCAGGTTCTTGTCTTTTGATTCCAGAACAAGTTTCCGGATTCTCCCACTCCGGGAGACGAGGGGAAACTGAAAACAAAAAAACAAGAGACAACGATTTTGTGTAAAGCAGTTTCGAAGTTCACGAGTTTATTAGCTAGCTTGAATTTCGTTACCTTGTGAAGGGAAAAGCTGGCAGAGCCGACTTCGATGGTTAAGTCACTCGTAACGTCGGAGACAGGCCTGGAACAGAGAAATCAGCAAAAAGAGAAAACCAAAGAGACTGACTGTCATCTTTTGGTGCCTAAAATTTGCACACAAGAAACTGGAAGAGATGAGGAGTTAGTGAGTACCATTGAGGAGTGTGTCTGATGCTGGAACTTGGACGAAACGCTCTTTTAGCAGCAACACTTTGCTTAGACTCAGGAACAGTAACAACACCCATTAGATTTAGTAGATCTCTCTTCTCCCCAAATAAAGTTGCAAACCTTTTTTTGTGTTACTGCAAATATGTTTTTGTGTTTCTACCAAAAATGTTCCTTACTGTCGGCTGCATATGCTCTGATTGCTCTCTCTCTCTCTGCCTTTCAAATATGAAAGATTGTGCCATGGAGTGAGAGTTAAAAACACACATGAATTCATGCAGAATTAAAGCGGAATTATGACTTTCTTCTTCTTCTTCTTCTTCTTTATGTGCATATCATATAATAAAAAAATTAGGTGAATGTATATAACTTTATCCTCCGGGAATTAGGACACTAATCTCGCTTGCTATAGGTAGTGTGAGAGTGCTTGTATGATTACATGATCTCATCCCACAGTCCACACGTCAGGTGATACAAAATGCTTTTTTTTTTTTCTTTCTTTTTAATCAAAGGTGGTATTAATATTTAGATTTTCTTACAAGATATCAATATATATAGGTAGTTTGCTAAATGTTGTGTATGTTTCACTTTTTATTTGGTAATTGAAAAGCAATTTATATATGTGTATGTTGATTAGCGTAAAAAGTCAATTAAGTGTGCTGTTTATTACTTGTGCTTTTCGGTGAAAAGTTTAAAAGGTTTCTTATCGTGTCTTTTTATTTATTTTACACCGGGTTATTTATATATATATTTTTTAAGAAAAACTACACTGCAGGAAATGTGAATGGTTGCATTGCTTTTGGGGGTTGTAATCATACCTCTATGTCTCTCTTCTTCTTTTTTTTTTTTTTTTTTTTTTCAAATCCGGAAAGAGGAAAAAGTAGCTTAAACGAGAAAACAAGAAAAACAAAAAGTTTACTACTCCTAACCTACTAAAAAAATCATACTGTAATACGCGATTCATTAAATATTGTCTCACTCAATCAAAGTTATATTTTGGTAAATCCAAAGCCGGATGTCCAAGTTTAATATCTTAAACCGGATGCTCTCAAATTACAATGGCTTTGACAAAAAGAAAAGTAAGAGTAGAGAGAGAGAGAGACAAGTGGGGGAGGCAAATAAGAGCAAATGATGGCGAGGCGAAGCATATTTTAAATTGAGCATGATGGTTTCTTTTCTCAGGTAGGGTTTTCTCTAAGATTACTTCTCCTTTTTTTTTTAAAAAAAAAACTTGTTTCCATCATCTCTCTCGTCTCTTTTTTCTTACCACTTTCCCAATGCTATTGATCGATTCTAGGATTAGTGTGTGCTTCCCCTCGTCTACATTTTAAAACCTTTTTTTTAAGAAATAAATAAATTCAAGATAATGGTGCCAATCTTCAAAACTAGTCTTAAAATGTTTGGTTTTTTCCTCACCGTAACATATATAATGTGTGAAGCAGTAACATAACAAAATTAACAACACACATCATTCAACTACAATAAAAAAACAAACCTTAACATGAGAAGTTCACCAATTGGTAGACTAAAAGGAAAAAAAAAATCTAAAAGAAAAAGAGAATTGAGTTCTTTGTCTCTGTTTTTTTTTCTCAGCCGCAATGGATCTGAAGTAGAAGTACGGACAAGACAAAGAAACCTTGTCTGTCTCTATACCAACATTATACACAAATTAATAAATAAAAAAAGAAGCCTTTTTTTGTTTTGTTTTTGTCTTTTGATATATGCACATATAGATTTCCTCTCATATATATGTGATTCTCACTTAGTCTTCTACTCAGATAGGCTTTTTTTTCTAAGGTACGAAGATTATATATATAAATTCACATCACATAATTCTATATAATAATCATATAGATTAAGAATTGCTAAAGGTGATCCAGAGGACTGCGTATGCGTACCCTTTTCTGAGGTGATCAGTTCAAAAGGATCGACGAATTTCTCGCCCTTGTCTTGTGATTCTGCTACCTGTTAGAGGAAGAGATGTCTGGCTCGAGAGTTGCAGGTCAGAGAATGGAATTGAGCCACCACTCTGGGAGAAAATCAAACCTGCCGAGATGCTTGATGTGCTTCTTGATGTAGGCACACCGGTCAAGTACGGATCTTTTGCACCGCCTGTTATGAGCTCAGTCGATGAAGAAGAAGGCGCTGCTGCGAGAGCACCCAAGAGAGAGCTCACTGGGTAAGGAGCCACCGGTGCATCAGCTAGAGACGATGCAGAAGGATTGTATCTGATGGTTCCCATTGGATGATCAAATTTACATGTTGATCCAAACTTACAGAAGCCGTTTTGTACATAGAAAGTGCAGCGTTGCACACCCTGTTTTCAACCCAAGATAAACAACGGGTTTAGAGAGAATTGTTACTATGATCAACAACCTTCATGATTTAGAGAGAGCATACCGGGCGTAGAGGAAGACCAATGGGGCTGAGGATGCAATTAGCTCTTGGTGGAACCCGATCTCGAGGATGATGAAACTTACAAGATGTTCCAAACTTACAATCTCCTGTTTTCAAATAGTATTGGCACTCTGGTTCACCAGGTCTCTCTGGAAAGGCCTGTTCTTTCTGTATAACACCTGTAGGAGAGGACAGAGATGGATAAACCCCGGGAAGCGAAGGAGTGGTGGAAGAGAGCTGTGTAACTCCATATAAAGAAGTTGCCCCAACAGCGTGCTGAGCACCAGGAGATAGAGCAGGGCTCACAGGTGCCTGAAGCAAAAGTGAGTCAGAAAGAGACTGTGGTGAATAATAAATGTATTGATGATACAACAATAAAAAAAAGGTTACCGAATAAGGACTCCAGCCTGGAATAGGAACGACCCCCGGGGTTAATAGCATTGGACCATAGGCGCCTTGCATATAGGAACCGGGAAGAAGAGTTCTTGCAACTCTCAAGCTAGAAGATGGACCTCCATACTGGTCAGGCATAAGTGACTGCACCGATGGATAAAACTGAGGTGCAGATGCTGGTGGTGGTGGTGGGACAGTTGTACCAGCAGGCTGAGGATGATGAAATTTACAGGTTATACCAAATTTGCATTGCCCCGTTTTCAAATAGTAGGAGCATTCGTTATCACCCTACAAAGAGTTTTTAAAAGATGATGCAAACTCGACACTAGCCTTAATTTGACATGTAGAAAAGAGTGGAAACAAAGCTTACCTCTCGTACTGGGTATCCATATATATTTAGTGGAACGTGGCTCATGGATCCACCTGCATTCTTTGGATGGTGGAATTTGCATGACGCCCCAAATTTACAGGTTCCAGTTTTCAAGTAAAACTAGGAACATAACCGGAATGTAGGATCAATAATATCACTAAAAACCTTGTTTCATCACTTGATCATAAAAAATGAGTGATCGGGGTTACCTGGCATGGGGGTTCACCTAAACGTTCTGGATACTGCCCTGTAGCTCTAACAGTTGCTTCAACCTATACATCAATCAATGCAAAGAAGACATTGCAAACTGCAGTCTAAGAAAATAGTAAACAAACGACAAAATGATAAGGGAGCATAGAAAGGAAAGCGAAATCAAACAAGACTCTCAGCAATACTACTAACAACACTCTCAGCAAATATAGATAAACACAGGAGTGAAACGCAGAGTGAAGATGCATAAGACAAAAAACCTGACTTAAGCACAACCAGTCAAGCTTGACACATTTCCCAGTTTTGGGTTTTGAGAGACTCTATAAGGGCAGTGATCAGCCACATTACGGAAAGAGAGAGAGGAGCATTTGATTTGTTTCCTAGTATGGATGGTTTCAGAGAGAAGCAACAAACAATACAATACTGAGAAAGAAGAAAGGAAGAAAATTACCGAGGCACGATCGCGAGGGTGATTGTAACGACATCTGTTACCGTAACCACAGACACCAGTTCGCATGTAGTAGGCACAGTCAGGGGCACCTGGTCGCTCAGGGTACGACTCGCTACCCAACCCTAATCGCCACATCGATTCTGCAAAACACAAATTGAGCAGAGAAGCGCCATTTAGGCGGAAACCCTAAAGAGACCGTACAGTTGCTGAGAATCAAAGCGCATGCGAGTAAAAAGAGGAAGAAGAAGAAGAAGAGACCTTCGAGTCCAGTAGTATCGGCATCTCCGGGGGTCCAGTCGGGAGCTTGAGCAGATTGTGAGCCATTGATGGGAGGATTGCGAGCATACATGTCCTTATTTTTAGGGATTTGGTGTACAGTAAAAAAGTTAGTAAAAACTCCTCACCAAACTACAAGTAAATGAAGAAAATGTCAAAAGCTCATCGGTGGATCGACGGAGATTTACCGGAGAAGCCGATTAGAGAGCCTGAGAGAGAAAAAAAAGAAGAAGAAGAGATGCTTCGACAGTGATTGAGAGGAGCTTCTTTGGTCGGTCTCTCTCTCTCTCTCTTCTTTCGCTCTTCAGGAATACCGTACGGTCTGCCCTCTGCACTTGTGTTTCTTTTTTTAGCTTTCAATTTCTTTTTTATTTTCGTGTTTTTTTTTTAATACTTTTATATAGTTTGTAATATATTTTTTGTGATTTATTTTTTGATTCTCTCTTGGTCCTTGGGTCGCCAAGTAAAAGCATCCCAGAAAAGGGAAGATATTTCCAAGAAAAAAATACTTGAGAAAACAACAAATAAATTATACATACCAATTTTTACTAGTTTCCAAACAAAATGACGGTAAGGCCCTTGGTCGGGGATAGCGCGCGAGTGGCCAACAGGCAGTTTTTCTCACTTCTTGCTAACTCGGGGAGTGGTCTGGTCCGAAAGTGGGGACACATCCGTCTTTTTCACCTTCTACTGTTTCTTAACTGCTCTCTCTCGACTCGCTCTGACTGGGTCCGACGAGTCGACTCACTTCAATCAATGCCATCACATTTCTTCGTTTCCGCTTCTCATTTGTCGGCGCCAAAACCTTCTGTTCATGAAGTGAAGTCCAGTAATACCATATATAAGCCCATTTATATAGATAGGTCGGCCCAATAAAGTTAGTGTGCCGCGGGTCAAACTTATAGAATCGAAAACGCAGCATTTTGAACTACTAATTTGCTCTTCTTGTCAACAAATCCAACACTGCCGACTTGACTCATCCCAAAAAAAAAAGAGACAAGAATGGCGTCTCTGTGCCTCTCTCTCCACCAAACCCTAAATACTAATCCCCTGGCGGCTCTCAGAGGCAGACCACTCAGCCTCTCCTTCCCCGGATCCTCCACCGTCTCCATCCGTCCCTCAGGCAGACGCGCAACCGCCGTGACGACACGCGCCTCCTACACCCCGACGCCGGCGACGGAGCGCGTGATTTCGATAGCGTCGTACGCGCTGCCATTCTTCAATTCGCTGCAGTACGGGCGATTCCTGTTCGCGCAGTACCCTAGGCTGGGATTGCTGTTCGAGCCAATATTCCCAATCCTGAACCTTTACAGATCGGTGCCGTACGCGAGCTTCGTGGCATTCTTCGGGCTGTATCTGGGCGTGGTGAGGAACACGAGTTTGAGTAGGTACGTGAGGTTCAACGCGATGCAGGCGGTGACGCTGGATGTGCTGCTGGCGGTGCCGGTGCTGCTGACCCGAATACTGGATCCGGGTCAAGGAGGCGGGTTTGGAATGAAGGCGATGATGTGGGGACACACGGGTGTGTTCGTCTTCAGCTTTATGTGTTTTGTTTACGGAGTCGTCAGCTGCTTACTCGGCAAAACGCCCTACATTCCCTTTGTCGCTGATGCCGCCGGTAGACAACTCTAATCCCGGCGACAAATCTGCTCTCACTCACTCAGTAGTGTTGGTTATTCGATTCTAGAACCGGTTCTTTCTGGTTTGTAAGAAGAGAAGAAGAACCAATCAATTAGTGTTTGTTAGTTGAATCCAAAAATAACCATACCGGTTTTTTTTAATAAATTTTGGTACATAAACATTGTACTGTTTGTTAGTTATACAAGATTTGATTTGATTAGGCCCAAAATGAAATAGTAACAACAAACAAAGAGCGCCGAGTATAAATTGTCGGGTGAAAAGGTAAAATGGAAACGGTAAAAAAATGGGCGCCGTGCATCTTACCGCGCAATGAAAGAGAAGTCAATTAGGGAGTTTGATCGAGAGAGAGGGTTGCGTTCCTGATCAGATCAAAAAATGGGTATCAGATTTCAAATGCTGAATCCGAGGATTTGTAGGTCTACACTTTTGTCTTGCCGTGATCTTCCATCATCACCACTCCGACTATCGCAAAACCCTAGTTTCGGTTTTGATTTCTCCAGAAGGTGGCATTTTGGTCACCCTGATCACCGGCCTGGACAAGAAGGGGAGAAGATTTTCCGGCTAGGTCTCACCGCAGATATAGGTTTATCTGTCGCAAAAGCTCTCACCGGCTATCTCTGCGGCAGCACCGCCATTATCGCCGACGCTGCTCATTCCGTCTCCGATGTGGTAATTCTCATTTGCTTTGTTTGTCGAGAGAGATGATGATCCTTTGTTTTGTTTCTCACATTCATCATGTGATGTCAGGTACTAAGTGGTGTTGCTCTAGTGTCTTACAGAGCTGCAAATGTTCCCAAGGACAAAGAACATCCATATGGTTACCTTTTCTCTTCTCTTTCATTTTACAATACATATAATAATGAATATGAATTCCCGATACAAACATTTCCTCTTGTGGGCAACCACCGCAGGTCATGGTAAATTTGAAACGCTTGGAGCCCTTGGCATCTCTGCCATGCTTTTGGCTACTGGCTCTGGTATTGCCTGGCATGCTTTAGACCTTTTATCTGTATGACCACTCTCTCTTTCTCTCTCATTTCTGATTTATTCCCTCTTTTGTTTAATTACTCCACCCCCACCTGCAAAACCTTGCTTCATTGCTTGAGATATTGCTAATCTATTATCAACTGACATATCTCCAGTTCATGTTTATCTTTGTCGATCCTACATTGTTTGCTCTATTGGGAAATAAGAAAATTCTATTTAGAGATTTCTTCTTCTTCTCTCTTCCTTCCGCATTTGCAGATTGCACTGTCCGCAGCTCCTGAGGTCCTTCATGATCACGGTGGACATCATCACGGAATAGATATGAATCATCCCATTCTCGCTTTGACTGTTACTATTGCTTCCATTTCTGTCAAAGAAGGGTACATTCATCACTCTTTTTCATCCCATCTACTTTCTCATACCCCATAGTTTCTAACTAGACAATTCTAACTTTTCTATTTAGCTCAGGATCTACTTCCCCTTTTCTTTAGTCTCTCTGAAACAGCAAGATATTATTATTTTTATTAATTGTGCTATTCCTTCATCCCTATCTCTTTACTTATTTTGATCACTCTGCCTGAATCTTATGTTTCTCAGGCTTTATTGGATCACAAAACGAGCTGGAGAAAAACAAGGGAGTGGATTGATGATGGCAAATGCTTGGCATCATCGATCAGATGCTATTTCTTCTGTAGTTGCACTTGTTGGAGTTGGTAACCATTTCTTTCCTATCAGTTAATATGTAAATCAACCATATCCTTTGTTTCACTATCCCTGACCTGGTCACGCATATGCCTACTAATAAAGAAAGGGACACAATGAAGTGGTCCAGCTTTTGTAGCATAGCCTTTATAGGGAACTATTGAGAAAGGGAGACATCAGGTTCTGCAAATATCATGAAATATTTCTACTTCTGTGCAGGAGGTTCTATGTTCGGAGTTAACTTTTTAGATCCTCTAGCTGGCCTCGTTGTCTCGATAATGATTTTCGATGCCGGGCTGAAAACAGGACACCGAAGGTACTCACGCTATATATGTTGCTTTTTCGATTAGTTTTCTCCATACAAAAGTTGTAATAGCTTGGACATGGAATAATGGTTACAAATATGTCTTTTTGGTTCCAACACTATGTCAATTGCTGAAACCTCATTTCTTTGTTTAGTATCTTGGAACTCGTGGATGCTGCTATACCAGCTCAGCAATTAGAGCCAATAAGACAAACCATATTACAGGTTGAAGGAGTCAAGGTACAGATTGTAGTTCTTTGTACATTTCACTATGATAGGCATTCGACCTTGCTATATAACGATATGGTGTTCTTTTCTATAATCAGTCTTATCTGTAATTAGAAAGCATGCTTTAATGTTTTTTCTTAATAATTGCTAACGAGTATCAAGACTTTCATGATAATCTTTATCCATAGGGATGTCATCGGCTAAGGGGTAGGAGAGCTGGTTCATCGTTGTATCTTGATGTACACATTGTGGTGAGTGCTGCTTCCCTCTGCCTCAAAGTAGAAAGAATTATCTCAATATAATAAATCATTATCACCTTTTCCTTACAGGTAGATCCTTTTTCCAGTGTGAGTGTTGCCCATGAGTTAGGAGAATATGTACGGAGACAGATTAATATGAACCATCCTGAAGTGTCCGAAGTTTTTATTCATATAGGTATGCAGCATGCTGCATGGATGTCTAATCAATTTATTCACTGCTTCTTGGTCTTAGCTATCATCTCAAATTTTCCTTGCAGATCCAGCCTTTTTACAGTTTTCTTGTAGCACGAAGGATCATGACAGTATAACGAAAAGTAATCAAGAAAGTAACATCTGCCAAGAGATTAAACATGTTGAAGCCACTGTCTCAGACATTTTTTCGTTACAGTTATCTGAGGTACTCATTTGTCTATAATCCAGACCAAACCCAAGCTCTGGTTACTCCTGTTTATTAGTTTCAAGAACAATGGAATCTTTCGCATATCTGCAGAAAATGACGATCAAACGAATTACAACCCACTTGCTGCATAGCAAGATCTTGCTCCAAATCGTAGTCGCCATGCCATCGACCATGACAATACAGTAAAGCTCTTACATGTCTGTACCTTTAGGCCATTTGGCCACTCTCTTGTAACCATCCGACAAGTATTTGGCTTCGCTGCAGGGACGTCATGAGAGCCGCTGAACATGCAGAGAAAGAGATTCTGAAGGCAGCCCCAAAGGTGGCTCGTGTCAGCATTCAGCTTAGTCTTAACTCCGAATAACTTTGAAGGAAATGACAAGAGAAAACCGCTCTGCAATGGCTTCAACAACTAAATTTTTTTTTTAAATACACAACGAGCTAACTTTGTTCATACTCATGTCGATGTTTTGTTGATATTTCTGGCTTTCTTTACACTGCTCATCAAAGTTGTTTCTTTTTGATGAGCAATTTAATCTCGAAAATTTGCAACTTGATGAGTCCAAAGCTGAGAAAAGTTTTGGGAATGTAAAATTGTTGAGCACTGATTCTGATGCATTGGATACGATGAAAGTAAAATAACATTACACCTTTCCATAGCTCCTTTCAGCCTTGGCAGTGCTACGATGAGGGTGACAGAAACAAAAGGCAAAACATTTACTATAACTATGTTGCTATATTGACTCTAACTGCTAAATTCCTCCCAATTTGGCGCTTGTTCTTGTAGTATATGCAGACATGTCAATTTCAGATCGAAGCTAGTCTATTCATTCTCGTCAGTGTTTGAACCATCTTCTACAGTTCCATTTCTGAACTTGGAGGACACAAGTGAGTGACGGTGGATGCGCTTTGTAGACTTTGTTCTTGACTCCTCTGAAGCCTTTCTCTTCTTATTCGAGTTACCAAGGTACCCAAAAGCAAAAGCTTCCAGTGCCTTTGTAGTCAACGGTCGGGTCCTTGTACTCTGCCTCCGTCCAGGAAGGAGATCTGCGGTTACTTGCAACTCCTGAGGCTTACACTGCATTTCCACATCCACTTGAACAGAGGACTGCTCGGCACAAGAGCTCTCACTGTTCTGTACAATGTCTACGATGACAGTATCAGTATTATCAGCTTCACGTTCTAGGGAGATTTGTGAAACGTTCAAATCAAAATCTTCTCTGGTCTCAGATCGTTCTGGTGATATTTCTCGGTCTTCGTTTCTTCGACAAGAGCTATCTATTGCAAAGGAACTGGTTGAGGACAGTTTCAGTGTTTGATCTTGATCGATGTGCTCCTCTCTCATCAACACTACATTTAGATCAGCTTCTAATGGGTTTGGTCTCATATGTTTCCCCTTCTTCACTGGTTTCTTCTTCCTGGACTGGGTTTCACCAAAACAACCTGCTTCTCTCAAGGTACAATCTGCCAAGCTACTCCTTTTGGTGCAGACAGGTAACAACTTTGGATTTCTTGGTCTCCCACCTTTCCGGTTCCTCTGCTGTCTCTCATTGAGAGAATTGGTGCTTCGACTCGTGGCATTGTCCATGTTTACAGAGCTGCTCTTACCAGAATTAATGCTGCCCCCACCACACACTCTCGAAGCCATTGATTTAGCTGTCGTCTCTGCCTTGTTTTCAGATTCTTCTGACAGGTTATCTTCAGATTCACTCAAGTAACTTGGGGAGTGAACTTGGGAACTGCCGGTCCCAACAGGCAGAGATCTGAGCTCTTTCAATGTACATCCTTCCACACCATTCGTCTCACTGGTATCGATAATCGTAAACATCATGACCTCCTGAATTTTTCTTGTTTTGCTACGTGGTTGTAGGTACTTTTTCTTCTTCTTGCTGTTTGGTGAAGAATCATCAAACTCCTCTAAATTTATGGGAGGGTCATTCTTGATTACCTCTTCTTTGCTCCCCTTGTTCTCTAGATCCTCATCAAGCTCAAGTAGTGAGGGGTCTAGAGCAACTTTGTTCAAGACATCAGTGAGAGAGTCAAAGTAGTGCTTCCCCTTTGACATCTTCCTCCTGGAAAACTTATCCGCTTCCGGAATGAGAAAAACAAGAGAATTCTTTGGACCATCTTTCGGCTGCTCAGAGTGCCACCCTCTTGCCAACAAACGTGGCCAAACAGCTTCCCAGAAGAGGTCACTGGACCGTGTTTTGCTCATCCTATATTCCCCTGTTAGGAATTTGACTATATCCGCTATCGGAAGATCATTGCGTATTCGTACTTCAGAGTTACCAGAGGCTCCATGATTCAACTTGGTTGGCTCTAACGCGCAGTTGGTCAGGTCTCTTTTCCCTTTCCCTATACCAATTACTTGTGTAAGCATATCAATACCTACAGTATTCTTTAAAGCGAACACATAATCCTCCAGTGCAATCTTATCTTCCCTAAAAGCTTTAGATACCTACAAAAACAACACATGGAAATTTCAAGATTCTGCATTTTGATTCAGATTACACCGCAACCACTAACTAACCAGAAGCATACGTACCTTAAGCAAGGTACTCTTGCATTCCTCAGAGACATGAGACGAGATCCGAGAGAGCAATTCTTGTTGCCTCCAACCTGATAATAACTTCTGGCCTTGAACAGAGCGTCTGGTTCTGGACTTGCGTCCATCAACCCATCTCCGGTATTCATTAGACCTGTAAAAGCTGCCGTAATAGTAAGAGAGCATATCTCCCATGTGCTTGCTCCCAACAAACCTCTGCACCAAGACAAGGTTTTTCCCAAGACAGTAGAGGCCAAGAAGAAACCTCTCTTGCTCAGCATCTTCCCAAGATTGACCCAAAGTCCCAGGGAACGGATAGAGGCTCTTATCGAGCCAGTCAAACTTGAACTTAGCGTTTTTTTGGCATGGCAGCGCAAGCACAATACTCCTGGGTTTCATGGAAGCAGCTTTCTGCAAAAATTGATCGATTGGGGGAGTGGCTTTTTCAATATCGGCTTCGCGGAAACCTCTGAATTTCTCACTTCTAGTCCACATAAGTGGGATAGGCAAGCCAAAAGTAAGGAGATTATGCAGGGGAGGATCTGAATGAAAGCATCTAATGAGCTTTAAACGATCAGAGTCAGTGAGTAGCACAGGTATATCAGCCTGGTACTGATCTCCAATGCGAGGAAGTAGCTCAGGATCCCCGTTAATACCATTGAGATAAGGGGAATTGAGTAGCTTAGAGGAATCATGGACAAAACCTTCCATGTCATCTGAATGAATAGGCTCCATCACCAATAAATCTACAGCATTGAAAGAAGAAGAAAAACGCAAGCTTGTTAAGTGTTTCTGAGCCAAAGTCATCCCCAAATACAGGAAAACCCTAACATTGAAAGAGAATGCAGATAAAAATCAGGAGCTCAATCTAGTCTTAAGACACGAACAACAACATTGAATGAAACGATTTCGAAACCCAAAGCTGCCGTTTTTTTTAATATGAACCATGATGAAACCAGCTTTAAGGGACCCAATTCATAAAAACAAAACCCAGGGATGCCACAAATCAAAAAACACCTATTGCGTTTGGACAAAAGGAATGATTTTGAACAATAGACCCGACCCTATTGGTAAGTAATATGCATACTACAAGACATAGGAAGAAGACTTTGGCAACTAACCTCCACAGAAGAAGAAGAGGAAGAAGTCGGAACATTCAACGTCGAGCAATAAAGTTATAAGCAGAGCCCAAAGAAATGAATCTATATATTGAATCTAGATGTCAACTTCGCGTGTGAAGAGCTAACGATACGAACAACAACAATCGCCGAAACAGACAGACCGATACACCAAAATAAAAATTACTACTATAATAAAGTTGTCTTTTTTATTTTTTATATTAAGGAAAAAAATAGAAAAGAAAAGACAAGTCGCGTAAAAAGACGGAGACGAAGAGGAAGAAGAAGAAGACGTGGTCGAAAGGAAAGAGCTTTCAGATTTACCTCTCTTGTCACAGCTTTTTGCATCAACACCAAAATACTTTCGAATTCTCCTCTCTCGCAGACTTTCTCAACAAGGAGCTAACCGAAAAATGAAAATCATTAACATATGTAAATGTGTCTTTTGCTATCTGAATGAATATGATATGGATCTTACTTACGCTTTTTTTGTGTGTGTTAATTAATAAAAATCCTTTAAAAAGAATTGAAAAATGTAATAAGAGCGTGAGACCACGCGTTGTTCTCTACTAGAGATTAGATGGGCCTCTCTAATAAATGGGTCTCAAAATGCCTGAATTAACCTCGTCTTGACGCCTGTCTCTTCGTCTTCCTTTCACCTCTTTCCGTCATTTTACTTTCTTTCTTTTTTTTTTTTGGCAAGTGAACCTTTTTTAATTAAACCTATCTTCTACTTCACTTAGCCTCCGTCCGTGTTTAATTACTTACTATTTATACTTTCTGTCTGTTGTAAAACGGTAAAATATAAACCCTAATTACGCTCCTCTTACTAATTATCTTCTTTTTCAAGTTTTATGTAGAGAGTACTTGAGAATTTTATTTATTTATGTAGAGAGTACTTGACCAATGCATGTTGACACCCACGAATGGACTTTATCTGTAAAACTGGTTTAGATAATTATACCCACGACGATCCTTTTATCTTTTATTTCGTCTTCTATTTAGTTTTTTTAAAAAATATATGAGACTTAAAACTAACAGAAATGACAACTATATAGAAACTTGAAAAATGTTGTTTTGGTTATACTGTTTCAATTATTTTCTTCTATTAAGGTGTCATATATTAATAACACTAGTGTCTAACGTGACCAAAATAAATAAATTTAAGAAAAAAAAAAAAAAGACGACTGTCTAACAACTCCGTACAATCCTTTTGTAAATAATCTTCTTTTTAGGTGTTTGTTTGTTTGGGTAGCAAGATAAAATAATTAAACTCTCAACGACTTATTTTCATTACTACATAATATTAAGGGGAGCCCAAAATTGAGAGGCTAAGCGCATTACGATCCTCGATGTCCAAATAACGCCCCAATAAGCGCCTATCATCATTCATTCATTCTCTTCATATACACAACACAGCCCAACCTTGAATCGAAGCCCTAATAATAATCCGACTGTTTAACAAAAAGCATTGTGATGGTCCTGCTTTTTACTTTACCGATTTGAAACATTCTTTTCATTTTTTTTAACTTTTATTTAATATGTATAGAGAAATAATTTCCAACAATATTTTTACACATAGCAAAAATGAAGTTTTAATACTTCAATCAAAACTAGTCTAGTATTAAAACTTTCATGCATGGGCGTCAATTGAGCCGCATCAGAATTCTAGTCTGTTTGAATTGATGTCCAAAATGGGGTACTAACATATACTTTTTGGATATGTAAAATAATAAGTTGGGGCAAAATAACAAAAGAAAAGTAGTAAGTAGTGGACGACAGGCCATGGGGCATGGAGATGTTTATCCTTTTAGCCAACGGGCCTTTCAGTGGATCATCAACTGGCCCATATGTGAAAGCCCAGTGATCAAGCTGCAAATACATTCCCGGGTCTGGGTCAAGTCAACATATTTGACAAGTATTAAACAATTTCGCCAGTTGAGGTGCTGTGTAGTTTGGATTCTTGTCGAATAACGAGAGAAAACTGAGACAACAAAAAGAAAAGAAAAAGAAAAGAAAAGTCTAATTAAAAGAAGTAAAAGACAGACTAACAATTTGTATTAAACATACTGAAACAATGTTTAATTGCATGGACCACACACAAAGCTACTCGCACGCTTAATAGATTCACTAAACTCGATCTTTACAAGTGGGGGCAATAAAAATGCCATGAAACATATATTGCTTATGCTAATGTTAATTAGATTAATATTGCATGACCATACCAGCTTTTTTATTCGACATGAATAAATATATGCGTTTCCGATTTAATTTTAGATATTGGAGAATCGATAATATATTCCTTAACAACTTAAAAAAATCAGTAGTTTGCTTTTTTCTCAAGCCATATTTGAGAGAGCATTTCACAAAGGTGTTATTTTATCGACCAACTTTAGGATTTAATATCTTAAAGTTTGTCCTATATATTTATATATACATGTGTTAATGTTTTCAACAACTAATGCTTTATATGTTTTCTCCATGACTTTCCAGCAAATAAACATACTCTATATTCACAGTTATTCGTTATTAGTTACTGTACATTTTGATTCTTATACCTAAGTAAGGCACATCATTAGTTTTTACTAAAACACACTTTTGGTATAGGATTCGAAAAATAAACTTCCATATAATCATGACCTAGCTAGCTAGTTTCGTTAAATAGTTACAACCTTAAACCGTTTGAAACCACTTATGACGAGTCAATTTCATTTTTTGATTAGGATGTAGATATAATTATTAACCAATTTATTAATGAGCAACTAATTATAATTATTACTTATAATATAGAAATGCTATGAACGTCATCATGCATAGTTAATTAATTAATAACTAAAGACGTTCAAAATTATTTTATCCGTTTCAAGGTGGTCCGATCCACCATCGGCCGACACTTGTCCTCACTTTAATAATGATTTTACATACATATATAGCTGTAATATTTAACTAATGACTTAGGTTTTTCGGGAAAACAAATAAAATAAAATAATAGCCAAAATATCATGGGATATCATACTTCTAGAACACCATGCTCTCTAAAATTATGTAAAGTCATTTTTTTATGTAGTTTAAAAATCTATCTTTACATTACTTTTTTGAGTTTTTCAGATACATAATGCATTCAAAAATGGGAATGTTTTGTTAAACAGCTCATATTCTCATCCATAAGAAGGCGACAAAGCTTGTAAATGTTTTCGTCTCGATATAATGCAGAAGTTACAAAATTTATCGAATGAAATTAATTTTAATTTACAAATATAAATAGTTAGTTAACTAATTCAATAACAGTTTTGTGGATATAATTAATTTTCGTTTAAATATTAAACATTGATAATAATAAAAAATAATATAATAAATTAAACACTGATAAAAACATAAAGTCACATATAAGAGGTAAAGAAATATATTATTAATCTTGATTTGAAATTTCATAGAATGTAAATGGTAGTTTGATTCAAGTAAGTTATATTATCTCTAATTGAGTTCGAGATGGATAAGAAAAAAACCTTATGTATTAAAAAAGTTATATCAAAAATGTTGTGAAACATAAAATTAAATATTCCATTTTTCTATTATAGAAAATGTTTTAAATAAAATTGCGATGAATAAAAAATCTATTTTAAAAAATACAACATTATTTAATAATTAGTTGAATATATAATTCAACCAATCACAAAAAGAACTGTAAAATTTAAAGAGTCAAAATATCAAATAATTAAAATCTGCATAAAATTTGTGAAACATGTTATAAAATGAAACAAAAAATTAAATCTTCTTAAACGTCATATAATATGGGACAAAGAAAATATGAAAATATGATTAAATTTGCTAATTATTAAATTATTTTAATTTGAAAGCTAATAAACTTAGCAAAAAATGTCAGTGACTAGTTCTAAAACTTAACTGAGTTTGCATCGAAACTCAAATTTGTCAAGTGTATATGAATAACAAAACCCAAGAGAGAAAACCACGTAAGAGGAAATAAAGGATCGTCGTTTATCTGTTTATTTCACATGATCAACACTGAGACTTTGAGAGAGGACAACATTTTCTTCTAAAACACAAAGAGAGGTGTGACAAATTAATTTGATTTTTATGCTTTAAAAAGAAGTAACAAACGACCTATTTATAGGCTCTTCAATTTTGGCAAGCAGACTACTAATTATAGACCACAATACGTGCTTTTATATGGTCCACAAGTTCGATAATTATTGTTTATTAAAGTGACTCTTAGTTCTTATCTATTTAAACTGTTTATACGAAGTTTCGTGTCATCTTAAATATCAAATAAGAAATGTTTCATGGTTACACAATACTAATGGTGTTTAATTTGAATTTCAGTTTTTTTTTTTTGTGATTATGAATAATAATGTTTAGACTTTTGGCATTTAAACCAATACTGAATTACATGAGGTTGATTCGCTTGAGTTTGTAACCAAGAGTGAATAGAAGGAAAACAAATTTCAAAAGATAATTTGTAGGGTACTAAACTACTAATTAAGCGAAATGTCGAATAATTTTAATTTTTGGTTGAGAAGAGGAGTTTCCAGAATCCAGACTACCTAGAGTCAATCCATAGATAGACGGTATTGACTTAAGCAGGACCAAAACTCTAAAGCCACCTTTCCCTTTTAGGCTAACATCAACCCTAAACTATTTTGGTGAACACATATTGTTTTCCACAAAAAAAAAAAAAAAAAAGAAACGGAAAGACTACATATTACAAATTAAAAGCTAAAAACAAAATACGCTTAGCCGAAAAAGGATTTAGGAAAGAATAATTAGTGAAAATTATGTTTTCTTTAAAAAAAGAAAGAGAAATTAGCTCGACCTGCCACATTGTCTCCCCAGTGACCTAGGCCACTCCCATTGGTGGTATGACACGTCACCAGCATTCTCTGACCAAACAAACATACGTAGATACTCCTTAATTAGCTCTCTAGCTTGTCTTTCTACTTATATATGAAGCTAATTTAACCACACAGATCTCTGTCAAAACGAATATTTTTCAGATGTATACATAAACCACATTATGTAAAAACCTCTCTTTTTTTTTTTCTTTTTTCTTTTTGTGTGTGCCATATAGTTTGGCAAATTACATATTGTCGTTTGAAAGTTTCAGTATATATCAATCGTTGTAATCTATATTGCATACTGCCCTCAAAAAAAAAAACGAGATCTATCCTCTGCTTTAATTATAAAATTTGATGGATTCGTTCCAAAATCCAATCCCTCGATACCAGAATTATAACTTCGCGAGCAGCTCGTCTCATCATCAACATCAATATCAACATGATGGCTTAGTGGTGGTGGAGGATCAACAACAAGAAGAAAGCATGATGATAAAAGAACAAGACAGGCTACTTCCGATAGCAAACGTAGGAAGGATCATGAAGAACATTCTCCCACCAAACGCGAAGGTCTCCAAAGAAGCCAAAGAGACTATGCAAGAATGTGTCTCCGAGTTCATTAGCTTCGTCACCGGAGAAGCATCCGATAAATGTCACAAGGAGAAGCGAAAGACCGTCAATGGAGACGATATCTGTTGGGCTATGGCAAATCTAGGGTTTGATGATTACGCCGCCCAGCTCAAGAAGTACTTGCATCGTTACCGAGTTCTCGAAGGTGAGAAACCTAATCATCATGTCAAAGGAGGACCTAAATCCTCGTCGGATAATTAATTCTTCCATCGGTTTGATTTCCCTTAATTCTCATGTCATCTTTTTTACTTCTCCAACCAGCTTCTTCTAGCTTTTCATATATTGTTCCACATATATAAATAATTATATATGATTATAACATGTGTGTGGTTTGAGGTACTGAACAAATCTGTATTAATTCTTCCTGATTCTGTTATTTTTTTCGTGATTTTTATTTATTTATATATACAATATATATCGGATAAATTGCTAATTATTGAATTTAGAAAGTGGAGATCGATGTGTATATTATTAGTATGAAGTATGAACCATTATCCGGATGTATGTGTGTGTGTGTGTGTGTGTTTTTTTTTTTTTTTTTTTTTGCTTCATTAATGTTTTCAAACAATTCATTTAGATTCAATTAGTTTTCGACTGGTATAAAACAAAATTCAATCGAACATCATGATACAGGTCTTGCCACAACCCACCAAACCGGTTGTAACTGTTTACCATCTTACTTTTAAAACCGTCAAATCATGAAGATGAACCAATATCATCAAGTTTGTAGATTAATTTCGACAGTGAGGATATATACTACCATGTCCTTATGCTCTAGTCTAGACTAGCTAATTAATCCTCAATATATTAGAAATCAAGTTTCGTACTTTGTGGAATTCTATTCAGTTAAATCAATTATATTTTTTCGACAAAAAGTGAAGATTAGTCGACTATTCAGTATTTGGATATATTTTTAGAAAGCAATCATTATGGCATTTGCATATAGATTATTCGCATTAATTTATCCACACTAAAATGCTATTCCGTACACATATCATGTAGATATAAATTTACTACTTTGGTATTGTTTTCTTTAAAACCTGATGGATATTTAAACCTTATGTCGATATAGATTTATTCTTTTGGACGTGATTACCTTTCTAAACAGTATATAGTAGTAAGAAATATAAATTGGCTAAATTAGATTAGTTAAGCGAGTGGTCCATAAATCCAGACCAGTTGTCACATGTTTTTTTTATTGATTTTTAGTAACACAAGATCCCTGGACCATCCAAATAAAGAAAGTTATACATTTATACATGTCTGACTCACGTTAGATATGAACGTATACTGTTTACTCCAAATTTCAATTTGACGACTATTAAACAGTTTTTTTTTTTGAAGTACCATTTCAACTGTTGATCAAGCAAATATTTTCGGCTTCCGCTTCTCCCAAGATGTTATATATGTATTTGTTGATAAGTTTGACCAAATACGAAATGTATAAGTTGAGAGAGAATCTTAAGTTAAAAAAAAAATAAAGAATCTTTGTTGTTAATTAATGTTTTTTTTTTTAATATAAATGTTGTTAATGTTGGCCTATCATAAATCATAAAGGTAGGTATCGACGTTGTAAACATGACTATGGGGCATAAAAAGAGATCATGTTATTTAAGATTTAACTGGCTGTTTAGAGAGAGCCAAGTGTTTTGGCTAATGAGATAGAAAAATAAAATATGTCTTCAACAGATTCTTTTTGTTAAAGGGTAGATATATATTTATATATATTAATCATACCGAGGCTTTTACACGGAGGTAAAAAAATTTGTGTTAGGGTTGTGCAAAGTAAAAGATGAAAATTAAGTAGTTGGCACTTTAAGAAGGTCCACAGTTGGAGTTGTTTGCAGAGATTCGAACATAATGAACCAAAAAGCGGATATGATTCCTCCTAAAGAGGAGTCAACATGAAGCTGAGTTTGTATCTGTTGGTCCTTTTCATCTCCTTTGTGATGTTGTTTGCAGTGGATGATTCCGCATGATGGTGTTGATCTCAAGTTTTCGTGTGTTAGTTAGCTAGGAACTGGTTAGTGACGAGTTAAAGAGATAATTAGTGTACATTCAAAAAATAATAAAAAAATAAAGAGGGTGTATTAGTGATGATGTCGTGTTAATCCAATTATGAAAGGTCTTGTAAAAGTTTTTTTTTTTTAATAATTAGGTCTTGTAAAAGTTTCTAGTAAAAAAAAAAAAAAATACTCAAGTGATTTTTGACGTCGTGTTAAGTGATTTCTTGTAAAAGTTTTGGGAACAAAACATGCTGCCAAATTTCGGTGAATTAGTAGTGTCTTGCATGGTTTCTGCACTTGCATCTTGATTGGATTTGGGAGAGAAAATGTATGATTTATGGTTTTACTATGATTGAAAGATGTGTCTATCTCGTTGTGATAAAGATTGATTTGTGTGGAAATAAGTGTACTAGTGTTTGAGTACTTCCTCCAATTAACTGTGTTAAATTTTTTGTTAAAATGATTTAGTAGCGAGTATTTTAGGTTAGACACTCCAAACGACCGCTATGTAGTTTCTTTTTAACCGCCTTGGAAGACGCATAAGACGATACCATCACTTGATCTAGTTACGTTATGTTTACATTATGTGTAACTTTGGATTATTTTCTCTATAATATAAAATGTAATTGTTTCTTAGTAAGTTAAGTAAGTACGAAAAAAAGTTTGAAGAAGAGCGACCAATTATAGGCACATAGTAATACTCAAAAACGTCTAAATTATTCCTTCAAAAAACCAAAGATTCCCGTTTCACGCAAATTCTGAAGTTATTATTTTAACAATTACACAAGAAATAGTAGACATGTGCATCTACCAAATTTCCCCCGGTAAGATACATAGAACGTTATTTTAAAATAAAACAAAAAAAGTTAAAATCCACGTGTTGGTGGAATACTGGACTGGTTGATTTTTTTTTTTTGACAGCACTGGACTGGTTGATTAAGTAGTTAGAGCAACATTATTGGGGAGGCCTTAGTTTTGGTTCTTAAGCCAATTTTTTGCTCTTAAACCAATTTTTTGCTCTTAACTAAGAACCATTCCTTAGCAAAATCAACATTTCAACCTTTAATTTTAATCACTCGTGAGCTAAGAACTAAGCTAAGGACCTCCCAATAAGGATGGTCTTAGCGAATTAAAATTTTACTTTGTTGCTGCACTGAAACAACGATGTCCTTTTAATCTAAAACATTTTGAGTCGATTACATGATTTTCCTTCCCGGCTGGCGTAAAAGTTTTATATTCCGGCAGATCGGAGAGCGTATTCTTGCACTAGCGCCGCAAACAGAGACTGCCTCTCCAGCAAACGAGCGGGGCTATCGAACTCTTTCGCTTTTCCTGTTCAAATTCCATATAATTCATGATTTTCAAATCACTGTAAAATTGAAAACATGACAAGTTTGTTTCTCTTATTACCAGCATCAATGACCAGGACTCGATCGCCGTCCATCACTGTAGGAATCCGGTGGGCGATGCTGATTATGGTGCAAGACGCGAAGTCTTCTCTAATGATCTTCTGAATCACGGCATCGGTTTGGGAATCAACGGATGCGGTTGCTTCGTCTAGGAACAGAAGTCTGCTACGTTTCAACATAACCCTTCCTAAACATAGAAGCTGCCTCTGCCCTACGCTCCAGTTCTCCCCATTATCAACCACTGTTCCAATCAATTAGTATATTAATATTCCATATAGATGATAGATCAAACTCAAACATTATTGAGAAAATTTAAATACAGAGATTTCTAGGATCACACTAGCTCCATTGATACATATTAATACTCACCCAAAGAATCGAGCTTCTCAGGCTTGGTAGCAACAACATCCTTGAGTTGGCATCGTTCAAGGCTCTGAGCAAACAGAAAAACGAAAAATAGATGTTGGTTATATGTAAAAAAAAAGGTTCTAGCTTAGAAGATGAAGAGGCACAATAGGTTTTATCATCACCTTCCAGATTTCTTCGTCAGAGTACTGCTCCGTTGGGTCGATGTTGCTTCTCACGGTTCCTTCAAAGAGGACAGGTTCTTGCGGAATGATTCCGAATCTTGACCTGAGATCATGTAGCCCTAGAGTGCTTATATCAATCCCGTCTATGATAATCTTTCCTCCTGATGGTTCTACGAGCCTGAATAAGACTTGGATCAAAGTCGATTTCCCGCTTCCCGTTCGTCCAACCACACCAACCTTCTCTCCTCCTTTGATGTCAAGAGTGATTCCTTTGAGCACAAGTGGAGTGTTTGGTCTGTAGCGCACCTGTTGTTTACAACACACATCATCCTTCACAAGTTTGAACAGTAAAGGTGAGTTTTAATTAGGAAGATGTTTTGGTTTCTTTGACTCACCTTGAGGTCTTCGAGATGTACATCGCCATGGAAGGGCCAATTCAAAGGTGGAAGGGTTTCTTTTCTCTCCCACTCGGATTCAGAGGGAATATCAGTGAACTGTTTGATCCTTTCAACAGAAACCATCTTGTTCTCGACAAAGCAGCTCATGTATATGGCAAAGAACAGAACCGAGTTCAGGGACAGTCCATACGAAAGGGACAACCCTACATTCTCTGCATCAGACCCAAAGAAACTCCATGTGACTCATTGTCTCAAGGGAATAATGATATCAACTACTGAAAAGAGTGTTTAGTGATCCGTACCTGGTTTGATAACATTGCTGGGTAACAATACCATACACAAAGCTGAGATGCAGAGCACCCAGCTCCCAATCAGCTCTAGCCGAAACCCGAGCCATTCGTTGGAGCCATTGTTGTGGAAGTCCATCCTGAGATTGGCATTTACACGCTTTACATTTTCTTGCCTAAACAACTCCTGCTTCCTGAATGATCGAATTGTCATCACTCCAGCTATACTCTCTGAGAAATGGTGGATGATGGGAGCCTTAGTGATCGAGTCCAAGCGTGTTAATTCACGGGAAGAAGCGAGGTAATAGTTCTGAAGATCATAAGCAAAGTGACATTTATAACATCATACATAAAAAGAAAAATATCAGAACATGAAATCAAAGAGATACCTACCCGGTACCAGATGTTAAGCCAGCCAAGGGGAATCACAAAGAATGCAGTTGGCCAAGCGTACTGGCAAGTAATTATGAAAATGCTAAGCAGAGTGGTGTACATTGAGGCCACAAGTCCGAGCATAAACGGAATAAGGATATCGACATTGGTCTGATCAGTTGATGCCTGCAAAGTTTGAAAGAGAAAAACCCTTAAGATCTCTGCTAAAATTAGTATATAAAAGGACTAATAAGGCGAAAAGTTGTCTCACCCGACTGAGAATTCTTCCCGATGGTGTGGTGTCAAAGAACGACATGGGAGCGTGTAAGATACTGTTAAGAATCTGTCGGAAAAAGATCTGAGCCGTCTTGAGTCCCAAGTGGGTGACGTAGTATGACCGAAGGCTCACCAAAACGATGGAAACAAGTGCAATAATGACGTATACGAGAATGAAAACGGAAGCATCAAATGAAATTGCATTTTTGGCAGATGTTTCGTATGCAAGCCAGTAATCGCTGGCCATTAGAGAACCCTGCCAGGTCAGAGAGAAGAACAGAACAAGCACAATGCCCCACCAGCCATAGGCCTCAGTGCAGTACTGTTTGTAAACTCCCAGGCTGACCTGTCCGGTTTCCCTTTCTTCTTCTTTGATGAGCTTCGAGCCATCTTCTACGGTGTGAGAACCGAGAAATGACTTGACATGTTCATCGTTTAGATCACTTAAGTGAGGAGAGTCCATTGACATTCTCGGAGAGCGTGCATGGGGAGACATTGGTGTTCTTGGGGATGTCGCGATTGTTGCTGCTGCTGCAGAGTCTGCACCGGCTTCAACAAGCTCCATTGATGTCTCATGTGCAGCCACGAGTTCCCCAAAATCCAACCCGGAGCTGACTAATTCGTCATATTTTCCTGATTCAACAATCCTTCCATCCCGCATCACCTGAAACTCCATCTCGTAAGCACCAATTGCAGTTTCTTGATTTTTAGAAAATAAATGCGTGAATCATTGTTATACCAAGATGCAATCAACGTTGTGCAAGAAATCCACTTGATGGGTTACGAGCAATATGGTCTTGCCTTTCAGAGCTCCTCTTACGCATTTCTGCAAAAATATCACAATTACAAGAATCAGCTTGTGTTGCATTTTAAAGGGAATAATAATACATCAAGAGTTTTTAGGTCCCTTGTTACCTTGAATATATCTGAACCGGTATGAGCATCCACAGCGCTAAAAACATCGTCGAGCAAGTATACATCGCATTCCTGATATACAGCACGTGCAAGCTGTATACGCTGCTTCTGCCCTCCGCTAAGGTTGATTCCACGTTCTCCAATCTCAGTCTGATCCCCAAACTCCATCATTTGTAGGTCTTTGTCAAGACAACAGACATTGAGAACTTTTTTGTACTTCTCTCTAACCATTGGAAGACCAAACAAGATGTTGTCTTGAACCGTCCCGTTTTCGATCCACGAAGTTTGCGCTACATATCCTGTGCTCCCACAAACCCTCACCTACAAATAAACTAGCTTTGAATCAATCGATCTTGCGAATGTTAGTTCTCTGAATCTTTAAGCTACATGAAAAAAAGCCGCACCTGGCCTGAGATTCTGTGCATTTCGCCGAGAACCGAAGCTAACAGGGAAGATTTCCCTGAACCAACGGTTCCAACTATCGCAGTGAGCTCTCCTTTCTTAACCTTAAAGTTGATATCACTGAGAGCAGGTTCGCTGTCCTCATCATCCCAACAAAAATTTCCATCTCTGACCTCCACGGCAGTACTACCATCACAACCCAGGGTTCTCTCCACAGCGTCTTCGGACAGCTCTTTGCTCATCATGTATGAGTCCAGTCTCCCCAGCGAGATCATTGCCTGCGAGAGAGATATCATAGACTGAGGAAACGTCCTGATGGGTTCTTGCAGGATCTTGAAAATAGTTGTGGTGGTGAACACAGTCCCAGCATCAAGCTTGACTCCCAAGGCGAGCGCGGTGGCGAAGGTGAGCGCAGAGATAAGCACTGGCGTGCTCCAGAGGACAATGATGTTACCAGCAATGGAGTAGAGAAACTTGGATAGCCAACCAAACTCCATCTCCCTAAATTTAAGGATCCTCTTGTTAAAATGATTCTCCCAAGCCTGAAACTTGATGACTCGCATGTAATTGAGCATCTCGTTGGTGGCCTTCATCCGAGAATCTCGGTTTCCCATCAAGCTGAATTGGTACCCATTGTTTCGCTGAGTCCCTAGGAGGATGAAGACGAACACTCCAGTCAGCCCAATCACCGCGGTTATAACAGACGCGCCTAGGCTTCCGTAAAGAAGCACTAGTGCAACAGTCACTTGCAAAGGCATGAGCCAGATTGCGTGGAGCTGAAGCATCATGTCAGAGAGCTGTTGCGCGTCTACGGCCATGTAATTCACGATTTGCCCAACACCGTGGTTCTGACGCGCTGAGCCGGTGAGCTTTAAACCTTTCTTGTAGAGTGCAGTGATTAGAGTTGACCTTATAAGCATCCCAAGCTTCTGGGAATCGAAATTGAACTGATGCGTCGTCAAGACCTCCACGAATTTCGCAACAAGGAGGATGAGGACGAGGTAATAACCTTGCCACGGCGAAGATCTCTTGCCGGAGGTGAAATCGACGAAGCTCTGGATGAGGACGGGACCAACGTACATGACACCGAGACGGACGATGGCTAGAATCGCCGTGTAGAGGATCTCCTTCCAGAAACATCGGAGTAGAGTCGTACGGACAGGGTGGCTCGAATTCTCCGACGGTTTGGGCCAACTCGATTCGAAGAGAAGCGCGAGCCTCTCTGCTTTGTGCTCCGGAGAGAGCGTCGGAACTTCTTCGAGCGTCAATGGAGATTTGTAGCCTTTGCTGAGTAAAGGATTCATCCATAACCAGAACATTTTGGAGAAAGCAGAAGCAGATGCGTAGAGAGAGACGTTGTCCTCCGAAACGGCGTCGGATGGTTTCGTAGGACTGTTGGTCTTCGTTGTGACAAGGCCGGTGATTCCTCTGACGGAGGCGATGAGCAGAAAGGCTGTTAACGGGAAGGAGAGGAATGAAGCGACGTCTTCTGCAATCAGACTCGTGGCGGCGGCGTCGGAGATAAAATGGAAAACCCCGGTGACGGCGAAGAGAGTGGTGAGGACAAAACTCGAAATCCAGTAGATTCGTAGAGATAAGGGATGATATAGAGCAGCGAATCTCTTCTCGTGGAGGACGAGAACGGCGACGACGACGTGTGTGACGGCGTGAATAAGCCAAAAGAGCGGGTCTATGAGGTTCCATGGTCTTTGAGTCCGTCGCTTGCCCGTGAAGGCCAAAACGCAGAGCACGACGGAGCAAAACGACAGTAGAACGGTGACTACGACTGTCGTTTTGAACCAGGCGGTTGTTCTGGTTGGGATTCTTCCACTGACTCCGATAAGAGGTTTCCTAATCTCAGCGTTTCCGTTGATTTCAGAAGAAGAAGAAAAGAGCTTGCGAAGAGCGACGCAGAGGAGGACGAGGAGGAAAATAAAATCAACGGCGGAGAAGAGAGCACGCTGGGGGCAAGGAGAGAGTAAAACAAATCTGAGCCATTGGATTGCTACAGGAACTGAAGATGTAGTAGGTTCTATAACCGCCGACGATGAACAGGAGAGCTCAGAGAGCCATGAAGAAGAAGAAGACGAAAGCAACCACATTTTCCTCAGAAACAAACAAAAAAAGAGAGAGGAAGAGAAAATTCCTCTGAATTATCGGTTCGGTCGAACTTGGAAATAGTATAAGAAAGAACCTCTGACATTAAAAGGTAACGATTATCACACAATAGTCTGACTAGTGTAACAACAATGACGTTGCAACAAAAAGGAAACAAAAGAAAAGTTGACAATCTCATCTCCACCACTTTTATCAGTAAATGGATCTTTTTGAAAATATGATTGAAACTCTACTATTCACGTGTTTATATCACATATTCTATTTACTAATCCTTGTGCTCATTAGAAAATCAGCTTTTTAAGCATACTAGTATTTCTGGAAGATTACATTAGTTGATTTCCTACACCTACAACCAATTGAATATGTATTATCACAATAATTAAAATATTCCCACCTAACCATGATATGTCAGTTATCCACATGATTTTATAAAATATATTGTTTTATTCTTAAACAAAATTATAGAAATTTCACAGTTTTTTTTTTTTCAACAGAAATTGTTATATTTATTTACAGAGACATATTCAGTTTTCGTTGTGTTAATGCTTGTTCTAATGTTCTAACATTTTGCAGTAAAATATATGGTCATCCTGTCGTACCCGTAAACTATATCTGCTATTTTTGTTTTCTTGAAAGTAGTTTATTTTAAAACTCAGAGTTGTTCAATCTTTAATAGAGAATCCGTTAGACTAGGACTTATTGGAAATAAAATTATTGATGTAGGTTCATATGCTTCGATCACAAGTATTTTGATGACGTATCCCTTGAGGCCTTGACCAGTTTACACAAAATACATATATGCGTTGAGAAAAGACAAATTCTTCTTTTTTTTGGGCAAAGAAAAGACAAATTCATTGGAAAGAAAATCCTGAGGATACGAATCTCTGATGAGTTATTACAAGTAGTATCTTCTAAATTTGGTTGAGAAAATCGAGTTTAAGATATATAATTTGAGTCTAGTTAAACAAGAGACACGCGGAAACCTTTGATAACAGTAAAATATAAAACAGCCGCTTAGGAAAAGTTTAGTATTTTGTTGACAATATCAGCCGAAGAAACTATCATAATAAGGTGGTAACAAAAAAGTGGAAAGGGTCGTGTGAGATTTGTTTTCCATTGAGAGATGCTCGAATTGATTAAGAAAGATGAATAAGAGTCAAGGATCCCCATTAACTCGAGAGGTAGAAAAGTCTATTAAGACAGTTGGACCAATTATTGGAACCCTTATTATATCATGGAATGATGAATAGTCTCGCTCTCATTAAAAAGTGTTCCCTGTTCTCATACTGTATTTAAAGTAAAACTATGTGTAGCTAGCTGCAAAGACTAAAAAGTGGTGATAGATAATATGAGACGTACACTTTGACTGCCCTCATCAGAACGTTGTCATAATTACAAGCCATACACTTCCCTTGATATAAGTTGATGTTCCCAATTTTATTACGTACTGTAATAAGGTGGGAGAGAGGCCGAAATATCAGTTTCCAATCAGAGGAGAGTCTTAATTATGTGCAGGCTACTTACTTGCTTCTTCTTCTCCATGGGCGCCATGTGGAATATAACGATTCTTGTTTTGGGGGTACCATTTTCTTAGTTTTTTTCTTTAACATCAAACTCCATATTTCGTTCATAACATACTATATGCATCATATTTTCCTTTTTTATTTTTTATTTTATTTTTAATCTTTATGTTTTAGAGATGTATCGCTCTTTTTTCTTTTTATGTGATTTACAAACTCTGTTTCATGTTCTTCATTTAATTTTGAAATAAAACCAGACGACAAAAAAATAAAAATAGGACTACATAAAAATGATATATATAGAGTAGAGGAAAAAAAGATCGACATAGAATTAATTACCGCATGTTACCGAACCATATTTAGGTTTACTCCTGGGGTGAACCTTTAAATTCACCCAACAGATTATAGCCAATCGTTTTGTCATGTCATTATTAATACTAGAGAATTAAAAAAAAAAGAAACACAATTAAAAAAAAAAAAATCACAAAATAGATTTAGGGTTTAAGGTTTAAGGTTTAGGGTTTAGGGTTTAGATTTTACAATTAAAACGAAATTAGATGTCGGTTTGGGTTGCCAAATGAGTGGTTAGGGTTTAGATTTTATAATTAAAACTAAATTAGATATCGGTTAGGGTTTAGGGTTTAGGGTTTAGGGTTTAGATTTTACAATTAAAACGAAATTAGATGTCGGTTTGGGTTGCCAAATGAGTGGTTAGGGTTTAGATTTTATAATTAAAACGAAATTAGATATCGGTTTGGGTTGACAAATGAGTGGTTAGGGTTTAAATTTTACAATTAAAACGAAATTATATATCTGTTCACCGCTGGGTTTAGTGTTTATGGTTTAGGATTTGGGTTTAGGGTTTAGGGTTTAGGGTTTATATAACAAATATTTCACAAACCTAAACAGATATATAATTTCGTTTTAATTGTAAAATTTAAACCCTAACCACTCATTTGTCAACCCAAACCGATATCTAATTTCGTTTTAATTATAAAATCTAAACCTTAACCACTCATTTGGCAACCCAAACCGACATCTAATTTCGTTTTAATTGTAAAATCTAAACCCTAAACCCTAAACCCTAAATCTATTTTCTGATTTCCTTTTTTTTTTAATTGTGTTTTTTTATTAATTCTCTAGTATTAGTAATGACATGGCAAAACGATTGGCTATAATCTGTTGGGTGAATTTAAAGGTTCACCCCAGGGGTAAACCTAAGTATGGTTCCATGTTACCTGTATTAGTAATATTATTATATGTTGCAAAGTCAACACACCTTTACATCTGAAGAAACGATCATTGACCGATCGGGGCCATTGGAAAAAGAAATTTTCGTAAATCTCAATATCAATGATATTTGTTGTTGTAACCACTGAATCTGTTTGCTGCCATCACGTGCCTTTCTATATGCTTTAATTCTTTTTGAACGTTTTTCTTTTCACATTTTTAGTTAGTAAGTATGTTTTTGTTCTGGCCAGCATATTTATTATTATTTTATTTTATTTTTTGTATTAAAAGTTGACAGTGATCACTACTGAAACATTACTTTCTGAAAAATCTATTATAGACGAGACATAAATTGCTTGGGCTAATAATAGACGAGACATCCTATACTATTATTTGGGGAATACACTTTATAAGAAACCCTTAACTAACCTTTTCTTTTGTAAAAAATTACATGAGAAAGCCATTAGAAATAAAATTTTATAGAGTAAATTAATTCAATTCACTAAGGATAAAATAGTCAAATACTATTTTCTGTAATTTAATTAATTTAATTTAATTATAAAACGAAAATCTATTATTAATTTTTTGAAAAAGAATGACCAATCAAAATGAACATATAAGATTTGATATCTAGCTTATCATATTAATTTGTTATTAATCATTATACTTCACCTCTCATCTTTATATTATTCTATTTCTATAAAATAAATAAATTATTATATCATCTACATAATAAAAAAAGTAAATTTTTTTCCGCATATACAAAGATTTAAATTTTTAAAAACGAATATAAAATTTTCAATGTATGAAAGAACAAATTTAACGGGTTAAAAATTCATATTTGAGTAATATATTCTTTTTGTATTATATGATGAAATGAGTTATGATCCTTATAACTATTTGAATATTTATATCTAATTTCATATATTTTTTTAAAATTCATAATTTTACATACTACAATAAAAATTTTAAAGATTTTAATTTGGAACATTTAAACAAACTTTAATTTAATATATTAAAGAATATCATAAATATTTAATAGATTAAAAAGATAAAAAAATATTATAAATACTAATTTGATTTTCTAAAAAGATATGTTTAATATATTTATAGTAGGCGGCGGGTTAAAAGTAATGTATTATATGATAGAAAGTTATGATCCTTATAATAGACGACATTTTAAGATTTTATGATGAGATGAGTTAAATAAAGTTTGACTCTTCTAAATATTTGAAAATTTAATTCTGCAAGCAATTTTGGAAATAATGAATAATAGATTATGCCGCAATATTTTCATAGGGATTGTAAAATAAAAATATAGACTCCACACACGGATCAAATTTGGTATTATTATATACCAAATATATGTTCATAACATATTCGTTTATGTGAATAATTAATAAATTCCGTAATTAGCTCAAACAAATCTCTATTTCAACAACCAATGAATAAGAATTTGAAAAAATAATTTCCTAAATTAATTCAAAATAATAGCTAACTTTTTAACTAATTCAAAATAATCTACGTTTTAGATGCGATTCATTTATGATATTTTGATTTTTGTTCTAACTAAATTATATGCACTCTCATTTTGTGGTTGTTAACATAAATTAACTCATTGTTCAAACAATATTATTTTTAAAAAAATAATATTATTTTGCGTTTTCATATCTTTAAAAAATATATCCATAATTGAGGATTACAGAAAAAGAAAAATATATTCATTCTACTATTATATATATGGACTGACAGAAAAAAATTAATATTTTTTACTTACTATTATAATATATCACGACTTTATTCTATAACTATATAATATATAAATTTTGTAATAAATGAAATTCAACCCGTACTGTAGTACGGGTGATCGATCTAGTATATATATGTTATGTAAACATTACATTAATTGGTACAACAATCTTAATAATCGTAATGGACCGTGAGTGATGTTGGCTCAGAAATGGGCCTAAAGGTTAAAACAGGCCATATCACTTTGACCTATAGACGCTTCTTCCACTCGTCGTAACGACCAAACCCTAAACCGTTAAACCCTTTTCAATTTCGCTCAAACGGAAGCAAACCAATGGAAGAAGCGTCGTCGGAGATGGAAGTGGAGGTGCAAAATCGCCAGCTTTCGGATTCTTCTTCAGCGCAAAACGTGAAGAATTTTGGGCTCAAGAACTCTATTCAGACCAACTTCGGCTCTGACTACGTCTTCCAGATTGTCCCAAAGTAAGGTTTCTCTTTTCGATTACCATACAAAATTATTTGGCTACTGAGAGAGAACCCTTGTTGACAGAATCGATTGGACAGCAATTGCGGTTTCGTTATCCACCAACACCGTCAAGCTTTACTCTCCGGTGACTGGTCAATACTACGGCGAATGTAAAGGCCACTCCGATACCGTCAATCAGATTGCGTTTTCCTCCGACTCAGCGGCTTCTCCTCACGTTCTGCACTCTTGTTCCTCCGATGGTACCATTAGATCTTGGGACACGCGAAGTTTCCAACAGGTGACTTTTTAATTTCTGTCTTAAATGTGATTCCTTTTTCGGATCACATTGAATTTAAGTTGATCATGGGTGGGTGTTTCAGGTTTCATGTATTGTTGCTGGGGATGATCAGGAGATTTTCAGCTTCTCCTATGGAGGTGCTGCAGATCATCTTTTGGCTGGTGGATGCAAAGAGCAGGTTTGGCATCTCAATGCTGTGGAATCGTGTATTTTATCTCTAAATGTTTTTAAAGGAGTACACTTTGAGAAAAAAAAAAAAAAGGGCTAGTTTTGAGCATTTTCTATGTTTTAGCTTGTTACAATCTGAAGCGATGGTGCAGGTTCTTCTTTGGGACTGGAGAAACTCAAAGCAAGTTGCTTGTTTAGAGGAATCCCACATGGACGACGTCACTCAGGTGTGTTTTGCTCTCTGATTGTTTCTGCTCAAGTGGGAACTGTAGTCCTTTGTATCTCTAGAGTCGAACTAGTTTGTTGTTACTTACTAGAGTTCAACTCTGTTGTGTTGGTGTTCTTAATTACAGGTACACTTTGTTCCTAACAACCCCAACAAGCTTCTTTCAGCTTCCGTGGATGGATTGATATGTCTATTTAACACTGAAGGTGATATCAATGACGATGACCATCTGGAATCTGTAAGTTTTAGATTTAAGGTATCAGCCTTCTTTCGCTGCATCGAGATAGTAGACGAGATTACTGAACCACTTTTGCCTTGACCGTTCTTTAGGTGATCAATGTGGGAACTTCAATTGGCAAAATAGGTTTCCTCGGAGATTGCTATAAAAAGCTCTGGTGTCTCACTCATATAGAAACTCTAAGGTACTACTCTTTCACGCCCTCCTCTCCAACTGTCTGTTAATTGTGCTGTCTCTAATTTCTTTACTCCTTTCTAGCATTTGGAACTGGCAAGATGGAAGCTGTGAAGTCAACCTAGAGAAAGCTCGGGAACTCGCATCTGATAGCTGGGCTCAGGATAATGTAACAATCTCATTCTTTCCTTCTAGTGAAACATCAACACTAACACGAAACCTTCTGGTTATTAAAAGAGACATCCCATTTACTCTTTTGCAGGTTGATTATTTTGTTGATTGCCATTGTCCAGGAGGTGAAGATTTATGGGTGATTGGTGGAACCTGCGCAGGAACCATTGGTTATTTTCCAGTGAACTATAAACAGCCTGGATCAATCGGTACCGCTGAAGCTATCCTTGGTGGAGGTCACATAGATGTAGTAAGGAGTGTTCTGCAGATGCCATGCGAGTATGGAGGAGCTGCAGGGTTATTTGGATGGACTGGCGGTGAAGATGGGCGGCTATGTTGCTGGAAGTCCGATGAGAATTCTACAGAGAATAATCGGTCTTGGACTTCAAGTGAGTTGGTTGTTAAGCCGCCAAGGAACCGCAAGAAAAACAGACACTCTCCTTACTAATAATAAACGAATAGTACTGTTATTTGCGTCTTGTGTCTTTTTATGAAAGTTGAGACTGAAGAGGACAGTTCCTTTTATGTCTCTTGTTATTAAAAGGCAAAGTTGTTATAATGGAATATTGAAGAAAGATTGCATCTTGAAATAGCAAATTGCAGGAAGGAAAGAAAAACAGAGTACACTCTAATAAAGAAGAAGGAATCTTTGGCTCCTTAGTCAGCTCGACACTGATCTTGTTCCAAAATATCAGAGATCTTCTCAATAGGAATCATGGGTAGATACTCTGCCCCAAAGTAGGCTCTGTCGCCAACGTAACGAACCGCGTCGTTGTACTTCTCTGACCAGTGAAACGCCGTGGGGATCACTAAATGCGCAACTTCAGGGAACAAGGGCACTTGATTCAGTAAACGCCACAGCGTCGCTGCGTAATACTCTGCCACAGGCTCGTACTTGTCCCGGACACTCCTCGCAATGCTCTTGGTGGTGTCCACAACGCCGGCGCGTTGCACCTCTGTGGCCACCGTGAGCGCTTGGCTAGAAGCTTGCTTCACCAGCGAAGGAACGTATGTCTCAACATCGAAGAACACATCGTCCACCTGAAAACCAAGCAAATCATTTGCGTCTCACTCATCATCATCATCCATTGAAAAAGAGGAGACATTCAAATTAAGAATCGCATTGATTGTTTTACCTTACGATCGACGAAGAGGAGAAGCTTGAAAGGAACGTCGTGGAATTTGTCGTATAATGGAGCAAGCACGGTTCGAACGGAATCTTCGATGTTTTCGACACCGAGTTGGAGGGGACCAGCGTTGTCTTTAGCCAACTCGTAGAGCGTGGAGAAACAGGCGGCGAAGTAAACCGCCGCGACTTGGATGAATTCCAAGTGCTTGAGCTTCATCTCATCGTCGTCTTCCACCACTAACGAAGGCGAAGGCGAAGAAGACGGTGGAACTGGAGTAACCTCATGTGGCTGTGATTGCTCTTCTTCGACTACTATTTCATCTTCAGCCATAGTCAAAAACTTGGAGCCGTTGCAGACGAACGAACCTCTCTGTCTTTAAAAAGTCTTATATCACCGGACGACGGATCAGATTTGAAAATGGTAAGCCACGTGGCATGTTGCTGACATGCTCTTTTTTTAGCTTTAAGCGAAAGGGATTGGATTGTGAGAGACGAGTGACTGCTAGGACAGATGTCCTATTGACAGGTGTCTAACTACTAGTGGACCGTTTTCAACACGTGTCGGGGTATGGGTCGAGACTGTTGCACGATAGGCACGGCCACTCCGTCGGCACGAGTGTCGAGGCCAAATCAAAAAGCACAAGGACCTCTCGTTCCCTATCATTCATCCACTTTTTTAATTTTTATATTCCCTCCTACCTTACATGATATCAGCACGTGTTACAAAATGGACTGGGCCTAATCCTCGAATCCCCTATATTAATTTTAGTTTACCACTAAATGAATAGCCCAATAAATAGTGTCGACGGCCCAACCCAAAACTGACTAAAGAAGTTGGCTTTACCGTTTGAATTGGTTCCGTTTTGGAGACATATAAAAACGACCCGCTTTTAAGAATCTCACTGTTTGATTTCAACATAGACACTGAAATAACCAACGCTTAAAACTTGTATAGATGCAGAGATACCACATTATTTCTCAAGTATATCATGTTCATGTCAATTACTCCACAATGAGCAGACCATTGGATCGCAATGACATCTTTTATGTATATATCACAAAAACGAAAGAAAACACTCATATGACTCTACAAACATGGGGGCGTTTACAGATCTCACGCGACTGCAAGCTTTACATTAACAGCGGCTACAAACGCAGCCCAAGCCAAACACGGCTTTACCAGATTACCAGCGACCGGACTTATCTCATTAAAGGCCTTGTAACATCCGAACAACGCAGCTGACTGACCCAACCACACCGCAAGCCCGGCTATCCCTGACCCGAGTCGGAACGTAACCGGATCCCAAACCAAACAGAGCATAAACTGAGCCAAGTAAAGATACAGAGCATTGGGCTTCTTGTGGAAGCCACCGTCGACCCATACAAGCCACGCAGCCAATCCCATCAGACCGCTCGACGCGAGACACGTGGTGTGTAGGAGCCACAGAGGTGGGATCCACGACGACGACCGAGCTCGATTCCCGTAGCCGTCGCTTGTGCCGAGGAAATACGTGGCGAAGAGCGTCACGACCACAGGAGCCGCAACCGCTATCGTCAGAGATTTGAGACCGCGTTTCGCCATCGCCCTCTTTTGATCGCGTTTTCCTTTGTTGTCGTCAGCGTTTTTCCTCTCGGTCTCAGCCATAGCCGTCGTTGCAGCGTCTCTGTCGTCTCCGCCACGGTATCTGATGTCCTGAGAATCCATTGCGACGTCCAAAACAGGATCGAAGAAACAAGATTATTGAGATTTGAGATGGAGAAGAAGTTGAAGAAGCAGCTTGGTCAAAAGAGTATAATCAGGAGATGATGATATTAATAGAGAAGAAGAAGCAAAGAGGCCAAGGCTCTGGTGATGGAGCGACACGTGGCGAGTGATGTGTACACGTGGAATGTTAATTAATTGTTATGTTTTTGGATATTAATCTACCGACATTGTGAAAAAGAGGGGACACGTGCTTACCAATCTGCTCATGTCTGATGCATACACATTTTTGGGACGATTACGATGCTTAATTATTTTTTAAGAAAACATATTGGGCTTTACACCGTCTAAGACAATAAGCCCATTAGGCACATTTAATTTGGGCTAACTAAAAGAGTAATAATATGAAAGTAGTTGTCTGTTTCGCGGCGTTGGCTAGAAACTGGTGCGATTTGCTCTGTTTTCATGGCGGGCGCCTCATCACCGGCGAGTTTGAGAGCTTCTCGTAACCGTCAGCTCGGGAAGGAGACGATTTATTCCGATCTATTGAAAAACCCTAAAGGTTTATTCGCATTCGCGCTAATTCTTGCTGATGCAATCCTCGTCGGACTTATTATCGCCTATGTTCCATGTGAGACCTAATTTCCTCCATTTTTGCTTCCGAAATGTTCATTGGACATGGGCTTTAACCTAATTTCGTCATTTGCTTTAAACAGACACGAAGATCGATTGGGATGCTTACATGTCACAGGTTCGTGTCAATGGTCAACTGTGGTTTCTTCAAAGTAGTCGTCTTTAAGTAAAAGTTTTGGTATTGGGGCAGGTTAGTGGGTTTCTAGGGGGAGAGAGAGACTATGGGAACTTGAAAGGCGATACAGGGCCATTGGTTTATCCAGCGGGTTTCCTCTATCTTTACTCTGCAGTGCAGAACTTAACTGGAGGGCAAGTCTACCCTGCTCAGGTTCTTGGACTTGCCTCTCTTTGAATCTCCTATCTTTTTTTGGATTAGCTGCGGAATTTGATAAATCCATCGCTTCATTTTCTCAATTTTAGTCTCTTACATGTTGCAGATTCTTTTTGGTGTTCTCTACATTGTCAATCTGGGGATCGTCTTGTTCATCTATGTGAAGACTGATGTGGTACTAATGAAGCCTTGTTTCTTATCTCTTTTCATCAAGTATTAGTGGACATCTTCCCTGAGACTATCCTTGTCCCATTTACGATGTTAATGAAAGAATTTTTGGTTTTGATTTGTCCATTTGTAATGGAAGTGATTTTAGGGATGATATCTCTTCTTGTATCCTTACCTATTTCAGGTGCCATGGTGGGCGCTATGTCTACTATGTTTATCCAAGAGGATACATTCAATCTTTGTTCTCCGTCTCTTTAATGATTGTTTTGCCATGACTCTCCTACATTCATCAATGGCCCTCTTTCTCTATCATAAATGGCATCTAGGGATGCTTGTTTTCAGGTAAGGTTGCGGCTTTTGCTTCTCTATTCTTGAGATTGACTAGTCTGCTTACCCTTCTTTTTATACAGTGGAGCTGTTTCTATAAAGATGAATGTACTTTTGTATGCTCCACCTTTGTTACTTCTGCTACTAAAGGTATATATGTTCGAGGAAGAGAATTAGTTTATGGATTTGGTTTATTATTCTTTTAGCATTGTTTCTTCATATGTGAAGTTTTACTATTCACAGGCCATGAATATAATTGGAGTGGTATCTGCTTTGGCTGGTGCAGCTCTTGTTCAGGTTTCACTTTATCTCTTATAAGTCCCGTTATACACCAATTTTTCTGCGTAGCATTGTTTCTCCATGAAAATTTGGAAACTTGTTAACTGTTCCTTCAATGTAAATAGGTGAGTTGCAGTATCCAGCGAATTATAGTTTTGATTATGGAAGCAGTACCATTCAGCTGGTCAATGAATGATTATACAGATACTTGTGGGATTGCCCTTTCTCATAACATATCCGGTTTCATACATAGCAAACGCCTTTGATCTTGGACGTGTATTCATTCACTTCTGGTATTGTTCACTCCTCTCCCGCTAAATCTTATAAACATGTTGATGGGATCTAAAAATATCTTTTGACCTCTAACTTTAGTGTGAGCTCTCAACAGGTCTGTTAACTTCAAATTTGTTCCAGAACGAGTTTTTGTATCCAAAGAATTTGCAGTATGCTTGCTCATTGCTCACCTTTGTCTCCTTGCGGTGTTTGCAAATTATAAATGGTGCAAGTAAGTACAATCACAGAATTAATTCTCATAAGACAGCTGCAACTTGAAAGCAGTTGCAGTTTTGTACTGCCACTACAGTCCATATCTTGTGTGTTTAGCATCAGTTTTAATGAATATGTTGGTTTTCATAGGCATGAAAGCGGGATTATAGGCTTCATGCGTTCTAGGCATTTCTTCTTGACGCTTCCCTCTTCACTCTCACGGATTCTTACGAAAGAACGTAAGCTTTTACTGTCAATTTAGCTTATATTTGTCTGTGCCCATACTTACAGGCATTCCATTTGATTCGCAGATATCGTCACGACCATGTTTGTTGGGAATTTCATCGGCATTGTATGTGCTCGCTCTCTGCACTACCAGTTCTACTCATGGTAACCAAAAAACCCCGGGTATTTCTTAATTTTCTCGTACATTCTTGTCCTCAAAACCAATACTCATATCATATGATCATAACAGGTACTTCTATTCGCTACCTTATCTGCTATGGAGAACACCGTTTCCCACTTGGCTGCGGTAAATAATTTTCTGCATTTCTTACCCGTAACGACACTAAAAAACTCCAAAACCTAACCCTGTCTTCTTGTTTTTCTTTTAACTGAAAAAGCTTGATCGTGTTCCTCGGCATCGAGCTCTGTTGGAACGTGTATCCATCAACACCAGCCTCCTCGGGTTTGCTATTGTGTCTACACTTTCTCATTCTAGTCGGTCTCTGGTTAGCTCCTTCAGACGATCCTTACCAGCTCAAAGAAGACCCTAAATCCCAAATACACAAAAAGCATAAGTGAACCTTTTGATGTTCTTTTTTTTCTTCTTGTTTCCAAAACTTAGAGATAAGCTATAAAATTAACTGTTAACTTTAATGTATGAGTTTTGTAATCATGGTGATTTATAAATTGTTTTCTTTTTTTTGGGCAACTAAGTTATAACAATTATTTTAGTACGAAATGTATAAGAATTAGACATAAGGAATTTGTTTTCAACGGCATTGGGAATCTTACTGTACTAAAAGAAAGAAGAAAAGAAAAGATGAGAATTTTAAATTTCGTAGTTTATAATAGTTATGCTATGAAACTGGGTTCTTAGCTTTTCCTTGATTTGACTTGGTGTAGATGTAGAATATGTGCCTTCTTGCGTAATAACCTGTCCTTGCAAGTGCAAATTCTTCCTCAACAGATATGCTAACTTATGTATAAGTAGACTTTTCACTGTTGTTGTTGTTGTCTTATTGTGTTTTTACCAAGGTAATATTTTTCTTTCTGTCTTTATTCTTTTAGTAACTTCATTGGCATTGAACTTGATCATGTAGCATAGAACCTAGCTACTCTATGATCATTGGTCAAGGCAAGTCATAAACAATATGGGAGTGGACTGGATCAAGCTGAATCTAGAGGAAGCGAATTAAAACCGGCCATAGAAAGATCTCCACAGCTCACTAAGGACTTGAGGTCATTCTGTTACACCCTTCATGATTCATGTTGTCTAATAAAACCACGAAGCTATAAAAAAATTATAGCAAGAAATTTCTATTGTCCCCTTCATGATTCTTGTTATACATTCACTGATGACCAAGAATAATTACTATTGTCCATGTTCACTTTACCATCAACACTTGTTTGTTTGTTGAAAATAGTACCTTTCGTTGTCAAACTGTTATTTGTGATCATATTTGAATGATCATCTGTGATTAAATTTTTTTTTAAAAAAACACATCATTTTGATACAAAAACTGTTTCCTTAACCTCCACAGTGACTAGGAAAAGAGACTTGTGGTTTTCTTTATAGTTCTTGGTTTATTAGTCACTGTCTGTCTTTGTGTTCTGTTGATAACTGCCTAAAGAAGGTAAACAAAGAGTTTTTCAGTTGTAGTTAAATTTATGGTCTCGTGATGTATTAGTAGAGAAGTGTCTCTGTTAAAACATTGGTTGGTGCTGGCAAATGAAAGCTTGACGCCCAAAATAGGAAGACATGAGCTTATTTTCATAGGCTTTTGCTTCACCTTGTCTATCTATTTTTATTGCTTTTACTTATTTTTGCTCCTTACCCATGAGCCATCTTCATTTCCTTTTCTTTCTCTTAATAAATAAGATAAGACTCGGTGGTTACATAGTCTTGATACATATGGCATACAGTGTTCTGCATCCATTGAATCTAAAGTTGTGTTTGTTTTTTTTCTCTTTCATGAGAAGATAAAGGAAATGTTTACTCATGAAAATGTTAATAGTCAGCTTTCAGACTTGCCTTACATAGATAACTTCTTCTTACAGCTGATAACAGCTTGTCTGTTGCTTTCTTGTTGAGTGTGAATTCCATTAACACGGAAATGCCAAGAAAAGTGAAGTTCTTAACCTTTCTACAACTTGCACAGGAAGAATAAATACGTCACTGAAATAGTCAAAAGTTTGATTGTGACACTAGAACAGCCATGTAGTTTCGTGTAACAACTTCTCTTTTTCACCTTAAGTAAAACATTGGTTCACATTTTAAAACCCACATAGATTTAATTGATGCTGTGCTGTTAAAACTCAGCTTTAAACAGGGAAATCTGGAGAGGGAACAAGATCTAGCTTGTGGATAAGACTACGAACCAATAGTATCTGAGTTTAAAGACTGTTAGATCTCTTTTGTTTTGTTATGGGAATGGTGAGAAGTGAATCACCATGCATGGAAAAGGGTCAATAGTGCGATACATTATATGCTAAAGTGAGTCACGAAAATAACAGAGAGAAGCAAGTTTAGCTTTTTGTTTGTCACTAAACCCTTTCTGCATATGGAAAAAGAATCCACACCCAACAGCCTCCACAATGTCTGGTTAGAGTTGTTCCTCTTGAGGGACAGAGCAGCGTCAGCAATTGTTTAGCTAGTGGTGGACTTTCGCCAATTATCAGATGCGGCGAGCACCAAACGCATCATGTTTTAAAGCTTGATGATCATGACAGTGGTTGATCATCAAAAAATGTGGCCCCCTTTTTGATAAAAAATGGATGGTTGTGATTGCTCCCCTGATTCTCATGCTGAACAAAGTCTCTTCATTTTACTGAGAACATGTTAAGGACTCTTTGGTAGCTGTAACATGACTCAGGCTGCTGTTGTAGACTTATCTTATTCATAGCCATTATATAAGGTTCTGCTATGTGTCAGAAAGTCAACTTAACACTGATATAGATGCTGGATTTGTTTACAGTAAAAAGTAGAGAGAAGCTGCTATGTGTTTACGCAATATTGTTTTGTTAGTGTCTTTAAGTACATGATTTTTCTTATACGTATTGTCCTTCCTTGAAACTGAGAGCTTGCATAATTGATGATATCAGCACTGATCTTTCTTTTTTCCCTTTAACTGATATGTGTCAAGGACAAAGTTAATATCCATTTCTGGGTATGTATGTAAATATGGCTAAACCCACTATAAATACACCTCCTTCCTTTGAGTCCTGAGGCATTCATTACCTCTCCTCTTCTTCTTCTTTTTCTTCTTTTGTCTTTGATTTAAGCTAAAAAATGGATGTAATGAAGCTTGATTACAACTACAAAGGTGAAAATGCGTTAAAAGAGCTCGATAGGATCACCTCGAAAGCTGCTGAAGTTCAAGATAACATTTTATGTGGGATCTTAGAAAGAAACAAGGACACAGAGTACTTGAGTAAGTACATGAAAGGCTCTAAAGACGTTCTGGAGTTTAAAAGATCTGTGCCAATCATCACATACAAAGATATCTATCCGTACATTCAGAGAATTGCTAATGGAGAAGACTCTTCTCTCATTACTGGCCATCCTATTACTGAAATATTATGCAGGTCAGTTTCTGTTTCTGTCTGAATCTTCTTCTAGTCTCTACATCATCTCTCTGTGTGTGTGTCATCTATAGCTAATGAAAATGTAACTGTTTTCTTGCATTTTTCAGCTCTGGGACTTCTGCTGGAGAGCCAAAGCTCATGCCTACCATTTCTGAAGATCTTGATCGCCGCACTTTTCTCTACAATCTTATCATTCCAATCGTGAACAAGTCAGTGAATTCCTCCTTTTCATAATTATCCTGTCATCTTCTATGATCTCCTTTAACATCCTCCTGGATGCAGTTTAAAAGCTTAAGGGCAAGCTCTTTTTCTACTTTCTGAAATCTTTAAAGTGAAAATGGAAATACTGTACGTCTTGTGTGCACATGAATATTTACTCAATAGGTGACCATCATGTCCTTAAAAAAAAGAAGTGGCTGATCTCATATTACATAAAAGAACCACTAGGACTGTTCCTGTAGTTGTAGGATAATGGATATGTCTCAAAAGCAAATCTATGGAAGTGGAAGGAAATCACATCAAATTCTTCAATGTTATCCATTAATATTGAAAGAACAAAAATGCTAATCAATTTTCTTACCACAGCGTGAATATGGTTTCATAATCATTGTACCACTAACATATTTGGACTAGATACATATGCATACAACAAACACTCATAAGAGGTACTGGCCGTGGTACCAATAAAATCATCACAATGGGTTCCTCACTTAGGAAGAAAAAGAAGTTTGCTTTCTTCTTAAAGTTTTTGTTTTTTTTTGGGGGCAATTAGTGGTATCATGTCATGTACTATAAAGTTTGCTTCCATCATCTTTTATCCACACGCCAATTTTGATGTCCCCACTAAAGATTCTCTGAGAATTTTGAATAGCACTCACTAAACCTTAAGAATCTTTCATATCCATTGAGGTTACCTTTTTTACCATCTTATTCTTGCTCTGTTTTTAACTTTTTTACAACAGGTACATACCAGGACTTGACAAAGGCAAAGCAATGTACCTGAATTTCGTAAAGGCTGAAACATCAACTCCTTGTGGTCTACCAATCAGAGCTGTCCTCACTAGTTACTACAAGAGCAAGCATTTCCAGTGCAGACCTTATGATCCATTCAACGACTTAACCAGTCCTATCCAAACCATCCTTTGTGAAGACAGCAACCAAAGCATGTACTGTCAGTTACTAGCCGGTCTGATTCACCGCCACAAAGTGATGCGTTTAGGAGCTGTCTTTGCTTCTGCGTTTCTCCGTGCAATCTCTTATCTCGAGAAGAAATGGAGTCAGCTCTGTGAAGACATCCGCACCGGTCGTCTCAACCCCATGATCACCGATCCAGGGTGCCAAATCGCAATGTCTTGTCTTCTAACGTCACCGAATCCAGAGTTAGCTAGCGAGATCGAAGAGATCTGTAGACGGTCGTCGTGGAAAGGGATTCTGTGTCAGCTCTGGCCTAAAGCAAAGTTCATCGAAGCAGTAGTGACGGGCTCAATGGCTCAATACATACCAGCACTTGAGTTCTTTAGCCAAGGGAAGATTCCATTAGTTTGTCCAATGTATGCTTCCTCTGAGACTTACTTTGGAGTCAACGTGGAACCACTCTCCAAACCATCCGACGTCGTTTTCACTCTTTTGCCTAACATGTGTTACTTCGAGTTTATCCCTCTCGGCAAAAACGGGACACTCTCTTTTGATCTTGACGAGGATGAACAAGTTCCATGTGATAAAGTCGTTGATTTGGTCAATGTCAAACTCGGTCGCTACTATGAACTGGTCGTCACAACTTTCGCAGGTAAAGAAACGTTCTTTGTGTATGAATTAGTGTTTTGGATGGTTTGATGATTGATTCGTATGCTCAAACAGGATTGTACCGATACCGAATCGGCGACGTTCTTCAAGTGGCGGGTTTCTACAAAGAAGCACCACAGTTCCGGTTCATCTGCAGGAGAAACGTGGTTCTAAGCATCGACTTAGACAAAACCAACGAAGAAGATCTGCACAGGAGCATAACGTTAGCCAAGAAGAAGCTTGGAAGCAACGCATTCCTGGCGGAGTACACGAGCTACGCGGACACGTCATTAGTGCCAGGCCACTACGTGCTATTCTGGGAGATCCAAGGTCATCTGGAGCCGAAGCTGATGGAAGAGTGTTGCGTTGCGGTGGAGGAAGAGCTGGATTACATATACAGACAATGCAGGACGAAAGAGAGATCGATAGGGGCGTTAGAGATCAGAGTGGTGAAACCAGGAACGTTCGAGAAACTGATGGATCTGATTATAAGCCAGGGAGGGTCGTTTAATCAGTATAAAACGCCCAGATGTGTCAAGTCCAACAGTGCAACGTTCAAGCTCTTGAACGGACACGTAACGGCTTCTTTCTTTAGCCCTCGTGACCCGACTTGGGTCCCGTGATCCTCAGACTTTTATAAGAAAGAGCTTTAATCATTACTACACTCTCTGTGACTGTAATAACCATCCGATCGGATTCGCTGTTTTATTTATTATAAGTAATTTTATCGACTTACAACGACAGTCGTTGCTTCACCGCTTGCTCCACTCTGTTTCTCCTTCTTCCTTCGCCGTTTTATAACTCCGGCGCAGGTTTTCTCTGGTTCCGGTATCCATCAAATCCTCCTCACGCCATTGTATTTCAAGTTGCTCTGTTTCTTACTATATCAGACAATCAGGTAAATTTCCCGGCAGAATACGCATTAAGATTAATAATTGAAATAATCTTCATAGTAGCAACAAGCGCATCTGGTGTAGTGGTATCATAGTACCCTCCCACGGTACTGACCAGGGTTCGATTCCCTGGATGCGCATTTTCCACATTTTTATTTGTTTTAACCTTTTTTCCGACACATAAAGCCGTTTAGGAAGAAGCTTGTTGTAAGTCAAGTGTTTCTTAATGCATCTTCTCTTCTTCTCTGCTCTTGTTGGTGTATGAAAGAGAAAAAAATACATGACTACTACGTGTAGGAATGGATCAGACATGAGAGGCTACTTTGTATGCGGATACAAGAATAGTTTTGGAATGTACTCAGTCAATTTCAGTGATAGATCTCCCAAACTCTCAGGTCATTGGTACTCTGGTTTTTAAAACCACTTATCTTCTGATGAATCCGATTTGAGTTTAATGTCCGGCTCTTGAACAAAGACATGTAATATTTAAGGTTATTCTAAGCTTAACAGCTATTTGAGTCATTAAGTAAATATTGGTTCGTGAGATTGAACCTCTTACAGGTAAAATGTAGAAATAGCGACGAAATCTAAAGGTGGTTCACATATATGAACAAACCCAACAATAACACAAAAGAGGAGGATGATGATATAACAGATACTGAAAAACACAAGTACATAAGCAAAGAAAGAGAATCACTGGACTCGTTTATTTAGACAAAAGGAAAACAAAAGAAGCGAAGAATGAGAGAGGCCTCACTACTGCTTCTGGAGGTCAATAACCTTAGCCCAAGCAGGCCTGGCAGTGATCTTCTTAACCCACTCGCTAACCTTAGGGCGAGAGTCAAAGAGCACCTTGGAGTCAGTGCCCATCAAGTAATGGATGGCTGGGAGGTGGTGAAGATCAGCAAGAGTGAAGCAATCACAAGCCAAAAACTCAGATTTGGAGAGCCTAGCCTCGTAGATATCCAAGACTTTCTGGAGCTTACCTTCGAGCTCTTGGACAGCGGCAGGGTCCGTGGTCATACCGAACATGCCTTTAAAGACACGCTCGAAGGCAAGCTTAGAGGCGTTAGGGTCAAACTGTTGACCTTCGACTTGAATCCAAACGTTGGTGGTTGCCTTCACTTTCTTGCAGCCTGGGCAGAGAAGCTTTTCACCTTTCTCACTGTATTCCTCAGCTATGTACTGTGTGATGGCTCTTGACTCTGCAAAATATTACCAAAAAAAGAAGAAAAAGTTGATGGCCAGATAGATTGATGTGTCATTTCAGATGAATCGTTATCCAACACAAAGTGAGTAAGACCACCTAATGATGTATCTATAAATCTAAAAAGTCAAATCATAGGATTATCAAAGCAAAAACTGACCGAAAAGCGACAAATCACCGTCCTCGAGAGCAGGAATTTGACCGAAGGGCTGAAACAAAACAAACAGCAGAATCAAATCGCTGTCAGATGAGATAATTGGAAAAACCAAACACAAGTGTTTGTTTGTTCGTAAAGATCAGAGAGAGAGAGGGAGATGGGTTACGTTGAGGGAAAGGTAGGGCTCTTGCTTGTGGGCACCGGCTCTCATATCGACGGGGATGAGCTCGAACTGGAGATCCTTCTCGTAGAGAGCAGCGAGGACGCGCATGGTGGCGGTGGACATGGGAACTCCGTGAACCTTGATAGTGGCCATGATGATCGAAGAAGAAGATTTGTTGGATCTGACTTTGAAATTGGAATTGGATGAAGAAGAATGAAGGAAGGAATGGTGTTTTATAGAAGGAGAGATGAACAAGGGAAGTCGAGCTTGAATTGCTCCCATTTTTCCAGAAACTTCTCACCACCACCCACACTCACGTCCTCTTTTTTTATTCTTTTTTTTTTTTTGGTTCCCTTTATTTATTGCACCATTATCCCTCTCACATTTTTTTAATCACGATTTATTGACACAAACAAAATTCCCCTTACTAAATTTGTTATTTTGCAGAAAATTTGTACATATAAACAAATTTCACTGAATAAAATACAAAGAAACAAACATCACATAAACTGTTAAAACTTTTACCAAAAAAACTGTTAAAACGTTTGAACAAATTTAATTGAACACGTCGTCATCAATGACATAAGATTATACTCTATATAGGAGTCGAAAGGAAAAGTCAACCTCTCGTACAAACGAATCTTTTGATCCATCTTTCCTGAGAAGACGACTCAAAAGAAAAGACTTTTTACGTGTAAACGTATCATTCAATATTAAATAGGTCCCAAAACAAAATAATTAAAGGACAAGTACCCACAACGCCCACCTGTTTTTATTAATTTTCTAAACACCTTTTGACCAACTAACTCTCAATCAAATTCAACATCAGAAGAAGGATCAAAAACAATCAATCCTTACTTTCCTACATCACCAAATTATTACAAAAGATAGATAGATTCATCTTCTTCTTCTTCTTTATGTTATAACCAAATCTGGTTGCTGCAAGCAGAACCATCTCCCTCTTCATCTGATGGATTGTAGATGTCAAGAATTCATAAACAGACACTTCAACTTTCATTATCACTCTCTTCATATGCCATTTTACTCTCTCTAGTAATGTTGACCTTTCTTTTTCTTGTTTTGTAACAAAAACATTTTTTTCTTTTCAACTAAAGCAAAATAGTATTCTCAATATGAGATCCAATGTAATTAATTAAATCAATAAGTGATTAGTGGTTCAACATTTACATATATATACAGATACTCTCTTGATGCTTCGAGATTGACCGACCATTCCATACCTAACCGCAAATCACATATGCTACCAGAGACACAAGCTTAAAACCCAGAAACTCAACAAGATTTTTATATACAGAAAGGAAGTAAGAGAATGATGACTTGTTGATGTTTCATAACACAGAAGGCGGCTTCAGACAGTTGTGATACTCGAGCTGAGACATCTCTCCTCCGTGCACTGGATCAAACTGGCATTTGTAGAAGCTGCAAAACACCCAAATGTCAAACAAAATTGCTGATCCGACTTGTTGCACATTTTATTAAGTTTAGGCTTTGGTTCGCTTACCTCCCATCCATCCCAAGAATCACCACAGTGTTCTTCTCATGTCCAAATGCCACTATGTATTGAGATCCTTCAACCAACCGGAATTGAGCCACTGACCACTCCGAGCTGAAATACTTTGGTAACACTCCTATTTGGAAAAACAGCAAGGTTTGATGATGATGACGACTTCTCAAAACGCTACCGAGAAACTGGTTTGGGGTTTAAGGTATGTACCTCTGAGTAATGATAGAGATGATGACGGTGATAACGCAGCCTGAGTTGCATCAGGTGCCATTCTGGATGTATCCTTCACTTGAGATCCAGAGTTGATTTTCAGACCGAATACATGAACAGTTCCTTTGTCACTTGAGACAGCTAACCATTGGGCATCTGAAGAGAAGGCCAAACTATAGATGTCAGCTCTGTCTGCACCTCTTCTTACCTGCATACAATATATACAACAACAAGTTATAATCAATTGCACCAAACTGAGAGAGGCGGCCAAGAAACTAATGGATTTAAAAGCTATGAATCGAATAAATGAGGAATGTTAGATTCAATGCTAAACATTTTCCTATGAAGCTACCCATGTGAAACATAAGGGTGACTACAGTCAAAAGAGATGGGCCTCCGTATAGCTACAGAGAGACAGCAAACAATATGGATTTTTTTTATAACAAAATTGCTCTGCTAACATTGAGGTGAGAAGTGAACAAAATTTCACAGGTGACAGTGAATAATGCTATAAAAAGTCGAATACGAACAAGTTCAAAACCAACTCAAAAGGAAATCATCACACTGCACTCTGCAGAATTAATTATTAGAATCAGAAACTATGAGTTGCAGAATTATATCTTAGAATCAGAAACACTTAGTTAAAAGAGTTTGCTTAGCCTAAACAACTAAATATAGCAAGGCAGTTACTTCTTAGACTGAGCTTTGGTAGTACTTACATATTGAAATGCAAAGGCCAAGGCTTTCGTTCGATCAAAAGGAGTTAGAAAATACCTCTTGCAACAAGGTGCCATCAGCAGTATTGAAGACCCGAAGGAGAGTACCCTTGGAACTAGCCGTAGCCAACAAGTGGGCGTCCTGCGTGAGGGCAAAGCAAGCTATCCTGGAGTCATGAGCCATGATGAACTTAGTCCTCTTAGATGCGTAATGCTCGACCCGAACTTGGCCCTTTTGCAAACCAGGGCAAACCAACACCAAAGAACCAGCTCCCTGAGAAACAACGCAGAGACCTTTGGGGTTTGCAATGGTTTCGAGCTGATGCATTAGCTTGAGGTCGGCGAAGTTGTAGACAAATATCTTCTGCTCGAGAACGACTATAATCCGATCCCTCCTAAGGCGCACGGAGCGAACATCAGACCTGAAAGAGAGTTCTCCGATGCAACGGTTCTGGTGATCATCCCAAATCATGACCTTACCAGTGCCGGCTAAATACTTTAATGGGCCCTAGGGCAAAAAAAATTTTGGGCCCTTAGAATTTTTTTTTTTAGTGTTTTTGTGTTATAAAATATTTTTTATGATATTTTTAATAAAAATTTAATTATTAAAACTTAAAAACAATAAATAAATTTTTTTTTGGCCCTTATAAATTTTATTTTTATGTTTTAATCTATTTTTTTAATACTTTTGTAAAAATATTTTAAAAAATGGGCCCCTTAATTATTATAACACGGGATTGGGCCCCTGGCCGTCGCACCGCCCGCCCCATATTCTGAGCCGGCACTGGACCTTACAGGGAGGATACTGAGGATCGGGTCCACCACCAACCAAGGCCAAGATGTTGCATCTGAAAAGCATCTCCACAACGGCAACGCCACCGCCTCGGTCGAAATCACGCCGGAAAATCTCGCTAAAGGGATCACAGTTAAAGATTCGGAAGCCGCAATCGGTGCCGACGGCGAAGCAAGCGTGGTCCTGGTTAAAGGAGATGTGGAGCAGGGCAGGAAGTGACGTCACCGGTGAACTGGGATTCAAATCCAGCTGGCGGCCGGAATCATTATCAGAGCCTGAAGTGGGAATGGGGTTTGGCCAAGGGGGAGAGGCGGAGACGGTGGCCATGGAATCTGAAGATTCTGGAGAAATCTGAAATCGGATAAAAAGCAGTAGCGTCAAGACGAAGAAGAATAACTAAAAGCAATTTGGTGGGTTATTAGAGAGGTTTTGTCGCATTCCTGCTTTTGCTTCACGTCGAGATATTTCAGGCGACCGCCGCCTCATTCTAATTTTAACTTTTCTATATATCTAAAGAAATTAATCAAAGTTTAATAAGCTAATAACTGTTAACCTGCAAAATCCTTCTATTTTAATATGGGTAAAATTCAATTTATATCTGTAACATGTTCTATAGTAGAACAATTTTGTGTAAAATCTGTGGGTTCTTCTTATCTAAAAGCTGTTGGTATTGTAAAGTAATTAATAACTTTAGAGCAGAAAAATAAATATTCGGAAATTTACTAATGAAAGGCATCAAGGAACGAGGACCATCCACGTCATCAAATCAAAGTATCACATTCCTCTTTCTTTTCTTTTTCAGAAGAAGAAAATACCAAAACTCTCTTTTTCTGTGCAACACTTTGGAGGATTCTTCTAGGCTTCTTTCTTTCTTTCCTTCTTTCTACTTTCTAGCACAAAACAAGAGCGCGTTGTCTTCACGCCGAAGTCATGGCCACCGGAGATGAGAAATCGGTGATGGTCGTCGGAGTCGACGACAGCGAGCAGAGCACTTACGCCTTGGAGTGGACGCTCGATCGCTTCTTTGCTCCTTACGCTCCCAATTATCCGTTTAAGCTCTTCATCGTCCACGCCAAACCTAACGCCGTCTCCGCCGTTGGTCTCGCTGGTCCCGGTACGCCCTTCCCTCTCGATTCTTCTCTCTCTTCTAGGGTTCTGTTTTTACCGATGAGATCATTTAGGTTTTGTTAATCTCTGTCTTAGGAACTGCGGAGGTTGTACCTTATGTTGATGCCGATCTGAAGCATACCGCTGCTAAGGTTGTCGAGAAAGCCAAAGCAATTTGTCAGAGCAAATCGGTACGGTCTTTATTTTATCAAAATTCGAATTCTCTTTGGTCCTTTTTTTTATGTGTTTCTTGGATTTTATCATCATATATTGTATTGGACTGTTAGATGAGGTTGGTAATGTGAATCTCTAGCACATTCAAGAGCTTCGAGCTAAGTAGCAGTGGTTTTTTATAGTAACTATCTAGCTTTAGTTAGCTACTAGGGCGCAACTACCTTCTTCTTCTCAATCATCCTAGGTTTGTTGTGTAGGTTCATGGTGCGGTGATCGAAGTTTTTGAAGGTGATGCAAGGAATATCCTATGTGAAGTTGTAGATAAGCACCATGCTTCTATTCTTGTTGTGGGAAGCCATGGATATGGAGCTATCAAGAGGTATTTTTCATTCAGCCTTAATTCTTATAATTAATCTTTCAACTATACACCCATTCTGATTCACTTGACAATCATCACTTGTCGGTTTGGGTGACAGGGCGGTTCTCGGAAGCACGAGCGACTACTGCGCTCATCACGCTCATTGCTCGGTTATGATCGTGAAGAAGCCTAAGATCAAGGGCTGAAACCTAAGCAAAGCTACTCGGTGTATCAGTCAAAGCAAAGTCTCTGCATAGTCTAATTCAGAAGAAGAAGTGAAATAATATTAATAAGCATTTGCATTTATATGTGTAATTGTTTATTACATACAATGTTTTGGTATCCCTAAACAATATATTCGTGTTTAAGAGTAGTACTAGATCATGACCCGCACATACGTGCGGGGTTTCATATTTTTGAAAAAGTTCTAACAAATTTTAATTTAATATAGATTATTCGTTGTTTCTATGATATATATTTTAGTGTATTAGATCTGGATTCACACATATGTGCAGAGATATTTTTATAGAAATTGTTATATAGATTTTAAAAATATAAAATATTTTGTTGTGTTAGTAAAATTTATAATAGTATAAATATTATAAAATTAGAGTAATGAACGAAATTCAGTTGCGTTAGTGCATAGTTATATTTTAAGATCCGGACCTACACGTACGTGCGAAATTATATTTAAGATAAAACTAAGATATAATTTAGTTGTAAAAGTTAAATGATGTTACTTTTTTATTTTCTAAACTAATCAAAACATTTCTAATAGTTTGATTACATGTGTTAAATAGGATATAGATTCGGTTTGAGTTTGGTTATTTCATGTATATTAGCTAGGCGTAACTATTTTAGAACGGGAAACCTATCACGTCATATATATGTCATAAATTCTTGGTCCCATAACCCGTCTCGTATACGTGAAATAAAAATATGACGGTCCAGTATCCGGCATAAATAGAATATGTGTAACTGAAAACGTACGTACAAGGTTATGTATGTAAACAAATTTATTTTATATAGTGCTCATAACCTGAACTCATACCAATTGGGTATTTAGTTTGATTTTTAATTTATGTTCTCATCTCATCCCGTCTCGTAATTCCTATTCTCATTTCATTCCATTAAAATCATGTTCCAAATTCTTGTTTGCTTACTTTTAAATACCATACAATATATACTGTGAGTTTTCCAGATTAATATATATGCTGCTAAAGTTACAAATATATTTTAACAAATTTATTAATGTTTCTTTCCTTAGCTAAATTTTGCATATTCTTCTTTTATTGTTTAATCATAATTAATTTGATTTTTGGACTAAAAATAAAAATTTGAGATACATCTCTAAAACGGATATGCAATTGCTGCATAATTTGATTTGAATTCAAAATATATAATTAGTTTACATTATTTGAAAACTGTGTGCAATATATTAGGGATTTATTTAAGGAAGATCCGGTTGAAAAACAAAAAATAAAACGCAAAATAATTTAGAAATTAATATATACAATCTATTGTTAGATATTTATCAAACTTGCTCTAAACGAAGGTTATAATGATAATTACTTTAAATTTATTATTATTTGAGTTTATTTCATCATAAATATAAATAGTTGTTAATATCTAATATCGTATTTAGAAATTGTGAAATAAAATTTTGTTTTATATTTTAAAATTTGTGAAAATATTATAACAAATCTGAATCTTAAAATATTTGTATTTAATTTTCTTACAAAATTTGAAATTTAATCTTAAAGTCCTCCATTGATAAATCTTTTAAACGATAGTGTTTTTAATTTTGAATTAAAATGATATTATTTTTCTTTTTATTTTTGATATAGAATAGTCTATTACGATTGGTTTAGATAAAATCTTAGTTGGATATCAAATCTTAGTTTTTCAATTCTTATTGGTTAAAATTTTTTTAAAAATTAATTTCAAATTTTCGTTTATAATTAATAAGAGAGAGAAAATTAGTTTATTTTTTTGGAAATTAATAATTATTTAAAAGAATTAAACTATTTTTTAAAAATATATTAATTTTGTGATTACTATTGTACCATTAATGAAGTTATTTAAAAACACTAAAAACCAATGGCATTTTTTGTAATATTTTACTCTTCATAAGGTTACTTAATATTTAATGATTCCCAATTAATAATATAGATTCTAATCTTTCTCATTAAAAAACTTTACATCTGTACAAATGGGTGTGTGAATGTGATAAAAAGAAGTGATCAAAAACTTCAAAACTCGTGAGCAAGAAACAAAACAAATTATAGTATAAATTATGATTAAAATGAACAAGATTAGTGTGGTTATTGGATGAATGTTGTTGGTTCAGATGAATCGAAAAACTAAATAAAATAAATAAATTATCCACAAAGGGAGAAAAAGAAAAGAAATGGGAGAGTCCAATGTCATTGTCCGGTTTTGAACCACGTCATCTCTAACAGGTCGGACGAGAGAGAGAGAGAGAAGAGGAAGGATAGATTTGTAAGATTATTACCGCATCGGCGTTCCAAAAGGCAGACGAAATCGGAGAGAAACAAATAGAGAGATAGCGATAGCGAGAGATGATTTTTCATTGATTTTTGTTTGACAATTCTGTTTTTTTTTTCTTCTTTTGAAAACGAAATTCTCGTGGCTTCCCTCCGATTTGGCCAGCTGGTGAAGATATGGCCGGAGCTAAAGATTCAGGTTGCGATGATCATCGCCGAATTGCTGGTCAATCGGACGGTGGATGTGGCCCTGGAAAACGCGGGAACCAGGAGGATGCCTCGTCTCCTGTCGAAGTATCATGCTCGATTTGCCTCGAATTGGTGGTCGACGATGGTACCAGATCCAAGGCTAAGCTCCAATGTGGTCACGAATTCCATTTGGGTATTTCAATCCTGTCCTCTATCTTTTACGATTTTGCGTTTCCTCGATCACAATTGCCAATCTGCGTTCGTTTGATATATAGTCTCTGCTTGTTTAGTAATCCTCGAATCAAAGTTTCATAATGATCCGATGGCTTTAAGGGCTTGCCTACGAGCTTTTGTGCAATTATCTAATGGTAGATTTGGACGATAATTGAATGCATATGAGAATATAGAGGGATTTCAAATCCCTTGCTTTGATTAGAAGCTTAGATTGCCACGACTCTGCAGTTGGATGATCCTAGCGATGATGTCTCTATCCAGAGTTCTGACAAATGTGTGTAGTATCTTGTGAATTGGTTTTTTCTCTGTGTAGATATAGAATAAGGTTTGCTACTTCTATTATGTGGCTGGTGAATTTGTTGCTATTTACGGCTTTCCCTTTAGCAGCTTGTTCTTTGGTTTCTTGCAGATTGCATTGGATCGGCTTTTAACATGAAAGGATCCATGCAATGCCCCAACTGTCGGAATGTCGAAAAGGGTCAGTGGTTCTATGCAAACGGTTCTACTCGCCCCTTTCCAGAGTTTTCCATGGAAGATTGGATCCCTGAAGAAGACTTGTATGCTTTAACTTATCCGGAAATGGTAAAAGCTCAGTACTTTGTGCAACGATATGCTTTCTTTTCGTGTACATGAGAACTGTGCTTTTATCAAACAACCTGTTAATGTGAAATCGTTTATCCTGAACTTTAACGGTGTTTGCAGCAATATCGGGTCCATTGGTGCCCGTTTGGTGAACTCTCTCAAGCAGCTTCTTTCGAGTAAGCGTACACCTTTACCATGGTTTTTGCTATTATCTCTCTTTGCTAAGGCAAGAGAATGTTTTGCCTTAAAAAGCTTTTGGTCCTTCAAACGCGAAAGCTTGAATTGACTTTTGCTGTGTGTTTCAGGGAACTGGAACCTGCAACCACTACATGTAAGTTAGACGCTGATTGTTCTCTATATGATCATTTCATTTTGTCTAGCAAACCGTTGATAATATCAAAAGGCATTTTCTTCCTTAGATCATAATGAGTTCCATGGACACCACGCCGCTGCTGTGAATCATTCGTATCTTGCATATGTTGGACCGGGCCCAGCTGCTACCCCGAGAACTAGCGACAACAACAGCACAGATGATCATCCCTGGAACAGCCACTCTAACGATCACTTTCACCAGCTTGCTGTTGCCCCCCAGTATCATCATCATTCCCCATCGTTTTCACTACCCGGTGCTCATGTGGTTGATGGTGAAATTGACTCTTCAGCAGCACGAGGCCTACCTTATGCACACCCATTTCTTTTTAGTAACCGGTTAGCTTCTGGAACTCCATATTGCTCTCAACTTCTTGCAGTGTTTTACAATATATTTTTTTGGATTCGGGCAATGTAGGTCTAATCAAAGGACCTCACCAGCAATTAACAGTTACCAAGGAAGCAGCACCCAAATGCGTGAACACCTTCATACACAACATCATGCTTATAATCATCAGAGGCAACATCATGCCAATGGTCCCACTCTCGCACCACCTCTCATCTCCATGACAAGAAGGGGATTACCACCGCCGCCACCACCACCAATGCCAGATCAGAACGTTGGATTCTTCCTTTATCCAGGTGGACACCATGAACCAGAAACAGATCAAATTCATGCTTGGGAGAGGGATTGGTTTCCGCATTTCCCTGTCCCGTCGAATCACCGCACGATCTCTAGCTTGTGGCACAGACACTTCTGAGAGAAGTTGTGTACTCTAAAGTCGCCTGGGAGAATTCTATCAGGCTTAATGATCAATGTATAAAAGAAAACTGGGGACTTGTTTGATCGATCAAAACTTGTTTATGATGTAACTATAACTGGTTTCCAATGTACATTGTGAGCTTTCTAAGAACCGTTGTTATAATTGATTAAACAGAAGATTCCGACCAAAATTTGAGCAGCTAAGTTGACCATTGATCCTGGTTGGATGGAGTAAAACTGAAGAAGTAAATGTTGCACAATATATTTCCATAATTCAGGAGAAAAAGTACATGTCTCAAGGTGTGTTGAGACGATTTAACATGAAAAGGAAGCAGAACATGATTGGATAAATTGAAAAATGAAAAACAATCAAAGCGTTTTGAGATTCCAAGATACAAAATCTTCCATGAACCTTTTTTTATTCTTCTCTGGAGGAGGATTGTTGAGACTAGTGATGGGTATGAGTCCCATCTCCGGCTTCTTCACCTTTCCTCGAAGCTGCTCTTAGTTTACGCTGCTCCTCCTTGTATATCCTGTTCCTTCTTTGAAACTGTAACAGATACACAACACATAAAGCTTAAACTATGCTCACTGCAGCATCTTCATACAAAGTAAAGAAACCACCAGTGGTGTAAATCAATAGTAACAATTTCCTACAGTAATGTTTTAAGAGAGACATGTATGTAATTGCAGAAGAAACAGTTGTAACATCTACAGAGATGATTTAGTTCCAGAAACGCCTGATCGATACATCCTATCTTAAACAAGAGAACATGATCTTCCAATGTCATCTTAACTCTAAAATGCCCAATTAACAAAAGGTGTGGACTCATTTCCCTTATGGTCGACCTGATCTGGGATTTTGGGAATTTCTACAACTCAGTGATCTAGACATCACAATCAGACTGAAAATCAGAACCATCAAATCAATGAAAATTCTATAAACAATATCACCGGAAAGAAAAAGAAAGAAGTGGGTACCTCTTTGGAATGGTGGAGACACTCGAGGTAATCTTCACGAAGAAGAGTGCAATCTTTGGGCTCTCTGCAGTGAGACATACATTCACTGAAATCCATCCAGAAATCGTAGCATCTCCCTTTGTTTCCCGTTATTCCCCATCCCGACGCCATTTCCTCTCCAACCCAAATCGGAAGAACGCAACAAAACCAGACAGGTTCGTCAACTTCTTCAACGAAAATGGTTCGGGTTTGGGTTTGGATGACCCGAGATACCCGTTAATGGACTTTTATTTTAGTGGGCTATAAGTGGGCCGATTTATTTCGTTACATTATTTTCTTTTTTCAATTATTTTGATTGGCGGCACTTTTTTGCCCATGTTATATATGCCCTTTCCTTAGAGGGACCCAGGTAATTCGCGGCAAACTCTCCAGTGTGTGTGAAGCACTATACACCCGCACACATTTTGACTAGTCAAACTTAGTCAACTAATCAGACTTGAGAGATCAACGACCTAAACGTACGCTCGTCGCACCAGATCGACGCTCCCCCCAAAACCCCTCTAAAAGCAAAGAGAGGAGGTGATTGGCAGTATTAGTCATTCGTACCAGCAGAGACTAGACTAGACTCTGCGTGTAGAGGAAGAGAGAGCTCTGCGTACGACAACAATGGCGGTTTCCTCGCCGACTTCGACTTCCAGCTCTTCTGAATCGTTACCTTTACCCTCCTCGAACTTCGCTTCGCTTCCGATTATGGCGATGAAAAGGAGAATCATCGACAAAATCCTCGAGAATCGCGTCACTCTCATCGTCGGCTAGCCTGGATGCGGTACGTGCGCTCGCCTTCTTCTTTCTCTTATTCTACTTCACTACTCGACGACTTACTCTAGTAATCTGCATTTCCGTTGGGGTTTTACTTTTCTTTTTGTCGTATTCGTCATTTTGATTATAGAAATACTCCGTCGATTCTGGACTCGCTTTGTTTCTCCTAGGGTTTCATGTGTGACACCAGATTTTGTATGTTTCCTATGAATGGATATTTCACTTGATTCGTTTCTACTTAACGCATAAAACCAAAATAGTACAAGTAGGGCCACTGTTTGAACTGTTTTGATTGTAATGGATAACTGGATTTTCGATTCATCTCATCCGTAGTGTGGTTACTTACTTGTCCTTCGTTGCTTCAGGGAAGAGTTCACAAGTTCCACAATTCCTTCTGGAAGCAAACATGGCTCCCATTTTGTGTACACAGCCTAGGAGATTTGCGGTTGTAGCTGTTGCTAAGATGGTTGCTAAATCTCGCAACTCTGATTTAGGCGGAGAAATAGGTTACCACATTGGACATTCTAAGATTTTGACTGAAGGGTAACTATCATAATCTTCATCTTCTTGACTTCTAGAACAGTATCTCCTTTTCAGTTTCTTCTATTGTGTCCGAGTTTTCAGGACAAATGTAAACTGATGATATTTGGCTTTTTTGTTGCATGCAGGTCGAAAATTCTGTTTAAAACTGCTGGAGTTCTGTTGGATGAAATGCTAGACAAGGGGTTGAATGCACTTAAGTATAAGGTTATCATTCTTGATGAAGTGCATGAAAGATCTGTGGAGTCCGATCTTGTTCTTGTCTGTGTTAAGCAGTTTCTCATGAAGAACAATGACCTCAGGTTATAACCCTTTTCTACAACATGACGTAATTACTTTAAGGTTCTTAAACTGTTCCGTGTGGTTGTGTTTGCTGATAGACGATAAGTCATTTTAATACTATTCCGATTCATTACTTCAAACATGTTATTACCGAAAACGTTTGTATTGAGGTCATGGTTATTAAAGAGGTGACGTGATTTTTTACAGGGTGGTCTTGATGTCTGCAACTGCTGATATTACAAGGTACAGAGACTACTTTAAAGAACTAGGCAGGGGTGAACGCGTAGAAGTAGTTGCTATTCCTAGCCCTGACCAGAGAACAATTTTCCAGAGAAGAGTAATATATCTTGAGCAGGTTAAACTTTTTGAGAATATGTTTGAGATTTTTTGCTCTTTATGAAACTATATAATTATCCAATTGATTTTCTTCTTTCCTGACGGCAAGTCTTTCCAAGCTAATTAAATATGACACTGTTTGTGAAGCAGGTTGCAGGATTGCTTGGTATGAGTTCTGATTTGTCAGCTTACTGTCCTGGTCCAAGTCCTTCTTCAGCTGATGCTGAAATCAAACCTGAACTGCAAAATCTTATTCATGATCTCATCTTATATATTCATGAAAAGGAACCAGACATTGAGAAGAGTATTTTGGTTTTCCTTCCAACATACTACTCACTTGAGCAGCAGTGGCATCAATTGGAACCCTTTCGTGCATCTTTTGAGGTTCACATATTGCACCGAAGCATTGACACTGAGCAAGCCTTGGCAGCTATGAAGATATGCAGATCCCGCCGCAAGGTTGTATTGATGCAATGAGTTGCAACTACCATTTTGTGACTTCAGTGATTTCATAGTTATATATATCTTCCAAATTACTGTTTTCAGGTAATATTGGCTACAAACATTGCGGAATCTTCTGTAACAATACCCAAAGTAGCCTATGTCATTGACTCGTGCCGGTCTCTGCAAGTGTTCTGGGATGCATCCAGAAAAAGAGACGCAGTTCAGCTTGTTTGGGTCTCTAGATCTCAGGTATTGCTAGAATTTACCATTTATGGAACAATAGTGGATGTTCTAAAATTAGTTTCTTATGTGGAGTTATAGGCTGAGCAACGTAGAGGGAGGACAGGTCGAACATGTGATGGTGAGGTGTATCGCCTGGTGCCGAGTGCATTTTTTAACAAGCTTGAAGAACATGAGCCCCCAGCTATACTTAAGCTGTCATTGAGACAACAAGTTCTCCATATTTGCTGCACGGAATCCAGAGCCATTAATGACGCAAATGGTAATAATGTTAGAATTGTGTAGAGAATGCTTAACTTCTTTTATAATAGACAATGTCAAACTTGGGTTACCTGTGAACTAGTAAGGACAGTCGGGTTTACTAGGTCTTCTGCTACTGCATAAGTACTTATCACGTAAGGTCTGATTACATGTTCCTGTTTGACATGAAGATTGCTCTGTAGATATAGTTAACAATGAGGTACCTTAGATGAAGCTAAATGCTTATGGTGGGAGTATCCATCCATTATTCTTAAAAAGTGGATGCATATATGCTTTAGAAATACAATAGATCCAATCTACAAGATAGTATCCAAAATGTTTTTGCCACTATCTAATCAGATTCCGTCAGTTGAACTGAGTGTTATTATATTCTATAACATAGTGTTGCTGGCAAAAGCTATGGATCCACCAGACCCATATGTCATTGATGATGCATTAAAGATGCTATTAAGCATACGAGCATTGCGGAAATCGCCCAGGGGACGTTACGAGCCCACATTTTATGGACGGTTACTTGCTAGCTTCCCATTGTCCTTTGATGCATCTATTCTGGTCGTCAAGTTTGGTGAGATGGGAATGCTAAGAGAAGGGATTCTATTAGGTGTCCTGATGGATACCCAACCACTTCCTATCCATCATCCTTTTGGAGATGATTCACTGGTATATCCTATTGGTAGATTTATCTACAGTTCTGCACGTCTTTTTGATCATGATGTTAATCATCTACTTCACCTATGTCTTCTTTTACAGTTTCTAGAGTATGTTGACCACTATTTTGGTGGCAGCAAGACCATTTGTAGTGGGCGGAGAGAGATGGTACTCATGGCAAACTTTTGTGCTTTTCAGTTTTGGCAACGTGTCTTTAAGGTAATATTATAGCTTCGCCATATTCCCAAGAAATACTAGCTTCTATTCTTGATGATCTTGCCAATGTTTCTCACCTTGAAGGATAAGCATCGTCTTGAAAACTTGAAACAACTTCTGGCAAAAGAGAAAGACAAAGATCTCAAGTTGATGTTTCCTGAGATTGAAAAAGAGTGGTGTGATTTCCACAATATTCTTCAGTCGTCGTTCTATCATGTGTCTGAGATGTGTAAGTTCATGGCATTTCATCGACTCTTTTTTCATAGCCTTTCCATTTTACTCATGGAAAACAATTTTAGAGACACATTAACATGCTAAAAGCCCGTTTTTTAATTTCTCTATTTTCTTCTGGGAACTTTCGCCTTTTTTACAGATGAAGATACACTTAGCTCATTTCATCGTTTCAGACCACAATTCATCAGTTCTTCTGATTCTCTACCAACCTATTACAATCCATATGAATTTGATCACACATGCTATATTGAGTGCCAACCCTCTGAGGATAAATATCTACACTCTGAGGACGAAGATAACAATCAACCACCTCCTGAAGTAAGAAAATGTGTATCAATGCCGTTTGTTCCTCCTAACGCATTCCAAGCTTATGCTGTTGCAGAAAACATGGCCAGTATTATCAAAGAGGTATTCATTTGCCGACCTTGTTTCGTGTATTTAGAACTTGCGTTTACAGGCATTATCAATCTTCTCATTGTGCCAAGTTTTTCAATGATAAGAGTGTGGCGGATGCTATACCTGGAAACGATGTTTCTTCTTTACAGCGTATTGATCTTTTACTGTTTCCATTTGCCATAGATAAGAACTCAATGCACACCATCTGAATCTGATAATGGCCACGGAGCAATCGAACCTGAGGATTACGTTGAGGATGGAGAGGCCCCGGTCTGTGTATATTTTCTTAATGGATTTTGTAACCGTGGTGACCAGTGCACGTTCTCTCATACTCTTCAGTCAACAAGACCAGCCTGCAAATTTTTCGCGTCATTGCAGGTGCATTAAGTTACTATCCTAGTTGGGCCATCTTCAGTGTCTGTGCTAATAAGTCGGTTTTGCAGGGATGCCGAAATGGAGAATTGTGTTTGTTTTCCCACGTCATGCGAAGACGGACAACATCATATCGTCCACCTCCCCAATGCCTTCCAGAAGAAGATGGCTCTTCCACATCTCCCCTTCTGGATTTGTTTCCTACTTCTTCAGAGGGATGTATCCTTGTGTTTGATGACTCTGCCATGCATTTCACCTCAAGTATAGCCAATGGTTATCCGTCCTGGAGAATACTCGCCACATCATCATCTTCAGATACGCTTCTCTGTGATTCATCACTTGCAAACACAAGAATCTTCTGGGGTCTCAATCATCCCTACCAGACAATCATCTCAAAAGCAGGAGGGGAGAACCCAATCCCCTGGAACGAAGTGAAATGTGTGTTGTGGTTCCTTAACCCAGACAGCTATGCTGATACTCCTGAGGGACAGAAAACTATTCTGCAGAATTTCTTCGAGTACATGGCAATCAGATTACTCGGTGATAATCTTTACGAAATCCGAGTAATTCTCACAATGAACAACGTCAGATTCTCACTCTTACAGGTAAAAAAAAAAAGTCTTGTTGCATCAGCACCTTCATTGTTTTGTCCACTCCATTCATTTATTTGTGTATGTTTGTTTTTTTACAAGGTTGAGAAGCTAGCCAGAGACAGCTTCTTCTTCCTTGGAGAGTCTTTCCCACACAATTCAGTAAGCTTTGGTGAATTTCAAGACACATTAACAATCCAGAAGCCTATGCTAGTCTCCAGACCAATCTCCTATGTCTTTAATCTCCATTCGCCTTCTGACATCCAGTTCGGTGACTACACCTCTCTTCTTCACAAATCTCTTCACAACAAATGATCTCTTGGTGGAAAAGAAGACAAAAAAAAAACTCTTACCTTTTGATATTTTTGAGTTTTGTCTCTGTCCCTAAGTCGTGACGATCATGTGAATGGCCATAACCATGTTTAGACCTTTCAATTCATGTGACGATCTCTTCTATTCTATCTGATGTTATCTTTTATTATTCGAACCAGACTCATAACTAACCCTGACGATATTAAAATACCAGAAGTGACGCACGTAAAAAATGTGGTTAGGTCGTGAATTTGGGTTAACATCACTGGCCTCACTCATTTTCAATACGAACACACATCATAATAAATGTGAATCAACCGGTTTGGATAACGATATGTTAACCGGTCCTTTTTCTTGGTATTGAATGAAGTGATTCAGACCCCCAGGTATACATAGCTATTATTGTAAAATGAAATCCACGTTCAGATATGTTCTAAAAAATTCTAAAATTTCCCTCTTGCTTAAAGAAAAACAATAATCAAATTCATAACATTAAATGATTAGAGAGGATCAAAAATTAAGCTTAAAGAATTACCAACTCCAAGTGACTTTTGATACCCTTTTAACTTTCATTATTGCTTCTCACCTTTCTCTTGCTTCCTCTGCAACCCTCTCTTGATTAGCACCTTTTCTTTTCTGTTTTTATTGGCAATCCGATGATTCTGCGTATTTATAATCATCACAGATTCATAGTTTAAAAAATAAACGATTTCTTGTAGTTCATTTTATTATTTTAGGAGTTTAATAACAAAAGATATACCCCTTCCATTTTGCTATTTTCTTTATTAGTTTTTATGTTTCAATGCTTACTTGAAATTCATATGATTTATGGTGACCATATTATTTATATTATTTTTGTGACCAGCCAAAACCAATGCAAATTTTTTAAAAAAATTAACACATATATCTAGTTTTAGGATGTAGTAGTAGTTTTACTTAAAATAGTAAAAGAAAGAAAAACCGAATTCAAAACAATACCATAAAGCTAAACCCAAAATGGCTAGAAGACTTGAAAATCATCGATATAATGCTTAACCGTTTGTAATGATTACTACAATACCTACAAAACAAATGAACTGCCCAAATACTCTCATAAACTTCAATTTCACGTCCCTAATTAAAAAGGTTAAACCTTAATCCCATAGGCTCCTTCGTCTTGTGTATATAATATAGTCTCTATCTCTCCATCTAAAATATCGTCCCAATTTCTTAAAGTTTAGATCCAATATCGAAGAACATGACTTCTTCTTCTTCTTCTATCACGTTTTCTATTCTGCTTCTATCTCTTCTTCTGGCACTAAACCCAAATCCGTCGTTAGCCTCCACCAGTAGCAACAACAACGCAAACGACATCGTAACGCAGTACAGCACATACGTTAGAAACGCGTGCAACGTAACGCGATACCAACGCCTCTGCGTCAGAACGCTATGGCCGTTTGCAATCGTCGCTGGAAACAACACCAGCAAGTGGGCTCGAGCTAGCGTCGCGGTGACCATAACCGACACCAAACGGATGCTGAGACTCTTGCTCAAAACGCAGCGTTCAGCGGTTGGGGAACGCGAGCGAATCGCCATGTCGGATTGCCGAGAGCTGTTCGTCGACTCCCTCGACAACCTGTACAAGTCACTCGCCGTTCTACGGACACTGAACGCGGATGAGTTCCAGCGGCAGATAAGCGATCTCGCCACGTGGCTAAGCGCAGCACTCACAGATGAGGACACGTGTCTAGATGGATTTGAAGAGACGTCGAGTAGATCACGGACGGTCAGGATGGTTCGGAGGAAGGCTACCAAGTGTATGCGATTATGCAGCAATGCTCTGGCTCTCCTCAACAAGCTTGCTTTTGATGGCTTGTAATCTACGCTATGATATTCATTACCATACAAATCATACATTATAAAAACATAGAAAAACACTTTATTTTACTCTGAACTATTATTGTTATAGATTATAGTATTAATTATAAACAATATGATTGTTGTCCTGGTTATTCTTAACTCACACAAATTATCATGAATTTATCATTTCATAGTTATTAAAAGTCATATGGCCTCGGTTTATTAATTATCTCTATCTTGCAAATATCTCCTTTTTTTCCGTATATTTAACTTTATTATTCTTTATCAATCGTATCGTGATTTGTATCGAACCATTTTGTCATTCCGTAAGTTTGGTGACAAACATTATAAAAGTTGTTTCAACTACATTTCAGAAACATTTATTGATTCGTTATTTATTCCACAGGTATAGTCATTACATCTGGTTTTCAATTTATTAAAATATTTAATAAATGTAATTTACAAAATTTATTGTGGAAGTGTCCATTGAATTTTGGAATAAAACAAATTATTATCAAATTTTCAATTATTGAGGCAAATATTTTTCAATATGAAAAAAAAAATTATTAAGGGGAATAAATAACAAAAGGGAAGCGAAATGGTCATTGGTCACTATATTAGTTAAGCCCAAATTTGAATTTAACGGGGTTTGGTATATCAGTTATGGGCCTACATTTAGCCCAAAATGTGGATCCGGATTTCTTCTCGTGACTACTCCAAAGGCCGCACAAACTAATGTTTCTTTTCGTTTCACAAAAACGTTACAACAGCAATATCAAAAGTGACGGTGGGTCGAAAATGGGGAAAAGGAGAGCGTGCAGAAAACGTGAGAAATAATAGAGATACACGTGGCAATTTATGATGAGTCAACGTGGCTTCACGACTAAGTCCCCTTCACCCCGACGTGCGTGCGAGCCTCCTCCTCTCTCGTAGTCGTTCGTGGTCATCTTCGTCATTTCTTCTTTTCAATTTCATTCTAATTTGGGTTTAGTACATTAAATTGTCTTCTCATATTATAAAAATTAAAAATATAAAATTTGTGCCTCTTGTTGTCCATTACCGACACCAAATCTCTATGTTCAATCATATGATTGCTGTTGATCCCTACTACTAGCTTATAAAACTCTAATATTCCATTGTAATTAACCATATCATTTTTTTCTTCCTCTCATTTTCAGATTTCTCTTCACCAGCTTATATTCGTTTTTTCGTTTTAAATTGAAGTTTATGAATCCTTACATGTGACTAGAGCTCCAGTTATTGATCTAAGCAAGATGATCCAATATACTAGTTGTCAATTCTAAAGCACGATTTCAATTCGAAATAGACCGAAATAACCATTATCCTCAATAAACATGTCAATTTATAAACTTTTTATAAATATATGAGCTTTTTTTTTTTGTGTGCGCGATTGATCTCGAGTTTGATCCACGTCAAATGGTCCAAATACAACTGAGTTGTGCATAATAATAACCAACTTAAACCTAGTTAAATATTATCACCGACACGATATAATTACCTAACACAGAAAAAGTTATCATCAAAACATGTTTGTGCATGATTTTTTTTTGTGTGTACACGTACATGATTAATATGCCTGTACGAAAGTACAAAATTTGTATCAACTAGGCCAGAATTCATAATTTAATTAAACCGCCGTGGGAACTAAAACGTTGTTATGTCACGTTTTCTTCTCAACAAAAAAGTAAAAACGTTATCAATGTGAGTTTATAAAACTGTCAATGAACGTTTAGTACGATATACATAATTTATCATATCTGTTAGGTGAATGACTAGTGGGTAAAATAATTAAACAGAAGAAATAAATGAGCGTTGAAATCACTCAAAGTTGCCATCAAATTTGGCTTTGCGTGACAAATTAGGCGCTTATTGACTTTCTTAAGGTACATTTCTCTACTTAATTAACTCTATGAAACATTTTTGTTGTTAATTTCTTTTTTTTTTTTTATCATAAAAGAATAATATTTATTGAGTGTGAAGTATTCTCTAAATAATTCGATACTCATATTACATTGTCGACAGTTTCCAATTCATAAACTTTAGAAAACTTATATTCATTTGTCCTTACTCCTTAATGACAATGAATACAATAGCTATAATTTATGCAAAATCTAAAAAAAAAAAAAAATTGTCAGTAATTGCCAAATAAACATCAAAGTTATATAATAAATCATAAATGATACTACATTAATTCACAACAAGTAATAAATACATGAAAATAAATAAATTTATTTTTGAAAGTAATCATTTAATTTTTGTAAAGACAGCATTTAAAAAATGAAAAAATCTGTAATTGGTCAACAAATGGACGAAGATAGTAATCAATGTTCCGGTTTTGAAGAATCGTTTACTTTTCAAATCTGAAAAACGCCTAAAAGGAGAGAAAAAGTAAATACAGGGGCATAATTGTAATAAAAGTGAAAGAATGAGGCTAAAACAGTAACGCATCTTCGTCTACTTAAATACAGAGAAAACCCAAATCGGTTTTCACTCCCCGTCCTACAGGTCGACTCAGTCTCCGGCGAGTTCGACTCGGAAATATCAAACACCCTCCCTCCGTTCAAAGAAGAAGAAGAAGATGGCGTCTGAGCTGACATACCGGCGACACGAGATGGAGCAACCAGAAGCGGAATCTTATTATCCGAAGCCGATAAAGCCGTGGTTCGTAGCGATTCGTCCGATCCGTTACATGCTACGAGAACAGAGGCTCGTCTTCGTCCTCGTCGGCATTGCCATCGCCACATTAGGATTCACAATCTTCTCCAAACCGTCCAACCAACCAATTCCGTACGACGTGGATCCGCTTCCCGGATACGGAATGCGATCGGAATCATCGTATTTGCCGGCGATGCAGAAGAAGGCGAGCATCGAGTACATGAGCCGGATCGGATCGGCAGGCGGCAAAATCCCTCTAGGCCTGAAACGGAAAGTGCTAAGGGTGGTTGTGACAGGTGGAGCAGGATTCGTCGGGTCTCATCTGGTGGACCGGTTGATGGCGAGAGGAGATAACGTGATCGTGGTCGACAATTTCTTCACCGGAAGGAAAGAGAACGTGATGCACCATTTTAGTAACCCTAATTTCGAAATGATCCGTCACGATGTAGTGGAGCCGATCCTACTTGAGGTTGATCAGATCTACCATTTGGCATGCCCTGCTTCTCCTGTTCACTACAAATTCAATCCCGTCAAGACTATCATATCCTTTTTCTTTTTCTTTTTTTTGGATTTTCAATTCATCATCAATGTTGTTATTTGTTGTTTGGATCTTGCTCTTGTCCTTAACTCTGTGTGTGGATACAAGACGAATGTGGTGGGAACATTGAACATGTTGGGGCTAGCGAAGAGAGTAGGAGCAAGATTCTTGCTGACGAGTACAAGTGAGGTCTACGGAGATCCTCTTCAACATCCTCAGGTTGAGACTTACTGGGGCAACGTTAATCCCATCGGTACCTTCTCTCCCTCTCTGTTTCTTCCTCATTTTGTTTGTCCGGTATAACAACAATAAAGCGCACGTTAGCAGAAAAAACAGAGTGTCTTTTTTTGAGATCTGGTCAAAGTTCCATTTGAAGCGTTGATGTTGTTGGGTCCTTTAATCGTGCGGCTCTGAGACGTGTCCCTTTCTTAGACGCACCCGCAGGAGATATTTTTTATCTTCCTAATTTGACGATTTTAACCCCGTTTTATTCAAATTTTCGTCGATTTTTTCTTCTTTCGGAACTAGTAGATTGAGCAATATTTGTGTTGCTGGAATATTGATAGAGTGTGATATGGCAAATTGGAACAGGTGTTCGGAGTTGTTACGACGAAGGCAAACGTACCGCTGAGACTTTGGCCATGGACTATCACAGAGGCGCTAATGTTGAGGTCTGTTTTCTTTTTCTTTTTTTTCATTTTGGTTCGCTGATAGAAAATGTGTATACAGATTTTGATTGATTGATTGCTCATCAGGTTAGGATTGCTAGGATCTTCAATACTTATGGCCCAAGGATGTGTATCGATGACGGTCGTGTGGTTAGCAACTTCGTTGCCCAGGTGCAGGATTAAAGTGGCTTAACTAATTAATCAATCAATGATTAATTGAATTATACGTAATGAAATTGGTATTGATGATTGTGCAGGCATTAAGAAAAGAGCCTTTGACTGTTTATGGTGATGGTAAGCAGACAAGGAGTTTCCAGTTTGTCTCTGATCTGGTAATCCCCCTTTTACTTTTTCCTCCTAAAGTTTACAAATTCATGATTAGATAAAAACAAGGAAAAGTTCAATTCAATGTAGCTCTACTGCTTCAAATTTTGTCATGACCTCATCTTTTTTTTATTCAACTGTTACTTTCATGGGGTATACTTCAGTCTTGACATGGTAAAACAGTGTATCTTGATAATACTCAAAGATATTGTTGATCTCACTAGGATACAATAAGTGGCTCAGAATCTATATTTAGGGTTTGGATAGGTAGTCTAATCACTTGTATTTACAATCTCTCTATGATATGATTTTGTGACCGGGATTCACTAATATCATGGGACCAACAACGGATCTTTATTATACCTACCATGTCCAGCTGAAAAAATCATTCTTCTTTTTGTCTCTCCATTTCCTTACATGGTTGTTTATTATTGTGTACTGGTAAACTTGAATGTGAGATAGGTGGAGGGTCTGATGAGGTTGATGGAGGGAGAACATGTCGGTCCATTTAACCTTGGTAACCCCGGTGAATTCACCATGCTCGAGCTCGCTAAGGTACCTTTTTCTCTTGTTGTTACATATAATAGGATTTCTCAAAACTTTGTATCTGACCCCAACGGAGTGGATGGTGGTGAGCAGGTGGTTCAAGAGACGATTGACCCGAACGCAAAGATAGAGTTCAGACCAAACACAGAGGACGACCCACACAAGAGGAAACCAGACATCACAAAGGCCAAAGAGCTTCTTGGTTGGGAACCAAAGGTGGCTCTGCGCCAAGGACTCCCACTTATGGTCAAAGATTTCCGTCAACGTGTCTTTGGCGACCAAAAGCAGGAATCTTCCACCACTTCATCATCAACAGAGTAATTCTAGTAGCAGGAGAGAATCTCGTTTCTTTTCGTTTTTTCATTTTTAAATTTTGATTTCGATATTTCTATTCGTGTCAATGTAGTTGGAAATTGAACCTCACCAATTTTAAAGCTTAATTTTTTAATGCTATCACCTTAGTATTGAGCTTGGACATGCGAACATGTAAACTGAACACAAATGAGATTACGCTGGCAAACACCTTTAAAAAGATCTCATCAATTCAGGCATAAACGAAAACGAGACATATAAATGTCAAACTTAAAAGATGCTAATACCTACAAGAATTTATCACTTTTAGCACAAACAAGGAACATGTCTTTTACATCACACTCTCTCATTTTGGATTCCTGAGGACGATAATGACTGAGTCTCCACGTAGAAACATCTTGCTTATGAACCGATCTCTGTTCACCGGAAGTGCTTTCTTCTTTCCTTTCCCAGTTTTCGGAACCTAAACCAAACAATGCCATTTCAGGCACACAAGTTTTATATAGACAAACTGATTACAGAAGAATATTGTTTACCTCAGTCCACATCTCTCTGACGTTTTCAAGAACCATGTTGCAGTGTCTGTCAAACGCCCTCACTCGCCCAAGAAGTTTCCTGTTGTTCCGGCAATTGATTAGAACCTGAAAAAAAAGTTTACCTTGTTAATAACCTTCTATGTTAACCACTCTTCATATACATTTCAATATTTCATTGTCTAACATCTGGCTCATGAAGGTGTTACTAAACAAAGCTCAAAAACATCTATCCACTTAATGAGTTTTCATATACAACATTATCTAACAATCTGTCTCATGAAACCGAAACTCAATATATCTCCTAGATAGTGATCTCTATACCTGAGTGTTATTCTTCACGCTCATCATAAGAACAGAGAGTGGCCCGGTGTTGAATTCCTCTTCCTCAGTCTTTCCCTGCTAAGAACAGTATCAAGCATGATGATTAGAAACAACATTCAAGGAGAGAACACATCCTTAAGAGTAGCAGACAAGAAGGAAACTAGTGCAAGATCGAATTTATAACAGCAACAATCAAATGACAATACAACAAAGGTCAGAACTCAAGATCAATCGAAATGAGAGATGAAAACAACCAATTCTCTACACGTTTCCATATGAAGTCAGTCACTAAAACACCCATTAAAACGCAATTTAGTGGATCAGTCCTACTCAAGCACTAAAGAGTAAGGCGGTAGCTAAGATCACTAGATGAACTAGGGCAGTAGCAAATCGATAAAAGCAGTAACGATAGAAATTAAAAGGAAGCTTACGTTGGTATCCTCTTCCATTGGCTTGCTGCAAGGAAAAAAATAGAAAATCAAAGAGAAACACAACAGTGTTAGAAAAGTCTCGAATTGAGCACCATAAAACGCAGACGAAACTTAGAGCCATCGAGAGAGAGAAAGAGATACCTCATGTTGACTTATCGCGAGCTTCTTCTCCACAAACAATCACCGAACCTATCGAAGTTAAGGAATACGAGTGAGGTTAAGGAAAGTAGAATAACAGATTTTAACACAAAGGCAGATCGAAGAAATTAGGGTTTTACCTTACTCTGATAAATCTCGCTTTCGTTTTCCACAGATCTCATTCACAGGAAGAAGAAGAAGAAGAAGGACGACTCGAAAGTACTTGGCGGACCGGCGCTACAACAGAATTAACTTAGGCCTTATCAATTTATATGGGCTTTAATGTTTTCCAATGTTTTATATTAAACACAACAACGGGCCTTATCAACAAGCTGACAAATCTTTTAATAATCCACACGAAATCATAACTCTCTTTTCCATAAATTGTTTCTGTTGCCTTCATAAAATTTTATTACACAGAGGATCGTGGAACCAAACGGCCACGGTTCAAACCACAAAGGAGATTGAAGAAGGGACGTTTAGACCTCCTTTGACCGTTACTAACAGTAGTAACCCTCTCGACGGTCGTAGTGTTACCAACTCGTATAGGAGTGACAGTGAGAGAGGCTGGGTCAGCGGTTCGAAGCTCAAGCCAATTGATGATGTCAGCAAAAACAAGGTCCACATTACAGTCAGGCTCACCTGACGTCAGAGCGTGCCACATCCCAGGATACAACTTGAGAGTCTTGTCCTTTGTGCTAGCTTTCTCGTACAGAGCTTTGCTTATCTCTGGATCCGTCACTGTATCTGCTTCTCCGTGTAATACAAAGAATGGCATTGTTATCTGCAATATCCGATCGCATGTTGTTGTCTTGGTCAACTAATCATGTCAGGAAAATGTCATATCATGGGATCAAGAATAAGATATAAGAGACATGAACCTCGTGGAGAGTGTCTTCGAGGTTCATGCTTGTCCTGAGCATCTCAAGTGCTGTTTTGAGCCTAGGCTTGTCTTGATATATCAGTTTGTTGTTCCTTACCTGCATTTACACACACCAAACTATTTACATATCACAAATTTAGATGGTGAGAGCTTGTTATATACTCCATATACACTACAAAGACCTCTTCTCGCTTGACGAGGTCCTTGAAAGCAGCGTCAATCACGTCTTTTGTTGGAACTATTTTCCATTTCGGTATGATTTCTTCGACTCTAGTTAACAGATTAATCACTACGGGGTGTGGCTTCACCTTCTCAGATATCTGCATATTCATACATAGCAATATATTTGCATTCCAGTATAATCTCCTAAGACTCTGTAATCTAAAAATTGCTGGTTATTACCTTACACATAGGAGCAACTAGAATGGCGCCGTTCCAAAACAAAGGATCTTTTTTGTGAAGCAATAAAGTGACTGCACCTCCCATGGATTCTCCATACAAGAATCTGCCTTTGTCCATGTACTCCTCTTGCGCTGGTGTCAAATAAAATTAACAAGTAACTTGGGATTGAGAAAATCTCTTCTTTCTGATAAATGGAGAAGAAGAGATATGAAAGTTGTTGTTATATATGTAAATGTTATACCACAAATAGATGTGTAGTAGTCATAACAATCGTTCACAACATTAGCAAACTTCTTGATGTAGCAACGAGATCCCATGGACCTTCCATGACCTTCATAGTCCATACCAAAAACCGCGTATCCGGCTGAAGCCAGCCTGATTCCGCATTCTAAAATCAAAACATGTATCAGTTTGTTTAGTTTCAAACATGGATCAACGTCCGAATAAATTTTCTCAACCACCAAGGCCATAGAGAGAAGGTAATTTAATTTGAACGGGATCAAATACACACTCTAAACGAGGAAAGACCAAAAAATAAAGGAATATACAATTTAAAAATGATTTAGGGTCGTTCTCCAACCAAAACCAACCACATAAAGTAAGAATTGTTGACCTACCGGTCCTAACACCCTCCATGACTTGCTTTCCAGAGGCATTTAAGAAGTATTACTTCGCACATAAATGTTCTAAGGTCCACAGTGAATTTAAGATCCATGATCTGCTACTATCACTACACAGATCCTCCTTACTAGTATAATGCATCAATTGTAAAATATAAAGATAAAATTTGTATATACGCAGTGAAACAAATGACATTTTTTTTTTTTTTATCACTTCCAAATTGAAGATTTGCAACATTTTGTACAAAGTATCATGCGTAACCCCTCCTGATTCAGAGAACTGATAGACGCAAAAAAAACATGCTAATTGTATCTAAAATCCCACCGCCAAGTAAAGGCAAGAGAAAAAAATATCAGTATTTTTTGGAGATTCGTTAGATCTAATGCATATTATGAAGGAAAGCATGTGAAAAACATAAATTGGAGGGAAGAAGAAAAATGAAAAACCTTTCATGGAGTCGCTACACTCCATTCCATAACCTGCACAAATCCACCACCAACTTGTTGTTAATTTTATTATGTAAATGAAGAATAGTGGCTTTTAGAAATAACAAGTAAGGAAATAATGACAACCATGGCAGAGGAAAACCAGAGCTTTGGGAGAAGACGAAGATGATGGGATCCATCTACATGCGAACAACTCTACCCCTCGAGAATTTCTTATGTATTCCTGTCTCCACATAATTGGTTTATTCAGTTATCAATCTATCATCTCACCACGCAAATTCCTGTTAAACTTCTACTACTACTATATCTGAATCTCTAAGCAGGGAGAGAGAAAGAACCTCGTGGTATTGGAATTCCGATGACTTCATGACCGGAGCAAGATCTTGAGAGAGAGAGAATGAAGGTGACGAAGGGGTTTTGAGGGCGGTCTCACCAATTTATAGAAACAAGAGTGTCACTGTTTTTTCTTTTGTTTATTTTTTTACGAAATATGGAAAACAAATTGAAAGCTCAGAAAATGTTTTCGGAATTTCATTAATTGTCATCACACTGGGCGCACCCATCCATTGGTCAGACATATCGACAAAAGATGTATGTAACCTAAACCTACTCTCTTCATTTAGTCAATAAAAGCTTCTTCTCTAGAATATATAAGTATATATATTGGCACATTAAATACTAGTAAGTGATGATAACTTAATATGATCCACAAAAGTCAACAAAACAAATCTATTTTTTTCATTTCAGGAATAAGGAGAAAACAAATCTACCCCAAGCGAAACAAAAAAAGAAAAAGAAGATCATTTCACGTACGTATGATCCCAACGTTTGGTAATCCCGCTACGAAACGCGCATTGCAAAACGCTAATCCTCTCTTGGATGATTGTTTCCTTTACACCCTCTATCACTTCCTCTTCTGCATCCATTATCGATTCCAAGTGGTCCAGAAACTTCAATTTGCTCTGCAGTTTCTTGAGCTGAATATAAACAGAAGCAAAACATGTCCGGTTCAAGACACAAACACAGTGGAACAGACACAAATGTTTTAATGTCACAAGTTAGAACCAACCTGTTGGTCTATTACAGTCGCAACTAACTGTTCCATTTCTCTTTCTTCTTGATCAGCCAGTATTTTCGCTTGTGCAGCCGCTGCTCCTAGAGCTGTTGCCACTGACGCTCTTATCCTTAATGCTAAAGGTAGACCCTGAAGCTCGTCTGTAAATATACAAGGATTCCAAATCTTAAGTCTTGAGCTTTCACTAGAAACCTTTCCTAGGGATGTGAATTGAATCACAACACAAGTTACCTTTGTCTTCTTGCTGTTCCTCCAAATCTGTATCTTTGTCTCCATCAGCTCTGTGAGTAAAGTTTTGAGATTAGCGTATACAAGGACATGAGAAGCCAAACCACAAGCAAATTGAGGGCTTAGAGAATTGAACCTGTCAACTGTGAAATTGCTGTAGTCACCAGTGTCAAAAATCTCTTTTGGACATGAGGCTTCATCACAAAGAGCTGCAAGTGCAGCTTTTGCAGCAGCAGTTGCGACAGATGGACCAACTTTACTTGCCATGGCAGCGACCTGTTGTGCAATACGTAAAGATGTTATCTCTTGAAAAATCTTTTCCAGTAGAGTTGAAAGGGCACTCTTTGCTACAGTTAAAGGTCAGAGAAGAACCCGAATGTTACACTCATATGGAAGATAATGAACACAAGGCATATAGTTCAACCCAACATTCACCTGTTTCATAAGTGAACTATCACCGTCTGATATCAGTGCAACACGTTTCCTTTTTGCTTGAGGCTCATCTTCATCCACGTGATCTTCTTTTTCTTCCCTTGTCTCGGTTTCCTCATGTTCTTGACCATCAGTTTTCACCTGTTCCACGTTTTCATCCTCGGTGGGGATAGAGGAAATGAGTCTTCCAGAAGCAGAACCCATCAGAAACTCTCCAAACGGGAGCTCAATGAGTTTCGAAATGCAATCGAGTCTACTCTTTGTAGAAACACTTTGTGCAATGAGTTCCCAATCATCTCCATGTTTCAGCACAGATTCTAGCAAGAGGAGGGTCTCTTCCTCGGTCCACACAGCTGCAGCTGAATTCCCAATCAACTTAAAATCATCTGCAGCATTGTTCTCCCCATAGTTTCCATTCTTGAAACACTTTTCGCATATGTTGACAATACTCTGCCAACATCATATGCCAGAAAGAAAAAGAAAAAAGCATAAACAAAACAGACCAGAGAGTATGAAACATGCTAATAAAAACAAGCAAAAATTACCTTGTTATGTCGATAGAAAGGAGAATCACAACGTTCTCTACAATGTCCACAAACCAATACATCATCCGGCTTCTTCAAATCGCTGAAAACATCTGAATAAGAGGTAAGCGGTGGTAGTTTGATGCCAGTCTCAGTTGTTTCCTCAACAAGGGGCGGTGCGGTTATAGGCCTCAGAGAATTAGGGGTTGCAGTAACTCGAATTCCAGCGGGAGTCCCTTGTTCGATTTTAGCATTATCCACGGACAAGAGATGATCACTTTTCTTGAGGGAAGAGCTAAAATTGATCAATCCCCATTTTTCGAGGAAGAGAAACACTTTCTGAAGCAAATTGACATCGCCAACGAGAAACTTGCGGACACTAGTGAAGGTGAGCCTCCGAGAAGTGTCCTCTCTAAACTTATTGATGATGAAATCTCGGTACTCCTTGTAAACTTTGGGGGTTCTAGTGATTGAGCTCTCAGTGAAGAACTCCTCAAATTCGCGTCTTTCAATTTCGTGGATATCATCCCATAAGAACCAACCTACGAAAAATCCCCAAATCAATTCCAAAGAAAACAAACCCTAGAAAGTAGGGCAGACACCTAAGAGATAAATTGTTGGGTGGATAGGAAAACAGTTGAGAGAGTAAAGAGTAGAAGAAGAAGAAACCCTAGAAATCTAAAAGCAGGGCGAGAGAAAGAGAAGACATTACTGGATTGAGCAGGAATGGTGTAGAGCTCAAGCTCTGCGCTTGGATCAGTGGCTTCCATGCCCGTTACCGATTCCCTCCAATATCAAACAAAACCTCAGATGAATCTCTATATCTATCGCAATTCGCAAAATCCAAATCACATAGAGAAAATTAGTTAAAGGTCAAATTTCGAATAGTTGCTGAACTGGGTCAAATATAATAAATTCAAATTAAAACCAAGGCCCAATCTGTTATTTTCTATCAGCCCACTTATTTATTTTTTTCGTTATCAGCCCACTTGTTTATTAACCCTTTATTGTCAGACCAACTTTCTGGTCTTCGGTTACTAATTTCGACTAATCTACCCATATAACTCCAGTTGTTATATCTGTTTGACTAACAACAGAGAAATCTGTTTTTATTTATTCAAACATCCAACCCAAAAGACAAAAAAATTACTCATTAGGCTGGCAAATTATCAGTTAAGCTGTAAAAGAAGATGAGAATTAGACTTATAACTCTCCTCAGAATGCAATTTGCTTTTGGAAATAATTTCATAATGTAAAGTTTTAAGTGGTTGAGAGACCAAAAAGGATCCAGCAGCTTGAACAACATTGAAACTGTCCCAAGAAAGTGCAAACATCCAAAAACAAGGGTTCAACTAAAAAGAGTACTTCAAGAAACAGCTAAACAAAAAGCTCTATTAAGTTTAAGAATCCGAGCAAACGCACACAAAAGAAGCCAGCCTCTTAATTCAGCCTTTGGGCAGCCTCCTTTGCAAGAACTCTTTCCTTGGCCTTGGTCTTAGCCTGAGACTTTGATCCCATTATGCCTCCTCCCCATTTCTTCCTGTACTCCTCGTACTTGTCATTGAAGTTAGCCTATACACCAAAACCAGAGACACATTCATCAGAATCTCCAAGAAATATGTTTCACAACAATCTACCCTTCTATTGAAGACATGAAGCTTTTACCTTGATAGCCTCTAGGATTTTGCTGAACTCTAGCTTGTCCTCGTTCTTGACAGTGGTCAAACACAAGCAAGCAGCAGTCTTTTGGTGAACGACCTGAAAGTAAGAGACAGAAATAAAGATAAACTCTCCATGCTAGTGCCAACTAGAGAGACCTCACCCAAAGATGGACACAACACATACCGCGCCAAGACGAGATTTGCCCTTGACAATGCAGTAGGGGACTTCCATCTTCCTGCAGAGAGCAGGCAACCAGACAACCAACTCAATTGGGTCGACATCATGAGCGATGACAACAAGTTGAGCCTTGTTCTGCTCAATGAGGTAGGTCACATGGTTGAGGCCGTATTTGACAACAATGGGCTTCTTAGACTCGGAAGGCTTTCCCTCAGCTTCAGCTTGGGCCTTTTTGACAAGACGCTCTTTCTTGGCAGCTTTGTCTTCTGGCCTGTACTTGAGAAGGACCTTGAAGAGACTGGTAGCTGCATTTATCAATACAGAATATGGCAAAAATTTCAATAATAAATTAACAACCGCAAGTGGTAAATGTTTGAAGAGTAGATTGAGAATGAAAGAGACATACCAAGATTCTTGTCAAGAGTCTTGGTGAACTGGTTAAGAGCTGGAGGGACCTTCAACCTCTGCTTAAGGATCCTCTTTTGCCTTTGAAGACGGATAGATTTGGGCCATTTGATGTAGCGAGAGAGATCCTTCTTAGGAGGCAAAGCTCCACCAATACCGAATTGCTTAGGCCTCCTCTCGAATAGAGGGTTTGTAACTTTCTCCTGCACAAAAACACAAATCAAAACACAAACTTGAGAAGAAGAAAAAACATAAAAAGAAGGATATAAGTGTGGAAATCAAAATAAAGGGTTTAAATACATACCGGCTTCTTCTTCGCAGCTACCTTAACTCCTTTCTTCGGGGCCTAAGAAGAAATCGTGGCGTAATTAGATAAGTAAAGAACATGGGTGACATTGCTCTCTAAGCAAATTTCTAGATGCATTCATTAGCTATCGAGTACCAAATCTAACAAAACCTAAATCCAAAGCAGATCAGCAGTGATGGTGTCACCACTCGAAAGGACAACGAAACCCAAGTGTGTTCATCGTTAAAGCGAGAATCGTGCCAGACAAAAACTAGTCTAATTCGAAGATTCTACGATGAAAACAAACAACTAATAGATCCCAAATGAAACGAAAAAGATCCAAGGAAGAGAGAGATACCATTGTCGTCGTCGTCCTCCTCCTAGGTTCCAACTCCAAATGGTTGGTGCGAAAGGACGGCTGAGTCGAAGAGTATCGCCTTGCTAGGGTTTTGCCTTTTATATATACCAGTACCAAAGGGATAGATAGGGCTTCTCTATTTTCTGTTTATTTTTTCTTTTAAAATAAATCAAAATATAAAAAAAATTGCCTCTCCAACTTAATTACAAATATACCCTTATTTATCTTTCATTTGGTTGAACCGGTTAAGATTTTCCACTGTACCAACCTTTAGCCACAAACGAAAGAAAGAAAAAGACTTTCCTAAAAACGTTAATGAAACTGCTATTTGATGTATATATATGATATGGGTAGAAAACTAGCCACCGACACCTCTGAGCTACTCTAAATCATACGGTGAGCTCGTTTCCAAATTTCATTAGTTGTTGTTTCGAGGTTCTGTATTCTTGACAGCGGTTACGTTTCGATAAGTGTTGTTTTCTGATCTTTTCTACCTCGTTTTTATCATCAATTGTGCCTTTGGATGCAATTGTTTTCGTCAAGTTTTTTTGTTTTCATCAAGTTAATATAAAGCGTTGGTGAAGAAAAATAAACTAATAGTTCTTGACTTCCTAGTAATATGTGACGTATGAGATATCTTCTTATCAAATTTATCTTGACCATATAGAGTTTAGCGATTTAATCCAATTACATTGCTCGTTTACTCATTGATGTTGTAATAAATGGTAGATTTACCATTATGACGTCTGTTGGATGGCAATCCTATATACATACATAACAGAACAAGAACAAATACGTATTTGAACTTTCTAGTTTACACTTTACACGAATTACACGTGATCAATAATAGGTAGATTTATGTCAATGTCATACATGCCCAACATCAACTAAAAAGTATATATAGTTCAAAGAAAATATCTATTATAGAATTAGGCAGTTTAGGTTTATTAGTAGACATCATATGTCTAATACCTAACTAAACTTGAGGAGGTCATAAAAACCCAAGATTACTAACTTTTCATCAGGTTAAATCTAATGCTTACTAAAATGACATGAAACAAAATTCAGGGACTAAAAAGAAATTTAAAAACTTGCAAATCGGGTCTCATATTCTTAAACCTTATCAAATAAAGGCCACATTAATAAATCCTAGTTAGTCAACAAAATCATCCAATTAGATAAAAGCACGTGTCGGTCAATGTACGATTGAATCCTTGTTCGATACAATAATTGAAGTGTGTGTCATGCAGAGATTAGAGATGTGTATAAATGGCTCACAAGTCTCCACCGCAAAATCCAACGCTTGAGCTTGATCCATTCCAATCAGCGCCTCTCGATTTCCGTTTATCGGAAAATCTCTCCCGTGATCGGCGGATTGTGAATGCCGTTCACCGAGATATTTCTCCGGTACGTCCGCATTGATTTATTTCGTCACGTGGGTCACTCTGTTTCATCAGATTCCCCTTCATGCTCTCTTCTTTTCTTATTTTTAGCTACTTTATTTTTTGTTGCAATTTGTTCGAGAAATTTAGGGTTTTTGGCTCTCGAATGTTGTGAAAAGAACCCAACTTGTTTTATCTAACCCATGATGAAAGTTACAATCTTTTGTTGTTCCTTTGATCTGGTTACCTCTGGATTTTGATTACGCATACTGTGGCACATGCAATTTGTTAAGAGTTTGGTTATAGATTAGATTTCGGATACATGCCATTGGATCCTTTGCAGTGTTTAGTTTGTGTTACGGATTCTCTGGAAAGTAATCTATTTTGCATGTTCCGTTTGTTTCGCATCCTCTTGTTACTGTTCCATCGATCAGGCCAAATATTTCATCAGTTTCTAAACGTTGTAAGCTTCTTTTTGGTGTGCCAGATTCTTTTCCTCAGTAAGGACAAGTTTTCAGTTGACTTATTAGGAGGTGGGGTTTGAATAAGCTACAATGGCCTCAATTCTTAATCAAACCCAGGAATTGCAAGAAGCTTCTAAGGTTCTTGGGCATGTAAGATGTGAAAACTTCTTTATATTCCCCGGAGAAAATACTTTGTCAGATGGTTTGAGGGGTGTGTTATATTTTCTCGGTCTTGCCTACTGCTTTATCGGGTTGTCAGCGATCACTGCACGGTTCTTCAAGTCTATGGAGAATGTCGTGAAACATTCGCGTAAAGTGGTTGCAATTGATCCCATTACTAAAGCTGAAGTCATCACATACAAGAAAGTTTGGAACTTTACTATTGCAGACATCAGTTTGTTGGCGTTTGGAACTAGCTTCCCTCAGATTTCTTTGGCTACCATCGATGCAATACGGAATATCGGGGAGCGATATGCTGGAGGTCTGGTTCTTGTTCCACTTTATTCATTCCATAAAGTCGAGTTTTGACTTTAAAGTTCATGAATTCTGATATCATGTTTTGTCATATAGGTCTTGGTCCAGGAACACTTGTTGGCTCAGCTGCATTTGATCTTTTCCCCATCCACGCTGTCTGTGTCGTTGTGCCAAAAGCTGGAGAACTGAAAAAGATATCCGACTTAGGCGTTTGGCTAGTTGAGCTAGTGTGGTCTTTTTGGGCTTACATCTGGCTATACATAATCCTCGAGGTAACTGTGAAAAGCGGTTTAAACAGATTCTGTTGAGTCTATCTATACTGATAAAGTCTAAAAATCTGTTTCTTTTCACGTCTCACAGGTGTGGTCACCAAACGTAATTACACTTGTGGAGGCATTATTGACAGTATTGCAATACGGATTACTTCTAGTTCACGCGTACGCCCAAGACAAGCGATGGCCTTACTTGTCTTTACCAATGTGGGTTTCTTCTCCAGACAATGATATTAGTTTCTGCAAAATGGATTTCCACTAAAGATTGAATCTTTGTGTTTGTATTTGATGCTTGCAGGTCAAGAGGTGATAGGCCAGAGGAGTGGGTTCCAGAGGAGATTGATACATCCAAAGATGACAGTGACAATGATGTTCATGATGTGTATTCGGATGCCGCTCAAGAAGCTGTTGAATCAGGAAGCAGAAACATTGTGGATATCTTCTCTATTCATTCAGCTAACAATGATACAGGTACTAAGTATGAGTAGGTTGTCTTTCTATTGATATAAGATCAGTTTTAGCGTAATTTGCTAATTTCCAAATCCGTGTGATTCACATATTTATCTCTGGTATTGTTATAAAGCAACACTTTCCCTGTAACAAACACTTTTGCAGGGATCACCTATCATACAGTGGCAGATACTCCACCCGATTCAGCCACTAAGAAGGGTAAGGCGAAGAATTCTACTGTTTTCGACATTTGGAAACATCAATTCGTGGATGCAATAACGGTAAAAATCTTCAACTTACCAAGTGTTTTTAGATGCTTCTATATCCTGTTTTGGGCTTTTGATCATTACTAAATAGCAACACATCTTTCTTAACTTGTTTCTCTTCCCATTATTAATCAAACAGTTGGAAACATCAGAATCAAAGAAAGTGGATAGCATTTATCTTCGAATCGCGAAATCTTTCTGGCAATTACTCCTCGCCCCTTGGAAACTTCTTTTTGCATTTGTGCCTCCTTGCAACATTGCTCACGGTTGGATCGCTTTCATCTGCTCTCTCCTCTTCATCAGTGGAGTAGCCTTTGTTGTCACAAGACTTACCGACCTTATAAGCTGTGTCACTGGTACACACACTCACTGCTTTCAAAAACTTAAGTTTAAAGATTCAACCTTTTAGCTCTAAAACATTTGAAACTCTTTTCATCTTGCAGGAATAAACCCATATGTGATAGCATTCACAGCACTCGCAGGTGGAACTTCATGGCCAGACTTAGTAGCAAGTAAAATCGCTGCAGAGCGACAACTAACCGCAGATTCAGCCATTGCAAACATCACCTGCAGGTAAAAATCTCAAAACTCTTTTCAAATAATTAAAGATCTTTTCATGATCTTTTTCGTGATAATTCTGCAGTAACTCGGTGAACATCTATGTGGGGATTGGAGTCCCGTGGCTGATAAACACAGTCTACAACTACTTTGCATACAGAGAGCCTTTATACATAGAAAACGCAAAAGGATTAAGCTTTTCGCTGCTGATATTCTTTGCGACATCAGTGGGATGTATTGTGGTGCTTGTGTTGAGAAGGTTGATCATAGGAGCTGAGCTTGGAGGTCCAAGGCTATGGGCTTGGCTTACTTCTGCCTATTTCATGATGCTTTGGGTCGTCTTCGTTGTTCTTTCTTCTTTGAAAGTTTCAGGCATCATATAGAAGAAGCAACAAAAGGAAAAACCCCATGAGTAGAAGAGAAAGCCTTATTCATATGTCTCGGTTTTTGTTTTTCTTACTTGTTAAGGGGTTTTATATAAAATTATCAAAGTTCAAAGGCAGTTGGCTAAATATGTGTTACAAATATAAAGCATATTGAGAATGATTTTGGAGGCTTCATCTTTAGTTAGGAGTTGGTACATATATTGAGACATTTTATTTATCCTGCAGTTTTTGTTTTATTTAGTTGCAGTGTATGGAGTACATATATGGTGGTACAATGATTTTTGTAGTCTTTTTAAATTAGTGAAAATGCAAAACTTTCTCTAATGTCAGGCAAATAATCTTAGTCGATCAATAGAAACTTTTATATAACTTCCATCCAAGTAACTAGTGTTTACTACGGTACTTTGATAGTGTTGTAGAGGTTCTAATGCCTATTTTCCACAAAGTGCATATTTTCGTTACTTTCTTCTGATATTCATAGACACAACTACTTGAGATATTTTCTAAGATACATTCTCAAGTCTTAACCAAATTCTAGAGATTTTTTATGGAATGAGTATCTGAAATGTTTAGAACAGGGAACGGACAACTTGTTTGAGCCAAAAACAAAAAAAGAAGCTTATAATTCATTCTCCAGACACTCAAGTTTCAAAAGTGAGCAGTTAAGTCCTGTCCAGATAGCGAATAGATTCACCATACACCAAGAGTAGGGCAAAAAACAGATGGGTTCTAACTTTTCCGGTCACCAGAAGTTTTCAAAGGTTTAAGCAAAGGCACCGGTACAGGCTGTAGCCGGACCAGCCTCGACCTGCGTCTTCGCTGAACTGTATTTCTTGGTTATAAACCTGTTCCAAGTTTAAAACTCATCAAAGAGAGATTCAGACAAAAAGACAAATTCTACTCGGGGACAAGTTAAGAAAGCAAGAGCTCACCTGAAGAAATCCCTCCAGAGCAACTCATACATTAACCAATTGAGTCCTGTATCTCCCGGTCCGTTCCTGAGAAAATCATTTCAAAGAATGGTAATTAGACACATACCCTTACTATGTTCACCAGATTTCCCTGAAATGTTTTGTGTTTCTGAGACATTACCTTGGAGTTGTGGTGGTTGTTGATGCAGAGATTGTTTTCTTCAGCTCATCGAACATGGAACGAGGAGAGATGCTTCCCATGGCTAACCAAGGTGATATCTTGCAAGAGAAGTTTGCACCAAAGACACTGTTGTTGCCTCCTTTCTGGCTTCCCTTGCTCAAACGAGCCTGACAATCCGCTGCAAAGCTCTTTAGTCTAGTCAACGCCTCTGTCTCTCCTCCAACCATTGTCGGTTTCCCCTCCTGTGCCGAACAAAGTGTTAACTCCTAAGAAAAGGTGTAAGAGCCGCAGACACATATTAGACCTAAAGAGAAACGTTCATTGATCCTATAAAGAATCCATGGACCTTCAAACAGCATTACTACTGTTTACACTTGATAGCATTTATCCATATGAGTCTGTCTCTAATCTCTATGGCTAAGTAGCTCTTCTCTTATATGAATGGAACCAATTGGCAAATTTTGAATTATAATTCCACCACCTTATCTAAATGCCTAAACCTGGATGGCTAGGAATCAATCAAGCTAAGCAAAGATGAAGAAAACTCAAACCTGGCTGGTTCTAGCAGTGGGGCTAATGCCAAGATCAAGGAGAGAAGGAATATCGCCAAGCTCAACGTCTCCTCGAGAGGGCAAGCTTTTCAATTGATCAAGTGCTGCGATTGTCTTCCTAATCTCTAATTTCTGGACTTTATCCTTAAAAGCTCCGTAATTTGACGGCAAGTCCTCAATTTTGAAGGGCAAATCATCCAAATGATAGAGAGTGCTTCCCCAGAAATACTTGACTTCAACGCCTTCCTCTTTCATCGCCGTCTCTATCTTCCCTTCCGCTTTAACCTCGTCGTGAGACACTTCCCTGTGAGCATAAATAGCATCTGCCCCAATCTCCTTAGCCAATTCCACCAAAACAGCTTCAGGTTTCCCGACACGGACAACTAGATTCGACCCTCTCGCTTGGAGATTCTTCCGGAGCTCCGAGACGGACTCAATCAGAAACTGGGCTCGAAAAGGCCCCGTTTTGTCGAACCCGGAAGAGGATTTCCCGTAATCCCTAGGGTCGAAGCAGTAAACGGGCAAAACGGAGACGCACTCGTCGTTGGCGGAGTTGAGACACTCGTTGTCGTGGACACGGAGGTCATTGCGGAACCAGACGACAGCAGCACGGCGGAGAGCGGCGGCGGAGGAAGGATCAACGGGACGACGAGGGACGATAGAGAGAGGGGAGTGAAGAGGGTTAGCAGCGATGGTGGATTTGAAAGAGATTCTGGAAGGTAAAGGAGAGAGAGAAGAAGAAAGAGAGAGATGAGTGAGAGAAGAGGCCTGCGTAGGGATCTTAACCTTGTTTGGGTGATGAGAAAACAGTTTGAGGAATTGAGTAGATGTGGGGAACAAGGTTAGAGAAAGAGATGCGATTGGTAGAGAAGAATGGATAATGGCGAGTGGGTTTTCTTCTTCTGCGGATTTTGTTTCAGGGTTGTTTAGGTTTTCTTCAATGTTCGAATCCATTTTTTGCGTGTAGAGAGAAGAGTGAAGGAGAGTGTGAGATGAATTGAGGATGATAAGCCCTCGTCGATTTTCTTACCTCTTCAGTCTCCCCACACAATTTCTGTTTAGATCAAATAATTAAAAGTTATATGTAAAATATATTTTAGCTTGTTGGTGGCACTGTTATTTTATTTTCAACTTTAGAAATATTGATTGATTTTTTATTATAATCACTACTAATGAAGAAATTTTTTAATTTTTATATATTCATTTTTTAATCCAGTTATTGTTCTGAACATTCTCACTGAAATCTTATTTGGTCAATTAAATTAATTAACATAAAATTTGTAGATAAAAAAAATTGAATAATAAATTTATTTTAAAATATCAAAGGTCCCAATTATACATTTCCTCTGTTTTATCATTTTGCCACACAAGAAAAAAAAAGATAAAACTAACATTATTGTAAAACAATAATAAATTTTGAAAATGACAAAGAGAGGGAGAATATGCACAAGTCAAGCTTGATGAAGCAGTTTCTGATCTTCAAACAAGTAAAAGAGCAGTAGATTAATTCCATCTTACAGATCATGGGACTCTCCATATATTCCTTCCATTTCGTGTATATGAATAATGAACTTCTCAATGCTGCAAAAACCAGATCACAAAAGCAAAATGTATAACTCTGTACTCTGTAGGTAATTTGAAACGAATAATAATGGTCTATGCAGTGATCGTATACAACGACAAGTTCGAAAACACTCTCGTGATGCAAGTCAAAGAGCTCAATGAGAACTATATATGGAGAAAGATAGAGCTTGAAACCTTTTAGCTTCATCATGGACACCCTAACATGATTAAGAGAACTGCTTGCTAAGAAATTGCAGAAAACGTTAGTTATCCTTATATATATGCACGGGCGAACCACTTCCGCTTTTAGAAATGTGATTTTGATGCATCAACTTGGCTTATACAAATATACAACCAACGGAGTCTAATTTCAAAATAATCACATACTCACACTGTCACAGTGTCACATATAGATCAACCGACCTTACTCGGGCCATTTTTCAAACAGATTTTGCTGAAAATGAAGAAAAGCAATTCTAGACTACTCAAACATCAAATCTTAACCAACTCCATAAGCAAATAATTATCGGTTTGAGACATAGGAAACCTATATGAAACAATACTAAAATTCAAAACGAAATCTCACTAAAGCTCAAAAATAACCAAAGCTAACACACGCCCACGCCTACATTTACATTACATATATGAGAACTTAAAAATTCAATCAACCTTCGAACTCATATGATTTAACACACGCACAAAAAGAAGAGCTAGTTAAGAACAACCAAAAAAACATTTGAGTTGCTAGAATTTATTATCAACAATGTTTAAAGGATAATAACATCAATGGGTGAGGAGCTCATGTTGGAGAAGGGGAGTACGTGCAAATTAAACACATGAGACGGATTTCGTGTATGTTGGTTTGCACGTGCCCTGCTTCTCCAACATGGAGATTCTCACCCGCATTTCCAAGTACGTGAGAGCTTTTGTAGTATGAGAGAACTTTGGTTTTGGTCTTTTGGAAGGTTTGTATATATAGGCCCAAATATTGCATTAATGGAAGACTCACACGCACATACGTATATGTATAATTATGTTATGTGGTGTGTTGGCGTGAGTGTGTTTTACGTAAGGCAAAAGAACCATGCCATGCCATGATGGCATCTCACGCAAAAGAAGGGTTGAACTACAAAAGTGAGAGAGTGAAGATAGCTAAAAGATCGCTAGGGCCAAACAATACCTTGTCTAATAACTGCTAAGTTTTGAAAGCTTTTTTTGATTCCATATTTTTTTTTTTTTTTATGTGGGGGCTTGTGTGCCCTAAATTTCATAAACTCTACGTATATTAGTCCTAGCTAGGTGTACCATATTTTGTGTTATTGCTAGGATCCTATTGAGCCGGTCACGCGTTGACAAGCAACAAGACCTTAGACCTCTCTCACGATTAATCTTTAGCTAGCATTCTGCTCTAGGGCATGGTAAAAAAAATACAGTAGTATCCGTATTCTTCCACTTCATCAGAAGGATTCGAATGAATTACGGGTATAATTAACAAAATAAAATGGACCCACTAATAAATAATAATCTATTTTACTTTAATTTTTCTTTAGTTAATATTGAAACTCTTCAAACTCAATATTGATATACAGTATACATTTTATCTCTGTAGATTTTCTACTACATAAATGGTTTTTTTTATTTCCTCTATCGATCAATATGTAAATATATCATGATGATAAATGCCGAAGCATAGAAGAACCATTTGAATTAATAACATACATGTGCGTGAGAGAGAAGGGTCAAAAAGGGCAAGGTGGGTCGTCAAAGACTGTTGGGGGCAAAAGAAGAGAGGAATAATGAAAGAGTGCACGTAGGGCTTTGCGTGTTGTCCTAACTTTCTCTAACATAGAAGGAAAAAAACATTCAAAATATGATGAGGTTGTGTAAGGTCCCTATGTTGATATCATTCCTCCTCCTTACATTAATTGTGTATATTATATGATGAGGTTATAGTATTTGAAGATTCTAGCAAAGTGATCCATTAATGTTTTATAGTGTTGATTCATTGGATTTGGACATAAACATAATGTTCCATTAATGTTTTACTACTAAGTACTAAGATAAGCTAGTAAGCAAGAGGTGAGATACAACATAACACTAATTAGGCAGTGTGTGTCACACAGACCAGAGAGGCAGAGATGAATCAGCAACAAATCTTTTGTCTTGTAAAAAGAGGAGACAGAGTCAGACAATGAAGTCATCACCAAATCTATATATAAACACATTAATGCTTTTACGTGTCCGTATCACACTCGTGTTTCCCACTAAATGCTCACTCATTTATTGAACCATCGTCTAATTAATGCTTTTGATAACTTAAATGCATGGAGTGTCCTCCGTCCAATATCTCAAAAAAGAGAGAGCTCACTCAATTCTCTTGACGCACGAGTTTTGGACCTAATAATCGCTGACCTCATCAGCAACAAAGAAAAACAGCTACACTACAAAGACTTTTCTTTCACCAATCCAACATCACATAATGATTGCTTCTTCTTTCTTGTTTTTCTTTAATTAGATATCCAAGAATTCGTTTGGAAAAAACAATCAACCATTAACCTTTTAGATCAAAGTTCACTTAGCGAGAATAGTTTTACTTATTTCGTTAAACCAGTCAAATTAAAGGTCTTCAGATATCTGCTGATTAAAGATAGGTTATATAAATAAATACCTCTACAATGAGGAGATGGAAGAAGAGCTACAGACAAAGAAGAGGCATCTCCATAAGTGGAAGAAGGTGACGAAATATTGGGTAGACAAACACCAAATCGAGACGCTTATTGTTTAGATGAAAAAATTTTAAGTTAGAAAAATGTGTAATATTCTAAGAAATTCTACAACAAACACACAAGAAAGATAAGTGTCCTTCTTGCGCAAACCATGGAAGAAGTAACCCTGACAGATACAAACATGGCATGGGAACCACAGATCAAACGAAATTGTCTATTTCTTGGCGTACGTGATGAGCATCTGGTTTTGCTGAATCTTGAAACCTTGAAGTCCCTGCATTGCGACCGTTGACTGCATCTCATCAGCAAACTCCACAAAGGCGATTCCCGGTTTGGCTTCAATCATCCTAACTTCCTTAAACCCTTGGTACTGGTAGAACAGCATCTGAAGCACCATTGGAGTTGTCTCGTGAGGAAGGTTTTGGACAAAGAGAATGTTATTTGGCGGAGCTGGTGCCTCGGGCAGATTGGGTTTCACACCACCAGGGTACGGTACTTGCGAAAGCTGGGAAAAGAGTGGCAATAAGAACAATCATCAGAATACGGGAAAAGAATTAAGAGCGTCTCGTAAAAGCATGAATCAAGATTAGAGTTAAGAAAATGTTGAGATAACTCACAGGAGGTGCAGCTCCATAGACACCTGGATATGCTGAGTTCGTGGCCATGCCCATTTGTGTAGAATCATGGTGCTGGTCTTTCCTTTTCTTGCTTCCTGCAATCCCAAAGACGACTTTTAGATGATTGTATTTAGGTTGTGGAGAAACAAAGATATCCCAAAGTTATGAATGAGACACGGCTTAATATAGTATGTGCATGTGATGTGACAACTAATGATCAAATGCAGAACATGGAAAATGAGAAACAGAGCAATAAATCAACATGTACATATGCAGCAATGGTTCAAGTGAGCCAATGAAGTAAAAAAAAAACTTCAAAGTATCACCTTTCTCCTCATGTCTCTTTCTCTTCTCGCGAGGAACAAATGTACCATCGGCCTTGGCAACAACATCTGATTTTGTTTTGGCATATTGTATTCTCTGTCCAGATCGTTAAATTATATAGCGAAGTGATTGATAAGAACTTCATAAACAGAGCCTAGAAAAATAAAAGTATTTCCACAACCTAAAACATGTTCAATAACCTAAAAGCAACCACAAAACTTGGTCTTTCAAGTTGAATCCTTATAAAAACTAAAAAAGGTTCATGGATATAATAAGACTCCTCCAATCATTGAAATCAAACCTCCACTAAGTAGATTCAAACCCTAATTACGGATTCCACGAACTCTGGGCAACCAAATCCCATGGATAAAGAAGAATTGGAGAGGAGGGAATCGTACCATGTGCTTATCGTAGAAAGGAAACTCATTCATTTTAGCAATAGCAGTGGAAGCAGAGTCGACGTTGTCGAAGACTACCCAAGCTTGTCCTTTGTGCTTCAACGTCTTAAACGCCAATATCTCCAGTATCTTCCCGAACTGAGAGAACACTGCATTCAGCGATTTCTTCAGCTCTGTAGAAGAAAGTTACCAATAACATAAGGAAGATAAATATCTCAATCAACTCAAAAATCGGAGGAGAAGAACAAGAAGAAGAAGACAAAGAAGCAAATAATCACCATCGATCTTCACTTTTTCGTTGAGATTGTTGATGTAAATCGTCTGATTCGGAGAAACCTCCGATCCTACTCCTCCTCCTTGATTAGCCTCCTGCATCTCCATCGAATTTCTCCGTCGAATTTGCCAAAGCGGAAAAACAAAAAAGGGTGAGGTTTTACTACTTTTCACCAGAACAAAACTCTGTTCCTCCTAAAGCCCATCTATTAGCCCAATATTCCTATTAATGGGCCTATTAATATCTTTAGCCCATCAAAAACCCTAAATTGTAACATATTATTAGTAGTAGTTTCTTCTCGAGGTTTTATTTACAAGGCAAAGGCAGAGCAGCAACAATGGTTCACTTCTTATCTTCACTCCCAAGCAAATGAGCAATCTTCATTTTTTTGCTTCTTCAAGATTTTGGCTCTCACTTTGGGCTTCTTCTGTGTTTCATCATTTTAGGGTATCGATTTGATAGCCGGAGGTAAGAGCAAGAAGACGAAGCGTACTGCACCTAAATCCGACGATGTCTATCTCAAGCTCCTTGTTAAGGTACGTTTAACGTCGAGGATTTTATTGATTTTCTAATATCCGTAAGAAATTGAATTGTTTTATTTTTGGTATTTGGATTCGTTATCTGCAATTGTGATATTTAGGCGTACCGATTGCTGGTGAGGAGAACAGAAAGCAAGTTCAATGCCGTGATCTTGAAGCGTTTGTTCATGAGCAATGTGAACAAAGCGCCATTGTCTCTCTCTCGTCTTATCCGATACCTGGATGGGAAGGTATGATTTTTTGCTGTTTAGGTTACTACGATGTTACTTGGTGGCGACTCATGAACTAATGCTCTGTGTGTGTTCGATTTTATTAGGATGGAAAGATTGCTGTTCTTGTTGGTACTGTGACTGATGATGTTAGAGTCGACGATGTTCCCGCTCTTAAAGTTACTGCATTGAGGTTCACTGAGAGTGCTAGAGCTAGGATCCACAAGGCTGGTGGAGAGTGCCTCACTTTTGATCAGCTCGCTCTCCGTGCTCCACTTGGTCAGAATACGGTATATGCCATTCGTGGTTAATCACTTAATGCTTCACTATCTGATGGAATAAAAAGGCACTCATCGTTTACTTGGTCGTGATGTATGTTGCTTAGTTCAGTTACTATGATTTAATCTCGTTTCTTGATGATTGGAATGCGAGGTTACTGTCCTAACTATCAAAATCCAGTTGCTTGAGAGTGTTTGTTAAAAAGGCTATCTCGATGAAAATTAGACTATATCTATCTCTAGGACCACTTGTACTTAGTTTACAAGGGTTATATGTCCACTTTCCATTATTGCAGTAGCGATTGATGTAGCATTCCTTAATGATTGCAGGTTCTACTTAGAGGTCCTAAGAACGCACGTGAAGCAGTGAAGCACTTTGGACCAGCTCCTGGTGTGCCACACAGCCACACCAAACCTTATGTACGTTCCACTGGTAAAAATTTTGAGAAAGCAAGAGGAAGAAGAAAGAGCAGAGGTTTCAAGGTCTAAGCTTAGCTACCAAACTTCAAGGTCTAAGAGCTACATCATAACTTCCTTCGAGAGTTATTATGGTCAGTCTATATATTATACTTTGACATTGCTACAATGAGATATATGAGACTTAGTTGGAGAAATCTTTCTTTCTTAGCTCTGCTTTTTATCCTTATAGTATTTGATTATATTAGTACATCATAAATGGAAACTTGGATTCATGATGATTCCTTGACCCTTGTAGTGGTGGTAATCTAGAAAATTATTGAACAAGAGGAATATTACTAAATTCTCAAGTAATCGGTTATCTTTCGGCTTTCAAAACTTTTCTTTTCCTCTTTTTTTGCTCATTATCGGGTTTTGGATTAGATCAAATGTTTGATCTTTTTCTATTTGGGTAACTCTCTTTGTCAATACCTTTAATTGATCCAAAAGATCTTCTCACGCTATGATTAGTTTGTGTAGTGAAGAAGGTTTTGCCTCTTCCTCATCTTTGTAATGCTTAAGCTTGTCTAATTAACATATTGGCGTTGCTGTCTTTCTTTCTCTCTGATTGCTAAACGAGTAAAGCTGCTAAGTGTTATTGTTCCAGTTTTTTTTTTTATCTTTTGGATTCGAAATGACTTGAAAGAAAGAAAACCAAAATAAATAAATAAAAGTTGAGGAAAAAAATTTACAAGTAAAAAAGAAAGTAAAGGGAAAACAAAGGGAGAGGACTGAGCTGGCCATGACTAGGCCCAAATGTATAAGCCTTGACTCCGCTGTTACATGGATCATAGTACCTACAATATCAAAATTCTGAAAAAGAATTATCGAAAGATCGAAACTAGTTAGATTTATATAGAATTTATACTTAACATATTGTTTTACAATAAAATTGAGCTTAATTCTATTTTTATAAAATTACTTTTGAAATAAATTGTCATTTTGATTAATAATTTACTGAAATAGGGAATTTTTATTAAATTAATACTAGTAGCTATCCTTCTTTATTTTCTTGTATTTCCTTCTCTCTTATTTTTTCTGTAAAATCAATTCTTACTTTTTCACAAATGTCCCTATTTTCAGCCTAACTCTTTTGTAAATGTTTTTCTCTCTTGCCTTTTCTTGACTAACAATATCCTGTCAAATAAAATTTAAAAAGAGAAAGTGGTCATCTGAAGTTTCATAGAAGTGAGTGATTGTTTCTTGTATCATCATTTTGTTAACTAAATGATTTAAACAACAAAACATGGTCTTCCACATGTAGATTGCATTTCATTCTGGTGTGTCGTAAATTGGTTCCATAGAAAAGGAAACAAACTAACAAAGATTGTTATTGATATTTTGAATTTTTGGTAGTTTTTTACCTTTTTCTTATGACAACTTTGATAGTACATTTTCTAGATTTGCCGCACGGCACATCACATGGAAGGAGGAGGAAAATAGAACTTTATCCCAACTTGGGGAATGTTTTGACCAATGGACAGTCTTATCTTGTTCATCAAATCATAATATAACCTTTTCTCTCTCTAATTGCAATTGGTTAGACAATAATCAAATAAAGTTACCCAACATGGCAACTAAGTGAATACCCACAGATTCGCTATTTCTGCGGCCGCCGTATGAGCAAACCCGTGAATTAAAAAACCAACTTGTACATCAAAATATTATTTTAGACAACATTTAACTAAACTTGGCCAATGTTAAGACTACGTTAACTTTTTGTGTATGTTTAATAATTGTAATGTTGTTGAACATTGAGAAGCAAGAAAACTGCGAAAACGAGTGAGAAAAATGGGGAAGTGAAAAGAACAATAAAAAGGTGATGGCAATTGGCAAGTAATAATAGAAGAGCATATATTTTGTGACCCATGTTGTGTATGGGCGAAACAATATTTTTTTTTATCGAGGTCGACCAATTTTATGTAAAGTAGAAACAAGACAGAAAAAGGCGAAGAGCAATAAGGTCGTAATCAATTTGTAAAACAGACTAGAAAATTCCAACAGAAACCCAATTTACATCCTCTTCACGACAAAACACTTATTAGGTTCTGATGTGTAAAAATGGTCTTAAAGCCATATTTTGAAAACGACTCAAACAAAAAAGAAAAGAAGCTACATTTGACGAATATATTTAAAAAGAAGAAAATAAATACTTATTTTGAAAACAAGTGCTAGATCTATCAAAGCAAAGCAAATTGAGGAGGGTCGTCTAAGACTGAGACAGTCTCTTTTAGCATCTAAGCAAGAACACTTTAATGATATTCGTCTGTGTCTATTTATTTAGTTATGAATTTCTCAGTTCGTATCTATAATTAGATCATTCTGCATGACTCATGCATATACTGTGTTAATTAGTATTGCTTTTGATATCCATATCTAAAAGAAAATAAATATAGACTTATGCTTGACTAAACATCAAATTAAAGTCACCAAATCATGAGATATATCAAAAATAACAAGTGTGTATAATCATATATTGAAAAAAAAATAGCATAACGGTAGATTGACTGAATATAACTGACTGAATTGTAAGAAAATGTACAATTGCATAATCATTGTTCATTGTTTTTTTTTTTTTTTTTTTTTCTAATCATTGTTCGATTTAACCGGCTACTAATCATCACAATCGTTTAAAAAAAAACAAAACAAAATCTAGAATAGAAAACATTTAACTTAACCTTGTACCAAAAAAAAAAAAACATTCGGGGAGAATTAGACAAGAGTAATGTATGGGATGCTCGAGTAATATTACAATAGACTGAGAGAAATAACAAGTGGGTTCAAGAACTTGTCGAGTTTCTTTAGGCATATCAATAGACTAAGAAGTCACAAGTGGGTTCAAGAACTTGTAGACTTTCTTTAGGTGTACGACAAACTCTATGATTTATGAAGAAAGTGGCAAACACTTTCCCGTTTTGACCCAAAAGGACTTTATTTCAATATACTTTACAGTTTACAACCGCAGTAAAAAAACAAATAAAGGAAATTGTGTTAAGTTAATGAACAATTAAATGTTGTAATAAAAAAGAAATCTTTTAAGAGTCCAAAACACAACATTTTAATCTCAAAAATAAATTATTAAATATAGCAACTATATATATGACTTGCCACAGAAATACATAAGTTTATATGAAAACTGAAAATGTGAATAAAGAAGACTTGCCACAGAAACACATAAGTTAATATAAAAACTGAAAATGTGGAAGATGTACCCGCGAAATTTTTTTATACAAAACTATGTAATTATAAGCTAGACAAAAAAGGCTAAAAATAACAAAAATTACATATTATAGTATTTTGGGTTTAGAAAACAAAATCATTTAAACTTTCCTTTATTTAATTATGGAGAAAGAAAACTTGGAAAATTAAACAAATGGGGACCAAAACAAAAATAAAAATATTAGCTATAAATAAAGGAGCTCTAAAACCCAAACATTCAAGAACATCCCCATTCTCTTCCCTTCTGCCTAAAACCCTTATTAGTCTCTGTCTCTCTACTTCTGTTCTAAAAGATCTTCTTCACTCTCTTTTTGGTCTCTTTAGAATTATGGGAATCGGAGAAGAAAGCACAAAGCCAATTTGGGGGAGTGTGAGCCACGCGCCTTCAGGCTACGCTCTCAACGGCAAAATCATGCTCTCCTCCGTGATCGTCCTCTTCGTCGCCATTATTATGATCCTCTGTTTCCACAGCTACGCCCGATGGTTATTCCGTCGTCAGAACCGTCGCATTCGCCGCCGTATTCGTGCTCACCTCCGCACTCTCTCCGCCTCACCCCGAGACCAAGCTCTCGACCCGGCTGTTCTCGACAAGATTCCGATCTTCGTTTACTCCTCCAACTCCAAGAATCCACCACCACCAGAAGAGAAGGAGGAGTGCTCCGTTTGCTTGTCGGAGTTCGAGGAAGAAGACGAAGGCCGTCTTCTCCCTAAATGTGGCCACTCTTTTCACGTCGATTGCATCGATACTTGGTTCCGTTCCCGATCCACTTGCCCGCTTTGCAGAGCTCCGGTTCAATCCCCGGTTCAGGTCATTGAAACCGGATCTTCTTCTTCTTCTCCGCTGAGATTTCCGACGGAGACTTGCGAGAGAGAACCAATTGATCTCGTCGGTATCATTGTGGAGATTCCCAGAGAATTTGAATTCCAAGGCTCAAACCCGGGTCTACCCATCGAAAACGGATCCAAATTCCCGGGTAATCGGGTTTTGTCTTTGAAAAGGCTATGGAGCATCTGATTGCGGGCGGGTAAATGGGTTTCTATTTTTTCAAAAACCGCATGAACTTTGACACGTGGCCGTTATTACAACGCTGCCGTTTCGTTGATAGTATGAGAAGCTCTCATCCAAATGAACCAATAGTCCAATTTGTCACCCGTTCATTATTATTAAATTTTGAAGAAACGATTCGATTGTACACAAGTAAGTTACTGTTACACAAATCGTATTGAAACAGGCACCACTAAATAATTATTTGATTAAAAAAACAACACATGAATGATTAAATAATTAATATAACTAATTAACATGTCATATAGTATAAGGTTGGTTGATTATGCGATCAGTCCACCCACGAAAGGCACTCCGGTTTGTCCGATCCAACCCTCACCAACAAGGAAATTGGTGACCGTGAAATTGGAAGCATCAGTAGCGTTGATGACGTGATAACCTGCCCAAGAGACTCGGTTTGTCGTGTCAGAACCAGGTCCGGTATTATTGTATTCCGCGTAGTAAAGTGTGCTCAATGCGAAATCGCCCGACCATGCATTCCAACCAGTCGGTTCTAGAAACCCATCTATGTAAGTTTGCATAACAACGGTTCTAGAATATTCCTTCCATGGTCGACCAAGATAAGTCTTCACTGTATAGTTGCTCGTAGCCAAATCATCTGCCGGTCTTATAGTACAACCATGAATTGCCGTTCCAGTGTTTTGGTTGGGATCGGTACGACCTTGAGCCGTAACCTCGTTCGCTTGACCTTTGCGAGGTTGACGTGGATACAAATTACAGCTTTGTAATACCACTGCAGCATTACCGAATATAAAATCAACGGTACCATATACATCACATTCACGATAAAACTGTCTGAGAGAATGTGTGTATAACGTGTCTTGATAGGCTTCAAAACTACAACTATAGAAAACAGACAAATCTCCACCACTCCTCAATGCCACGGCTTGGCCTTTGGTTGGTCCTGCCGTATTGCGGATTGTTATGTTTACACCAATAAAGTTGGGACCTGATAGAACTGCAATTTGTGAACAATATGTAGAGTTAGTTAATTATTTCAGTAAAAAAATCTATAAAATTCAAATTAGTTTCGTTAGAGGTTATGATTAAGAAAACTATTATGAAACAAAATATTTGGAAAAAAAGCAAAAATATGAGAAGTGTTTTAGTTTATTGGACTATGGTATTAGGTTAGTTGAGGACACGACGAATTGACGTGGAGTCAAGACTTTCGGTGGACCATCCGACCAAGTCGCCATCCATTGCATGGGAAAGTCTATACTAAAAGCTAAGTGGACTTACAATTATTTTTATGTTCAACTTATAACAATTATTGTTTCTTGAAAAATGATCTATATATTTGATAAACAAAAGTTTCTAAAACAATATAGTTACATCGCACTTGCACGAAGAAGCCATGTTTTGTGCACATGTCTTCGTATTTTCTAATAATTTTTAAAATTGTGTGGACAAAACTCGAATGCTAAGTTCTACTTTTTTACGTAAATTACTATTTTCTGAAAATAATAAAAAATGTAAATTTTTAATATGAAGTTGGTTTTGTGTGATTATATAAATCAATACGAACTTACTAAATGTGGCGGAATTGAAAGTGGTCCATCCATCAACGACGCTCCGGTTTCCGGTGATAACCGTTTGGTTGATGCCGTCACCGACCATCATCACATATCTCTTGCTCTTGGGAATGTCCACGTATTCCTCGTACAATCCCGCCGTTACGTAGATCAAGAAGTAACCGTTACTACCGTCAGTTTTGTTTGGCGCGGCTGCAATGGCGGCGTTTATGGTCGTGAAGTTTCCCGTCCCGTTCTGAATCACCGTCACAATGTCGCTCACCTGAACGGCGTCTACATCAGATTGGAGAAGCTTTCTCCTAGTCACGGTGTTGTAAATGGCACGTGCTTTTTCCGTCATCTTTAACGGTAATCTACCGTTACGGAAACCAAAAAACTTTTTGAAGCTGGCTTGTGGTTGCCAAATCGGTCTCGATCTTTGCCTTCTTGGCACCCAACCTACAAAGTCAAATACGAAAATGCATTTTCATATTTTAGTTTATATATATACTAATATACAACACATATTTCTCCCAGTAATTTGTGGTTGTGATTTCTATTATTATTTCTAACGATTCTTTTTTGTCAACTAACATGTATTATGCATATTTGAATCGGATGGTGACAAAATGACACACATCCACAGACGAATTACGCCACAAGTCATGTGGGTCAAAGATTTTCCTATAACAAAATGATACATTCTTCACGAAAGCAAGAATAGTAGAAAATAATAAAAAGCGAATTAAATGAAGAAGATTTCGTGCCACATTATAGACGATTACGTGTATATTTAAATTGTCATATATGAACAAAAAAATGGGAATTACGTGCATGTTGGATAACTTTTGTTTATACCTTTGGAGAAAAGGGCAAGAGACACCCCATAGAGTTTTGTATCGTTGAAAAGTTCACCGGGGAGACCATTTTCCGACGCCGTTGATTTAAGTCCTTCAAGACAAGTCTGTTCGTTGGTGATGGCAGCACTCAGAAATGTATGAACATCCTCGGCCCTAGATAACGACAGCGTTTTGGTGGAATCAGCCGTCTGTGAGCTACTAAGGAGGTAGTCCATAGTCAGGCTGGCTAGAAATTTGCAGTCTTCGAGAGCCCCTACAGTGGATTTAGCAGCCACTTTGCCTTTCCGGTCAAGTTGAGCGTCGATCAGCGAAATGAACCGGCGGGCTCGGGAGAGGGACCTTCGGAGAGAGAAACGTCCGTAGGAATATATATCTCCGGGCTGGTTTGGAAGAACCGATCTACAATAAGATGGATCCGGCGCGAATCTACATATATTTGACGGTGATGCGGCATTTTCAGTGGCCGGTATTTCGGCGGAGAGAAAAAGAGATGGTAACAAGGAGAGGCAGGCAAGGGTGAACAAGAACATGAGTTTTTGAGACATTTTTTGGGTTTTGTTTTTGTTTTCAGCTTAATTGTGTTTTGGTTGGAGATATTTTGTTAAGTTGCTTGGATTATATATATATATATATATATAGTGTTTTGAGAATGTTGAATTTGACTATACATACAAGTTCAAGTCAATGATAATGTGTGTGTACATATTACATATATAATTGTGGCGGTGTCAAAATATTCAACATATATACCATATTGTGATAATATTCACACGCATAGATATGTCTCTCACCAAAAATTAGATAAATAGTCGCTGTAATTAAGAAGTAAATTCCATCCGTGAGGATAATAAATGGGTGTTTTAGTTTTTTTTTTTTTTTTTTTTGAATTTACTTGAAAAGTCAAAATTTGACCAAACTTCTGTTACCGCAATTTGTATAATCAGGGCAAGGGTTAAAATTGTCAACCAACGTTAGGCATTTCAAGAAAAATTTCGATTATATATATAACATGTTGGTAAAACAGCACATTACACATCAACAAAAAAGTCAAGATCTTGACATTATAATCTCTGATAGACTATAGACCATATATTGCAAATAAAATTCCTTTTTAAACTGTATACTAGGAAGGTTCCATGCATAAGGTGAATAACTTTAGAATGATACGTACACAGGACATTTGGAAAAATATTTTGGATACGAATGTAAATTAATTCGGAGTGTTACAAATGGTAATTCATTTATTTAAGTTTTGATTTTACTTCGATTGCCTATTTGCCATTGCCCAAAACGAAATGTATAATAATTTTATAGAGTTGTAACGTATCCAATTATTGATCAATTAGTAATTGATCTTGTTGCATTAAATTGGCTGGCCGGTATGATATTTTTTTTTTAAGTTAGAGGACAGGCATGAGATACGTATTTGGATATGTTTGTATACATAGTGACTCATGAAATCGAATCAGTTTTAATAGAATGCACATACATATTGATGCTTTTATTTGTCGACAGATATTGATATCTTACTTAATTCATTACCTACACATGTATTTGTCTGTAATTTCGTTATACAATATAAATTAAAATTTATTGACAGATGACAAATTATTTAGGTAAAATTCACCAAAACATATAGCCTAATAAATTTGAAATATACTTAACAAATATATATATATGTATTATCAATGTAGATTTGTGTACGTGTATGTGAAGAGTATATATCGTAGAGTACTTAACCCTAGTTGACGTAATACAAAATTCGGAACGAAAACATAAGCATAGATTTGAATGTAGCTTGTCCATTATCGAATTTTGGGTAAATATGTTTGTTGGCAGTGGCCTATCTTTTGTTGTGTAATTTCTATTCAAATTCAGACATGTGTGATATTTTTGACCAAAAAAGAAAAATGGTTTAGACTTGATACTTAAGAGACCATTTTTTATGTGAAACAATGTCTACTAACTTTTTTTTTATTCTTTTAAGTCTTAAAAATAAATTTGACTCCTAGAACTTGTGAATCATATATATCTTCCTAAAGATAACTAATAAACTTCAAAACTACATTTTTTCCAAAAAATATTCTTAAAGATATTTTTTTGGTTAATATATTTTAATAAATTTGAAAATCTAAGTAAAATCATGCGTTACGTTATAAATCATTACTTTTAAAAAAAATTGATTATTATCATGCGTATTTATTTAATAATTTCTAAATAAACTCCCCCAAATTTGGCAAGATAGGACAACGAGTTTGACTTCTGATCAATTTAACCGTGTTCCATATCCAAGTCCAAGCCTCTCTCTCGTGAGGGGGGAAATAAAAAGAGTGTCTCTAAACGGCGACGTTTTATTTGATATGAAATGAAAGTATAACGCGTGAAGAAAATTCATGCAATGCCAAAGGAGTTGGACCGTTTGCGTAACTCAAGAAAATTTAAACCACTTTTGTAAAGTCAAGCATATTTAAGATAATTTGTATATTTTAATCAAACAATTTTCATTTTTTTGTATAATGTATTTACTTAAGCAAAACCCACTAGCACTAGTTGTTCGAATTACGCGGATAAAGCATGTGCCTTCTTCATATTTAAGGCAAGTTTCGAGTCGTGTTTATTAATTATTTGACTTTCACAATTCTGCAGTAATAATCACTATTCACTGGCAAAAATAAAATATGTACAGTATACGAAGCACTTGTCCAATTAAAGTGATAATATATTTTGCCTATTGGAAAATACATTAACGGAGGTAATATGTACTGTATAAACACTATAATTAAGCAGCATAGATTTGTTCTGTTTAAGTGCTTTTGACGTAGTGGTTAGCTAAGGGACTGAGAGTGAGAGGAGAGCTTCAATATTATTTTTATTACAATTCCAAAATTTGAAGATTTAGATTCCGGCCGTAATTCTATTGCAATTTTGATCTTTAATTTATCTATAGTGTGTAAAAAAGTTAAAAATCACGTGCATTAATAGATTATTCAGTCTATTTTTCACCATCGCATACGTTTTCAGTAATTTTTGCATGTGTGATTTATGCAATCAAAAAGCCACTAAATACATAAATATATTATGATGGGCCAATAGCCGGCAATAGCATTTAGGGCATTTAGAAACTGAAAAAAAACATTGTTAAATTTAGTAGCCGTTGGGGATAGACTTGTCGTGAGTTTCCTCGGGCGAGAAGACGAAAGGGCCAACGGTGAAAAGCTTCATCTTGAGCTTGTTTTCTTTTTTTTTTTTTTTTTTTTTTTTTTTTTTTTTTTTTTTTTTTTTTTTTTTTTTTTTTTTTTTTTTTTTTTTTTTTTTTTTTTTTTGAGCTTGTTTTCTAGGAGACGATAGTTTTGGAGAATGGCTCCGCTGATCCCACGGTTGATCTCCGTCGGGAAAGAACACGTGTCAGATGGAGAAAGCTCAAGAAACGCCCTGCACTCTTTGATCTTCATCAGTTTCTTGTAATCCTTCACCTCCGACGAAGAAAGCGTCGCCAAGAAATAACCCTTCGCATCCGTTGCTTGACTAAGCACCGTCACATCCTCCGCTTCATAACCATATTCATCAGCTCTCTCACATGTCACTCTCGCCACTGCACCTGTCCACATATATCAAACAAAGACTTAGATGAGACCTTAAACTCAGATCCTAGCTAGTTTACAATATTTATATACATGATGAGATTTACCTTGGAGAGGGGTAAGCTTAGATCCTTGTTTGCAGTAGATGAGACCTTGGACTCCAATCATCGAGGAAAGCAGTTCCCCTTCGGTGATTGTGGCTACTCCGGCGGCCAACAGAGACAAGAGAAGCATCATGTAGGGAATGAAGAAAATCGAACAAGTTTGGGCCATTTTTTTAGTTTTATTATGTATATAAATGTATGATAGATAGATGTTTAATTTAAATGTGTTTTTGTTGATGAATGATAGGTTGTACGATGAGAGTTATATAGGGTTTTAGCAATAAGGTTAATAAATCCAAAATTATATGAGAATAAGGGATCTGACTTGGGCGCACGTTTTAGCTCGTGATCCTAATCATTGCATTATTATGCACCCAAAAGTGACTTTGATACATTAGAGGACGTGCAGCCACTTTTTTTTTTTTTTTAAAGCGATCCTGTTTTAGTTTCAATTTCGTTCGACGATAAAGCGAGTCTCTTCTTTTTACCATAAAAATAAAATCGTTACATACCTTTTCCCTTAATTTACGTACTAATGGTAATCTTTGTACTTTATCTATTTGAGATTTGACATAAAAATATTAAATTAAAGCGTTTATTACCAGTTACCAGCACGTTGAAAGGAAAAACCCAAAAAGGCTAGTCTGTAGACAACATATAAGACGAAAAAGGAAAGTCCCAAATAATGTATTTGCAGTCGCACACGTTTTTCCACTCTTTAAGAATCTTTCTAATGGAACCGCGGTGATATATGGCCGTCATTAATATAGTTCTAATCTACGCAAACATTGTTATGGATCGAATTAGGATTTAAAAAAACATCTTAAATAATTTATTAAATCTACCAAGGTGCTTTTAATATATGTGTGGTTGACAAAAAAAAAATCTACCAAGTATTTATTTAAAGGAGGTTTTATGGTAATCATAATGACTAATATACATATAACCCTCTTATTTAATTTTAGCGCTTTTAATGTCATTGTTCAATCAAACACCTATTGGATGAAAGATTTGTACTGAAATATAATGATATGTTGTTATATCAATGTGCATTAATCACCGAAGTAACATCTTATATGTATTCTCTTTTCTTGTTGACAGCATCTTCTTATCAGGAAACTAATGATGATTTCATTAATGGATTATTATTCATCAACATGGTAAGAGCATAGCCAAGAATAAAAAAATGAAAATAAACATATATAAACCGCGATCTAATGATTGATTGTGATCCCTAGTAAACGGGTTTGGGAGCCACGGGGCTAGAAAAATAGAAAGGCTCAAGGGTGTAGAGGGTCAAGTTGTCGTGGCTAAGGAACTTGGAGTTTTCGGGAGAGAGTGGAGCTCCGGTGACACCTTTGTTGACATTGGTCGGAGTCTTACATGTGTAGACCGGAGAGCTCTCGAGCTTCACTTTGCAGCTACTGATGTTCTTCACCTTGTGGGAGAGTCCGTACGTGATGAAGTAGAAGTATCCCTTCAAGTCCGTTGGGTAGCTAGAGATTGTAAGTTTGTAACCTTAGCCACTAGCTTTCCGTGTGAGTCCACGATAGGACACACAACCTTAACCTTGGCCCCTGTCAAGTACATTACCGGTTTGGCTCAGTCGTAGACAAACATTTTTTGTTTTTGGTAACATGTCATGGAATGTAACACATAAAATCGAAAATGTAGTTGCACCTTGGATGGGGTAGGTTTTGTAGCCAGATTTGCACAAGATGAAACCTTCGATGGCCATGTCAGGGTTTGGTTTTGGCAAGTATGGAGTCTTAACCGGTGATGTGTAGGTGGTAGTTGGTTTGGGAACGTAAGGTTGTGGTGGGCCTGGTGGCGCATAGTAATCGGCAGTGGCCACAACCACCACCATCGTGAGGAGGAGGAGGTTAGCGGTGGTGCATGTGGATGCCATTGTTAATAGCTTGTGCTCTTTCGTATTGTTTGGTTGTTTAAAGTATGATCTCAAGGCATGGCCTCCTTATATATGTAGAACACAATGTCGACGGAAAATATCTTAAGATACAAGTGTCAACTAGATGTTGGATGGAAGAGACATAATTGGGTGCACGTTTAAATGTATATTTCACCACCAAAATCTAATAATATTGATCGAGAAATGTATTTGGTTTAATTCTTTACTTAGAAAAGTAAGTACTTATATGCAAGCATGATTAGATAAATTAACTTAGAATCATCATTTGATAGGAATTATGCCATGTAATAATATCTCGATGACTCGATGTAGGAGTAGAAGTAAATGTTTTCTAGTAATATTGGTAGTCGGTACCTTAAATTTAGAAAGCGTTTTGGTTCAAATGACGACTGCATATTCTATGATTAATTAAGTGAAATTTGGATAGAATCAACTTATTATTATTTATAATTTGTTAATGGTAGTTGCAAAAGGTTATAGAGCACAGTAAGTAAATTAGAGGATATGTATAAAAGTAGTAAAAGTTTCTAGAAGAACTTGGTCGTCAAGCAAAGACTGCAACAACTCGTTGTCTGTATAAAACCCAACCCAAAGTCTCTTTCTCTTTTAGGACTCAGTAGTCAGTACAAAACAAAAACGTCTTGTTCTAGTTTGGATAGTTGGAAGCATTAAAGAAAAAATGTGTGGGGGAGCTATCATTTCTGATTTCATCTGGGCGAATTCTTCGTTGGCTGAGTCAGAACCGAGTCAACTCGGCTCTGTTAGCAGCAGCAAGAAGCGTAAACCCGTCTCAGGTACAACACTTTGGTTTCGAGTTTTGTTTTTTTTTTAAACTGAATATGCGTTTCTGATTGGAGAATATTGTCGAACAGTTGGTAGGCAAAGAGATGGGAAGCGAGAGAGGAAGAATCTGTACAGAGGGATAAGGCAGAGGCCATGGGGCAAATGGGCAGCGGAGATTCGTGACCCGAGGAAAGGTGTACGTGTCTGGCTTGGCACATTCAAAACCGCCGACGAAGCTGCTCGAGCCTACGACGTTGCAGCTATCAGAATCCGTGGCCGGAAAGCCAAACTGAATTTCCCAAACACTCAAGTAGAAGAAGCCGATACAAAACCAGGGAATCAAAATGAGCTGATTTCGGAAAACCAAGTAGAGAGCTTGTCGGAGGACCTGATGGCGTTGGAGGATTACATGAGATGCTATCAGATTCCGTTTCCGGACGACCAATCGGCGACTGATCTTGGAAATTTATGGAGCTATCAAGACGCCAACTAAATCTACTTATTTCCTGGTTTACTTCCTTTCAATTTACCGGCCGGTTTGCTCACCGTCCTTGTTTCCTCGTTAATACGCTAATCTACTTGTTTTTTATATAACAATCAAGTCTAATTTGTTTCCATCAATATTTTAGAGTAAAGCTTCAATTGTCTTAAAATAGTTTTTAGTGCTTTATATAAATAGTTTTGCAAGAACAAACACACTAAATACCGTCGTTTACAATGTTCACCGTGTTTTTTTTTTGGTTTAGATAAGATGAAAGTTGTAGGTAGTGTACGACTGTACGTACCTTCATCTGAACATATATGAATGATATTATACTTTTTTTTCTTTTTCGACTGAATGATTCTGATAGCTCAAAAGAGCAAGATTTACAATCATACCCAAAAAAGAGGGATCCAAGACAATCACCATCAGAGAAGAGAATACTAAAAGCTCAAAAGAGCAAGGTTAAATATTTAAACAGATATGATATTAAACAAGGCGAAAAAAAAAGAAGAAGATATGATATTATACAAACAATTCATATTTAAGTTTAAGATTCTCGTTTTGTTTTCAACACCTAAGAGCATGATTATCAAGGGTGTCTTAAAAATGGTTCTTAAGAATATTAAAGTAATAAATTTAAAAATGGTTCTTAAAAATGGCTCTTAAGTGTGTATTTGTTTCTTAGGTAAGCAACCCATCTTAGCTTTAAAGCTTATTTGAGAATTAATTTTAATCATTTAATTGCTAAGATCATCTTAAGAAAATCTTAAGATCCTTCCTTTAATCATGGTCTAAGTTTTTTTGTTTACTTAAAAAAACAATAAAAATATTCAATATTTAATATTTAAAATGTAAAGTATGGACAAAAAAAACTAATTCAAAATAAAATAAAATGTAATTATGGAGACAGTCTCGGAGAAACCGCGGTTGGCGGCGGCGGAGCGGAATCTGTTGGCTTGACGCCGCACATGGTTTCATCGTCCAAAGGTCTGTGTTCTTTTCAACACCTTTACGCCACGTCATAAGCCTCGTTCAATTTGAGGTCTAACAAAAGCCCAGTAAAGCCAATCCAATTTTAATCGGCCCAAAAAGTGATAAATCCTAGCGGTAAAAAGGCTCGTACTGTGAGCCCAGCGAGGAGAGAGAGACAGACAAAGAGAGTTGGTGAAAACAAAACTCAGACATTCTTCTCGCTCTTATTCAACATAAAAAATTGATACATAGAGAAGATGATAGTTTGGCCTTACGATGAAGAACAATGTTGCCCTCCCAAGAAAATTTGAATTATATAGTTTGTCGGATTTGCTCATTTTTATTATAACCTAAATAAAGCTGGTAATTGAAGCTTTGGCTCCAAAAAGAACTATCAATCGGAGGGACCAATCATCTTCTCAGGAACAACAAGAGTATCAAACTCTTCCGCAGTAAGAACGCCTAGCTTCAGAGCTGCGTCCTGTAGGATTAAATTAAAACTTGAGGTTTAACAAACAAGAACCTATTTACAGTAAATTTTTGAAATCTTCGTTGAATAAGGTTCAAAATCCAATATAGAGAGAGCACAGCAGATATAATTGCTATCAAACTGCTGATGCAGGCATGAACATCTTTCTCTTGTTGCCAATCAATTTCAATTCTTTCGTGACAAATCATGATAAAGGGTTTGTTTTTTACCTTCAATGTACATCCTTCTTTGTGAGCTTTCTTGGCAACTGCTGCAGCATTGTCATAGCCGATTTTCTGGTAGAGGAGATAAGGATTCGAAAACTCAGCATCGAAGTAAATTCATTTGTAATTTTAAAGGGAAAATGGATGACATAAAGGCGGAGTTCAATATCTGGACTTACCGGATTCAATGATGTCACAAGCATAAGAGACTACAGAGAAATACATAGAACAAATAATCAGTTCCCAGAAATCATTTTCACTCCATGGACAATTTTGAGACCAACAAACGAGAGCCTACCTCGTGCAATAGCTTTGAGATCCTTTCTCTGTTGGCCTCTATGCCCCTCACACAGTTTTTCTCAAACGAAGCTGAAGCATCTGCTATTAATCTGACGGACTGTCAAAGAGGCGAGATCAAATGGTTAAGACTGGTATATTTTATATAAAATCAAAGAAACAGAAGTACAACGAAAATGATTGACATACATGCAAAAGAGCGCTTGCGATCACCGGCTTGAATACATTCAATTCGAAATGACCATTTGACCCACCAACTGTCACAGCTACATGGTTTCCCATAACCTGCAATTTTATTGGATGCAACCCAAACAGTCAGGAACAATACAACCTTAGCATTTAGATTCATAGGTCAGTACTAAGAATGTATTGATAGATGGGACTTACCTGAGCACAAACCATAGTCAAGGCCTCACACTGTGTAGGATTTACCTTCCCCTGAGAAAGAGATAAAAATTCATTTGAATCAAAACTCATGAAAAGGAGAAAGTATGGGAAAAGGAAAAGGACATAAGAGCAAAGGAAGATTGCATTCATACAGGCATGATACTGCTTCCTGGCTCATTTTCAGGTAAAACTAGTTCACCGAGACCACATCTTGGGCCACTATATAAAGACATGTTAAACCATGAGAACATAGTGCATTTGAAGAAAGAAAAAAATAATCCCTAAAGATTAGATAGATACCTTCCAAGAAAACGTATATCATTGGCGATCTTCATCAGCGATGTGGCGATTGTGTTAAGTGACCCACTGGTTTCAACACAAGCATCGTGTGCAGCCTGAAAAAAGCAGAATAATTTAGCAACTGATTTCACCATTCAGAAACATCTTGTCTGGTTGGCACCAGAGACAGAGCTGGGAATGGGTTTCGTGTCAATAAATAATAGAGGTAGGTTGAAGGCTACCAGAGCTTCAAACTTGTTTTCTGCAGTGACAAATGGCAAGTTTGTTTCTTCAGCTACTGCAGCAGCTATCTTTACATCAAACCTGTACAGATATTACTAGTGTTACTAACAGTGGACTAAGCCCACTAGTAAAACATCAAATTTAGGAGATGAACTTGGGATGGAATTATAGAAATAAAATTAGAAATGAGATATACCCTTTCTTAGTGTTTAATCCTGTCCCAACCGCAGTTCCACCTTGTGCAAGCTGGCCAAACATTTTCAGCAAGTTAGAGATAGTATAAACTGGAGAAGTACAGGAAATCAGATCCCCCAAAGATATCATTTCCCAAACCTGATAGATGCGAGGAAGAGTGCAGGTGACTCTATTTAGTCCATACTTAACCTGCAGGTGAGTTCCAGATTGTATGTGATTTTCAACTTTGTTAGACAAACACGGTTTTCTGAACAAACCACTTACCTGAGTAGCATAGCCACCAAATTCTTGTCCTAGTGTCAAAGGTGTAGCATCTTGAGTGTGAGTTCTTCCAATTTTCACAATATCTTTGAACTCGAAGGACTGCCAGAAACAAGGTAAGTTTGGAAAAAATTAGAATGCAGAGCAGATAGACCATAAAGCCCAAGTGCAAATGCAACAGGAATGCGAAGAGGTCTAGAAAAGCAGGATTATATAACAAAGTGTCAGGGGCAGAAGATGCTCCTTAAACGCAACATTGCAACATCTACAAAGAACCTCTCACATACAAATAGTACCACACTGAACTAAGATCAGAAGTGATCCATGATACTATTGAGATCAGAGCAAGTTTTATTTTAAAAGAGTCTTTTGTTGCAGTTTAGTGACTAGATCAAATGTGTCACTTGAGAAGGAGCAAAAAAAAAGTCAGACCTTAGATTCCAAAGTGCTATGCAAAGTTTTTAAACTAGGGATGAGCCTCGAATTAATCTCGGTTGCAGCTGCAATGTGCATGACCTAGACAAAGCCAAAACAATAAGACCGTCAAATAGAAGTTGACAGGGAAGTGAGCCAACATATATTAAAACTTTAAGCATGTAAAAGTATTGGTAGATGGAATGCAAATCAAAGCTTACAGTTGGAAAAGTGTCGTTAGAAGATTGTGATCTATTAACATGGTCATTTGGGTGCACACATTTTTCACCACGTTTGCGACCAAGAATCTCAGCTGCTCTGTTAGCAATGACCTGTGAAGAGCAAAAAGCCTTCTCTTGTAGCTAGCTATATAGAATGAGATCCTCAACGCATGTCTCAAAAACTGCAAAGAAATTACCTCATTAGCATTCATATTACTCTGAGTACCACTACCAGTTTGCCAGACAACAAGGGGGAAATGATCATTGAGCTTTCCCTCAGCTACTTCCTGAGCAGCTTGCATAATAGCTTTTCCAATCGTTGGATCAAGACCATACTCCATGTTAACCTGTAAAATTATATTAACTCAATTCATCACGAACCAAAAACGAGAAAGCAAAGGAGAGAATTCAGATGCAAATTAACCCCAAAATCCCAAAACCAAAAGCAAAGGAGTGTTACCTTGGCAGCGCATTTCTTCAAGACGCCAAAAGCGCGGACAATTGGTTCAGGCATTCGCTCGCGCTCACCACCGATTTCGAAGTTCTGCAGCGACCTCTGCGTCTGGGCTCCCCACAATCTGACACACAACAAATAAAACACGGTGAAACGTTTACCTCGGGAAGGAACTTATCAACGTTTCAGGTAAAGATCAGATCCCGAACTTATCGGAAGGAACTTGGATCGGCCCGAAGGTATCCCTCTCCTCCCTAAACGATGTCGAATAAGATCTCAGCGATGTGGCATAACGCAGCGCCGTCGCAGTTGTTCCGCCGGAGAGCCGCCGCGACGCGACGTAAATCGCCATGGATTCTTCTACCTGACAGTAAAACTGCAGTCAACAAAGAGGCGAGCGAAGAATAATCAAATTACGCATTTCTCAAACCAGAATAACAACACTACGAATCTGTAAACGTAAACAGCAAAAACAAAAACCTTGGAAGACGAAGATGGAGAGTTGAGAGAAGACGACGGATCAAGTCGCAGAAGAGCACAGAGAGAGAGAGAGAGAGGAGATAGGGCAACACAAAAAAAAAAAAAAATTATAATATTCGAGAAAACGATTCAACGAATCAATCAACTGGGTTGGTCGATATTTGAAAAGGGGGTATGGGGACGATAAAGATTTTATTTATAACAGTACAATGCTTTTTCTCAAATAACTTTTCATTATATTACAACGGATTTTACATATTTCTAATAAAATATTCTTATATCTATTTTTGATACTACGCAAGATAGCCAAAGTTGAAACTAAATTAGAAGAAATGCAACAAGTCTCTGATTTGAAGAGAAACATATAGAAATATACTAAAAAAAAGCCTCTCAAGCAAATAGTTTACATACAAATCTTTCATAGTTTTATGTTCAGCAGCTAGTGGAAGAATATACATAGAACAGAAAAGTAAAACAAAACCCAAGAAAGAGAGCAACAAGAAGAAACTGTTGTTGCATTGTCTAGCTATTGTCTTTGTCTGTGTTATGTATATAGAAAGAAACTCGCACAACCAAAGAGAGAAGAAGAAGAAACAATAAAAAACCAATGGAAGAAAAATAAACAAATCAAAACGAATTAAAAAGCCATGTGAGTGTGTATGTATGTATCCGTGTGAGTGACTGGCCTTCAATGTCTCGCGTTAGTAGCTTTCCGCTTCATATCAGCAGGACCAAACTGTTTCGTGCCACGAGGACCATTCGCTACCTTCTGTGAAGCTGAAGGTCGTGAAACCGTGTTGTTTGAGTTGTTCCTGCATTTTTTGGAGATATTCAAAAGAAACTGTTAAAGACTCTATATTGTTGTTTCATATGTTTTGTACAGAGTAAAGGACACTTTACCTGGATTGAGGACTTCTTATCGGTTTTGAGACGGGTTTCTTGGGTTTTGACTCAATATTGCTTCTTGTAGGTATCTTGGTGGATGGTTAAATTGCCAGAGCAAATCTGGCTCAGATGAGTCACTTGTGGCTGCATCTAGATCGTCTGTGATGTTGTTGTTTCCCATGAAGATGTTGTAAGAATGTTCAGAGAATATTCTTGAAGTGTCTGAAGCCAAATCTCTCCTGTAAAAATCTTCGGCAGAATACCAATCCCATTGTCTGTTGTGGCTCCTCCCCAAAGACTCTCCACTCTTCTCATCTCGTCTTGCCTGTTATTCACCATCACCTTATCAACCCACTCGCTGGACCCGAAACTTCGGTCATCCTCTCTGTAGGCTTGCCCTGGACTTGCTACTGGTGGCCAAGGTGGTGAGTTCACTGTAATCTCCTCCACTTCACAGCTCTCAGATTTCTTTGTCATGATGTTATTGTTATGAATCTGCAATCACTCAGAAAACAGTGTCCAGTTGAGACCTGATTTTAAATCATAGAGATGGTGCTTGAGAAGAGAAGAATCACCTCTACTTCACCAGTTTTCGCTTTGTGTTTCTCAGAGCCACCAGGAGTTGTCAAGATGTTGTTCTGCTGTGACTCTGCTTCTTTTCTCGCGAGTGCTGCTTTTAGAGTAGCAATCTATAAACAAGCAAAGCCCATGTGTGTGAGACAATCAAATACTATCAACCAAGAAAGTAAAACTATCAGATTCAGTTGAAGCAAAAAGAGAAAAAACCTGTTCTTTGAGTTCCTTAACATCTGAAGTATCATTGTTCACTCGTGCAGCACCGAGCTCAACCGTAGCTACTCTCTCTGCAAACTTCAAAGTGCTTATTGTTTCCCCAACTGCATCTGCCTCAGGACTAATGTGGACAAACATCAATGTCTTTGCTTGTCCTCCTGATATAACATATTTGCAATCCCAAGTTAAGAAAAAGGTGAGTTATTAATTAGCTGCAAATATTCGGGAATCTTTTACTAGTATCCTTTTACCAAGAGAGTCCTGAAGGAGTTGTGTGAGTTTGCTGTTTCTGTAAGGAACATGTGGGTTCTTGTGAGCTAGCGAAGCAATCACATCTCCTAAAGCAGAGAGAGATCTATTGATGTGCTTGTGCTTCTTTTAGTCTGTCTCCAGTAACCTCGGATTTGTCTACCCTTTCACTGCCTGCTAGATCCACAAGATGCATACATCCTCGAAGAACAGCTCCTGAAGTCAAGTCTCTTCCTTGAACATGAACAGTCAAGCAGCTGCACAAAAATTAGATTGAAAAATGTTATATTGAGTAAGACATTTGAAGATTATTGTTCTCACTGTTCTGAAAACATTTTCCCTTTTACCTATGAGAACGACTGCTTCGATCATTCAAGGCTGTTGATCCAACGGCTCGATTCTTATGCCCAGTTTTCATTAGATCAATAACATCAAATGTTGAAGAGACTGGAACAAGACTTGCATCCGGCACACTTAGACCCTTTTGAGAGCTATTCCTGATCTCTAACGTACCAAAAATGTTAAGGAATATGAAACTAAAACATGAAATGATTCTCTCTCTCCTAATCAGAACATTAAGAAGTATAACCATTCATGAAATAAGGATATCTTTTGTTGCTTCCATCAGTAACCAAAAGGTCTCTGACTTGCTCATTGTAAATTTCAATCATCTGAACAGCAATATCGTAGCGGAATGTGTCTTTTCTTTGTTCCGCAAGAAGAAACAAATCACCAAGTGCTCTGTAATTAACTCCCTGGCTCTTCTCCGTTAGATCTCTTGGTCCACTCTAGAAAATTTACAAAAGTGAAAACATTATAATTTCTCTAGTTTCAAAGTGTTACAGTCTTCAAAATTGATAGTTAACTATAATCTTACCATTGTGAATGTTTTTCCTGATCCAGTTTGACCATATGCAAATATGCAGACATTGTATCCATCAAGAACAGAACGGACCAATGGCTGCATATCAGAAAATACCTCTTCTACAAAAAGCAAGATAGATCCTTCAGGTTAAATTCAATCACTGGAGAATAACAGCAAGGCATTTCAATTCCATTACCTTGAGTTGCAGATGGGCCAAAGACTTTGTTGAAAGTAAAGGATTTGAGTGATTTTCCATGTCTAGATGCAGTATTAATCCCTATGGTATCATCCTCCATGTTCCCAATTGTACTAGAAAAGCTGGATTGTCCCGGCAAAAATGGGCGCACCCGACAATAAACACGGATGCTACCCTTGAGGTCCTGCACTTGATTATAAAGTTTTCGGTTTTCTTCAAGAACTCGGTGATAGCCAGAAGCAGCATGAGCAAGGCCATGAACGTGCATCCCTGTAGACAGATATAGATCTATTAGTGTCAAATTCTTGGATATCCAAAAAGCCATCTGAGAAAGTAAGAGAAGAAAAATCTGAATACCAAGAGAAGAGAACTCTTCTTGAAATTTCTTCTGCATAAATTGTATACCAGCTCTTGTTGTGTAGAGTGTCTGCCTGAGTCCCTATTAAACATAAAGAACAGCAGATACACTCAGAATCTGTGCTATCCTCAACTCAAAGAAATTGTGAGAAGTTTGGAGCAATGTAGTGCTTACTTCTATATCTTCTTGTTGTTGGTTGAAGATTGTCAGTTGTTTAGATTGTCGATTTTTCATCTCTTCGTCAAGAATCTGACTTTTGTGATTGGTTTCATCTTTCTTTATTGCTTTGAAACTCTTCTCTTCCCTCTACAAGGCAAGGCACTTCATTAATCAGCAAAATCCCTTAAGTTATCTTTTACAGAAAAAGATTGAAGACTCTACCTCTCTTTCACCAAGAGGTTTAAGAAGTGATCTGTTGTTCTGTGACGAAGTCGATTCTCTTGGAGCTGCTCTAACCTTCACGTGACAGAAATTCTTAGATTAGAAGAATTTTGACACAAGGGAAGAATATATTTTGTGAACTAACCAATGAACCAAGAGACAGAAGAAACTAGAGACTAACCAACTCATACTGATTTGTAACTCGATTTTCAAACTCTTCGACTACTTTGCTCAGCAGAGATTCAATCAGCTGTTAACCACAACATTAAGCACTTACGTCAAGACACAAAGCCAGACGATTTAAAGTAATCATAAGAAACAGGAAAAGCTTTATATATAGCAGAGCAGCTAAGTGAACTAGTCTGAAACTTACTTTGGGCACATCCTCGGGCTTTTTATCTGATAGAACAGCGCGAACAAGTGTGCTCAAGGAACCGGGACTGGACTGAAAACATAGGCACAAAGACACATAAACATCAAACATTCCACTTCATAACACAAAACCAACCAGAGACAATTGAAGAGGCCAACCAGCTTGTTAGAATCATTCTCGGAGGGAATTTTCTCATTGTTGATCGAAGAGGTTCTGGATAAAGAGTTCATGAATGGCTCTGAGTTTTTTCTCACAAATGAGGATTTCCCAAGTGCAGGAGGCTTTATGTTGCCACCAAATTTCCAAACTCCAATTCCACCACTTTGTTTCCATTCGTCATACGATTTGATTGCCAAAACACAATTCACAACTCGAGAAGCATTTCCTCCCTACAAAAAAAGAGAGATGCATATTCATGAGCAGTTCTTGAACATTCTCTGAGAAATCTCAAAATCCTCAAAATCCTGCTACATACTTGCTCAAGATCAGATGCCTCAAATGTTGGAAACCCCATTTCCTGTATAGCAACGAGGAAGTTCCTAACATTCTCAAAATACTGAAATGCTGATAACGGCGCTCCATCCGCAACAAGAATGGCATCACAAGGACTTTCCACAACCTGACGAGAGATCAAATTTCTCAAAACCTGCTGCTAAACCCATATATATTAAGGAAAAAGGAAGATTATGGTTTCACCTTAGAAACAGCTCCAGGTTGAACCTTATTGAGGACTTTGCAAAGGATAATTCCACTTCTTAATCCAAGCCTAAGCCCTTCTTCTGTTGGCTCTGCAGGCAAATCCTTAGCTCCAACAACTCCAACCATCTTTCTCAGCCAATTAGCCGCCTCATATCTCCTCGATGCTACGCAAATGCAGATAAACCATAAGCTCTTTAATTCTCTAGAATTTAACAAAACTATCAAAAGCTAAAAGCTAGTAGTCACACAAAGCTATTCAATTTCTACAATAAAATTTTAAACCCAGAACAACAATTTTAATCAGATCAAAGTTCAAACATTCTCTGTTAAATTAATCATCGATGCTCAAGTAACAGCTTTACACAATTCACGAAAAGAAGAAGGGAAAAAGAAAATGATTAGATACCAGCTTCTTCAGCTCGACGAGACACTAGATCATGATCTCTAAGCCCATTTCCATGTTGCTGCAACACATCCTCCATTACCGAAGCCACCGTGAAGCTTAATCCTCCATCCTCCGTCGCAGTAGCCGCCATGATCAACTCCGTACTAATAATAATAATCTCACAGCATCAAAAACGAAACCCCAAAGTAGGAAACTTCACTGCGAATGACACTAGTCCGATCCAAATAAGATCAGAGAGAGATAGAGAAACGGTAGAAAGAAAAAAAGATAGAGAATTTTTTGTTTTATTGTTTCCTCGTTAACAAGTTTGGAGTGATTTTTAAAAGGTAATGAGAGATTTAAAAGAAAATAAAAAAAATTTGTGAACTCATAATCTCCATGAATGGTCTCACAAATACAAGGTTGTAAAGCTAACTGCTTTATACTCTGTCTTCTTCACTCTTCCTCCTTCTCTCTCTCTATTACTCCGAACCTCTAGCTTCGTTTTTTTTCCCCTCCCTAACCAAACCCAATTTTTTTTTCTCTTTTGACACGAGATCACGCGAGAATCTATTTCGGTTAGCCTCTACCGTTTGGATTTTATCAAAACCTTACTATTTATATCTCTATTTAAGTTCGTTACCATTTACGATATTATTATTGCTTAAATTGGATTATATCATCTTATCAATGATAATTGTTCCTTTTATTACTAGATGATACTACTACAATTTCATTATTACAAGTATCATTTTTAATTGAATCCAAGATCATTGCATACTTTTCTAGGAAGATGGTCAAATTAATTTTTGCCGTTTCAAGAAAATTTAGTGGGATCGTGTTTTATTTGTATTATTAGTAACCATGAAAACGTAATGTGATAATTAATACTAGTATTGTTCATTACTCCAAATTGTATATTTTTCTATATAATCAATTCATTTATATGTTCTATTAGTATTTTAAAACCTATTTGTTATATTAACACCCATAGCAAAAAATTAAAAAATCTTATTTGTAGGAATGGATCTCCAAATTTACATAAACATTTATTACTTTATTTTCTATATTTTTTTTGTTCATAGCTCGTGAAAAGACAATATAATTAAGTTTCTTTTTTTTAATGTAAGGTTATTATAAAGATGAGATAACTGATGGATCGTTAAAACCAGCAACAAATCGATGTAGCTAGTAGAACCGTAGTTGTGAATTAGTTGATTCCATGTGTCTTTGCAATGCTTTAGAAGCAAAGAAAGAAAATTTATAAAAGTGATACTTTAGTATTGAGCGAAACAACAATTAATTACAATAAAAGCCTTTAACAATAAGAAAATTAATTACAATGATTTGTTATTTTTATAATGTTGTTATATAAAAGGAGAATGTTAGGCGAGACATTCCTTTCCAAATTATACCTTGAGAGTTAGTTGAAAGTTACTGCAATTAGGTCCATTACCCAATTACTATTTTATTCTCGTTTTTTGCCTAATAAAACATCCATTTCATTATTTGGTAACTAACATAGGATTCTTCCCATCAAAACTATGTAATATAACGGTTGTTTAATTTATTACGTAATATTCTCGTTAAAATATAATCATCTTCAGACATGACTTTAGATCATTAAAAAGTAACTCGAGTAATATTAAAAGAAAATTATAGCTCCTCTGTGAAGAGTTGTTGACTTGTTGTATTAGCACAGTTAGTTCGTGTATCTTAGTGTAACTCAGACAAAATTAATCATGTAATTAATATTGATCATTTTTCTCATAACATAACTGGCGCACTTAGGGACATGGACTTATATATAATCACGGTTTTGAATTCCATGTCGATCGATAATAAACAATGTATATGGGCAACGTGTCAACATCCTACGGTGTCAAATGAGATCATCACACCACCAAACATTGACGGCGATATTTTCTAAGATTATATATGTACATATCATATAATTAATAATAATAATTTCAACTTTAAGAAAACAATTGCTAAATAAAGGAAAAATATGGTAAAGATAGAGAGACGAACCAAAGTGGGTTAGCTTCAACGTTCAAAAAATTCAAATCAGCGCCTCGGAGCCGGACCTAATCAGGTTCGGAAAACCGAGCCTAGCCTGTAACCCCACGTAGAGCGTCTTTGACGAGGACCCACGTCTCACAAAGAAAATCGAATGTGGTTGGTGCTACGACCGACTGTCACCCAAGTCAATAACACGAACGAATCGGCAACTGCCACGTGGATTCGGTTACATTTTCTTTTTTTACGAAGAAGAGAAAAGACCACTCGCCGACGTTGGCGCGTGTCTCACCCACGCTTCCTTCACGCCTAACCAAACCAAACAAAATAAGCATAAAGATTTTTTTCTTTCTCCAAATTGAAAATTTGAAATTTCAAAATGTAACCATATCAGAGGAGCCGGCTAATATAAAAAATTAATAATTGATTTGGTGATGAAATAGTAGAACCATTAATATATCATCATTATCTAAACATTATAAATCACTGTAATTAATTACCTTTAGAAAAAACTTTTGATTAAACAAAATTGAGGAGAAAGAATAAAGATGAAAAACAGAGCATGTGGGATTCAATCATAGTTCCATGACAGTTTTTGATGTTTCAATACCTTTGCTTTTTTTTTCTAAGTGATTAAAGCATCTTTTATCCCCTAATAATCTACCTTTTATTCCATTGTTTTAAAGGGATTAGCACAAAAATAACATTTATATTTGTATATATATATGTATATATAGATATATATCATAATAAAAACTCTGACTACACTTTTCATAAAATGAGACCTAACCTGAAAATCTTATAATAAGTGTTAGATTATTATAGCTAGCTAGGACTAGGAGTTGCATTTTTTTTTTTTTTTTTTTGTATGAAATAGGAGTTGCAATTTTTTAAAATATTATTTGTTTGTTAAAAGGTTTGTTGCAAATTTGAAGTAAAAGCATTATGGTAAAACATAACGGCGTCCGTCAGCTAAGTTTTACCCATCATCCTTAAGCTCTTGAACTGTAATCACGACATAGGAGATGATTAGTCATACTAATAATTAATGCATTAGCTAACTACTAGTATTGACTTTATTTACTGTAAAACATCCTTGAAAAAAAAAGGAGTATTTGTATTAGAAATTAAACTCACCGCAGTGAGATCACATGTAATCCGATCCCACAAACATGATTGAAATCGTATGGGGGAATTACAAATTGCTGCCATCAATTCACATGTTGTCACAAAAGATGTACCTTCGATTCATATGTTTCCTTTGTGGTGTGCAACCAAGAAAACAAAATGTAAAACCGATCTCGAACAAATGCAGTTAGTGTGAATGGACGAAATAGTGATTAAATGATGATTTATTAGCGAGTCAAAACTTTATCTATTTCAAAAATATTAAAATAATTGAAACATTTTTTCATATATTTTTTTGTATGAATTGATAAAACTTAACTTATAGTACAACTATTTGCATACATAGGGTAAGTGGTTGTGCAGTTAGCCATACAAATTTGTTGAATATCAACGCAAAATACATTTACCAAACAAACACACCTTTTGCATCCATAGAAATGAGTTCTTTTTGTTTGCCTTTAAAATGGATGAAACCGTAAGTAAGAGATTCATTTTAATATCACATTACAACAATTTAAGACCAGTGAAAAAAAAAGAAAAAAAATGTTTTTGATAGATAGATCATAGATATCAAAAACGAAAAGCAAAGTGCACCAACAACCCATCATTTTCATTATTATTCGATTTCATTGGCCTTTTCCTTTTCCTTTTCATTTAATTTAATTTTATTTAAAATATATATATAATATCATGGATCCAAAGCTCATCTAACAGCTATAGACAAATCATTGGTCCTTGAAGATCTACTGTACAGTAGCATGAAGCCCAGACATTCGATGATCATGGCGGATGAGAGACCATAAAAAAGGCCCAAAAAGAGATAAATAAAAGAATCAGTGTTTTTACACTAATATTCTTCTTTGTGGGTCTACAGGTTTCAATCCATTCTTCAGATTCTGATTTCTCCAACAGAGATATATAAAGTCCCATAAATGAACTTCTATTTTGAATCATTTCCCAAAAGGGGAAACTTTTTTAACTGTGTAAAGTAACTTTTAATCGTCATCATCAAAAAAACAAACCAGATTAAAGTATAGAGCTTTGCTCAGAAGGTATATGAGTGACGAGGAAACGATGCACCATTTCGAAGCTAGTGAAAGTTATAACTGCTGCAGGAGTTGTTCTCAGGAGATTCGTGGCGCAGCCTCTGTAAAAACCCGGGAACCCATCTTTCTCAAACACTTTCTTGATGCAATCTCTTACTCCTGAGTAACGTTTCTCACTGTGGTGCCCTTGCTCTTGAAGCCTGGCTCGTACTACCTGCACGCCGCGAGATCAATATAAACCCACCAACCAAACTGATAACTATAGGAGTAGAGGTTTGTACCTCGTGCGGGTAAGTTAATGTGGATGCAAATATCTTTGCAATCGAAGAGGCAACTGCTACATCACGAGCATTGAGGTTATCGACTGATTTATCACCTGTTGAGTTCACAAATCTTTATCTTATCATATCTCCACAAAGATTTCACCTTTTTTTGGTTTAATTCATCGAATTCACAAAGATTTATGGGATCAATTTACCTTTCTTGGCCAAGTAGACTTTGATCATCTCATATGTAGGAAACTGAATGGCAACATGACTGATACCAGCTAGTGCAGGCACAAGACCACTGTTTTGTAGCACAAAGAGGGAGAGAAAGGAAGACATTTAATAAAGACATTTGATCAGTTAACAGAAAAATAGTGTTGGCCAGATGAAAAACCTGTACAATCCACGAATTCCCTCCTCGTAAGCTATTCTCCTTAAAGCAGACAGTGTGCTTTTGTATGGCACTATACCCACTCTCATTCCTTGAGTCTGAGGAAGAGTCAAAAAGGTGTTGGAAATAGATTCTTATTGTAACACAAATTTACATCAATGTTTGGTGAGGTTCTTCAGGACTAAATTGCATAATACCAAATACCAAATAGCTAAAGGAAAGGCAGGTCTATACTAACTAATTAACGTTCCCCTTTGTTTCTTTCTATAATTCTATGATTGCACATATCAAGCAAAGAAAAAACGGACCTGAAGTCTAGTCTTGACAACCCAAAGAGGATTTGTGGCAATGGTAGTTGCAGCTCCAGCTCCAGAAGCAGCCAATACGTTAGCTCCAACGCTGAGTTTGTGATCTAATTACAATCAGAGAAGAAGTTTTGAGTTTTGATTAAAAAATGACGCAGAAACAGCCACTTAAACAGCTATCAAGAAGGTTTGAGTTCAAAAGCACTAACCACTTGAACAAAGAAAGCTCTTGAGCTGGTCATACATTGTAAAATAAATCTGCAAAAGTCCAAATAAGTCCCCAAATACAAGAAACACGAATTAAGGAAGATAGCTCCAAGAAGAAGTAAAACTCACTGCCCAATTGGAGAGAAGAGCCATCACAGTTGGGGAAAGACCACGGTATAAGCCACGCATCCCTTCTCTCTTGAAGATCTGCTCAAGACTGCCAACAATTAGACTACCTGATCAAAAACGAGATATCATTAAAACTAACATCACCAATGGAATCCAATTTCTGAGAAAATTTAAAGGAGAAAAGGACAAACCTTTGATGTTTGCATCGCCGAGCTTTGGCAGCCCATGAACCTGAAACCTCGTTTTTATAACATCAAGAGGACACACAAACGTAGCCGCAACAACCCCTATCAGAAATTTTGAACCTTTAATCAACCAAAACAAAATCAAGATAAAGTTTCGAAGGGAGCAGATGAGAGAATTACCGGCGGCGGCACCGGCGGCTGCATTACAGAGGACGTTTTTGGAATTTGGAGGATGAGAATTAGCGGACATGTCTTGGATCTGAACGGAGAGGAAGACGAGAACGAAGAAGAAGAGCCTTGTGGAAACGCGTCGCCGAAGAAGAAGAGAATGACAAAAAGGTTGTTTCCTCTCTGGAGAGGGATTTCGCGGCGAACAAGCGTCGCATTGCCGAGAAAGATCCCGAGTCTGACTGATTCTGAGTCTCTTAATTCTCCTTTCTCTCTCTCTCTCTCTCTCTCAAGAAATTTTAAGTCAACGCAGCGACCGAGTTAAACAAATCTGAAAATCAAAACGAAGAAGAAGAACATCGAAGAAATCGCAGAGAAACAGAACAAAGCTGTGTTTTTTTGTTTACCGGAAGAGGGAGAAATATCACAACTAAAAATAAATAATAATCGCTTTTTCTTAAAATATATACAATTTTAAAATATTTTTACTTGGCTCTTATTTTTTTAATAATAAATTTCGTTTACTAAAAAAAAAATATATACTTTCTTTCTCAGCCAGACGAATCAGACCAACCAAACTCTGGTCCCATCAGCATGCCGTAATTGCCATATTAACATTATCACAAATGATTAAAAGTCTTCTTTTCCATCATCTTTAATATTTTCTGCTATAAAGTATTTATTATTATGCATATATCACTAAATTTTAATAAAAATTTATGGCACAAGATATAAAGACCCTCGATTTTTCTAGTTACAAGGTGGATCATTGGTCAGCAGTAAAACCTTTTTATCAACTCGTGCAAACTCAAAATCAATGATTATTAGTACTTGATATGAATTAAAATAGAATAAAATGCAATATTCTTTTTTCTTTTTGGATATGTGAGCCGGGCTTGGCACAATGGACCACACCTGAGCATGTTACAAGCTTTGGCCCTTTTAATGAAAGTTATAACCCAGACCCACATTTGAAAATTGGGTATTACAGAACATGGCCACGTGGAATCCAACTGTCGATGTGGGGCTTTCTTGCCACCACCACCAAGAAACACAAGATTGGTTATTTATTTAGGAGGGGTTATTCAATTACTGAATCTAATAATTTATAAGCTTTCCTACGCATGCTTACTGATTTGTATATATACTAGTAGAATGTAGGACAGACTGTTGATAGTTTGACATTGTTTAGCTATAAAGTTTACACTTTAATTTATAGAGTTAATATAGTTTTACAAAGCAGATAACAATTTTAAAATTGACGAGCGAGGCCTTTTTGCTTATCACCAACGAAGACGTCGAGACTGGAACAGTGAAATGTCTATTATTCAATTTGTTATTTTTTTTCTCAATCGATATGTATTTTTTTTTTTAATTGAATCGTAAATTACGATAATATTAGACAACCATAATTAATTACGGCTTGATGATTAGGTTTCTTATCATTTACGTTCCTATGATGTAAGCAATGACGGTTCGTTGAGACTCAGAGAAATTTGGATGTTGATGCCCCAAAGATGTCTTATAATTTGAAAATTGTACTACTTTGTAACTTGTACAATGTTATAAATTTGGTCGTTACTTACGGTTTACATATCACAACCATACGTAAAGATAGAATTAAAATTTAAAAGCATAAGTGGTCAAGTCAACCAAAAAAAGTTACTATATTATTAAAAAAAAACACGCATTAATCCCAATGGCACAACACGTCCCGTTGAACTAAGGATTTAAAATTTAGGTGGTTAGAAGTTACGACGTAAATGCAAATTAAATCTTGATTTTATTCGGAATCAATATATAGAAAAAGATGGATCCTCTCTCTTTTATTAATTTGATAATTTGATAAGAGTTAAAAGTTTGATACAGATCATATCACAATCACAACTTTAACATCGACAACGTTTTTTATATGTGTATAATTAAATTACCTAAGGGGTGAAAGTATAATCGAATTGGAGGAAAGTTTAGGTACGTCGCGGTACACGAGATTCCCCTGTGCCATCAATATCGATTTGTAAATCTCCACCAGCTTCTTCTCGTCATACTCCTTCGACGCCAAACCCGACCCGTACCCATATTCGCCGTACCCGTACGATGACCCGACGACCCGAGAATTCGCTAGGCGTAGCATCATGTTGACGTAAGCATCTCGAAGCCACGTTAAAAGCTTCTTCGGCGACGACTTTTTCAAGAACCTTAGCTTCGGCACAATCTTGATCCTCCAAAACCGTCTCTTCCGGGTCGGATCCATTTTGACCCGCTTCACATTTCTCCGACTCGAGTTCGCCTTCTTGGCAGACCCATCTAGCCTTTGGTATCCTCTTAACCTCCGCCAATACCTTATCTCCATCACAATCTCTGCTCACAATGTGTATAATTTATTATATTGGTGTCTAGAGATCTAGAGAGAGAATGTGAGCAGTGGAGAATTTTAGTGAGATAGACGGAGACACTCTAGCTTTCATTATAAAGAGCACGGATCGATATGCATTCGATAACGTAATATTCGATATATAGTTTAATAGTTATATACTATATTATCTGTTTATTTCGAAATGATTAATCATTCATGTAGGAAAACATTAAATAATTGCTACGTACGAATTTCTCATCCGACAACAACACCAACAACAAAATGATCATATCCAAAATGGGAAAGTTAATACTCAAATTTATGAAGCATACAGAGTTTTTTTGGGGAAATAAATTCGTAAGACGCAATCAGCTGCGAGATGATTGCTGTTGCAATAAATGGCGAGATGTGTTTAAGATGTAGTAACACTATCAACCCCTCAACAAATCCTGACCGTTGGTTGGATCTCTTTTCGTGATTATAAGGTTTAATTTAAACAAAATGTTCATGCATGATATGGATTTTTCTTCTTCTTTTTTTAAATATTAAATTGACGATTGACGATTTGTGTGTGTCTCTTAGGACCTATTCGAATCGTAATTAGTTGGGAAATTATAGTCATACTATAGTCAGACAATTTCGTAAAAATATAAATGCAGACTTTAATTAACACTAAGAAACAAAGGACCAACAAAGTTTGAATGTTTCACGCTGCTTCTTGTGCATATGTTTTGGTCGTTTAAAAGTATAAAAAGAGTGACGGCAGACTCACAAACTAGTGAACTACCACCAACTCTTCCTCTCACGTCATTTATGTGATGCCGGAGTATCCACTTTGGCCCATATGTGATTCAGAAAAAGGCCTAATGTCTGACCTGGCCCATTATGTATGTATGTCGTGATTATCTCTACACTTAGAGAAGAAGAGGGATCTGACTGTTAATTAAGCAGGGCTGCAGGAGGTACAAAGTAGTTGGTTTCCTAATATTTTTATATGCACATGTTAACATATTTAAATAATTTTGTTTTGCAAACTAACAGCTGCCAATTTCAACATTGTTCAAGTGTACAGTTGTATTTTTACCAAAGATAACACTAAAAAATATAGAAATTCGGTGAATCCACCACAAGTATATGTGACAGGTGGTTCAAACCTTTTTGAGATATATATCCTAAGCTGTTCTTTCCTCACTATTATAATTATAAACTGTTAAATGTGTGTTAATTACAGCTACTAATTTTTTAAAAGTAAGCTTAATTTGATGTTGATTAAGTAGGAATAAAAACTTTATTTTTAGGGAAAAAATATAGGCCAAATAAAGAGTTGTGTTACTACTTATCATCATCACCTGTTCACTTTTTGCTCTCTTTTTTTTTTTCTCAAGTCGGAATAAATAATCCGGTCGGAGTTCCGGCGTAAAAGGAAATGGATAGTCACGATGGGTGTGCGTACGGGTCGGATCAGAGAACCTACGGCGTTGATCGGAGGACGGAAATCGTGAGTGGTAAGAGTAATCAGATCTACGGGACTCAGGATTATCCTCCGTCACTGCCGCCTCCGCCGGGAGAAGTAGCGGCGCGTAGGAGCAACGCGTCGTCGACGACGAAGCTGTCTTGGGGTTTAAGCGATGCGGAGATGAAGAGGAAGAAGAGAATCGCGAGGTATAAAGCTTATACAGTTGAAGGTAAAGTTAAATCGACTGTGAAGAATGGATTCCGATGGATTAAGAACAAATGCTCTCAGATTGTCCATCGTTTTTGACTTTTTTCCCGACGAGTTCTGTTCTTGGTGCATGCGGTGGTCGCCGGGTAAAAAACATGAATATGAGAGTCTTTTTTGTTTTGGTTATGTTTTCGTTATAATCGTACTTAATTTCTTTGATTAGCTAGTAGTATATCACATTACTTTCGAGTTACTTTTTTCATTGACGAAACAGAGTAACGGAGATGATGTACTTTTAAAAATTTGCATGGACAATGACTAAAATAGTTTGGATTTTTAAGGATTTTGAAAGAGAGATAATAGACTACAAATGAAAAATGTTTTATTTTACGTTAACAGAAATAAAAATGTTATATACCTCAATGACCCATTACGGACTTACTATGAACACGAGCCTGGCCCATTACGCCAACACGAAATATTAAAACGTTTACTTAAATTACTATTGAACTCTCTTTTTTTAACGCGAACGAAGTTTATGATTACCGTGATGGCTGGTTCACCAGAGACAGAGAAACTTGGTCCAAAAGAGTTTCAGAACTAACCAGAAATAACCACAGATGTTGATCTTGACAAATTTAAAATCTCAAAACAGTATCAGTTATAAAGTCTCTCGACTCCTATTCTCTTTGCGCTCTTGAAGATATATGACTTTTAAGAAGAAGCAACGAACGTGGTAAGGATATTTCTCTTGAGAGTGAGTTCATCAGCTTTCACTGGACTTATCGACTTCCCAAGTACCCGTCCAAGCCTCTCCGTTTCTTTGCTAGCATAGTCTGAACCTTTTTCTATGTAGCTCTTTGCGAGTTTCAAGTAGAGCTTGCCATACCTATAGAGAAAGCCCAAGAATTAAAGAGACAACTTTCAACACTCTCAATCGATGTATCGATTAAGCGTTACTACTAGCATACCTCGCGGTGGAGCCCTTAAGGTTACTTGCTTCCTCTTCTATGCGAGACAACACTGCCTTCTTCTCATCTTCACTAGCTGCAACTAACTCTTTTACCAAAGCATCTAAGCTTTCGACTATACCAGCCTATTGAGAGAATGAGAGAATCAACATAAGTTATCAAATTTAGTGGGAAATGGTGATTCTGCAGAAGACATGTTTTTACCGAACCTTTGAAGTAAGCTGCCCTTTACTGTCCCTGCTGGTCCCAGATTTCTCGTTGATGAAGCTTACAAAGTCATCTAAATCCCTGCCACCGTCATAATCGTGACCGGCTTTGTTGTCCTTTGGGAAGAATTTCAATGTTGGGAATCCACTCACTCCGTATCTGAGTATAAAGTAATTGTCTTCATGTTTTTGTTTTGCAAAATATAAATGACTTAATACGGTGAAATCAGTAAGTAAAAATATCTTGTCCAACTTACTTCTCTCCGAGGGCTTTGTGTGCATCAGCATCCAAATTGGCGATGACTACACCTTCTTCCTGCTTAAACACAGTGGCTACCTTTTCGTATGTCTGATGATATAAAGAAGAAGCATTAGTTATGAAGCAAAGATTACTATATATATTAATATAAAAACTAAACAGATAGTTGAGCTTACGGGAGCTAGTGATTTGCAGTGGCCACACCTGGAAGATGGAAACTTGATATTAGAAGATAGCAGCATGAAAGCAAAACCATGACGGTGAGGAGAGAGATAACAAGGATGGTTACCATGGTGCATAAAATTCGACTAGGACATCTTTGTTTTGATCCAGAACAATCTCATCGAAATTGTCAGGTGTCAAAACAACAACGTTTTGTGGAACTGCAGCTAATTTTACATTGGTGCCTGAAACATAATTGTTCAACAATACATAAGTTGTTTGCCGCATAGGCAGGTAAGTACACTAGAAAAAATTTATCGAAGAAGAATTATAAAGACAAGAAGTTCGAGAAAACAAAGGCCGAGCATATATCCTTAAGTGACGTCAATCAGTGTATTTCCAGCAATTTCGCACTTGCATCTCAGAGAATAAAAGTCACCAGAAACATATGTTGGTACATGTCGCCAACTAAATTTAAGTCAAAAACCATGATAAAACAAGTTTCCCACAAAAGTAAATATCTATAATCCGCAATGATACAAGCTTAGCTACTATCATACCTCCTTCCTTGTTCACGTATTCAGCCAATGCTTCAGCATTGCGTGGACCCTCATACCTATTTAATAAGATGAATGAAAGAAAGAAAAAACCATTCACTATCTATAAACCAAAAAAACATATCCAATAAAGTAATCAGCTTAGAGAGAAGAGAAGAAACAGTAAAAGCATACTTTTGGGGTTCAAGAGATCCTTTAGGAAACCATTGAATGGTCGGGTATCCACTAACACCATATTTAGTACAGACACTCTTTTGCTCATCACAATCAACCTTCACCACAATACACAAGTTGAAACAATCTATCATTCATCAATCTCCTAAGGGTACATTTGGAGCTGAATAGAGAAATAGAATCAGACAGACCTTTGCAATCAACACTGACTTAGCTTTCTTGAAGCTTGCCCCTAGCTTTTCATACTCTGGAGCAAGTTTCTTGCAGTGACCACACCTATATAATTAAAACCATGTCCAATTCCAACAGTTGAGAAATTGATAACCTCTCTCAGTACAACATATAAATCGATTTCAATTCCAAAACCTCGATACTACTAATCGAAATCATGCTTATCAATCCAGAAAACTGCAATCACAGATCAAAACATTTCTCGAACAGAAGATCAAAAAGGATCGCATCCGAATCATACCAGGGAGCGTAAAACTCGACAAGAGCTCCTTTATCTTTACCAACTTCCTTCTCGAAGCTATCGTCAGTCAAAACAACCACATCGTCAGCTATGGCTGAAACCAGAAGCAACGCGAGTAACGCAAAGCCAAAACAGATCTGAGATTTCGCCATTATCTTTTTTCGCTTTGATCTTTGAGACAAACAAGTGCTCTCTGCTCTCTCTGTTTATTAAAAACGTTCTTCTCTCATAATTTCTTCCCTTAGAGAAGAAGATACAAAGGAAGAAAAAAACAATGACATGGCGTGATCTCAATCGTCGATTTAATCACATATTAAAACGAACGGTGATGGAGTATTCCAATTACGTGGCTGGGTTACATGTCGAACTATGAATGGTTTAGCTCTCCACATAATTTCACGGACAATACCATTGAAAAAGTCTTTTCTTAAATAGAGAAAGTAAGTCCCTATGTTTTCTTACTTTCGGTAATACACCCTTATTTTAAAAATGTGATAATCCAACCCAAAATCGAATTGTATTGATCGAGGCTGGTTAATGGGCTTAAAACTGGAATACGGGTAAGTAACGAAGCCCAAAAACGCCATGATATCACATATATTGCTAAGCTTGCTTAACCAATCATCAAAACATTTAAATGCTTAATTAGCAATCTATCTCTTATATCAACAAAGTGTTATCTTAATATTACAGTGACTTTTTTTTTTTGGTAATTAAAGCAATAGTAGTATTTAAACATGGGGAAGATTTTTTTTTTGACATTGTTATTTTAAGAGACCTTGATTGAACTTTTCTCTTTTAAAGTTTGAAATTTTAATATATAGTAAGAAAAGTTTGCCCCAAAAAAAAATAATATATAGTAAAAAATGTTTTTGAAATCTGGCAAATAATTTCTTCGGCGGAAGATCAAAGAATGTAAAATTAGTTTTCTCTCCAACATAAAAATTCAAAACTCAAAAAACATGACCTTAAGGTGCATTCCCTTTGAAAAATCTCCTAGTACACAAAAATAACTACAAAAGTTTGGCTGTGTATGTACTATATCCTATATATTAGTATGCCATTACCATACAAATTCAGTTGTTTTTTATCAATATCTTCAGTTTGCGTGTTGAGAAAACTATATTCTAACTTCTAAGGCATACATAATAATAATTTTCTTAGATAAGGAACTTTGTTTAAACTTTAGATATCATTATGAGGTTTTTCAAAAAAAAAAAAAACTTTTAAGAGTAGACAAGATGTAGAAGTACATGAGATCACGTGGGTATTCCAGATACCGTGGAACCAAGTCGGACTTATGAGAAAGCGATCTTTTTACTTCTCCCTTATTGTCTGTATTATGCGTTTACAAAAAAAAAAAACATTTTCCTTTATTTTGTACATGGCAAGTTGCCTCTGTTCATAAATCTTCGAAACATAAATTTAATGCGTAGGCTGTTGCCCACAAAATGAACATGTCTAGGTCCCTTTTATGTTATAGACTTTATAAAAATTAAGTCCTTGATGTATATGCTTGCTAGTGGTCATCTAATCACTAGTTAGAAATGGTTGAAAATGTTTTTTTCATAAAAAAATTGTGGAGTTCAAGATTCTAAACTCTTAAACCATGATTACATTTACATTAGAAGGTCGCATCTAGGATTATAAAAGAATGTCGTATCTATTAGTATTATTTGTTGTCAACTATATATATATTACTTACTACTCATTTACAGAATTAAGTTAATTTCATGTCTCTACAAGAAGGACAAGAACTAATTTTATTGTTCCAACGTCCATATTAATTCAATATCTACTTGTTTGGAGTTTCGTACAAAGAAGTTAGAACACTCTTTCATACCAAAATAAAAATAAAAATAGAACACTCAATGTGAAGATTCGATCATGTCACGTTCCAATAGTCACTCGAATGGCACGTGATGAACTGATGATTCGCAGATGTGATGCAGCTTTATGTTGGTGTACAAGAAAAAAAAAAGAATGTTTACTCGCTTCAGAATGATTGAGGTAAAAATATTTGGCCGGCAATCAAAAAATAAAAACAATGATAGTTGTCGTGGTTACTCCGATTGTTTGACGATGATATATGTAGTATTAGGTATAAGGAGATGAGATTGATTACCAGTTCAGGAACATGTGATTTTACTTTCCGATAGAGGTACATACAACTTTATGCTTCCGACTAAAGGTTTTCTTTCTAATTTGGCGTATTTAATGTCAATAGAAATATACAGTCCAAACAAATGTTCACCTACATTTCGTACCCTCTTTATTAATTTACATGAAAAAAGTAGATACGTTACAAACAAAAATACCAGCTTTAGTTTAGTTCTTCCACTAAAACAACAACGACTACAATATTTTAACCTTACAATACAAACATCCCATGGGTTTTATTGCATTATATAATTCTAACTAATGGACTAATATTTAGATCCTAAACTTTCCAAAACAAACCAAACAACGAAGAGAAGGCATACGCACATAAATCGATGATATGATGCGACGTGGAATAGATTCAAACTGTGAACACACAAAAAAAGATTACTTAACGGATCAATCAATATCATCAAGACAGAAGCCAAGCGACCAAAGCGTTTTCGTCGTCATGATCCAACGGTTCTCCGAAGTTCTGACAATTACTTTTCCCGATCGTGGCCTCATCATCACCGTCCAAAAGCCACGACACCATAGAGTCGGGACCCTCTTTCTCATGCCAAAGATTATTATCACTACCTTCTTGCCAAACACAATCCCAATCGATAAACTCATCCGTTGACACATCGTTAACTTGGTGGTCATAGTTGAGAAACGACTCCACCGATGGACACGACTGAAGAAGACAGTCGAGATTCCCTTGGTTCGAAGTCTCCGAGAACCCGCTGGCTCCTTCAGGGTCTCTCATGTTATTCAACTCCCCATCACCACCGCACGTTGTGTACAAGTCGCCAGGATCTGACTCGTCCAACAAAAGATCGATGATGTCATCATCAAACGTTAAAACTCCATTATCGCCATTAATGCTCATGAGATTTTTATTACAATCATCTCCATAGTAGTCACATGGTCCTAGCTCAGCCTCGGCTCCACTTAACTCCACCATTAATGCTCCTTCCTCAGCCACCGCTACGTCGGCGTTAGGCTCCGGCGGTGCAGACGTTTTCTTTGTTTTTCGAGTTTTTATTCTGTGGATTTTTGGTTTCATGGCGGATCTACTTGTTCTCCCGAGTCTACGTTTTGCCTGCGGCGGCGGTGGCGCTAAAGAAGCGTTCATGATTACGGCGGAGACGTCTTGAGAGATGGACGGCTTCCTAATGAAGTTGTGGAGTTTACGGCTGAGATGAGAGTTCCAATAATTTTTTATTTCGTTGTCTGTTCTCCCTGGAAGATGACCCGCAATTAGTGACCACCTACATTGCATTACATTAATCAATTATTAATCCTCTATTCACAATTTTAAACAACCTTAATAAAATTTAATATCTTCCCGGGGAATAAGAGAACCTCGTGGCCCAATGGGAATCATTAGAATAGTGTCATAATAGTTCTAAACTTGATTTGCCATGTTGATATGACTGCTGACCGAATCATGCTTTCTAGAAAATCTGTTACTATTCATTACAATAAAAACATATACTAGAAATCACTCAAGCAATGTCAATAATGAGTGGCGATGACTACTAATTCGTACTACTCTCGTTGAGTTCCTTGTCCGATGTCCAATATTGGATTTATATTAGCGGACACTACTATCGATCACATATACTTGTTTAACGTTTTGAGTAATAATGAAAAAAAAAACACATATGAAGTGTTGTATTTTATTTATTTGCAACACATATGTCATTGTATTTTATTTATTTGAAGTGTTGTAACTTGTAATACAGATGCACATGTGTTAAATCAACTGTGTTCCTATTAATGCTTATGTAATATACGAAGTGTAAAATAATAGGGTACATTTAGTTTGTCTCAACTAAAAGAGAAAAAGTTCAACACCCCAATGGTTAGAGAGAGACCCACGACGAAAAACTTATTTCTCGATCGACGATAAAATAATCTTTTTTTTTTCTTTTTTTTTTTTACGATAAAATAATCTTCTACCATTCTAACTTCTGTAATCGACTTTAAATTAAATTTCCCAACCATAAAAATGTGCTTTTTTGGAAAATTCTAAAGTAATAGAGAGAATAATTGTCATTAAGCCGTCTTAATAACGAAGCTTAACTTACTTGGTCGCCATGATATCATTATTATATGATACAGTGCATAAAAACAATTTGTACGAATATTATTGTGGAAAAATGAAAACAAGTTAAACTAATAGAGTTTGGAAAATAAAGTAAAATAATAGAGTACCTGTTTCCCAAAGTGGAATGCAATTTAACAACGAGCTCTTCTTCTTCTGGAGTTATGTTCCCACGCTTGAGGTCGGATCTAAGATAGTTTATCCATCTCAATCTACAGCTCTTTCCACACCTTTTTAATCCTTTTCCAAAAACAAATAAAAACAATTAACAATATAGTAATAGTAGTAGATAATACACGTCATATTTTAGATACAGATTCAGACGTAAGAAGAATATCTATATATTTAGTTTTCAGGTATTTATTCATTTATATTGGGTCTGATGTGTGACTGCTCACGAGATTCTTAGCATTCTGATCATTGTATTCGTATTTCGTATGCATATATCACAACTACAAAAAAATCTCAACTACTGCATTAACTAACCTTGTATTAAAAGAGAGGTTAGAAATCAAATCAAACTAGTCATATGGTTTTGATCTGATTCTTTGAAATGATACGCAACGGACAAAAATACATAAATACGCATCTGTTTGTATTTCCTTTTAAACATTTGTCCGTATACTATAAGTCTATAACATAACCTACCCTTTAAAGCATGCACTTGGCAGCATTTTACATATACGTACATTTCACAACCCACCGTGACTGTGACTGTGACTGTGACTCTAACGAAAAAAAAAACAAAAGACTGAAATAAAATGGTAACAAAGATTGATTAGGCTGGCAATTTAACTTCTATTCTAACCTTACTAAAATTTATTATTAAAAAAAAAAAAAAAAAACTGACTAAGAATCCATGTTTCATGAAGATTACGACAAGAACCACGATTAGTTCTCTCCGCCTCTCATAAATATATTGCTGCATGATATTGTTAATAAATGTGTAAAATGTTATTACCGGCATTTTTGGGGAGAGATCTCCAAGATCCTTCGCCGTTGGATTGAATGTAGTTGGAGAGAATCTGGTCCTCCTCCGCCGTCCACCGCCCTCTCTTAATACCGACCTTCTCGCAACACGGCGCTCTTCCCATTTTCTCCGGCGGTTATATGTATTTATTACGCTGACCACAAAAGTCAAGCAATGGAAAGAGAGAGAGAGAGAGAGAGAGAGTGTGTAAGTGAGAAAGAGAAGTTACTGAGTGACAGACAGCAGAAGCAAAAAGTGACTGATTTAGGTTTATATAGGGGAAGACGATATACACTTAATTAATTAAAAGCGGATTAAAGAGCTCGCGGGTTCGAGGAAGAAGGAGATGATGACACGTGTGCGGTGTAAGAAGCGCCACGTTGGTTTAGAAGGAGACTGAAGTCGTGGCTTATTCACCGTCGAGAGACTCGTGATCGGTCCGTGCAGGCTCGTCGTGGTTCTCTTAGACACTAATTCTAGTGTGTGCCGAGATCATTGACATCACTTTTTTAACACATTAGATATTTTTTTGTTTAAGTTTGAAGAAATTTATTGAAATTAATTGTTGATGGTCACGTGAATACGTAGATCAGGTAGTCATCGCACATTTCTTGATGTTCTTATAATATTGAATAATATAAATTAGCCGGATCTTAGTCTGTTGACCAGATGGTCTTTTGCTCGAGCTACAAAACACGTGTGCGTTCGTAAACACGTGTAAATTTTCGTTAGCGTCTTAACGATATCCACAAAATTCACTAATCCAAATATCGCAAGAACACAAGGAATTAAGTGCACTCACAAACGATATACAGTACTTTGAACAAACGAGACTAAAGTCACAAAAACACATAATATTTCGTCTTTTGATACCTGATGATGGATGTTAGGTTATGAGATGTCGTGACAAACTAGTAAAAAAGTATTGATTCTCTTAACACACACAAAAGAACTCTAAAACTCAAATTACATTCTTTTTTGTTAAAGAACGAAAATTACACTCTGAGAGATCAAAAAGGATAATATTATCAAATTTTTGTTCTGTACTAAAATTAATAAAGGAAATTCTTTTTTTTTAAATTTCAATAAGAAAAAAAAAAGTTCTATAACTTATTCTTCATTTTTTTTTGTTGTCAAAGATATAAGTCTTTACTTTGTAATATGTATATATGCGCACAAAATGTTCAAGAAAGAGAGGTCAATTAAATTTGAACTTAAAATAAAGTCATCAGATGGTCCTAATTAAGCAAACAAGTTAAATTTGTTAATATATACAACACCCTAGGGCGATCAATTTGTATCGTCTACCAAATTCGCTGCCAGTCGAAAATACTGAAATACTATCAATTATATTCTACGGAATCTTATGGAATCTTTTGAGAATTAAATATCACAGTTTCCTTATCTAACTCGATACACGAAAATATGAGGACAACCATCAAAATATGTTTCCCATTTACTGCTCATCTAACTACGTGTTCCCCACATGTCATTATTGGCCGTTTCGTATAGTTTTGGTACTTCCCGTTCGTATTTAGATTGGACTACTAAAGAAAGACTTTTAGTACATACTATTAAATTTTTTTTTTTTTAAATGGATTCAATATTTTCAAAGCAACTCTTTCATTTTCTTTCATATAAGGCTATAACTAGAAAATTTTGGACTGAAACCCAATTTAATTTCTATATATATATATATGTAAAAAAAACTCGGTATTTGTAATTTAAGTAACTTAAAATTTGTTTTTTTTAAAGTGAAATAGAGATTCGTTCAATTTGAAAGAAAAAAAGGAAGAAAAGTCATTTATCGTAATACTAATTTATACCTTACCAACCAATTACACACAATACAAAGTTACAAACCATATGATCACTATCCTTTAATAATTGCTTCATTTTTGTCGGTTAAAAGGGTCTCATATATAAACCTACGTTTCATACAAAATCTGAAATATGTAGTGTTGTTAACTGTGAGTCTGTGATATCTTTTGTGGTCTGATAGTATGTATAAAACCCAGTGAAAATTAATATATTTGGCATCAATGTATATATATTAATCGACTGGAGGACATGGCGAATGTGGTCGTGGTGGCCATGGTGGTCGCGGTTAATCGACCTAATTCTTTGTTTTCTCTTTCTCTAATTTATAATATACATAACTGTTGTTTGGCTTGTTGTCCAAAAGTAATTTGGTTGTTACACTAAGTTCATTTGGTTGATTTACGTATGTCGTTTACAAAAAGAAACTTTTCTCATCCGTTCATGTCACTGTAAGTAACACATGACTAGAGGCCCCTCTCGAATTAAGAGGAAAATTACAAACGAAAAAATAGGCGATATATCGTTGTATACATAAAGAAACGAAACTGTGTACTAATCATCTCCGTCCTTTTTGTCTCCTTATGTCCATCAACGTAACATCACATGCACTGAAAATCTAGATGCTCATAATAATAAAAGTGTAGCCATTAACTGACAAACCAAAATTTCTCTCATACAGACGCAATGCATCGAATATCGTCAAAAAAATAAAAATGATGTCGAAATTGGAGAAGAATGGATACTACTAACTCATATTTTCTTGTCATTTATTCAGACTTTGTATCTTTCTATAATTTCCTTAATCGCAAAGTGCAGTTATACATTATCTCTCTTCAGAAGTTGTCATTATCACCGCGTACTCGTAGGGTTGGTATTCCTTAAAAGACCAACAACTGTTACAAGAAACATACTCATAAAATAAAAGTTGTGTATTATTGGGTTTACGTGTACTTCTTCTTATATGTTAGTTATAGGCCCAATTAAAGGTAAATGGGCTTTGAGAAAAAGAAAAGCCTAAGACGATGTATTCTAACCTGGGACGATAAAGAGCAAGTCAGCACATGAATCCCCCCAAAAAGGGAAGCAAAATTCAAAGCATGCCTTGGGATATAAATCAAATAAATGTCCCCAAAAACCATTACATCTTAAAAGAAAATGAAAAATGTACCGGTTACATACCAACCGAACCGGTGTGATGAACCAACACATATGAGAAAAAAGCAAATTCAGAAGAATATCATTCATTCATTGGTTGTTGTTGTTGTTCTTGTTCTTGTTGGTAGAGTAGAATAAGTGTAGAGTCGACATTGTCTTGAGGCTCCCAAGTGGCATCAGACATATCAGTCCATTTGACAAGATACTCGATGGTCTTCCCGTCGTCTCCCATCCTCTTCCCGATCACCCTCTCCGCTACAGCGTACTCCAGCCCATCCTCGTAGTCCTTGGCCACATCTTCCGCCACGTGTACGCCTTTCACCCACTCGCAATCGCCGCCGTCCTTCCATCTGACCAGATATTCAACGTCTTTGCCTTTCCCTCGTTTCTCTACGATCTCCTCCACCTCCGCGTACTCGAACACTTGTCCTTCGAGGACATTGATCACTTTCTCTAACCCAATTCTCCTCCCGAACTGCATCGGATTCCCCTTTGGGGTCGTCTTCAGAATCTCCCTCGCTAGTTCCAACGCCGTTAACCCTCTCTCGTCTTCCACTTCAATATCAGCGCCCAGCTCCACCAGCGCCTCCACCACCTCCGGCTTCACGTAACCAGCCGCCATGTGAAGCGCCGTCAATCCCCCCCTCATGTCTCGGTGGTCGAGATCGGCTCCAGCCTCCGCCAGAAGCCTTACGCACTTGTCCGACCCCAGACCTGCCACGAAAAGCAGAGCCGTCCTGCCGTTTTCGTCTACGGCGTTGACGTCTCGGTCCTCCAGAAGCTGTGACAGGGCCTGCTCGTCGGCTTTCCTAGCTGCCGTCCACCAGGGTGTCTCGTACTCCGACACCACGTCTGCTGCGATGTAGCTCGATGGAACCCACGACGGAGAATGGCCGTCCTTCCACTCGATAAGGTACTCCATGGCTCCTAATTCCGCCGCCGTTCGACTTCCAATGATCTTCTTCACTTCTCCGTACGATGACTCATCATCATCGTCTTCCTCTTCCACGGAGGAGGTCGTTTCTTCGTAGTTTCTTTGTACGGCGGCACATATTGCTCCTCGGAAACACAGCTGGCTCCGTCTAATCGGTAAAGATTCAAGAGAGAAACCAGAAGAAGAAGATTTGGGAGGAGAAAGTTTGATGCGAGACAGAGACTGATGGATAACTAGAGCACAAGTATCCATGGCCAAGAAGACCTTTTGCAAAAATAGAAGACAAGACAAGAGCAGAGAAGAGAGTTAACGGGACTCACTGGATTTTCTAGTGGATAAGAAATCTTAGCCACCCAATCATTTTCGAAAAATATTAGATGTCTGCCTCTAGTAATTTTAATAAATAATTCGTAGTTTTTTAAAAAAAATTTAGTTTTAACATTTTATAGGATTTTTATGGACTACATTGATTTTCTTCTATTTTTAGGAATTTTTTTTATATATTAGATAATTGTGTGATAGACATTCTCATCAAAAACAAAAAAAAAAAATTAAATCGGAAGTAAAAATGAGTAGAAATACAAATGTGGTTGGTTTGTGTTTGAAATACAAATATTAATTTTGCCAATACTGTATATTGTTTGTGTTTGACTTTATGACTAGTGTATATTTACTTATATCTTTAAACATCTTTAACATGATTTATTAGCTAATTGAAAATGTCAAATAGACAATAATTTTTTTGTTTGAATGTGCACTTCAAAAATTATTTTACAAAAAAAAAAATTGTTTGAGAGATTTAAATTTTTATAGAAGATATATAATCGATCCAAACTCAAACGATTAATGGATTTTATATACAATTGTTTAGGAAAATATATTACAACATAAATATGTATTTTTAACCAAAAAATATTAAAATGTTTTGTCATAGGAATATCAATAGGAAAGCCTAATCAAAGACCTCCTCCTCCTCCAAAGCCTCCTCGAAGGCCTCATCCATGTGACCTAAGAAATACAAGCAAAGTGCCGCCTTGGACTTGTAATAAACATAACGGTGCTTCATTATGTCAACGAAGTTGCTTTATTACTGCCAGAGATTTCGACAGTTTTATTTACCATATGTATCTACACTGGTAGGAAAACTTTATACTAGGCCTGGGCGTTCGGATATTCGGGTCGGATTCGGGTCGGGTTTTTCGGGTTCGGATTTTTCGGATTTAGAAAACTAAGACCCGTTCGGGTATTTTAAAACTTCGGGTTCGGATCGGGTTCGGGTCGGGTATTTCGGGTTCGGATTCGGGTATCCAAATATTTAAAATTTTGTATCCGATTCTATGAAAAGTATTGAAAATACTCAGAAAATCTATAGATTTTAAGTATTTTATACCCTAATCTAACCAAAAGTAGCTAAAACACCCGAAAATATCTTAGCATCCGAATAATTTAGACATTTAGACTATTACAAGTATAAATATTACTAATATATTATAGCTATGTATTTATATTTCGGATATGTTCGGGTACTTGTTCGGGTTCGAGTTCGGGTCGGGTTCGGGTTCGGGTTTTCGGGTTGTGAAGTTTAGAACCCGTTCGGGTATTTTAAAACTTCGGGTTCGGGTTCGGGTCGGGTTTTTCAGGTCGGGTTCGGTTCGGTTCTTCGGGTTTGGGTATTATGCCCAGGCCTACTTTGTACATGTCACAACTGCCAATGAAATATCTATTTCATTTTTTAAAAGTCAAATTTGACTTTCCAAAATAAATATTATTACCTAATAATATCACATGATATATGTGCAAATTTCATAATACTTCAATACAAGAATATCATATGATATATGTGCAAATTTCGGAAAAACGGTCTATTTCCCCACGAGAACTATCGCATCATAACAGATAGAGCCCAAAGTATGACCTCGGTCTATGTATCTCTAAAACTAAAGTTCTATACCTATTTCCCCCTGAAATATAAGTTCTATATCTAAATCTCTCCGAATTATTAGTTCGAGATCTATTAACCCACAATCATGGGTTTTGTCGGTTTACTATTTACTTAACCGATTATAAAATAAACTGAACCCAATTAAACCAGCAAAAACCAGATTTTTCTAATATCTTTCTCTCTTTCTCTTCAATCACTGTTAAACACTCAAAGACATCAATTTTAACATATAAATTCGAAGATTATATACATTCACATTGATTTTGTTCCAAAAAAAAAAAAATTCATTCACATTGATTAATTTTCTGGGCAAGTTCACGTAGTTTTCATATGAACTTGAGATTTATTGAAACCCAATAGTCATCTATCCATATAAACAAATCTGATGCATTCTTCAACCAATTTCAATTCTTTACCATCTAATCTCTCGTTTCTGGTCTGAAATAATTAGGGCGCCGTTTCATAAAAGCATAACTATAAGCAAATGAAAACCCAAAACTGGAAACGAGAGATATCGATCCGAATTGATAAAACGAGAGATTCAGATTTCATGGGTGATAACGTCTTCTTGTTTCTCACACTCATTGACTCTTCATAAGAAAATTGCAATCACATAAAGAAGATCAGCCATGGCTGAGAAGAAGAGCAAGAGCCAAGAGGAAGAAGTTTGAGAAATGGGGTCTTCTCCGCCATTGTTGCTATTGTGAAGCTTCTCTACTTCTCTCTCCTCTGTTATCAATGAAGACAAATGACTTTTGTTTTTCTCTTTAATTAATTAATTACTCTCAGATATCATAATTAGTCTCCCAAATTGACATTAGAGAAAGAAATTAGAAAAATCTGGTTTTTTTCTGGTTTAATTGGGTTTAGTTTTTTACTAATCGGTTAAGTAAATAGTAAACCGACAAAACCCAGGATTGTGGGTTAATAGATTTCGAACTATTAATTCGGGTAGATTCAGATATAGAACTTATATTTCAGGGGGAAATATGTATAGCACTTTAGTTTTAGAGATACATAGACCGAGGTCATACTTTGGGCTCTATCTGTTATGATGCGATAGTTCTCGTGGGGAAATAGACCGTTTTTCCGCAAATTTCATAATACTTCAAGACTTTGCATTGTGGATTTATACAGCAAGTGTATAGTTTTTATTTAGTCTCACTTTTTGCCATCTTTATTTTATTTGCCTAATTAATCATCCCAATACCATTAAATGGCAGCCAAACTTTATAGATAAGGACTCATCCGAATATTACTGACGTGAGTCAGACTCATCGACTATTTCCAGGCAAATCTCGAGAACTCAATAATAAAAGAAGAAAAAAAGAAAAAAATTAGTGCTCATTGGCTTAGTTCTAATAATAAAATGAAAAAAAAAGAAGTTTTGATAGTATTTTAATTTACGTGAACAAATGAAGCTTCTGTCATTTTATAATTTATATGCATGAAGAAGAAGAAGAAACAAAGAGACGAACATTGAAGATATAAGTGACAAAAATTTCCTATAGTGGAATAATCTTCCAAACATAAATACATCGTTTCATTTGTATTCATACATCAAATGTATATATATTTTCTTATTTATTTTCTTTTTTTGACGGCTGAATGATTTGTTTTTCTGTACGAAGACGAATCTATGGAAACGACGTCATTTTCGATCGCTGACCTGGTAGAAAAAAAATTTCGGTTCAATTGTTTTAGCAGGTGAGAGCTTCGTATTTAACCGGGATTGGATGGTTGAAACCAGCCCTGGTTAGTAGATTCCCAACAGCAGCGAGATCTCTACAGAAAACTCCTTGGTACGCATTGGAATTTACCGGTTTCGGTTCAGCGTTTCCGGTTATCTTGATGGAACCTGATTTTTCCACCGGTTTGCGTTCTTCAATCTTTTGATTTTGAGCGTGAGCAATGGTGTTCTTCCTCTGCTCCTCGGCTATGATCGCTGTCACGGCGGAGTATCCTTTCTGAATCAAACGGTAAAGCAACAGAGACGACATTTTTGCTCGATCTCTAACCGAATCGACGTCGTTTTGATCGGTGAACTCGCACCGTTCGATGAAAGACGAGGCTCTATCGGGTTTGTATCTGAGACACAGCAATAGATGAGCTCGATCTAGCTCCGATCTGGTGCATCCGCGTCTGACTCCAATCAAGCCGTAATAATCGACATTCCCAGTTTCTCCGTTTGCGATTTTCTGCTTAAGTTTCTGCGTTTTCGTTGTCAAAACGCACAATTTCCCAGGAATTTCTCTGTATTTCACGTTGTGCCGCTTCCACACCGGGCCTGGAAGCTTCCGATCGCGTAAAATGGTGTTGTAGAGAAGCTTCAAGTGTTCTAGATCGTGAAGCGAATCTGGAAAACACCTCACCGTTTCCAGAAGCGCGGCTCTGGTTTCTAACGCTTGGATACACGACGGTTCAAGAGCTAGGGTTTTATTGCAATCGGCGATCGCCTCCGCGATTCTACCGGCGGATCTATAAGCGGCGGCTCGATGCATATAGCATTCGGCGAGGAATCCTTGAGGCGCAGGGCGACGACCATCGACGATCTTGGAGAAGTGACGGATCGACTCGGAGAACAGTCCGGCGTCGAGAGCGGCGATTGCAGCGGCGCGACGACGGAGAAGAAGCTTGATGTGAGCGAGGAGATGGGTGAAATTCTCGCTCTCGGGTGGTGGAGAAGAAGTAGAGGAGGATTCGGAGAGGAGAAGGAAGCTATCGTCGGACCAGCAAATACTCCGGCGACGAAACTCGGCGGAGGCGAGGCGTTTACCGGTTTGAAGCAGAACCATGGCATCCTCCATTAGTCCTAGATGGCAACAAGCTTGACCCAACACTACATACCTGAAATAGCGTTTTAAAATCAACAACGATTGCGTTTTGGTTGAAAGTAAGTAATAAAGAGTTGAAAAATGACCTCCATTGCCCTTGTTTGTCGCATTTTTTACAAATCCCTGCCATCACTTTCTTCTTCAAGTCGGAAACAGAGAAGCATTTAAACGACCCCGGCGAAGAGGCGTCGGAGAGAAGGTTGAGTCCGTCGGAGGAAGAGCCTTGAGAAGAAGCGGATCCTTCTTCGTCGTTAAGGGAGAGTTTAAGACTGGGGATATAATCCTGAAGCATATCGGCGACATCCTTGAAACGACGGAGGAAGAGCAGAGATCTAGCCTTAAGCTCTAACGCAGTTTCCAAACGCGGGGATATGGATAACGCAGCGTCTAGTAAATGAAGAGCTGAAGCGACGTCGTTTGCCTCCTCACTTGCCATCAAAGTTGTTGCATCCTTAATATACTTATCAACAAGCTGAGAGACACACAAAAGGAAGAAAAAAGAATGAATGAATGATTGATGATCTTTGAATCGAGAAATTATTTCCAAGTTAGTAAGAGAGATCCCTTTTACCTTTCTGTGAGTGAACCACCAGTGCTTCTTATCGCCATTAACGTCCGCCATTGATGTTTGTTTGGAGGAAGAAGCTTTTGATTTGATGCAACGATTAAATCATCAAAAAAAAAGAAATCTCGAAATTCCTTGCTTCTTCTCTTCCAAGTTTTGAAAAAAGGAAAGACAAGTGATTTAATAATGTAGAGAGAGAGAGAGAGAGTCTGTGTGTGTGAATGTGGAGAGAAACAGAGCACTATAAGGAAGGAATGAAGAGAGAGAGAGAGAGATGACAGCTTAATAAGAGAAAGCTTTGATCCTTCAAATTCATAGCTGGCACCATTTTCTCTTTTACACATATTCTCTCTTACTCTCTCTCTCTCTTCAATGAATATCTACATTGCCATATTTTAGGTTTCACACTGTCATTCCCTAATTTTTCAATCAACTAATCAAATAATGTCTTCTTAACAACATAGGCATCCACCATTTAAAATTTACAAGTTTTTTTATTTATTTATTTTTTAACGGTGTCGTTATCAATCGATCGTTGTATCAGAATTGTATGTCTATGGTGTTAACCACATGACGTCATACTATTTATACATGTGGTCATGCAATACATATACTTTGTGTAGCTGATGAGACAATAATATATTTGGCATGTGTGACCATGTATTTTCCAACATTTCGTGTAATTTAGAGTAAGATTTTGTTTCGATGTCGAAACTTTATATTATCAAATATATTCCCAATTAATTAAAATAACTTTGGAGGTTTAGAATTTGTTAGTTTTGGATATTTAGGGTCTCTATGATCTAAACCAGGATTATTGATCCAATTAAGTAGGCTTTGATATTTATCTCTCGCATATGAAATAAGATGGATTTATACTAGCTAGTGTATAAATTAAAGAACATTCGCTAGCATGCTATACTCGTTAATTAATTCTGTAAACTTCTACGTTTTAGTCGTTTTGGAAGAAACATATCTATATTACTGTAACCTTGTCGCACGATATGATTGCGTTTTATTTTAGACACCTATATCGATTATGATCATTGCCAATGATTTCAACTCTATTTTTCCTCCTTGATATTAATTATCAATTTAGCTAGAAAATTCAACAATTGAGCATGTAATGTTTGATGATGCGACGTTTGAGTCTTGACCATGTGAATATTTTGCTAATAGTGGCACTTTATAATGCTTAGATAGTGTGGATACATTATCTTTTTGCATGTTATACCACTTCAACGATGAATATCGAACACGTTGAATTTCATAAACAATGGATATATATATACCCTAATTTTGTTTCATGATCTATCATTTAGGTATCTCATGCATACGTTTACTTAAATTGAAATTATACCCGGATTAAAACTAGAGTATATATATATATATATATATCATTTAGGTATCTCATGTTTGCCCAAAAAAAAAAAAAAAAAAAAAAAAAAAAGGTATCTCATGCATGAGTATATGCAAACCAACATGATACTTGGGTAATAGACATTTTTTGTATATATGTGTTCTGTGTGTCCAAAGGATTATTTAAAAGCTGATCCGATTTACTAATTTGATAAAAAAAAAAACTAGTAATAATATTTTTGGAACAAAAACTTAAAAATATGGTATTTTATAAAATTGTCTGTAAATAAAGTAGTGCATAAGGTCATTGGATAGAATCGATGACGCAATAAGGACATCAAAGTATGGTATTACTGTAATTAAGTAGATTATTAAGGGGAAAGTGGTAACATCATCAGTATCTCTAACATCTATGATTATGATTTGTTTTAACCAAAAAAGTGATTTGGTTCCTAATTATCTTGTAAGCTGTAAGGAGCAAGACAAGAATCGTGCTTTTTGATTTTTAATCAACTAAACACAAAGTTTTTGTTTTTTTTTTTGTCTTTGTTTCGGGATAATTAAATAAGACATTAGTGTCTCTGTTGATTTTAAACATAAAACAGAATTACGTACTGTGAGAGCAAATTTGATACGGACCTTACTCTTTTTTTTTTTTTTTGTGGCGCTAATTAATTAAGTTAATTTGTTTGACAACGATAGCCTAAACTTGTCAAATCAATAAATAAATGCACAGCCACGTCAGAAAAAACTTTGTTGATTTTTAAGACACGTGTCACTTTCAGTTAGAGGGTAACCAATGAATGAAAGGTGTGGTACATGTACAGCTCAGCTTTGTTCATTGCCACACATAATTAATTATTGCCTATTTGGCATTACCAAACTCTCTTAATTTCTTTTGCTTCATTTGTTTGTATTTTACATATTCAAATCATCGTGTGTTTTCTTTTTTAGTTTTTGGTTTATTAAATCAGAATAATAACACTCGATGTCTTTTTTTTTTTGATAAAGTAATAACACTCGATGTCATAAGTTTGCTTTTATAACAGCACATGCAAATGCAAATATGTTACTATTTGATACAATTTCTTACAACACTATAATTTTTCTCTTCTTTTTCTTGTTAGAGTGAGCGAACACTAATATAAATGTTTTCCTAGCTTAAAAGTACTGGTCAAATTTTCATCGTAATGTCATTAAAATTAAAAAAAAATTCAATAGAAAAAAAATAATACCCGTGATATATCCTTGATGGAGTTTGAGGTACATAAATAAGAAGAGGGCAAAAACAAAAAGGACAGGCTCATCATAAAGAAATAAATGCAGAAGTGGAAAAAACACATGTTCTTCTGCCTCGACTTCCTTTGAATTAAATCAAAATGAATTTGGTGCTATTAATAAAATCAAAATGAATTTATCAAACGATTAGATTCAAAAAAATCCAATTTCTTTCGTCAAGGGACAGTTAACCTTTATAATTGGGAACTCCATTTTCCTAGATAGGAAAATCACTATAATCCAACAAGAAGAAAGAAGAAAATGATTAATTGATTATTTTATACAACTTCCTCCCGCATTTATTTGGACCTATATATGTTAGATGGGTGAATTCAAATATATCTAAGTAAATTCATGTACAGTATAATATAGAGTTTTAATTAGTAGTATTCAATTCGTATCTCAATAATCTTAATCCTGCAGTCATTACGTGAGCTAAGAGTAATTATAATTTCACTGAGACACAACGTTAACAGGGAATAAATTATAAATATATACTGTATTAGGATATATATACACATATACCAGACTCTGTCATCGATCGAGACGTTAGGTTTAAAGCTAGTGGTCACAGATTTTGCCAGGATGGTTCGAGTAAATTTAAAGCACTGGGAATCTATCTGTTATTATAATGACATAAGTTTATTATCGTTACATAAGTTTTAAAATACAAATTTATAAAGCTAGCTTTAGGTTTGATTTTTTTTTTTCATCAGCTTTAGGTTTGATTAACGGTCCCCATTCTTTAAACATGTTTGTATTCGAGGAGGCACACAATGACGTAGACGTATACACGAATATATACACATTGCCATAACAAAATTTCGTTTAATTAAAAACCCTTTGTAGGATTCACTGCTAACAAGTTAAGAAGAACCCTTAATTTGTTAGCACGGCGTAAATCTCTATTAAAAAGATCTCTAATAAATACGAGTTTAAGTCCACGAACTCCAAAAGACTAAAATATTATGTAATCTCGCTCTAACGATAAAGTTCACAAAAGTAATATCCAAGTATCTCAATATCTCATACTCCCTCTGTTTCGTTTTACTTGTCGTTTTAGAGTTAAAATTTTGTTTCATATTACTTGTCGTTTTATATTTACAATGCAAATTTATGACAGATTTTCCAGTTTTAACCCTACTTTTTAAGCTTATTAATTACATATATCAAACAAAATAGTATATTAATTAGGGGTAAAATAATAACTTTAATCGTTTTCTTAATTTGTGTGAAATAATCTAGAACGACAAGTAATATGAAACGGAGGGAGTAGTCAACATATATACTAGTACTAGTATATATGGTGATACCATATGGCATAATTCGTTGTATGGTTCCAAAGAAAACTTAAAACCTTTTATCATACTAGTAAGTTGGCGTACAAGAAAATACATTAAATTAGGAGTAGTATCTTATTTAAAGTGGTGCTGACTGCAAAATGCTCGGCAAATGGAACCATATCCCAAGACATGGGTTTTAGATAGAACAAAATAAGTGTCCGAAGGAATGATATTAAAGTCAATAGAATAATTATAAATATTGTAATTAGCAAATAAAAACGTCATGATTTTGTTCAAATTGACATGCCCAAGGATATTAACGTTGGGCATCAAACCAAGCATCTAGCTAGTTGCTCAAATTCACACAATTTAGACCTCTTTGAATTTTGAAATTAATTGTTATCTGCTGGAACTGAAACTAATCAAAAAGTCAGAGACGACCTCTGCCGAAAGGCACGTGTTCTCGGATTAGATTTCACGTGGGAATGAGTTATCCATGTGCATTTCCACAAACAATTCCCTAATTTTTCAAAAACTAATATTACTAAATTCCCAGTTTCTTCTTTTTACTCTGTTATTTATAGCTTTTTGATCTATACGTTAAGCAATATATGCCTTGTTTTATTCGTTTATTTTTTATTTTTGAAATAGATAGTTGCTTATGGAAACGAGGTTGTTAGATTTGATTTAGAATTATCATAAAAAATACATTTTGACTCTGACGTTCAAGGATTTATATTAAAATGAAGACCAAACTTCTCACCAAACCTCTTTTCCCAAAAAAAAAAAAAAATCTTAAACCGAATGATAATTTGTTTCGACGTCATTACAAATCGTCATTCTCTAATATATATCATAGAAGAAATGTTTTTAAGAAAAGAAAGCATCGAAAAAGAGGGCTAGACACCAGCTTGGCAATGCTTTGCTGAAAAGTTGTGAATAATGCCATAAAAACGAACGAAAGTAAATAAACAAGTATTAAATAAATTCGAATAGGAATATCAAAAAATTATTTAATTTTAGTTATGGAGACAAGAATCGAGCCAAAGGTGTACTCTGGACCTGAAAGTGAAAATAAAAAGGGAATGGCAATAATTGGGCAAACATGTGATAAAAGTCTGAATTCACAGACTTTGATAGTATATAGTTGATTAGTTTCATGGGCTTTTTCTCTCTCACAGGACACAGAATCTTATCTAATAGTAGCAGCCGCTAATATGCACTGTGTTTGGCGGTTACGATTAGCGTTTTAGAATTAGACTTTGAAGTGTGTTTTATATATCGAGAGTGGGACACTTGTAAAAAGCACAAGGATACAACAATAGAGACAGTCACATGTATATCACATAAGTGGATGGTCCTCAATGTGTTGCTTGTAGGACATTTGTGAGTATGTCAAAACTTATTTCACATGGTACACTCATATATTAGCCCCACTTGGGAGTGTCTAGAAAAAGATTGGGACTAAAGTCTTGTTGGATCGAATATGATTCCAAACATATTAATATTTCCCTAAAAATCCATTTCGGAAGTATGAAATGATAAACACATTATAAATATTTTGGTTGTGCGCCGGACCTTAAATCCTAATTTTGTAGGTAAAAAGGTCTAATTTAAAGGTTAAATTTGTGTTAGTGATGGTTGATGGATAGGAAAAAGGTCAAATTTAAAGTTATTGGGCCAAACAGACAAAACATATTGGGCCAAACAGACAAAAAAATAACATTGATCGGACCAAATTTCTGTCCCTTTTAAAATAGAGAGATATACTAAACAGTCTAAATAACCAATCAAGATTTCTAAAGATTTTCATATAATATTTTTACCATATTACTCTTATTGACTTTCTCAACCACATTAAAATCTCACTTTAAACAATAAATATTCAGATTTAATATTTATAAACGAAAAATTAATAAGGAAATATTCAGATTTAGATTTATATCAAGATTTTTATTAAATAAACCAATAAGTGAATCAATGAAAACGGAAATATCTTAAAAGAAAAGGAAACAAATAAGTAAATCAGTGAAAAAGAATAATAAAAAAAAAGAAGAAGAAAGGAAACGTAAAATTAAGAAATGGCAATCGACCATCTTCAACAATAGTAAGTCTTCATCTTGTAGAATTCATCTTTGTTTTCAACGTTAAAGCAAAGTAATATTGAGAAATTTAACATTAAACCAAAAAAAAAAAAAAAAAAAAAAAAAAAAAAAAAAAAAAGTAATATTGAGCAAAGGCATTATTAGTTCATCGTCCATATGGTTATCAAAACTTGATAATTTGAGCATCATTGAAGTAATTAACGGTAAGGTATCTTTTGTTTCTAATTTATATTGCCAGACTGATTGCAATTGATCATCAAAATATTTCTGCCTAATACAAACTTTGTTTTTTTGCTGGTCTGTGCTTAAAACTCATGGTCAAAGACAAAAGAAATCAAACCCTCAATCTCCAGTATTCTACGTTTAATGAGATTCAGGTAACTCTTCAATTTCATTAGTCTACCACGTTTTTGCAGACTTAGTTTTAGGTTTGATAGGCTTACAAAAAGTCTGCCTATTTTTAACAAGACTTCTAACTTATATACAATAAGCTTATAACATTTCAACGAACTTACGTATAAAAATTCAATTTGGTTCGGCAAGATTCTTCCAAGCCGAGCGACGTTGAATTCTTAAGAGGAAAGAGAATGGATGAATATGAAGCAAATAGAAAGATTGGGTCCGTGTGCATATACCAATTAAAGCTGTATTATAGTCATCATGATTTTAGTTCAAGGGAAGCAAGAGAAACCATACAAGCTGGAATCATGACCAAGTCATGAACGTCATTAGAGAAATTGAAAGCAACATGAGTACTCTACATGCAACTCTAACTAAAGTAAAAATAAGGCATCGCTTTTTGCTGACATGGTGTTATTGCCGATACCATTAGGGTTTTATATTCTCATTTCCATGCATATAAAATGGTTAACCAAGATATTAATATAACATTAGTATATAGCGACTTCTTTTTTTTTTGTTTTCCCCTGAAATAACACCAAAATATGTGAGAAGAGAATATGCCACTTCCGAGTCAGAAAAATGACCAATTCATATTCCGAAGTGGTGCATATTATTGTCTCCACGATTCTTAGAAAGGTTTTCACCGAAATTACCATATCAAATATTTTCCAAATTTAGTTTATAATGAAATCAATGAAAGTTATTTTCTTACTACAATTAACGCTATCAATATATTATACAACCATTTCTCGTTTAACTTCCTTAACTAATCACATAAATGTTTTTTTCCGTCTCGCCCCTAGTACTTTTATATAAATTTTAAACCGGAAAGACAAGCAAAGACATCTTTGTATGCTCATATGAACTTCTTTTTATTTGTTAGGAAAAGCTCCAAAAGAATAAAGAAAAGAAAAGAAGAAGTTGAAGTTTTGTCGACAACTAGAATATCACGGCGTACGTCCTCCATCTCCCCCAACCGTTATATTGGTGATCTCATCCTATCTTTTGTAATGACCAATAATTTAAAACTATATGTTAATTATCATAATTAAATAACAAAAGTATGATAGTTAATTCAATATGAAAAACTAAAAACAGTGTTATAAACTAATTAATTCCTTGGATTAAGGCATAAAGCTTTAACAAACAAAAACTTTTTGGATATATGTTGTAAGTTTCTTTCTAATAAGTAACAATCTTTACTTCTTTTTATAACTATAATAATCTTACAATAAAATATAATAAAGCATATGTTATTTTTGGATAAATTTTCACTTTTATTGTATTTAATATGTAATCTCAAAATTTGTAAAAGATTATCGTCAAACAAGTGTATACCATAATTTTCTAGATTATATATTTATGGTGTGACCATTAGAATCTAATCGATGGTGTATGTGGTATATATGACTAAATTACCGTATTTGCATAAGTGAAAAGGGTGCATCGTCTCACGATTCTTAGAATATTTGTTAGTCAAATCAATTTTTTTTTCTTTCATATTTGCGTAAACCAAAGTGAAGTGGTGATATTGTTCCCATGATTCAGAAAATTTCTCAGCCAAACTATTATTTTTACCAAGACATGCAGTATCAAAATCTATGCTAGTCCGTGGATCTCCATAAATTAAAAGTTAATTTATCTTTATATATACACACATCCTAAGACATACATACATACATACATAAGACCATTTACATACATAAATCTCTAAATATGTAATGGGTCTCTGCGGCTTTGCCTTCTGTTTATGGTTCACTCGATTTCACATTAATTATTCACTCAAATTCCCAAAGGTTGTATCGTTGTCATTAGCCCTTTCTCTCGACTTTCTTGATGAATCTTTATTTCTTCTATGTGAAATCTAAATACTATTTTTGTGTTACATTGACGTTTAAAAATTAAAATATTTTGGTTTTTATGTATAATCATTTTCATGAATATCTATTAAATGTAAACTAAAATCCGAATGCCTGAGATTGTTTCCTAAAATGAGATGATTGTTTTTATTTATTACCATGATTTGTTTGTACTAAGCTTCATTTCCCCCTTTGCAATACATAAGATATATTCATAAATATTCCTAATTTTATTATTGCACTTGAGTTTATGGTTTTGTTTTGGTGGAAGATCTATATGTATCTCTATCTATAGTATTTTACTCTTCTCTTCTTCGTCATATATAGTATATTATATATGCATGTATACACACACACCCCTCTATGTATAAACAATTATGTTAAATCTAGCTCAATTCTAGATGAAATATATAGAAATGGATCATGAGAATCAATTTTTTTTGTTTTTTGTTTTGTCAAAAGGGTTTCGACTTGCTCCGAGGAAGAAGAAGTGAGAATAAGAAAGGTGCTTTTTAGGGTTTATCATTCTCCTTGCAACGTGAAATGTAAGGCACTAGATCGTTGTACTTTGTTGCTTTTTTTTATATGTATCGCCTCCTACAATAAGTTAACAATGCTTCCTTGTAGAATTGCTAAAACATTTGTTGAAGCTCATGGTCCGTGATTTACATGACTATGGTCATATATAGTCCAACACCTTTAGGGAAATGAATCTGAGCTCTTTTCATTGGCTTCCTTTGCAACAGCTTCTCCCTTCGAGTACTGATCAAGACAAAAATCTGTTCCTCTAAAAACGATCGCCGCTCTAGGTAATCTTGCCATTCTTGATGAGTCTTGATCTTGAGAATCAAAGTTATAAGGGATCAAGAGATACACTTATTAATTAATTTGATTTTTTGCTTTTTTGTGAATCTACAAATTTACTGAAGTAATGGTGAAAGTTACAAAGCTTGTGGCTTCACGTCCAATTGTGGTCTTTTGCGTCCTGGTAATTTCTCTTTCTTTCTTTTAAACTATACGATGATTCTACTCATCTCGATTTGGTTTTTAGATGATATATTTATTGTATGTATATATCATCCATCCATGTATATTTTTTGAATAACTATATACTGTATAGGCATTTCTAGTGGTTGTTTTCGGGTGCATATGGATCTCGAATTGGCGAACAACAACGGAGAACGTGGCCAAAGACGTGGCTTCCTTTACCGAAGATCTCCGGAAAAGTCTAGTTTCCGAGATTGAAAACATCGGAAAGTTTACATATCCCAAGACAAACTTATCTACAATCGGTTTAGCGAGAGTTGTAGATTCTTATCTCACCAACAACGACACTGGTTTCATAGAGATTCAAACAAAGGTTGGTAAAAGTAATTACATCAATTCATTTTTTTATTTTTAATTATCATCTTAAGATTAGTTTGAGTTATAACATTATCTATAATTCTATGTTGTTGTTCAGATTGCACCATTGTTGTTTGAAGCTTATTCAACGATCCCTCAAGTCTCACAAGTTTCGTATATTAGTAGGGATGGTCTCTTGTTTTCTTACATTGGAGAATCAAACACAAGTGTCGCTGTTTTTGCCAATTCCTCGTCCAATTCAAGTGGTGGAGACTACACTTGGTACACTCAAACCGTTGATCAGTTAACCGGTCGTCTCATCGGGAACGCAACGATATTACAGCCGTTAGATGTAACCCATACAGATTGGTTCCAAGCAGCACTGAATAATAATTACACTTCCGCCTTTGTAGGGACAAGTGTGGGAGGAAAAGAAAACGAGACTCTTATTCAGAGCGTGGTTAGCTTGTACAACAAGAAAGGTCTTGTTTCGTTAGGATTTCCGGTTAGGACTTTAACGAATGCTTTGAATAGTTTGAATCTACACAACGAAGAGCTTTACATGTGGACAAAGGACGGGACGGTACTTGTTCGTGAAGGTTCACTGAATGCTTCTTTCTTTATCTCCAATGGCTCCATTTGCTTCCGTAGAGAATCTAAATCCGTCTGGTCTCAATGCATCCATGAAAATTGCAGTTCCAGTGGGTACGAGGTGGAGATCAAAAGATCAAAATTCCAAGCTTTTTGCTCTGTTCTTGAAATTTCGGGAGTTCCTCTGGTAAATACTAAAAACATTTTTCACTTTGATGTAGTAAAAATACATCAATTTGTTTCTTAGCTTCTTCCCATTGTCTTTTTTTTTTTTTTACCAGAGATACACACTCATGTTTCCCAACGAAGGAGGAGCAACACGAATCAAGCACCAAGCAGAAAAGGCAATATATCAATTTATTGTGGTTATGATATTTCTTGGCTTGGGTTGGCCTGTATGGTTTGTGTGGTTTATGATGCAAGCAACAAGGAGAGAGATGCATATGCGTGCAACGCTGATAAACCAAATGGAAGCAACACAACAGGCTGAGAGAAAGAGCATGAACAAGAGTCAAGCATTTGCAAATGCTAGCCACGATATTAGAGGTGCCCTTGCAGGGATGAAAGGTCTGATAGATATATGTCGTGATGAAGTTAAACCTGGCTCCGACATAGACACCACTCTCAAGCAAGTGAATGTTTGCTCCAAGGATTTGGTTGGTAAGACTCTGATTCTTTAGTTTTCTCTCATGTGTTTTCTTCACCTTCTCTCTAACAGAAAAGTCTTCCTCATGTTGTTAAAATAACAGTTCTGCTCAACTCTGTTTTGGACATGAGCAAAATCGAAAGCGGGAAGATGCAGTTAGTGGAAGAAGATTTCAACTTGTCGAAACTTCTTGAAGACGTCATCGATTTTTACCATCCCGTTGCAATGAAGAAAGGGGTTGATGTAGTTTTGGATCCTCACGATGGCTCAATTTTCAAATTCTTGAATGTGAGAGGGGATAGTGGCAAACTGAAGCAGATTCTGAACAATCTTGTCAGCAATGCTGTCAAATTCACAGTCGACGGGCACATTTCGATCAGAGCTTGGGCTCAGAGGCCAGGTTCCAAAAGCTCTGTGGTCCTTGCATCAGACCCTCAAGGTGTGTCCAAGTTTTTAAAGAGTATGTTCTGCAAGAATAAAGACCAGTCATCAACCTACGAAGCAGAAATCTCGAATTCCATAAGAAACAATGCCAACACGATGGACTTTGTGTTTGAAGTGGATGATACAGGTAAAGGGATACCTATGGAGATGCGTAAATCGGTGTTTGAAAACTATGTACAAGTAAGAGAAACAGCTCAAGGACAACAAGGGACTGGTTTAGGGCTTGGGATTGTGCAGTCTTTGGTAAGCTACTAAACTGAAATTGTTGATTCTCTTAACAAGTAAATGGCAATGCATCTAAATGGTTTTCATTTCTGGTCTATTATTATAGGTACGATTAATGGGAGGGGAGATAAGAATCACAGACAAGGCCATGGGGGAGAAAGGAACATGTTTCCAATTCAATGTTTTATTGACAACATTAGAGTCTCCTCCAGTGAGTGACATGAAAGTGAGACCGAATTTTGAAGCAGGAGGCGATTACGTATCCACACCAAACCTCGGGCTGACTATAAACACTTCACTGGGAGGTAGCATGAATATACGCAACCTGAGTCCTAGATTCAACAACTGTCTCAGCTCAAGTCCGAAGCAAGAATGTTCTAGAGTGGTTCTCCTATTGAAAAATGAAGAACGCAGGAGAGTTACCGAGAAATACATAAAGAATCTTGGGATTAAAGTTATAGTGGTGGAGAAATGGGAGCATTTGAGTTATGCCTTGGAGAGACTTTTTGGATTTTCACCTCAGAGTTCCATGGGAAGAGCAGAGTATAGTTTGTCATGTTCAAGCTCAAGAGAGTTACCTTTGATTGGCATGGATGGTATTGATTCAAGAAGCCAACTTCCTAAAAGAAGAAGCACCAGTTTCTCTGCAGTTGTCCTTTTGGTGATTGATGCAAACACTGGACCACTTTTTGAGCTGTACGATATTGTCAAAGAGTTTCGTAGAGGCTTGCCCCATGGAATAACCTGTAAAGTTGTTTGGCTTAACGAATCGAGCACTCGTGTAAGTGAGAGAGGGGACATTAGTTGTTCGAGACCCTTGCACGGATCACGTCTTATGGAAGTCTTGAAGATGTTGCCTGAATTTGGAGGAACTGTGCTAAAAGAAACACCTACTGAGCTGCAAAGAGAATCACTGCTGAGACAGTCTTTTGTTGCAGAGAGATCACCAAAACATAAATTCCAAGAAGAGGGACCAAGCTCAATGTTTAACAAAAAATTAGGTAAGACGATAATGGCACCAACAGCTTCAGAGAGTGAGACTAGGGTCAAGTCAGTGCGTACCGGTCGAAAGCCTATTGGGAACCCAGAGGACGAGGAAGGAACTTCCAAGCCGAGTGATGATGAATTCTTAAGAGGAAAGAGAGTTCTTGTGGTCGATGATAACTTTTTAACACGTAAAGTTGCAACAGGAAAGCTGAAGAAGATGGGAGTCTCCGAGGTCTTACAATGCGACAGTGGAAAAGAAGCTGTGAGATTAGTCACTGAAGGGCTTACACAAAGAGAAGAACAAGGTTCAGTCAATAAGCTTCCGTTTGACTACATATTCATGGACTGCCAAGTAAGTTTAATTGACTAACCTTCCATAACACAAAAACAAATAGTTCACTCCTAATAAGTTTTAATGTTATGCACAGATGCCAGAAATGGATGGATATGAAGCAACTAGAGAGATTAGGAAAGTGGAGAAAAGTTATGGGGTGCGTATACCAGTTATAGCGGTATCTGGTCATGATCCTGGCTCAAGAGAAGCAAGAGAAACCATTCAAGCTGGTATGGACGCCTTCTTAGATAAAAGCTTGAATCAACTTGCAAATGTCATTAGAGAAATCGAAAGCAAGACGACTACCCTGCACTAGTATTGTATAAAGTAGACAGGATGCGGCATTTTGCTAGTACCATGTTATAGCAGTTTACTTCTAAGTTTATTTTAAGCTTCCCGTTGTTTTTAAAAAGAATATGCCACTTCAGATACAAAACAGATGAACTAGTCTAAAGTCCCAAAAGATGTTCAGCCAAATGAAACAAAACATTGCATCTTTTATGGGTAACGACACTGCATTGTGCTTAGAGAACAAAATGTTTAGAAGAACTAAAATTAGCAGAAAAAACTGAATCATTTTAATTATGAGCAGAAGAAAGGGTTGCGTCAATAACCTCAAAGACTTTGATTGATTTCCACATCCAAATGTTAAACTTGAATAATAATCTAATAATAATAAAGGACAAAACTTTCCCAGCACAAAACCATTATGTGAAGTGAATACCAGACTTGTTGAACAAGGAGAGAAGATACAAAAACTCTTGCTGTGATAGCTTTGAAGATCTCTTCTCCTCGAAACCACCTTCCTTCAACACATTCATAACTTTCTCCTTGAATTCTGATGTTTCTTCTCCGTCTCCTTCTCCCTCATCCATCTCCATATCATCATCATCCATTTCGTTGTCGTCATCTTCCATTCCCATGCTCTGGTCACCAAGATCCATGGAGGTGTTCAAAGCAGCATCTCCATTGTTCTGCAACGAAGCTAGTACAGCCTGAAGAGTCTTGTAGTTCTTCTCCAGCATGGAAAGAACAGACTTTTGCTTGAAAATTGATCCCAAGGTTTTGTTCTTTCTGATGAAACAGACTCTTAAGAAGCCATCCCACTCCTTCTTGTTAACCTGAGGGCCAGGCCTCCTTGGTTCGATACGGACAACCGAAGAATCGACCTTTGGCGGTGGGCGGAAATTGTTCTTGCCGACTTTGAGGAGGTGGGAGACTCTGGCATAAAGCTGAGTGTTGACAGATAGACGGCAGTAGAGATTGTCACCAGGCTGGGCAACGAGTCTCATGGCGAATTCCCTCTGGTACATGATGACAGCGCATCTGAAGCTTGTTTGATGGAAGAGAAGTTTGAATGTGAGAGGAGATGATATCTGATACGGAATGTTTGCCACACATATGTCAAACCGGGGAAGCTCGGTCTTGAGCACATCACCTTGAATTACCTTAAAAGAGACAAAGGAGAACAATCAGCATATGTATGTGCCAGTAACCAAGATGGCAAGATATGACAATTTATATTCCAAACATGAATCATCACGATATGATGCTGGAATTCAAATTCTCAAGTTTAGATTCCAGTATCTTCAACGATCAACAAATATAGTCCTTAAGCTTAGAAAAATGATCATCAATAACAAAATCAAGTACCTTTAAGCGGTTAGAGTAGGGAGTTCCTTGAAAACGGCGCTGAAGCTCGAGAACCATACGAGAATCGAGTTCGACGGCGATAACTTCTTTGCCAGCTTCCAGAAGCTTCTTGGTCAAGTTTCCAGTACCGGGACCGATCTCGAGAATTACATCGGTACTCTTAATCCCAGCTTTCTGAACAATCGAATCCACAAGCAGAGGGTTCTTAAGGATATGTTGCCCTTTCAATTTGTGGAAGGATATTCCTCCTTGGTAATGGTTCGACGGTGCTCGATTCGAAGCCTTGGGCTTCTCCTTCCTCATCTTGCCTCCCGCCATTCTTTTGCTCACTTTGCTTCTCTCGAAACCCCTCTAACAGACGACGGCGGCAGAAGATATGATGATTAGGGTTTTTCTTTTTACTTTCTTCCACCCGCGTTTTCTATTTAACCTACGTATTCTGTTATTATTTTTATTCTTTTTTGGTCCGTTTTCATTTAAAAAAATTAAAAATATATATATTTCAACTCCAATTACTGTTTTCAATTTCACATACTTTTTTAAACGAAAATATAATGTTAATATTAGTAGTTAACTAAAAAGAAAAACAATTTAGTTGCAAATGAAATAATAATAATCTTCTTGTAATAAAATTAGACCTTTTTTTTTTTTTCATCAGTAATAAAATTAGACTTATGATGTCATTCATGTGACAAAAGAGTGAAATTTCTGTTACAGACATGTTAGTCTTGTGGTACTAAAACTCTATACACGAAACCTTTGTCGGGTGACTACAAACAAAACCGACTTCTTTTGTTTAGAGTGAAAACTTTTAAATTTTCCTTTAACACTCTCTTCGCTATATAATTAAAAAAAAAACACTGCCGCAGCCTAACAAGATACATATTCATCAAAGGACCAAAAGAAGCATACCAGTCTTATCCTCAGATCAGCTTTCTTAACGTTTTTGTCAATTTCTCTCGGAGTCGCTTCATCTTCGAAAGCATATGTGCGTTTCTAGCGAAATACAACTCCGCATTTGAGAGCATTGCATCCACGTCGTGTTTAAACGATTCAATACTTCTGTAGTACTGATTCTCTAGTCTCTGGTGAATCAGCTCAGGGTATAAAGGAACCGGGAACCTGCCATTTTAACCAGAGTTACACAATGCATGAATCATTACTGCCACATAAGAGAATCCACAAGTTTGATCATATGAGTTACTTAAATAAGCACCCACTCAACTATCGTTTCTGATTTCCAAGTATACCAGATGGGTTTTTTTTTTTTTGAACAAATCCAGATGGGAATATTCTTAAGTTTATAGGACTAGGGAGGTTTTGAAATAATCAACTGCAGAGAGCTAGTGTTGTGAAGTACCGTACCTATTGCAGAAATCCATCTTTTGAGCAGCTTCGTTTAGCTTTTGGATCCCATAACTATCCTGAAGAATATATAACAAAAGCAAATAACAGTTACGAGAGGATAACAGAAAGATGAGAAATGATAGTTTCGGGAGACAAGACAAACCTGATGCTTGCTGATTGATTTTACTAGTCCAGCAAATAATGAAAGCAGTTTCTCTCTTCTCTTTTCTTCGATGGTAGATTTTTCCCAGGGAAACTGGGGATTGTCAAACTCCCACGGGCTGTGAAGACTTGTGTCCCCTGTTTCATAGTCAACTCTGTATCTTTCCCATGGACTCTCTGGGAATTCAGTGGATTTTACTTCTGAAGACTCAATCCTACCTGCCCACCAAGCCCCGCCTTCACCGGATGCATTTCTCCACCATACACGGCACTCATCACCAATTTCCCAGTTTGTTTGAATTGCAGCGTCGTATCGAGTCTTCTCCACAATAAAATCAGGGAAATTAATGAGATCAGGAAGTGTCAATTGAAACTCTTTGCGGGAGGCATGTGATGAAGAAGAATCCAGAACCCTGAGGGTCATTTTGCAGCAGCTTTCCCCAGAACCAGGATATGTATCGTAGTTAAGTTTCTCGACTTTGCAAATCTCTACAGCTCCTAGGTTTCGGGGAAGGTACCTTGATCGGTCCCTGTCATTTAATTCTCTAGTTTCAAGGAACTCTTGATGACCCTGAAAACGACAGTCAAGGAAAGTTTATTAACTCCACATCTGGCAAATTAATACATGGAAGTGAACAACGAATTACCAGCCAAAAGGACCTACCTGCTTGAAGTAAATAACTTCATCTCCTAGCTGGGGTATATAACGGCAGCCTTCCTCGTGTTCTGACAACAATAACCATGAGATTTTTCTTGAGACACTATTCAACCTTATCCCAGTATGCAGACTTGGTTTGCTGGTGCTTGCAGATCTAGACCGGGACCCAGCTTTTGAGGTAGAAGGCCATTCTTCAAGTGATGCACCATCATACACGCTTGTCGAAGGCATCCCTTGTTTCTTTATTTTATCTACAGACCCAGAGCCCAACCTTATGCGTAATGCGCTATTTCTTGTACTAGTTTCACTTCTTACGGATCTTTTCCTACGTATCACATCAGCTGTAGATTCTCCAAACTCAAAGTCATGTGCAGAAGAATCTCTAACACTATCTATCACAGGTTCAGAATCCATAATCGGATTCACGGAAGAGGGAGCTATGGATGCAAATCCATCTCCACCATCTGCCAAATCATCTGCTACCTCATCAGGTTCTAGTTTTAGAGGACTGTTGGGATGCCGAAGCTTTAATCTCAGTCGTCGAACTTTCTTTGGAAGAATCTCATCAGCTTCCATAGAAGTATCTATATCACAATGTCTTGACTGACCAGACAAGGGTTCAACTCTCGACAGATCTTCATCCCTGCAAGAGAATACGATGAATTAGATATTGTGGAAATTTAATACAAACAAAACGTTCCCATTATAGTCTGATTTCCCATACCCATTAAATGGTTGGGCTTCTTCTACGTTCTCAGACGCAGTTAATTCGTTAGGTTCACAAACAGGAATCTCGTCCCTCCACTTGCACATATTCTGGTCTTCATCTGAAGATTTTATCAACTGATTATCGGCCTTTTCTCTCTGTGGCGTATTCATAGAGTAGGGAATATTCTGACACCATGAATCGCCTTTTGCATCTACAGAACCTGACCCGGGTTCTCTGGAGTATATACCAATCACTCTGTGATTCTCCTCCAAAGATTTGGAAGATAATTGCTCCAAATCAGCCTGATTTATTACATCTCCCTTGCTTTCCACAGACTCTGCTGGCTTCTTAACAGAGATCTTTACAATCAATCTTTTCTTCTGTTTGTCATTTGAAAGAGATTCCAGCATCTTAGATGGGTTGTCCAACTGTCGCGAAGTGGGTATGCTTCTATCAGATTCACTGTTGGATGAATCATTATCATCATCAACTTCATCCGAAGAGCTTCCAGAAATTTTAGAAAGCAAGGATCGAGCATTTTGAGCCGCTGCTCTTTGTGGCCGTGATGCTTTGACATCAGAATATTTTCTTTTTGAAGCCTTCACAACAATTCTCCGGTTCTTGGTTTTCTTAATTCCAGATTTCGAGCTATCATTCTCATCCAAAATTCTCTTATCACGTCTTCCAGATGAAGTAGAGACCTCGGCCTGAGAAAACGGAAGTTAGTTAATAGATACTGACAAACAAAATCGCATGAGTTGAGCAAAACATACCCTAGGATGTTTTCTTCTTCTTTTCCAATGATAGCTATTTTCGTGAATATTTTCAACGTCACTGTCCTCGGAACTGCACTCAAGTTCATTTGACGAGTTGGAACATGGGCTTGCCCTAGCTCCATCAGAGGAAACTTCAGCATTATACTCCGAATCATTGTCGTCACTCAGAACTTCGTGTTCTGGTTCCCAGTACATAGCATCTATAAACTCAGGCAATGGCTCGATCAATCTATCCAGATCAGCCAAAGGAGGCATTATATAATCTTGACCTAAACTGAAATCAGGGCCAACAGAAAACTTTATCGAGGAAGGACGCCATTCAACTCCTAGGGCACCAAGTCTGCGTTGCTGAAACATTGTCTGGTCAGGTTCTGGATACGGAATCATACCTGAAAATTTAAAATAAAACACCAGGAATATGTTTCCTGAATAACCAACATCTTGCATAACTGAAATAAAGATGAGCTTTTGGAAACAAACTTGAATCACAAAGGAGATCCTGAAGGTTCCTCCGATGAGGAAGAAGCTGCGTCTCCTGCACCATGAAAATTATAAAGCTTAAAATTAATTTAACAATATAGCAGGTGCAAAGATATAAAAAGTACGCACAGTTTGGTGAGGTCTATTAAAAAGAACGCAACAGAAATTAGAAAGAAAACAGAAGAAACAAGTATTTGAAACAAACCTGATCAAGAACATGTCCATTGGTATCTCGAATAAGAGGACGATAATCACCAAGGAAGAACTAAACAAAAGAAAGCAAGACAAAGGGTCAGAAAGCAATAGAGACTTCGGCCATATACTAGAAAATGATCATGCATCTGAGATGTAAAATCCACCATACCTGGTCGTATTTTGCATTCTTTTGAGACTCTCCTTGTCCTGTGTTTAGAAAATATATCTGGCCAACGTCATCTGAAAGCACGATAGATGTCCCATCTCTACACAGTGCCAGGGAAATAGTATCATAAAAAATTGATTCCATAGCTTTCATGTGACTAAATAACTGCTTTAGAAGCAGATGTCTTACTGAAAGAAATATTAAATTGTATACCCAAATGGATATGATTAACATGACTGTTTCTTCTAGTTTCAGACTCAATAGTCATGTGCATGTTTAACTGGAGTTAGGTCATTTGCAAAACACAAAACCGAAAAATATAGAGTATCTTGTCCTGGAAATTTCATTGGTTACTTACTGTGAAAACTTTCCATCAACCAACTTAAATCTCCCGATTTCGTATACTTTGATTGGTATACCCTCCCATATCTAGAAAAAAAATCTAAGGATGTAAGTACAGCTATTGATAAGATCAAGGATTATTCCTATCCAGAAAAATGAAACTCACATCCCAGATGATTGTTTTCCCATCATAGCCAGCGCTCATAGCAATCCGAGGATTGAAAGGATGGACATCCAAGACATAGGACTACAAAGAGAAGATGAGTGAAACAGATCATTTATATCAATATTAGTATCTCCCAAAAGAAAGTCAGGGATGAACAACAAAACTTGAAGATAGAAGCAATATACAATGAACTATGAAGCACACAATTCTCAAAAAAAAAGGGAAAGAAATAAGGCCCAACTAAATGATGGAGTAGAAATTTAGAGGATTGTTACCGATTCACTGTGACCAGTTAAACAATGCACTAAGCTACCATCAGCAGCATTCCAAACACAAATCCTGCAATCTGAATATACACCGACAGTTTAAGGGAAACAGAAGAGAGTAGTACGTTCATGTACTTTACTATCCATGGTTGGAACACAGTGAGACTGAGAGATATTCATCAAAATGATAATCTATGCATCATAAGATTTCCTCTAAGATTAAGTATTTACCCATGATAGCGGCAAGTACGAAACGATTATCCAAGCTCCATATAATCATATTAACACCCCGTGGTGTTGGAAGAAACCTTTGACGTGGGCCTCCTCGAGGAGGTTGTGGAGGAAGTGGAGGAGGTGGAACCTTCAGATGATATCCTTTCATCCAGCGTCCAGATTTCCCCTGGAAATATAACATCGAGGGAAATGATGATAGAATCGGAAATTTGCTGTCAATAACTTGCAAAGCACCATTGCATTCTGTGGTTGATTAACTACTTACATGGAATTTACGTGATCTTGGAGTCCATATAATTGCACTACCATCGCGAGAGCAGGTTACTATGTTGTCATGACAAAACCTAGTAATCAAAAGTATTAATCCTTAACTAAGAATAAAAGGAAGATAGAGGAATGACGATAAGTCTAACACTTAAAACGTGAAACAAACCAGGAATTCTTAAACTTTGGGTAACTATCTTCCTTCAGAGTATCAGCTGTTGAAGATTTTGGAGCCACTGCACAACCACTAAAACAAAATATAAAATACCCTTTTAGATATCTATTCATGTTCTCCAACCAACAAAATGCACAATCTAAGAGAGGCACCATGTTCACCGGAAAATACCTAAATTGCACATAGTTGACATCATTCTCATGGCCACGTAGAACATCCAGCTCATGAGTCGGCTGTTCAGCATCATCCAAGTTAGGTTTTGAGGCACTCCAAACCTGCAAGATTATGGAAATACTGACAATCAAGACTAACAAGCAAACCAAAACCAAATAACATATCCCACAGTTTCTGCACAACTATTTACTAAGGAGGATAACTAAAGTTGAAAGTTTAACACAGACCCTTGCATTGCTGTCAGAGCTACCCGTGACGAAAATGGTTCCATTGGCATTGTATGCACAACATAATATTTGATGACTCTGAGATGCATTGCTTGTGGATGCCGTGTTGGAAGATGTAAAAGTGTTTTTGCCTAAGAGAGAAACTTCCAATGAGCTCTATAACCAAACATATTTTAACATTGAACAAAATATGATGTACCACTTCTTACCAGTGCTAGCATCTGAAGGACTTGGAACATAGATTCGTGGGAGCCACTGAGAATACCTAGCATCCCAGATACGACAGGTTCCATCATCTGATGACCTACATAGATTATAAAAAACAACAAATAACTGATTACCAATCCAGACGCAGTATGAAACATCCCAACTAAAGATCCAGGGGTCATGAATAGAGCGAAACGAACTAGTTAAAATAGAAAACATATTGAACAGAACTCACGATAAAAGTTGGTAAACAGACGCCTGTCTGGGACTGAATGCAATTGCGGTAACAGCTCCAGTGTGGCCCCGCAATACAGAAATTGGCATTCCATCAGGCAACCGCCACTGTCATAAGAATCAACACTATCTAACTGACAAATAAATAAAAACAAGTAAGACATTAAAGACTAGAATTGTATTCTTACCACTCGAATCACAAAATCGTTTGAAGCTGACGCCACCAAAGCATTATTTGAACTAACGGCCAAGTCTGTAATGTCACCCTACAGGAAACATGCATAGGCGAGGCAAATTTTAATAGAATAGTCGACAATCTATGTCTTACAAATATGGAAAAACAATAGCTTACTTCATGCCCGCGGCAGCTAGCCAAGCAAAGCGCAGTTTCCATTGACCAAATTTTGACAAGCCGGTCATCGGAACCAGTGATAACATATCTTCCAGAACGATCAAATATAGCTGTGCAACAAAAGTATAAATAGCCATACAGTTACTATTCTACCCAACAAAAACATTCTGTGACAATGAAAGGTGCTCCTATGATGGACATACTACATTACAACTTCCAGATACTCTAATCAGAAGATGTAAACAGACTGGTATAAATTCCAAGGTTGCACATGTAACAAAACAAAGTATAGAATTCCCACAAACCAGAGAATCAAGACAAAGGACGTATTGTGAATATCATACCGCAGTAGACAGCATTACGATGTCCTCTGAGCTTCTTTATATTTTGCATCTTTTGAACCATTGTTGATGGTTTTGCAATAGCATGACATGCTGAAAGAATGGACGGAGCACGGTGGTGTTTTCTGAAACCTCCTCCAATTTCTCTGAGACTTAGGCCACGCACTTGATCGGCATGCATATGCGGCCAGCGTAAGTATGACGCAACATGCTTAGCTTTCTGAGACTCTATATTTTTACCTTAACAGAGAAAAAACAAAATTAACGATTCAGAATCAACTTAATCAAAGACCTAGGGTAAGAACTGGAGAGGTTAGAGAGACTTTCCAAGTTAAAGCATCCCTGGACTTATCTTCTCCTATATGAGCTACTTCACCAGAATTCCCAATACAAGTCATGATACCAAGTAAAGATTACCAAAGCCAGAAAAACAAATTTCTAAAATGCACAGCCCTAGAGCCACTATCAGGTTCTATGCATATATGGGATTTTTTCAAGTCTCAGATATAAAGGAAAATGTTGCTGAGCGATCCATTCTAGAAACAATGTGCGGTCGATATTAAATCAAATGAATAGCATGCAAAAGTTAAAAGAAAAAACATATCCTGATTTCCAAACATCAATTCATGGAAAAGCTTTTGAAATTCAGGCATGACAAAGTAGATGAATAGGAATTATACGTACGATCGACAAGTGAAAAGGTGCCAGATCCCAATAGTGTTGGAACATCAGCAGCATTAGGAGCATTTCCTTCAACTCTCATGTGTGAAGGGAAAGACGGGTTTAAAATTAGTTGTTTGAGAAGCTTCACCAAGTGATCCTTTTCGATATGAGGATACCTGTAAATAAAAGAAACATGATGACAGAAGTCATGAAAGGAAAAAAAACTTGGGCACAATTACGGAGGTATGTTGAGAGACAAGTAACAGAACATTTCAATGAGCTATGGCAAGGCTTCCATAGTAACTCAACAATTAAGAGTGGGGTAAGCAAAAAAAAGAAAGAAAAGAAACAGTACCTTTCTATCAAATTATCATAACTCAAGGGGAGGGAGATGCCATCATCGTCAGCACGCCCACTACAAGTGCCACTTCTTGACCACCAGGAATGATATCTACGGGGCAAAAGGCCCTTTTCCAAAATTTCGTCTCTCAAGTGGCCAAAGGTTCGTTCACAGGGGCCAGTAGAAAGAAAATGTAAAATGAGGAAATAGACTTCTCTAAGGTCCATATCTACATCAGTTAGCGAAGAATGTCTCTCCTGTGGCTCAAGAGGAACATTTCCTTGAACCAGGTTTGCCAAATTCGAAGTTTCCATAAAAGAAGTAGATTTGTGTATCCAGTCCATGATAAGGCGGCGTGTGAAAGAGAAGCACTCGTCAACAAAATGCCACTGCCAAAGTGAAAGATAGTCTCCTCAATTAAAGCATGCAATATACTGACTCAGTTTTAGAGTAGCAACGACAAGAACAAGATAAACACAGATTTGAACACCAAGACATATCATATGAAATAGAATCGCCCACTTACCTAATAAGAAACTAGGGTTCTCTTTTCAAAATTGGAATCTGAGGTAAATTTACCTGTTCTTCCTACACAGTAGAGGATCATCTGTATTGAAATCGAACCTTACACTGCACCTGAAAGAGAGCTTCCCCTAACTAAGCGACTGAAAGGAATCCACAAAACATCACAAGGAATTGGATCGTAAAAAAGCATTGAGACACAATCTTAAATGCGATTTCAACGAGTAATTCCCGAATCAAAAACCCCTAAGATCCAATTACATGGAAAAACACACATCATACATAAAAATGAAAATCAAGTAAAACTCGCAAATTTGGCAGCTAGAAAAGACAAGGAGATAAAGAGCAAACCTCGAAGAAGCTAGGGTTTAGTTAGGTCAACAAAGATACAGCTCACTTGATGGGTGGCTAGAGAAAGGAATCTCGATTCAACGATTTTCGAAGCAGGAGAAAAGGAAGAAACCAGAGAGACGGAGCAGCGAATTCGAACGATTCTTTAGGTCATGAAAACGAGAGAAGAAGAGTAAGAACGTTACATTCTGCGAATTGTGTGCGCTCCTGGTCCTGGTACGACATCGCCAGGAAGAACGAAACAACAAGACCAGTGACTCTCTTTTTTTTTTTTACCGCTGTGAGATTTTTCTGGAAAATGTGGAAAATACAAATTTGCGAATAGGAAACAATAATACGGAGAGTTTTAATAAGCAGGGAAAAAAGGAAACTCCGTTACGTATGTACAAGAAGACAGATATACCCCTTACTTGTTGAGGCACCTTCTTTAAACCGCCTGAGAATTGGAAGGGTATAAATGACGTTTGGGTATTAATAGCGGCCGGGCCGACAAATAGATCGACAAGTAATTCTATATAATAAACATTTTTTTACCTTCAGATTTTTAACTGGTGATACCGTACCGATGCATTTTTCTTGTTAAAATCTACTTTTTTGAACCGCCAAAAATATATATAAGTGAACGAATTCAAAATTGCAAAATAACACAGAAGAGCATCAAACAAGCACACTCATGTTATTTACATTTTTTTATAAATCAATTTAATGCAAAAAGATAAACGATTTTGAATTCATTCACTTTTTATTTTTTCATTGGTGTTTTTTGTTACAAGAAAATAAAATTGTATATATTTCAGTTTTTTTTATTTAGTTCACTTTTATTTATTTTTTGGGTCAAATTAGTTCACATAGGTAGTAATTTCCTTAATATATTTACTGTTTCTCATCAGTCATCACCATGAGGCTTGCCATAAACTGGTTCTATTCTATATGTCAAATTTGCACATCGGCCCATGCTTGATAAAGCCCATTATACTGCATCGGCCCATGTTTGTTGTTGTTACCCATCTTGTTGAAACTAGATTAATCCCCGATACCAGCTCTTTTACAATCGATCAAAACAGTCTAATCATTTCATCTTTCTCTCGACTCCACATCATTTTGACACATCCCTCTCCACAGCCACAAAAAAAAAAAAGGAACTTATGCGAGTGCATATACAAGAGACCTAAGATCATCACGGCCTCATCAAATTCAGAAACATAGTTGAGATTCTTATCAATTCCACAAATCGCAAATGTAATCGAACAAAACAAAAAAAAATTATGAAACATATGTTGTGTATTGTACTATTCATATTCATTTATCACATTACAATCATCAACCAAACAAAAAACACAAACACAACGACAAGGACAAGAAGAACAAACATCGATCTGACGACCATACCCTAAACTTTCATAATTCGAACATCAAAAACATTTTTTTTTTAATTATCATAAGTACGACACTCATCAGTCTCAGGATTATCACTGCAATACTCTTCCAAAGGATCGGAGCCACCAGCTTTCTTCTTGTCCCTAGCATGACTCGCCGCCGCACTCAGCTCCTCCACCTCGTCCCACGCCGCCACACACTCGCCGCTCACCGGATCATCAGCGCATGTCTCCTTGGCTTCTTGTATACTCTTCTCCACCTTATCCGATATCCCTCCTTCCGATGTCGCCTTAACCACAACCATCCGCTTCATCGAACCTAATTTCCACGGGTAATTCAACCGGACCGGACCGGATACACGAGCCACCGGTCGAACGACCACTCGTGGAGTAGCGACGTTGAGACCAGCTGCAGCTATGGTTGTCATCGTTGGAGGATTTTGGTGGAGGAGGAGAGATTTTTTGATGGAAAGAGATGAAGAAGATAAATATACTCGTTCACGTTATTAACTTTGTGAACACAATCCTCTTATCTTCTAAGAACCAAGCATATTCTGCCACGTGTATTTAGATTTTTTCACAAAAAGTATTCCATCAATGTTGAGAAACAAATTTTTTTCGCGGAATATTTATTTTAGTTTCATTTTTTTTATCAACCGTTAAGGCGTTAACATTTTTTCTTGAAAAATATAGAAGCTTTAATTTTTCTTTCCGATAAAATTTGACTGAAATTGCAGAAGTTTGTGTTCATTTTCTCTTCTGTAATTTTCGTAGACATAAAGTACTCATAAAAATTAGCATAATTATTTTTGAGTATTTCATTTTGTTGAGAAAAATGAGAGGACGACTGAACTTATAATGGGCCATATCCTAGGAAATAAGCTCTAGTTGGGCCATAGATAAGGCCCACATAACCAGTGACCAGTGCCGATATTTACCTGATTTTTGTTTCGTGGTTAGAATACACACAGTAGTCGTATTGTGTTTAGTGAACCGTCGAATAGAAAAAGCCAGGGAATCATTCATAGCACTTTAAAAAGGTTAAAAAAGTCAAGTATTAAAAAAAGATGATGCGCTTTCACAAAGCTTGTCATCGTTTCTCTCTTTCACCTCTCTGCCATTTATCTCCACCGTCTCCGTCGCCGGCTGCTTCTCTCCTTCTACTTCCTAAGCTTGCCGGATTCTCTACGCTGCGTACAAGCCGTTGCGCAAGAGTTCGCCGATTCTCCGATAACCCGTTGACCACTGTCGTCATGTCTTCACGTGCTGCTTCTAGACTTCGTTGTCTCGCATCTGTCTGTCCTGGAGGTGCTGAAGACGGTGGTGGAACCTCTAATGGCTCAGTATCAGCCTCTGCTACTGTAACTGAAGATGATGGTAATTCATCCTTTTTAGCCGATTCAATTGACGCCACTCAGATTTTGTAGGATTCAGTTGAAATCTGAGAAATCGTTTTTGATTATTTGTCTGTGTTTGAACTATGTAGAATTGGCTTTAGGCACTGGATATCGTCTGCCTCCACCTGAGATCAGAGATATTGTAGATGCTCCACCAGTCCCGGCATTATCATTTTCACCACATAGGGATAAGATATTGTTTCTCAAGCGGAGAGCATTGCCTCCCCTCGCAGATTTAGCTAGACCAGAGGAAAAGCTTGCTGGTGTTCGAATTGATGGACACTGCAATACCAGAAGCAGGATGTCTTTCTATACTGGTTTAGGAATCCATCAGCTATTGCCTGATGGTACATTGAGTCCAGAGAAGGAGATCACTGGCATTCCAGATGGTGGTAAGATTAACTTTGTTACATGGTCTAATGATGGTAAGCATCTGGCGTTCAGCATCCGGGTCGATGAGAACGGAAATAGTAGTAAGCCAGTAGTATGGGTAGCTGATGTTGAGACTGGACTAGCTAGACCATTGTTTAAGTCGCAAGATATTTATCTGAATGCGATTTTTGAGAGTTTTGTTTGGATTGATAATTCCACTTTGTTGGTGAGCACAATCCCTTCATCTCGTGGAGACCCACCAAAGAAACCTTTGGTCCCATCTGGTCCCAAAACTCTGTCAAACGAGACGAAGACTGTTGTCCAAGTTAGAACATTCCAAGATTTGCTTAAGGATGAGTATGATGCTGATTTATTCGACTACTACGCCACATCACAATTAGTATTGGCTTCTTTGGATGGCACAGTGAAGGAAGTAGGGGTTCCTGCAGTGTATACATCGTTAGACCCTTCGACAGACCATAAATACTTGTTAGTGTCATCACTTCACAGGCCATATTCTTTCATTGTACCCTGTGGTAGATTTCCAAAGAAGGTGGAAGTCTGGACAACTGATGGTAGATTTGTAAGACAGCTATGTGACTTGCCCTTAGCTGAAGATATCCCCATTGCCTCCAATAGTGTGCGGAAAGGAATGCGTTCAATAAACTGGCGAGCAGACAAGCCTTCAACCCTCTACTGGTAAATATTTGAGATTCAAAGTGATTCACATGTAGTACACGTTCCAAAATGGGATTTGGAAGTAATTAATTTGCAACTCTTCTGAGATATGTAGGGCAGAAACACAAGATGGAGGTGATGCCAAAATGGAAGTTTCACCGCGTGATATAGTTTATATGCAGTCTGCGGAACCATTGGCAGGAGAAGAACCAGAAGTGTTACACAAGCTCGATCTTCGTTATGGGTAAAAACTAAAAACACAGCGGATATTGCAGATTACTTATGCCATCTTATCAACAAACTGACTAACTTCATCAAAGCCTTCTTTGTCCTAACATTGATCCGATTTCAATTCTGCAGAGGGATTTCTTGGTGTGATGATACGTTAGCTCTAGTTTATGAATCATGGTATAAAACACGACGAACAAGGACGTGGGTTATCTCTCCTCGATCTAACGATGTCAGTCCACGCATCTTGTTTGATAGATCATCGGAAGATGTGTACTCAGACCCTGGCTCGACCATGCTGAGGAGAACCGCTGCTGGAACGTATGTAATAGCAAAGATAAAGAAGGAAAATGATGAAGGCACTTATGTATTACTGAACGGAAGTGGGGCTACACCACAAGGGAATGTGCCCTTCCTTGACTTGTTTGACATGTAAGCCCAACCTGACAATGACTTCTCTTTCTTGCGCTTTTCCTTTAGTTTTATTGCCATTACGCAGTAACAAACTGAATGTTCTGTACAAAATTTTCTAGAAATACAGGCAACAAAGAACGAATCTGGGAGAGCGACAAGGAAAAGTATTTCGAGACAGTTGTTGCTTTGATGTCTGACCAGAAAGAAGGGGATTTAAAAATGGAGGAGCTGAAAATTCTGACATCAAAGGAGTCTAAAACAGAAAACACCCAATATTCTCTCCAACTTTGGCCTGATAGGAAAGTGCAACAGATTACAAACTTTCCTCATCCGTATCCGCAGTTGGCTTCGTTACAGAAAGAGATGATCAGGTATCAACGGAAAGACGGGGTTCAACTTACTGCAACACTATACCTACCACCAGGCTATGATCCATCAAAAGACGGTCCTCTTCCTTGTCTGTTTTGGTCTTATCCTGGTGAATTCAAGAGCAAAGATGCTGCTGGTCAAGTCCGTGGCTCTCCAAATGAATTTGCAGGCATTGGTTCAACTTCTGCCCTTCTTTGGCTTGCTAGAAGGTATCTAACATTTTCCAATACTATGCTTGTTTTGCATTGGTACTGTTTCTTGTTGTTTCAGTATGCTGGAGTCTATTTCATTGAGCTTGTTGATCGAGTGTTAGCTTATACCATCTGGATTTTTCTGCACTGTGCAGGTTTGCTATATTATCTGGACCTACTATACCTATAATTGGTGAAGGTGATGAAGAGGCTAATGATAGGTACAGTGATATTTACTTTCGTAAAGCTGGTTACTAAAACATGGAAACCAGTGATATCTTCTTGGGTAAAGGTTTCCTGTAAGCATAAGCAAACTAATTAAGTGGGAACCTGTGACATCAAACCACTTAAGTTTCAGATCTGAGATGTGCTTGAGCTTGACAGATTCTAATGTGAACAACTGAAACAACATTCTCAGGTATGTAGAGCAACTGGTTGCAAGTGCTGAGGCTGCTGTAGAGGAAGTCGTCAGGCGTGGAGTAAGCATTGCTTTATCCTAAATCCATCATCTCGGTATTGTATTAAACCACAACAGTTTTGAAACTTACTATTGTTTTGTCCTTTTTTCAAGGTGGCTCATCCAAGCAAAATTGCAGTTGGGGGACACTCCTATGGAGCTTTTATGACTGCAAATCTTCTTGCTCATGCTCCTCATCTTTTCTCCTGCGGAATCGCCCGATCTGGCGCTTACAACAGAACACTCACGCCCTTTGGTTTCCAGGTGCCAAGACCAATTGTCTTTCTCGTCCCATTCTCTGCATTTAGATAGTTATTGACCTATCTTTTTGGTTATTCTTTAACTATGCCTGGAAATTTTCAGAACGAGGACCGAACTCTGTGGGAAGCCACTAACGTCTACGTAGAGATGAGCCCATTCATGTCTGCTAATAAAATCAAGAAGCCAATCTTGCTTATTCATGGTGAAGAAGACAATAACCCAGGAACTCTAACAATGCAGGTTATAACTTCATAGAAATTACTTGAAAGGATTAGTTCACACCAATATTTCACTGGATTGGTTCTCTCTAACTATATTCATTTCACTTACTTTGTGTAACAGTCAGACCGATTCTTCAATGCACTAAAAGGCCACGGCGCTCTTTGCCGTCTTGTTGTTCTTCCACACGAGAGCCACGGGTACTCAGCACGGGAAAGCATTATGCACGTTCTCTGGGAAACTGACCGTTGGCTTCAAAAATACTGCGTTCCAAACACATCAGATGCAGATACAAGTCCCGACCAGTCCAAAGAAGGCTCAGATTCTGCAGACAAAGTAGCCACAGGCACAGGTGGTGGTAATCCGGAGTTTGGTGAGCATGAAGTTCACTCCAAGCTCAGGAGATCACTTCTCTGGTAAACTCTCTCACCATTCCCGAACAGAAAACAAAACCACAAGAATTCTCACATTTAACTAAGGGGGTGTTATTCAATGGTGGAGTTAAAGTCAATTCTTTAAGGTTTAGATTTGCTTTCTGATATTGGTTTTAAGAATCTTTTTGTGTGGATTTCAAAATCTCTGCAGTATATCTTGGATTTTGATTCTAATAATTTACTCATGAAACTCCAAAGAGGTTTCATTTGAAATGACTTAATATACAAAGATTTTACAAGTCTTTTAGTTTTGAATAACACTGGATTTTACAAACCTTAAAGAATTGACTTTAACTCCACCATTGAATAACACCAAACTTTTAAAATCTAATGAAGTATAAGATCTAATAACACCAGATTTTAACGTTAGATTTATAATCATTAGTTGAATAACACTGGATTAGTGTTGGATTTCAATTCTATTAAAATCCATCAATGAATAACACCACCTAAATGATTCAATTTTTGGAACTTGCTGGTTATGCTTTTTTCAGAGTTCCCAAAGGTGCTTCACTAGCCAGATGCAGCATTCGAGTGCACTTGCAGAACAAGAAAAGGCAGATGCAACACAAACTATTTTTTCATAGAACACTCTGATTCATAATAATATGAAAAAAGGTTATTGAACACTGGAAACGCTCTTTCAAGTGCAATACTTGCATCAATATTCACCCTTTGTAATTTCTCAGACCCCAAAACAAAACAAGAGAGATTATGTCTGAATGAACATCACATTTGAATTTGTTTATACCTGGCAAATCCCATACCCAGATTTGTTTATTTTTTAAGAAACCCAACCAAAAATAAAAACAAACAGAAATGGAAATCAAACAGAGTCTTGAGGAACCAGGTTTTGAGCGGCTAAATTACTCTTCAGCAGCTACAACACTGATCTCACCTCTCTCAAGCAAGTCATAGAAAGTTCTGGTTTTCCTCTGTTCGTTCCAATGGTGCATCTTCCAAAGACCACCAGCAGCTAAACCGAGTGCCAAACCGATAACTAACTCCTTGACAACGCTAGGCCCTTTCAATGTCGCATGTGCAACCTTGTGTCCTGCCATCTCTTCTTTCTTCTTCTCAACCTACCAAAATGTAACAGCATAACCCCAAAGATCAAACATGAATCAGTATTGCCCTACCTACATTCTTCACTACACAAAAGCTAGAAATGTAACTCACAACAAACTTGTCGTATCGAGAAAAACTGGATCAAGTTTGGATCAAGCATAACCACAAGTCATAAATGTATTGATACTACAATCAACTATATATATATATATATACAAACATGAACCTGTTTCGTTATAAAGAATAACCCCAGAAAACAAACATGAATCAGTCCCTACAAACTTCACAAACATGAACATTTTGAATCTACAATCAGTGATTTGTATGACAGGGAGCAATTCAATTAAATAGCAATCTCCATCCTAATCTATAACTTGACAATCCTTCAAACGATATAAAAAAAAATCAGCCTAATATCCAGAATCCGCATAACGAAAGTTTAAAAATCTTCCCTCGAACGAAAATGATAAACGTTCATTACTACAAAACCATAAAGCTTCAAAAAAATTCCCACGAGGAAGAACTCTGGATCCCGATCCCTTAGATCGACGCAATAAGAAGAAGAGGAATCGATGCGAATCAGTTAAATCAGAAATCACTCTTTAATATATATCTAGAAGATGAATCGACAAAAACTATAATAATCTAGAAATCAAAAGAAAAAGAGAGAGAGACAGATGAATTTGGGGATTTACCAAGTCGGAGTGTGGACGTAGACGACGACGACCGGAACGAATGAAGAAGAGTTTTCAGGTGTGATTAAAATGAGAGATTAATCAATTTAGTGTACTGTCATCATGGATCATATATTTTCTCATCCAACCTATTGGGCTAACATCTGTGATCGGCCCATTATACTGTTTTTTTTGGTCAACTCCAGTCGGCCCATTTACCTTTTTCTTAAGAAGAGTTTTTTTTTTTTTCCAACTTTTATTATACTGTTTTTTTGGTCAACTCCAGTCTCCCACTTTTGTTTTAAAATAAAAATAATAAAATATCATCAAAACACCTACATTTGATGCGACCCAAAGAAAGCAAAACCTCAAATTATGTATTGACCGATATTTATTTTAATAAATAAGTTAAAACGATACAACTATTTTAAAAACGTGTCTATTTGAATATTTTCTCAAGTGTATGAAGTGAAGGGGGGCCCAAATGATTTTTCAGCTTACCTACTATATACAAATAACCAACTTGTGAATTTAAAGCTTCAAAGGAAGAAAAAGTAAAGGCATTAAATTGGTAAAAAAGTACAAACATGAAACAACAATAATCAAAGATACAAAATAATTATTAGTATTGAATTCTAGGTACAGATTCTGGGCCCAATAATACATTCAACGGGCCACCAAAACTAGTGTAAGGTTGTATTGTATGTGCATCGACGTAAGTAGGCCCCATTTGCTCCAAATCGCTAACCAACCAAAACTCTCTCTGTATCTATTCCACACTTTCCATAAGGTGGTCTTCGTCGCACCCAATTTATTTCTCTCCCTAACTGTCTTTTGTTTTTCAAAATGTCGCCGTCGTGCTGCTCCGGCAAATGCTCCGTCGCTCTCTTCTTCCTCATTCTCTCCGCTGTTCCAATTGCTTATCTTATCTCCTTAGAGCAAGCTGTTCCTTCCACGCACGTCATCTCTTACCACAGCTCCGGCTTCCTCCGCGAGTGCGCCAAATGGGACGACGTTGGTCGGAGATTCCTCGTTTCCTACATGGACGGAGGCGGCGGTATCGGCGAGCTTGTTCCTACTAAATATTCCGACGACGTTCTTGAGGAAGTCACTTTGGTCAAAGACGTTGACCTCGCCGGTAACTCTTCCAACGGATTCGTCATCGACCGCCACCGAAACCGTCTCCTCCTCGCTGTCGGCGATTTAATTGGAAACCGCTATAGTGCTTTAGTGGCCTATGATTTGTCCACGTGGCGTCGTATCTTCCTCACAGTGCTTAGCAGCCATAGTACGTAAGCTCTCTCCTTAATTAGCTCTCTCTTTGTGTTGTTGATTAAGCAAAGAAATGATTTAAGTTGAGAAATGTAGGTTAAGAAATATCATATGCAGACGACGTAGCGGTTGATACACAAGGCAATGCTTATGTATCTGATGCAAAAGGAGGTAAAATATGGATTGTTGATGTGAATGGAAAGCTTGTGTACACCATTAGAAGCCCTCTCTTCACTCCACCTCGTTGGTATCATAACTTTGTCTCTCTTAACGGCATTGTTTATCACCCGGACGGATTCCTTATCGTCATCCACACTTTCTCCGGTTTCTTATTCAAAATCGATGTTACCAATGGGGATATTAGTAGTAAAGTCACTCTCATTGACGTTTCTGGTGGCTCTTTGAGGTTTGGTGATGGGCTTGAGTTCTTGTCTCCCACCAAGATTGTTGTTGCAGGTAATGTTACTTAGTCTTTAGTAAAGTTTTGATTTTTAAAAAGTCTACCAATGAATGTAGACAAGTATTGGGTTTTTTAACTATTAGTGAGTGTTTTCAGGTAGCCCGTCTTCGAAATTGGTAGAGAGTTCAGACGGGTGGCGGACGGCTTCTGTGACGGGTTGGTTCAGCAGCGGTATGGTTCATCGGTTAGTCTCGTCGGCTACTGTTAAAGAAGGAAGAGTTTATCTTAACCACATTGTTGGGTTTGGGTCTAAGAAGAGACACATACTTGTAGAAGCTGTGTTTTAGACTCTGTTTTTGTAGTAGTAATCTCTTCTTTAAGTTCTGCTAGTGACGTCTTTTATGATCCTACTCAAATCTTATGTAAAGCCTTTGGAACTTGAACTTCGTTTTGGTAACTTCAACCAAAACTTTGTCATAGACGCATAGACTATAAGAAAATTATGAATTTGTATATAAAATTGGAATCCTCAATTTTGCTAGAGATCCTTTAACGCATAGGCTATACGTTTGATACAAAATTTGCATATAAAACTCTCAAATAATTTGACAACTGTTCTGTTACTTACACTTTATTGTCAGCTTGATCGTCAAAATGAAGAGCAGAAGGTGTAGAAACATTAGAAGCAGTAGAAATTCCACGTGGATTTCTTCTTCTACCTTGTTCGAAAAGCAATATCATCCCAAACCACAAAGACCCTTTTATGATCCTAACCATACCAATCGTCACAACCATATAATATAACCACCAATTCACAAAATCAACTGTTCCCACATTAAAACTAACGTTGACATTACCATCAATTGGTAATAACAACAACAATGCTCTTTTAGCCTCAGCCACACCAACCAAAGCCTCTACTTCATCTCGAAGCTTCCACCACCACAACGTCCCACAGCTAACGGCCAAAGCCACCCTCTCCACCACCGTCTCTTCTCTCCGTTGACCGTCTTCTCCTCCTAACAAGGTGTTATCCACCACCGGTCTCACGATCACTCGATACCACAGAAGCATCACCTCATGAAGACCAAAGAAAAACACGAGCCTGCTCAAGAAATTACGTTCGCTTCCGATGATTAAACCGTCGGAAATCGTTGTTTCGAGGCCTAAACCGACGGATATTTGGACAAGGAAGAGTGTAAGCCACGCGATGCTGACATGTGGATAAAAAGCAATCGAACGTTTTGGATCTGTAGCTGTGATCTTGGTGGTTAGGCCAAGAACTAGAGTGTAAACGCTTACTGTCGAAACGACGGCGTATACGATCGCCGGATTCGCGCGAAGAAACAGAGAGAAGAAGAACGATGATTCTGTTTGTGGCTGAGATTTGGTTAAGGAGAAGAGGAAAGAAGCTGAAGAGAGACGACTAAGGAGGAGGAAAGCGAGAGGAAGGAGGAGGCTGAGGAGAGTTGTTGTCACTAGCCGGAAAGGCTTAACCACCAGCTGCTCCGCCTCTCTCCGCCACTTTCCGCCGCAGGCGATATTCATATTTGTTTAAAGTGGTTGAATTGTCGAGAAGTTAAGAAACATAAAGGAGTTTTTGTGATATAAATATATGTTTTTTTTTTGGGAATTGATGGTTTATGTTTGAAGGAAAGATGAAGGAGTGGGTGCCATGTCTATAGTTTCAAGTTAGGTTAGATGAAAAAGAATCATTCATGTAAACAAATTAAAATACATTTTATTAAACAACACACGCATAATAAGATTACTTGATTATTAAAACAGATAGAAGAGTGATGAGAAATCATTGCCAAGTAATATAAGTTTCCTTTGTCCCTAATACAAATTGTCAACTGCAAAAAAAAAAAAAAAAAAAAAAAAAAAAAAAAAAATTGTCAACTGCAAAAAACAATTATGGAGAACGAACGATAATGTTAAGAAATCAGAAGTGGGAGACGCAAACACACAGCTCAGAAACGACGACGTACTGGTGGTAACCCATGATGATGCCTTGCTTGCTTCCAATAATAGAGCATTTCGTATCATGTCTTAAAAAAACAAATGTATCCCTTTATTATTTAAATCGAGAGATAGCCGTTGAAGATTTGTATATATGAACGGCTATGATGTGATGGTTTGGTGAAAAAGCCAATGGACGGCCACGATCTCGTCACAAAGGACAATGGGAGAAAAACAATATCTAGTCAATGATCAGAGAAGTCTAAAAGCAAAATGAAGAAAACTAAACAATTGTCTTCTGTATCATCTATAAAATCAGGAAGCTAACTTCTTCTCATTTCGATCAAAAAAATCATCAATATCTAAGCCGGTGCAATCTGTTGCTCCTGAACCGCCTTGTAGCATTTGAGGCTGCATAGAGGAACTTTAGTCTTCGAGTCGCGATACTTGTAAGGATTGGTGCACGATGGACCTGCGCAATTTTCCCGCGGAGGAGGATAACTGCAGTTTAAGAAATTACTTGACATTGTTATCATAAGGTTTGAAATCGTTTTGCGATTGAATGTAGAACATCAACAGACCCAAACAATATTGGATAGAAACCTGAATCCTAGAGCATTCTTTATATTTTCCATACCCAAAAACATTTGAAGCATTCTCTACTAATTATACTGCTCAATAACAAGCTGATGTAGCAAGTGTAGGATTAATAATTGTTCACATTAATCAGATCCAATCAACTACGAGATTAAGGGACATTGAATCTGATTCCAAACAGAGAGAAAGTAGCATACCCTGATGGTTTGGGATCAAACAGGCTAGGCACTTTGTCAATGGGAAATGAAACAGTGGTTCCATTAGGACCCATTATTGTTCTGATGTAGCAAGTTGAGGCTCTCTCCTCATGTGCAGCCTTCTCCTGCAAACGCATGTGACTCTTATTTTCAGCATCTCATTTTGACTAAGCAAGAATACATTAGCGATAAGGTGGTTTATAGAGTGCTTATATCCCAATACCTGAGCTAACTCATCAAGTCGTTTTTTTATTTTGTCTCCACGCTTCTTCCTGCTCGAATCTTGACCTAGAATTTTTTTAATGGCCACTTCCTGTGAAAACAAAACCAAGACCATCCTCTCGTGATCAGCTAATTTGTTAATGCGCATAGCACAATGGAGAAAGAAGAAAAACCACCAACCTCAGACTCCCTTGCAGCTTTCTCAATCTGAGCTTTACGCCTTTGAGCAGCTTCTGCCTTCTTTAATTGCTGCTCCATTTCTGAAAGAGTCTCCTTTTTCCCTATTTGTCAACATAAGTTACCACAATACATTATGACCCCTTATTGCTAAAGATTTATGTGGAAGTAGCAAAAGATTAAAACCTTACTTCTCGATGTAGGAGGTAATCCATCTGAAAAATCAATCGCGCTTGATCTGCCAGAAGCAAGGGCTCGCTGACGACTGGTCATAGTTGATTCCCTCTTACTATCATTACCAATCTCTTTTTCATCAGACGCCGCTTCCATTTGCTCCGCACAATCCATGTCTTCGGACGCCTGTTCAGACACAGCTTTCTTCTTGCCGGAATTTTCCCCATTTGTTATCCCAGATGGCTTCAATTGCGTCCTTCCAGACTCAGTATCCTCATTAGACACAGAGACTCTCTTATATTTCAATTTTTCCAAATACCGGATCTCATCATCACTGTCGTCATCGCTATCAAAAACTCGTTTCTTTGGGGCTCGCTTGCTCTTGCGAACCGAGCCAGATGGTTCCCCTTGTTTTCTCCTCCCTGTCATGGATCCGTCTATCTCAGCATCCAAAGTAACTCCCTCAAGATCAGCTTTCTTATCTAGAGGGGAATTACAATCTTCTGAACTTTCCTGCAATCAAATAAAATTTAATGTAAAAGGATATCAAAGTTTACAGAATCTAAACTGTCAAAAAAGCTCACCACAGAAATTAAGACACGATTTAATCCTCTCCATTGGAGTACCAAAGTGAAATGCATAAGATAACATTTTCAGATTGCTGTCCATAAACAGTAAACATTACTAGTTTGAGCCCAAGCGACGGATAATAGACTAATTAGTCCTAACTCTGGTCTCCGATCACGAGGAGATTATGGGCCGTAAGGCCCGAAATGAGCGTAGCATTTACCGAAAAAGATACTCAATGCAATAGGTTGATACAAAGTACTATAAATCTCATCGGATGCTATACAATTCAACAAATTGAGCTTTGTCAATATATCCACATTAAGAGAATTCACCTGTAAATCATGGTTGGACCAAATAGTATCAGTCACCGGTTTTGAAGACTTTCTAGATGAACCATTAGCATGAACTAGCCGGCTCACACCACCGATCTTAAGCTTCATTCTCTTTGTTTCTCCCTCTAACTCACCCAAATCAGTTCCCTTTCCATTGATCATGCCGCCGTTACCTTCATCTTTCCGGCTAGTGTTTTTCGAGCTGGCAGGTGCAAGAGCACCTTCGGTCGAACGCTTATTTCTATTGATGATCTCTCTCCGCCGAGAATCATTGTTTCCTCTTTCAGATTCTGCTATAGATTCAGCCCTTGATATACAGTGGCTAAGACTAAACTCTTTCCTCCTAGGGTTAGTATCAAAAGCCGGTATATCATCACTTGAAATCTTGCTGAAATGATCTGAAGATGTTAAAACACTGGATCCCTCCGGGCGAGGACGACGACAAGTGAGGCTACGTTTCTTCCTCACAGTATTCCTCATACCATCACAGTAAGTAGCACCATTAGCTTCCATTGTAGAGCATATATAGGCATAGAAACTATTTTCCCTCTTAACTCCAAGATTAACTGATGAATTGAGAAATCTCCAAGCTCCAATACTGAGAAACAAAACATTTATATCAAATCATTACACCAATTAAGCAAACACAAATTGAAATTCAACGAGTGCATCATTAGAATCCCAGATCAATCAAAACGAGTAATCAATTGAAAACACAAACAAGAACTAAACTTTCATATCTCTCGCGGATCCACAACTTTATACGAATTGAAACAAACACCAATACGATCGAATCAAGAGCAAACCAACACAGAAAAATACAAACTTTAAACAATACGATCATCAACAAGCAATAATCAAAACCAGATCAAGAGAGAAGCAACGAAGAATACCTAGATTGCTCGGCAAAGACGAATTGAGAGAATCGAGAAGATGATGATGATGAGAAGACTTGTTGGGAAAATTGGAGAATTGAAGCAAGGAAGAATTAGGGTTAGGGAGAGAATTGGGGATAAAAAGAATTAAGAAGAAAGCGTAAGAAGACAAGTAGTAAAGAGGTGAGAGACTTATTATCTCGTCGTTCACCATTTTTTTGCTATTTCAACACCAACAACAACCCACACACACACTCACACAAAAAATATACCAAAAAAAAAAAAATCCCTTTTTTATCGGTCTTCTTCGACAGCTAGAATCGGTGAGCCGACTCAGAGAGTGAACTCGTTTCCTTTTTTATCTGTTTTTGCTAATCCTCTCTTCTCTCATCTCTCTCTCTCGTTTGTTTCCTTTTTTTTTCTTCTGCTGCGTTTGTTTTTGTTTTAGACATGCCGGTGCGGCGCATGTTAAGAAGATGCACATCTGTGTATGTTAGCCCATGCCTCTTTCTGTCGTGTCATAAAAAGACACGTGTTCTTTTTCCTTCTCACGTGACGGCGATGTTCTGATTTCATGCGTAAAAAAAAAAAAAAAAAAAAAGAAGAAGAGAGGAATACATAATTTAATCACTTGTGAAATGGTAAATTTGTTATTGTTATCTTATATTGGAACTTTGGAAGAAATAAGAATGATAATTTTACGAAGTTGATGAAATTTATTGCTACAGTTTTAAAACAAACAATAAAAAAAACAATCAATTTTGTATAAGTCTTTCAAATGATGTTTATTCATGGGGTGAAAGCTTCTGATTAATTCAACAAATTATTTGTATATAATTCAAGACTTCAAGTTAAGAATTATCACTAGTTGTCAGTGATTTCTTACCGCTTATTAATTGGCTAACTTTTAGCTAAAGTGGCGACAGAAGTGATATATAAATAACATAATAATCAAAATTTTGAATTCATAAAAATTTTCAGTGATGACATGGATCTAACGGTTCTGGACCTTTTGAGACATGGCCAAAACGTTGCTACAGAGCTTCTTCATAAGCTCATCAAGAGACGCCGTCGGCGAATCAACACCAGGAACATCCACGAAATTATCAGAACAAGTCGACACATCGGAGATCGCAGCACTCAATACCGAATCCAATCTCCCGTAATCTCCCTCCTCCATGGCCATCTTCGCTTCTTCAAGACCTGACATCAACGAATCGTAATTCTCGACGCAAACACTCATCGCCTCTTTCACAGCCATCGGCGTTTTGCTATCTTCCACCACACGTTTCGCGTAATCCAGAGTCGCGTTCGCTTTTTTAAACAGAGATTCAGCTTCCATTCGCATCACATCCTTAGGAGCAAACCCTCCGCCTTCTCCTCCTCCTCCTCCTTCGGCTTGTTTCTGTAAATCCGGGAGAATCGCGGCGATGCATTCGTTGTTGTAATCTGTGTTTTTGCAGAGATCTTTCGCCGTGGTGTCGATTTTCATTGACGAGAAATCGATTTTGTTTATATGTTCAAATTTAGGAGCTAGATCAGCTATGTTTGTGACGGAGTCGAAGTTGATGTCGATGTCTTCTTGGGATGGTCCGGGTGCAGGTGCGGAGACCGCCGCCGTGGGAGTTAAATTAGATTCGGTGCTAATGTCTTCTGAGGTAGGGGCTGGCGCGGAGGTTGGGACGGCCGAGATTGATGATATGGGTGGTTCGAGGAGCGAAGCGTCAGGTGAGGAAGCAGGGACTTGGGATGTCTCTTCTACTGAACGGCCGGCGGCTTGGACGCCGGAGAATGTATAACAGCAAACAGTAACTCCGATTAGGATAATTGCTTTGTAAGTCTCCATTTTTTCAACAAAAAGTTTTTTTTTTTAATTAATTGGTGATGTTTGGGAATTTAAAAGGTACACAACACAATTTCTTACTATATATATTGACTGGTTTTAAATGTGTCAAAATTTTGGAAAAGCTAAATTACATGAGAGGTTTTAAAGGTGTTCATTTTTGCTCATAACCAAAATTTAAACCCTATTATTATTCTTAGTATAATCGAAAAAAACATTAATAATGCATAAAATCATGTACGAGCATATAGATTATCGTATCAGATCCGATTATTACATGTTTATGAAGAAAAAACACTAATCCACTAATTGGGTGATATTACAAAAATTGACCCTTGGGAAAAAAGAAAAAAAAAAGCTTAACAAAGGCCCACTAGTGGCCCAAATGTGTAGACGTTGACGGTTGACAAGTCGATGAAGCCGGGAAATAATTTTTAGTTGAGACTGTCTCCTTCCTCTCCGATTTTACATACCACCGGCAAAACAAAAACGCGAAACCCTAAATTAAATTTCATCGTAATTGGCAACAGTTGAGCTCTTTGCTCAAAGCTATAGCTGAGAAGAGAAATTCTTAGTGAAGAATGTCAAATCGCAAGTTCGGAATTGAAGGATTCGGCAATAATCGACAAACTAGCTACAGTTTCGAGCGATCTCAAGCACCACCACAACGTCTCTACGTCCCTCCGTCGTCTCGTGGCGGAGACAACTCCGAAGATGCCGATCTAGATAACATTGATTACATAGAAAACGAAGAAGCTGAGGAAGACATTGAGGAAAGCGGTTCTACTGCGGCTAACGGTGGCGAGGATGATGAGATCGATCCATTAGATGCTTTTATGGAGGGAATTCACCAGGAGATGAAATCTGCTCCACCTCCTAAGCCAAAGGAGAAATTGGAGAGGTACAAGGACGACGAGGATGACGATCCTGTTGAGAGTTTCCTCAAGGCCAAGAAGGATTTGGGCCTGACACTAGCCGCCGATGCGCTTAACGCAGGTTATAACTCCGACGAGGAGGTTTACGCTGCAGCCAAGGCGGTGGATGCAGGGATGCTAGAGTATGATTCCGATGATAATCCAATTGTTGTGGATAAAAGGAAGATTGAGCCGATTCCAGCTCTGGATCATAGCTCCATCGATTACGAACCAATCAATAAGGACTTTTACGAGGAGCTGGAATCAATATCGGGTAAGTATCTCTATTCGTTAAAGTAACTTGCTTTAATATATAGTTGTTGTTGGTGTTGCATCTAAATTGTTTAAATTTCTTAATCCAGGAATGAGTGAACAAGAAACTTCGGATTACCGACAGAGATTAGGAATCCGTGTGTCGGGTTTTGATGTTCATCGGCCAGTTAAGACCTTTGAGGATTGTGGTTTTTCGTCACAGATTATGAGTGCTATCAAAAAGCAAGCTTATGAAAAACCTACAGCAATCCAATGTCAGGCTTTACCTATTGTGCTATCTGGTAGAGATGTTATTGGCATAGCCAAAACTGGTTCAGGTAAGACTGCAGCGTTTGTTCTTCCCATGATTGTTCATATTATGGATCAGCCGGAACTTCAGAAAGATGAAGGTCCAATTGGTGTCATATGTGCTCCAACCAGAGAATTGGCTCATCAAATCTTCTTGGAAGCGAAGAAATTTTCGAAAGCATATGGCTTACGAGTTTCTGCTGTGTACGGTGGAATGTCTAAGCATGAACAATTTAAGGAACTCAAGGCGGGATGCGAAATAGTTGTTGCTACTCCTGGAAGGTTAATAGACATGCTGAAGATTAAGGCTTTAACAATGATGAGAGCCAGTTATTTGGTTCTTGATGAGGCAGATCGGATGTTTGACCTTGGTTTTGAGCCACAAGTAAGGTCTATCGTTGGCCAGATTCGTCCTGATCGCCAGACTTTACTCTTTTCAGCCACTATGCCTTGGAAAGTTGAAAAGTTAGCTAGGGAAATCCTTTCAGATCCTATTAGAGTCACAGTTGGTGAAGTGGGGATGGCCAATGAAGACATTACGCAGGTTGTCATTGTAATACCTTCTGATGCTGAAAAACTTACTTGGCTACTTGAGAAGCTCCCTGGAATGATTGATGAGGGTGACGTTTTAGTCTTTGCTTCTAAAAAAGCCACTGTTGATGAGATCGAAGCTCAGCTTACTCTAAATTCTTTTAAAGTTGCTGCTCTTCACGGTGATAAAGACCAAGCATCACGAATGGAAACATTGCAGAAGTTCAAATCTGGAATCTACCATGTGCTGATCGCCACTGATGTTGCTGCCCGAGGTCTTGACATCAAATCGCTTAAGACAGTGGTTAACTATGACATTGCAAGAGATATGGACATGCATGTACATCGTATTGGTAGAACAGGCCGTGCTGGTGACAAAGATGGGGTTGCCTATACACTTGTTACGCAGAGAGAGGCTAGATTTGCTGGTGAATTGGTGACTAGTCTGGTTGCAGCTGGTCAAATTGTGCCTCCAGAACTCATGGATCTCGCCATGAAGGTAACTACACCTTCTCTTGGTTGAAAGCATTCTATAAATTTTCTTTCTTGTATCTTCCATCATGCTATGATTGTTCATTCTACTAGCTCCATTGCATCGCTCTAGTTTCATTTTTGCATAGACGAAAACATGTTTGTTGAGTCAAATTTTACCTTTGTAAATCAATAGGATGGACGATTCAAGTCCAAGCGTGACGGGAGAAAAGGAGGTAAGCATTCTGTAGCTCTATCAGTATTACCAACAGAAACCTTTGCACTAGTATTTGAATCCAAAAAGGAAACGTTTAATGTCTTCTTTGCATGTATAGTATTGTCAAGTGAGGGAATCCCTATCCAAACCTGTGTGTGATCTCTTTAATCTCTTATGATTTAGGTGGTAAGAAAGGCCGAGGAGGAGGTGGTGGAAACAAAGGAGTACGTGGAGTTGATTTTGGTCTTGGTATTGGATTTAGCTCGGAATCTAGTGGGACACCATCTTCTAAAGCTGCACCAAGTAGAAGCGGGGCAATCAATTCAGTGAGAACTGGAGTAATGGCCCAATTCAAGAGTAGCTTTGTCGCTGCAACGCCATCGAATCCACAAAGCCAAGCTTATCCAAACAAGAGACCATCCCTAATGGGCTTTGTCTCGGGTGGTACCATTGGTGGGGACATGGGTAGAACTCAGAGTCAAGCTCCCCCAGTAGCACCTACTCAAAATGCCTCGTTACATAACTCGAGCCAGAATCATTCACAGAGGTTTGATTCCTTTTAGTTTCAATCTTTTGTTTAAGTTGTAACACAGTAACAGTATTGACTTGTTTCTCTTACTGTTGCAGTTCTGAGAATCGGCCTAGAGAGAGGAAGAGGAGATCTGGTTGGGATAATTGACTGAGCCACGTTTTGCATGTTAGTGGAAGTGTTTTGCACAACAATGTAATCAATGTTGTATAATTTGTTTTATTCTTCTCGTTTCAACCTTCAAATATATAAATTTTCCATTCGTTGTTAGGATCTAATTCTTGGTACGAGAAATGATATGGAAAATAGATGATAAAAAGGGTTTCAAATTACAAGAAAAATCACTCGAGTTTGATACAAGAGAGACAAGAAGTAAAAGCTTTTACATGTCTTGAAGCAAAGTGACGGACATGATCTCTATGGGTGACTTTGGTTGATACTGATCATCTGTCTCAACCTCTTGGATCTCCTGAACGACGTCTTGTCCCTTAGAAACTCGACCAAAGACTGTCAATTTCTCATTCAGATCTTTGATCTGAGCAGATACAATGAAGAACTCGAATCCCCCTAGCTCGTTTTTAGCTTTAGGAGTTCCCACCATGAACTCTTCATGTTTTAAACTGATCAAGACACAGACAGAGAGAGTTTCCATAATTAGCTTAATCCGAGCTTCTTTTTTTTGCATATTTCCTATCAATTCATGTGTGTACCAACCTGGTATCAATGTTCTTTCTTTCGAGTGCCCAATCTTTGACAGCATCGAACTCTGCAGAGTCACCCGCTTGAATCACAAAATGCTTTACAACTCGACTGAATAAGAAACCTTTGAAATACCCATCTTGACTGCCGCACACCAATGACACAAGACAAAGTTTGATGCAAGAAGTAAGTTAAAAAGGCAAACATGTAAATGGACCTGAGAAAGATTTGCTTACCATAATTTCATGAACTGGTCAACAACATTGGGAGCAGTATCCTTGAACAGTTCAATGGTCACTGAACCTTTGCCCGTATCTAAGGCCTAGCGATCAACAGAGATAGATAAAGTCTAGGAAACAAGAAAAGAAAATACCAAAGTGAACAAAGCATATGGTATATTGTGGGATAAAACTCACAGCAAACCGCGGAAGATCAACATTCTTCATTCCAGGGAAGGCTGCATCCTACACAGGACAATCATATATATCCCCATCAAACCAAGAAGGGAAGCTAAACAAGTAAAAAGGCATATAGAGAGGCATTACCTCAAGAACTGATCTACCATTGTGCGTTGGGATCTCAGATCTGAAATTGCACAAGAATTTCTCACAACCAAGAAACTAACACATCCTAAACTTTGGGATAAAAGAATCAATCTCAATTTGATAGAGATGAAGAGAGGAACCTGTGAGTCCAACGTCTGTAAGCAGAGAAGAGAACAAAGACAAGCAATAGAAGAGCCAAAGTGTAAATGACGATGTTGGTTATGCTTATCCGAGACGGTCCTTTCTTCTTCTTGCTTTGCTGCAATAATGCTTGAGGTTTGATCTTCGCCATTAGTTAGCGTTGCACAACTCTGAAGGAGAAGAAGACGAATAAAAAAAAACAATTAGGAATAAAAGACAAAAGCATCAGATTCGGCATAACAAAAAGCGGTTAGCTTCTGCAGAAAATCAAATCTATAGAGAACTCGAGATCTAGACAGGGGACGAACATAGTAAGATTTGACGAGATTCGAAGAAGAAAAAAAGCAACACAGATCATGAATCCAAGGTCAGAAAGACTCAAAATCGAAATCTGGAAACTAAAATCAAGCAAAGACTAACCTCTTTGGTCTTCTTATTCTTCCTTGTAAGTGAGAGTGATTTGATTTCTTTGGTCTGCGAATCTATTTTGTCTTTAAATGGAAGAACATGACTGACGATGTAATAACTCTCTCACTCACAGAGAGGCACTCCAGTTTTTTCAAGTTTTTTTATAAATGAGGAGTATTATTTTTCAATAATTAATTTCAATAAATATTACTGCCAGCCTAACAAAGGAAATTAATTTTTCCCGAATTTTTGTAAATAATAAGATTGAATTTGAAATGGATTATAGTAGAGGTTAATAGATAACATTTAGTTTTTGGTTTGGATCAGGTGAAAATAGGTTTATTTACCGTTTATCAAAACAAATTTTCGATTATTTTTCGTTTATCAAATTTTCTAAAGCAAAAATTTAGTTTAGAAAGCAGTACTATTTACTGTCTGCAGTCTAAAAGCATAGGTTTCTTCTTTTAACCAACACGTAATTAATATCTCCTTCTTTCTCCGTTTTACAGCTTTGTCTCTCCATTGCTCATCACACAAAGCTTCCGCCGTCGGTTTTTTACTGCACATTAAGACAAGTTTAAGAGCTCAGAAACCAAATCAGCCCATGCTGAATTGTAGTAAACAGAATCAACTGTTCATTACCTGAAGAAACCTTTTACGAACATGTTGTTTCAACAGCTAGTGTTGTTACTGGATATACTACATTGTTCTCCTGATCCTGAAAACACATCACAGAACATATTGCAATTTACTCTTCTTGTGAGAGACTATCTAAAAAATGGAACTCGATGTCTGTCAATACGACACATTGTAGAAATTATCTCTAACCGCTGTGGATAAGGATGGTTGTTGGAGTTTAGCATTCTGTGGCAATAGATCAGACTCAACTTGCTCGCTGTTTTCGATTGCTTCTTGGCTCTCATTGTTTAACGGGGGAGATACAAGTTTTTGATCTGGTAACCTTGTTTGCTCTTCGAACCATCTCTCAAACATGGAGTATTCGTCCGGTTTCTCCCACTGTGTGTTCATCCATAAATTCAGTAAAAGTAGATATTGCTTCAGATGAGTACACATTGAAAGAGGGAAACGTATACCGTGCTTTCACAAGTGACGCAATGAAAGTAATATTTATTCCCATCGGGACAAGTATGTTCACTCCAGTCACACTCAGAGCTCACTGTATTTTGATCTTCAGGGAATGCATTTGAATGACTAGAAATCTTCTGACCATCACTTCTAGTCTACAAAAAAGTAGTTACAGATATAAGATCAAGCAGATGTATATACGAGATTTATGAAACCTAAAGCGTCTAAATAAACTCTTTAGTTCGGAGTTCAAGATCCATCTACCATTAGCAGATCCTACAAAAAAGAGTACCTCTACGCTGGCAGTCTCAGAATTCTGATGCTTCTCAAAATTTTGAGGTGGAATATCTTGATGCAGTGGTTGATGAACCTCGGATACTGCTGGAGTATTTTGGTGCGGGAAGTGATTTGGCTGTGAAGAGAAATCATGATGCTGAACGACTCTAGGGGCTGCAGGTTCCTTGTTTTCCCATTGGGGATATGGTTGTGGATGCCAATTTGGGTCGAAGTGTTGCATTGCAGGTGGAGGAGTGTTAAAGGTAGACCTGAAGACACGAAACGATCCAGATATAAGTGATGGGGTAAGATTAAAGTGTAAGAGCCAAGAGAGTGAGTTTGGAATTGAAAAGAAAATCAGGGAAATACTCAAACAAATAATGTCGAAAAGGAAGAATAGTAAACAGTAAAACCTTGGTTTTTTAGGATCTGCAAATCTAACAATCAAAGGCTGATCAGAACCCTGAAGGAAGACAGAAACACAGTAAGTCATGGAGCATTGGACGCCAAAGAAACATTGAGCCATTGAGATACAACAAAGAACAATCTGAACTACCCGCATGGTAAAGACTCCATTTAAACCTTTGATTGCTGCTAGTGCCATCTCCCTACAAGAAAACTGAACAAATGCATACCCTGCAGAGAGCAAAGAAGTTAGTTAATAAGGTTTCATGCTATCCAAAATCTTACTTTTAGGCATTGGTTAGAGAGAAGCAATGTAAGGCTGTCCAGGCAGTTTTTCGAGGAGAACTGTCATAACAGTTTACTATGTTCAAGTATTCTTCTGTTACTAAGCAATATGAAGTATCCGCCAATCTACTGGAGGAGAAACTACAAAATTTGAACAATTTAAAACTAGGATGTCTGAAACAAGCATAATTCAGAGTCAAGCACCAAAATATCTAGGGGAAACGGACATACCACGACTAATCTTCATGTCGTCAAGTGCCATATAAATATCTTCAATGATTCCGAACCTAGAGAAGACCTGATAAGAGGACACTTTGAGAATTTATTCACAACAAAGTAAGAAATTTAACTATAAAAAAAAAAGAAGACAATCTGCACACTGTTCTGTCAATTGGCAGTGACAAAGAAATTCAGATTAACTGAAAGTTAAAGCCGAAAAGGAGTCCTGCCATACCTCATGGACTTCCATTTTTGTAGTTTGTTTGTTGAGGCATCTAACATATAGTTTAGGGTTATCAGGAAGTTGCACTGGGGCAAAACCTAAAGTGCAGATGAAAAGAGAATACACAAATGTGAAACTTGGTCTTATGCGCTAAGAAAAGGGGGAGAAGGAGAAACAGTTCAAGGTATGTAAATCAAATACTAACTTAGGTAAGACATGATTTTGTTTCAAAGGTTCCCCTATTACACTACCAATGTTGTCTTCAGAGTTTTACGTTCTATCTAAATTTCTGTCTCTAGAAGTATGGACACCTACTCTTACCAATCCGTTCCCGTTCAGCGTCAGCAAATCGGACCTTGACTGGAAGCATTTCCTGAAAAAAAAAACACAAAATAAACGTTTGAAAAGAGCCATATCAGCGAGGATATGTTAAAACAAAACATCGCGGAAGTTAAGAACCCACCCCAGGAAAGGTAAACTGTTCAGCTAAAGCTGCAATAGCCGCATTACCCTCTTCTACCGTTTTGTACTTAACAAAACAGTAAGCTGCAAAGATACATAAAAAAATGTTATAAGGAAACGTCTAAACCCCAGAAGCAAGAATATCAATGAAAGAAAATGCTTTTCAAGTAATTGGGAAACAAAAAAAAAAAAGAAATCACCTGCTCTGTCACCGGTCATCTTATCTTTGGGTAGAATGATCTCAGTGACATTACCATATGTTTCAAAGACCTGACGGATCTGATGTATAACACAGATTGTCACAAGTAGATTCTCAAGGAAACATTTAAATAAAAGCATAAAAGAGTAAGCCAAGAAAATCACATCATATTCAGTTGATGTCTTTGAGATGGGCGCAACATATAACTTGGCAATACTACCATCAGCAGTATCTGAATTCAGATTATCAGAAGCGAGTTAAAGAGTAAGTCTTTTTAATGGTGAATCACCAAAGTTTACACTTTTTTGTCGATATGTAGCAGAAACTGAAGATAACCTGTAGCTGATTGAGACCGTCTCTTCCTTAAGCTGCCACCACCGCAAGGACTCGGTGGAAACGGCGGAGGAGCGTTATTACTCTGATCAACGATCATGTTCTGTTGTTGGCCGGCGTAATGCGGCTGATTGAAACGCTGATCCCTGTTGTCGTTTTGGGGGTATTGGTGGAATCCAATGGCGGCGACATGGTGGTGCTGCTGCGGCGGCGGATGAGTCTGATGATGATGATGAGGGTTGTTGTAGTTGTTTTGATAGTATGGAACTGGTGGTGGAGCACCAGGGAATGCGTTTGGAACACGTCTCTCCATCTAGAAGTCGATAATTTTAAGCTCGTCGCAGTAGTCGAGATTGTGTTGATCGGCAATTTCTCCGGCGCCGGTAGAGAGAGCGAGAGAGAAAGAGAGTTTTAGTCCTAGGAGTTTCCCGTACCGGACTTAATAAACTTCGATGTGGTTCGGTTTAAGCATTGAAACGACAACGTTCTCAGCTTTTGGCGATTTTGTATATTTATAAAGTTTTTAAGAAAAAAGAAAAACAATTAATCACCGCACGCGAGGCTTTTTCTGAAACAAGCGAGTTAGTTTCAAAACAAGCGATTTGGTGGGTTAACACTCACGGAAATTGGAAACACGCGCTCAACTCGCGATTGGTGAGAGTGGGCATGAAAGCGCGCGATTGGTGAGAGAGGGCTATGACATGGAGCGCTCTGATTGGCTTGTAAAATGAAAATAGTAGACATATAGCTCCTACCTTCCTCTGATAATATATTTATAACTTGTGTCTATTCGTCTATGTGAAGAAGAATGTGTACGTATGAAAACTCAAACAAAATCTTTGAACAAATTTCTTCTATGAAATTGCATTGGTTTGAATTATGATCTCTATGTTTGTGTACTCGGATCAAAATTATCCATCTGGTTCGTTGGAATTGGATCAATAATAGTGAAGTGAATGAAAGTCAGTTCTGGTGAAAGTGACAATCTTTAGTTTTTCAGTCTACTGCTAGTTGCTAGATTCTCCTCTTTTTGGTGTTATGTATGACAAGTGATTGATTATCTATGTATATGCAGAGACTGCTTGCTTTTATGAGGAGGAGATTCATCAAGTCATTCTTCAGAATCCGGTGAATCAGTTGCTATAAGTGCCTCTGCTGGAAAAAATGTAATTCTCTTTCACATTTCTTAACATGTCTTTTTCGGTTGATATGTAACAAAACAATGTGAATTTTCAAAAGCAGTGGACATCACAAGAGTCTTGTTGCTCCAAGACAATGGTAGCAAGTGCGAGTCTAAAAGCACAAGATCTTAGGTTTCTAACTAAAACATATATCTGCTTCTTCCTCCGTTTTACATCTTTGTCTCTCCATTGCTCGCCTCTTAGTCTCCCTAACAACACCGCATCACAGAAAGCTTCTGCCGCCGGCTTTTTACTGTGCACAATAAAGACAACTTCAAGAGCTCAGAAACCAAATCAGCCTCTGGCGACTTGTACTCAAGATTTAGTGAGTTTTTTAGTTTTTACCTCCCACGGACAAATCCTGTCGTTACAAACCCGATTGGCCATCTATGAGATTGCTCTGTAAGAGTGTCTTTAGGGACATTTAGTTCCCAGCTTCCAGAAGGTTGTTCTTGAAAGTAAGAACTTACAGAAGATTGCGGGATTGTAACACGCCCTTCTTCTCCTTCACCGCAACTGTAAAACATAATGTACCCGAAATGTGATCCCAAAATGAAATAGTTCCAATGGATCACAATTTATTGAACATGGATTCTTGGAGATGTTACCTGGCTTTTAGCAATGATATGTCTGCAAGAGTTGGTGCACATACAACCGCGCCTTCTTCGAAAGAACCTTCCTTGAAAGCATGTAAAAGAACTCTGACGAGGCACAGTTTCTTACTACTCTGATGGATCTGAGCTCTTACTTTTTTATCATCTTCTTGAAGCGTCTTCATAAGGTTTGGTTTTGAAGTGTTGTGAGGAAATAAAAGCAAGTTGTCACTTGTGAATGTTTGGAGAAAAGTAGTCAGCGAATCTGATGTTCTTGCCACTATACCATCAAATAGATTACCACCAGAACTGGAAATTTCCACTCCATTCGTCCCATTGCTTGTAAGCTTTTGATTGGAACTCTCTCCAATAGACCGTGTGACGTGGATACTATTCCATGGAGGTGGAATGGGAATTCTGAAAGGTCTTATGGCTGGAGGGCGACGTTGTGCCTTTTCTTCCAAGTCTGCAGCCTCGCTCAGTGTAAAAGATGAATACGCTTTACAGTCCGGGAAATCTGATGGGAAAAAGGGCAAACCATCCTGCAAAAAATAAAAAATGACAAGTTTCAGACATTTTTCAAATATACGGTTTAATAAGTTTACATAGCAAGAGAATCTTAACATTCGGAGAATAAAGTTTAAGAGAGCGAAAATATACATCACAAGAAACCCAGCGTTTCTCCCTCTGACCTATTGCATGAGCTCCTTTTGAGACGAAGGCATTCCAGAAGACTTTGATCCAACTAAGGGGAAGTATAAGAGACCATCTGAAAGAAATAACAGTGATTTACTTTCAGATCATTAATCTAAATAACGTCACAGAACGATTCAACCAAAGTACATATTACCCGGTAGGTGCATCCCCAACTTTTTTATGTTTAAGAAGCAGTAAAGGACAAGACCTTGAACTCCTTAGCCTACTAGATACCTTTGGAACCTCAGCAGCTGGGTTATCGAGGCAAAGAGAATCCATACGACTTTGATGCTTTTCCCAACACAACATGTTCTCTTCTTCTGGAGGGTTCAGCTCACTATTTGCATCCCACAAGCAGTTGAAAACTTCAGGAAAAGTTTCAGCCTCAGTGTTGGTTGTTGTTTCAAGTGACTCAGTAGGCTCAGTTTTGGTCGTTTCAAATGACACTGTACTATCATCACATGGACTATTCAGGATTAACCGCGGATCTATGACAAACTGTGCTAAAATAGCGCCAGATGAGACGTTCTCTTCTTTGTAAGGATCAGCAACGTTTTTAACCTCAGCTTTTTCCATTGAACACTTTTTAAAAATAGAGGGATCCTCTGAGCTACTGCAAAGCCAAAAAAAAAACTGAGATAAATCTTCCTTTGTTCATTTGCGTTCTTGAAAATCATTCTATATTTACTCAGATGGCTCACCATGTAGCAGGATGCAGGGTCTTCTGGAGAAGATGAGATGCTTTTGGACCAAAAATCTCAAGTTTTGCAAGCTGACCCTCGAGTGAAAAGCAATCAATTGAGACACCTGTCTCATTAATCTGAATGAAAAAACTTTAGGTGTCATTATCTCCACAAGAATATGTAAAGCATGAAGCTAACAACAAATGTCATCTAGAGACAACAAATAGATACCTGTTTCTGACAAGCGACTTTAAGAATAGCATATCCTTCAGTGAAGGAAGAAGCATGGATCCACACCCAAAGTTTTTGAAAGTCTACATGATCTCTATCTGAGACTGGGCGATCAGTTCCTATGCCGTCACCTTCTTTCTCCTCATCTCTTCTCTTTGGTATCTGAGAAGGTCTCCACATATAAGTTACAGGAGCAATCGCTTGAGAAACTGGTGGTTCAACATGATAAAGCTGGAGAAAACAAAAAACTTAGGGTTATATCATGCTTAAGTTGTCTTCTCATTTCCTGTTTAAAAAAGAGAAATTCATATATTCAATATACCATGGCGTTTTCATAACTACGGCCTGTGAGAATAGAGTCGAAAACTTCCTTGGAATGAGATGACGGAGAAGGCTCGAGTAGCATATTTAATATCGACAAGAGTGAGCCCTGAGAAATTCAAAGCCAAAAGACATCAAGGAGATATTAAAGCACAAACCAAGTTGAACAAAATTTAAAGAAGAATATCAAGAATAAAGAAAATGCATGCCTCTGGACCCTCCAATTGCACAGCAATGTGATAGCTTGCATCATGAACAAGAACACCTTGCCTAGATTGCTTCAAGACATCCCTAGATCCCCTTCCTCTAAAACCATTACACAAACAAACTTAAGATTTTCAAAAGGCTCCACCTATCCGAAGCAAAAACACTGCAAATTTGAAATTTACCTTCCATGTAAACCAAGAGGAAGGTGGAAACCCCAAAGCTTAGTCATAGTGAATCGTTTAGCATGCCAAACATGTGTTCTCAGCCTCTTTGTCCCATCACCAGAAGTACAAAAACCAGATTCAGGGTTCCCTTTAAGTTCCATTCTTCTCTTAACTCGTCTAGTGATCTTTGTTTCATGGTCTCCTCCTCCTGATACTTGACCAATCAATGACTCTGATTTTTGCCTCTTTATATAACGCTTCTTTGCAGGCTGATTATTGTAAGAATTGGTCCTTCTCCTCTTATTCCTCTTTGATCGAAAGTCCTTGTTCAAACGTTCAGACACAATGGAGTGAAGAGACTCGAGCTCCGCTGCTCGAGCCTCTGAGAATTTCTGGACGTTGATTTTGCGAGGGGCAAGCGACGATAAACCACCATCTCTTTTCTTAGAGTTTCCATTCGTAGTAGTAGCCATTCTTGATATCTCGGAGTAGTTTGAATAAAACCCTAGTGTTGAGAATCCCCAAAAGCCAAAAGCCAAACTTTTGGGATTGTCAAAAGAACAAAACTTACTATGAAATTGGTTCAGGCAATTTGACGAACAGTTGGCGGGCAAGAATAGGAACTGCGGCAGTGATAATAAAACAAAGGCTGCCACTGGCACACGGACACGGCTTAGAGAATCAGTCTGAGGAATACGCAAACAAGGAGATAAAGAGAGGGAAACAGATTTGGTCGGAATTTTCCGAAGATTTATAAATCTGAGAATTAAGGTCTTTTTCGATTCATATACACGGTTTTTCTTTTTTTTACCATACTTTGAGAAGAACAAAAGGGGCCTATATTTTATTTTACAAATATAATGGGATTAATGGGCCTTATAGCCCAATATCTTAAATAAATCTACTTGTAATCATTTGTTAGCATTAGAAACAGGTAAACAGAACAGAAATGCTTTTAGCCAACTTTGTCAAATTGAACGATTCAATAATGTTGTTCACATAAGTTTTAATTTGGTCATATCATTTAGAAGTTTAGATCATTAAGAGATCTCTATGGTTTGTAACAATATCTTAAGTAACCTTCATAAGATTTGCTCTGCTTTCTCGACAAACAAAGATCGTAGAACACGATTATGCGAAAGAAACTCTCTTTTAGTCTTTACCACTTTCGTAAGAAAATGCTAAGCAAAAACAAGAAAACAGTCGTTTGATCTCTAGAAATTAATACACGACATAAATGGATTAACGGCAAGTCGTTTGCATCAATCAAATCCAATAATGAGTGCTTGAAAAAATCCTAAGCTTAAGTCTTAAAACATAATTAAGCAAGACAATGAAGAAATGAGTGATTGAAAACTTTTATAGGCATAAATAAATAGAGTGATAACTTTATTGTTTTGACATTGAATGGGCTCTTTAATCGATTTAATACCAAACATAGTAATACTAAATTTGGAAATAGAAAACGAGATAATCAACGCAAGGGAATGATTCCAAAAGTAGAAACGTAGTAGATCTTGTTTACGATTCGCAAATTAAAACAACATCGAAATCAAATTAAACAGAGATTCGATTCCTCGAAGACAGATCTAGTAAAAATCGAAAAGACAGATTACGAGTTTGTGCGTGAATCTAATCCAACAGCAAAATTTTGGATTTGTTAAGAAATCTCAAACATAAAGCCTGTTGAATTAGATTCACGCACAAAACATGTAATACGACTCTTCTAATGGTAATCGTCATACTCATATCTTCTTTTTCTGAGAGAGACTTGTTTCGCCGGCGTATAAGAAGAAGAGAGAGAGAGAGAGACCTAAATAATCTGTATCGTCAATAGTTTAACCAAGTGTCAGTTTATGGATCACGCCATAAACTTTAAAGGGCCTAGTTCAAGCTCATTCTTATTAATGGGCTTAGACCCAACTATTATTTCTTCCTCTAGCCCAATAAGTATTAAATTATGGGACAAATCAAAAATAGTTTAAATACAGTGCTGTTAATTAAATTAAACTATCATATCTATAATCTATTATCACCGTAAATATTATTGCTGAATAAAAAAACTTTGTAAACGTTAGTTGATGTTTTGGTACTTGGTCCATACTTTTTTCTAAATTTACGATATATTTTTGTATCATTTCATGGATCGTAATTTCAAAACTATTTCTTGGAATACAAAACATTCAACTTTGATTATGCTGATATGATATGATCTTCTTTTATTGTTTCTTTCTCATGCATATATATACCATTTTCTGGTTAAAACAACTATTATGGTTTAACAAATGAAAATTCGTAACAATTATACAGAAAAATAATTACTCCATCATACTTTCCGCAAAATTTAACAATTTTCTGGTTTAAAATAAATTTTCTGAATTGGGATATATATATATGTGTTGGGTGGCCTAGACGAATAGGGAGGATATAAGAACATGTGCATGCACGTTAAGCTAATATACATACAACGTGCTAACAAGCGATCAATTTCGACCACTAAACTCTCCATTATGGCTACTTATTATATATATAAACCTATCTTAATTAGTTAGGTACTTTTCACGTTACCTTGAAACCCATATAATATACACATACATTGATCAATCATATGCGAATGTTAAGCTAATTCTCATTTAATCAATTTATATAATTATCAATTATCAGAGACGCATATATATGTCTAAGAGAATTTGTAAGTACAATGTTTCGATGGGAGATCAATCATATATATGTTGACGGCGATGGGAGATACATTGAATCTATAGTCTCCGAGGATGTCTGATCAACATCGCTCCACGAATCTGCTTTTCTTAAAAATAAACACATGACGAGCAAAGAACATAATCTTTAAGATGCTTCAATCAAATCCACTCACAAAAATAAAAATCCTAAATACGAAGTCCACAAATTCAAAGGAACATAGAAGATCATTGCATGTTCTTCTGTCTTTTAAAATTAAGACCTTATCCCATTATCCAACATCGTTATCTACTTTGTCCAAAAAATTAAAACACTTATTAAAAACTACTAGGGAATGCTTTATATCATTAGTTTATCGTTAACTCTTATATATAATTAGTTGCGCCGGCGGCTTATATCAGCTGGAAATAATGAGATATATAACTATATAAGGACTTAATAAAAAGCAAAAGCATTATGACAACCAAATAGTTACTCCCTCCGTATTTTAATAATTGTCGTTTTAGAAATTTTATTTTTTTGAATTGGATGTCGTTTTCAAATTTCTATGCAAAATTTATTACTTTTTAATGTTTTATGACATCATAAAACATTAAAAAGTAAGAAATTTTGCATTGAAATTTGAAAACGACATCTAATTCAAAAAAATAAAAATTCTAAAACGACAATTATTAAAATACGGAGGGAGTATATTTTATCATCTCTGTCGACAATGGTGATCAATTCAAAGTAAATACATTGTAGCGAAACTCAAACACTAATATTGCATATTTATAAATTAGTTTATGGATTATACCAAATTTTGGGAGAAATATAAAATAAGATGAATTTTGATAGTTATTCTGACTTTTGCAAACGCCGTTTTTAAAACCCTATAATATGAATCTTTTCTTTTTCATCTTATCAACCTATATATCTATTTCAATCGCTAGCTTCTTAATACACTGATTGCATGCTTCTTAATATCTTTTTTTTCTAGCTCTTTAGTAAGTTTCAATCCGCCCGACTTTTGTAAACTCAGATAATATTGGCTGCGAAAGTAAAATAAAATAAATAAAAATAAATCGATAAAGCGCAACAAAGGAGGAATAAGACAGGGTGTTTAAGGTGATGTGAATGGGAAGAAAGTTGGTGTTTTTGAGCGTGTAGGAGAGTTGGGTAGTGATGATAATCATGTGAGTGCATGTGCATCGAGTTGTATTTTGATGACATGTCCTCTAACTTAAGCTAAACCCTAATTATCCATCAAAAACAACATTAAAAACACCCTTGTGGACACTTGTCCAATTCTCATCCAATTCTTTTGAGAGAGAAAAGGAGAACCTTCTCAGAAGCTGTAATCTCCATTTTAAGCTATATAAAAAGGTCACTAACCTCTCTGTATGTCTATATAAACTATAAGGGCGTCTCATATTTGCATGCATCACAATATATCATCTTTTAAAGAGTTGTTATCACTTGTCTATACAACATTCTTTCACTTACAATAATATGGGAGTAACAACATTAGAAGGACAAAGAAAGGAATCAATTTGGGTTTTGATGAGAAGACAAAGGGCTCGAAGGGCACTTGTGAAGAAGATCATGATCCGACCGAGAAAGAGTCTAGAAGCTTCTAGAAGACCTTGTCGCGCAATACACAGACGAGTCAAGACGCTGAAAGAGCTTGTTCCCAACACCAAAACATCAGAAGGTTTGGATGGTCTCTTCAGACAAACGGCGGATTATATTTTGGCTTTGGAAATGAAAGTGAGAGTTATGCAGACAATGGTTCAGGTTTTGACCGAAACTAACTGTGTTTAAAAACCTTCATATATTTTTTTTGTAAATCTTGTTGGATTTTACGTGTTTTTAGTTTTTATTTGTTCGTGTTTATTTTTTATTATCTCGTGTGGTTGTCTTGTGATAGCAAAGGAATATGATTTATTTTGCTTATGTAGACTTCGTCGCAAGAAAAATATCAATATATGCTTATCTAAATAACAGATGACTGTTGTTTCGGGAAAAAAAAACATCTGAACATACCAATTCATACATAGATAATTGTTCCATGGGAATAGTTATTTGTGTGCTACATTTTCAAAGAACAAAGGGTCATTTCTTAAAAAGGTTTGAAAGGAACAATAAGGAACTAGTGTATGTTGTAAACATGATATCAATAAAATTAAGTTCAGTCAGTTGGAGAAAATACAAATGTGGGAAGGTAACAAGTGTTTTTAGTTTTTACCAATAAAGGGACAAAACACTGTGTTGAAAAAAGAATGTTTAATGTTGGGCTGTGAAAGTGCGTGGGCCACGAATTCGAATACCGAATTTTGAGTCCATATAATGGAACCATCCAAATTCGAAGTTCAGGCTAATATTCGAACTTGTGAAAGATTCAATATTTCTATTCATTTAAAAGTTCATAATTGCAAAGTATGATTGTGAAATTAAATTTTAGTCTTGTAATCTCAAAATTAATCCTTATTATTATCACAGAATGAGTTAGCTATATTTTTATTATTTCATTCGTGCTTTCCATATTATTTGTTGTTGACATGTTGTCACCAAAATGAAAAACCACAATTGGAATATTTAGGGTGTTACAAATAAACTAAAATTTGCGATCACAAAAAAGAAGAAGCAATTTAACAAAAAAATGACCGATTGATTGTCGATTATAGTTCTAGGCATCAGTAGTGAATATGAATAAAATACATCGAGAAGACTACTAGCTTCATAGTATATATTATAAGATTTTTTTTTTTTGGTTACAAATATCATTATAAGTTTATAACGATGTCATTTTAATTTTCATTGCAATTTTTTGTTTTACTTTTCATTGTAATTCTTTCAAAATAATTGGTAAAACTGTGTTATGTAGTGCTTTTAAATCATGCGGTTGGACTACTGTCTCTTTGTGATAATGATAGGTAACACTATAACAGAGACAAATGTTTGATGGCCACGTACGTATCACTTAGTCCTTTTATTTATTTGAGATGACATGAATTGGTTGAGATGAACTGGTCCGACATTTTATTATCTCGACGTTACGTTGATTTGGGGTTCAACAATACTATTGAAATGGCACTACACGTTTATTTTTTATTCTTCAACGTAACACCGTGTCGAGACGACAAGTAAAGTCTTGATTTGGGCTGGTAACGGGCTCATTTGATTACTCAAAGAATTATGTTTTCTTATAAATAATTTTCGATTCCTCGAAAACATTTATGTGATGTTGTGTTTGCTTATCTAATTTATCAAGTATAGTTTTTTTTGTTTGAATGAATAATTTATCAACTATAGTTCACTATAAAATGTTGTTACATGTACACTAACTCATGGTTTACGTATTGTGGTTATTTTTTATTTATTTTTTCTAAGTTCTCTTCACTAGAAAATTCGTAGTTTTAATTGGTAAAGTGAGAAAGAGTAAAAGAGGACACATATGGATGAATTGGTTAAGTGATATGTTTCGTGGTCAAGGCCAGAGCTAAGTGCAGATTCTACCAACATTTAAATCAGAATAAATCTATTAAGATTTCTCTTGCGACTTCGTTTCACTTCTATGTAAAATATGATCCAAATTTAGTTTAGCTATTGTCTATTTCTTACCTCCGGAATATTAGTGAGGTAGGAATCGATTTAGGAGGATAAGTGCTACCACACATTAACTAGTTTTGCCTCTTTTAAAATTCAAATTTGTTGAACTTTTATATATAAGAAAAAAAAAATCAAACTAAACTGGATCGTTGTCCAATGTGTGTGTGTGCCTGTGTCGAGATAGAAGACAAAAAATTATGTGGAGAGATATTAGTAAATGATATTAATGACTATAAGTTAATGACTAGCTACCGTCAGACAGGATTTTTATTAATCGGCATTATGTTTTGATGCGGCGATTAATAAATAAAATAAGATCCCAAAATGCGTTTACTTTGACTTACCCATGTGCAAATACCAACGCAACGGTTATTATTTAACGATTTTGTTTTTAACTCTTCCACAACAAACATTTTAGTATTGCCAAAGAAATCTTAAGTGGGTCAACACATGCGATACGAGTTGCGTTTGAGTGTTTTTTTTTCAATTAAAATAACAAAAAAGGCATTTAATTAGGGATTTGATTGCTACTTGTGAATTCACGAGACATAAGTATCCAAGAAAGAAGCAACGTGAATATTTATCCCTTGATTCATGCCTTGTCAACTCCTCTAGAAGGTTTTCTCTTCTTAGGGAACACATTTGGATCTATAGATATACTTACACTTTAAATGGTCCTAATTAATCACCTAACTCAACCAATTAAACGAATCCACATGCACTTCTAATGTTCTATGCATATGAGTAAAGACGTACGTATGCTATATTATTATATATCGTTCTCTTAGTTTTTTCTTTTTATATTTAGAAGATTTGACTACTGTATATGATATGTTATGTTATAGTATATCCCAATACTCTAAAATAATGTTTGAGTACTGTCGCGGGATTACGTGATAGTGGAAGATTGGTGACTCGTGACTCGGAACCCTGTGACTCGTGACCGGAGTGAAATTATTATTCTAGGTTCTAACAATTGATTATCCTGATTTCTCGCTTTAAAAATAAAAACAAATAATGTTTTTCTCCTGTTTTTTTTTTTTAATTAATCCACTACGTTTTTGAGATCCTAAACGTATCCAAGAAGCAACCCTAGGGGCAGTCAAATTTTAAAAATATTTTTTCTTTATCGTTCGGTGATACGAATCTACCTTTTCTAGTTTTCTACCACCTATTTATGTTATTTTAAATAATGTGATTCTACAACTGAACCATCAAAAGATCACTAATTTCATCCATATTATTGGGATAATTTAGCTAATACAAATCCCTTAATAATTACTACTATATAACATTGAAAAAACTCAAAAAGAAAAGCAAGCAAAATAGGTTGGTTCTTCCTGCTCGCGATCTAACGGCAGTAAGGAAAGAGGAGTAAACGAAGGATGACGCGTGGCCATTGGATTGGAGAAGGTGCCAGGTGGACACTTTAGTTAATGGGACCTACAAGCCGACAAAAAGAAGACACGTGTAAAATATTTTTTGCAAAAAACGTTCCCTAGAAGGAGTAACATACGCCACCATTGATGTCCGTCCGCAACCCAACGCCAACACCGAGCCGCGCGTCTTTTGGCCGACCTTTGATTGAGACGCTTTCTTTAATTATCTGTTTTATTTTAAAACTCTTCCATTAACAAATTTCAAAATTAAGAAGTTCAACTAGGCAAAAAAAACAACCAAAATGTTTTGAGTTACTGCAATAATACTAGAACTGATCCTATAATAGTCAGGTCGTGACTAGTAATATGTCTAACCAGGAAATTGTAAGAAATAAATTTATATAAAATGGGTTACTAAAAAAAGGGGGAAAACAAAATCATGGAAGCATGCAAAAGGAGAGCTAAGTTTGCAAGCAAATTATACGGGAGTGGGTCACCACTCAACTCTTGTACACCACACGTGCATGCTTCTTCTTCTTCTTCTTCCCCTTTTTTTTTTGGTTTTACAAAATAAAAAACAAACTAATTAGTTTTTGCAAAGCCGAGGTAAACAAATTCAAAAAGGATAAAGCAAATTCCTATATAGTAGCAAAATCGGTAAAAAATAACAAAAAGAGAAATTCAAATCTTGACTTTGTTTAGCTTTCGCTTTTTTTCTTTAGTCATCGGGATCACCGCTGTTTATAAAAAGATCCATGAGGCATGCAGGAGTTATATTAATCTGGGCCCTTTACTTTGATCTATTCCGATTTTCTTTGGGTCCACGTTTTTTTTAAATATATACTATAATCTTAAATTATACTCATTCAGCCTTCATCAATAATTGGTGTTACTAATGTATAAAAAACGCTTATCTTCACGTAATTAGAATTGTGTATTTTCTATTATGTGAAAAAGCGATTTCTTTGATTTAATACAATTCAACAGTAGACACAGTTTGTGATATGCAATCTGCAACGTATACATGTTCCAAACTGAACTACATATATCTTATCATAACCTTGCTATATGTTTCCACATACTGTATTTCGATTTTCGATACAAAAATATATATACACTCCATACACTACAACATTATATGTACTATATGGTATACCTTTAATACTAGAGTTTTACAAGTTTTCTGCGTTCTCTTGACAAATTTTCCTTACCCTTAATAATTATTTAAAACTAATAGTATTAATTCTTCCTCACGAAGTTGTAAGAAGAAGAATATTTTACCTGCGCTGCAGGCTTTTTATCAGATTTTTTTCTTTGCATAATCTCACATTCCAAAAGACAAAAAGAAAATGTGAACACGGTCCATTAAACTCGGCCTTTTCTATACATATATTAATATATCATATATATATATGATACTAATATATGTTATTCTCCACCACTTTAAATTATAAAAACGCCGAGATTTTAGATTCATACGTGCTTCTTTCCTGATCAAAAGGAGTGTCGATCACATTTTTCTTTTCTCTTTACAAATTTACTAGTGATCCTTTGTCTAGTAACCCACCGAAACAATACTAAGAATTTCATTTAAAATTATTTTTGGTCACGGACAACGGTCTCACCGCCCACACATGTCTCATGGCTTGAGCCTACCTATTATGACTACAGATAATACATATTGAAACAATTAAAGAAATAATAAGGACAACTTTTATAAGAACAAGTTTTTGTGTTCACATTAATAAAAACTAAAAAGAGGATTCCCATGCACACGACCCAACACCAAGAGCCTTTCACATTAATTTGAGCCAACAACTATTTAATATTTATTTTGGTTCTTATTTCACACTAGCTCTAGAAACCGGTTAACAATTGAACCAGTCAAAAACCGGACGTATGAAAGCGTTTACTGTCTTCTCTGACTTACGCGTTGACCAATGACTAGAGTATTTTGAAAAACCTTCGTGTGATATTTTAACCGGTTACTGTAACTATCCGTACTGTATATTACCTGCTATTGCCGGTCAATAAAAGAAATCCATGAGCACCATTTAACACAGTGTGACAAATATCAAATCCTTCAGTCATTATTATCTCTTTACTCTCTCACGCCAAAAACTTCCTCTCTCTCATCTTCTAACCCTAAAAACTCGTCCTTTACAAAAGGATCGATCTTTTGTATTTTTGAGTTTGTCATTTGTTTAGTGTTCGATCTCTGTTTTGATGCGATTTCTCTGCTTTTAACGGCGATTGATTGATTTTTTCCGGCAAAGCTGAGTGAGAGAAGAAGAAGAAGAACAATGGAGTTTACAGATTTCTCAAAGACGAGTTTTTATTACCCGTCGTCGCAAAGCGTTTGGGATCTCGGAGATTTAGCGGCGGCGGAGAGGAATTCTTTAGGGTTTATGGAGTTATTGGGTTCTCAGCATCAAGACTTTGCTACTGTTTCTCCTCATTCCTTCCTTCTCGAACCGCAACTGCAACCATCGGCGAAGCTGTCTTCAAGTATCCTTCAAGCTCCACCGTCAGAGCAATTAGTGACGTCAAAGGTGGAGCCTTTGTGTTCGGATCATTTGTTGGCAAACCCACCGGCGACTCCTAACTCGTCATCGATTTCGTCTGCTTCAAGCGAGGCTCTAAATGAAGAGAAACCGAAACGAGAAGGCAACGAAGAAGATGAACAAGAAGAGAAGAGTCATACTAAGAAACAGTGAGTTTCATTCATTCTATCTTCTTCAAATTTCTCACTTTTTTTTTAAGTAGAGAAGCTGTTCGATAAAAAGACCCAGAGAGAAAAAAAAGTGGTATATATCCTAAAGAAAGCATTTTTAATGTTTTGGCGTAAGAACAGGTTAAAACCAAAGAAGAATAATCAGAAGAGACAGAGAGAGGCAAGAGTCGCATTCATGACAAAGAGTGAGGTTGATCATCTCGAAGATGGTTATCGCTGGAGAAAATATGGTCAAAAAGCTGTCAAAAACAGTCCTTTTCCCAGGTATCAACATATATCATCAGAAAATGCCTTTTTTTCCTTGTTGTTTCTTCTTTTTGATTTCCTCTTGGGGACATGCATATTATGTTAATTTGTTGGATCTAGTGTCCCATTGTTTCTTAATGTTAGTGTTTACTAATTAAAATCACTGTTTACAATTTCCAAAGAAAGACTAAAATGTTGATTTTGTGTAATGGTGTTTCGTTTGCAGGAGTTACTACCGTTGCACAACGGCTTCATGTAACGTGAAGAAGAGAGTGGAGAGATCATTCAGAGATCCAAGCACTGTGGTTACAACCTACGAAGGTCAACACACACACATTAGTCCACTCACGTCTCGTCCTATTTCCACTGGAGGTTTCTTCGGATCATCAGGAGCTGCTTCGAATCTCGGTAATGGTTGCTTTGGGTTTCCTATTGATGGCTCTACGTTAATCTCCCCTCAGTTCCAACAGCTTGTCCATTACCACCACCAACAACAACAACAAGAACTCATGTCATGTTTTGGAGGAGTCGGTGAGTACCTTAATAGCCACGCAAATGAGTATGATGATGATAATCGTGTGAAGAAGAGTCGAGTTTTGGTTAAAGATAATGGACTTCTTCAAGATGTTGTTCCGTCTCATATGTTGAAGGAAGAGTAGTATATAGTTTTCTTATAGTATTTAATCTAGTTTTTTTCTTTTCTTGCTGTATAATTGTCTAAAAGAAACGGATCTTTTGTCCTCGTGAAGATGTTTTCTTGTGGTTCTAAAATCGTTAGGTAATGAATGTATCAAGCCGCGAAAGTACTTATGATTTTTCACCATGGAATCAAATAGGAAAGTAATTATAATTTATATTATAACACAAAAATGCACTAGTTTTTATAATAATGTGTGTACTGGTTAACATGGTTTTGTAAATACTAAATAGTATGATTGGCAAAAACTTCTTAATCGCACAATAGTTTGTCGTTTTGTAAATTACTGATCATGGTCTATATAACAATGGTCGTCTTTTTAAATTTGTAATGGGCTTTGCATGAACACTATGTTCATAGCTAGGCTTTGTAGTTTGTGTTTTTTTTTAATCGAAAACTTATTTGATCTACGGTTCTAATGTGTTATAGCCTTCTAGGGTTTCAGGTTATTCTATTTCTACTCAAAGACACAGTCAGACAGTTAATGGTTTTTTTTTTGCTTCGCTTCAATATATGTCTTGGAATCTGGAAAATTAACTAGTTTCATATTCCCTCCGTTTCGTTTTAGTTGTCGTTTAAGGTTTTCGCACACAAATTAAGAAAATCATTAAATTTTTTGTTTTACCCTTTATTAATATATTTTATAATTTTTTCATTGGTCAAAACATTAAAACATTAATGACAAAACATGAATTTTCACCAAACATTTGCATTGAAAACCTAAAACGACAACTATTATGAAACAAAATTTTAATCCTAAAACGACAACTAAACTGAAACGGAGGGAGTAGTAATCAACAAGATTAATTAAGCGAGATAACTAAAGGGGAAATTGGAAGCATAAACCCAACTACTTCTACCTACTCTTCGCTATGTTAAAAATTCATGATTTCTCTTATTTTATTTTTTAGTTTTATTTAACCCTTTTGTTCTTCTTGCTGTTTCATGATTACACTGCGGTGAAGAATAAGACGTATGCACTGTGTTATTGTCGTTAGCTTTTCATTTATTTTTTAAACTTCGAAAACAAAAGAGAAAAATTTGTCACCCTCTTCACAATTTTTCCTTTTTTTTTACCCTCTTCACTATTACTAGGTATGATGTGATGAAGACTCGTCTTCTGGTTAACTTAGCATATAGTAAACGCTAATGCAATTTCCTTCTTTTTTGTTGCAAACAAACTAAATCATGAATCTAATTAATGCTTGGCAACAATTTGGGTTATCTTTTTTAAAAAGGTTTTGGTTAAAAGGGTTGTGAAACAGAGAAATAACAATCAAAGTTTGTGTCATCCCCAAAGTGCATAGACTTGTGGGAAGAAAATGGTAAAATCAAACAATATAAAGAAATAACCAAAAAGTAAAAAGTAGAGAAACAAGTTACCATGCAAATAAACTTTTTTTTCCTTTTTCTTTTTGTTACTTTATTAGCCATGTGTGTGTGTGTGAGAAAATGTTCTACATAAGAGAACAAGGAAGCAAAAAACAATCTTATGAGGCAATATCACTTTTTTGTCTTTTTGTCTAGTGAGTGCATAGCAACGCCATTGGCTTTAGTATGTTTGTATTGACCTTTACGGTGAGTGATAATCCCAAACCGAAGAAGGTACATAATCATTGTCCCAAACAAAGCCACGAATGCAACCGAAAGCAAACGTACCAAAACTCTCGATGGCTTAAAAGTAAATGACTAAAAGACAAAACCTAAGAAAGAGACCCATTGATTCAAAGAAAACAACTAACAATTTTGCTCATCAGGGTGACACAATAATGGTTTTTAGAATTCTTCCAAGTTTATTCCACTTTCAATACACATTTGTTGGATCCTAAAGACTCTCAAGCCGTAACATGAAAATTGATCAACTGATTTGATTTGAAGAGTAAAGAGTTAATCAACATGGGCCAAGCCCAATGTAACCCAATTAAAAAAAACTTAACGGGCCTTGATGGTCGTAAAGAAACCAGGGGTTAAATAATAAATTAGATCAAATATATGGTTCGCCTTAAAGAAGGTAAAATCCTCGCGCCACAAACCCTAGCAGCTTTCCTTTTCCTTTTTCCGCTGATATTCGTTGTTCATTGGTCTCTCAATTCGTCATCGTAATGGGTACGGAGAGAAAGCGCAAGGTTAGTTTATTCGATGTTATGGAAGATCCTTCTCTTTCGTCGAAGAACACCAAATCCAATGGTCTCGGAGTTGTGGCGGCGGCTGGCGGTGGAAGCAATCTGATCAACAAATGGAACGGAAAGGCTTATTCTCAGAGGTATTTTGAGATTCTGGAGAAGAGAAGAGATCTTCCTGTTTGGCTCCAGAAAGATGAGTTTCTCAATACTTTGAAATCTAATCAGACTCTCATACTCGTTGGTGAAACTGGTAGTGGTAAAACTACACAGGTGGGTGAAGCTTTCAATTTCTCAATTATTGATCTCGATTTGGAATTAGTGTTTAGTGTGATCGAATTTTAACTGTAAAAAGGCTCTTGTATTGTACAGATTCCACAGTTTGTATTAGATGCTGTGGTGGCTGACAACTCCGATAAGGGAAAGAAATGGTTGGTTGGATGTACCCAGCCTCGTCGAGTTGCTGCAATGTCTGTGTCTCGTCGTGTTGCTGATGAAATGGATGTCACCATTGGAGAAGAAGTTGGTTATAGCATTCGTTTTGAGGATTGTACTAGCTCTCGTACTATGCTTAAGTCAGTGTTTTCTTCTTTTCTTTGGCTTCTCATTTTATAACGTTTATGTTGTGATCTGATCTAATCATCATAACCTTTCCCTCTCTCTCGTTGTTACAGGTATTTGACTGATGGTATGCTGTTGAGAGAGGCAATGGCGGATCCACTTTTAGAGAGATACAAAGTTATTATTCTCGATGAAGCTCATGAAAGAACTCTAGCCACGGATGTGCTCTTTGGTCTTCTCAAAGAGGTCTTGAGGAATAGGCCTGACCTTAAGCTAGTTGTCATGAGTGCAACCTTAGAAGCTGAAAAGTTTCAGGAATATTTTAGCGGTGCTCCTCTTATGAAAGTCCCTGGTAGGCTTCATCCTGTTGAGATCTTTTATACACAGGAACCTGAGAGGGACTATCTTGAGGCTGCTATTAGGACAGTTGTTCAGATACACATGTGCGAGCCACCTGGAGATATTCTTGTTTTCTTAACTGGGGAGGAGGAGATAGAAGATGCTTGCCGTAAAATCAATAAAGAGGTCAGTAATCTTGGAGATCAAGTGGGTCCTGTCAAAGTTGTGCCATTGTATTCTACTCTTCCACCTGCGATGCAGCAGAAGATTTTCGACCCTGCTCCAGAGCTGTTAACTGAAGGTGGTCCTGCTGGACGAAAGATTGTTGTCTCAACCAACATTGCTGAAACGTCTCTAACCATTGATGGGATTGTTTATGTTATTGACCCTGGTTTTGCTAAGCAGAAAGTCTACAACCCACGGATTCGTGTTGAGTCATTGTTGGTGTCCCCAATATCAAAGGCAAGTGCTCACCAGAGATCAGGTCGTGCTGGTAGAACTCGGCCTGGAAAATGTTTTAGGCTCTACACAGAGAAGAGTTTCAACAATGATCTGCAGCCACAGACATATCCTGAGATTTTGAGATCCAACCTTGCAAATACAGTCCTGACATTGAAAAAGCTTGGTATTGATGATTTGGTGCACTTTGATTTCATGGATCCTCCTGCTCCTGAGACACTGATGCGGGCATTAGAGGTTTTGAATTATTTGGGAGCACTGGATGATGAAGGTAACTTGACAAAGACGGGTGAAATAATGAGTGAATTTCCCTTGGATCCACAAATGTCAAAGATGCTCATAGTCAGTCCTGAATTCAACTGTTCGAACGAGATTCTCTCGGTTTCTGCAATGTTATCAGGTGCGTCTTCTGCTCGTATTAGTTTGCTTTGCCTTCTCCAAAGTTTATTGTAGATATCTGTGTTCTTGAGCGTGCTAGTCATATCCATTTACGGCAATAAGTCTCTGTGTATGAGAACGCATCTACAAGCATGTCATATATAGATGAACATCTACTGCATACAAGCATCCCATGTGTCTTCTTGAAATTCGTTAGTGTGTGTGTTTGCCATACGATTTAAATATTAGAGTTAGGTTGTCATAAGCAGCTCACTAGTTTGGGTTCTCCATGTCCATGGTTGGGGATTTCTAAGTAAAACCTGATGCATCTAGTTGCAGTTTCTCAGTATTCTCTCAAGCAAATGGTATCGTCTCTCGCCTCTATGCATCTGCTGACCTCTTCCATGGGCATATTCTGTTATAAAAACAATTCTTTCTCTAGTACCGAATTGCTTTGTCCGGCCTAGAGAGGCTCAAAAAGCAGCAGATGAAGCTAAAGCTAGGTTTGGACACATTGATGGAGATCACCTCACGTTGCTAAACGTGTACCACGCCTATAAGCAAAACAGTGAGTTGTCTTTTCTCTATCTGCCATTTTTCTCTTATAGCTGCTTAAAACAAATGAATTTACCTCACCAAACCTGCTCACTTGAAATTCTCATAGATGAAGACCCAAACTGGTGTTTCGAGAACTTTGTCAACAACAGAGCAATGAAGTCTGCAGACAATGTTAGACAGCAGCTAGTGCGGATAATGTCGAGGTTTAATCTGAAGATGTGCAGCACGGATTTCAACAGCCGTGACTACTATGTCAACATAAGAAAGGCCATGCTTGCTGGTTATTTTATGCAGGTGGCTCACCTAGAACGCACTGGCCATTACTTGACCGTCAAAGATAACCAAGTATGTCTTGTTTTTTGCATCCTGTTACAGATTTTGATTTCCCCATTATAGAGAGACTCCTTATAGCTTACATCTGACGGGTTGCCTGTAAATTCTGTGGCAGGTGGTTCACTTGCATCCATCTAATTGCCTGGATCACAAACCAGAGTGGGTGATTTACAATGAATATGTCTTGACTACTCGGAATTTCATACGCACTGTTACAGATATCCGCGGTGAATGGTTAGTTTCCATCTCTTGTGCCTGTTATCTCTTGTCTATAAACATCCGATCAATTAAAAATATCTGTAAGAACCGACTATCTTTTCTTGTATACAGGTTAGTAGATGTTGCTCCGCATTACTATGATCTTTCCAACTTCCCCAACTGTGAAGCAAAACGAGTCCTCGAGAAGCTTTACAAGAAGAGAGAGAGGGAAAAGGACGGGAGCAAGAACCGAAAGTGAAGAGAATCACTCTCTTTGCTTCCACTAGAGGAAGATTGTCTTAGTCACAAGACCACTGTGCTTTACCCTCGTGTTAAATTATGTTGAATACTTTGCTTTGTTTATGTTCAATGAAAGAATCTTGCATTACCCCAAGTGTGTTCTTTTAAAACCTTTATACCTTTGAAATTCTTCTCAATAGGTGATCAACATATTACAAAAGCTCTGTTTCGCATCTCTATATAACATTGTTTCTGATAATATAAGTATGAGCTTCAACCTTCAATCCAGTATAACTGTTATTAAAAGATAAGAGTCAGTGCTAAACGGTGCCGTCTTCGATATGGGGGTATATATGCTATTTCAAGAAACTGATGGGTCAAAAAGAGAAAATTCGAGGTTAAATGTTACTTGCCGTTGAATCAATTGGAAGATTTGAGATTTCATCAGGACCTTATTGTTTAAGCAACCACAACATGAAGAAACTCACACTTGGCTACAATGACGATGTTGATGGCTTGGCCAAAATTCATAAGAGATTTAAATACTATTGGCTAAGATATATAGGGATATGATTTCCCAGTTATAACTATTATTACTCGATGATGTTAATCTATACACAATTTTTTTTAGAGTATTTAGTACCAAGAGATTTCTCATATTATTTCCATTATTAATTCTCTATATTGTGATACATATTTATCTAGGATTATCCTTTCTAGAGTTTTCCATTAAAACCCAATCAGTATGTTCCAGAATGTTGGAGCAAATTGTTAACGGGACAATTTTTACCTTTACTTTTTTTTTTTCCTCTTTTTACCTTTACTTTTGGCAAGACAAATTGGCTAGGTAAATATATTTCCATTTTCTAAAATAAGTCTAGAGCATCAATTCAAGTTCGGGCAGATTTCCAAAAAAAGTTTGTGCACTGTTTTTCCTTTTTTTTTTTTTTTCTAGAAGAAAAAGTCTGGAGCTTTTTACATATACAAACCAAAACTTAGCCTAGTCATATCTCTTCATAACTAAAATCCATTGTCTTCTAACTTTGCTCTAGTCTAGACTTTTGAATCTTTTCCTTTTTTTTTTGGTTCGGTGATAATGTCGGGTAAAGGAGGAGGTCCAAGGATCGGTATCGATCTCGGTACTACAAATTCTTGCGTGAGTGAGATCATCCCTAATGATCAAGGTAACCAAACCTGTTTTTTCCTTTGATCTTGTTTTTAATTAGCTTATCTTTTCGGAATTAAATTCTCTATGTGTGTTTTTTTTTTGGTAATTGTGGCAGATGCAAAGAAACAGAAAGATGATGAAGAAGCTAAGCAACTATTAGTAGATATGATAGTGAATGAGACAATTAAGAATACAAATTTCATGCAAAACTTAATGAAAACTAAAGTAGATACTGAATGGGACGAAAAAAGAAAACAAGAAAAAGAGGAGCTGAAGAAGAAAAGAGATGAGATGAAGAAAAAAAGAGAGGAGCAGCAGAAGAATAAACAAGATAAGGCCATGGGAAAGAAGAATAAAAAATAATTGGTTTAGCCTAATTGTAATGACTTATTACGGATTACTGGTTTATGGTTTTTATAAATCCAGTGTTAATTGTTCCTTAATTTTAAAATTCATATCAAAATACAGTATTATTGATTCTACATATAGATAATAATTAAAATTATGTGTTTTTCAATCTTTACCAATTTACCAACTTAAATTGGCGAGTGTTGGGACTTGGGAGTCTTGGAGAGGTCGTTTCCTTTCTTAATTAAATTATCTTGTGTAAATTGTGTTTCATCTTTTATCCTTTTCCACTTAAATTGTTTATTAACTTGACGAAATCTTCAACAGATGCTAGCTTTGGCCAAAATTCATACGATTTTAATTACTATTGGCTTCTGAAAGATGTCACGTCATCACTTAAAAGTTGAAAACATTTTAAAAGCATGGTGTCTAAACTTGACTCTCCAGTTTCACCTACAACCGCTTGAATCAATCACTGTCAGATTCCTCATCCTCCTCATCCTCCTCATCCTCCTCATCCTCCTCATCCTCCTCCGCTGCTAAGTTTCCAAAACACAAAACATGTGAGATATACAACAACAACAAACAAGAGACAACAAAACATGGCATATGAATGAGCAAACTACAGTTAGATAAACGAGTACTGACCTGATAGTGGTTCGTCAACTTTCTTGCAATACATCACGTAGATAGCGTTTTCCATCGGATCCAAGCTTGAATACTGGTGGAGTTTCCACCTGTTGTCTTCCCTGGGAGAAGGCTTGAGAACGCAATGCCTGACTCCATCATAGACCTTGCTACGATCTTCAACCCATTTGAAACCAGAAGCTGCAGGAATCTGAGACGATCCAATGAACAACCACTGGCGAAAGTCTTCCCAATCAAAAAACTCGAAAGTGAACATACCTGCAAGGAGTGAGACACAAGAGTTATCTATGTATATAATTACAACAATGATGATATTATATAAGATAAGAAACTCAAGAGTGATAGAAACAATACTTGACAGCCAAGGAGGGTTTTGGAACACTTGATGGGAGAGTCGAGGAACTCCGCTCTCCTTTCCAGCCTTGATCAAGTTGAAAATCTTGTTAGCAATGAGGGCGAATTCACTGGTTGAAGTATACACGGTCGACAGCAAAAACGGGTCTGTGGATTGTGCATCGGAAGTGGCCATCTGTTCGCAGCTCACATGGCAATACTCCAAAGGTCGTAGAGGGAGACGTCTACAGTCCCATCTCACACATTGATCTTTGTGTCTGTTAGTGAGGATGATCTGACGATTATTGGGATCCATGATTTTCTTACCTGAGAAGCTAATAGAGACAATTCTTAGTTTCAGTACCAATAAGAACACAATACAATGTTGAACAAGAAACTCAATATCAACAATGTCACAATAATCACTACAACTAAGAAGAAGTGAGCAAAAATAATCAGAGTGAAGTTTCAAATAATGGAACACCAAAGCAGCATCATAATCCACAGATCATTGTTGAAAATCTAAGCTACTTGAGAACAATCAGAGTGAAATTTGACAAGAGGTCTAATGTCACAATAATCACTAGAGTGGTTCGACGAAGAAGTGAGCAAATAATCAGAGTGAAACTTCACAAGAGTTCTAATGGAACATCTAAGCATTATCATCCACAGATCATTGTTGAATATTGCGATATCTAAGCTACTAGAGAACAATCAGAAGAAACAAATCATCGAAAACCTAAGATGAACAATGTACAGAAGAATCGGAGAAATTTCAACAAAGAACTATTCAAGCAATCTACGATTCGAAACCCTAACCTTTTTAGCAGCGGAGAAATCTTCTAGAGTAGAGTCGAGATCACTTCTTCACTCTTTCGCTCTCGATTTTTCCATCAATGGAATGTTCCAGAAAGAGAGTGAGTGAGAGACCTTAATATTTCTCTCTCACTTTGCTTTCGTTTTATGGGCCTTTATGTTAAAAGCCCAAATAATTAAAACTGGCCCTTTTGTCGTTGATGTACGATAATTAATTAATAAGGTAACTATTGATTATTTAAACCTAGTAATAGTTATGATGTAAATGGTCATATAACATAAAAGTAAAACATTACACAAGTACAAGGTTCATTTTTATCAACTATCTATATATACATTTTTGGTGAAGATTTGGCTTCAAAAATCCTTTTACAATTTCAATATTGTACATTTAGTCCCTACAAATAAAATCTAGAAAAAATATATGTCTTAATCAAATTTACAAATCAATAAATAAACTCTTAAAACATTTCCTATTTTTATGATTACGAGATATCAAATCCTAACATTTGGAAGTCAAATATTCAAAATTAAAAATCTTAATCACCATAATGGAAACTACTAAAACAATAAAATCGTGATATATAAACTACTAACAATAGCTAATACTAATCAAATCTTAATTACCATAGCTTGATAATGCTATTAAATATAATCTTAATCATATCTAGCAAATGGAAACTACTAAAACAATAAAATCGTGATCAAATCTCTCCATCAATTTTCGTCGAATACTTTCTAAAATCCCCAATCCGAGATTTCTGCTTTCAATTAATTACTCCTTGCATACCATTTTCGATATTTCTTTCTCTCCAAGATCTCTAACTAAACGATTTTTAGAAACAAACTAATGACGCATCTCCACAAAAATCCCCGCGTTTCTTTTCAAAATAAATATTCCGAGAAATCTTCAAGAAATCAATTTTTGGAAACAGATTTATGACTCAAATTATATATTGATAGCATATTCCTATATACAAAACTATTTCAGAGATTTTATTCCAATTTAGTTACGGTATGGAATATTTTATGCTTTGTGATCAAGAAATTTTTTACCTAACTTATGAGCCTATAAATACTCCTTATACTTGACGTCTCATAATATCATCAAGCACACAAAATCAACGTTCTAAAAGAATCAGCAAACACACCTTAATTCTCTTCAAATGGCTGCTAAGACCGAACAAGTGCTTGTGCTTGCAAGAACCTGTGGAGATGTTCATAATCTGATCCGCTTCGAAGATGTGTTCTGTCCGAATCCGAAAATTGAAAACCCAGAATTGAAGATCAAGGATCCCAAGGAAAATGAAGAAGATGAGAGATGAGAATCAGAGAACGTACCGCAATAGAAACCACAAACCGATATTTTGCTTTGATGGGTCCTAAAGGTCTTTTTTGCGCCTTTCTTTTTACTTTTATATAAAGTAACATCTCTTTACTTTTACAACAACTAATTTTTGTTGGAAACGGATCTTTGGTTAATCAAGTGTAAGAAAAATTGGAAGAAAAATTTGAAAGAAGAGTACAAAAAAGAGTAGAAGAAAAATCGTGCAAGGAGAGAAAGAAGAGAAGAAGAAAGAGAAGTCCGCATCATCGGTTGGGGACTTACAACTGACCCGATTTGCTTGCTCTGTAACCAATATCCTCAAAGTAGAGATCACCTCCTCTTCGACTACCCATTTAGCTGGTCAATATGGGAAAGGATTAGTGTAAGATGCAAGATCCGACCGATCAGAAACTGGATTGTTTCTTTTGAAGCTATGCAACAACTATCGGGATCGAAATCGCAGAAAAAACTTACTATCTTGGCTTGGCAGTGCTTGATTTATTCAATCTCATCGGAAAGGAACATGAGACTCCACCGTCAGCAATTTCGTTCAGTCAACTCCATCCTCTCTTCCACGGACGCGACGATTAGGAACCGGTCTTCAAGCTTTCGATAATCAAACCCTAAACTAGCTTCTGAGTTGCTCCTGAGTCGGTTCTCAACTGCATCGCTTCCCTGACAATTTATTACTGAGATCGGACTCCTATATTCAATCAACTGTTGCATTGATGCTTCGTCTTCTTCCATGGTTCGTCGGTGAGGTTTCCATCGATATAATTGATGTTGTTCGATTTGTTTCTTTAATTTGGGTTGGGCTATTTAATGTCTCAATTATGGGATGGACTTAAAACCAATGTTATTGTCAAATTATCTCCACGAGCATGTGATCTTCCATGTATTTTTAATCTACTCTTTGTTTTTTCGTTTGATGAGTTTTAATTGTGTGTGGATATCATTGTTGTGATGTAGTTGAAATTCCAATAACGACTATGGTCGTGGGTTGATGATATCAATTATGAACATGTAAGTATTTTTTTTTTAATTTAGTCCTAATCTGTTGTCTTTAATTTAATGAGTCTTTTATTTTATTTTTATTTTTCTTTTTCCAACAGTCCTTTGTGATAAATATGAATTAAAAATATATTTTTTTCCTTTTGATATTGGCTGAAAATCTATATATACTTTGTTGGAGAAGATTTTGGGTCAAAAATCCTTTTATAATTTCTTATTTATACTATTAGTCCCTACAAAATCTATCAAACAAAAATATTGTCTTTAGCAAATTTTACAAAACAATAAATTAACTCACAAAATTTCCTAATATTGAGATAACAAGATTTGATATTCAAAGATATGGAAATCAAATATTCAATTTTAAATGCTATTAAACATGATGTTATTTAGCAAATTTCGGATCCTAATAATTTGAGACATTCCTTAAAAAAATATTGACGCAAATAAATGATTGATTTAGTAAATATATGTAGTTATAACAAATATATATTCGGGATGCTAATCGTTTCCTAAATAGATGCTAATTAGTTAAGTGCAATTCACATTTCTTACCTAAATAAAATGAACTACATTAATTCCGTATTCAATCCACCTAAAAGATTTTGGAAATTTTCTCATGATAAACGATTTTTAAAGATATTATCCTAAAATGGTTAAAAATATATGTAGCATATTCTAAATTTGTTATGATTTAAAGATTTTCGAATATAACAAAAATTTGTTATATTTAATGAAAGATCTTTTGCAATAATCTCTATTCTTTGTTTCTAAAATTTCGATTATTTTATGTGATATTAACTAATTACTCCCGCATAAAATCGCCTAAAATTGCGATAACGAGATTTGATGTTCAAAGATATAGAAATCAAATATACAATTTTAAATGATATTAAATTGATCCGAAAATAATTCAAACGGATTTTTGATAAGATTTACCATAAACGACTTAAATCATTAATGAAAAAAATTTAATGAGAAAATCAATAACAAATAATCAATTATAGTAACAAACTTAAAGCATATTCTTTAAACAATCATATATTAATTATACGGGACGGTATATTACGGGTAAAATCTTAGATATAATAATCAAAATACAATTATGAAGTTTGGATCGATAAAATATTATATATATTGGAACTTTATAAGAAAATGACAAAATAATGTTTAATTTCACGAGACGAGGTTATATGGTGGGATAGGTTATAGTCAATATTAATACGGGATGGTATACTACGGGTGAAATCTATAATTAACAATCAAAATACACTTATACACTCTTAAACACTAAACAAAACAAATACAACATAAAATTTCTTTTTTTTTTTGTTATAAAATATCGTCCCGCGGTGTACCGCGGGTCAATCACTAGTCGTTATACATAACATAATCATTGTTTATTAATAGCACACACGATATATATTAATATATTATGATCACAAACAACACTCTCAGCTTCTCTTTGCCGCCAATTTTCGGTACATTTCGTCGATTGATACCTGTATAGTGGAACGTATTGAATAATTGCAAACATTTAGATTCAGCAGTAACCAATCTATAGAAATTGAAGTGTAATTATGATTAGGATAATCGAAACCTGATAATACTTAAGAAGATTGGTCCTCCTATTTTTCAAGGTCGCAGTCACCAAGTCTCTCTCTACATCAAAAGGTTTTGTCTCCACCGTCACAGCTTTTATGTACTCAAACCTGCTTAGCTATTTTTTTTTCCACATCGACAAAATAAGTTTTTTATTTGATTGTAATTCTTTAGAATAAATTTTGATTTCAGAAAAAATCACACAAACCTTGCTCTTCTCTGCCGTGGACTTCAGTTCTGAAACGATGTATTCTTTAAGCTCCGGGAGAGAACAGAGTTCTTCGAATGGTTTAGTAAAACCGAGATCTTTAGCCCACCGGTTTAGGGTTTCTGGATTGGGAACAATCACCGCCACAAGCATAGATTTGAAGCTGTCTCCATAAACCCATATCTGAGAAGAAAATTATGACACAAAAATAATAATAATCAGACTACGGATTTTAAGATAATTGAAGAAAACCTTAAAGCGATTTCTTTCTGGACAAGAAACAGTTGAAAACCTCACATCTTGGACAATAGGGTTTTGTCCGTAGATGCTTTCCAAATGCTCAAGAGCAACATATTCTCCTTGAGAGAGTTTGATCAGGTTCTTCTTACGATCGATGATCTTAAGTAATCCGTTTGGAAGAATCTCACCTATGTCTCCTGTTGAAAAACACCAATAACAATTCAAAAACAAGAATCTAAACAATTGAAATCTCAAATTTGTTTGAATCAATCACCTGTATGGAACCATCCGTCTTTCATGACTTCTTCAGTGAGTTCAGGGTTCTTGTAATACCCAGAAAACAGACATTTTCCTCTTATACAGATCTCCCCTGCCGGATTTTCTCCCAATGGGTCATAGCCCATTTCCGGAACCTCCTCAAGCCGTATCTCATTGTAAACCGCTGGAATACCGACCGTCCCGAGCATACACATCTCGTCCGGATAACCCAAAGTTGTTCCTCCAAGCGTCTCCGTTAGACCTAAAGCACACAATCCCAGCAAAATTGACTTTCCTTGAAAATCAAGAAACAGAGTAGAAACCCTATAATGCCCAAGCATGTATATGTACCATAGCCTTGAACGACGAGACAACAAGAAGTAACTCTCAAGAACTCTTCGATCTCAAGACTCAGTGGTGCTCCTCCAGATACTAGCAACCGAATTCTACCTCCTAATTGGTTTTTAATCTTACATCCAAGTAAGAAAATAAAATCGTGAAATGTTGGCTACATGTAATGATCGAAGTAGAAACAATCCCAAATATGAAGCAGAACCATTCTTTCAACCTTTTTGAAAGCTATGAAGTCAGCCATGGGTGAAGCTTTGCTGTGAGAATATCCACGATTCATCCACGCAAGTTTGCTGCATCATTAGTATAACAAGGGTAGTGAAAAGAAAAGAAAAACAAACAGAGTAGATACAAAACAGAAAGATGTCATAAAATAAAATATACTCATTTACCGTAGATATAGATTGCAAAATTTGTAAATCAATATGCAGAACTAAACTCATTTAATCAAAAGCTGATATTTTTTTGGTTTTCAGGCAAAAGCTGATATATATGCGTAATGGTAAAGCTTACTATTTATAGAGAGCATAGAAGATGAGTCTCCTTCTTGGGTTAAGCTCCTGAAGAGCTTTCTGAATCCCATCATAGATCCTCTCGAAGACTCTTGGAACTCCCGCCAGAAAAGTCGGTTTCAGTTCTTGAATATCGTCGCGTAACGCATTCAAATCCTAACGCATACAAAAAGAAAACACATCAATTTTTTAATTAGTTCCTAATTATACCCATATTCTTTCCATAATTTGATAAATGATATTATTATGAATCTTAAGAGCTTTATATATACTCCATGGTAATAGCCAACGGAAGCGCCTTTACGGAAGAAGTATTCCTCATTTGCACGGTCGAGGATATGAGCCAACGGCAAAAACGAGAGATATACATCTTCATGTGTCATCTGATCATACAAGGTACGTATAGACGCCCAAGCGAAAACAGAGTATTAGTCGAAAGGAAAAATATGATTAAGCGAGAGGACATCGTTCAGTGTTTATCCCCTATTTAGCAAACATAAGTGAAAATTTATATTTTCCTAACGTATCGTTAGAATGATGTTAATAACTTTTTATGTTCATTGAAATGGCTATAATCTTAACCTAGTATTTTTTTTTTTTTTATAGGAATATCGTAGTTTATAAGGTTTCCTTAAAATTGATTGAGAGCCACCTTGTCCTCGAACTGGTCCAAGCAGAGATCCGCCCCAATAACGCAAGTCGCGGCCGCTTCGTGGGTCAAAACCACACCTTTAGGTTCACCGCTTGTGCCGCTCGTGTACATTATGGTGCACACGTCAGACGGTTTAGGCGGGTTTGTCTCTTTCGGCTTCTCTTGTCCCTGGTCAAATAAATAGTCAACATAATATATTTTAACATTGTTAGTATGGCCACCTAATTCATTTAATTCTATGCGTCTAAAGCAATGTATAATTTCGTCAAGTTGGTTTGGCATGTGCGTGTCATTTAATACCTCAGAGAATTGTAGTAACGTAAAAATAAAATTATGTTAGCAGGATGTAGAAGAGACAAACCATATGGAGAAAATCGAGCCACGAGTATGCTTTGACTCCAATTTCTGAAGCCTTGTAGCTCTGTTCTTCGCCCACATTAGTGAAAGAAACTATAGCTTTTAGACGTTTTGCACTTTTGCAATCTGGCTCAAGAAGCTAAATTTTGAACAGCATATATACAAAAAAAGTTCACGTTAGCAAACATCTTTCAAATGTATAGATTAATTGATGAAAATTAATCTCAACGATCTTAACTCCTCTAATTTTGGTGTTCTGGACGAACACAAAATCGATTTCTGCGTGATCAACGATATAATCGACTGCTCCTGGACCTAAAAAACATCGGATGTAAACAATTCCTTTGAGTCGTGTCCTTGAGTGTTTGAGTCACTAATGTATGCATGGTCACAAGAAAATAGAAATTTACTTACCCAATGTATCGTATAGAGGTACACAGATTAGAGTGTGAGCTGCACAAGCCTAAATATTTTAAAATATATGTATATATTTATTGTTAGATTTACAGATTTACGCGTGGATAGAAAACTAAGTCAGAGAAAGATTTATTAAAAATGAGATAGACCTCCATTGCTATGATCCACTGAGGACAATTAGCTCCATAGATCCCCACTCGACACCCCTACATATATACATTGACCATTTCATTTCGGTAAAAAGTTATGATAATGAAATAATTATGCGGAAATGTATATATATAAAAATTTTACAGGTTCAGCTCCGACGGCTCGTAGTGCTGAGCCGATCAAGAGAACTTCTTCGTATACTTCCTTGTACGTTTTCCACATATACGGTCCAACCTAAACCGATCCATACAAATATAGAAATAAAACAATATGTGCATAGAGTTTTATCAATAAACAGAAGTCCAACATATATCATATAGATTAATTCAAATTGTTGATAAAGAAGTAATATGTTTGTTCTCTATATTTTTAGTATGAAAAATTCAAGAAATTCACCTTCTCATCCACAATTTGACGCCATCCAAGCATCTTGTTATCAGGAAATTTCTCCACAGATTTACTAACAAAACCCAAAAGATATTAATTAATTAACAATTACTATACAAAACTAAAATTAAAGGGATGTCATAAAAAGTGTTCAAAAAAAAAAAGGGATGTCATAAAAGAAAATTAAACCTGAAAATATAATTAACAATGTATATACCTGAAAATGTCCCAAGTAGTGGTGATATCAGAATCTCGAGGAGGAAAACCTTTCTCCGACAAAAGATTCCGGTACACCGGGCCTACAGATGGCTTTCCATCTTCCCCTTTAACTCCTTCTTCCACCTTTGCCGCGAAACACTTCATTTTCTCTTTCTCTCTTATTTTTTCCTTTGAAAGATGACTGAACATATATATTGCATATTTCGTATGATTAGGAAAATACGTAATCGTATAGTTAGATTATTAAACAGAATCGTTGAAATGCTGTTGAAGTTTCGTTAGTTGATCAATGACAGCTAGCTCTCTGCTTACGTATTCCGTACTTTAATTTAGTTACTATGGCCATGTTCTTTTAGGTGTCGCAGCGTATGATTTCAGCGACACTAAATGCAAAGGAAAAAGGAGATAAATGGGTTAGAAAAGTGAGGTCCCTCTCCAATCAAAGGTTTCAGCGACAACAAATTAGGAAGGGATGAAGATCGCTGGATTTTCCGGCGACACCTGCGATTAAATTGTTCTTTGAATTTTTTAGTCGCTACCTCCACACCAGCGATTGTGGAGAAGAAAACTAGAAGAAATAGAGAGAAATTCCAGTCGCTCAAGTTAATCGCAGCGATGCGTAAAAGAACATGGCCATATATACACACATTACATATTTACAATATATTATAATTATTTCATAACAGAAATGACATTAATTGTCTCAATTTTCTCTTTGAGTACATACGTAGTTCTATTCATCACTCTGGTGTAGTTTCTAGCTTTACCTTAGGTTTGAATCGGAATTGAACAGTTGAAATCTTATACAAGCTAATGAAAATTCACGGACAGCACTTAAATAAAAAAAATTCAAGTCAACAATGAAAACCAAGAGGTATTTAACTATTTTTTTTTTGAAAGAATGTAAAATTTATTCAAACAAAAAAACTGTTTTTACATAAGATGTGACTTTGGTGCCTAAACATTTGAGATTTAAAACTGTAAATTAGATCCTTGTCGTTTTCGTGGGACTATGGATTACGGGTAGCAAACCATAACCCGAGGCCCTTTCATACGTGTGTACTCTTTGAATTCGGATGGAGCTGAAGCGATTGCTGACGTTCTTGTCAATGATAGATACAAGACGGGCTGGGGCGATGTTAGTTTCTCCATGGCCGTCGTCCATTCTTTTCTTTCCAAACATGATATATGGTTGCTAGAAAGACATACCGTATGGTGAAGAGGTGAAGCTGAGTATAACTTGACTTGTTTAACAGAGTAATCAACTGATCCCAATCATTAGAGTACTCATTGGCAAGGAACTGACCCATGAGAGAATGCCATACTGCAGATGAGTAACGACATGAGAAGAAAAGATGGCTACGGGATTTATTCGCAGCGCCACAAAATATGCACTCTGTTCTTAATCCCGAGTTCCAGCTTTAACTAGTTACATAACATTATTAGTCATCAAGGTCATGAAGTGTTCGGAAAATGGCTCTGAAGAGTTATTCGCTCTGGAAACGAGTAGAGCTGGATTTAATAATAATGGATTTAACCAAAATTTAATATCACTTTTGAGATATTATGGAAACAGCTAGAGAGTTACATTAAAAACAAAAAAACATAATTAATGATGTAAATGGTCATACAACATAAAAATAAAAATAAAATATTACAGAAAGCATAAAGCTCAAATCTATGAATTATTGATACATATAACATAACTATCAATAATAGCACACACACATCATTGCAGCACTTTCAGATTTTCTTTGACGCCAATTTGCGGTACATTTCGTCGATTTGTACCTGTATAATGGAACGTTAGCGGATAGAATGGCTGCAAATATCTAAATTCAACATTAACTAATATATAAAAGAAAATACAAAAAACGCTAATCTATGAAATTAAAGTGAACTTAAGAAAATTGAAACCTGATAATATTTGAGAAGATTGTTCCTCCGATTCTTGAGTGTCGCAGTCACTAAATCTCTCTCTACGTCGAAAGGTTTTGTCTCCACCGCCACCGCTTTGATGTACTCAAACTTTCTTAGCTATATTTTTCACATCCACAAATAATTAGTTTAGTACTTATTTTAAAATAAAATTGAAGAATTTTGATTCAGACAAAGTCAAACAAACCTTGTTCTTCTCTGCCGTGGACTTCAGTTCTGAAATGATGTGTTCTTTAAGCTCCGGGAAAGAACAGAGTTCTTCGAATGGTTTAGTAAAACCGAGATCTTTAGCCCACCGGTTAATAGTTTCTGGGTTGGGAACAACCACCGCGACAAGCATAGATTTGAAGCTGTCTCCGTAAACCCATATCTGAGAAAACAAGCGTAGATAATTGAGGAGAAACCCTAAAAAGTATTGCTTGCTTGCTTGGCAAGAAATCATGATTGATAGTTGAAAAGCTTACATCTTGGACAACAGAGTTTTGGCCGAAGATGTTTTCCAAATGCTCGAGAGCAACATATTCTCCTTGAGAGAGTTTGATCAGATTCTTCTTACGATCGATGATCTTGAGTACTCCGTTTGGAAGAATCTCACCTATATCTCCTGTTAAAACATCCACCCACATCAAAAACAATTCAGAAACCAGAATCAAAACAATCAAATCTTTGTTTCGGTAAATTCAATATCACCTGTGTGGAACCATCCATCTTTTATGACTTCTTCAGTGAGTTCAGGATTCTTGTAATACCCAGAAAACATGCATTGTCCTCTTATACAGATCTCCCCTGCCGGATTTTCCCCGAGTGGGTCATAGCCCATTTCAGCCACCTCCTCAAGCCGTATCTCGTTGTAAACCGCCGGAATACCGACTGTTCCTAGCATACACATCTCATCCGGGAAACCCAAAGCCGTACCTCCAAGCGTCTCCGTTAGGCCTAGTCCAAACAATCACAGAAACATTGGCTTTCCTTGGCAAACACGAAACAGTGAGAAGAAACCCTAGAATGTAAAGGAGGTTTAAATATTATACCGTAGCCTTGGACGACAAAGCAACAACAAGTAACTCTCAAGAACTCTTCAATCTCAGGGCTCAAAGGTGCTCCTCCAGATACTAGTAACCGGATGCGACCTCCCAATTTGTCTCTTATCTTTAACAGAAAAACAAAACCGCGAAAAGTCGGTTTATGTGATACTTTGAAAAAGCATTATATCAACTGTTTCTAACCTTTCTGAAAGCTATGAAATCAGCCATGGGTGAAGCTTTACTATGAGAGTATCCACGATTCATCCATGCAAGCTTGCTACATCATTAGTTTTTGTTTTGCAAGGTTAAAACTTAAAACAATTAGAGAACAGAGAAGTTAGAAGAAAACAGAGCAATAACGATGAAAAGTTGCTTACTGTTTGTAGAGAGCATTGAAGATGAGTCTCCTTCTTGGGTTAAGTTCTTGCAGAGCCTTTTGAATCCCCTCGTGGATTCTCTCAAACACTCTTGGTACTCCAGCTAGATAAGTCGGTTTCAATTCCTGAATGTCGTCACGTAACACGTTCAAATCCTACACAAAATCAATATATGAAATTCTCTTAGATTCTTTATCCATTTTTCTTCCATAATTTTACCCTAATTTTACATCTTAAGAGGTTAACATACTCCATGGTAATAGCCGACGGAAGCGCCTTTGCGAAAGAAGTATTCCTCATTCATACGGTCAAGAATATGAGCCAACGGCAAGAAGGAGAGATACACATCGTCATGTGTCATCTACTCGTATTTAATCCGCCCAAAGAAAACAGAGGATTAGTCATAAGTAAACAGAGGATTAATCAATAATAATCAGATAATACTCGTTCTCTACGATTTTACTTATAGTTGCTATTATAAATGTGAAAATATCTAAAAAAATTCATACGTCTCAGAAATTAATCTGAATTTTGGTTGAAAAAGTGTCTAGTGTTTCTTTGAAGTAATTATAGGTCACCTTATCTTCGAACTGGTCCATGAAGATATCCATCCCAACAACAAAAGTCGCGACGGCTTGGTGAGTCAAAACCACACCTTTAGGATCACCGCTAGTGCCACTCGTGTACATTATGGTGCATATGTTAAACGCCTTAGGGGGGTTCGTCTCTTCTGGTTTCTCACGTCCCTGGTCAACGATCAAATAGTCAACAAAAAGATATTTATGATATATATCAATGTGGCTGTGCACCTAACTCATTTAATTCTCACATACACACTAGTACCTAATGCCGTCAAGTTGGTTGCCTGTCTTTTTATATACCTCAGAGAATGGTCCGAACATATAAAATAAATTATAAAACCTAAAGGATAAAAAATTATTAGTATTTTAGTAAATAAAAAGTGAGACGAACCATATGTAGAAAATCGATCCAAGAGTATGTTTTGACTCCAATCTCTGAAGCCTTGTGGCTAAGCTCGTCACTCACGTTAGTGAAGGAAACTATAGCTTTTAGCCGTTTAGCACATTTGCAATCTGGCTCAAGAAGCTAAATTTCAATAGCATGAAAAGAAAACAAAAAGTTTATTATTCACATGATGAATATTTTGCATATGTTTTAATTAGTTAAAAAAAAATTTGATAACAATTAAATTGCGACATTAATTTAAAAGATCTTAACTCCTTTAATTTTGGTGTCTTGGACAAACACAAAGTCGATTTCCGCATGCTCTACAATGTAATCGACTGCTCCTGAACCTAAAGAACATCATATGCAAACAATTTTTCAGTTGCGTTTTTGAGTTTGAGTCAAGAAAATGTATATATGTCGGAAAAAAAAAAAGAAAACAAAACTTACCCAATGTATCATATAGAGGTACACAGATTAGAGTGTGAGCTGCACAAGCCTAAATATGTTCACACGAATATATTGTTAAATATAATTAAGAAATTTGGGCAAGATAAATCAGAAAAGTATTTCATAAAAAGATAAAATGAGATGGACCTCCATTGCTATGATCCACTGAGGACAATTAATTCCGTAGATCCCCACTCGACACCCCTACATATATACATATAACATTTTATGACGATGTGAATAACAAATCTTCAGAAACATAAGTTGATCTTGAAAAAAGGGTGTATTAATATATAGAAAGAAGTATTTACAGGTTCAGCTCCGACGGCTCGTAGTGCAGAACCGATCTGCAAAACTTCTTCGTATACTTCCTTGTACGTTTTCCACATATACGGTCCTACCTAAACCGGTCGATACAAATATACGTATTAATCCATAAATCTTTTTCTCCATTTTATTAGTAACAATAATAAAACTTCAAAAAATCACCTTCTCATCAACAATTCGACGCCATCCAAGCATATTGTTGTCAGGGAATTTCTCGACTGATTTACTAAAAAAAAAAGCTCAAAAGAGAGTTTATTACAATAATTATATATACACAAAAGGTGATATATCTTACTTACAAGAAAATAATTTATATACCTGAAAATGTCCCAAGCAGTGGTGATCTCAGAATCAATCGGAGGAAAACCTTTTTCCGACAGGAGATTCCGGTACACCGGACCTACTGACGGCTTTCCGTTTATCCCTTTAACTCCCTCTTCTGCCTTAGCCGCGAAAGACTTCATTCTCTATTTCTCTCTCTCTCTCTCTCTCTCTCTTTTTTTTTTATTTCCTTAAGAGAAAAGTTATTTTCTTTATAAGGAAAAAATTAATAAAGACTTTACCAGCTACTATTTTTTTTTTTATCAAATTTTGAAAACTTTAGATTATAATCTTAATAATATAAGAATGGCATTAACTGTCACCGGTCCGGTCCACCTAACCATACGGATCGAGTGCAAAACCCAAAGTTTTATGCATTTATGATAAAAAAAAAACAACCTAAGATACCAACTACTCCATTTGGATTTGACACCAACTTGGTTTCCATATTTGTGGTTTGATCATGAATTATAAGTATTAATTACAAACGTATACTATTTTCCAAGGATTCAAGGAAGTATAAATCGAGCGTCTAGTATTTTTCACTCATTAATTTCGACTAAAATTATATTTAGTAATACCATAAAGGCATAAACTAATCCACTAGTTAAGAGTCACGCCCTAAACGTGAGAGCATGCATAACCCTGGCTTCACTCTCTTTATCCTTTTTTTCCATCATCTTCTCTATTGGAAATATGAAAACCTCTGAACCAAAAACAATAAATATGAAAGTGATGTATGTGCTGTTGTTGTAACTCTCTCTAACCAATGTAAGTGCATCGAGAGAGGAATATTCATAGCTAGTTAAACACTTCAACTCTTCTTCCATTCTCTTTTCGAAACATAAAATGTTTTTTTTTTGGTACTACAATGAATAACATTCTGTTTCATAGATAAATCAGCTAAAATCAGTGATTAGATCAAATTAATATTATAGTTTATAGAGGTCGTAGTGAATTTCTACATTGAAATACAACAGAAACATCAATATATATATATATAGATATATATCATCCTGATTTCAAATCCTAAAAGGAAACATAAATGAAGATGACATATCATAACTACAAAAAGGAAAACGAAGATTAAGCAACAGACCTTATTTTAGTTTATAGATCAAGGACTGATAGTAGTTTATAGATGATCTTCAGGTCAATGGTTTGAATCCGGCAGGTCGGAATATTAATTTAGAGCTTTGTTATTTAAAGATTTTCTTAGTTTAGGAATCTTTTAGAAATGATCTAAGAGAGAGAGAGAAAGAAGATAAGTTGATGAGGAGCTGAGAAATGGATGTTGGTTTATATAATAATATATGAGTTGGTTGATACAGGCCAGGCCTGTGTCTTTCATTTAAATTTTTTTTAGTCTTCAATATCAAAAGAAAATTTGATCCAACATATAGGTGTTGTTTGCGGAAAGTTGTTTTTTTTTTTAAATATAAATCTTCAACTACTAATTTTCCATTAATTGATGATATCACGTCCTCTATGAGAAAAACACTTATATGATTGAAAGCATATCGTCATGTGGAAATGAATTATTTTAGAATGAAGTAAAAATAGTCCCTCTCTACTTGTTTCCTACTTTGAGAACCAATTTGCACAATCATTTATTATAATTTGTTGCGACTGCCAAATTAATTTTCCAGTTTGCAACTTGCATCCTACTCTCAAAGAATCAAATCAATTTGCAAAATCATTTTTTTTCAGTCTTTTTATTGGTGGAATTGTGACGAAAGCTATTTTTGACATTTTTCCGAAACTAAAACGTTTCGTGATCCATTTCGTAAAGTTGTTTTGTATATACTATTGCAGTTAGCCAGTTACCGTCACGTACGTGGTTACTGGTAAGTAGCAATCCCCAGTCGATTTTTTTGGTTTCTATTATTTCATGATGTAAAATGAAGTTTTAGTATCTTTTTTTTTGTTTGTCTGTAATATTCACTCAAGTTTTCATCATCAGTACTTTTTATTGAATCAACGCACATCTAAGATATCGAATTATACAATTATTAATTGTGTGGACTTAGTAAAAGCAGATCATGATCTCGATTAACATGTCGAACCATTGCGTGGATCTAATCATCACTTTCATAAGACTCAAGGACCTTAAAATTAAAAAAAGACTAATTTAATTTTTATATTTTATAACACTAATTTAATTTTCATATGTTTCCGTCTTCTCTATTTGCAGAATTCAAAGATTGTGGCAATTGATTAAGGATTTCAAACTATATATTTTAACCCTTTATAAAATAAAATAAAATCGTATTATTTTGTAAAAAGTCGTTCATGTTTGAAATTGTTGAGAGATTCTCCATCAAGCAAATACTACTTTTTATACTATTAAACTTTTTGTTTCTCTTCTTCATCCGTACCGTACAAGATATTTATTAATTGATCCATATTTTTCTGATCGGGTCTACATCTTTAATACGATACAGGAAAAGATCAGCAACTTTTCTGATAGCTTTTATTATAGATGTCAATACGCATTAGAAGACGCGAACCAATTCCTATTTATTTACGGATTAAATTTTTATGAAAATCTTATAAGGTTCTCAACGACCAATTCCAATGGATCAACGGCTGCAGTGTGATTTTTCAAAAAAAAATATATAAAGTGATTAATATATTCTAAAAAATTAGTCTTATTTCAAGTAATCTCTTGGAAAAGTTATCGATATTTTGCTTGAAATGATCTGATAAAAACTTAGCAAATCCATTAAATAGAAAGTACAATAATGCTTATTCCAAGTAACCGCCGGTCAAATACAAATGATTAGTTTTCAACTTTTTCTTTAATAGACATCACGAAATCATTTTCAACTTTATGTTTGACAACTTAACTTTTTAATTAATTTCTTGTTCCAACTTCTAACTGTTAAGAAAAGAAAAGAAAAAGTCTTAAGTCCGGCCATTACTTTGAAATCGAAATTGCTCAATAAAAAAATAAAGCCAAGTGAATTTTAATTAAATTCCCATCTCTTTTTGCTCAAGTAGATTTTTCTAAACCTACTACATATGTATACGAGTAGCAAATAATTTAAATGGAAATAGAGTATTGTTCTATATACAGTATGTATGTAAGCTCTCATTTATTTCCAAATCCAAGTAGGTTTATGAGCATTTAGAACAATACCTATAAACGTACAATGTAACATTAAATATTTCGAACCTTCAATACGGACTACCATTAATATGACAAAATACTAGTGTTTCTTTGATAAATACTTTTTTTTTTAAAACATATAAGGGTCGATTATACAATGTTGAAATTAAATTATCGCAGAATATTTGAAAAAAGAAAAGAAAAAACTGTAATGCGTGGACTGATGGACAACGAGACCGTTTGCATTAATATGTGTCACAGACTCAAACAGTTGTAGGGTTGAAACATTAACTAGTTTCAACAAATTGTATCTCTTGTACAATTTGCAACATATTATATTGGAGAACTTACAAAAATCTGTATTACCATAAGATTTATTTTTATTTTTATTCTTCATTAACATAAGATATTATCTCTTTATAAGGAAAAAAAGATATTATGGAGGATAAATAATTTCAGCGACAATTTAATTCGTCATGTAGTAAGTAACCAATAAGAGAAGTCAGAAGAATTTCTCTACAAAAAAAAACTAAAATAAAAAAAGCCAGCTAAGACTGAACCTTCTAAACCATTACGAGTCTTTAGGCTTTTTAATCCTTATATCATCTGCTATCACAATCTATTCACTTACTAATGAAGGTTAGTATAATTTTAATATTTCTTTGGTTTAATAGTAATTTTTCAGCTTAGTTTTCTAATACGTGTGATGATTGTATTGTGCTTAAAATTGAGTTTTGGACCGGTCTTCACGTGTCTTCAATACTTAATAAGAGACTTGAAATCACCAATCAAAGTTTGGTTTTTGAGAGAGTCACAAAATATTAGATAGATTCGTATCATCATAAGGTCTACAAAAGATTAGTTAAACTAAACATCATCATCAACAACAAGGGATTAAGATCTTAGATGAGTCTTTTTTACTTACATCTAAGTTTTCATTTACCAAAATATAGAGCTTAGAGGTTATTCATAGTTTTGTCTTCTTAATTACCATGGAGCAGAAGCAGTTGTCTGAAACTCAAGCCTCAAATCTTCCATCTCTTGATTAATCATTTCTGCATATGATTTCATTCCACTTGTCATTTTGTCTGTAGCTTCCTTCATCTCTTTGGCAACCGCTTGTTGTCTCTTCAGCTCCAGAATTTTGCATTCTAACTCAGCCATTTCTTCTTCATACTTGTGCCCTTCCATCTCTCCAGCTTCAATCTTCTTCTCTAGACATTTTCTTTCCTCTGCTTTCTTTGCTAGCTCATCTTGGAGAGACAATATTTTGTTGATCCGTGACTGAGGGGCTGCAACGTCGAAACCATGCTTCTCTAGGTCCGCAAAAGAACAACTGAGGCTACTTAGTTTGCTTGGGGAAACATCGAGCTGCAGATTTTTTACTTCCTCTAATAACCCATAGAAAGTCACCATCATACCGACCGCTGTCCATTCGCGGAGTTCTTCTTTCGCGTCGAACAACGGACTGAAATGTGGACTCTGTGGTACTATTTTGCATACCTCTTGTGTCTCATGCATCTTCCAAAACGGTGACTTTTTTGCAAAAGGTAAAATCGTTAGTGTATCCTTCCCTTGTGTTTCCTCAACATCGGTGGCAACAGCAGCATCATTCACCACAATCGGGCTATGATCAAAGGATGGCTCTGGATAGATCAACACAAAACAAAAAAACAAACTGCTTTAGCGTATACTATCTAAAAATTTTCAAAGAGATAAATCTAAGCTTAAGTATATTGAAAAGATTTTCGAACCAGTAGGTAAATTTATCCAAGCAGCTAGAGGCTGATCATCGACATCAACATCGTTGCAGATACTGCTTGTATCATTGATCTCGGCTGTTTGACCATTGCAACTCTCATCTACAAATTATAACCAATTATATGATTAAAATTTGGCACCAAACAAAGATATCACAACTAATATGGCTAGATAGATGCTGGCTAAGACATACCAGTCTCCTTAAGGTCTGAGTTGTGTTCTTTTTCTCTTTTTCTTTTTCTACCCTTCTCTTCGCTATTCTTCTCCTCAAGTATCTATATAAAGATAATAAACCATCATTTTCATGAATAACAATCATGAACGCCACCATCTAGTGAAAGAGAGAATGATATTTTTCAAACGAACTAACTTTACCTTCTGTTGAGTTGAGTTTTCTAAGCCATTTTCATTTCTCATTGGCTCAAGTGTCTTCTTGGGGGATGTCTTTCTTTGAGTATCAGCCTCTGTTTGTTTCAACGGTGTTGCAGTTCTGACCCGGGAAGGAGTTACAGGTTTAACAGAGGCTGAAAACATTGACCTTATAGATCAGTTTCATGATGCAGAAAATAAACTCAAAGAACTAAACAAGATCACAATTACCTATTGGTTTCTCTTGCGGTGCTATGACCAGAGGAGTATTATCATTAATAACATCATTAGCCCTCTTACTTCTCAATTCTCGAGTGGCCTATTTGCAGGAAACAAAATTTGTTAATTCAAAGACATGACAAAAGCAAACGAAATTAGTGAATGCCTAACTCACAGCTCCAGTTTCAGCTTTTGTGAGTGTCTCAGCATTTTCCTCAAGATTCAGTGATCTTCTGGCATATTTTGTGGTCCTTTTAGGAGTCATTAACTTAGCACCAGAACAAGAACCAGAGCAAGAGCGCATTGGCTTCGTTTTTATGACGTTGGAAGGAGTTTCTGTAACAGGAGTTTGCTGAAAAATGGACAGAACACACAATAGCTTCAATTCATACCACTAAATCAAAAAACTGACAGAAAATTGATTGAAATTATTGAATATGATACCTTTCGTCCGTCATGCCAAACTCCATCTTCCCACACCTTACAAGGCCTAAGATCCGAGTGTTTAAACACTGATTCCTCCTTTGTAACCACTAAACTAACCATGTAACAGTTCTGATCAAGAACTCCCCTTACCAACCCTTGACGCCATACCGAACCATGAAACAACTCCACACGATCCAACAATTCGTACTTTTCAACTGGAAAAGGAGGCGGCGTGGGTCTAACACGACACGAATCAATGGTAGAGTTTGTTCTTGCCTCATCACCATTAAAGCTCAAGTGTTTATTACAGTCCTTCACGATGAATTTCTTCTCACCATCCACTTCAATCTCTTTAATTATCATAGCAGGGAACCACGCAACTTCCGCTTTATCTATGACAGTACTCACTTCCGCCATTGTCCCGGAGCTAAACATGGACTTGTCCAATTCCTTCAAGAACAACAAACAGAAAAATCAAAGTCTAGACTAAGATTCAAAGTCAAAGCTCAAACCTTTAACCATTTTAATCAAAACATAGCATGCAACAAAACTGAGACATCTCCAAGCATGAAAAAGACCGGATTTAATAAAGGAGCACAACATGCAACAGATCAAAACAGATAAAAATCTCAACTTTATGCAAGAACGCAACAAAATTGAGAAAAGACCAAGTTGGATTACATCAACCTCGTACCTGAATATCTGGTCGGTCCCATTTCCAACCGGTCCAGCGCAAATGAGCTCTCAATTGGTTTCTGTGGAACTCAATAATGTCAGGTGGAGAATCATAGTAAACCCAAAACATGCCATTCTCCAATTTCTTAATAATCACACCAGTCCACCAACCGTCTTTGTGGTCAGCATCAACCACCGATCCTTCCTCCAAGGCGATACCTTTGTATTCATTCTCCGGCGGAACCGGTCGGATAAACCTCGGTTCAATGTTCTCGACAAGAGGAGACAAACCGTCGTCGTTTAACAGAGTCAAGTAACGAACACGGAGCTTTTTGCGACCTGATTTTGTTGGATTTTCTTGGAGAATCCCTCTGAACCATGCATCAGCAAAACCTTCTTCTACCGAAGACACTTCTACTTCAGAATCTTTCTTCATCTTCTCCTCCATCTCCGTAAATTACCAATGTCGTTACTCTGATTAATAAAAAAAAAAAAAAAACTAAAAACAAAGAGAGGAAAAAGCCCGCCTTTTTCTTCTTCCGCAGAAAACCCAAAAACTGAGAAACCCAAACTCTGCTTCTGGAAATGGATTAGCTTTACAAAGGAAGCAGAGAAGACGTCTGACGTCATATCGCCTTAATTATGACTTAAAATTAATTATTTTTTCATTTTTTTTTGGCGCGATCATTACAAAATAAAAAAGAAATATATTCTATTGGGCCTAAATTAACGAGCCCGACGATGAATGGCCTAGTCTTTCTTGTAATTGTCGTTATCTGCTCTCAGATATTAGTAACAAAGGTTTAATGTGTTAATTAAATAAATAAACACATTTGGTTATCGTTTAATAATGCGGTAACAAAGGTTTTAATTTAGTGATTCACTAGCTTCATTTTTCGACATGATGATCGTACTGTAAATGAGTTGAAGAACCGGTGTAAAGACTCAAAAAACCACCAATGAAAAGGTTCAACAACTGAAAACAGTGCAGTGTTTGGAATCACCCGGAAATGGTATATACACACACATTAAAATTGCTGAGTCCGAGTAGAGAGATTTTAGAGATCAGAGGCTTTCAACTTTCTCGGACGCTTATGAGCTGGTGAAGGAGTATCTGCTTGTCTTCCAGGACCCTGTAGGATTCATAAACATATTGTAATTAAGATTCAAGTTAAACATATATGAAGGATTTTCAGATAAATTGATACGAAAAATGAAGAGCAGACTCTGATTTGCACCACCTTGCGTTTTTGGTCCTTCTTGATTGGTCTTTCAGCTGAAACAAACACACGAAATGAACTTAGAGTTAGAGATGGTTAAGCAGTGCATACAATGCTGAAACCAACAAGATAAGCAAATGTACCTCCAAAACTGAATGGGTCCGATGCGAAAACACGATCCTGATCAAAAATATATAGAATTAGAGAGATCAATAGGAAGATGAAACTGAAGTGAGAACCAATAAACAAAGTTTGTTGCTCACTTTTGGAGTGTCTGGCATTGCAGCATATGACCCTTCACGATGTGATGAACCTTCTGATTCCTTATATTGCAGCTGAAATTACAAGCAGACCATGTTTGGCAAGAAGTTAGATAAACAAATAGCTGTATATTTTGTGAATCTATGTGAGAGACTTGTATCGTATGGTTTACCTGCTTCTGAAGATTCAGTAGTGTTAATATTTCTTTTCGTAACTCAAGATGCTCATCACATACAGTTTTTGTAGGAACCTTTGGCTTTAAATTAACCTGTAAACAGAAAACTCTATATACTCATTTAGCAAATCTTAAGAGTAGCTACAATCAAATAAACTGATAAGAACCTACTAGCCTCTACCCGAACCAAAATCCCCACAAATTAGTAATAGAACACATTCAAAGCTAGCTTCAGTACGGGTTCCCTTTATAACATTAGTTAAGTCTCATTCATCAATCAATGGGGGAAAGATAAGCAAAATGATTTAGACAGATAGAAAGAGTTAAACAGAACAAGAAGCAAAGACAAACCCCGAGATCTTGCAGAGTCTGCTCAACACGCTTGATCGTTCGAAGACCAACAGCAGAGCTTGCAGCTTGGACCATTTGTTCAAGTCCATAGGTTCTCAAGTATACATGGAGCTGAAAATTTGACAGATTCACCAGAAAGAATCATATAAACTGGATAGCCAAGTAGAAAATGGAAAGAGAAGAAGAGAGGGACACTTCACTCACCATGCGGAGAGAAGCAAGGGTAGAGGCATAATCTGCCATAGTTAGTGTTGATGGAGCCACGGCAGTAGCAGGAAGTTGAGAATTGGATGTTGGAGATACACTACGCCCTGGAACTACCCCATCAGCTTTATCAAGACCGGCGTTCTCATTTGCAGACACATCAGGTTCTTCTGCACGCTGGACAGCCAGAAACAAGATAATAAAGATAGAGTTCAGATATGCGTCTAAGGTTTTCAATCATGGTAAGCAAATTTCATCCATTGTTCTTTAGTTAGTACGAGTGAGTATATATTTATTTTAAGACAACCCTTACACGTGCTGCCAATCGCATCTCTGTGATTCTTTTAGCCTCAGCAAGTATCTGCAGTTGTGGGAGAAGGGTAGATAAGAGAAAGCAAAGAACTAATCATATTTATTTGGCTGCAAGTACATTCAAAATTAAATAGAAAATAACCTCAGCATCTTTCTTCTCCTGATGTCTACTCTGGGACAGGACCATGGACAATGCCCGCTTGCGCTCTCTATCGCGTGTAATATCATAAGGTTCCTGTTTATGCCAATACATCGGAAAAAAAAAGCGTTTAGAGAGATGTTTTCTCCAGATAACATGACAAGGAGAGATTGCTACAATAAACTACATATATATGAACATAACAGTTCTTAGCTTGCTTTATTATCAAAAAAAAAAAAACAGTTCTTAGCTTGCTATGAAGAGATATAAGTGGAATTTGACCTTCATGAGAGGATGGTTTGCAACATCTGCTGGAGACTGAGCTCTAGCACGCAGCAGGGCCCGGTTTACTACAAAAGAAAGTACGTAAGAATATTCTCAGTCCATGTATTTTTTAATGAACCCTGGTGCAACATGAAATAAAAACAGAGAGATCAAATATGAAATAAAATGAAAGGACAAGGTATAAGTGAACGGATAATGGTCCGAAAACAGAGAAGGACCAACATACCACTGTAGTAACGATCCTTCAATTCCTCCACAGTCCGTGATACCGGAAATCGATCAGCTATTACAACAAAGCGGAGATCAAAATTTTGACAGAATTCAAACAACTGATCTGTCTCTTCCTTGGTCCACACCTGCAAGTTGGAGGACAATCGACATTATCCAAAACAAGCAAGTACATAAGCTATGCAGAACATGTCTTCACTTCATACATAATAGACTGAAACAGAAAAGCAAACACTTACAGGATCCGTTAAATGATTCTCATACTCCTCGTCTGTGTATTTCAAAATATCAACTGACTGCATTCACGCAAAGATACAAACAATCAAATGGGAATTACAAAAACAAGTCAGAACAAAAAAAAAAAGCAGAAACGGAGAGAGGACAGCAAAAGTTACTCAATAACACAAAAAAAAAAGACAATCATGAAGGCAATATAATACCTTGTTATATTTGGCAAAGGAATAGTCACCTGTTGGTGGAACATCATTAACCACTCTAACCTGTGAAGATATAAGAAAACACCAAATGCATACCACATAAGAAAGAACGAAATGCTAAAGCGTTTCTAGAATGGCGTTGCACACAGATAAGGAACTTACCCAATGGTAAAGCTGCAAATCATCTTTCCTAGCAGAATTTGTGAAGGAAAGCCATTTCCAAGCAACCTGATATACTAAAGACATGTTTCTTAGCATACTAACACTCAGGAGAATCATACTAGTACACAAGAATCGTACTAAAAACTCAAAACAAGACAGCAGCAACAGACCTTCTCATCTGCAGGAGGACGTCGCTTCAAATCAATTGAAGGCATAAGAGGTGCAACGCCGCCGGTAAGCGCATAAACCTGCAATGAAAATTAAAAGTCATTCGAAAGCTAACAAAAAAATCCAATCGATTCCAAAGGATTGGTTCGATTCGTTAGAGCTAACCTCGCGAGAAATGCCATCGGGTTTTCGATGGGACTCTTTCTGGGGTCGAGATTTCTTCTCCTGAGTTAAAGACAGTGGAGTCTTCGGCAACCCGAGAATATCTTTCGCGTCCGTACCACCCATTGTTAATTAGGGTTCCGAATTTACTATCATTCGATGCAGGAGCAACAACACCTTCGATTCGATCAGGATCTGCTTCGATTCAGGAGTTAGGGTTTCAAAGATTGCGAATTGGGGATTTTTTTTTTGAGCGCCAAAGAATAATTCTTCAACCTTTGGGATCGCTTAGCAGGTTGTGTTTAACTACAAGTGTTATTAAAACGACACCGTTTCGTTTTTTTTTGACAATCAAACGACACCGTTTCTTATGTTATCATATTCATCCTCAAAAAAAATCCTATAGACCAGTTTTTTTTTTTAGAACAGTTTTCATAGCCTTTTTTTTTTTTTTTTTTTGGTCAAACAGTTTTCATAGCCTTTTAAACCAACGAAGTAAAGTAACAAGAGCCAGTTTCCTAAATTCATTTGTTGATAGAGTTTTTGTCCTAAATTACAATACTAATAAGTAATAATCCTAAGTTATAGAGAAACAGTAGTACCCAAAATTATCGAAAGGAATGTATACTAATGTAGTATTATATAAACAAAAAACATAATTTTCAAAAGAAACACTAAATATTTGTTTACATACAGGTTCACTGACCAAAATGCTAAAGTTACCCAAAAAAAGAGAAAAATTAAATCTAGAAGGTTGTCCAACAATCGTTGACCGAGAAAAAGATTAGATCAGACTATTTTCTAAAAGCTCCTTTTTTAAAAAATTCTCTCCTCTCCTTTCATTGTTTCTTGCTGAAGATGAACTATTTGTTGTCTCTTCGACGTCAAAACCATGAGTCATAAGAGACCATAATACCCTTGATTCGCTTCGGGTGCAGACTCCATATTGTTGGCAATCGGTCAAGGGCAATTTAGTTTTTTCACTATTAATACTTACCAAAACTAGATATCCTCTCGATTATGGCTTCCTCCTTGTGCTGTCTTGTTTCAACTTTCTACATTCGACAATGGTTGTTAAGACTATTACACACACTGACACAAGCTCACACACAAACGCACACATTATATATACTTATGTTTGTGTGTGTCTTAAGTGTTGAAAGTGATTAAACAAATTAAAGCCAACTAAAGCATCCTACGACGTCAGAGACACATGGCGTCGATAGTGATGCTCCTTAGAGCACTGATGAGTTGCCGTCTTACGCTTAAAGACGAGCCGGATACAGCGGATTCTTCTTCGTCGGCGGTGAAAATTTACAGAAATATCGTCGGAAACGAAAACATGACGAGGAAGAGTATTTCAGTGGTTGATACATCGCATCGTGGCGATAATCACGAGTTTATCATCGAAACTACGTGTGGGAGTAACGATATGGACGAAGGGTTTTACTGGATTATCGTCAGGAACCACTTGTTGATGTGAATTTATATAGTGTAAGTATAAATAATGTAAGTCCTTGTATGTTTTGTCGTAATTTATTTCCTGTTTTAATCGTTAGTGATTTCTGTCGTAAATAAAACGGAGTAACGGACCAAACCAAATAAGAACTTTTTTTGTTTTAAAACGTTAAATCCAATAATTCACATATGTCATATACGATATATCACAAATCAGTGAATCACAACATCCTCCCGTGATGATCAAATCTTAATTTAATCGGGGGATGTATAAAACAAGAGAAAAAGAAAAAGAAAAACATAATAATTAAGTGAAGATTCGTATACCAAGGCCGTATCTAAAATGGCATCACGCACGAATGAATATTACTACACCAAACGTGACGCAATTGAATTCCTCGTTACGTATCGTAATCGTATATTTCCTTAATTATACGAATACGATGTCGTTTCAGGGCAGAACTGGTCCTGCAAGAACCAAAAACTCTCCTCATCGGTCCATATGTTGTCCCCACCAACACAGCCCCAATCGTTGAACTCTCCAAAACCCGTTTGACCCGCCGGGTCATAACCCGACCCGTTCACCACCCCACCTTGAACGTCCGATAACGTCTCAGCCGGCGAATTCGAAGACGTTGCGGATAATTCCGATGCCGGTACAAATTGCTGGTTGAATTGAACGAAACCCGGTTCGAGCGGAATCGGTTCTCTAATAGGTTGACCTGGGTCGGTGGTGACCATTGACTCCACTGGATTACACGTGGTGGGTGATGATTGGGCATTAATTCTTTCCACTAATCTCGGCATCCAAACATTTCTCATTGTCTCCTTGAAAAGATTACTATTAACATCGCATCTTAAGTGTTTAGCTTGTTTTTGGACTCGGGTTCTCCAATAATTCTTTATTTCATTATCCGTTCTTCCCGGTAAATACTGTGCAATCTTCGACCACCTTATATATTCAATTGAAGAAAAGAACATATATTAATAACATACTTAACTAGTAAACATATATATATATCGCAAAAGATTTACATTTGGGATATAAACTGTGTACCTATTGCCCCAAAGAGAATGGAGTTTGAGGATCATAAATTGTTCTTCGAGAGTGATGTTGCCTCTTCTAACATCTGGACGTAAGTAATTAAGCCATCTTAATCTGCAACTCTTACCAGTTCTCTTTAGCCCTGCACATATATGAGTACATATATATAAGTTTATATATATATAGAGAGAGAGAGAGGCCTTCGTGTATATGTTTATTTAGAGATTGATGTTCTGATGATACCAGAGGAACGAGCGATGTGGTTCCAACGAGCATCACCATGGATAGACACGAAGTTGACTAGGATTGCATCTTCATCCTCGGTCCATGGACCTTTCCGTACATCAGAATCTTCTTCATGAGTTGGAGAGTTTGAGTTTCGCTCGTAATCTTCCATTTCTTTTAAAGAAACGTTAATGAGAAAAAGGAAGAGAGAGAGAGAGATAGAGATGAGATTGTGTGAATGGTTTTGTGGATTAGATTTGAAGTGATTAAGCAATGTGTGATTTTATAAATATATATAGCGAAGGAACATAAGAATAAAATAATTTTAAAAGTATAGAAAGGATATTTGAAAATGAGTAGAATGTTGAAGAGTGACTGCAACACGGCATAAGTGTGATATTCAATTATTTTTTATTCTGTTTCTAAAGTGGAATTTTGCAACTATATAGTAAATTATTCTAAAATAATTAACTCTCCATTTGGTCAATTGTTTGTGTAATTAAAAATACTAAGGTTTGACCCTTTGACTAGTTCAGATGTATAGTAAACACGCACTCTTGCTTTATCTTTCTTTGGTAAGAGAGTTCTACTTCATAAAGTTTCTATATTTATTACCACACAGTATCGCAGACGTAAGTAATTGTATATCTTTAGTCTTGTTCAAAATGACTCTGGTTACTGGTTAGGGATTACTATGGGCGAAATTAATGATTTATTAATCACTTATTGTTGTGCAATCACGATTTAATTTTCATTGTTTTCTTGAAATTAGTTAACATTAAGAAATTAAACTACTTGATAAGAATGTATAATAATAATAATAATTAATTACTACTTCAGTATTTCACAAAAAAAGTTATTTTGACATGTTTCACATATATTAAGAAAATTATGTAAATTTTTACTATATATTTTATAAATACACTAATTTAAAAAAAAAAAAAAACTAAAATAAATAAATAAATGGAGAATTAATATTAAAAACTGCACTGAAAATACAATTATACTAAACAAAACTAGTTTTCAAGAGATTTCCAAATTTGAATGTAGCTAAATAACATAGGACTATTGACATTTATTGCAAAGTCAAATGAGAAATGGAGTTAGGCGAGTTTAGGGACTTTGCTTTTGAAATTTTAGCACATTTTGTTTTCGATTGAAGAGTAGTCAAAGAGACGTCTTTCCTCTGTCTATCACTATGACTTCTATGCATATATTAACAGAAATATATGAGACTTTTATGAGTTCTTTTCGACAAAATTTTATCGCACGTTGGAATTATTAATTATGAAACAGTAATATCAAACTTAGTAAAAACAATAATATACTTTCAATAGTTGCCGGTAAAGAAAACACACGCAAAATATATACCTTTTTTTTTAATGAGAATTCTACGAAGTAAAGAGAGACCGTAGTATTAGTATACTTTCAATAATGTACTCATCGTTTCAGTATTACTTCTTCGATTATTAATACACATTCTGAAATTCGAGTGCCTATAATATAAGTATATGTTTTACATTTTGTTAATGCATCATTACTTGTAAGTAAAGTTCTACGACATTTTATCAAAATGAATAACAAGAAAATATTGAAATCTATATAGGATTATACATTGGGTGGCGAAAAAAAAAAGGATTATACATTGGGTTAAAAAATTTACATACTAACAAAAAAGGATTAGCATATACTATCTGATGCGTACATGTCAGAGCGATCCACTCTGTCTAAAAAGGAAGGTCGAAAACATATATAAAAACCTATATATTAAAGTAAAAGAGTTTAAGTAATGCAAGCAAACACGAGATTTTTGTTACACAAAGACACTTAAATAGTAGCCTCCATAGTTTTAGGGGAAAGCAACACTCCTGATTAAGTGTATGTACCTGAGAACCGAATCAGATCTCGATGTCTTTACGAGACACTTGTCTGCTTCTAACTTTCAACTGTGGACAAATAGACACGCCAGTGATGACGTGTCAATTTGATTCGAATATAGGTTAGATTTTGGGTTGTACCAGTATCTTAGACTTTTAGTGAAGAAAACAAATGTTTTTTTGTAACACCCGATTCAGTGAATTGTTACATCGATTGGATATGTGATATAGAGACGACAGCCCAAATAGCAAATGTCAAGAAAAATAACCTTTTTTGTTGACATGAAATAAGACCGGTCTTTTGTGTCAATTATATTGATTTATTAGTTGAAAGAATATTTCACAGTTTTTTTTTCACCTACTAAATTGCATATATACGGAAAAAAACAAACTTAAATCCTGTTTGATGAGACCCATAAAAAACAGTTTGACGAGAGCAGAAAATACCAGGTCTGATGCCAAAACATGTTAAGATTTAACCACTAAACAAATTCTTTGACAGGTTATTTGATTAAACTATAACTTCGACACGTTAAAACTTTGAAAAGACGAAATAAGTATTACCTCAAAAGACTGCAATCTAATGGATAGTATAATTTGGTTCAATAAACTAAACTAGTATAAAACTTTAACAAAAAAGAAAAAGAAAAAAAAAAACTAAACTTAAATACTTAATATACAGAAAGGAATGCATAGAAAAAGAAAAAGACGAAAAATCAACATAAAAAGACGTTTACGATCTATCAAAATCAGAAGAACACCAAAAGTAGAACCCACAATCTCATCTTTTTAACTTACACGCTCAAAATTCTGTCATATTCATATGCAAATTAAAGGCTCTTTATTTTTTGTCATCTGGTTATGTCTAATTCCGATTTGATGCGACATAACACATAAGCCTCCAACAAAAAATCTTTATAAGGTCAATATATCCCAAATCTAAGTAAACAATCTAAATCAAATATTATAGGGCATTAATAGATAAGACTCTCTAAAAAGGAAGATGGCTAATGAATAGTATTAATTAATCTTGTATTTATATCCCTTATTGACAGATCCGTTTTTAGGTCATGAGGTCGTGTTAAATCGCCTTCAGCAAATGGAAATTATTTTTCTAGATTCTCTTTATTTTTATGTTTTATTAACACATTCATTTTTATTCATAACTTTGATCGTAAATTGCATATGATCATGAGATAACATACTCGTAATACATCGAGGAGAGTACTAAATATATATAAGATTAGAAATTTTCGATCTCGTGAACCTCATAAACCTGAACTTGTTATAAATGTTTTGTTGTGCATGGCGTTAAAAGGATGACGTATATATGATGACGCAGAGGAGATTCCTCTAAGAGAGTTCGAACTTTAAACTTTAATAAAACAAAGCATGTGGTACACAACTCGAAATGAGACCATAGGACGTCCATGTTTTAGCATCTATCATTTTTTTCCGTCAACGCACCTATATAGACGTATACATATAATTAAATGTATGGTTTAATAATTTGGGGATCCATTTTCTGGTTGAGGTTCAATGTATCAAATAGTCTTGATAAAGCATGATATATTCCCTCTAAAGAAGCATCACATAATCAAACTTCAAATTCAAAAGAACTCCACATCAATATTTTTCTTTTGATTAATGGTTAGAAAGTACTGACTCAGTCAATTCAGAATCTTGAATCTAATAAACAAATATTGAGTTCGAACTTCCAGTTGTTACATTGTATACATTTTGGTGTGATGATAAAGCAATGCATTTCCAGCCTTTTAAATTTATGCATAAAATTAAATAATAAGAAGTGTCCAACTAAAGATCAAATCATTTAATTGTATTTAACATTTTTGACACAAAATAATTTTATCTTGCAAGAAATTTTATTTTATATATACTGGAAAAGTAGTTGAGAAAACAGAATAGTTATGTTAAAATTTTTATGTATGGCCATGAGATTAGTTCTATAAGGATGTGTATAAAATAAGTTAGAAAATGCTCCAAGAAAAGAGAGAAATAAAAGTTTTTGTAAGAAGTCTACAGTTGACAATGTGAAAAGATTAGTAAAAGTCTACCACTAACCGTTAAAAATGAAATTTAAATTTCGGAAGTAAATGTAATGCCTGTTGCCTAAACTCGGACACTATGTGGTTGACTTTGATTGGTCGGAATATGATTTCCGAAAAGCAACAATTTCAAAGCTTTGTGAAGAAAAATTAAACTATAGAAAGGAAAAAAAATACATCGACAATAATGGAAACATATGAAATTTATTAAGGAACCAAAATCAAAGATGACCGGCGATGATTAAGGTAACAAAAGTCAAAGCTCAACACAACCGACACTCTTGGCAGGAAATTCGAAGACATGGTAAGAGTCCTACTTTCATTATTATTCTCTTTTCTTTGTCAAATTTTGCGACACAAAACACGTTTAGAGCCAATGTCAACATCAGGATTTAATTAACAGTATCACAAAGTATGAGGTTTAAGCCTTTCTAGAACACACTAAACGCCGATTGTATAGTTGAAGAGAAGCGAGAGGTAAGTGTTTGTGTAGCAAATGCTTGAATCTGCTTCTTGGCTCATCACATTTCCATCTAAGACCATGTGCAATGGTAAATGAGTGTCCCGTCCCTTATTTAAAAAAAAAAATCAAGTAACCAATCGCGGGCCGCCACGTATCAGTGGGGCCCGCGAATAGTGAAGGACGAGAAAGAGGGACGTCCCAAATAAAGAAACGTCGCATGGTTTTGGAGCAAAGGTCGCATGGTTTTGGAGTGGGACCCAGCGTGGGACTTTGTCAAGGAACGTTGCTGCAAGTGCTCTAAATCAATCCTCTCAGCAAATCACAGAGCAATAACATCTAAACTTAATTTGTTCACACTGAGCCTTGAAACAAAAAAAAATACGGATAATAAAAGAAGTAAACGCATTGGTTAATTTTTTTTTTTTTTTTGCTCTTAAAGTAGGAAGCTAAATAGAAGGCAGCAGCCAAAGGCAAGCAGTAGCAGTACATCAGAGTTGTTACAAAAAGGATAAATAAAAAACAGAATTTAAAGGATAAAATCATAGTTATTCTTAACTTACCAAGGAGTCTCCACACCCATGACCCCATATCTCTTATTTGGCCGTCTCCTTGTCTTCAAAGCTGCTTTTGCACCTCACCAGACTCTTGTTCAGCTTTGGTTCTTTGCTAGAACGTTCTCTTATCTCTCTTTGTTTCTCGTACAAAAAATTCAGCCTATCTTGTTTCACAGTGGATTTTCTTGCCATCTCCTTTGTCTTGAAAGAAGGCTTCTTGTTCAGTCCAGCTTTGGCTTTTTTGTTGGACGATTCACCTCTCATCTCTTTCTTCAACATATTTGGTAGCCCATTTTGGAGAGATAACAGCTCGTTGATCCGTGATAGAGGCGCTCTAACGTCGAATCCCTGCTCCTCTAGCATGACAAATGTCTCTTTGTAGACATCTAGTTTGCTTCTTGGAGTTTCCTCACCCATATCATCTACTGTCTTTACACATTTGATAAAAGCTCCAGTCAGACCGGCTGCAATCCCTTCACGAAAAAGTTCACACGAGTAAGCCAATGATGGGAAGTGCGGACGTTGTGGTGTTCTTTTGTAGACCTCATCAGACTCATACTCTTTCCACGAAGGTAACGTCTTCGTAAAAGGTAAAACATTATCCTCAGCTGATCCTCTAGGAGCTGAACATCAACACAAAACAATGAGAATTTCTAAGGTGTATCTAGTGGTAGTCGTATCAATGCAAGCCTCATCTTATGAATAAGATTTTGCCCAAGGAAACAACAGTTATGACAGCTAATAATATGACTCCAATCTAATATGAGAGAGTTTAAGACATACCTGCAGTCTTGTTGAGATCTGGGCGGTGCTCTTGTTCTACTCTTCTCCTCTTACCACGGCCACTGGTCTCTGTCTCAAGCATCTGTGCATGAAAACACAAATTAAGGAGAGACATCTAAAAAAGACCAAAGTACAATCATGAGGATTACGTTACCTTCTCATCAGTTGGCTCATCGTCATCTTCATCATCATCATCATCATCATCATCATCATCATCATCATCATCATCATCGTCGTCGTCATCATCATCAGCCTTCTCAACATCATCATCTACTATAAGCAAGCCCCTCTCCTTCATTAGCGCAAGTGTCCTCAATGGCACAACTTCCCAAGTGATTCTATAAGGTTTGCCCTCTGTTGGACCAGGTGAAGAAACACGCTACGTTAGAGATCGATTCAAGGATTATAAAAGAGTCCACAGGCAGAGTTAAGTTATGACTCTCAAGAATTACCTTTTATTGCAAGATTAATCTCATCATATCTGCATGTTTCAGCTAATGACCGTTCCGTTTTCTGCAAATCATCAAACAAAGGAGGACTTGAAGAATCACACATAACTTTAGAGTGTTCAAACATATATATGTCAACGATAGAGATCAACCTTATGAGAATCAAGTGTACCTAAAGTTATAGAGGTCGGGAAAAGAGAGTGCAAATCACATCTAGAGATAAAAATCGAAGAAATAACTTTACCTTCTCTTGAGTTGTTGAATCGTTGTTTCCCAAGTCGGAGCCTACTTCAATTTCACTTTTATCCTTCTCCATAGTCGACATAAACCCTAAAATTGAAAGACACACAAGTTGTCTTCTTCCGAAACCTAAACGTGGGAGTTAAAACGAAAACCCGAGGCCGACAACAACAAAAGGAAAAAAAAAAAAAAAACCGGAAGCCTTTTAAAGTAAATAATTTGGAAACATATGATTTTTTTTTTTTTTGGTATTTTCTTAACTTAATTAAAAAAACATAAAGAATGTGAATGTTGTTGGTTCTAGTTCTTTTTTTCTCTACCTAGAAGCCTATTATATAGTAAGGTAGTTTTCATCCTTCTTAAACGAGATTGTGTTTGATCGAGTTGTTAAAAAATGAGAATAACTAGCTATGACGATATTCTAACATTACCGTCTAAAATTTATCTCCTAATATTCAAAACACTCCAGCTAGCGAGTTTTGGTGTTTACATGTTATATTCCCACAATTTCATCAAAATTCATTTTATAAGTAATTATTTTAATGCTTGGTCATTTTAAGTCGTGGAGTGAATTTTAAAGACAATATCGCCAATCTAAGACATATCCTAGAGTGAACTTATGGCTACCAATCGCACTTTTGATATGACTTACATGGGCAGAACTAGGTGGAAAGGGGCCTATATATAGATTTTATAAGTTCTCAAAATTTCTTTATATTTTGAGCGTGTTACATCGCCTTCAGCAAATTGAAATTATTTTTCTAGATTCTCTTTATTTTTATGTTTTATTAACACATTCATTTTTATTCATAACTTTGATCGTAAATTACGGTTACAGAGTCCCGATGATGATCGGTTTCTCTGGGCTTTCTTAGGCCCAAATCGAGAGAAAGATAATTAAACACTTTCTAAAAAATGTACCTAAATAAGTTCTTTGTAGATATAGTTGGACAAATTAAGAAAATTCAAAGAAAGTTAAAAAGGACTTGTGGAAAATGTGGCGCGAGACATTTCTACCGACATCTGAGAAGAAGTGACTGTATATCCTGATGGAGCCCGCGAATGTTCACTACGCACCATGGAATTAGTTCATATGGCCCATTAAGAGATTAATGGGCCCAAATCAGATGGCGCGTGTATCTTACGGCTCTTCTTCACCCAGGTAAATTGCTAATGCGGTGTCTATATTGTCAAATCTGTCGTTCTCAATGAGAAATCTCCATTTTTCACGTGATTAATTTTCTTGTTTATTATTATTTGTTTTTCTTTAAAGTCTTTACTCTGATCTTAGAAACTGCAATTTTATTCTGATTCAATCTTCTTTACAAATTAGGGAAACTGAGAGAGGTTGAAATTATTAGTGCCTCATCAGCAGCATGGAAAGTAACAAGAATTGAAATATTTTACTTTTTTAAGTGTTTCTCTTTAGTTGTTGTGAAAAATGAGATCTTTGTAGATAGAGGTATGTACAGTGTTTTCCACGGTATGGTTCTAGTATCTTGTAATAAGAAATTAGCAAATGATTTACTTTTGACTAGGAATATGAAACTTTTCTTTTTTTTTTGCTAAATATGTTAATATCATAATAATGAAAATTAGGCTTTACAAAAGAGTAGAACCTACGAAAGAGTAGTCGAGGCAAAAAGAATAAAAACAAGGCTACAATAGAATTAGGAAAGAATTGGGATGCTTATCGAATCCAAAGGAGCATTAGCCTTTGCCAACGCTTGCGATGTCGTCTAGGAGAGATTATATTGCGGAGCTCACGATCCACCATTTTGAAGATAGCAAGGGGAGACAAACGAACAGAGTTATGCAACACATTATTTCGTTGTTGCCAAATGTTATAGATCACTGCTTGAGCCGCTACTTTCCGAAAACTTATCTTATCATATATTATATAATATATACACAAGATTACTATCTTAATTCAGTAATCAGTATACACTTCTAACTTCTCAATAAACAATTTTTTCTTTTTCATTTGTAACAATTAATGTTTTCACGTATATTATAACACACAAAAAAAAAAGATTAACATACCAAAAAGAGGACTAGGGAAGTGTACGATGCACCTCGTAGCAGGGAATAACATGTTCTAATTTCCCACAAAACACCGTAGCTGCTTCTAGCGTTTTCTCCGTATAACCGTTTGGTTTAAATTTCCCCGTTACGGTCCCACTTTCCAGAACTTTCACGGTTTCACCAAACGCCAATCACCACCGTCTGTTCTCCTACTTACACGTGTACGTTCCAGATTTCACGATCGTAACCCATCCAAGCGCCTATATTAACCCCGTTTTGCCCGCTACCTTAAGTCCTCATCAGCAAACACAACTAGATAAACTCTTCTTCTCTCATCTAAATCCTCTCAGCAAATCACGTGCTAATCACATGGCTCCGGGGCTTACTCCAACCGCCGATGCTGAATCCACCGTGACGATAACAAAACCGTTACTACCATCAGTCCAAGATAGCGATCGAGCTTACGTCACGTTTCTTGCCGGAAACGGTGATTACGTGAAAGGAGTCGTTGGTTTAGCCAAAGGTTTAAGGAAAGTCAAATCGGCTTATCCACTCGTTGTGGCGATATTACCGGACGTGCCGGAGGAGCACCGCCGTATACTTGTAGAACAAGGATGCATTGTTCGTGAAATTGAACCCGTTTACCCACCCGAGAACCAAACTCAGTTCGCCATGGCTTATTACGTCATCAACTACTCTAAACTCCGTATCTGGAAGGTACATATAATACGCTGTCGTTTACTACTCCTTTTGTTGTGTTTAGCAATACGTCGTCGTTTACTTCCCTTTGAAAAAGTGGTTAATGCTCTGTTTTTTTTTTGTGTTATGTGCAGTTTGTGGAGTATAGTAAAATGATTTATTTAGATGGAGACATTCAAGTTTACGAAAACATCGATCACTTGTTTGATCTACCAGATGGCTATTTCTACGCGGTGATGGATTGTTTCTGCGAGAAAACATGGAGCCACACGCCGCAATACAAGATCGGATATTGCCAACAATGCCCTGACAAAGTCCAGTGGCCAAAGGCGGAGCTTGGAGAGCCACCGGCTCTTTATTTCAACGCCGGAATGTTCTTGTTCGAGCCTAACCTCGAGACTTACGAGGACCTACTACGAACGCTTAAAATCACTCCTCCGACTCCTTTTGCTGAACAGGTAATGACAAAATCAAAACTTAGAGTGGCCTTTCTCTGTTATGCTCTGCTTTCATCTGTTTTAAGTTGTGGATTTGATTGCGCAGGATTTTCTAAACATGTACTTCAAGAAAATCTACAAGCCGATTCCTTTAGTGTACAATCTCGTCCTTGCGATGTTATGGCGTCATCCAGAAAATGTAGAGCTTGGGAAAGTCAAGGTGGTTCACTACTGTGCAGCGGTGAGTTATTATTTTAGTCACGGTTTTGTTTATCCAAAACAATAACTTTCGTTTTGAGTACTGAAATTCACTGTTTGTTTGTTTCTCTTTTACAGGGTTCGAAGCCGTGGAGATACACAGGGAAAGAAGCGAACATGGACAGGGAAGACATAAAACTGTTAGTGAAGAAATGGTGGGACATTTACAACGATGAATCCTTGGATTACAAGAAAACTGTAGCCGTTGTGGGCACAGAGGCGGATCTCGTGAATCTGAAGCCGTTTATCACCGCTCTTACTGAAGCTGGCCGGGTCAACTACGTGACTGCACCATCCGCTGCTTGAATGTCGCCTGGAGTTATAAATGTCGGTGAATTAGGTAGTTTTTTTTTCTCTGGGCAGTAAGTCGTTTCGGGGGTTGTGTCCGGTCGACAACCACTCATACTGTCTCTGGTTTCAAATGCTTTGGCCGTTGACATGTGATTTGTCTTACCTTTTTTTTCTTTCAGTTTGTCTATAATGCGTGTTTTCCTGAATTTTTGCGTGTATCTTCGAATCTCAAGTTTGAATGACAAAATAAATAATCAAAATAACAGGTCATCTCCATATTGAAGATGTGAACTGATCGCTTTACAGAAAAATTCGGTTCAACTTTTGTTTCGAAAGATACTCGGACTCCAATGAAAAGAAGTCGTAAAAGTGATATACTCAAATTCAGGAAGAGAAGGAGAGGAGAAGTAACAAGTTATTAAAGGGAAAATACAAACTGTGAAATGATCTCTGCGTTTGAGATAAGCGACGAAGAAGAATATAATAATAAATCTTTTAGTACTAGCGAAACAGACCTCTTTCTTTGATTTATAAACCAAACAAGTAAAAGAGAAATCTGGCTAACCTCCCATCTATGCCTGCGATACATACATTTAAGTGTTTCAGACTCGGACTATAAACCAAAACTGGATTTGTTAAAAGAGAAAGTAGTTAGTAGTGGATACCTTGTTTGCGATGTTGTTGGAGAGCCAGTCAAGTCCCTCGTAGAGCCCTTCTCCTGAGGTGGCACATGTGCTTTGAATGTACCTGTTATTACAATGATCACATGAGGTTATATGGCTCACACATGTCAAGGCTTTTCAAATTGTAGATCGAGAGAGCAAGTTTTTGTGTGTTTCGCTCACCAGTGTCGTTGGCGAAGAGAGTGAAGCCCAAGCTTGTCAGTTATCTCAGCAGCGTTCATCGCGTTGGGAAGATCTTGCTTGTTAGCAAATACAAGCAGAACTGCATCCCTCAATTCATCCTGCCAAAATACACATCACAAAGTCAAAACCAAATTGGTTCTTAAATATACCCAAGTATCGAGGGAAGTGTTGAGTTAAATACCTCATTCAGCATCCTGTGAAGCTCGTCCCTGGCTTCAACAACACGGTCACGATCATTGCTGTCCACAACAAAGATAAGTCCCTGAGTGTTCTGGAAGTAATGTCTCCACAATGGACGGATCTGGGCGAGCAAGAAGGATGTAATTAAATTAGTAAAGAGTTTGATCAATTCTACGAGCTCACAACTCAAATGAGGCAACATAGACACAGAGAAAAAAGAAGTAATATTGGATTGTTAGCCAGACAACGACATCTCATTGAGAATCAAAGAATGTTCAAAATTCCAGCTGAGTTGATTTAGCTTATCAATTGTAGAGTGTGGGTACAAGAACATAATACCAACACTGAACCGAATAAGCAAACCCTTTTTGAACAGATGACATCATAAATGGATGATCGACTACAAACAATTATTGCAGAATGCAGAACTGAAAAAACCATGGAACAATAGATACCTTGTCTTGACCCCCGACATCCCACACGGTAAAGCTGATGTTCTTGTATTCAACAGTCTCAACATTGAACCCTAAAAACAAAGAGGAACCGAAATATCAGCTTGTCATACAAAACAAGTGTACATTCAACAGTAAATCGCATCCATCATACAAACTACAGAGGTGGATAAATACATGTGAGAAGAAGAAAGTTACAACTCACCAATGGTTGGAATAGTGGTGACGATCTCTCCAAGTTTGAGCTTGTACAGGATAGTCGTCTTACCAGCAGCATCGAGACCAACCATCAGAATACGCATCTCTTTCTTCGCAAAGAGCTTGCTGAACAACTTTCCGAATGACAACCCCATTTTGTTCAAGCCTAATCACAAAAACAGATTAAAACTCACAATTACACGCAATTGAATAATCATCTATCTAGTAGCCGAGATAACGAGACCATTATGGACCTACGATTACAAAATCGTATCGAATCTCATTCATATCCTCAAATCTAAATCAAATCAAGATCTTAGATCTATAATTCCGCAGAATCATCAACTATAAGACCTGATTACACTAGAACAACCTGATCTGGAAAAAATAACCAATATCACTTTGAATTCCCACCACGCAGATTCAGATCCAGCATAACAAACTAGCGAATCACAAGAAAACAAATCCACTCATAATAGAAAACAGAAGAAACGCAACAGATCTGAAAACGACGACTCGACGAGCCAATGAACAAAGCACGGATCCAGAGATCGCGAGAAAGGAATTCGAAGAGAAGAATCAGTGATTCGAGAGAGATAGAGAAGGAATCAACGTACCGGAGAAACTACGCCGCACGAGATCTAAGCTCTCTCCTTAACGCCGATGGTCGTCCAAAGAAATGGCCTTCGAACGTTTCACGATGGATTTTTTTGTGACACACAAAAAATCTCTACTTATAAATCCAGTGAGCGTTAAAAATACGTCGAATATATGTTTTAATTAAATACTACTATTAATCATTTCTGCAATTTTTTTGTTATAAGTCAACCCAATTCGGCCCATTTAATGAATCTAAAATGTTATCCTCTTAGGCCTTATGGGCTTTGCGACGAAGAAGTTCAGCTTCTATTTATTTTTCACTCACCCAATTGAAATAAAACGACGTCGTAAGAACTCATTTGTCTGGTTTTAATAAACCGAGTCTAGGTTAACCAGCCAAACCGGGTTTGTTGCCAAGCTTTCATAAGGATGAATCATATCCATTCATTGTTCTCGAATTGGTCGGTCCTTATTGTCTGAATCAATTGCGTACAAAAGTTGATTTAATTAATGGTAATGATTTAAGCGTTTAATTTATCTTTTTTCAAGTCAAACTATGAGACATTATTACAATCTTGAGGCTCAAAAATTTCCTATACGTTTTTCTTTTTAGGTACATCAATCAAAATGATGTCATATAATAATTTTATGGTGAAGAGTGAAATTATATTGGCTGTTTAAAATGAGGGATTGAAAAAGAAGTGAGACATGATAATGAAAAGACCCTACCACATCCACAAGCATTATATAGTATTTTTAGACATTGGATGTCTAGCCTTCATGCATCCATGTTTCATACTTTATTGTATAAGTGGACGACAAAATATATCATACATCCAAATTTTTCTAAATTTAACTTGAGAATCAAATCGAAAACTCTAGATGTTTTGTTTTTCTTCTTCGTTTTAAATATGTAAGAACATTTGTATATATATTTTAATAACGGGTTAGGGTTTTTACTAGGTATATATCAACACATATGTTTTAAGAAAATATTTCTTACATAAGCTTCAAATAGTTTGAATCAACACTGTACATGGAAATGAAAACAACAATAATACAGATCATATATGAAGTTTTCGGATATCAAATATAATGTCAAAATTCCTTATAGCCGTAATGCATTATGCGTAGAGAGATTCCGATGCATTAACAAACAACGCACGAACGTTAAGGAGACGTCGTTTCAAATTAGGCTAATCAATTACGCTGTTTCTTCTTTTTCTTTGCATATATATAAACATTTTTTAAAATATTTAGTTAATTTGTAGAATTAAAGTGGTTGCGCATGACATCTCACTCCTTATAGTACACGAGTGCTGACCTTGCTCGACGCTTGTTGTGTAGCAGTTTCGTTTATTGTACTTTGTATACATTGAGATATATGGTCGTACATGTACTTAAGATAGCTAAATAACATTATCTGATTCTGAGTTTCGATATATATGCATAATGAAGGATGATTGGTCTTGGTTTGACAAAAAAAAAAGGATCGGTCTTGATACTAAATTCAATCTTAATATTTTCATGATAACATTACTAAATCAAATGTTAAGGCACTTTTTATTTAAGAATTCTGTATTAAAAGTGTGATAAAACTTAAAATAACATAGAGGGACGAGTATATCTATTAATTGTTCTTATTAAAAAGAATACCTATTAATTGTTAATTGGTGGTAGTAATCAGAAATCCAAAAAAAAAAAAGTAGTAGTAATTCTCCAACAATAATGTGTGGTGACAAAAAAGGTCATGTAACAAGAATGTGAAGTGTTGTTGAAGTGAAGGGTGTCAAAGAGAAGAAAATGAGAAATGATGAAGGAAAAGGGCCTACCACTTTGATAGATGTTTTAAGAAAATTTGTTATTATGGGAATAAATCGTAGTTATATACAGAAAATAGAAGTGGAGGTTCGGCCTTTTATGGACCCATCATCTGTTTCGGCTTTATACACAGTTGGTTTTTTGTCTTTTCTCACTTCAATTTTTTGCTTAATAGATATGTTTTTAATGTTTTTGTATTCCTCGATCCCTCAATTGTCTCGAAAAAACGAAATTTTAGTGTCTTTTACTGGTTAGACTGTTGGTCTTTTAAAATGATAAGTGATGCCATGCGTGGACGTAAGTGGATGCGTATATCATGTGTGTGTCTACATGCAAACTTCCCCTAGTTTAATTGACCGATTTGGTGATTGATAAAACATGCAAGAACCTCGTATAAATGGAAAGTGAAAACGAAGAAGCTGCCTATTTCGTATCAAAGAGGTAAAACATGTTATGTGTGTGTATTACTATTTGGTACTGGTGGCCAAATACAATCAAACATGCTTATCTGGAAGAAAAAAAAAACAACATTAAAACTAATGAGTGGTGGTTTGGTGGCATGATTTCGATTGGGGAAAATTAGTCATGTAGTTTTTTGTTTTGTTAAAGATTTATTCATGGTGAAAATGATTTATGTAGGTCTACGAATTACGATGATTAAATTTACATATTTTTCAAATTTCAACACATGTAGCATATAACGTACGTAAAAGAGAAACTAGTCCTAAATGTATTAAAGAAAGGATTTATATTATTAATATATACACTTTCTTAAAGCATTATGTGCATGCTATGACGCGATAAGGCATTAGAGAGAACCGATCGATTTAAATTCATTGACGCAAGGATATTTTCATAGATACTTGGCTTTTCAACACTTTTAATATCTATCGTTTTCAAAGTATATATTGATCTTACCGATTTTCTCTACGAAGAGAAATATTGTATTTTAACAAAATGGTGTAGTGATGTTGTCATGTTATACTTTGGAGACAAATCTAATAGTGTACGCGAGTGAATTAAGAGATAATCTTACATTTTTTACTTGCAAATCAAATTTGTTTGCTGGCATGCATATCTAAGACTTTTGTAAGACTTTGTAAGACTTTCTCACAATTTTGTATTCGTATATATTTAAATTTTGTCTATAATATGTAATATACAAATTTATGAGCGGGTGATAGACAAACAACCTAACACAAATTTCTATTCAAGATTACAAATCGTGGTTAACATATATTCTATTATTGTTGATTGTGCTTTATATAAAGCCTCCCAAAATTGAAAAACTTTACTTAATTATACGTCCGGTTTTACTGAACCGCTTCATTAAACCGTCATATAAATAAACACCAAAACGAATCTTTTAATTGATTGGTAACAAACATTATAGACGGTCAGAGCTAGTCACCAATAAAGAATATAGCTTGCACAGCTTCTCATTGTTAATAACATGTACTACTGTAACTTGTTTCGATCAAATCGTACCGACCAGTTTAAATTTATACCCCAATTAAAAAAGTCGCTGTTTCTTGTGCTTTGATTGAATATTGAAATATTAGATGAATAAAGTGAAACGAATATTAAAAGCACGTATATGACTTAGTAATCACTAATCAGTTACGATTTGACACATTACTTATTTTTTTAATCTACATAATAATCGACTCAGCCTCAGCGAAACAATTACACGAACTGTGTCGTTTTTTAATTGCTTAATAATACTTTTGTTATCGTTTTAACTCTTTTTGAATAAACAAGATATGGACCCATGAGGAAATTAAAGGTCCCGATACGAAGTATATGCTATTGGAGAAAAGAAAAAAAAATGTGGAGAAATTACGTTAGATTACATACAACGTCATTTGAAATTTGGTAGGCCGTCTATTATTAGTTCTTCGGTTACACGATAATGTAAACAAATCCATACCATCACATTAATGTTACTATTTATATATATTTTAAATTAGCCAATGACTTATCTTGGTTTTCTTTTGCTCAAAAAATAATGGAAATATGTATAAGTTATTTCAAAGCTTTACAAAAAATAGTGATCACTGCACAAAATATTAAAAAATTACACTCGGATAATAAATAATCGTGGAAGTTAGTTCGGGAAATAAGGCTCACTATCGTATTGCGTCGAGTTGTCTAGAGCACATGGGTCAGACCACTCTTTCGCAATTATATATTACGTATTTGATATATACAGAATACAGTCTGTGTAAGCCATGTATGTGAATCACACAAGTGCATATATCATCACGTATATAATATAGTATTTTTCCCTCGAACATCTTATATTATCTATCTACACACGTAACACATCCATAGAACAATTTTCAACCTCTACAAATAGACTTTTTTATAACTACAAAATACACTTTTTCTGGGACCAATCCGAAATTATCCGTACACCACCAAAAATATTTCAAAAATACCAGCAAGACACATATATCATAAAGTTAAGATAAATGGAAAAGAGTGGGACATGCATTCCTCACGTATAGTATATAGTTTTTTTTTTTGTTTTAGTTGGCCTTTACTAATTTAATTACTCTTAAGTCTCTTATGGGTCATGTTTAAAGGAGCCAAATTAAGACTATGCGTGCGAAACCGCAGCCAAACATTTGAAAGACAACTTTTAAACGTATCTGAGTCCAAATCCTAACAAATAATTAGTGAAAAGTTAATATTATGTTAATTGAGTGAAAAAGTTAAATTAATTTTAAATTAATTGGGGGATGGGATAGTTAGGTCAAGTTTGCTTCTTAGTTCTTTAGATTCTTCTGTGTGTTTGGTCGACTTCTTACTATTGCCACATCACTGCATGATTATAAATATACATGCATAATATCTGCAGGATTTACTATTTTATTACAACTAATTAATTAAAAAATGTCTTCAGTCTTCACATAGTTTTTTTTTTCTTTCCCTAGTTTGCATTTTGTATTAAGTTATATTTCTCAAAAAGTCCTAATATTGTATCAAAAACTATTTGTAGCATAAAATCTATTTCGAATCATAACTTTAGTTAAGAAAGATATGATGTATCAAACGATTGTTAGACAAAAAATTACCTCAGAGCATAAATTCAGTGGACACACATATTAACAGAGTTATTAATAACTAAACAAACGAAAATGATAAGATAAGGGTATCGATTGAGCAAATAAGATTCCAAAAATGCAAGTTGAGTAATTAATCATCGAAATGATAGACAGATTAGAGTAAAGCAAAATATTAAAACCAAAAAAAGAAGAAGATATTATGAAGCATTTAAATTGGATATTTAACAGATCCAAAACAAATAACTCCAAGCAGACGCATGTCAATCTCACTCACCTTCGTTTTTTTTTAATAATTATTTTTAACCTTCTTTTTATATTGTAACGTAACCTTTTTTGTATATATATATCCCGAGTTCCAAAAAATTTTATTCGCGGTTTTCACGTTCTTTTGAAATAGATACGATCCAACCTTCTTAATATTCATATCCATATACTATTATACTGTATGTATCTTCAATGTTAAATTTCATTTACTTTCTCGATTAGATTAATACAGTATTCAGTACAGTAGAAGCATATCAATATTTTGTAATTTTATTAAAATTAAATCATCACTATCTGCTTTCTTTTTACTTATTAAGAAGGGATTTATTATACTTTGACCATTATTAAAAAGAAAAAGGTCGTTTTAAAGAAAAAAAAAATCTCTAACAATCACCAAATTCACGCAATTCTCTCGTCTCTCCTAAATCATCTTCTTTTTGTTTTCTTCCATTTTTTTCTGGTTTAGTATATATTTTTTATTTTTTATATATTAATAAAATAAAATAATGTAATTTCATTTTTGTTTTTTGAGTAGCTCCCTTATATAAATGGAGATTCCTTCGTCTTCTTCTTCGTTGCCAGTTGCCACCAGACATATAACACATTGAAAGAAGCAGCTTATATAATTCAACGACATACCACCCTAATCAAAATCTCACTCTCCCTCTCTTTCTTCATTGATTCCTCCATATCATGTAAATTCTTTCCTTTTTTACATGTATCTTTCTTCATCGAGATTCGATCTTCTTCTTCTTCTCACGAACCTCCTTATTGGGTTTCCCTGCATTCTCCTATTCTTCGCTAAACCTTGAATAAAGACATGTTCTTCGACATGGGTTTTTCCGGTTTAAAGTAGTTCAGTCTTTGTTTCCCCCTTAAACCGGGTTTGAGCTCAACCTTTTCTTCTTCTCACCGTAGAAGAACTCCAAGTGTTTGACGAATTGACTGACAGAAACAGAGCAACTGAGTCATGGAAGAGACTTTTGTGCCGTTTGAAGGAATCAAGAATGATCTTAAAGGAAGATTGATGTGCTATAAGCAAGATTGGACTGGTGGATTCAAGGCTGGATTTAGGTAACAACTAATCTAATATATGAAAAATGAATCTTCATTGATTATATAACCTCCTTTTAATTCTTCGAGTATATAATCGCTTTAATTGCGTAGGATTCTAGCTCCCACCACTTACATATTTTTCGCGTCTGCGATTCCTGTCATCTCATTCGGTGAACAACTGGAAAGAAGCACCGGTAACTCTGCCAAAGTTTCTACCTTTATCAAAAGATTTGCACTTTTCAGCTGAGGAATTGAAATTGGGTTCTGAAATTTTCGCAGATGGAGTTCTCACGGCTGTTCAAACCTTAGCATCTACAGCCATTTGCGGCATGATACACTCCATTATCGGAGGTCAGCCACTGCTTATTCTTGGAGTTGCAGAGCCAACTGTGATTATGTACACATTCATGTTTAACTTTGCAAAGGCCAGACCTGAATTGGGACGAGACCTCTTCCTGGCGTGGTCTGGATGGTGAGTTTTGTTTTTTTCTTCTTAAAAGAGTGATCAGGGTGTTGAAAACACTGTGAAACTGTTTGAAATCTCTGTGTAGGGTTTGTGTTTGGACTGCTTTGATGCTGTTTGTGTTGGCTATATGTGGAGCTTGTTCCATCATCAATAGGTTCACTCGAGTAGCTGGAGAGTTGTTTGGACTTCTTATTGCTATGCTCTTCATGCAACAAGCCATCAAAGTAGGAACCCTTTTGAGCAAGATTCCGAATTTTCGATATTTGAGAAAATGTGGGTTTTCTAACGCATTGATCATTCAGGGGCTAGTCGATGAATTCCGCATTCCTGAACGAGAAAATCAGAAGCTGAAGGAGTTCTTACCTTCCTGGAGGTTTGCTAATGGGATGTTTGCTCTGGTTCTCTCCTTTGGCCTTCTTCTAACTGGACTTAGAAGTAGAAAAGCCAGATCATGGCGGTACGGAACTGGTAAGTGAAACAACATCTTTATCTCATGAGCTGGATTCTTCTTATCAAGGGGATTCAGGCCACTTTACTCATTCGCGGATGCTCGAAGAAGCCTGGTGACTCAATTTGCTTCTATTGCACAGGCTGGCTCAGAAGCTTGATAGCTGACTATGGTGTACCACTCATGGTGCTCGTGTGGACCGGTGTCTCCTACATTCCAGCAGGAGACGTTCCAAAAGGAATTCCCCGGCGACTTTTTAGCCCAAATCCTTGGTCCCCTGGTGCTTATGGAAACTGGACTGTAGTAAAGGTATGTCTTTTTCTTTGATCTTTTACGCATATGCACTTCTACAGACTGAAACATTAAGACTTATAATGCCTAGTAATTTGAAAATTTGCAGGAGATGCTTGATGTTCCAATCGTCTATATAATTGGAGCTTTCATTCCAGCATCAATGATTGCTGTGCTTTACTACTTCGACCATAGTGTTGCTTCACAACTCGCGCAGCAGAAAGAATTCAATTTGAGAAAACCGTCTTCTTACCACTATGACTTGCTTCTTCTTGGGTTTCTGGTAAGAATTTGGAGAAAATAAAAGAATCATCTATCTGAATTTATCTTCTGGCCACCTGGTTTATAATCAAGAATGTAAATGCAGACATTAATGTGTGGTCTACTTGGAGTCCCTCCATCAAATGGTGTCATTCCTCAATCTCCAATGCATACCAAGAGCTTAGCAACTCTTAAATATCAGGTAACATCACTCACCACGGTCTTATTCTCAGTTTTTCCTGAGTTTTGAGATTGACGTTTGCTCTCTCTCTCTCTGCAGTTGCTTCGTAACAGACTGGTCGCAACAGCACGAAGAAGTATCAAAACGAATGCGAGTTTGGGACAACTCTATGACAATATGCAAGAAGCTTACAATCACATGCAAACACCATTAGTATACCAGCAACCCCAAGTAAAAAACATTTCCGAACATGTTTCATCTTTTGTCAATAGAACACGGAACTGAGAGTTAGTTCTTTCCATTGGCAGGGTTTAAAAGAGCTCAAGGAATCGACAATCCAAGCTACTACATTCACCGGAAACCTCAATGCTCCAGTTGATGAAACTCTGTTCGATATAGAGAAAGAAATTGATGATTTACTACCAGTTGAAGTCAAAGAACAACGGTTAAGCAACTTGCTTCAGGCTACAATGGTAGGAGGATGCGTTGCAGCTATGCCTATCCTTAAAATGATCCCAACATCAGTCCTATGGGGCTATTTTGCCTTCATGGCCATCGAAAGCTTACCCGGAAACCAATTCTGGGAAAGAATCTTACTTCTGTTCACCGCCCCAAGTCGCCGCTTCAAGTAATAACTAAAGTTCCAATCTTTTTCTCACATTCAACTTCAAAAAGGCTCATTTTTTTTCTCAGTTCGGTCACATTTCTATTTGTAGGGTTCTTGAAGACTACCACGCGACATTCGTGGAAACTGTTCCATTCAAGACGATTGCAATGTTCACTCTTTTCCAAACGACTTATCTCTTAATCTGCTTTGGCCTCACATGGATCCCAATCGCAGGAGTCATGTTCCCTTTAATGATCATGTTCTTAATCCCCGTACGACAATATCTCCTCCCTAGATTCTTCAAAGGAGCTCATCTTCAGGACTTGGACGCAGCAGAGTATGAAGAAGCTCCAGCTTTACCCTACAATCTCGCAGCGGTAACCAAAAACCCATTTACAATTTCAATTACTCTGTTTTCTTTTCTTTAGCTTCTTCTTATCTTTTTTCAAACTCGATCTTGAACAGGAAACGGAGATTGGATCCACAACATCGTATCCGGGAGATTTGGAGATTCTTGATGAGGTTATTACCCGAAGCAGAGGAGAGTTTAGACACACGAGTAGTCCTAAGGTCACAAGTTCAAGTTCTACTCCAGTCAATAATCGGAGTTTGTCACAAGTGTTTAGTCCAAGAGTGAGTGAAATCAGGTTGGGTCAGATGAGTCCTCGAGTCGTGGGAAATAGTCCAAAGCCGGCGAGTCGTGGGAGGAGTCCCTTGAACCAGTCGTCATCGAACTGAGATTATATTCAGGAAGCTTAATAAAAGATACAAAAAATCTAATGAGGATGGATTAAGAATGTTTAATTAGTTAATTAATTTGATCTTTAGCTCTTAAGAAAAAAAAAAGCTTCTTGAATCTTTCTTTAGTTTATGTTTTGTGTGTTTAATCCCCTTTGTGGTGTTTGATCTTGCGTCTTATGTAAAATACTAAAATGTCTTACTTATATCATAATATATGTAATGATAAGGGGCAAAATATGTAAAATTCGTTAAATATTAACGGTAATCGATCTTTTATATGAGTTTCTGTCTCAACGGTTACGTTGATCGGTCAACATTACTTACTATTAAGAAATTAGGTTTTATGGGGTCACTGAAATTTAGATAGTTAGGAACTAATATCTTGAGTTTAAAGATTTACATAAAATATTTTTTCCAAGAACAGAAATAGTTATCTACTTATCTTTCACTTTGTTAACATCTATTAAGAATAGTTATGATTTTCTCAATTATTAAAGACGTCGGAAAATATTTTATCAAGAACTCGTAGAAGTGCAATGTCTCGCACTTGGTGGCTGGTTTAAACTTATTTGATTAATATCTGGTCCTGAATGTAACATCCTAGCAAAATAAAACCACGGAGAGTTACAAGTTTCGAATATACCACCAAATTTTAGCTTGAAACCTCGAACACATGACTCTTAACTAATATACAAAGTTATGAACTTATGATGCCCAAAAAATAACACATATACAAAAATAAATACTAGTGTCTCAAGTCTGTTATAAATCTTTTAAGAGCTCCGTTTCAAAACGAAAACAAGCTACCCAAGAAATATGTATGCAAATTGCATAAGGAAGACTTTATCCGATGAAACAATGAATTGCTCCTTTTATTTTCATATGAAATAAAGTCAAAACAATTTTTGTTGAATGGTTCATATATCAATTATGTTATTTTCATATTAGAAATACGATTATGATATTGTTTTGTAATTCTTAAATTTGAAAAATGATTTTGGAAAAGACCCATCGATATATACCAAAACGTATTTTTATTACGGAATCTTTACGGAAAAAAATAAGATAACGTTCTACAAGATAAGGACTGTCTATGTGCGCAGGAGATCTATTTACACATGCAATGCAAGTAAACAGTACGTGAAGAAAATGCATCATGATGGTACATACATACTTTTCTTTGATATGTACATGGAAAAAAAATCCCATGGGAAAAGAGTGGGAAACATATGGAAATTAATGAAAGGTGTGAATGATTACAATTAGGAGCAAAAGCAAATTAATGCTTTTGAGCATGAAAAGAGTGGCTATCTGGTTCAAGTATAGTCTTGTCGTTCGAATAAGCACTTTGGTACTATATATATAAGACAATTCAAGGGTCAACTTCTATACCAAAATCGAACCAGACGAAGACAAAAGTTGAAGAACACGAATGTTCGATGTCAATAAGGAAAGGTGAGGCTCCAATAGTTTGAACTTCGTCATTATGAGGGAGAGTGAAAAGGAATGGTCTCTAATTATCCTTTTAAAAGTAAAAAATTAGTAGCACTTGAGTAGAAATATATGTATGAGAGGTCACGAGCTAATTGAGACCGACCCTCTTGGGAAAAGAAAAAGATTTTAATTTATTAAAGTTAGAGTTTATTTTGCTGGTGTATTCATATGATGAAAAAAAAAAAAAAAAACATATGATGATATATGATTTGTTGATAGATGATTTATATCATCATTTCTATGAATTATGGGTAAATTTGGTTTGAAGCAAGGAATCACACATTTTGTACTAATGAGAGTAAGCGTAATACATATAGGTAACAATGATCAGTTCTCAATTTTTAATTTCAGCTATTGATTTATCTAAGATGGATTTGCGATTTTTTTGTTGGAGATGCGTTATAACTTAAAACATGTATAGGTATATGAGTTGTAGACGAAAGAAAAAGAAATTACCCATTTTTGCTCACTATATTTTATCACATGTCTTATTATATTTGTTTGAGATTTCGTCTAAAATACCTAATTACGTACCACAACAAAACTTGGAAAAAAAACGTGGGTGGCTAAAGAAAGAGGAGCTAATAAAGGGTACACAGTCTTGCTTATCCTTTTATTGCTAAATTTTGTTTTTTTTTGGCATTAACCATTGACTCGATCGATAGTGAAATGTATTTTGTGTATCATTGATATTCTTGCTGTCTGCAATAATGATGAATAATAAGTTGGCTTATGCATAGGTCACCGTCTAAATCATGCAATGGAACTTTGTTTTATTTGTTTTGCGTAGACTAAAACAGAACTCTTTCGCATTCATTCCTCTCTTCCTCACCTTAAAAGCAAACGCCCTCATTCACTTTGATGGAAGGAGATTAGACATACTCGTTGACCCTTTTCTACGTGTCATTTCCCACAGTAGCTTGACCAAAACCCACTCTTATTTAGCTATTACCACATGTGTTCTCTAATCTACGAACTATTAAAACATGTTCGTCCAGATCGTATATAACTTAGTACTTGGTGAGTGTTTATATTTTGGTCATTCCATTATTGGGCATATATTTTAATTTATGACCTGAAGATACTATAACAACCGCAAAACCTTAATCATTATTAATTTAGTCGTAGAAGAAAATAGAATGTACACTAGATATCTTAATTTCATCATCTTATTTACAAAAGTCTTAAAGAAATTGGTTTGATTTCTGAAATACCATGGATTTTTGCGGTATTTTAATAAATATTACGTTATTTTTTCGATTATACGCTATATTTCTATGAGATTTATGGTATTTATAAAATTTACAAAAGGAAAACATACTTCTTATATAGTATTTACGGTTTTTTTCCGATGCTTATCTTTTGCCACTTTTAACCAAAATTTTGGCTATCTGCGAGATCAACCCTAGAAAAATTGTGATTCCATGCCAAGTTGCCAATGAGGGAATGATATAAATACATTGGAGTTTCAACCACGCAACTGCGCAAGGATTCATCGTGGGTGCTGTACGAACAAGGAAACCAAACCAACTTAGCTACCGTAATGGGCTTTCTATCATTAGGTTCAGGCTTCATTGCAATGTTGCCTTTCATTGTAAGACTAGGCCCATGAAATTATATATTATAAATTTCCATTTGTTTCAAACGCAAATAAAAACTAAAAATATTTGCTTAAGTTTACATTTTTTATTTTTATGTTTAAACATTGGTGTATATACGTTTATATCTTATCAAAAACCATAAATGTGACCCAGCTTTAAAGAGTAAAATATGTTAGCATTTAAATAAATATGATTTTTTTCTTTGTTTGTAACCAAAATATTAAGATAAAACTTGAAAATACACAGATTCAGTCAAAACTTTTTATATACAATTGAAATAACGATTCTCTACCTTTCATAGATACCTACCGGATGATTCAAGACTTTCAAGTATATAATTACTTGCCTCTTGATGTTATGATCTCCAAGTATAATTACTGTGTTCTTTGAAACCTATTTAACAATGTCGGGAAGCAAGCAAGTGCTTAATTTCTCAGTCTCTCACAAACATTTTTATTAATTCATTTACAAATTAACAAATCTAATTATCTACTTTATCTGTCTGTATACAGAAGATTGGATGGCAAAATCGTGATTATAACAGGCGGGGCCAGTGGGATAGGAGCCGAATCCGCGAGGTTGTTCACTGACCACGGAGCTAAAGTGGTTATAGTTGACGTACAAGAAGAGCTAGGCCAAAACGTGGCCATTTCAATCGGCAAAGACAAAGCAAGTTTTTACCGTTGCGATGTTACAAACGAAACGGAAGTAGAGAACGCCGTTAAGTTCACCATCGAAAAACATGGGAAGCTTGACGTTCTGTTTAGTAACGCCGGCGTCGTTCTTTTCAGCAAACCCGGCGTCTTGGAAACGCCGGGAAGCATTCTTGATTTGAATCTTGAACGGTTTGACCGAACAATGGCGGTCAACGTTCGTGGAGCGGCTGTGTTTATCAAACATGCGGCACGAGCCATGGTGGAGAAAGGCACGCGTGGCTCCATCGTTTGTACGACCAGCGTAACGTCGGAGATTGGTGGTCAGGGACCTCATGAATACACGACGTCGAAGCATGGGCTTGTCGGGCTGATTAAATCGGTTTGTGGCGATTTAGGGAAACATGGGATTAGAATTAACGGCGTCGCACCGTTCGCGGTGGCGACGGGGATGACTAGTCACGACGAGGAGACGGCGAAGCAGACGGAGGAGTATTGCGAAGCTAAAGGGATTCTTAAAGGTGTTGTGTTGAAGGCTCGACACGTGGCAGAGGCTGCTCTGTTTCTTGCTTCTGATGATTCTGTTTATATCAGTGGCCAAAATTTAGCAGTGGACGGTGGTTTTTGCGTCGTTAAGCCTATTTGAAACAAAATAAGTAAAAAAATTTGGTTATTTGTTCCCAATCGGGATCGTTATTGCTTTAAGTGTTTTATTGATATTTATAAATATAAATTTTAAACGAATAAAAACATTATTATATACTATATGAACAAGTGTAATTATTACGGTGCATAATTCAGAGGTCAAACCAATTCTTGAGCCATTAAAAAAGTGAAACTCACATGGCACGATAGAGTTGACTTTTAACATACATATACACATGTATAAATATCCACACATGATTTCTCGTAGCTATATCTTCCTTCAAATTTTCATAACGTCTCAACAATGTCTGGAAAAAGGCAATTTCCTCATCTAATTCTGTAACATTTCTGCTCAAATTTATACCCATATACACAAATGTGTGTTTCTAATGATTTGTTGTTTTTGCAGATTGGATGGCAAAATCGTAATTATTACTGGCGGAGCAAGCGGCATTGGGGCTGAGTCCGTTCGGTTATTTACCGAACACGGCGCTCGAGTCGTGATCGTTGACGTACAAGACGAGCTTGGTCAAAACGTTGCCGTTTCTGTCGGAGAAGACAAAGCGAGTTACTATCATTGCGATGTCACGAACGAGACGGAAGTTGAAAACGCCGTTAAGTTCACCGTAGAAAAATATGGGAAGCTTGACGTTCTGTTTAGTAACGCCGGCGTTATAGAGCCGTTTGTGAGCATCCTCGATTTAAATCTCAACGAGTTAGACCGAACTGTCGCCGTTAACATCCGCGGTGCAGCTGCATTCATCAAGCATGCGGCACGTGCCATGGTGGAGAAAGGCACCCGCGGCTCCATCATTTGCACCACTAGCGTCGCGGCTGAGATCTCCGGCACGGCACCACACGGGTAAAAACTAATATTCACAACAAAAACACTTTAATTCTTTAGACAAACAAAAAATGCACTAATTAAAATCGTTTTCAAAACCATGTAATATTAAATAGTGGATCGTTGCAACGGAGTATTATTAGTAGCTAAGTGATCATGTTGTCACGATTCATTAACAATAATTATCGTTAAAATTTTAGAAAAAAAATGAATTTCTTACTAAATATAGGTACACGGCGTCGAAGCATGGGCTGTTGGGTTTGATCAAATCGGCTTCTGGTGGATTAGGAAAATATGGGATAAGAGTAAACGGTGTTGCTCCGTTTGGTGTCGCAACACCGTTAGTTTGTAATGGTTTCAAGATGGAGCCAAACGTGGTGGAGGAGAACACGTCAGCGTCAGCGAATCTAAAGGGCATTGTATTGAAAGCTCGTCACGTGGCAGAAGCTGCTCTGTTTTTAGCATCCGATGAGTCGGCTTACGTTAGCGGACAGAACCTGGCCGTTGACGGTGGTTACTCGGTGGTTAAGCAGTAGTTACAACGACTTGGCCACAAAGATCCCACGATGAAATGATTTTTTTTTTTTAATATTGGGTCAAAAGTTGACTTGGCTTAATTGTAGAGAGACATGGGGATTGAGAAGTTTCTGAGGTTGCAATTCTCCTTGAAATGTGGATGTTGTATTTTTATATGGTAACATTCATTATCCAATAAATTGCACATCTCGAGAATAATTTATCTAAACAAATACTACAAGCTTATTTGATCAATGGTGGCCTGGTGGGCTAATGGGCCTTTTCTATTCGTCTTTCTAATCTCTCTATTTTGACTATTATGACAACAGATTCCTTTTGAACCAAAAAAAAAAAGAAGACAACAGATTCCATTAGCACAAAGATTTATTCAGAGTGGAACTTTATTTTAGTTTTCACATTTAAAATTTTGTTTTCAATGGTAGTCACATAACATTTAAGGTTGATAGTTTCGGATAAGTTGGCCAAAAGCTTAATGTTATTAGAGAGCTCCATGCTTAATGTCAGAACCTTTGTCTTAAGTTTTGTCAGTTAGCACAGTAACTTCTGGTTTGATTATGCTAATTCGATAATATAGGTTCTCTCTCTAACGATTGTGCTGAGAATTAATTTCTTATTTTCAAAGAAATATGGGACTTGTTCTTCTCATGTTTTATGATGTTTTCTATTGTCTCTGTTTTCATATACTTTAATGTATGACTTCTTGTATCTGTTTTCATATGATTTTGTCCTATAAAATTGAACTATGACTACTCGATATTAATTTACTTGTGAGTTAATGTCTCTGTTTTTTCATATGCTTTTGTCTGGAGAGGTCACATGTTAAATATCATGCTTGTTTGGTCTGAGAAATATTATCTGACTCTTGTATTGTGTCTTGCAGGTTAGACGATGGTTGAAGACAAAGAAGCCACCACCACATCTTTTACTTGTGCGGACAATGACACATAATTGTCATTGATAGTGAACCACACATAATTGTCATTTCTTCTCCTTTTGTAAAATAACTTGGGTCCTAGCCTCCTAGGCAATACAAACTTTGGTCGGTCTTGGCTCTAAACTCTTGTTGGCTACTTAAGAATATGATTTTGACAGTGATCATGTTATTGATTTGTGATAAATAATATTTCCATAGTTTAGAATATTAATTAAATAGATTTTATATTGTTAGTTTTTATAGAATAAAATAATCTATATATATGCATTGATGTTACTTAAGTAAGGTTATACAAATAGTAAATTAAAATTATTTTACTTAGCACAATAATATTTTATATTCTTAGAATTAAAATTTATATATTAGATTTATTTTTTAGTCAACATTTTGATAAAATCATGTCTAACTAGTACTTTCAAACATTTTAGGTAGTATTTTCATGGTTTTATATATGTTATTTATATTTTTTAGCATTTAAGTAGTATTTTTCATAAGTCTACACTATGTAATCTTTTGCTTAATGGTATTATCAAAGAAAATATAGCTATTTAATTCTACTAATAGATTGCATTATTAATTACTGCTCTTAAGATTAAGATATATTAATAGTTATGATTTTATATTATTATATCTAAGTTTATTTGTTCTTACAAAGTCTAGCTACGATAAATACAGGGAACGGAGCACCTAGTCGCTCTTTCAAGTCTACACGACTTATAATTAATCTCTCTCTGTCTCCTTTTGAAATCCTTCAAAAATGTCGGGACTCAGGCAAGTGTGACTCCAAAGCTTTTTTTATATGTTTACTGATTTGTATAATTCACGTGTACGTTTATATTCTATACCGCAGATTGGATGGCAAAATCGCAATTATAACAGGCGGAGCTAGCGGGATTGGAGCCGAAGCGGTTAGGCTGTTCACGGACCACGGAGCTAAGGTGGTCATCGTTGACTTTCAAGAAGAGCTTGGTCAAAACGTCGCCGTTTCTGTCGGGAAAGACAAAGCATGTTTTTACCGTTGCGATGTTACAAACGAAACAGAGGTAGAGAACGCCGTTAAGTTCACCGTCGAGAAATACGGAAAGCTAGACGTTCTGTTTAGTAACGCCGGCGTTATGGAACAGCCGGGAAGCTTTCTCGACTTGAATCTTGAACAGTTTGACCGAACCATGGCGGTCAACGTTCGTGGTGCAGCTGCGTTTATCAAACACGCGGCACGAGCCATGGTAGAGAAAGGCACGCGTGGGTCAATCGTATGTACGACCAGCGTCGCATCGGAGATCGGTGGTCCGGGTCCTCACGCGTACACAGCGTCTAAGCACGCTCTTCTCGGGCTTATAAAATCGGCTTGTGGCGGGCTGGGGAAGTACGGGATTAGAGTCAACGGCGTTGCACCGTACGCGGTGGCGACGGCGATAAATAGCCGTGACGAGGAAACGATGAGGATGGTGGAGGAATATAGCACCGCCACGGGGATTCTCAAGGGCGTGGTGCTTAAGGCTCGCCATGTGGCTGAGGCGGCTTTGTTTCTGGCTTCGGATGATTCGGCTTACGTTAGCGGCCAGAATCTGGCTGTTGACGGTGGTTACACCGTCGTTAAGCCCATGTGAAGGAAAAAATATTCTAAGTTCTTGAACTCCTTTGCTCTAATGCTATTAATAAATGGTACGATGAATGAGTCAATCTAATTAAGATTATGATATGATAAAATCAACACTTTTAGCCTTAACTTTTTTTCTTTCAACGACTTTTACACGCCATTATCTTCCTTTTTTGGGTCAAATCATCTAATAGTATGTACACCATCTAATAGTAAATTCGAATAAATAAGGGTAACGACGTAACGTTATTAATATTAAACTTCCACTTGTAACTCTTTAGTGCAAACTAATTTATTGGCTTAATGGTTGTTAATTACAAAGTAGTCCACAATCAATATCAACACCAGAGACGAAGAATGTGTCGGTACAAAACAAAAGAGTCGAAGAAAAGAAGTAAAAAAGACAACAGAAATGTCTTGGGCTTGGCCTCATCACCAAATAAATAAATAAGGGTATCAAGAAATATATAAGCAACAGTATGTATGTAATATAATAATTTTGAATAAAGCAAGTCAAAATATATAATTTTAACCCAATATATTCGAATCGTTAAAAATGCTTAATTATATCCTTCATTTGTGTGTGTGTTTTTTTCCCTATATCTTTATTTTCATTTTATCTTGTCAATTTGGTTTGACCTTGACTTATCAAGATTTATCTTTCATTTATTTTACCAATTCTTAATTTTGAAATATTAATGAATTATGTACATGCATCTAGCTAGATGTTATCTAACTGTCAAATTTACACGAGTAACAAACGATCACAACAGCTGGTCGTCTCGCTTCAAAAACAACCCACCTGCCGAAAACTCCACTCCATGCATAAACAAACCTCTTAATTTTCAAGAACTAACCAACTGATAATTTTTTTTAGTTAGTAAATCATGGCATTGATCGTTTACTGGTATGACTTCATCTGCTTTGCGATAGTCGCGGCTGCAATCGTCGCGTCCCTGTGGTTTCTATTGCGCAGAGAAAGAGGCTGCTTAGGAATTGATGATACGGGCCACGTTAGCTTGCTGCCACTTTATAGATCGAAGAGCCTTGGGTCGGCTCAGTTATGGACCAGTTGCTGGATAAGGTTACATCCCGGCTGGCTTCTCTTTACTCGTTCCACCTCTTTTCTCTCCATGGCTGCTTTATTGGCTTGGGATATCTTGAAGTGGGACGCAAGCATCTTCGTCTATTACACAGAGTGATCTTTCTTCTTTAAGTGTTGTAACACCAAAATTTTGATTGTAATCAGATTCACTTGTTTATTCTTTGAGTTATGTTACTTGGTTTTGTAACAGATGGACCTTCATGCTTGTCATCATCTACTTTGCGGTATATCTCGTAACAGCTTACCGCTTTCCGAGTAAGAGTGTTAAATCCGGATTTTGTTTATGTTCATTGGGTTCTCTGCAGATGGGTATTGCAGCTTCAGTATATGGTTGCTTGATACATTCTAAGGAGCTAGCATTGGAAACTGGTGAAGATGTGGTTGTAGAAAAGGTTGGAGATGAGTTCAGACAAAGATTAGAGGTTTATGGTTGTTTCATGCAGATAATTTTTCAGGTTCGTGTCAACAGTCACGGAGACCCAAGATTTTGCTTCATACATATTCATACAATAATTCTTGTGTCAAGTTTGTGTTGCAGACAAGTGCAGGGGCTGTAGTGCTGACGGACATTGTGTTTTGGTTAGTTATAGTTCCTTTCCTATCGAATACTCGCTTCGGGTTAAACACGGTAAAACATTTCAGCCTCTGCTTAAAAATGACTACTCAAGCATCTACTTATAGGATTTATGATTATGATTTGATGCAGTTGATGATATGCATGCACACGGCAAATGCAGGCTTCCTCCTGCTCGAAACAGTCCTCAATAGCCTTGTAAGCAAAAATCGAAATGAATCAAGACAGAGATTTTTGAAAGGAGCATATAAAATTGATTTTGTTCTGATTTCAGCCGTTCCCTTGGTTTCGAATGGGATATTTCGTGCTATGGAGTTGTCTCTACGTTATCTTCCAATGGATCATCCACGCATGTGGCTTAACTTGGTAAGCACTGATGATCCTTAACCCACAACTAGGCACAACCAATCTATTCTAATCGAATCAAACCTATTTCAGGTGGCCATATCCGTTTCTCGAGCTCGATAAGCCATGGGCTCCGATATGGTAAGCATCCTCATTAATTCTATCTAGTCAACCTCATAATCGTTTTAAAGATTTGACAGATTGTGATTATAAACTAACAAAACAACATATTCTCAGGTACTTGAGCATGGCAATTGTTCACATCCCTTGCTATGGAGCTTATGCCGCAATTGTAAAAGCCAAGAACTCATGCTTCCCATATCTATTCCCAAATGCCTTTGTAAATCCCTAATCCTAATTTCCCTCAAAGAACCAAAGTTTGTAATCTCAGTAATTTACAGATTTGATTGTGTGATATATCAATCAATCATGCAATAACATTCAAATAAGAGAAGCGAATTAAAGAGCATAAAAATATCCATAAGAAAAACCTAGATATGAAATTCAGAACCAAACAAGTTCAACATCATAAGATCCACAACATCCAAAAAACAACTTCCAAAATCAAAAAGCAGTATTCAATTCAAAAGATAGAGATCGAGATGAAATTCATTCCTGAGCTCCTTCTTTCTGGTAAACGTAGGTGAGACCACACTTACCACAGTAGTGACGATCGAAATGGCTAGCCATGAAAGTCCCAGCACCACAGGTAGCGTTAGGGCACTCCTTCCTCAGACGCTGAACCTTACCAGAGCCATCAACCTTGTAGAACTGAAGAACAGCGAGCTTGACCTTCTTGTGCTTGTGCTTGATCTTCTTAGGCTTGGTGTAAGTCTTCTTCTTCCTCTTCTTAGCACCACCACGGAGACGAAGGACAAGGTGAAGCGTTGATTCCTTCTGGATGTTGTAATCGGCTAAGGTTCGTCCGTCTTCGAGCTGCTTTCCGGCGAAAATCAATCGCTGCTGGTCCGGTGGGATACCTTCCTTGTCTTGGATCTTGGCCTTGACATTGTCGATGGTGTCAGAGGAGTCGACCTCGAGAGTGATCGTCTTCCCCGTTAGGGTTTTCACGAAGATCTGCATCTTTTTTTGCTTTTCGCTAACCAACGGCGGAAGAAAATTTCTGGGGATCTCTTTATGTGGTGAGAAGAAATAAAAGAGTAGTGGTTGAGAAACTAGGGTTTTGGAGTTCGCTTTTAAAATTACGTAATTACCCCTTTAAAATGGGTTTTAGTTACATTGGGCTTCAAAGGCCTTTAAAGAATCTATAAAGAAAAAAAAAATTGGAGATGCGGGGGATCGAACCCCGTGCCTCTCGCATGCAAAGCGAGCGCTCTACCATTTGAGCTACATCCCCAAGTTGTGTACTCTCTCTGAGTCAAATATATTATAGTATTATTTATCTTCGTCTCTTTTCTCTTTTATAAGTCGCTTTGTTGCAATCTCTGTCTGGGTTTTCTGGGTTTCTCTGAGAAAATCTTAGGAGTTGGAAATCATGGATGATAGTTGCGCCGTTTGCGCGGAGAATCTCGAATGGGTTGGTTACGGATCTTGTGGTCACAGAGAGGTTTGCTCTACTTGCGTCGTTCGTCTTCGTTTCATACTCAATGATCGTCGATGTTGTATCTGCAAAACCGAATGCCCCGTCGTCTTCGTCACAAAGGTTAGGGCTTTTTTTCTTATTCTGTTCAAATGTGTTGCTCTTAATGGCAAAAGATATGTTTTTTTTTTTAAGATAGTGAGAAACTGGGGGAGACTAAAACTTGTAAATTTGCTTACATTTCCTCTATCTGCTCTTTTCTATTGCAGGCTTTGGGTGATTATACAAAGACCATTAGTGATTTCTCCACTACTTTCCCATCAGTACCAAAGGAAGGTCGAGTAGGATCTTTCTGGTATCATGAAGAAACCAATGTTTTCTTTGATGACTTGAACCATTACACAAGGATTAAGGCAATGTGCAGACTCTCTTGCAATTCGTGTAACCAGACAAACAAGAGTCATCCAAAGAAAGGGCCTAACCATTGTTTGCGGTTTAAGAGCGTTGAACACTTGAAAGATCATTTAAGCCATCAGCACAAATTGCATATGTGCAGTTTATGTCTTGTAGGTCGTAAGGTCAGGTTCTGAAATTACCCTCTTAGGTTTGAAATTTCTCTGCTAACGATTTCTCATGAAACAAGCTCATGCTTTTGTTTTGATTTGACAGGTTTTCATTTGTGAACAAAAGTTGTTTACTAAGGCACAGCTGAACCAACATATAAGTAGTGGTGACTCGGAAGTGGATGGAAGTGAGAGTGAAAGAGGAGGTTTCACTGGTCATCCTATGTGTGAGTTCTGTAAAAGACCATTCTATGGTGATAATGAGCTATACACTCATATGTCTAGAGAGCACTACACTTGTCATATATGCCAAAGGTAATTGCTATTTGTATTTGTGAAATTTATGAATTTGATTGACCTCGAAATGATTTCATTTGCTTCGATTTGGCAATGCAGGCTGAAGCCTGGACAATTTGAATATTATGGAAACTATGATGATCTGGAGGTATGAATGTAATCTTATGCTATGTTGTGGTTGCATTGGGTGATCTGACTCTTTAACACTACATGTCTCTCACTTGTTTTTGCAACAGGTTCATTTCAGAAGTGACCATTTCCTATGTGAAGACGAAACCTGCCTTGCTAAGAAGTTCATAGTTTTCCAAATCGAAGCTGAGTTAAAAGTAAAACACCTTTTCTTTATTCCCACTGGTTGTTATGGTGACACACAATGATGTTTAAAGGATCACTTGCATTTTTTTCTAGAGGCATAATTCTATTGATCATGGAGGTAGAATGTCTCGGTCTCAACAAAGTGCATCACTACAGGCATGTATCATTTCAGAGTACAGCTCTTGCCAGTTAATTATCTTTTCCATCTTTTGGTATGCTTTATTATGTTTAATATTTGGTTCTGTTTCAGATACAAGCCAGTTTCCAATACCAGAGCAGTCGCCGTGGAAGACACCGATCATCTCTTCGTGAGCCTAATCTTGCGGTTCTGGAATCTCAAGCATCTTATGCCATTAACGACGGTAATAATCTTCTTCAACATGTGGGGCGCTCTGGAGGTTCACGTCTTGGAGAATCATCTTTTCCTCCACTCTCTGTGCAAGCAAACCAAGGTCAATCAAGATTTGGGCAGAACTCAGAGAGTTTACTTAGTAACAACACGACGACTCGTCTAAGACATCAAACAAATAGAAGTGCAACTTCTGGTTCTTCTCGAGCTTGGCCAGCGCTAAACCGAGGTCCGGCAGAAACATCAATTACAAGCAGTGTACAATCTTCTGGTGCTTCTGCTCAATCTCAGTCTAGGCACCATGGTAGAGTTGAAATTACAAGAACTCTTGCTTCTGCAGTTCCACAGGATGCTCGTAATGAACATACCACAGCTGGTGGATGCTCATCTGGTTCTTCTTTGAGTTCCTCCAATGCAACAAAGAGGAATAATCATCACTCGTCTTCAACCCCTAAAATGTCTGAAACAAGATCACTGGAGCAGCCTTCTCATTCTGATTCTCCTCCAATTTCCGCTGTGAAAAATCGCAGGTCATCATCCACCAGTGCAAATGCAGCGAACATCCAAGTAGCACAAAGTGTTTCTGATGTACAGTCTGACAATAAAAGTTTGGTTGAAAAGATACATGCCAGCCTTGGACACGATGAAGAGTTATTCATGGCCTTCAAGAATACATCAGGAAAGTATCGTCATGGTTCCATCGATGCAAGAACTTACTTGGAATACGTGAAAGGTTATGGTTTGTCTCACTTAGTTCTGGATATGGCTAGACTCTGCCCTGACCCTCAGAGGCAGAAGGAACTCATTGATACCCACAATGCCTGCTTGAAAGGAGGAAATAAAGGGAAAGCTGTGAAGGTTGAAAGTAGCAGTGACTCCAAGGGGGATAGATTTGTTGATACAGTGAGGAAGTTACAATTCTCTGACAAATCTCAGGACAAAGACAAAGACAAGGATGCATACCGTTCAGATAAAGGCAAAACAAAAGTGACGACATTGGTGAATTCTTCATCGACTGGAGTGGGATTAGGTGACACAGGCAAGCAACCTAAGAAAACTTCAAAGTTTCTCAGAACACGTCTAGGAGAGAAATCAATGGCTGCAGTACTAGATCTTAGGAATTCTAACCCAGAGCCTGAAGCAGAACCTAAGAACGATAACTCCAAAAGGAGCCAGAACTCTCCCGGTGGATTGCCACTTCGTGGTGCTTGGAGGAGAGGAAGTGCAAAACTCTTCCTCTAGTAAAAAGATTTTGCACAGATGAACCAAGTGTAAGGATCAAATAGTCATATTTAAGTGTTTGTGTCTTTTGATGTAATGACTAGCTTAAGTTATCAGTTATTTTATGAGCATTTGTGTTCGATCCTTGTTGATATTAGACAAAAAATCTCTCATTAAGCTTTTGAAAACGAATCTACTTAACATTTTTGAAGTACATATTTGCTCCTTCCAATCGGGTCGGGTTTTAATTAATTTTGACCCGAAAATCTTTGATTCGGATCCTTCCTTATTTGTTATTTTGACCCGAATTTTTGTGAATCAGAACCTTCCTTAGTTGAAAATCCCTACATTTAATCCAAACAACATTTAATATGACGAGATCAATCGCAAATATCGTGGTAACAAACCAAGATTTGATAATCTCATTGTTTCCTATTAAAATGGTAAAGATTTTGTTGCAAATCACATTTATTTCCTAAATAAAATGAACAATATTATTTCTACAATAAATCCCACGAAATGAATTGGGCATGTGTTGTAACTAAAAGATTTTATCCTTATTTTGTATAGCATCTATGTAGCATATTCTATATATTTCCGATTCTAAGATTTTCAAAGATATACTATACTTGCTCACCAAGATTTTATATATTCTCTAACCTAAAACTCTAGCAACTTATCAAAACACTATAAATACACTCTCATTTCCAAGATCTAAACATACAAGACACGATAAACACGTCTTTGAGATTACGTCTATGAGTGTAAGATTACTTTATATTTGTTAGTTGGCTGTCGTGTTGTAATTTTCAAAAATCACATGCTTGATTGTAATTTTAACCAGTTTAGTCTATCCTATCTCCACTGACCTTTTTGAGAATGTATCTTATGTTTACAGATTACTCCTGCCTGCTCAAGCCACTTGACTTTCATATTTGAAGATTATGTTTAACCTATGAAACAAAAGACATGTTAGTCACCTATATTACGAACATTATAATCATATATGTTTGATAGACAATTGATATCCTATCTTTGTGTTTGTGTACATCACTTAGTCTTTATTACATTGCAAATCTACAACTCTTGATTTGTTAAACTTTTAATCCTTTCATCTTCTAAGGAGATTATGCTTCCTTGCCCTATAATCTTCAATGTTTTAAACAAATTGGAAATCAGAATTCGGGTACACATCATGACCAGAATAAAAAGAATCATATCATCAAAAAAATGATCAACGCAATAATGTTCTACCAGTAATGGATCCACAAAAACATTATAGGATGATTCATTAAGTACATAACAGATAATAAACCAACATCATACATTCGAATTTCGAACCTTAAATTTTGGCAAATAGACTCAGAATTAGAAACAAATCTTTTTAAGGTTCATAGAGAAATTTGATTCAAAATTAACCATGATAGACAATTAAATTCTGAATTTGATGTTCAAGAATCGATTTCTCTTACCTTCGGGTCTCTCTCTTTATTTTTCTCTGTAACTGTTACAAGTTAGTGAAGAAAAAACAGTCTCATACCGTGATTGTAATCCATGTCTTCATTTTTATGTGTTCTGAGATTGAGATTCGTGTTATGAGATAGTAATCGATCATCGTTGTATAATCGGAAAATTGAACAAGAATTGGAAAAAGACTATGGAAAGGGATCGACCAATTTTGTGAGATCTGTTATTTTATTTTTTTGGTCCTGGTCTAGAAGACGAAACCTTTCCTTAACTTTACCAAAACATTGTCTTTTTTTTTTATTACACAAAAACGTATTCTTCCTAAACACAAACGTCACAAATTACAAAACCTCATTATTTTTTGCATTTTGTTTACTATTGACAATAGGACCCATTGTTGTCAAAACTATTTCTTTATAAACTATGTAGTAATGCCACATATATATTACACATTGTTACTAATGTATATTGTAAACATTTTTACCGTATTATTTTTAGATATAATACTATGTTAAGTTTAACAATGCATATAATTTTAATCCCTCTAAATTAAATTTACTTAATTTTGTACTTTTTAATAGTGAAGTGAATACATCTAGCTTAATAGTATAAATATTTATATTCTACAAATAGTTTATAATATTAATTATATTTGAACTCTACAAAAATTAAATTTATATATTATTGGAACTATTTAAAAGCAAACTTTAAATTGACTCGAATTATCTTTTAAATAAAAGTACTATTAAAAAAATAACAAAATGATATTTAATTTCACGGACGGGGTTATATTGTGGAACGGGTTTAGGTCGATATTAATATGAGACGGTATACCACGGGTGAAATCCTGGAATTAACAATTAAAATACAATTATACAATCTTAAACACTAAACAAGCCAAACAATATTACTAAAACAAATACAACTTAGAATAAAAAAAAATTGTTATAAAAAATTAACCCGCGGTATACCGCGGGTCATATCCTAGTAACATAACATAACTAGAGAGGAGATGGAGGAATCCAGTGAGGAACCCAATCAGGAAGCACGTAAACCTTGCCATTAGGTGAATCAGCTATATCAGAGAAAGCCGAAAAAGACTTGGGATTGAAGGAACGTGGGGTTCTAGTGGCGATATCGTAAACGCCATAACCTTCACCATAGCCTTCACCGAGGAAATAGATGGAATTAGGGTTTAGGCCCGGGAATGAGCTGGCCTTGACACAAAAAGGCTCGTTATTGCCGAGGAATATGCAGAGATCACCAATGTCTTCTGTGTAACACATGTTCATATCTTCCTCCTCTCTAAACACCATGAACCGCTTTGTGCCTCCAAAATTGAATTTTACCGACCTAAGCATAAGGCTTTTGACATACCTGCTAAGACTTTGAACATACCTGCCAAGCCAAAGGCAAAAAAGAAACACAACTTCTAGTAATTATAACATGAAACCGTACGTTGAAAGCAGACAAACAACTAGAAGAAAGAAGCTCATACCATTTGACTAGGAAACGTTGTCCTGAGGGAGACTCCACAAGTTGTTGTGTCCTGTAACAAGAACTCAAGAGCTGCAACTCTGAAATTGAAAACTGAGGAAGGTTGTGAAAGCGCAAGTCATGGTACTGAGGGTCGGTGGATTTTATACCACTCCAAGACCACAAGTGATGGCCTCCAGAACATGGCATGTAGAACCTTTGATCTCTCTTGGAATACATCAACTTACCTTGTTCCAAGTAACCGAATTGAAGAGTAGGCAGATAGCGGAGGTGCCCCTTATCGGCTTGACCGGGCATATATATACCCACCAGAGGTCCCATGAACTTTACAGCCGCAACAAAGTCTTTTTCTTCAGGAGAAGAGGACATTGCCACTCCACTTACCAATTCAGTTTGACAAGAGTCTACATGTTGCCGAGGAGGCAGAGGGATCATCTTGGGGTTTGATTTGGAGCTCGAGGGATTGCAGTAGTCGCTGATTAGTATGGAATCCCGGGAGCTAATAAAAACTCCCCATCCATGGGAACTTCCCACCAGCCTCGACTTAGCCAACTCTTTGGAAAGTGGCTTATCACCGACGGTGAAATAATCTTCCTTGGCCGGGTCAAACATGCGGAGCTTTGTTATTGCACCGGCCTCTGGGTATTCACCACAATAGGTGACACTATACATCAAGTACGGGTTGGTGGTGGTGGAGGAGGAGAACACCCGTAGGGTGTGGCATCTCTAAGGAATAACTAGTAAGAAGTAGACATCAGAAGAGGAAGAAGAAAACAGAAAATAGAGAGACAGAGACAGAGAGAATAGATTTACCAGAGCAAGTTTGCGGAGAGAAGGCCTGGAAGAGAGGCTGAGAAGCAGAGACGACATAGCTTTGCTAAAATTATTTTTGTTTAGGAGAAAATATAAATGTTGAGAACTATAAAAAGAAATGTAAGATTATTTACTATATATGGAGTATGCACCAAGTATTTTCTTTCTCAAATTTGTAAAGATCTTTGTGTACAAATTTGATCACAAGATATTTTTTTTTTCCTTTGTCACAAGATTCTTCTAAACATGGAAAAGTGGAAAAAATAAAAAGAAAAGAGACATCAAATAATGAAAAATCCTTGTTTGTAATGTCTTGTGGCAATCAGTTTGGTATTAGATCTTGACTAACTCGAAAACCCTTTAGAGAAAGATACAGAGCTATGTCGTCTCTGCTTCTAAGTCTCCCTTCCAGGCCCTTTCTCCGCAACCTTGCTCTGGTAAGTCTATCCTCTCTCTTTCTAGTTTGTGTTTTCTTCTTTCTTCTTCTGATGTCATGATACTCTTCCCTCAGAAATGCCACCACACCCTTCGGATGTTCTCCTCCTCCACCACCACCAACCCGTACTTGATGTATCGTCTCACACATTATGGAAGTTCTTTTGATGATATTAATGTAACAAGCAATATCCACTACTTTGATCCGGTCAAGGAAGATGAAGTTATTGTCCGAGACAAGGCCTTTCCCATGGAGTTGCGTAATACGAGTCTGGTTGGAATGTCCCATGGATGGGGAGTTTTCAATGTGGAGAGTGATGAACACAAAGCCCTTTATGTTAGCGACTACTGCAATCCTTGTGGCTCCAAACCAAATCCCAAAGTCATTCCTTTGCATCCCATGGGTCAACCTAATATCACCCAAAAGCGCATCATCACTAACGCCGCAATGACTTGTTCACCTGATCAAAGTAAAGATTTTGTAGTGGCTGCCAATTGTTTAGGACTTGAGATCAATTTCTTTAGGCCTTGTGGCAAACCAGAGTACTCTGGTTCGGGCGGCTTTAAAACCCAGTCCCACTATTTTGATCAATCAAAGGTTATGTATTCAAAGAGAGATGAAAAGTTCTACACGCCTAGTGTTGGAGGCCACTTCTTGGCTTTCTGGGACTCTTGCTTTGAGGAGATTATGACCTGCCCCAAGATGAAGGAGTTGCGGTTTTGCAACCTTCCTGAGTTGACCCAGTCTGAGTGGGAGCTCTTGGACTCATGTTCCCCACCGACTGCACACCTTGCGGAGTCTCCCTCAGGACAGCGTTTCCTAATCAAGTGGTACGCTCAGAACTACCAACCGGGCAAGATAATGACATTCTTGTGTCGCGGAACAAAGCGTTTCATGGTGTTTAGAGAGGAGGAAGATATGAACATGTGTTACACAGAGGACATTGGAGATCTCTGCATATTCCTTGGCGGTAGTGAGCCCTTCTGTGTCAAGGCAAGCTCATTCCCTGGCCTAAAACCTAACTCCATATATTTTGCAGGCGAGGGCTTTGGTGTTTACGATATCGCCACAAGAAAACCACGTTCCTTCCGTCCCAAGTCGCCCTCAGCCTTCTCCAAAACACCAGTCTTCACTCTCTGGATCCCTCCAATGTCTCTCTAGCTAATTACTATATATATGCTCTCTGAAACTTCACTAGTTGTGTCTCTCTGGTTACTAAGCTCTCTGTTCTAGTTATATCATTGGAGTGTAAGACTAATTCGTTCCAGTGAAAGACTCAATGAGCTAATTAAATATCTGCAGCTGCTCCCTTAACAAACTTCATCTTCTGGTACGTATATCATTTCGACAACCCCTTTCTCAATTTCAAAACTTCATCTTCGTTGGCCACCAGCTCCGGGGATCTCTCGTTTCCTCTCTCAGTATCCCAGATGTTAGCACCAGAGATTTCAAGAGTTGCGTTAGAGTTATAGAGAGGTATGTCTCTGTTCCCGACCCAAACGTAGGTTCTCTTAGGGATCTTCTTGTACCATATCCCAAAATACCAACGATCACCAAAACTGAAAAATCCAAGCTCGAAGACACCGCCTGGGGAAACGAGACTTGTGTTTCTTGAAACATAAAAGGAATCTGATGAATCAACAACATCAAAAGAATTCGCAAGTACAAGGATCAACAAGTAAACCACCACAGAGAATCTAAAATCCATCGATTTCGATTAGGATTTTTTTGTTTCCTTCACAAAAACTCTCAAAGTCCACCATCGCCGACTTAAACAAACGGTATGGCGCAGACTTTAATTTTTATGTTTGAAACCCCAACTACTACTACTACTACTACTACTCTATATATCTTCTTCTTCTAAACATTGTACTTGTTTTTTCTTCAATCTATTTTTTTAAATCAGGTCGAGCGTTTTTTTTTTTTTTTTTATTATCGTTCGATTCAAAAATCGGGAATCTAATAACCCGGGCTGGTTCCGGTTTAATACGAAGCTCTCGATCTCCACCTGCTAAACATTGAACCGGCCTATTTTCTTATGCTAACCATGTTTTTTTTTTTGTCGTTCGTTTTTCAACTCTTGTCTCCCCATACAAGAAAAAATTGTATGCTCAACCGTGAGAATGAAAAGTTATAGGAAAAACTACATCTATCAATTTTCTCTTTTTAAATTACGTCGTCATCGATTACAACTAACATGTACATAGTCTATAAACTCGTTTATTAAAAAAAATAGTACATTTGATAATTATATATATATATATATATGTATATATGATTAATCGGGTAGCTAATCTCGAAATATAAATTTTATCTCTAAATTTTATTTAATTAATCTTTTTTTAAACGTGAAATTCATTTTTTATGAATTATTATTCAAAATTCATTTGATAATAATATTTATTCTGCACTTTTCGATTTTTTTTAAAGCTTGCAGTTGTGACATGTGCACACTTTTCCTTTCGGCGAAGTTACACATGTTCCGTACGTAGAATCTTTTACACCTCCATTAAAGCAAGATTCTTGGCATGATGAGACACCGTTATGCTTATTACAAGTCCCCGGCGACGTTCTGGTTGTATCTCTAACATCACATGGATGAAGACTTTGAGGTTTTGGACGAGGTCTTGCATGAGCATTTCCTAATGATAATTCTGTGAGAAACATTTTAATTTGTTGGTTAAAAATGCATATTCTGTTTTAATTTTATTTTACTGGGAACACATAAATTGTATATAGATTATACGTACAATTTTATTTTTACAAATTATACATATATTTTACCAAATTTTAAATTCTTTCATTAATTAAACGTTCTTTTTATTTTTCTCAAATAATTTTAAAAACCGCAAATGTAAGTTTTAGTGTGTGTTTGGCATTTACCATTGTATGCATCCAAAGTTATTATAATGGAGAACAAAATTAGTCATGCGAAATAGGACATCTAGTTGTAGCAACTCAAAGTTATAATTATAGAAAATAAGCAAGCAATTTTGTGGCAGTGATACTAAAAAGAAAATTATAAAAATTAATAGTAGCATATATGTTTTAACTACAAAATGTCAAATACAATATTATATGATTTTTCACAATGTATACTAAAGAAACTAAAACAAATTATTTAGTTAACAAACATTAAAATATCAAATGTCAAATATACACGGACGTAGTCCGGATTATCATCTAATAATGAGATAATAATATTTATTCTGCACTTTTCGATTTTTTTTAAAACTTGCAATTGTGACATGTGCACATTTTTCCTTTCGGCGTAGTTACACAAGTGCCGAACGGAGAACCTTTCACACCTCCATTAAAGCAAAGTTTTTGGCATAATGAGGCACCGTTATGCTTATTACAAGTCCCCGGCGGCGTTCTGGTTGTATCTCTAACGTCACATGGATGAAGAACTGGAGGCTTTGGACGAGGTGTTGCATGAGCATTTCCTAATGCTAATTCTATGAGAAACATTTTAATTTGTTGGTTAAAAATGCATATTTCTGTTTTAATTTTATTTTACTGAGAACACATAAATTGTATATAGATTATACGTACAATTTTTACTTCTACAAATTATACATAAATTTTACCAAATTTTAAATTCTTTCATAAATTAAACATTCTTTTTATTTTTCTCAAATAATTTCGAAAACCGCAAACATAAGTTCTAGTGTGTGTTTGGCATTTACAATTAGCTAGTGAATTTTGTAAAGTTAAAAGATGTTAAAAAAAAATATGAGTCTATTGGAAAATAAACACTACTCATAAAATCAAACACAAACAATATATTGACAAAATCCACACATAGTAATGTATATATACCTGTTAAAATCATCAAGAAAAACACCATATGAATCAGAAAACCAACCGCATATATATTTTTACTCATTTTTGCTTTTGATTTTTATTTTTTTTCTTTTCTTTTTGATGAGAATGTGCATGACACAATTAGTTACCTAGTATATAAAGATTTTTTTTCTTCTAAATATAGAAAAAATAAATGTAATCCACATAAAAGACTAAAAATTTGCTGCACCACATATATTTACACAGAATTCCTTATTAAAATTATTATCAGATGCAGACATCTAAAACTATTATTATCGTTAGTTGTTCATTTCTTTAATTCTTAAACAAGGGTCGATGAGGGGTCAAGCAGAGGTGGCTTGTACAGTTGTACCACGTCAGTCTTGGTCGCGAGCTTCCCCGAGAGCTAAAACGTTTTCGCACAACACGAGGTGATTCAGCTCCTGTTAAGCCTATTGGTGTCTGGGAAGACTCCAGAGCAGGAAGGTTCCTTGCACGTGAAGGAAATGGCAGCAAAGCTTTGAGGGAGCTGGCCAAAGGAAATTCAGCTAGCATTTAGAGCGTCTGATACACAAATGATTGAGCAATTGGTGAAGCTCCTTGGCCATCAAGAGAAGCAGTTGTAGCACTCACTAAATTCGCTAGCCCGTGTAATTACTTGCACAAAGATCATTCAAGAGCAATAGTAGAAGCTGGAGGAGCTAGTAAACTTGTTGAAATATCTTACTTGGGTTGTGAGATTCGGATTCCAGCTTTAGAGCTTCTCCTCCTCATCGCATTAGATGTACCAGAGAATGATCAAGTCATCAGAGTGTTGGAATGGACATCCAAGTCATAAATTAATGTATCTATTTGTCAAGTGATGAATCTGATGTACAAAAAAGCTTCAAAAGTATGAATCCAAGGGGAACTTAAAAAGAAGGCTAGTACAAGAACATCTCCATTGTTAAATTACAATAAGAAACAAATTATTCTGTCAAACAAAAAATATACTAATCATCCTCAGGTTCCAGAGAGAAATGGAAGGCTTTTACACAACAACAACAACAACAATCTTCTAACTCCAACATGTCTCTATATCTTATACTCATATAGTTACATATAGAAATCACACCTCTATGGGTTTTATATAAGTAACATTCATATATATCTTAGAAGATCTTTCAAAGTAGACTTACACTCAGCTTGTTCCATAGTCCAATAACTCCCACCTGAACGGTTGAAACACATAGAGCACTTCCGGGCAACTCTTAAACAGAAGTGCCACACAGACGCAAACCGCAGCAATCGCCACCATTGACAACATAGCTGGTCTGTACGCTACAGACCTGCGTGTTGTCCCATACACCAGTTTATGGTCACAGAGCTTGCATGGAAGCTGGTTAATCTCCAAGGCTGAAGCCATCGGACCTGATTTTGGTTCTTTCTGCTCTCTGTCTGAGAAAGAAACTGGGATGTTGACCACAACATGATCTTCAGTTGTTGACTTTTTATTGATCTTGCGTTGAATCAAGTGGATGTATGAGAAGTGACCGCGTAAGCGTGCGTAGTCTTCTGGTGTGAAGCCTGTGCTGTCTCGAGATGTCTTCCACGCTTCAATCCCCACCTATATCAGATGCACAAAGATAAGCTTTTAGCTAAGAGAATCAAATTTCATGGCTGAAAAAAGAGGGAAAATCAAAGTCACCATTGCAGGATCTTCTGTTAGCGCATCCAACACATCTTCTGAACCGTCTTTACCGGCTGCAATATGAAGAGGTGTTAAGCCGGCTGGACCAGCAGCATCGGGTCTAAACAAGCTGTTTCTTTGTTTCTTGGGAACATATCTCAAGAGCATTTCGACCATAGGCTTAGAGTTTTTCCTCACGGCTCTGTGAAGAAGGCACAGTTCTGATAGTGTGGCATTAGAGGAGGAAGAAAATTCACCAACAGCTCCATCAAAGAACATGTTTAATAGCTTTCTGATCACAGCGCACCACTCTCGATCCATTGAGAACTCGATTAGCCACTGGAAGCGTATTAATGAGAAAACGTCTGGATTTGGGTCTGATTCCCCAAGCTTACTTCTGTGAAGAAGCCAACCGATTTCATGAATGAAATCCATAGCTTGCTTAGCAGAATCAGTTCCAGTGAACTCTAATGTGGTTTCAAGTATACGGATTTCAGAACAAACATCATCATCTTCAACAACTAAGAAAGGGAAGAAGCTGCTGCTGAGTCCGTGGTCTTCAATCTGGAATAATCATCAAGCAAGCTCTGAGTCTGATGAATAACATGTACCGGTTATCAATGATCAGAGTAAAAACAGAGAAGGTTCTCACCTCCATATATCCTCGACCACTCGTTATAGGCATATCACAAGAAAAGTTTACACACTCAACAATCTCATTATTCTCCTTGAGATCATCATTCTCCCCAATCGTCGAGTCGTGTGTTGTTTCCTGAATCAAGTATTTTCCTTCAACAGCACAAAGCAACCTGTAAAAAAGGTACAAAGACGGTTAGACATCAAAGAAGAAGAAAAAGAAGACAAGGAAGGCCAAAATTTCAAAGAAACAAAACCTTGTGCCACGTCGACGGAGATTAATGCCTTTAACTGTAAATTGAGCCTTCCCCGTTGCAGCTATAGCAAGCGGTTTAACGCTAATGATGTGGCTATAATCAAGACTTTTTAGAGGCAAGGAAGTGTCAACGACAACCTGACCTGCAACCCCGGATTGACGATATATACTTAGAAATCCAGAGAAGTATTCACAAGGTGAAAGTATTCTCGAACTAACCGTTATATACAAATGCAAGTTGGTTTTGCACCCTAACATAAATCCATCCAGTTGTCCACAAGGGATCATCAGAGAGATCTAGAAGCTTCCTTAAGCTAAAACCCAGATCGTCTAAGAGCTGCCAAACAAAAAAATAAAGAGAATGCACCTTCAGGAGTCTAGAAGTTTTAAAAAAGACAAGATGAAATGTCACAGAGGAGAGAAAGAAGTTTAGCTTACCTCTTCCCAAGCAGTTTCAGCTTGACGAAGATAGATGGTCAATACGATACAGCCAGGCCTAATGTAGCTCTCCATGTCAGTTGGACTATGCGATAACCAGTCAAGAATCTGAATATCGAGAAACTAACACATCAATTTAACTTCCAACATCACAAAGTAAGAACTTGAGAATACTAAAGCAGACCAGTACCTGTCCACGCAAGACAATAGGAAATTCATTTGGCTCTTTCCCAAATAGTTTGAACACAATCCGGCCTGTGCGCATCTGAGATGGAAGCAATAAAAATAAAAAGGTTACAGCAAATTATCAGCAGGCAAATAGATCCAGAAAATAATGGAATGGATGAGGTAAGAGATATACATACCTGAGCATCTTCACTGGAACTTGAAGGTGACTGATCAGATGCTGAATCTGAATTCCTACTTGTCTGAGGTGGACTAGACTGATGTATCCATGAAGGATAATCAAGAGAACTGGTTGCTGGATTGGTTGGAGGAGGAGATCTTTCGATATCTGTGTCATCTGAGTCTATATAAATATCATTCAAATCAAAATCATTCATTTTGACTTGTTTTTCTGATCTGGTCTCGGTAGCTGTCCCATCTTGCCGAGGTACGTTTACCGAAAGTTGCTTTAAATCCTCTTGAGGAGCTTGCTCAATTCCAAGCAAAGCCGAGTTTCCAATATTTAAGGAACCTTGAGATCCTCCTTGTAGAAGAAGTTCAACTAAGTTTTTCCCTAACTGTTCACCAGCATGGCTTACGAGGCTCTTCAGAAGATGAGACATCAAATCTTGATCACCGGTATGGTCTGCAAAGGGATAGAAATTAAGCAGCTGATACAAACTTTAAGAGTAATCAACGTAGATATCATCAGAGTAAACACCATACTATGCATATTGGAGAGTATCTTCAAGAGACTAATCAAGAGATAGTTGCTTGACTGATCATCACTAGGATTCCCGTTAGCGCCAGGTTCGGGATTTGTTTTCCTCCTACGTTTATTATGCCCAGCCAAACGTCTACGACAACTTCTCTTTCCTTCATCAAACTCCTGAAGAAGATGGAACCTGCAAGAGAGAAGATTAAAGTTGATTCATTTATTTCGGATTACTACATTTTAAGAGGCTTTTTATGAGAGAGACATACCTACTACATTGCTGACAAAAGCGCTGCAAGATACCTCCGACAATGGCACTAGTAGCCTTGGAATGCATCTCACAGACCTTATGACGTCTATGATAATCCTTAACTTTACTAAGATCAGCTTCACAGTTTTCCACCTGACAAACGGCTGCTCCGAATTTGGTCTTCTTGGCAGCATTAAGATGACAAGCATTGTCTCCAAGCTTCAAAGTAAGACCACCACCAGCATTACTGTCTCCTTGTATGGCAACAGCTCTCCTCTTCTTCTCAACTATATTAGTATTATTCCCTTCATCAGAGCAGGAGGAGGAGCTATTGGACGAGTTTCCTAAAGGGAAAAACTGACGTCCCGTAGTTTCGCTGGCGGCAGGATTCAATTGAGTAGCGAGAAAGAGATCACCATCCCATTTCCAATCATTCAAATCCCACTCCACACTTGTTTTACCTACGGACCTTAGATCCACAGCTCTAAACCCATAGAAATGTTGAGCCTCCTCACCTTCCATTCTCACAGAGATAGTTGTTTTCTCTACTCTCCAAAGAAGAAGATCAAATTCAGGGTACGGAACATAAGAAACACAACAAAAGCCAAAATTGATCTTTGTAGATCGAAAGAGTGCTTCTTTTTTTTACTTTTAAAAAAAAAAAAAAACACAAACTTTGGTCCTGATCAAACTCAATTACTCTTGCCCAGAAACCTAAAGAGGAGGAACAGAGTGACAGATCCAATTAAACCAAACACAGATGCCCATAACCCAATACCCTCTGGAAATCTCTTGATAGATTCCTAAAGCTAGCTCTTCAACGCAACAAAATAAGATAGAAACAGAGAGACCTGTTTGTTCAACACAAGAGAAAAGTAACCCCAGAATACAACCTTTGAGGAGCCCACCGGTGATGGAGATGCTATGAACAACAACAAGAAGAAGAAGATGTGAATCTGCGTTTGTAGCGTGATGGAGAAGAGTATGTATGGTAATGGTTATGCTAGTACAAAAAAAAGTTAGGGGAGAGACAAAGAGTGAGAGAGAGAGAGATAGAAAAGAGTTAGGAGATAGAGAAAAAAACCAATTTTATTTAGTACAGCTTAAAAAATAATTAATTTTAAGGAAAAACAAAATAGTGGTGGGGACCATTTATACACTGATTTTTAAATACATTATAGTTTTTTTAGTATAAAATAATAAAAAATTGTTATTTGTGTATCTGATTTTTCTTTTCCCATGTGAAGCAGTGTACTTACTAACTTACCCCACTCATGGACATGGTAGTCAATAATCACCTGTTTCGCGGAACATAATAAGGTTGGTTGCGAGTTCTTGGGAAGAAATCGAGTGTTTCCGCGACTAGTGAACAACCGCAGTAATCGCTAGTTGACAAAGAAAGTGTCGGTGTTTGTAAACGCGCTTTGACTTTGACCCCTTAGTTTTCTGATTAGGTCAACCTTTCGGTCTCCATGTGGTCATTCATTATGCTCTGGGCTTTCTTCGCCCACTCTTTTTTTTGGCCCACTTACAAAACCCACTTTCTTTTTTTTCTTTTTTTTTATAAAATAAGATTTGGTTTCTTGTTATTTTGGTTTGGTTCTTGTTTTTAACCTTGGATGGCCTCTAATAATTTAATTTAATGTGACATATTAAAAAAAAACAACGAGTTTTGTTTGTGTGAGTACAAAGAGAGACCAGTCACATGATGATAAAATTATAGAACGAAGAATCCAATGCGCCACGTCTTCCATGTTCCTCGTCTTGGTAGCTTTAGAATCTCAATGGATCTAATTTCATTCAATTATATAATCTCATTATCGTCCTTAAAGTAAATGAAACCATGCATATATGATGATGCTGGTAATTATTGGTGGTATGCGAGATAATATACATTCCTTTGATCCTTTCAAACTCAAGCCATTTATAAAAATCAAAATATAATTGAATTAGGAACCGAATAAATAGACAAATCATAAGTATGCTGTATTAAAAGGTAATTACCAACCGCAGCGGCAAAGTTCCGGCTAATAATTCCCATAATCTATCTAAAACAGAAAATATAGAAACCCAAGAAAAAGTATAGAAACGGCTAATAATCATATGGTTCGAGAAAGATATTGATTAGTGTTAAAATAATGTAGTCACTAAATTAAAAGACACCATGATTCGTCTCGAACATGCCCATATTTTGTTCACATGCACGATAACGACTCCCATATATACTCACCAAACCACCTTTCTAATTTATTTCTTTTCTTGTCTTTTTGGTACGAAAGCAAGGCGATTCGAGGAAAAAAAAAAAAGCAAGGCGATTTCAAAAGGTAACGCGTAAACATAAAATGATTTTAAAAGATAATTAACATTTGAAGTCTATTTTATTATGATTTCTACTCGTTTCCTTTCAAGTTTCAAGCTAGTATTGGTTCTTACACTTTAAAAAAGAAAAAATGCATAGAAACGTAACATAGGGTATTTGACTAGATATAATATCTACGTATTAATTACGAAGTCATAGTTAATGGTACTATATCCATAGTCATATTTAAAAGATATGGCACTAATTAGCCAAACAAAGGAAAATACTCCATATAGAAAGTGTCATTTAAGAAAATTATGATTGTAAAAAAAAAAAAAAAAAAAAAAAAAAAAAAATTATGATTGTAATTATTATATCATGTAAGACTTATCTCCAACTACCAACGGAAAAGAAAAAAAAACACCGGTTCGTAGAATGGCGGCCGGCGGCGGAATTCACGCCGTTGCTTATCAAACGAAAAATCCGGAATTTTAATTTGCATATCTTTCAATAAAGAATGAAATAAAATGACGTGGCAATCTGGTCGTTGGGTTTTTGGGTCATGTCAAATAATCCAACGGTGTTAGTGTTGACACGGTGTCAAGTGAGAGCGTTGAAAATCCAGTCAAAGTTTGGAGAGCTAATCACTCCACCAATCTCTTTTAAATGAAAATCCGCCTATAATTTCTCTCTAATTAAGCTCAAAGGATTTCTTGTCATTTGTTCTTCACTCTTATAATTCTCCACAACCTTTTCACATTCCGTTTCACTCTACTGATTCTCGTGGATCCCAAAGGTTAAACCTTTATCAATAATTGTGTCGATTAGATTAGTGACTGTCACGCTTGATTCATCAGATTTTCCGTTTTAAGCTCTTCTCTTTTGAATTCGAATTCCAATTTTGATTCTTTATAAATTCACTGAATATAGCTGCAGATTTGAAGAAATGAGTTGCTTCAGCTGTTGCGAGGATGATGATATGCATAAAACTGCTGATTATGGAGGTCATAACCCAGCCAAACACTTTCCAGGTATCAAAATTGGATCTTTCTAACCAAAAATCAAGACTTTACTTGTTTTTGTTTCCTTACTGGAGTTTTGGTTTTGGTGTGAAGGAAATGATGCAAGGCACCACCAAGCCTCTGAAACTGCACAAAAGGGTACTCCAATTGTGAAGGTGCAGCAGCCTATTGAAGTACCTATTGTCCCTTTTAGTGAACTCAAGGAAGCAACTGATGATTTTGGATCCAATTCTCTAATTGGTGAAGGCTCTTATGGCAGAGTATACTACGGAGTATTGAACAACGATCTGCCCTCAGCGATTAAAAAGTTGGACTCTAACAAACAGCCTGACAATGAATTCCTTGCCCAGGTTTTGTGGTTTTCTGTTTTCTGAGTTTAATTATGGTCACATTAATGTCTGACTTTGTGTTTAAAAACTTGGGAATATTTGACTTGCTTGTAGGTTTCCATGGTTTCTAGGCTTAAACATGATAACTTTGTTCAACTTCTTGGCTACTGTATTGACGGGAATTCACGGATACTTGCCTTTGAATTTGCCAAAAATGGATCTCTTCATGATATTCTTCATGGTACACTTTTTGCTTATAACTATTAACACACTTCTAGAGTACTCTAGACCTATTCTTGAGTTTAACAACATATTGTGTATGATTAATTCCTCAGGGAGAAAAGGTGTGAAAGGAGCACAGCCAGGTCCTGTCTTGTCGTGGTATCAACGAGTGAAAATTGCAGTTGGAGCTGCAAGAGGCCTTGAGTACTTGCATGAAAAAGCTAATCCAAACATCATTCACCGTGACATTAAATCCAGCAATGTCCTACTCTTTGAAGATGATGTTGCCAAAATTGCTGACTTTGATCTCTCTAATCAAGCTCCTGATATGGCAGCTCGCCTTCATTCCACCCGTGTTCTTGGAACTTTCGGTTACCATGCCCCTGAGTAAGTTGCTAGAATTTCTTTAGAAGACATGAATTGTTTGAGCTCTCAAGTCTCAAATGCTCTCCCTTTTTTTTCTTAACAGATATGCAATGACCGGGCAGTTAAATGCCAAGAGTGATGTCTACAGCTTTGGAGTTGTCTTACTCGAACTTCTTACAGGTCGAAAACCTGTTGATCATAGATTACCCAGAGGCCAGCAAAGTTTAGTCACATGGGTACTAATTTCTCTCTATCTATCTTTATCCTCTTACATATAGCATGATCATCGACCATATAAAATGTTACTTATGCATCAGGCTACACCTAAACTGAGCGAAGACAAGGTTAAACAATGCGTTGATGCAAGACTCGGTGGCGATTACCCTCCAAAAGCTGTTGCTAAGGTATAAAATACAAAACAAAACTTTTCATAATCTCAGATTGCATAAACGTTTTAGAATGCATTGTTCTTAACCTCAAGTGATGATGATGATTCGCAGTTAGCCGCGGTTGCTGCGTTGTGTGTGCAGTATGAAGCAGATTTTAGGCCGAATATGAGTATCGTTGTCAAAGCTCTTCAACCTTTGTTGAATGCTCGAGCCGTAGCTCCAGGCGAAGGAGTACATTAGCAACCGCTGTCTCGGCCTTACTCTTCTTACCGGAAAATTTCATTTACATATACATCAGCAGTCAAAACTTAATGTGCATAGAAATCTCTGTAATGTTTATTTTTTCCAAACATTAAATCCGTTACCCTTATTATTTGGACTCTTGTTTACTTCACAATTAACAAGAATCATCATACAAATTAAAATTATAGTTTATATGTAAATAAATTGTTCTCGTTGTTAGTAACTTAGTATGCTCATTTTATATTTGGGTCGTAACAAAAATAGGATTAGTGTCTCGGTACCAAAAATCTTTGAAGAGCAAGTCCACAGATAAAAACGCCACAATTCACTCATTATCATCCAATCAATTTTGAAAATAGTCAAAACCAAAAACAAAAAACACCCAAATTTAGAAAAACCATAGAAATCTTTTATATATACGTAACATTTCTCTTCCTTTTTCTAATCTATTCCTTTCCAATCCACGTCCAAAAAACAAAACCAAAAAAAAAAAAAGACAAAAAAAAATGAACACTCCAATAAAACTCGCCTTTCTCATTCTCTGCATTGCCCTAACCGCAACCGCATTTGTAGTCCCACCAAAACGTGACGCCGTTTCACCACACCACCAAAAAGCCGTCGATGGAATCTGCAGCGTTGTGCAAGACAAACGTCTATGTAGCATTACCCTAAGAAACGTCCCAAGCGATGATCCCGCCGTTTTGGTCCGTTACTTAGCCACTGCAGCAGAATTGTCCGTTAAAAAGGGTTTGAAATTTCTCGCCGGAATCAAACCAAAATACAAAGGAAACGCCTTCGCCACAACATGCATCACCGGCTGCGAGAAACAGCTACACAACGCCTTAGACGACTTTGCAGATTTCTGGAAAGCCGCAGGAAAAAACCTAACGAGCATGGCTGAGAATTACTTCACATGTAAGAAGAAGATGACTTCCATCTTCACTTACCATTCCACTTGTCTCGATGACATTTACGACAAGACGTTGCACAAGGTGGTCGAAGGAGGAATTGGGCTTGGGAAAAGAATGAGTGGTGAGTCTGTGGATGTGTTCGCTGGAATGGGCAAAGTCTTTAACACTTTCAACATTAAGACCAAACTTAACCAGAAAGATACCGACACGTTGCTCCCACCACCTTTGTCCTTTTACTACTATTGATTTTATTTATCAATATATATTATATATCATAAAAAAAAAAATGTACTGCTTCGGTCGATGGTGATGAATAATTTGCATCGATTGGGTTTTTCAGATATTTTGGGGATCTTGTAACCAAAGGTTCCTTTTGATGTATGTTTGTAATTAATATGTTATGGATTATAATCATGTATGGACCTCGTGATTGGAAAGGATATGGAATAATGTGATTATCCAATAATAAAAACGTTATTAATAACGTATTTGGTTATATGTATTTTATGTGTATACACTTTTACTCATATTTGCGTTAGTTTTCTTTCTTCATTGATGAACCACATTCTTACGTAAATTCTGAAATCAATGGGTACATACATGGGACATACATTGTTTTAAAACACCAAAAACCAACGCAATTTGATTCCCCGTAATCCGTCATTATTAGACCATGTACATAGCAGATTTTTAATGGGTATCAGAAGCCCAAAAACATTAAATTAATAGGTAAAACAACTGATTTGGGCTTGAGCAGTATCACTGAAGTGATACTCTTGATACCAGTCTCTGATGACGTGGCGGCTCGGGATTTGTCGGGAGAAACACGTTTTTGTGGGAAAAGAGAGAAAAAAAAAAATTCATTCTTCGTTTTCGCATTCTTCTCTCCTCCTTTATCATCATGTTTTTTTCAGTTTTTTTAAAATTTTATGTTTTATTTTGCTTAAGTATATTCTACGTTTTTTTAATTGTAATATTACCTTTTGTAATCATATGTTTTAATATATTAATTTTTGATTTTGCAAATTTTTTTTTTTATGATACTTAAACCGGTCTCACAAATGCAAACATATTTAGTAGGAGTATCACAAAAAATCTCAAACAATAAACAAACATTATAAATAATACTAAAAAATTCTTAATGATACTATATGAGTATCACCCATATGCATGTTCTTAGTGACAAACAAATTAAGTTTAAACCATTGCTAATTAATTCCATATGGTTTAACGAACTTTTTACCATACATCATCCTACTCAGTCTAAGATCAATACCATTTCGTCGCTGTACTATACTTTTGTGGATACAATCTGTTTTGTTTGTAGTATATACCCTTTATGTTTAGTGGGCAAAAAATGTAGTTATTAAAAAAAAAATGTAGTTATTATAAGTACTTTTTGGTTTTATTTACCAAACATGCTACTGATCGCTGATCAGCCGAAGATAAATACCATTCTGTCGCTAATTTATATATTTTGTTTGTTGCTACAAGTCTGTTTTCTTTCTCGTAGTGATGATTTACTCTATCTTTTTGGTTTAATGTAAAGATGTGATGATTTACTCTTACTATTGATTTTTTTTTCACTATGAAAAGATGTAGATTTAGATATTTAAAAAAAAGAAAATCAATTAAAAAGCAACTTAGAAGTTTTATCTTTTGTGGGTCGCATATTATAATACTTATACTTATATATTACGTTCCGAGGGATAAAAATGTAAAAAGAATGCTTCTCGTTAATTAATCAAACTGCGGTAGCTTCGTTTATATACATAGCATTTTGCAATAAATCAACACTACGGGATGGTTTTTTTCTTTCTCGTACGGGATGGTTTTTATTTGTTGGTGCATACGTGAAGTCAAAGTATAATTAAATTGTATGACAAATTAAACTGGTATGGTTTAACTATAGTAGAGCTCTCTTTTTTTTTTTTTTAAGAAGTAAAGAGTTAGTTTTAAAGAAGTTTTCTGAATATTTATAATTTAGGTATAATCTGGTTTATTCATATCCGATACTGCATGCAGACCAGTTAACCAATGGAATGAAGGTGAAAAGAGCATGCTTTAATGTTTTGACCGATTCGTATATACATAGTCCAGCTATGACATGACTAATTTTAGAAGGATTTTTTGTAACTCGGTTTCATACAAGTTTGGTTTGTTTGGTCCGAATTGACATAGTTTTTAACTACGGATTAAAAAAAAAAAATTACAGCGATTATCACTTATAAATTATAAATCTCTCTTTATTTTATTTTAGTAGTCGATCAAGCCGCCACACCTTCTAATCAGGGGACGAACGCCATATTTATCTTGCGGTGACCAATTTTAATCAACAACTAAGCAATTACAAAAACAAATCTGTAAAGTTATTATAGCTTTTTTTGACCAAATATTCTCAGCCATTCGTCGACCGCACATCTCTCCCTCTCCATGCAAAATCCATACACGTTCCTAATTTTAGAAACCAACAAGCTTCTATATAAACCTCAAGCATCCATCACAATAGATACTGGCCCAAGTCATTCAACAACTTGGGCTTTTATCTAATAAAGCCCCTCCCTCTCCGATTAACCATTAAATAAAACCGGAGGGAGAGCAAAAAAATAAAAACAAAAATATACAAAAACAAAAAACAAAATCTAAAAAAATGATTGGAAAAGTTGTGGTCTCGGTGGCCTCCATCCTCCTAATAGTCGGAGTTGCCATAGGAGTCGTTGCCTTCATAAACAAAAATGGTGATGCTAATCTGTCTCCCCAAATGAAAGCTGTTCGAGGAATTTGCGAGGCGACTTCCGACAAAGCCTCATGTGTCAAAACTCTCGAGCCGGTCAAGAGCGATGACCCAAACAAGCTAATCAAGGCTTTCATGCTCGCTACCAGAGATGCTATAACCCAATCATCAAACTTCACGGGTAAAACCGAAGGAAACCTGGGTTCGGGCATCTCGCCAAACAACAAAGCCGTTCTTGATTACTGCAAGAAAGTTTTCATGTACGCGCTTGAGGATCTCAGCACCATTGTTGAGGAAATGGGTGAAGATCTTAACCAGATCGGGAGCAAAATCGACCAGCTTAAACAATGGTTAACTGGTGTTTACAATTACCAAACTGATTGTCTTGACGATATCGAAGAAGATGATTTAAGAAAGACTATTGGAGAGGGCATTGCAAGCTCCAAGATTCTCACTAGCAACGCTATTGACATCTTCCACACTGTTGTTAGCGCCATGGCCAAGCTTAACCTGAAGGTAGAAGACTTCAAGAACATGACAGGCGGAATCTTCGCTCCTTCAGACAAAGGAGCAGCTCCTGTCAACAAAGGAACCCCTCCTGTTGCTGATGAATCTCCCGTGGCCGACCCAGATGGTCCTGCTCGTCGTCTTCTTGAAGACATTGACGAGACCGGAATCCCAACATGGGTTTCAGGTGCTGACAGGAAGCTCATGGCTAAGGCTGGACGTGGCGGTAACGGCGGTGCTGCTAGGATCAGAGCAACCTTTGTGGTGGCTAAGGACGGAAGTGGACAGTTTAAGACGGTTCAACAAGCCGTTAATGCTTGTCCTGAGAAAAACCCAGGCCGATGCATCATCCACATCAAGGCTGGTATCTACAGAGAGCAAGTAATCATCCCCAAGAAGAAGAACAACATCTTCATGTTCGGAGATGGTGCAAGAAAGACCGTCATTTCTTACAACAGAAGTGTTAAACTCAGCCCTGGAACCACCACTTCCCTTAGTGGCACAGTTCGTAAGTCTCACCAAGCCCTAATTCACTAGTTATTGGTTACAAATATATTTTTTCTACATAGCTCATGTTATATATTATTACGCAGAGGTTGAGTCCGAAGGATTCATGGCAAAATGGATCGGATTCAAGAACACCGCCGGTCCAATGGGACACCAAGCCGTGGCTATCAGAGTGAACGGAGACCGTGCTGTGATCTTCAACTGCAGATTTGACGGTTACCAAGACACCTTGTACGTGAACAATGGTCGTCAGTTCTACAGAAACATTGTCGTCTCAGGAACAGTCGACTTCATCTTCGGCAAATCCGCAACCGTGATCCAAAACTCACTCATTGTTGTCCGTAAAGGAAACAAGGGACAATTCAACACGGTCACAGCCGATGGAAACGAAAAGGGTTTAGCGATGAAAATCGGTATCGTCCTCCAAAACTGTCGCATCGTTCCCGACAAGAAACTAGCGGCAGAGAGATTGACCGTGGAGTCATACTTGGGAAGGCCATGGAAGAAATTCTCGACCACCGTGATTATCAACACCGAGATGGGAGATTTGATCAGACCAGAAGGTTGGAAGATTTGGGATGGGGAAAGTTTCCACAAGTCATGTAGGTACGTTGAGTACAACAACCGTGGACCAGGAGCTATCACTAACCGAAGAGTTAACTGGGTTAAGATCGCCAGGTCTGCAGCTGAGGTCAATGACTTCACTGTTGCTAACTGGTTAGGTCCTATTAACTGGATTCAAGAAGCCAATGTTCCTGTCACGCTTGGATTATAAAGCGTATAAATCAAACCAAATAAAATAAAAAGAAGAGTAGTACGTGCTCATGTAAAAGGTGAAAATACAACGTCGTTTTCGGTAGGGTAATATGCGCGGGGAGATGAAGTTGTAAGATTTGCTTTTTGTTTTGTCTCACGTATGAAAGATGAGGAAAAAAAAAACTGAAATTTATGTTGTTTGATTTTTGTTTCTATGTTTTGGAATATGATAATTTATCCGCTGTGTTGTACCTATGTTTAAGAATCTTTTAAAAATATTATAATTTATCTAATTTATTTTACGTTGTTGTCAATTCTCTAATTTACTGAAATTATTATGGACATTCATATAACTTGCCCGATATTTCTCCATTTTGGGTTTTACTACGAGACAGACTGACAGAGGAACATGGAACAATCGTGTCTTCTTTTCTAACTCAATCATGTCTTTCTGTATTTTATTTTGCATACAAATGGATAACAGTTGCGATCAATTTCCAATTTTCTGGAATCCAAAATATATTAAAAAAAGGAAACAGTTAAAATATACGCACGAGACTAATGCTATTTTACATATTTCCAAAGATTCTAATCTTCTTCCAACGGGTATTTATAACGGCTAGTTTATAATCCTCTAAGACGTAAAATTTCCTTTCTCTTCTTAGACGTAGTCATCTGATTCTGTCTCGATAGATAGATCCATATCTCTTTCTCATGAATCCTCCCTGTCTTTTATTTTTTCTTCTTCTCTTCATCTCCAGTTTTATATAGCTCTTCGAACAAAAACGAATTGCAGAGAAACCTAAGAACGACACGGAGATTTTGATCTCCGATTCCCAAATCCGATTTTGATTTCTCGATCAGATCAACAAGCTCTATAGAAGACAAGTAGAGTTTCTTCTCGATACTCTTCGGATAGCCTCGTCGGATCAGGAGAAGGAGATTTATGTCAAGCGATTACAACTGATCCACATGTAAATTTCCTTACCCTTTCGTTTAATATTCACATCAGTAAACCTCGATCGTAAAGATTAATAATACATACCTAGAAAGGTGAAATATTTGCATCCTATTTCTCCTCTATTTATACAATTCCTTGCTTCACAAGCCAACGTTTTAATTGATTTGTTAGGCGATAACTTTACATAAACCCTAGAAAAGTTCTGCTTTGTCTTCTATTTGCGTTTTAACTGATTTGCGCATTGGACAACTTTACATAATTGACCAGTACTGTTCGATTTTTTTAGTTTTTGCAGAGTGTCGGTGATGAATTCCTCAGTCTGCATTGGTACACCTCGCTCTTCGTTGGAATCATTTAATTTTCCTAGTGATGGTATGTATGTCTTCATCTCTATATTTTAACATTTCTTTTGCTTACATAAGTTTTCTTTTGTTTTTTTACGGATTTTAAAAAAAACTAATAACTTTTCATTCAAGTCTTTGATATTTTTTTGTTTATTAGAGTTTTAAATAATAAAAATTTAGATAATAAATTTGCAATACGATGTAAAAACTACCCGGATTTTGGATCTCTTCATTTGACATAATCAGTTGATCATTAAAGATTTCACAAATTTAATTTATTTCCAATGTCGTCATATAGATTTATCATACAAGTTCTAATTTTTTTTTTCAAGGATTTTAAAAGTTCTTTTGTTTTAAAATTTTGATTCAAGTTTTTGTTTTACAGATTACTGTATTTATTTAACTTTTCAATTTTTAGAATTTTAAGTAATAGAAACTTAGGTAATAAATTTGCAATACGATGTAAAAACTAACCGGATATGGAATCATGTCATTTGATATAGAATCAATTGATAATTAGAGGTTTTCACAAACTTAATCTATATATAATAGCAATCTAATAAATACCATTTGCACATCTGAACGGTTGCGTCTTTTTATCGTAACTTTTCGTTTAAATCGGTTATTTTTTACGGTTATTTTGGTTGCGTCTTTTTATCGTAATTTTCGTTTTAGTCGGTTATTTTTTTACGGCTAAATACCATTTGCACATCTGAACGGTTGCGTCTTTTAATCGTAACTTTTCGTTTAAATCGGTTATTTTTTTACGGTTATTTTGGTTGCGTCTTTTTATCGTAATTTTCGTTTAATCGGTTATTTTTTACGGCTATGTCGTTTCCAATAAATACCATTTGTACATCTAAACGGTTGTGTCTTTTTATTGCAATCTTTCGTTTAAATATTTATGGTTGTTTTTTCAGTTATTTTTGTACGGTTGTTTTATTGAATTTTTTTTTTACGTAAACCAATAAACTACATATAAAATTGGTTTATTTCATAGTTTACATATGGATATATTTTTAATTTTTAAACTAAAATTTATATTTTACGGGTATGTTTTTTAGAAAATTGCAATCCGAATATCTTCTGCTGTTGCTTCTTTTTATTGTACCTCTTCATAAACAGTTGCAACCTTTTATTTGAATTATTGCAATATTTAGTTTATTTCACGAACAATTGAAACCTTTAGTTTATATCACTAACAATTGTAACCTTTGATTTATATATTTAGTTTATTTCACGAACGATTGCAACATTTGATTTATATATATTTTTTTGTATTTCACGAAAAATTGCAACCTTTGGTTTATTTTACAAATTGCTATAACATCTAATTATCTACCGTCGCGTCTCTCGGTATAATTTTCATAAACTAATATTTTTAATTTTTAATTACCAAAATGCATTTAAATGAGATTGTAATCGTTTAATTGAACCGTTGAAACATTTGGTTTATTTGACCAATCATTGCAATTTTTGGTTTTGTTTTACAAACCATTGTAATCTTTAGTTTATTTGACGAACTTGACGAACCGCTACAACTTTTGATATATCGCAACATTTCATTTACTTCTTTTTAAACTAAAAAAATTAGTTTACGTTATGTTTTTTGAGAAAGTTGCAATCCGAGTAAATATTTTTTACGGTTGCATCTTTTTATCGTAATTTTTCATAAAATGATTGCAGCCGTTTAGTTGAACCATTGCAACATTTAGTTTATTTCACGAAAAATTGCAACTTTAAGTTTATTTTATAAATCGTTATAACATTTAATCATCTACCATCGTTATTATTAATTTTTGTTTGATATTTTTTTTTAACGATTTTTGAAATATTTTACCCCGCGACATCGCGGGGGTCCGGAGTCCTAGTATATTTAATTACTTACCAAAAAAAAACTTAATATATTTAATTTGCAACGCTATGTAGATTTATTACACAAATTCCTTATTTAGAATTTTAAATAATAAAAAATTAGATAATAAATAAGAAAAATTAACCAGATTTGGATCATTTCATCTAACCTTGTTAATAGTAATGACTATTATAGAAAGTTAATCCCAAATTCCATATATATGGACGTAAGATTAAAATAACGTAAATACCCTTATTAAGATTTGGAACTGCAAATTTACGTTCGTCATCCTTTTTTAAGATCGACATCACGAGCTCCAGCGAAAGTTAAATAAAGCTTTTTGACCAAATATTCTCAGCCATTCGTTGACCCACATCTATCCCTCTCCATGCAAAATCCATGCAAGTTACTAATTTTAGAACCCAAAAAGCTTCTATATAAACCTCAAGCATCCATCACAATAGATACTGGCCCAAGTCATTCAACAATTTGGCTTTAATCTAATAAAGCCCCTCCCTCTCCGATTGACCTTTAGATAAAACCGGAGGGATCGGAGAGAAAAAAAGAACCAAAAATATTCAAAAAACAAATAAAAATCTAAAAAAATGATTGGAAAAGTGGTTGTCTCGGTGGCCTCCATCCTCTTAATAGTCGGAGTAGCCATAGGAGTCGTTGCCTTCATAAACAAAAATGGTGATGCTAATCTGTCTCCGCAAATGAAAGCGGTTCAAGGAATTTGCCAGTCGACTTCCGACAAAGCCTCATGTGTCAAAACTCTCGAGCCGGTCAAGAGCGATGACCCAAACAAGCTGATCAAGGCTTTCATGCTCGCTACAAAAGACGCATTAACCAAATCGTCTAACTTCACGGGTCAAACCGAAGTAAACATGGGCTCGAGCATCTCGCCGAACAACAAAGCCGTTCTTGATTACTGCAAGAGAGTTTTCATGTACGCTCTTGAGGATCTCGCTACCATTATTCAAGAAATGGGTGAAGATCTTAACCAGATCGGGAGCAAAATCGACCAGCTCAAACAATGGTTAATCGGTGTTTACAATTACCAAACTGATTGTCTTGACGATATCGAAGAAGATGATTTAAGAAAGACGATTGGTGAGGGCATTGCAGACTCCAAGATTCTCACTACCAACGCTATTGACATCTTCCACAATGTCGTTAGCGCCATGGCCAAGCTTAACAACAAGGTAGAAGACTTCAAGAACATGACAGGCGGAATCCCCACTCCCGACAACAAAGGAGCCCCTCCTGTTGTTGATGAATCTCCCGTGGCCGATCCAGATGGTCCTGCTCGTCGTCTTCTTGAAGACATTGACGAGACTGGAATCCCAACATGGGTTACAGGTGCTGACAGGAAGCTCATGGCTAGGGCTAGACGTGGCCGTAGAGGCGGCCGCAGAGGCGGTAGGATCAGAGCGACCTTTGTGGTGGCTAAGGACGGAAGCGGACAGTTTAAGACGGTTCAACAAGCCGTTGATGCTTGTCCTGAGAATAACCCAGGCCGATGCATCATCTACATCAAGGCTGGTATCTACAGAGAGCAAGTAATCATCCCTAAGAAGAAGAACAACATCTTCATGTTTGGAGATGGTGCAAGAAAGACAGTCATTTCTTACAACAGAAGTGTTGCTCTCAGCCGTGGAACCACCACATCCCTTAGTGCCACAGTTCGTAAGTCTCATCAAACCCAAATTCACTAGTTAGGTTACACATATATATTTTTCTCTACATAATTCATGTTTTCGATATATATTGTGCAGAGGTTGAATCGGAAGGATTCATGGCGAAATGGATGGGATTCAAGAACACCGCCGGTCCAATGGGACACCAAGCCGCGGCTATCCGAGTGAACGGAGACCGGGCCGTGATCTTCAACTGCAGATTCGACGGTTACCAAGACACCTTGTACGTGAACAACGGTCGTCAGTTCTACAGAAACTGTGTCGTCTCGGGAACAGTCGACTTCATCTTCGGCAAATCCGCAACCGTGATCCAAAACACACTAATTGTTGTCCGTAAAGGAAGCAAGGGACAATACAACACGGTCACAGCCGATGGAAACGAACTCGGCTTAGGGATGAAAATTGGTATCGTCCTCCAAAACTGCCGCATCGTTCCCGACAGGAAACTAACGCCAGAGAGATTTGCCGTGGCGACATACTTGGGAAGGCCGTGGAAGAAATTCTCGACCACCGTGATAATGAGCACCGAGATGGGAGATTTGATTAGACCAGAAGGTTGGAGGATTTGGGATGGGGAAAACAACCACATGTCATGTAGGTACGTTGAGTACAACAACCGTGGACCAGGAGCATTCACTAACAGAAGAGTTAACTGGGCTAAGGTCGCTAGGTCTGCAGGTGAGGTCAATGGCTTCACTGTTGCTAACTGGTTAGGTCCTATTTACTGGATTCAACAAGCCAATGTTCCTGTCACAATTGGTTTATATAAACTGTATAAATAAAATAAAATAAAATAAAGGGTTTTGTGCAATTTTTTTTTTATCAAACTCGCTATTTTTTGCAACTTAACATTCAACCTACCGAAAATTCAGATTAATCATATAAAGTTTAAAAAATATGCTTTTGCTACTACCAAATTTATAAAATTTTGACAAATAATATGTCAAATCGAAGCCCTCGCGAAGTGAAGTTCAACTCTACTTTTATAATTTTAAAAATCTAATATATGTGACCGTGAATACGAAAATTAACAGTCGTTACCACTTAGTCCCGAAATTGTAAGATTTATTTTCCGTTTGTCTCACTTATGAAAGATGAGGAAAAAAATAAAAAATTGATGTTGTTTGATTTTTATTTCTATTTTTATGTTTTGGAATATGAAATTTATCAGCTGTGTTGTACCTTTGTTTAATAATCGTTTTAAATTATATAATTTATCTAATTTGTTTTCTATTGTTGTTAATTCTCTAATTTGTTGAATTACTATGGACATGCATACGATATATATATAGTAATGACTATTTTAGGGAAGTTAATATATGGAGAAGGAAATGACGAAAATACCCTTATTAAGATTTGGAACTGCAAATTTACCAAAACCCTCGTTTTATCTTCTCTCGACGGCGACGAGAGAAACCGCCGTCACGAGCTCCGGCAAAAGTTCTTTCATCTTCACCGTTCGGTCTGAAACTTAACCAGACAGAATTCGAAAACTTGTGCTAAAAAACATGAGGAGGTTGATTCGGGCAAATTTCTTGAGCAATCTGATTCGATATTGCTCTAGAGGTACGCATTCAGACGATCGTAGCCTACGATCGTCGAAGATGATTCGTCTGTACACCACCGGTACGTTTATATGATCTGGATCACTTAGTATCAATCCGTTTAAGAGGCTTGTTAGTTTAGTATTTGATTGGATTGGGATGTGTAATGGCAGGAATGGAACCTCAGTTGTCTCCAGATCTTATTAAGATAATGGATCAGAGGCTATCGGCGATAGAGCACCGAAATGCTCTTCTTCAGAAGCTTATCAACCAGGTAAACCAAAGATTAAGCTCATTCTTGTATTAAGCTTTCCTTTTGGTAGTTGATTTTTGACATGATCGATAAACTGTGTTTTCCGTTGTTTGAAGACAGCCTGAGTACTCACCAGAAGAGTTTTCAAGAGCTAATAAGGAACTTCGGAAGCTGAGAGATTCAATGTTTCTCATCAATGATTTGAGGGCCAAACAAAAGGTAGTGAATTTGCTTTTACAGTCTTAATCTGTTCCAAAGATCATCATTGATTAGGTTTAATTTCTTTTGGCAGGAGATTGATGGACTGAAATCTCTGGTGTCGGAAAGTTCGGATGATAGGGACATGCTTGATATGGCTGTTAGTGAATTAGACGAGGCGGTGGAAGAAGAAAAAAGACTTCAAACTTTGCTGCTTAAGGCTTTGCTTCCTAAAGATGAAGCTGATGAGAGGGATTGCATTTTGGAGGTGAGAGCAGGTACACTTGTGAACTAATGGTTCTTAAACACCGACATTATCCATGAATTTATAGAAGCTGTCTGTAGTTTTTTTCATTTTGACAACTGAATGTTTTGGTTAGGTACTGGTGGTGAAGAGGCTTCTTTGTTTGCCATGGACATTTTCAGAATGTAAGTCCATCCACATACTGCAGGTAGAAGCAAGTATACTTCTTTGTACTTGAACTTTAATTATTTTTTATCCGGTTTTGGAATATCGATAGGTACGAAAGGTATTCACAGAAGAAAGGTTGGAAATTTGATATTGTAGACATCACCGAGTCGGATATGAAAGGATATAAAGTAAGTAACTTTTGATCTTCCTTATGTGAATATTAGTATTCCAATATTGCTCTGTTCTACTGAAGCTAAGATCTTGAATGTAATTGCCAGGAAGCCAGTGCTGCAATTTGTGGAGCCAGTGTCTACGGAAAACTAAAGTTCGAGAGTGGAATTCACAGGGTTCAGGTACGTTATAATATATGAATCACATTCTGATTTTCTTGACTAGTCATACAATATCAAATAATCACACTTGAACATCTTTGCACAGCGTATTCCTATCACAGAGAAATCTGGACGAATTCACACCAGCGCTATATCTGTTGCCATCCTTCCCCAGGCTGATGAGGTACCAACCAAAGTTTCTCCAATCTTATTTTTGATAATTTTATCTTACAAACGTACATTTTCTTCTATTATCTTTCTTATGGGTTAATCTTACGAACGTATATACTTTTTGATCATCTGTCTTACTGGTGGCTACTTACAGGTAGATGTTCAGCTAAGGAATGAAGATTTGAGGATTGATACTTATAGGTCTGGTGGCTCAGGCGGTCAACACGCCAACACAACAAACAGCGCAGTCCGAATAATCCATCTTCCAACGGGGATGATGGTCTCAATCCAAGATGAAAGGTCACAACATATGGTACTGAACATTTGTTTCACCCACTACGCTTTACTCCCTTAATCTTACACATCCTACTGAAAATTTTATTATCTTTGTAACAGAACAGAGCCAAAGCACTTAAAGTACTCTGTGCAAGGCTTTATGAAATCGAAAGGTTGAGAATACAGAGTAGTCGATCAAAGCTACGGTCAGATCAGGTACATATCAAATCAACAATATTTTTCTTATGTTTTCAGTCAATCTTACATAATTTTATTTTCTAGCTTATCAATGTCTAAATCCCATGAACAGATTGGCAGCGGAGACCGATCTGGACGAATCCGTACATATAATTTTCCACAAGGGCGAGTGACGGATCACCGTGTGGGAATCACTCTCCATGCCATTGAAGATATGATGCAAGGAGAGATTCTGGACTCCTTCATTGATGCCCTTCTCTTACGCCAAGAAATGGACGCCATTGCTTCTTTCAGCTCTACTTCATGAATGACAGAGAGGTAGACCAAACCCAAAAACCCTTAGCTTGTCGTCAGCTGTCACAAACGTTAGCAGTAGTAATAAAATCCATTGAAATTAAAGGAGAGAAAGAAATAGAGAGAGAGAGAAAAGAGGGAGCCAGGGAAGAGGCAGTGCATGGGTAGAGACAAAACAGAGTCGTTTAATGTTTTAGTAAACTCAATCCATGCTCTGCTTGTTCCCTGTCTCTCTCTATGATTACCACTTCTTTCATTGCAATACCAATCTAACCTTTGAAATTGGCCAGTTCCTTGAGTTTCTTTGTGTTTGTGCTATGTCTTAGGGTTTAAATAGATTTTGGAATCGTGTTTCTGTACGCCTTTTGTGATGTACTACACCAGAATTTACCAAAAATATTTGTACTCCCTTGTTTTGCAAAGTCTTGTACTGCGATCTGGCTGAAGCGTACATCGTTAATTATTCCCATTCTATTGCTAACCCTCTACTTTAGCTGGAGGGTTCTGGTTTGTACGACTTTGTGTGTTTTTTTATTGGTAAATCGGAAGGTAGAGAAATAATGAAGCTACCACGTGGTAGGACCCAAAGCACATCGCAAGTACACTTTTTCTTGTTTTGTTTTTTTTTTGCTTGATGGTTATATTAGTACACACAATTCTCTTTCCAGTACCGGTACTACACAGCCTCTCGGAATTTGTTTGGTTTACTTTGAAACAAAAACTTTGGATTGGTTCAGTTTTGGTTGAAAAATTGATAAAATAATCAAGTAATAAGAACATCGAAATCAGAGAGATTTAAGTAATAAGAACATCGAAATCAGAGAGATCCCATTCTGCAATTGCGTCATCTTCTTTGTAAATCTCCGTACCAACATCAACCGATGTCCAAATCCTCCTCGCCGGAATCGTACCGGGATCCTACAACATAACCAAATCAAAACCCAAACCGGAAAAATCAAAAGAAACACCAAGAAGAAGACCAACCGGTTCAACGAATCAATCAATCACCTGGTAGAAGTAAAGCCTACTAGACAAGCCACCAACATCCAGCTCCCAAGTTCTCGGGTCACCCACCCAACCATCACCCAACCGGGTCGGATACCCATATTCACCCCAAACTGGGTGAGGCAAAAGCTGAAGAATCTCCTGAGCTTGTGGGTTACTAAAAGCATCACAAGTCCCCACCGGAAGCTCTAGATGCTCGCCGTTTCCCGGCGCACAGTAAACGTGGTAAGCCTCGTAAGGGAAGCTCCGGTGGTCCGTACGGTGAACTCTGGTGCCGTTTCGAAACGTGTGGTACGGTGGACAGTTGTGGAGACTCTTTGGGTTGCACCAAAGTGCAGTTTCAGGGTTTATGATCATCTCCGAGTAACGAGTTACGTCGGTGGTTACGTCACCGTCGCAGGGCTCGCCGTTGTTCTTCCAGCAGCTTCCGATGTCGAGAAGATAAAATTGACTCTTAGGTCCTCCTCCTTGTTTTATGTTTAGTGTCAGTCTCACTTTGAAGTTTGGTGACTCCGGAAGCTAAAACAAAAACACAACACATTTCAATATTTGGCCTTCAATATTCATCACAAATATCATTTCTTTTTGAGAAATTTTAGACAAATACTACTAATTCTTTATTTGTAGATTAGAGATTTTTTCTAGACAAGAAAAAAAAAAACTTTTCAAAAAGGTTTAAACTAAAGTTAGTGTTACTTACTGTATTGAGCATTCCTCTAGTGTCATAATGGTATCCACCAGAGAATCCTTTAGTGGCATCAGCTCTGAGGTAAAGCATAAGCCATGGGTACTTAGCTGAAGTCTTAAGCTTATGTTTAAATACCCAACCACCAACACCAACTCTCTTCTCCCACACAACCTCGTAATAACTTATCCCATCCAACCCATTTCCCAATGCTGCATCCAGATCGTACGTACCATTGAACCATCCCTTCATGGTCTGACCATCTCTCAGAAGCTCGGTCTTTCCGTGGTTCAGCGACGGTTGGTTCATACAACCGCTGCCGAAACAGGGGAATAATCCGGGTTGATTGAAAGGTGGGTTTTTTTTGCCGTTTTTAGGGCAAAGACCAGATTTTGTGTCGTAGTTTCCATTTTTGAGCATTACCATCCAGAAACTCCACGGGTTTGCTTTGTCTGAGACTTGACAGAGAGATCCTAGATAGAGTTCTTTCTCGACCGCGTAAAGGTCAGGGTTATGCAATGCTGATTCTGATATGATTCCTGGTTTAGGCTTCCCTATCCCTAGCTCGTTGTCCGAGTCTGATACCTTGTGCACCAAGGAAGAACTACCTGTCAAAAATCATAGTTAGAAACAGAGAAAACAGAGGAGGAACAAGAAGAAGAAAAAGAAGCTTACTTCTTGTGTTGTTTGACTGGCTTTTTCTGTATGCTTTAATGTATTTAGATGAAACATCGAAGCAATCAGCGGCTCGAGGACTACCCATGTGAGGAGCTTCAAAGCCAACCTCATTGCAAAAGTTCCAAGCTTCAAACGCCACTCTGAGACCGTCTCTCTTCATCCCAGGATCTCCAACCGCTGATCCATCGTCTCCATGAACCAGGAGAAGCAAGTTTATCACGGCCAGGATTGGAGCCAATTGCTTCATTTGTTTTTTTTTCCTCTGTTTCTGCATTTAGTTTCCTTGTTTTTTTTTTGGTTAATCTATTTAAGCTTTTTTGTGTGGACTGTAGTGGGAGTTGGTAATGATTCACTCTGTATGTAATAAATGCTTCCAAAAGTCAAAGAAGCTGTTACTCTTCTTAGTGGCGATTATTGAGGGAGTAACCATGACTTGCTCTTTTCGATCTAGATCAAAGCAGTACATGGATCATAATACATTCTAAATATGCATTTGCGTTCAGAGTGATTATATCTTAAACCAGCTGAAAACGATTCCTAAAATGTTTACATGTAACAATACCTAGACTGAGACACAGGACTATAATCATAAAAACTATAGGAGGGTTAAACCAAGGTGAAACCCTGATGGAGATTAAACCGAAAATAACTGGTGTTTTGATTTGTAAATGCAACAATGGTATGATTGCACTCTAGAGAGCAACAAAACATGTTACAGTTTCAAACTTTTTCTTCTCAATTCAAAACACAAAAGTTGTGTGTCACATTAGTGCATTCTGTTATGTCATTAGGCCCATGGGCTAGTGGTTTTGTCAGAGGGATATATAAAAGTTTGTACTTTGTAGGTTGGGTTTCAAAATTCAAAATCCATAGATTCGGGTTCTCGAGCCGGGTCAAAATTAGGCGTGTGATTTACGCCGGGAATTTTTAGTTTCAAACATGTAGGGTAAGGATTTGGGTCTATTTGACACGTGATACGATTCTCCAAAAGGTTTTAGTGGGAATCGAACGCTTAACTTTTATTTCTTCCCCGGAAAAAGGTCCACGCCTACTGAAAAAATGTCAATTTCTAGTTGGACTGTAATAAAGATAATCAAGTGAATTAGCAAATCCAATACTATAATTTAGTGTCATTCAAAAGATATTTAAAATGAATAGAAGTTAAATATTTCTGTCCCAAAAAACAAAAAAAAATACATTAAAAAAAAAAAAAGCAAGTCCAAACATCATCGAAAAATCTGATTAGCGCCTCACACGATTTATTAATGTGTAGTCACTCTCGCATCAATATGTTTGGAATAATATTGCAAGTAGTAGTTTGTTTTTCTTAGAAAAGTAGTATTTGATAACTTATTCCCCAAGTAGTAATTCTTGCCAGAAAAGTATTTGACAAAAGATATACGTGGGTTGGTGATAAATACTGAAGGATCATTTATGTCAGGAATGACGTCAGGATCGTTATTGGTTAAAGACTTTAGATAAGATTCATTGATTCTGAAAAAAGGCACAGAAGAAGTAATGCGAGACCATTCCTTCCCTGCCTCCCTGGAAGCAAGAAAGGTCCCTTTTTCTGTAGTTTTGACTTTTCTTTTATTTCCTTTTGAATCGACAATTCAAGTTTTGACTTGTTTCTTGCTCGTAAAGTAATAACTCAGCTTCACGTGGTTCCAACCTAGAATGGTTGTGCAAAGATATGAATATGATCTGATCATAAAAATATAATACTATAATGCTTAACTACAAAATAAACTAATGACAAAATCGATTTTTGTTTTGTTTAACGCAAAAGCGCATATGCTTTTACATCCGTTGGCAAAACACAATTATGATAACAAAGATTGCTAGTGAGAAATGGGATTTTGCACTTGTCAATTTGTCCATCCATAGTCACAGTGCCAACGAGAAAGTCAACTAAAGCGTTGGAAGAAAATCGCGTTTTTGGTTTTTGATGTGTACATATATTATTATATGAAACGATGATTATGACATATGGAGGCTGCTAATAACATAGCTAACTAGCTTTAAGAGATCAAAATTTATTGTATAAATGAATGATTCACGAGATTATACAAATTATGTGGTCCTTCCGTATCGAAACCTTATTTTAAAATAATAGAGTTGTAGTTGAACAAAACAGCTAGACTACTCGTTAATCGCTGTGATCAATTCGTTCTTTATATTTTGTTTATGCTATAATTAATCATCTTGGTCAGCATTAGACAACAAAAACTATCTTTCTTCTTACCTATTATATTTTATTACATTCATAAAAGGTATAATCACAAGGCCATATTTATTACTACGCCAATTGTGGTATGGTCCAATTTAACTTTAAGAAAAAAAGACTATATTTTTTCACAAAATTTACTAGTAATATCCTGACATCCATTAACTCTTTCTCTTCAACACATCGCGGCTTGTTCGTCAAGAAATAAACAGAGTATATATAGAACTCACATGAGTCCTTCCAAACTTCACTTACAATTATATAAATATATTAGTACATATATTTAAGCAGAGAGAGAGAGAGAGAGAGAGATCTCTTCACATTTTTCAACTGCTGTTTATACGGCAGACACCAAGAAGCCGCTAAACCCTAATCACTTTCTTCTTGTTGCTTTTCGAGGTATATATAATTTTATATTCTCTGCTTTAATTATCTTTCTACTGGACAACTGTACTTTATGTTCTTGTCTGGGCCGTAGCTTCGGTTATTCCTTATTGTAAACGACGGATCTTGCTTCAGGTTTCGTTATTTTTTCACATGTTCTTGAAAATAACAAAGCAGATCGTTAGGGTGTTTTCATGGTTGGTGAAGACTGATCTTGAATCAAAAAAGGATAATATATTAATTGTTAAAAGTCTTTGTTTTGTTTCAGATATGTTTTTTTCGTTCTTGGCCTGACCTTTATGTTCCCTATTTAGATATATACTCTCTCTTGAAGATCTCATCAGCTCGTAATTTAGAAACTTATTACATCTCTCCTCTGTTCTTTTAAATCCTTAGGATCGTGAGGTATCTGTGAATATCTAATGGCTTCAGAGAGCGGCTTAAATGGAGATTCAAATATAGTAGAAGAGGTTTCTGAGACCAAAAGAGGCAAAGAAGAAGAAGTGAAGAAAACAGAGAAGAAGGACGAGGAACATGAGAAAACCAAAACGGTGCCGTTTTACAAGCTCTTTGCTTTTGCAGATTCCTTTGATTTCCTCTTGATGATCCTCGGGACGCTTGGATCTATTGGAAACGGTCTCGGCTTCCCTCTCATGACCTTACTCTTCGGAGATCTCATAGATGCTTTTGGACAGAATCAGACTAATACAGATGTTACCGCCAAAGTCTCCAAAGTAAATCAAACGATGTTTCTGTCTTTTATTGGGATTCATTTCAAGATTTGACTTGCTTAATACTTTTTGTAATTCACTCACAGGTTGCTCTGAAGTTTGTTTGGCTTGGAATCGGTACTTTCGCAGCTGCTTTTCTCCGTAAGTTCGTTGGATCTGTCGAAATATTTAGACTTTGTGAGAAAGATTTAAAACAAAACAAAGAGTTTCAACGTTCTTGATGTCTATGAATGTACAGAATTGTCTGGTTGGATGATATCCGGAGAGAGACAAGCAGCAAGAATAAGGAGTTTGTATCTAAAGACAATCTTAAGACAAGATATCGCCTTTTTCGACATCGATACAAATACCGGAGAAGTTGTTGGAAGAATGTCCGGTGACACTGTGCTAATCCAAGACGCCATGGGAGAGAAGGTAACTACGAAAAAAAAGTCAACAAACCATTCTAAAGTTTCAAACTATATTTGTTAAAACGACGACGTTTTTTTTGTGGCAGGTGGGAAAAGCTATACAACTTCTTGCAACATTTGTAGGAGGCTTTGTGATAGCTTTCGTAAGAGGATGGCTTCTAACTTTGGTCATGTTGTCTTCGATTCCTCTTCTTGTAATGGCGGGTGCACTTCTGGCTATTGTCATTGCTAAAACAGCTTCTCGTGGACAAACTGCTTACGCGAAAGCTGCGACTGTAGTTGAGCAAACAATTGGTTCTATAAGAACGGTAATTAGGCTTACTTATACACTTTTACTTAGCCATAAATACCAAAACCACAAAGACTTACTATCTACATTTTTGCAGGTTGCGTCGTTCACAGGAGAGAAACAAGCGATAAGCAATTACAATAAACATCTTGTCACTGCTTATAAAGCAGGAGTCATTGAAGGTGGTTCAACTGGATTGGGTCTTGGAACGCTCTTTCTTGTAGTCTTTTGTAGCTACGCTTTAGCGGTATGGTATGGAGGAAAGTTGATATTGGATAAAGGGTACACAGGAGGGCAAGTTCTCAATATCATCATCGCTGTTTTAACTGGATCCATGTAAGGACCTTTCATTAACAATGCCTCTTTGGTTTGTTAACTTCCCTGAAAACTAATTTGAGATATCTTTTTCTTCCTTACTTAGGTCGTTAGGCCAAACATCGCCTTGCTTAAGCGCGTTTGCAGCTGGACAAGCCGCGGCTTTCAAAATGTTTGAGACAATTGAGAGAAAACCTAACATAGATTCTTATAGTACAGATGGTAAAGTTTTGGATGACATTAAGGGAGATATTGAGCTTAAAGATGTTTACTTTACTTACCCTGCGAGACCCGACGAGCAAATATTCCGCGGATTTTCGCTGTTTATCTCGAGTGGTACAACGGTGGCTTTGGTTGGACAGAGCGGGAGCGGGAAATCTACTGTTGTGAGTCTGATTGAGAGGTTTTACGATCCACAAACTGGTGAAGTTCTCATAGATGGTATTAACTTAAAAGAATTTCAGCTAAAATGGATTAGAAGCAAGATTGGACTTGTGAGTCAAGAACCAGTTTTGTTCACTGCAAGCATCAAAGACAACATTGCGTACGGCAAAGACGACGCAACTATCGAAGAGATTAAAGCCGCTGCAGAGCTAGCAAACGCATCTAAATTTGTGGATAAGCTTCCACAGGGTTTGGATACAATGGTTGGAGAACACGGTACTCAACTTTCAGGTGGACAAAAACAGAGAATCGCTGTGGCTAGAGCTATTTTAAAAGATCCAAGAATCTTGCTTTTAGATGAAGCTACAAGCGCGCTTGATGCAGAATCTGAGAGAGTGGTTCAAGAAGCGCTTGATAGAATCATGGTTAACCGGACTACAGTTGTGGTCGCTCATCGGTTAAGCACTGTGCGAAATGCGGATATGATCGCTGTGATTCACCAAGGCAAGATCGTCGAGAAAGGTAACTAATTGAGATTCTTATACACTCTCTGCATATATATGTGTGATTTTATTTGATTTGGCCAACTTAATGAATAGGTTCTCACACGGAACTGCTAAAGGACCCGGAAGGAGCTTACTCTCAGCTTATTCGTCTACAAGAAGAGAAGAATTCTGATGCGAATGCATCGGATGAGCAAAAGATGTCATCAATTGAATCATTCAAACAATCTAGTTTGAGAAAATCGTCTCTAGGCCGGTCTCTAAGCAAAGGAGGATCATCCAGAGGAAACAGCAGCCGCCATTCTTTCAATATGTTTGGTTTTCCAGGAGGAATTGACGGAAACGATGCTCAAGATCAAGAAGAGGATACTACACAACCAAAAACCAAACAAAAAAAAGTCTCAATTTTCAGAATTGCTGCTCTAAACAAACCAGAGATTCCGGTGTTAATACTCGGCTCAATATCCGCAGCAGCAAACGGCGTTATTCTTCCAATTTTTGGCATACTAATAGCAAGCGTAATCAAAGCGTTTTTCCAACCACCCAAAAAGCTAAAAGAAGATACAAGCTTCTGGGCAATCATATTCCTGGTTCTTGGTTTCGCATCCATCATCGCATACCCAGCACAAACCTTCTTCTTCGCCATAGCTGGATGTAAACTGGTGCAGAGGATCAGAAGTATGTGTTTTGAGAAAGTGGTTCACATGGAAGTTGGATGGTTCGACGAGCCAGAGAATTCGAGTGGAACCATAGGAGCAAGGCTATCAGCAGATGCAGCCACAATCCGTGGTCTAGTTGGAGACTCTTTGGCTCAGACAGTTCAGAATCTTTCGTCTATATTGGCTGGTTTGATCATTGCGTTTTTGGCTTGTTGGCAATTAGCTTTCGTCGTCCTCGCGATGCTCCCGCTTATCGCACTCAATGGATTTCTATATATGAAGTTCATGAAAGGTTTCAGCGCAGATGCAAAGGTAAACTAGTTACTAGTTTTCATACATATATACCAACTAGATTCTCTCATTCGATTAAAATTACCTTAAATCATTGGCAGAAAATGTACGGGGAAGCAAGCCAAGTAGCGAATGACGCGGTTGGGAGCATAAGAACCGTTGCTTCATTCTGTGCAGAAGACAAAGTGATGAACATGTACACAAAGAAATGTGAAGGTCCGATGAAGACAGGGATTCGTCAAGGCATAGTCAGTGGTATTGGTTTCGGCTTCTCTTTCTTCGTCCTCTTCTCTTCTTACGCTGCCAGTTTCTACGTTGGAGCACGCCTTGTCGATGATGGCAAAACAACCTTCGACTCTGTTTTCAGGGTACGAAAACAAAACACACAACAGGTTGATGATAAATGCCTTTCCTTCAGAGTTTCTTGATTCTTGTGATGTTTAACAATGCAGGTTTTCTTTGCTTTGACAATGGCGGCTATGGCGATATCTCAATCGAGTTCGTTATCTCCAGATTCCAGCAAAGCCGATGTAGCTGCTGCTTCGATTTTCGCAATTATGGATAGGGAATCGAAGATTGACCCAAGTGTGGAATCTGGAAGAGTGTTGGATAATGTTAAAGGAGACATTGAGCTTCGTCATGTTAGTTTCAAATACCCAGCAAGACCAGATGTTCAAATCTTCCAAGATCTCTGTCTAAGCATTCGAGCTGGAAAGGTTAGGATTTCAAAAACTTCATTCTTTAAGAAAAAAGGTAGAACCTTTGAGTAAATCTCTCTTCTCTGTTTCACATTTCAGACAGTTGCTTTGGTCGGAGAAAGCGGGAGCGGGAAATCAACGGTGATCGCATTGTTGCAGAGGTTTTACGATCCGGACTCAGGTGAGATCACTCTTGACGGTGTAGAGATCAAGAGCCTGCGACTAAAATGGCTGAGACAACAAACGGGACTTGTGAGCCAAGAACCAATCTTGTTCAACGAGACAATTAGAGCCAACATTGCTTATGGCAAAGGAGGAGACGCGAGTGAATCCGAAATCGTATCTTCAGCTGAATTATCTAACGCCCATGGATTCATCAGTGGTCTGCAACAGGTAAAAATCCAATTCCCAAATTCTCCAATTCCAACCTTTAGGGTTCTTAATTCTCCAATTCCCAAATCAATGGGTTCTCGGGTCGGATCTAAATAACCGGAGATTACTTACCTGTTTTAGGGTTACGATACGATGGTGGGAGAAAGAGGAATTCAATTGTCAGGCGGACAAAAGCAACGAGTAGCCATAGCCAGAGCCATCGTCAAAGATCCAAAGGTGTTGCTACTCGACGAAGCGACGAGTGCTCTTGACGCTGAGTCTGAGCGCGTGGTTCAGGACGCGCTTGATCGGGTTATGGTAAACCGGACCACAATTGTGGTAGCTCACCGGTTATCGACGATTAAAAATGCTGACGTAATTGCCGTCGTTAAGAACGGCGTCATCGTTGAGAAAGGAAAGCACGACACTTTGATAAATATCAAAGACGGAGTTTATGCTTCGTTAGTTCAGCTTCATCTCACCGCCGCTTCTTAAATTAATTATCTTTTTGCCACTTTACTTTTATTTTTTTGTGAATTATGCCCTGTTATATTGTTGTTGTTGTCTTTCTTCTATTTTGAGTAATTTCTTTGCTCTTATATTATTGGGATTTGGGGTAGTGTAATGTATAAATACAGTTTGACATTGGGTGTTCAAAACAAGAATATCCAAATATATCATTTTTATTATGACGATAACAATTATTGCTAGTTGACAAAAATTTATTTTTCCACAACTCATATTTTCTTTTGGATGTAGCAAGGGTTAGTACCTAGTTACAATTTTAAAGAAATACAAAAGCAAAAATGACCTTGAAATAAAGCAAAAATGACCTTGACTACAAATCTTGATCTAGCTTGGGACTTGGCCGGCAGAAAATAGGGTAAGACTTGCGTGTTAATTTCTTGGCAACCTTGGCTTGATTCTCGCCATGAAAGTGATGTACGAAGTGCATGTTCCACAAAAAGAACTTGTTACTCATACAACATGATCCAATTTCACATTGGTTTCCTGAAAAACATACCCACAAAAAAAACCAATTGTATTGATATCTCGCCAGTTCACAAGTGAAATAGGAAACAACACAGAAGATTTGTTTTAAAAAAGGAAACACAACATGAAAAGAGTATACGACCGTTGTATATTAGAAGATACGATTAGATACTTTGCTTTCTTGACCGTTATCTTAAAAAAAAAAAAAAGAAACAACACAAAAGAGTGAAAAAAGGAAACTTTGATCCCAAACACATAAGTCTATAAATATAGAGTCTCGAGCCTTCTCTTCTCTATGTGTAATCGTTTACAAACCAGAGAAACGAGAAACATATATATAGAGAGAGATAGTTATATAGCAAGAAAGATGCAATTTCTCTGATTTTACGATTCTCTTCTTCAATTTAACTCTATTGTCTTCGATTTCATCTTTGATTTCATCGAATTTCATGAGTTTTTCATCTTTGGCTCCAACTTGTTCGACGCTTGATTTGTTGGTTTGGCGTTGCTCTTCGCCAAATCTTCACCAACCAGACCAAACAAAAGAGGAGCGTGATGGAAGTTGATGCTGATTCTTCTTCGACCAAGATGAAACCTGAGACCGACGGCTGAGATGGCGAGAGAGAGACGACTGAGAGGAGATCAAAGGATTCTCGTTTCCATTGACGACGATGGTCGAGGAAGAAAGCAATCATCAAAGACAAAGAAGCTTCTCAGATTTTCCAAGTTCCTAATGGGCTTTTTTAAATGGGCCTTCTTTGCTACCAAATCCAACAAGGTATTACTTTTATCATTCTTTTTTTTTAATATTATTTTAAGTAAAACAAACATTAAATAGTTTAAAACTTTCACTAAAACATTTAAATAAATAAAACTTTAAAAATAAAACCATAAAATTTCATTAATTTTTTTAAAATGAGTTTAAGTGTTAAATTTTAAACATGTCGAAAACTAACCGCGCCTAGGCATCCTGTCCTTAGTTGGTCCGTAAGCTTTGGTGTTCGAAGTTCGGGAAAGTTTTCACGTAATATAGATTTAACACTTAAACTCATTTTTAAAAAATAATAATGATTTTTCAAAAAAACTTAAAACAATTTAACACTTAAACTTTAAGAATAAAACCATGAAATTTTATTAAATCTTTTTAAAAATTAGTTTATGTGTTAAATTTTAAACACGTCGAAAACTAACCGCGCCTAGGCATCCTGTCCTTAGTTGGTCCGTAAGCTTTGGTGTTCGAAGTTCAGTAATGTTTTCACGTAATATAGATTTAACACTTAAACTCATTTTTAAAAAATAATAATGATTTTCAATAAAACTTAAAACAATTTAACACTTAAACTTTAAGAATAAAACCATGAAATTTCATTAAATTTTTTAAAAAATTAGTTTAAGTGTTAAATTTTAAACACGTCGAAAACTAACCACGCTTAGACATCGTCAGGCAATCATCGACTTTTTTTATAGTATAGATGTGTCATTGTATCAAAGGTACATTGTTGTCAAATCTGTAATAAAATAAAAAAATTCTTCGAAAATTTGGAAGTTTTGTCTCTCGACATTGGTTTTGACATTAATTTGTCGCTTGATTTTCTTGACACTACTAGTATGTTCTGACTTCTGAAATTGAACTACATAAAAAGTACATCCTCGTTTGCCCAAAAAAAGAAAAGTACATCCTCTAATTTTTGTTTCTCGGATAATTGTTTTTCTGTTGTTGTTGCTATATTCTGTGTATTACCGAGGAGATGAGGACAGGAGAGAATAATCAGAGACTCAGAGAGTGAGTTCAAGATTTATGTACTATCACAGAGGAAAAACGAAAATAATATAATAAATATCCGACGATTGATTTACATCCGACAAAAACTTCTTTCTTGGCATTACTTCGATTTAACACAAGTACGTAGACTTATATATCAGTAGTGGTAATTAGCTCTTGAAATCTTCAGTCTTCTCACAGTAGACAAGAACATCCTACAAAACAAATTAACCCAAAAAAAAAAAAATTAAGGATGATAATTTTCTACATAACAATCTAACTAAGGAAATAGTTAAACTTTTTTTTAAAATAAGGGATTAAGAGAGTGCTTACTCCCAAGGAACATCCCCAACCATCATCCAGTCACCTTCCTTATCTGCGTACGTTAGCACATGACTCTTCTCGTTGCACATGTCTTCTTCTTCAGCCCCTGTTTTCATTTTTTTCAATTGCCATCAGTTTTCATCATTTTTACAATTTACCCATTACACACTACGCAATATATAAACCATATAACCTAATGGAATTATAAATCTGACAAACAATGTTATCCAAAATAAAAAAACTTTGACAAACAAACAAAAAAACCTATGAAATAGTGATGGGCGATCGATTACGGCGATCTTAACCTTCAAACAAAAGAATAGTAATGGGCGGAAGTATTTTGTTTCTGTTAATTTTTATTTTATTTTTCCAAAACGACTTAAACGACTTAAACGACAAAAATATCGTTAGAAATTTGCTACTTAAGACATATATAAACCAATCTGATATGGCAACATTTTATTAATTATTATCAGCGGATTCCTCGAAGCTATATTATATATATATAGACATAGACTTATGTATAGATATAGAATGTATAATTTATGCATCGCATATAATTAACTTACAGAGAATGGATGCGTTGAACATGAAATCTAGGGTTCTGATCAAGTCGTGGTAGCCATTAAGAGACATTAGATCGATCTTTCTTCCAATTGGAACTCCTTCCATGTTCACTTTCACGTAGAAGCTCCCTACACTGTTACACTCGTTCTCTTCTTCCTCCTCCATTGCCGCCGGAGCTGCAGCGGAGTACCCATAACCACCGTTAAAATATTGAGTCCCTGAGGATGTCCCGAAGCTGAGTCCGAGCCTCAGGTCCGTGCTTAGGTTCCGAGTACTTGATGAACCACCGAATGGGTTGCTCTTGCTGCTACTCTCTATCGACGAAGACGATGAACTTCTCCCTCTTCCCATATCTCTAGCTCTCTCTCTCTCTCTATCTATCTTTTTTTATAGTATAATTTAAGGTTGAGACAAATGAGTAATGAGCCGCCATGCTTGCTTTGTACGTGTGTGTTTATATAGAAGATAAAACTAGGATTTTTTTTATTTTTTTAAATTGATATGGTCTTAATTCGTATTTTTGTTCAAAATTCATACACAAATAAAAAGCTACGGTGGAATGATGAGACAGCGTCCGCTAAAAATGTTGTTAGTGTAGCAGACAGAAACACGTGTCAACTGGTGATTCGATCAAAGTGTTGGTTATGATTTTGTGGGTTCGGGTTTCTCTCTAATTTCCAAAATTAATGTGTTTTTCATATAACCTCGATATATACACTTAACATTTTAATCAAACAAATTATTTATAAAAAAAGTGTTAGGGTGAATGCTTGCTTAATAATCGGATTAACACTTCTTTCTTAAGTTAATTAGGTATAGTTCTGTACTTCTGTTTAACAAAAATTATGACGAAAATAACGATGTGGAGCTGTGGACCCATCATATGCAAGCATGACAAATGTTTGAGCCTACGATGATTCGAGTCCACGTCATTATTAAACATAAAACAATGTGACTTCGTTCCACCAGATGATCATAATAATCAAAAGTCAAAACCCAATAAGTAAGCCTTTGATAAATTTCATTTTCTTACTTTATAATTACGTTCATACAAAACGCTTCTAATAAACCAATTAAGCACTGCCATAATCGGTCTAAACAGACCATTCCAAACCGGTCAAAAAATGCCTATGTAATGATGTAAATCATACGTAATATATTAGCGAGAAGAGAAGTTGTTAGACGTTATAATTATAACTAAACAAATAGAGAAAATGTTAAAGTTAAAAAGAAAAAAAAAAAAAAAAAAAAGCAAAGGAAGAGGGGGGCATGAGTAATGAATGGTTCACCTTAAAGAGAGGACCTAATGAGAGTTCCTTTGTCTATGGAACTTAAGGAGACGTCACAATTCTCATATTTGCAAGCACGAGGAAAAGGAGACACACACACTCACGACACAACGACCAACGACTACATTTCTTGTCATTCCCCACGTGGCACTTTTGTTTCCACGTGGACTCTCTCAAACACAACATATGTACATTGTACAATGGATGATTGCCTTATGGTAAAACTAATTTCTTTGAAAATTCAATGTAATGAATCAAACTTTGATGGATGCGTGCCTTATGGTGAAACTAATTTCTCTGAAAATCCAATGTCATGAATCACACTTTGTCGTAATAAATTTCATAATTCACAAAATAAAACAACATGCAACTTGCAAGCATAGTGTAGTTTGGTTCAGACTGTTCAGTCTAAGATTTTAATCATAGTTGCTATTTTTATAAATATTTTCTAATTATTAGACGCTCCCAATACTAACAAAATTAAACTCAAAATTTTTGTTTTTCAGGGGTAAGATCAGAATCAGATATTCGGATTCAAATTCTGCTTTGGTTTGGAGTGAACCATGTAAGCATTAGAGACTTAGACGCACTAGAGTTGAAACCGGCTTGGTTCTCCTTATTCAGGTTTCGATATTTCAGTTTGGAAAAAGTGGACTTAGTTGGAACCTATTGAGTTATAGAGAAATGTTGAAGAAACAAAAAAAATCAAGAGAAAAAAGATAAAGGAGAGATGTTCCCTAACAACACTACAAATTACAATTTCCTCACTTTCTTATTTTCTTACTGCCTCCGCCTCCTCTCTGTCCCCTCATTTTTCCAATTATTTTCCTTCACATCTTCCCTTTCTTTCTTTGCAACTTTAATCTTATGATATATAAATTATAGATATCCTCATATCTTTTTATATTGAATAAAATAAAAAAAAAATTGTTAGAAAAAGATATATACGATATTTCCACAAAAATAATTGCATTTTGGCAGTCATTATAGAATTGCATTTTATTGGAAACATACACACATAGTTCAAGTACTTTATATATGCGCTAATTTTGAGAACTCCACTTTACTGCGTCGTGGTTGCTTGTCAGTCAAAACTTGGGCTTGCTTTTTAAGATGCGTGATTGCATTTGCATGTCTCGTGGCTTTTTTTTGTAGCCCCTCTTGTTGGACTAATCATAGCCTTTTGTTTCCTCCCTTTGCTTTAACATTACTGAATTAATCGGATTGTTTCATTTGTTGATTGGATGTATATATGTTTATATGAATGGAAGAGTAGCCCACGAGGGCAACCAAGTGGAGGTCTTATATGGTTATGATGCTGAAGCTTAATACGTTTATAATAGACGATAGTCTCCATAAAGTAAAGATACTTGCATGCGTGCGTATAGGTATTGAGTCGAGATGTTACGTGCGTGTCTTTTTATAGATACTATATAATATTCGTCTAAATCCTTAGAAATGTTTAGATTACGCACGCAATTCATGAATTGTATATAGATTTACCAAATCTTGAAATGATTTTTAGTTTCTTACAAAGCAAATACACTGGGTAGTGTGACATTTTGTCCCTGTTGATTCTGTATGACGTAATCTCGTTCCTCACATTATGACACTTAATCGAGTGTTTTTTTCCTATCTTTTTAATTAAGAGAAATTCCTAAAAATGGCCCTAAAACAAGTTTTATTGACAATAATAGCACACACTCCATAAACTTCCAAAAATAGCACTAGTTAACTTACTATTAGTGTTTTTGTTCTAAAAATTTTATCACTAGCTTTTTTTTTTCAATAATACCACAACTTTTATATAAAAGCTATTCAACAAAATAAATTAGAAATAAATTTAAAATATTATATTTGGGTTCTCTATTTCCAATTTAGGGTATATATTTCTACCATTTAAAAGAGATTTTGATTCATTTTAATATTAGTTTATGGTATTATATTTGGGTTCCCTATTTCCAATTTAGGGTATATATTTTCACCATTTAAAAGAGATTTTTATTTTAATATTAGTTTGTGGTATTATATTTGGGTTCCCTATTTCCAAATTAGGGTATATATTTCCACTATTTAAAACAATTTTGATTCAATTTAATATTAGATTAGTGTTTACTCTCTTTTTTATTTTCTATCTTATATTTTCATTAAGTTTAATTGAAGTTTATGGTGCTATTTGTGGAACTTTTCAAATGAGGTGCTATTTTTGGAAAAAACAACTTTTTTGGGGCTATTTGTGTCAATCTCCCTTTAATTAAACCAATTTTTCATGTTTGGATACGTGGACATTTTGGAATATTAATTTTGAAAGGGACATCAAGATGGTAAGCAAACACTTCCCCTTAACTCTCACTCACTCAGTTTGTAACTTTCTTTTATGTTTAAACATTTCGTTTACCTTTCCTTCATGAGGATCACATTTGAATCAAATGCAAGAAGATGCTAAAGTAAAAAAAGGAAACCAATTTTATCACTTTAATCATATTTGAGAACAGTTTAATCAACTTACCACTTGTGATGATAATTGAATGGTTGTAATTTTTTTGTTGAATTAGAAGAGAGGTTTGATGGTGGGCTGTCATAATCTCTCTCACAACATGCATAAAATAGTTTTAGGATGTTTAGTCTAATTTTTATAGAAAACAAATGGTTTTAATTAGAACCCCAATTTGGTGGTTATACCCTTATAGTATTCCATATCTACTACATATTAAGTATCAACTCAATTTTTTTTTTTTTTTTTTGTTGTAAATCTATCCTATACATATTATGTATGTTTATAAACTATCAAATACGATGTATATATATATATATATATAACTATATAATAAATATGTGAATTATTTTACGAGTTTGGATCATAATTAATGATCAGTTATGAACGTTAGTTACCGGATATTTGGACGGCTCTTCTTAACGGTTTATCAAACATTCTGTGCCGGACTGTCAAAGTTTAACGGAAACTTGACATATGCAAGTTGCAACGACCATCTCCGTTTGAAGAGATTGAAATTTTTTGAGAGGCGAATTAAGGCGCCAAAATTTTGAGAATAATAAGCAGATTACGACACGTGTACAAACCTCAATCTGACGGTGACGATGTAGTGTAATTACGAAGAAATATCGGGTTAAAATCGTCCAAAGTTTTCGGCGTCGTGTATACGCAATTTAGCTACAGTGTTTGTTACAGTTTCTGAGAAATCAAAATTTTAATTTCCCCCGCTTCTCTCCTCTCTCTCTCCCAGAAATTTCGAATTTCTGCTTCTTTCTCTATCAGTTTTCTCAGATCTTATTCCAGTTAATTTTCCGGCGATCTTCTTTCTCTCTTTGCTCGCTTATTCTCCACCGGAATCAGAGGGTCAGGGCTTTCGCAATTCAACCCGCGAGCTTTGATTAGGTAATTTCTTAGCTATTGATTCTTTGCTTTTGTTTTCGATTCATGGCTCGTTACTATCAGATTCAGTGATAAATCGTCGCGATCTATGCCCCCATTCGTTAAAATGGTGTTATCGTCTCGATTTTGAGTTTAGTACCTGCGTAATAGTGTTGTCTTGCATAATCGGAGAGCATTGGTATGAAATGCGTTGCTAGTGATATCAGATCTCGCTAGTTATTCATCGTTTCAAGCATCTATTATCTGTTTCTTCTCTTGTTTTCGTCATATTATCCAGATCTAGCACCTGTCTTATTTTTGGGTATTTCTATTGCCAGATTTTGAATCTTCTTTGGGTGTCATTCTGTTTTGATTTTTCAAGTTAGAAGACGAAGAATCAGAGTGTTGTTTCTCTGGGTTCTAAATTTGACATTCCTATTGATTATCATCCATTATAGCTCAATATAGCCTGCGTTTTTGTTATCTGCGTTAGATAGCAAGTTTGTGTTGCTATTCAGAAATTATTGTGATCTATATATGAGTGATTAAGTGTTCGTTGATGGTTAGCCTTGTGATGATAATTTTCAGGAAAAGATGAGCGACTATAGAAGCTTCGGCAGTAACTATCACCCATCAAGTCAATCTAGAAAGATTTCTATAGGAGTAATGGCTGATTCACAACCCAAGAGAAATCTTGTGCCAAATAAGGATGATGGAGATGTTATTGCTAGAGTAGAAAAGTTGAAATCAGCCACAGTAACTGATTTACATGCGAACAAGAAAGATAAAGGTGATTTAGCTGCCAAGCAAAGGAATTCAGCTCAGGTCACAGGACATGTGACCTCACCTTGGAGGTCTCCGAGATCGTCTCATCGGAAATTAGGGACTCTGGAGAGTGTTCTTTGTAAGCAAACGTCTAGTTTGTCTGGTAGCAAGGGATTAAACAAGGGGCTTAATGGAGCCAATCCAGCACCAGCTCGTGACTCATTTCAAAACTTTCCCATTTCGAGTCCTCAGCAGAGTCATGGTGAGCTGAATGGAGGCAGGAACGATACAGTGATGGATAGGAGTCCAGAGAGGATGGAAGATCCTCCATCTGCAGTCTTGCAGCAAAAGGTTGCCTCACAGAGAGAGATGGATAAGCCAGACAAGGAGAAAAATGGAACTACTGATGTTTTGAGATCAAAACTGTGGGAAATATTGGGAAAAGCTTCACCAGCAAATAATGAAGATGTGAACTCTGAGACCCCAGAAGTTGAGAAGACCAACTTCAAGTTGAGTCAAGACAAGGGTTCAAAAGATGATCCTCTTATTAAGCCTAGACACAATTCAGATTCTATTGAAACTGATTCTGAAAGCCCTGAAAATGCTACCAGAAGGCCAGTAACCAGATCTTTGTTGCAGAGGAGGGTAGGAGCCAAAGGTGTCCAGAAGAGAACCAAAGCTGGTGCCAACTTAGGTCGCACAAGCACAGAACAAGTAAATAATGTATTTTCATTTGAAGAAGGTTTTCGCGGAAAAATTGGCACTGCTATGAATTCCAGTGTTATGCCAAAAAAACAAAGGGGAAGAAGAAAAAACACTGTTGTACAATGCCGTAAGGCTCATTTTCGCAGAAATGATGAAGCTGATGGGAGTCAGAAGGAGGCGAGCAAGAGCAATACTCCACCACGTTCTGAGAGCAGGGGAACTGGCAAAAGATCTTCATTTTCAGACAAAAAAGAAAGTTCCCATGACCTTCATCCACAGAGCAAAGCCCGGAAACAGAAACCAGATATTAGCACAAGGGAAGGAGATTTTCATCCATCGCCAGAAGCTGAGACAGCAGCTATGCCAGAGATGTTCCAGGGATTATCTAAAAATGGCGAGAAACATGAAAGGCCGAATAATGTTTTCATGGAAAAGTCTGTTGAGCCAGAAAACGAATTCCAGAGTCCAACCTTTGGATATAAGGCACCAATCTCAAGTCCTTCCCCATGTCTTTCTCCAGAAGCATCTCCTTTGCAACCTCGGAATATTAGTCCCACTTTAGAAGAGACGGAAACACCAATATTTAGCTTCGGTACTAAGAAAACTTCTCAAGTGACAACAGGCCAAGCGTCAGATACAGAAAGGAGATTGCCTGTAACCTTCATAAACTGAAGCTGCTTTATCTACACTTAAGAACTATGCATATTGACTTTACATACTCCTCTTTGACCTTTGTATTTACTTATTTACTTTCAGGATTTCTTAGAGAAGAAAAGAGATTATTCTTTCAGAAGAGAAAGTTCTCCTGAGCCAAATAAAGATTTAGTTCTGTCAGATCCGTCGTCTGATGAGAGAGACTCAGATGGTTCAGAAGAAGATTCACCAGTGTTAAGCCATAACAACAGTATGCTTCTTAATTCTTTTCCTAGACCATATAAAAACTGGAGGATCTTATTTTCTTCTTAACAGAATCCATGTTTTGCCTATTTTATTGATCTTCTGATTCAGGCCCCGAAGAAAGAAAAACTGCCAATTGGAGTAATGAGAAATCTAAGTTAGGTTCTAGCTCAGCTAAACGGAACTCTAACCTTAAGGGCATTGGACGTGTCGTGTTAAGTCCTCCCTCCTCTTTGTCCAAAGGTACAATGCTCATTTGTATGTCACTGTTGTGGTTTTATATACTGCACCCTCATTTGTTTTGTCCTGGAAACTGAGCAGGGATCGATAAAACTGATTCCTTCCAGCATTGTTCAGAGATGGATGAGGATGAAGATGAAGGCTTGGGAAGGTCTCTTGTAGATATAACTAATATCACGTGTCTATCTTAAATCTTCGTTCCTGTCTTAAGTTGATTATTTACCATGTCCCAGGGCTGTTGCATTGTTCGCTATGGCTCTTCAAAACTTTGAGAAAAAACTGAAATCTGCAGCTGAAAAGAAGTCCTCAGAAATTATAGCATCAGTCTCCGAGGAGATACATCTGGAGTTGGAGAATGTCAAGTCTCATATCATAACAGAAGCGTATGTTTGTAGAATTTATTCTGTATTGCTTCTTTTAAATAATCAATCAATGATCTTGCTAATTATGGTACAGGGGAAAGACGAGTAACCTAGCCAAAACTAAGAGAAAGCATGCCGAAACAAGATTACAAGGTACATCAACACATTATATCTTAATATTGTACTCTAATTCACAGTCATGAACATTAAGAAAGCTTAGAAGTTCAAATATACTATCTTTGCAGTTTAATCCTGATTCAGGGTTATAAATCAGAAACTTGATTTCAAGTATTACTCTTTAGATTGCATTTAGTCTTGAAGTACTCACCATCTTGCTTCATTCTGGTACCTTCATATCTGTTTGAATAGACACATACACACAATTCGCCTATCTGTCCGAAAATTTTCACCGATAGATGCTATATAATTGATTTAGTCTCTCATATAGACATGAAACTTGCCTTTAACATAGTTTCTCAAGACAAGCTAAATGCTCAATTCCTATGTGGAGACTGGAGAATAACAAAACTTGAGTTGTGTATTGTTGTGGAACATGAGAGTCTGGAAATGTCTTCATATGTCCACTCGTTGAATAAGAATATGCAAGACCGGTCCTGATCTACTGTGTTCACTGATAATATCTGATCGTCTAACAGAGCAACAAGAGAAAATGAGAATGATCCATGAAAAGTTCAAGGACGATGTCAGCCATCATCTTGAAGATTTCAAGAGTACTATTGAAGAGCTTGAAGGAAACCATTCAGAGTTGAAAGGAAGCATAAAGAAGCAAAGTATGTTCAATTTTGTAATTCTTGCTTTTACTATAACGAAGCCTAACACTAGAACTGCTATGAAACATGATGGTATTTAGTATCGAAGTTAGATTCTTCTTGACAAGAGAGTTTTAATATAGAATAACATGAGGGCAAGTATTTCCTAAACTCACTTGAACTTTTTATCTCTTAATGGCAGGAACATCACACCAAAAACTCATTGCGCATTTTGAAGGAGGCATCGAGACAAAACTGGACAATGCGACCAAAAGAATCGGTTCTGTAAACAAGGCAAGTCATTCTTCTGCTCTAAAGAATCAGATTCTAAAAATGGTTAAATCATGAATTCAAAGCATAACTTAAAAAATGGTGTATTGGTTTACACAGTCTGCGAGAGGAAAGATGCTGCAGCTGAAGATGATTGTCGCAGAATGTTTGAGGGATGATTGACACTGAGTCTCAGAATTAATCACACGTTACATGTAAGTCGTTATTCTCCACTTAGAAACTATAATTAGACGAGCTGTGTTAACCAGGAAAAAAAAAAGAACTCACACAAAACCAGCCTTGGTTTAGTGGTCTCATGAGTACAGGCGAATAAAGAAGATAGTAGATGATGCTTTGACTCATTGATTCGTATTCGTATAGAATAGTTTATAGTTAATTTGTGAACCCACTACAAAAACAACTTATGTCATAAGAGCCGTATCTTTTATAGCATTGTGAAGGTTTCATTTTAAATTATTTTGCCAGCTGATATCTTGATATATATCGAAACAAAACCAATCCAGTTTCCAACTAAACTAATGCAAACTAAAAAAAAACCCGAATATTTTCTGCAGACGTTCTTGATAGAGATGTTAATTACAATATTTTAACTTTTACAGAGATGTATTTCATTTTAATATTGGTATGTATCTCAAAACCAAACTGAACAAAGAATGGTTACAATTCGGTATCAATCGAATGAAACAGAAAAATAAAATGTTGGATCCCCAATTTTACTGTGATGATATCCACTTAGTAAGATAATTTTTGTTTGGAAATAGAGAGATCACAGAGGATTTTTCACATTTCATTCGGTCGGTAAAAAGAATTTAGAATGTGTCGAGAAGTAACACGCAGAAGTAAAAAAAAAAAAAAAAAAAAAAAACACGCAGAAGACGACAAAATAGTAGCAGTCGTTAGAAGCAACAAAGAAGGGAGGGAGACAAAATAACACAAAGGGGTGGATCAATCACGCGCATCACGTGAAGTGCACGTGAACTTGGCCAAAAAAAGCCTAGTTATGGGTCCCATTTAAGAAAAAGAACTAAGCCTTTAAGAATGGGCCCATCCATATATGTCTTAATAATGGCGTGAAGCTTCTTTCCACTCACGTGGGCCTTTTGTGCCCGTCTCTCTCGCATGTCACACAACAACCACAACATCACTCACTCACTATTAGAAAATCATACATTACTACAATTTTAGTGTTTTGTTATATTTTTTATAACAACATTATGAATGAAAATATATATATATATATATATATATATAACAACATTATGAATTTTTAGGTCTAGCTAGTTTTGACCTTAATTCGTTTTGCATCTATTTCATAACTACAGAAACTCTTCGTTTCTATTATGAACATGGCTATTAGTATTAGCTTTGTAGTATGGATAATATTTTTATCTTCTATGGCAAGATATTTAATTATCTGTCGGTACCAATAAATAAAAAATGAACAAAAATAATATAGAAATAGTGGTTCTAATACTGGAGATTATTTATTACCTTCTGTTGGACGCTTTGTCATTGCATAGTTTGGAATTTATTCCTAACACTTTCTAAGAACATGTTTAACAGGAATTTGCATGACGACAAAAAACGATATTAGTTGCATTATTGTTGCAGCATCACCGGGAGAGATTTTTTTGGGAGTTAATTTGTGCAGAGGTAGAAATGGGAACAATAATTAGTGCAGAGGTAGTATCAGAAGCTGTCGGTTCGCAGGTAGTATCAAAAATTAGAAAGGGACTACATACAGCCTTTATTTACAAAAAAACCAAGCCGCCTGATACGTATGCGCGTGGGCAAAAGAGAGGTGGCTCTATGTGCAACCGAAATAACATTCTGACTTGCCTTTAATATGTCAGATAGAACTGATAGTTATTCGGCAAAAGTCAAGACGAGGTGATGGTTATTTAATGCGTGTGTCTCTCGTTTGAGGGTGTGGGATTCGAAATCAAACGAAAAGGTTTAGGCGGGATGCGAAATTTTAAAGGACTAACCTAGGGCTGTTATCTATAACAGTAGTTTATAGAAGTTAAAAAGGGATGTAGCTGTATATCTAAACAAATGTCGTTTGACAAAAACTGACTAAACATTTATATAAACACATAGAGGTCTAATATACTAAATTTACATAAGATATATGACTCTATGAAAATATATGAACATGTATCTAAATTTATAGATAAATATTAATTCATTAACTAATTGAGAATTTTTGATTAAATTCGATTTTTTTCCAGAAAAAAAACATGTTTCGATTGATTTCATGCATAGCCTATGCTCCATCGTCTTCTTCCTTTTCACTCCAAAACTTCTTGTTTTGTTTGTGCTCTTAGTCACCGTCGTTGGTTTTAAATCTACTGTTTCTTCATCGTTTGCAAAAAAACTCTAGCTATTTATATTTGGTCGTTTCTTCTTCCCAGATCCACTTACGTCTTTACATATTTTCTTAGATCCAGTTTGGACATTCACAAATCTGCATAGATCTATACTTTCGTGTTTGCATGTTCATAAGTTTTCTTGCGGCTCCATTAACTGTTCATCCCCCTCGTAATCCACATCCAGCAAGACCAACCTTGTTCTGTCTCCACCTGTTCATGTTTTTAGCAATCCAAGTTAATACATGGATATTCACAATTGGATAAGACTCATTATTTGCAAACGTAGAACTCTATGTTACATTGGCTATGTTACCTTTGAGGTATGTGTCATCAACCACCGGCGTTGCGTCCCTAGCAAAAGTTTGCACTGACATTTCAAGCATATAAACATAATAAACACGACGTTGTTTTTCTTATCGGTTTGAATGAATTAGAAAAGAGTTGAGAGAGATATAAACATAAGATCTGCATCTGACGGGTTAATAGAAAGTGGGCCAACTTCCCGGAGAACACCGGCTTTGAGTAAAGATCCAAGATTTTCCCAAAGCAAGGTCGAATGGTTTCGATCTCCTTGGAGGTCAGGGCCTTTAGAACGGCTTTGATGGTATTAAGCTTAAAGTACATGTTAACACGATCACCGGCAGGTTCTTCTCTGTCTGCAAAAAGCCTAGAAGGAAATCAATATCTGCCATTTTCCTGCAAAACAGAGAAGCCAATTTATTAGAAATATAGATCAATAAACGGAAGATGATGAGATGCAATTTATGTATGAAGCTCCAAATAAAATTATGGATGTCTAACAGTGGATCTACGTCAAAGAGGTGAAGATACATGCAGATCTAAGGATGTGTATAAGGAAATTTGAGGACGAAAGCCTAACAATAGAAAACAAAATCGTAATAGCGAAAAAAATGAAAACAGAAGTTAAAACAGAGAGATCTAAACGAATTAAGGAAAAATCAATTGGTTTTGGAAGAGAATGAAAGTGACAGTTCGCCTCTTCGAATTCGGGTCTACGGGATACCGAGTTACTTGTGATATGAGGCGACGCCGATTAGCAATCTCACCGGAGCAAACTCGGTCCTCGAAACAAAGGAAGAAGACGACGAGACTTAAAGTTTCCAGAGAGAGATAATAAAGTGACTGTTTAATATCTCGAGAGGAGATAACAAAGAGAAATCTTCTTCTTTTTCCAATGTAACGCGTTATAAATTGGGCTGTTCGATTATAGCGCGTGAGGGTATAAACGGAAGAAATATGGGCTGAAATCTTCAATGTCTTGGGTCGAAGAGCATAATGTCGAAAATTTAAATAAGCCTGGATCCGTTACTTCTCAGCCAATTATCTCTTTTTTTGGTCCACCATTATATATCATGAAGATAATTCCATAAATTGCAATGAAAAACCTATTTAATGTATTTTGTTTCTTGAGCTTTTAATTAAAACGCAAGTACACAAAAACATATCTGACGACTGTGTATTGTATAACGATGACAAAAAAAAAATGTGTATTGTATAACTATCAACCCAAAAGAAAATTCATGGATCAGACGTTAAAAAAATGATCATGCTTAAGATTTTCTCATTTCAGATCATATGAAGACAAAAAAAAAGAAAGAGAATTGTAATCGTAGATTTCACTTTATTTTTATTTAATTTTCTGTTCTTTTTCTGAAGCACGGAAAAATGGAGCGGTGGAGGATGGAGAAGTCGGTCATAAGAATGTCTATGTCTCTATACATATCTTTGTCTTTCACTATCGCCCATACATTATCTTGCTTCTCCCATACAATGCCAATATTATATTCTTCTTCTTTCATTAATTCAATAATATTTTTTAATTATAAAACTAAATGAGAGACTTACACATTAACATGAATACTACTTATTAATATTTGAAGTCGACCAAAGTCTGTATCGTAAATTTCAGATTTATAAATATCAAAATATGGTAAATATCTATAAATCTGAAATTAACATGATTTGAAATTGACCGAAGTTAATTCGTATTGTAAGAATTTATACTAATTGTCTATCCCGTGTCGTAATCTCGATTGAAGGATAAATATATGAGTTGTGGACCAAAAAACAAATCCTCCATATATCAATCATAAATTAAATAACCGAAAAAATAAATAAATAACAGAGTATACATATATACAACCGACTATATATATGCAGCTCTTCATAAACCCCAATAATAAAGAAGACCAAAGTGTGTGAAGTCCGAATCTCTCTGATTCTACAATTTCACAAAAACCGGAAAAAAAAGAAGTAAATAAAGCTTTGTTCAGTTCACTTCAATGGAAGAAAAGCCCTTAGCATCATCATCATCTCAACCAAACATTATTTCTCCATCATCAAGCTTTAAACCAAAGTAAGTTTATGGGTTTCATCTACACTTTTTACGACTTCTATTGAGTGATGTTTGTTTATACGTGACTATTTTTTGTTAATTAGTGACTCTTTTGTTACAGATTAAAAGATCAAGATTATATGGAACTGGTGTGTGAAAATGGGCAGATTCTTGCAAAGGGTCGAAGACTCAAGAACAACGGTTCTTTTCAAAATCAACGTAGGCAATCTCTCTTGGATTTGTATGAGACCGAGTACAATGAGGGTTTCAAGAAAAACATCAAGAATCTTGGTGATACACAAGTTGTTCCTGTGAATGAGTCTCAGCCACAACAAGATAAAGAAAACAACGAACATATGAATAAGAAGAAGCTTAAGTCCTCCAAAATCGAATTTGAGAGAAATGTTTCGAAAAGCAACAAACGTGTTGAATCATCAACATTAATTGATGATTCTTCTAAAGGTCCAAAGAATGTTGAAGTTACTAGAACTCCTCCTGATGAGCAATCTGCAGCTGTTGGAAGATCCACGGAATTGTATTTTGCTTCTTCATCGATGTTTTCTCGAGGAACTTCAAGAGATCTAAGTTTTTGTTCTTTAAAGAGGAAGCATGGAGACATTGAAGAAGAAGAATCAACCTATTTAAGTAATGTAAGAGAAATTAATTAGCTGGTTCATTAAATTCTTGTCTTAATTCTTTCACATGGTAGATCATAAAAAAAAAAAATGTTAATCTTTTTGTTTGTTATGCAGAATTCCGATGATGAATCAGATGATGCGAAGACACAAGTTCATGCGAGAACAAGAAAGCCGGTGACTAAGAGAAAACGAAGCACAGAAGTCCATAAGTTATATGAAAGAGTGAGTTTATATTTATGAAAATTTCACCTTAGTAGAAAAAATTAATGTATGAAAATTAATGCTAATTAAGGATTTGATAACAGAAGCGAAGAGATGAATTCAACAAGAAAATGCGTGCTTTGCAGGACATACTACCAAACTGTTACAAGGTTTGAGATTAACTTAAACCACATTACATTGTTTACTTAGAGCGTTAATCTTCTCTTTGTGGAGATTTCTGAATATGTCTAATTGTTTATAGGATGATAAGGCATCATTGTTGGATGAGGCTATCAAATATATGAGGACCCTTCAACATCAAGTTCAGGTATTCAAAATAATACACCAATTCAATAAAATTTCATGGATCATAAAAAATAAACGAGTTGATAAATTATATAAAATGATTCAGGTGTCAATTGTTTGAAGCATTTACATTTACAAGTAAACTTGTGTGTTTTTTTTATAAATATTTTGTAGAAATGTTTTTTCTTCACATATTTTTGCGTTTAGGCTTTAAACTCTACTATTGAAAAATGACTCGATCAAATCACTAGAAACTAGTTTCATTAGGAAAAAAATAACAATACAAATTAGAAACATAAACACTAATTAATACAGAAGAATTTTTTTATTCATTATATATTTTACTACATTTTGTTTTTAATGGATTCCTAACATGTTTACAGATGATGAGTATGGGAAATGGATTAATACGACCACCTATGATGTTGCCAATGGGTCATTACCCTCCCATGGGTCTAGGAATGCATATGGCTGCAGCAGCAACACCAACATCGGTACCGCAATTCCTACCTATGAATGTTCAAGGAACCAGTTTTCCCGGGATCAACAATGCATCATCACAAATGCTAAGCTTTCTTAATCACCCCACAGGACTAATCCCAAACACTCCTATCTTTTCTCCATTGGAAAATTGCTGTCAGCAATTCGTGGTGCCTTCGTGTGTTCCTCAGACTCAGGCTACTTCTTTTACTCAATTCCCAAAGTCTGCGTCCACCTCAAACTTAGAAGATGCAATGCAGTATAGAGGAAGCAACGGTTATAGTTATTATCGCTCGCAAAACTAAAGATTGTAGGTAGTTGATGTTTTCTCCAACTAACTAACTTGAAGAAAAAAAATGATTGTTTCAAGTATCGTCTACTTTGTGTTGGTAGTCTATGGGCTTTTGGGCCTTGATTCTTGGAATGATAGAACTTGATTCCAACTATTTTCAAAGTGGATGTACAATGTTCAATATAACAACTATAAGTTATCATGGATTGTATATAAGTTATAAATAGAGGATGTGAATGATTATGAGTGATCAATTAGGAGATTTTACTTTTTTGAGCAATTTGGATATATTGCAGTCTCATCTGGAAGAGAGCTGATTGCACCTTTAGAGCCATATTTTACCTTTTTGCCGTCCATGAGATCCAATCTAAGCCCTACTAGTCAAAATATGATGAGTTGAAATCAAACAGACTAACAAAGTGAACAAGAAACGAGTGGTCTAAGAAAATAGCAATTAGGGTTTTTAAACTTACTTAATTTGCCGACTGGAATTAATCTTGTGGATAATGAAATTAACCTCGATCGAGAACGGATTCGATGTCGGTTTAACGTTGTTTCTTTTATCTTATTCTGCAAGTAAACACTGTGTATTCCCCAAGTAAACCCTAAACCCAACTAAGATGTGACATGAAGACGACTCATTGTACCTTTTTGACCTAAATCGTGGAATTTGAAACGAATTTTGCCATGTTTTGGATTTATAAGGAACAATCTCAACGATGAGATAACGTGCTAAAATTGGGCTTGGTGGGCTTTTCAGTGGACTAATATTCTTAAATGGGCTTTTTCAAACGCGAAAACAGGGGAGTAAAATTGTAGTGTAATGATTAATAAAGATGGGAGTATGGGACTCACATGGACACTGAATTTCTGATATTAACGGCTGATGTCTGGTGCGTTGAAATTAATGCGAAGATTCTTTCTTTAAAATAGATGACTCTTATCTCAAAAGTTAACATGATACTTATAGAAAGTGAGATGGTTAAGTCTAAACCAATTCTTTAGAATAGAAAATTTTCAACCACTTTCTTTAAATTGAAACCATGCAAAACAGCAAAAGTAAATAACAAACGAAAATTTGTTGACAAGATTCGATGTCACGATCAATCACATTGCACCGTTGGTTGATAAATATCTCTCATCTTTATTTTTTTATTTTCACAATGCTTTACTATATTTATTCAAATACCAAATTAACTCTCCAAACAATGCTTTACTATATTTAGTTTATTAAGTAGTAATTTGTTCGATTAACCTAGTAGACTCTGTCCGCATCTCCTCTCTATACTTTACTAATTTCGTTATCTGCCACAGAAATTACTAGAATCCGACTCCATATGCTATCATACCATAAGCACATTATATTACTCTTTTTAATGAAAACTCCAAAAAAATATGTGTAGTTAATTAAAGATTTTTATAGGATTTATATGAAAACAAAAGTACTAATTATTCTACTTAGGTCATATTTATCATATAGAATGTGAATTTACTCATCTTTTTTTAAAATGTGAATTTACTTTTTCATCAGTGTTAGATTTTTGGGTTCTTTTTCACAATGATAAAGGAAAAGTGAACAGTCTTTCTTGAGCCCAATTCATATTACAAAGAGAAATCACTGGCTTCTCATAATTATTGAAAACCATAATTCATCACAAAAGCAAACTTAAACACCCACATTACCATTTTCCTCATAGTTTCTTTTGATGGAGTTTCTGAGCACAACCAATCTCTTAACACTTGCTCTTCTGCTCCTTGTTGTCCCAAAGATATGGGAATGTTGTTGGATCCTTGTTTGGCGGCCATTGATGCTATCTAGAAGGTTCAAGAAACAAGGAATATCAGGTCCTAAATACAGACTCTTTTACGGAAACATCAGGGAGATAAGAAAGATGAAGATAGAAGCTAACCTTTCGGTTCTTAATCCCAACACCAACGATATTTTCCCTCGCGTTTTTCCTCATTTTAAGCATTGGATGCATCAATACGGTGACGTTTCATTTCTCTACTCTCTTTGTCGACATTACTTGTTTTGAATTTACAATAGAATGTCTAACGCACCAGTTATCTGTTGTTATTTATAGGAGAAACATTTCTCTACTGGAATGGAACAGAGCCGACGATTTGCACCTCAGATCCTCAACTAGCTAAACAAATCTTGTCGAGCAAGTTAGGTTTTTCGGTTAGATCAAAGAGGAGACCGGAGTTGCTCATATTTTTCGGTAAAGGAATTTCCTTCTCTGAGGGTGCTGATTGGGTTCGCCATAGAAGAATCTTGAACCCTGCATTCTCCACTGACCGGCTTAAGGTCTTTTTAATCTTTTTTTTCTGGATTGGGAAACACAGCCCTAATTAGAACAATCAGTAATTAATCTCATTACTTGTTGATAACTTATGTTTAGGTCATGACGAAATCGATGGTGGATTGCACATTGAGGATATTCGAGGAGTGGAGAAAACAGAACAAATATGAAGAAACAAAGCAAAATGTGATGGAGATGGAGATGAAGAAAGAGTTTTATCGATTAACCGCTGATATTATAGCGACTACTGCGTTTGGAAGCAGTTACGCCGAAGGAAATGAAATCTTTAGAGCACATGTAGAGCTTCGGAATTGTTGTGTTACTTCTGCCACCAAAGTGTTCATACCCGGAAAACAGTAAGTATAATCTCAGTTATTCGATCAGACGAGATTCTTGAGTTTTGATTCTTTCTTATACTGCAAGGTACCTTCCTACACCTTTGAATCTTCGAATATGGAAGCTCGATAGGAAAGTAAAGAACATGATCAGAAGAATCATTGATACTAGGCTAAAATCGAAGAATTATGGAGATGATGATCTTCTAGGAATCATGTTAAACGCTGCAACGTCTGAAGATCCCGAGAAAAAGTTGAGCATAGATGAGATCATAGAAGAATGCAAGAATTTCTTCATATCAGGACACGGAACTACTTCGATTCTATTGACATGGACTACGATGTTGCTTAGCTTACACCAAGATTGGCAAGAGAAACTCAGAGAGGAGGTTTTTAAGGAATGTGGTAAAGACAAGATCCCAGATTCAGACACTTTATCCAAACTCAAACTGGTATAATATGTTGCCTTTTTCAAAGAGTTTCTTGCGGTTAAAGCAAATGATTTCTTGTGATTGAAGTAACATGTTATATCTTGCAGATGAACATGGTGTTAATGGAGTCACTTCGTCTGTACGGACCCATAATTCAAATGTCTCGAGTGGCAACACAAGATATGAAGGTAGGACACGTGGAGATCCCCAAGGGAACGAGCATAATCTTCCCGTTGCTGAAGATGCACAGCGACAGAGCCGTTTGGGGAGATGACGCCAACAAATTCAATCCGCTGCGATTTGCAAACGGCGTTTCTCAGGCCGCTAATAACCCAAACGCTCTCCTCGCGTTCTCAATCGGACCAAGAGCTTGCATTGGCCAAAACTTTGCCATGATGGAAGTTAAGACTGTGCTCACTATGATTCTTCAACGGTTCCGGCTTAACCTCTCCCGCGAGTATAAGCACGCTCCGATGGATTACATCAGTCTCCATCCACAGTACGGCTTACCCATAATGGTTAAGCCTCTCCACATTTGAATTAAATCCCCCAAATTGATGAGATGGAAAAAAAAAAAAAAAAACGTTTTACTAAAAGAAACCCTACATATCTACCGTTTACATGTGTCTCGTATGTGTTATTCTACATCGAATTTGGGCCTAATCCCACTAATAAATTGGGAATCTATGATGTTAAATTTTGGAGCAGCTTAAGAAAACACTAACGGATGACTAGTAGGACAAGTATCCAAAAATATTATATCAGCATGATCCGGATATTTTAAAACAAATCATCGTATCAAGACAATCTAGTCCGATTTTCTGAAATAGTTAGTGTGAAGGCTCTTTCTTTTTAAAAGTTGATTATTGTTCAAAGCTAAGATAACAAGATACTAAAGTTAAAGAAATTGGATAGTTAAGTCTTAACAAATTCACTTAATTACAATATTAAAATCTGCATCCACCTTTTAAAGGTGTATACGAAACAAAACAGAGGAATAAGAGACGTCTTAAAATAAAATTTCCTAAGATTACAATCTACAACCACGAATCTATCGCACCTCACCGTTGGATGTGAAGAGATTTATCATTTTAGACAGTAAACCTAAGATACAATGAATGCTAACCGTTCTATATTTATTCAAGTGTGAATTCAAATCCTGAATTATTCTCCCAAAAGTACTACTTTCATGAGTAATTTTATATTTTTCTTTTATCTAGAAGACTTCCACTTCTCTTTAATACTTTCTCTAATCTTCTTATTACGTAACAATCTGTGCTATAGACAAATTTAGAATATACTCTATCATCATACCATATATAAGACACCTTTTACTTTATTAATTACTTTTTTTTTTGTTCTCAAATTGAAAATAAACAGACGTGTTTGTGTTTACTTCATGCATGTTCAGTGCCTAATTCACTGGCCGCTCACACTTATTTTACAAATTCAAGTGTAAGAAGTTATATATGCATGTCATTATATAATGTAAAACTTAAAACACCAAATCAACAACAATTATACACACACACAAAGAAAGGAAAAAAAAAAAACTTTTTTTGGTTTTTTCAATGGAGCTCGTAATTTTCTTGGCACTAATTGTCTTGCTCCTTATTGGTCTAAGGATCTTCGAGGCTTTTATGATCCTTGTTTGGCATCCATTTGTGTTGACCAGAAGATTCAAAAACCAAGGAATCTCAGGCCCAAAGTACAGAATCTTTCACGGAAACCTCAACGAGATAAAGAAGATGAAGAGAGAATCTCATCTTTCGACTCTTGATCCCAGCTCCAATGATATTTTCCCTCGTATTCTTCCTCATTATCAACGATGGATGTCTCTATACGGTGCCGTTTTCTCCATCTCTCTCTTTGTTCCTCTTTAATTTTAGATTTTATTCGAGGATAATGCGTAACACACAAGTTATTTATGTTATATATTACTAGGAGAGACATTTCTTTACTGGAACGGAACAGAGCCAAGGATATGCATCTCAGATCCTGAACTTGCAAAAAATATCTTGTCGAACAAATTAGGTTTCTTTGTCAAATCAAAGATAAGACCCGAGGCCGTTAAACTCGTCGGCTCCAAAGGACTTGTCTTTATCGAAGGTGCTGATTGGGTTCGCCATAGAAGAATCTTGAACCCTGCTTTCTCCATCGATAGGCTCAAGGTCTTTTAGTCCTTCTTTCTTAGCTCGATTTGAGAAATTAACCCTTAGAGAACACAGATGTAATTTTTCATTTTGTTGATCAGATCATGACTACCGTGATGGTATATTGTACGCTCAAGATGTTAGAGGAGTGGAGAAAAGAGAGGACTAAGGAAGAAACAGAGCAACCGATGATTAAAAAGGAAATGCATAGAGAGTTCCAAAGACTAACAGCAGATATAATAGCGACCTCTGCGTTTGGAAGTAGTTACGTCGAAGGAATCGAAGTGTTTAGATCACAAATGGAGCTTAAAAAGTGTTGTATACCTTCTCTCAACAAAATCTTTATCCCTGGAACTCAGTAAGTTAATCACTCTGCTATTTTCAGTTCTCTGATCAGACAAGATTTGAAATATATTGGTCGTGTTTCTTGTATTCTAAGGTATCTTCCTACGCCTTCGAACTTTCGGATATGGAAGCTGGAGAGGAAAATGGATAAGTCCATTAAGAGAATTATAAGGTCGAGACTAGAGTCACAATCAGATTATGGAGACGATCTTCTGGGAATCTTGTTGAAAGCTTACAAAACTGAAGGGAACGAACCAAAGATTAGCATCGAAGAGATCATACATGAATGCAGGACTTTCTTCTTCGGAGGTCACGAAACTACTGCGAATTTATTGACATGGACAACGATGTTGCTGAGCTTGCACCAAGATTGGCAGGAGAAACTCAGAGAAGAGATATTCAAAGAATGTGGTAAACAAAAAAACCCAGATTCAGAAACTTTCTCCAAACTCAAACTGGTATTGTTTTCCATTTTTTCAAAGGGTTTCTTGTGAGAAAATGTTTCTTGCGGTTGAAGAAACCTGTTTATTTCTTGCAGATGAACATGGTGATCATGGAGTCGCTTAGACTTTACGGACCAGTGTCAGCTTTGTCCCGAGAAGCATCAGTAAGTACAAAGCTAGGTGACCTAGAGATTCCCAAGGGCACAACCGTCGTCATCCCGCTTCTGAAGATGCATAGCGACAAGACCCTTTGGGGATCCGACGCCGACAAATTCAACCCAACGCGGTTTGCAAACGGCGTTTCCCGAGCCGCCAACCACCCAAACGCTCTCCTAGCGTTCTCCGTCGGACCAAGAGCTTGCATTGGCCAAAACTTTGTCATGATCGAAGCCAAGACTGTGCTCACCATGATTCTTCAACGGTTTCGGTTTATTAGCCTCTGTGACGAGTATAAGCACACGCCGGTGGATCACCTCACTATTCAGCCTCAGTACGGCTTACCCGTAATGCTTCAGCCTCTGGAAGACTGAAGTAAAATGCCCAAATTAATCGGATGTCTTAATGAAACTACGTATCTCTCTACCTTATGTGTGTGACAAGTCTTCATATAGGCCGGCTTATTTCTTATGGTGGGGGCTTTATAACTAATCCTTGTTAAATTATTGGGCTTTTACAGTTGGAACCCTTGATGGGCTAAATAGTCATTAATATATTGTGCTTAAAGCCGGCGTATATGTGATGTGATACTGTATATTGCATGTGTAATTGAAAAGTGGAACGTTTCATCATGAATTAAAAAGCTAAAAGCAACTTGAAACATGAGTAACCGACAATATATATTCTTGATTTCCGTGGTGCAGAGAAAGAATTGTATTTGTTGAAACTGACTAACTGTTGTTTTGTGACAAAATATATATATTGTTGCGTGAGTCATTGTTTTTGTACTTGGATAAATCCAGTATTGTTCACATAGAAATTGGTTTCGGGGATAATAAACTAATAAATGCATCATAATAAATCTAAAATATAGGAATCTCGAACCTCCTTTTGTTCAGAAAAAAAAAAACAGTGCAAAATGTTAATAAGTTATAACAATAGAAATTGTCCTATAACTTCAAAAATCAAAATATTATGATGATGAAAGTATATCAGATTTTATTACAAAAAATGGCAAAATTCCAAACGAAAAATCTGGATCGCTGTTTGCGTTATTCGTGGTTGCCTTTTGAGACGATCACGTAAGCTTACGATTTTCTACGTGTGTCATATCCCTAGAAACAACATCTATATAACTTATGTTTCTAACTTGTTGTAACTTGTAAGCTTCGAGAAGATAAGATTTACTTGCATAAGCAATCACGTCATCTATTATAATTGATGTTGTTCAATGAATTTAAAAGACTACTGTCCCCACACCTCCATTAACATACTTTATTTAAAATCATTTATTATATGATTTGTAAAAAAAAAAAAAAAAAAAAAAACATACTTTATTTATCGTCCGTTACATTGGGTAAAACAGAAAATTTAATTGTTTTCTTAATATGTGTGCAAAAACCTTAAAAGACATTTGTTATAATACTCCCTCTGTTTCATAACAAATGTCTTTTAAGGTTTTTGCACACATATTAAGAAAACAATTAAATTTTCTGTTTTACCCATTATCTATATATTTTATTGTTTTTTCATTGGTCAATACATTAAATTAGTAGGGACAAAACTGGATATTTTACCAAACATCTGCATTGAAAACACAAAACGACACTTATTTTGAAACAAAATTCAAAGGCTAAAACGACACTTAATATGAAACGGAGGAAGTATTATTTTATTTCTTATGTAAAATAAACTCCATTAAATTACGTTGAATTTTGTTAAAAACCAAGTGTGATGCTAACTCCTATGTTTTTGTCACTCATATCATATCTCAGTTCTCAAATAAAATTCAGAACTACTTTTGTTAATCTGTATAACTCGAATAAACTTCAACTAGTAAAAGACAAATTATCTTTCATAATTCAAATTAAGAAAATGCTTAGAATATTTCTTTTTTAGATGCCAAAGTTAACATAAGAGCATCCACGGTGGAAATCTCTCACCAAGTCTCTCAACAATATTAAAAAGAAAAATAATGAAAAAGAGGAATGAGAAACAAGAATCGATTCTCAAATGAGAACATATGAGAACCTCTCGAGAGACTCCTTTTACACATGACAAAATTTGATTGGTTTTGCTTTTTCTTTTTAATTTTTAATTTTTGAGAGACTCTATGAGTCTTTACCACTGCTCATGCTCTAAAGTTCTTTTCATTATCTCTTTTTTTGTTCGGTTAGAATTTTATTCATTATTTCTTCAAAACATAAATAAATAGAAATAGAAGTGCTTGTGCTTGCTTATATCAGAAATAGAAGTCACGACGACCTCACACTCACAAGAGACATAAAACTGAAAACCCCACTTCGAATCCACCACAAAGCAAACTCAAACCAAAAAAAAAAAAATTGTTTGTTCTTCCAATGGAGCTCTTGAGCACGATCAATCTTTTAGCAATAGCTCTAGTGCTCCTTGTAGTTCCGAAGATATATGGAGCTTGTCGGATCCTTGTTTGGCGGCCATTGATGCTATCAAGAAAATTCAAGAAGCAAGGAATCTCAGGCCCAAAATACAGGATCTTGTACGGGAATCTCCGTGAGATTAGGAAGGTGAAGAACGAAGCTAAGCTTAAGATTCTTGATCCAAACTCCAACGATATCGTCCCTCGCGTTTTACCTCATCTTCAGCAATGGATGGCTCAATACGGTGCCGTTTTAGTTCTCCATCTATCTGATCTTCCTTTCTTTAGTTTTTTTTTGTGTTTCACTAGACAAAGATGCGTAACTAACACGATACCAATGGTACTATTTTATTAGGAGAGACTTTTCTTTACTGGCAAGGAACAGAGCCAAGGTTATGCATCTCAGATCATGAGCTAGCGAAACAGATCTTATCGAACAAGTTTGGTTTTTTTGCTAAATCAAAGACAAAACCTGAGATCCTTAAACTTGCTGGTAATGGACTTATCTTCGTAAATGGTCTTGATTGGGTTCGGCATAGACGAATCTTAAACCCTGCATTCTCTATGGACAAACTCAAGGTTTTTCTAAAATCATTCCTTCTTATATATATCTAATTAGATGCCAGTAAAAGATAGCACTTTGCTATAAATTTCTTCATGTTAATGATCAGCTTATGACCCAATTGATGGTGGATTGCACTTTGAGAATGTTCGACGAGTGGGGAAAACAGAGGAATGGTGGCGAAACAGAGCAAGTGGTGTTGATTAGCAGAGAGTTTAAGAGATTGACCGCTGATATCATAGCGACGGCTGCGTTTGGAAGCAGTTATGCGGAAGGAATTGAAGTGTTTAAATCACAAATAGAGCTCCAAAAGTGTTGTGCTGCTGCTCTTACTGACGTCTATTTCCCTGGAATCCAGTAAGTGTCAAGTATAATCACTCTTCTACTTTTAAAGTTCGTTTTTGTTTTAGTGATTTGTTTTCTTTCTTGTATCCCCCAAGGTATCTTCCTACGCCTTCGAATCTTCAAATATGGAAGCTTGATAGGAAAGTGAATAGCTCGACCAAAAGAATCATAGATGCGAGGCTAAAATCGGAATCCAAGAATTACGGAAATGATCTTCTGGGAATCATGTTAACAGCTGCAAGCTCTAACGAGTCTGAGAAAAAGATGAGCATTGATGAGATCATAGAAGAATGCAAGACGTTCTTCTTCGCAGGACACGAAACAACTGCGAATCTATTGACATGGAGTACAATGTTGCTTAGCTTGCACCAAGATTGGCAAGAGAAGCTCAGAGAAGAAGTTTTCAACGAATGCGGTAAAGACAAAATCCCAGATGCAGAGACATGCGCTAAACTCAAACTGGTAAATGCAAATTTCAAAGTAGTTTCTTGCGGCTGAAGAAACCTTTTTTTTTTTTTTGATCTAACTACAAATAATTATTGCAGATGAACATGGTGTTTATGGAGTCACTTCGTCTATACGGACCAGTATTAAATGTGCTCCGATTAGCATCAGAAGATATGAAATTAGGAAACATAGAGATCCCTAAAGGCACGACTATAGTCCTTCCGATTGTGAAGATGCACAGAGACAAAGCCATTTGGGGAAGTGACGCCGACAAATTCAACCCTATGCGGTTTGAAAACGGCAATTCTCGAGCCGCTAATCACCCAAACGCTCTTCTCGCGTTTTCAATCGGACCAAGAGCTTGCATTGGCCAAAACTTTGCCATAATGGAAGCCAAGACAGTTCTCGCCATGATTCTTCAACGGTTCCGGATCAAACTCTCCGCCGATTATAAACACGCGCCGGCAGATCACCTCACTCTTCAGCCTCAGTACGACTTACCTGTGATGCTTCAACCAATCGACGGTTGAAGCAAATGCTTCTACTTTGTCTATATATGAACCTTCATGGGCTAAAGACTTAATTAAGATATTGGGCTATTACTATGAATCATTCGGGCTAGCCCATTAACGATGGTAAACCCATTGCTATCTAACGCAGCACGTGTTCGGATATCAGGCGCCAAAGACTAAAGTCAAAGCGACTGGTCAAATGATCCTACGGTCAGCTTGATCCGGAAAATCCACCATCATATAAATCCATATCCTACTAACAACAATTTACAACAATATCAATGTAGTAATTTTATTTAAATAAGAAAGTGACCAATATAATAAAGAAAAAAATGATCTTAGTTTACAAGGAGATGTAATTGTAAACATCTTATGGGTCCGGTCCGGTGCTCGTACACGTTGGTTCATGATTCGATGAAAATGCACAAGATTAAATAAGATAATAGCATATAAATTAGAAATTTCGTAAGTGAAAGAAACAAAAATCAATAAAATACAAAAATGAGGATCCACATGATAAACTTTGAATAGGAGTGACGGAGAAAAGTGTAAGCCACATACGACTAACCCTGCCGGCACCACTAACTCTCTTAACATTTATTGTGTAATTAATTTTGAGAATGATATCTCTATTATTTGTTCATACACCACATATCTTATTTGATGCGACCTTCGCCAAACAAATATATTCACATGTTTATATAGTTGTATATAATACCATTTCATCAAATTTTCCAAATTACGAGTATGATTAAAAAAAAAAAAAAATTTCCTTACCGTGTACATGTAATAATTGGTGTTTGCAAACATAATTTCCAATTTGTAAATTTATATTCTGTAAAATTTTGAAATTTTTGGAGTTAGGACCTTTATATATATTTTTATGATATCGATTATACTTAATAATTTAAAATTTAAACATAGCTTTCAGAGTGTGTATACACATTTTATTTATTTAAGTAAGTAATGCGTGGAAAAGCTACAGTTACTAGCTGTTTGTTTATTATTTTAGTGAAATCTCATTCTTAATAATTTTCATTCAAAAAAAGAAATCTCATTTCTTAATTATTGATTGTAGAAAACATCAACAAAGGTGTTGGTATTATTGTATTGATTAGTTGACGAATATCTTTTGTAATTCCTGAATTACCCTCACCAAATAAGGCATATGGGACCAACGATGCCTTTAATAAGAAGGGGCAATTTAGAAAAAGCAACAGAGATCCTCAAAACGTTATCGCGTTATGGAAAAAATAGTTTATACAGATGCATATGATATATTATCATATACTAAAAATGTAATAAACGGTCGATTACCTAAAGCTACAATTTTGGATTAATGAATTAAACACGCGTTACAGGTGTCGCTACTTATAATGCCCGAGAGTGATAGGCTTTGGAAAAATGTCTGAATGTACTCGGCCTCTAAACTAAGACAAAATCAAAGCGGTCACTAATCTGGTGACGTTAAAGAACATAAAAGTGTCGAATTTTCTAAACAAATTAGAAAACAGTCGATACTAAGATAAAATCACCAACTGTGGAGCTTAATATCTAAGAACATAAATTTGTTAAATTTCCATAATTGACTTTGTCGTGCGTAATCTTTAGTTCATAACCCTTCGTTTATTATGTGTTTGGATTTCGATTAAGTTATGTTTTTTGAGTAAGGTTTGTGGAAAATTCTTATTATGTAGTTAACTAACAATTATTTTGCTAGTGATTTGTGAAATAATCTAACGTTTTTGCAAAATCCGAATATTATATTTTTTTTCACCATTGCATAATCCGAATATTCGGCTTTTTAATTCATATACCATATATAAATAAAATCAACTAGGGAGGGCAAATACGTAAATCGCGCAAAACCCAAGGCTCGTATAAATAAAGATCATCTGCTTAGAGCATGAGTTGACTCATTTTTTCACTTCAAAAGAAAAAAAAAAGAAGAGAATTCTCAAAACGTTGAATTTGTAACTCTTCACTTTCTTCTGTCAATCTTTAATGGCCTCTGAGGAGAGCATGATGATGAATTCTTCTTCCATTATAGACGAAGAGTATGAAGATACAGATGATGGGTTTCATTACCAGACAAGGCAAAACAGTTTGTCTAGGTTATCTATATGCACAAGCTCCTTCCACGAAGACGATGAAGATCATCCTTCAGAGTTGGGTAATTTCATCTCTACGTTGTCTCTAGAGAGCTTCAATGATGACGTCGGAGCCGAAGCTGACGGAGAAATCTCCGATGACGGTGACGAATCGGATTCCGACAAGGAATCTTCCGGATTCTACTCTCTCCCGACGATCACATCTCGCCGGAGAAGAAAACTCACAGTTTCCGGCGGTTTAGAAACGAGCAAAGAGAGTGCGACGAAAATCGATGGAAGTAAGTGTAATATAGTTAGTCAACGGAGGGTATTAAGGGAAAAGAGTAAAAGGGGGAATCAGTACGGTCACTGGTTTAACGGCGTGGAGAGAGACAGTGACGGCGGAGGAGGAGGAGGAGAGTTGACGGTGTTAACGAAGGTGAGAGGAGGGAAGAAGTCAATGAAGATGGGGTTTGAAGAAGTGAAAGCTTGTAGAGATCTCGGGTTCGAACTGGATGTTCCGGGTCGGGTTTCAATATCCCCCGGGTCAAACCGAGAGACTAGTAGTGGCGGCAACTCTCCCATTGCCAACTGGCGTATCTCAAGTCCTGGTAATTTATCAAACTATTTAATCATATCTAATCTCACATTTATTTTTACTTTTTCTTCACTATAAGAGAAAATGTTATTAATTGTTTGATTAAACTATGATTAGGGGATGATCCGAAAGAGGTTAAGGCGAGATTAAAGATGTGGGCACAAGCAGTAGCTTTAGCTTCTGCGTCACGTTAAGCTTCTTATTACTCTCTTCTGCTCTATTAGGGTCTTGTCTTTCAAAATTTTAGCTTTTTGTTCCTCAAGTCTTTTCTTGTATCAGTAACTCGTTTTATGGGTTTCTTGTATAAATATGAAAGCTACACAATTACTTGATATAAACCATTCACGTGGATTGTTTTTTACCTTTTTTGGTCATTAGACTATTTCCTAATGATTAGAGTATTGTTCTCTTTTGAGTGTCTTAAAAGTTAAAACGATCAAAATATGGATTTTCTGCATACAAGGGACCCTCTAAAAGCTAAAAGCTCAAGCACCCAATTCAAATCACAAATAAAAACAGTGACACTTTTATAAAAAGCAGAGTCTAATCGATATAGGTTGGATGCTTTGTGTATTAGAATCCAATGAATCCAAGGACTATATGATCTTATTCCTCCCTTTTTCATTGAATATTATATATGCTAGGACATGAAACTTGTCACTACTCACTAACAAGATTCGTTGATTCAATCAAAGATATCTTAAAATTGTATGCAAATAAAGAATATCAAAGATAGAGAATAAACACGAAATAAATAACTAATTACTTTTGTCGAAAACAAAGAGAATAGCACAAACTATGAAATGGCTTTAGAGATTTCGATTTGTGGTTTTTCAGAAATTGTTACTAATGGTATGGTATAGTTTGTAAGAATCAAGTAAGTTGTTTGAGTTTGAAGATGTCAACTCACTTGAAGATAAGATTGTGACATGTTTTGTCACAAGGGTAAGGACAGTCAATGGCTTTGACTGTTGTTCGGTCAAAGTACCAATCACCAACAGATTCAGCAACGGTCTGCGAAAAAATGGAGAAAGCAAACAAGTTTGCAGTAGCTTGCAACGATATAGAAACTATTTACGAACTGTCGAAAAATGTTTACCTTGCCATGAAGTGTAGGAGAATCTGGTGCATACCAAGTGTCCTGTCTTTCGGATTGGCAGTGCGCGAAGCATGAGTTTATGAACACACCGTTATGGGTCGATGTCGCGAAAGATTTTACAGCATCCACCATTTGTGTCCTGAAGTCTATATTTGACATAAGAGAAGGGCTTAGAATTAAAAAACAACTGCGATCATATAATTTAGAAAATGAGGCTTACCAATAGATAGTGAATAATAATAATAAAAAACTCACCTTGGAAGAATTGGATCTGAGACGAATTACAATGCGAGTGATCAGATTTGCATGCCTTCCAAGAGCCGCTTAGGTCAACAGATGGTGGAGCTAAACTCTCTTGTACCTGTTGGAGATAGAAGTGAAATCTTGTACCTGATGGAGCTAAACTATCTCGTTCTGTTTTGTGAAAATGAAATGTTTTGATAGAAGTGAAAAGAGAAGCAATGAGAGTGATAAGAGATGAAGAAAAGGAGTACCTGCCAAGCGTCATATGCTGCATTGAGAAGAAACATTGGAGTCTTAATGCCTGAAACCAAGTTCTGGGGAAAGAAGCACTGAGGAAATGAAACAGAACATAGTAAATTAGTTTGAAGATGCTCAAGTCTTGTCTAATGGAAACTTTGCTTGTGGACCAGTGAATGTTATAAATATAGAGTGAGAAATTTACCGAAGTTGGATCCAAATGCTTTGTACAAGCAGTGGAGAGTTCCTTTTGGAGGTTCTACATTTTGACATTAAACATTTAATCATTTACAATAAGGTTAAGATTAGTAGTATGAATACTCCGGAGCCAGAAATTATCTGCTTGTGGGATTACCTGTGTTGTAACAACACCTTGAAACATCTTCCGGAGAGAGTGGCCTCCAGAGACATCCACTCTACATTTATAATGGAAACGTTTTGAGTTTTGAATAGTGTTGTGTTCAAATGCAGAGTTAACTAAAAGATCTCATAGGAAGGAAAATAAAAGTTAAAGAGATTTACGCATCCATAAACATTCCAGCATCACTTAAGCATTTCACTTTCGTAGTACCCGGTAATAGTTCTTTGAACTGATCGCAGTGTAGAATGGAAGCTAATCCCCCAGCTGAACATCCAGAAAGTAGAGCCTGCGATAGATCATTTTACTTTCATCAACCCGAGCAAAATCCAGTAACATGATAGGGGTGATGGCTTAAAATGAAATGCAAAACCTGCTCTGCTTTTTGCATGCCTTTAGACAGTAGTTCTTCCATAGCTGCTTGCCAAATTCGTTGTCCTCTATAGTAAAGTTGTGAGCTCTAGTTCAAAGAAATTAGAAGCAATTAAATCCCAAAAGTTTCAGAGAAGTGAAAAACATGAAGGCTGAAAAGCACAAATCTACTACTAACCTGATCCTGACTATCGCCTGTGAAAGAGGCACCATCGCAGTAACGCAGTTTGACTCTGTTCCAGTTGAAGAAGTCTGCAAACACGTAAACAGAAAAGTGAGAATCGATCCAATGCAGGTAAAGATATTGAGTACTCCCTGCAACTCGAATGTGTAAGTGCGCACAGAGTCATGCATAGTAAATTGGACAAACCAGGATTCTCATTAGCTTTATTGCTCAATATTCCAGTGAAGGCCAAAACTTTCTCCATATGATTTGATGAACCACGGCGAGTGGTTTTCCGGAAGATACAGCTCCTACGTGTGTTGCACCATCCTCCACCCTGCATCACAAGTAACCCAATACAAAAAGAAGAACTTAAATGAATCTAATTCTGTAGTCAAAACTCAATAAGCATAACTAAAATATGCAAAAGACTAAAGCTTTAATTAGATATACCTCGAGTTGGATCAGCCACCGGTTAGCTCCTGATCCAGAACCAGGGTGTAGATGATAACCAGGTAGTGTTCCATCTAGGCACACTGCATCAATGAAGTAGTAATGAATGAATCATTCAAGTAATTCAGATAAAGGACTGACCTTTAAACTCGTTTTAATCAACAAGAACAAATCTGATGAGGGAAACAGATTCAAAGAATGACATTACAATTTCAAGCTTCAAATTGTGTTAATGAATCCGACCAAGAAATTCAAAATTCAAATATCACCAACAACACATCTGTGCAAGCAACTAGAGACTAGAGAGAGAGATAGAGAGAACCAACCAGCTCCTTTGGAGGCAGCAGCCTGAATTAAAGTGAGAGGCACCATAAGAAGCTGCGACGGAGATGTCACCACCAATTGACTTTCGAGTAACGAGATCTCATCGTCTGTATCTCTCACATTCCCGATTCCATCGCTCCCAATCACACCTACCACCATACACATCCAAAGCCATGATATCTCCGCCGCAATCCGCAACACACTCTTCATCTCCTCCGCCGGAGACGACACTCAGCTGCAAAATTTGACTTGAAAAGATCGATTTCTGTGAATCTTGTGTTAGTGCATGTGTGATAGTGAGAGAAGCCTTTATGGCTTTTTCTGGTAATTCTTTCACGCTTTCATCATTATGGTAATAAATTGATTTACGTCACGGAAAAAATCTTTGAATAATTAATATCTATTCTTCTGCAATTAATATGGTTCTAAAAATACAAGATAGTACTGATTTTTTGCAATTCTAATTTATCTTATTTGATTTTGAGGCATTATTATTAGAGGATTTTACTGTTATTAAGATGACAAAAGTGTGTCTGTCTTTGAATGTTCCTCCTCAATTACTGCCAAAACCAATTAATAAATCATTAATTAAAAGCTTAAATAGTTTTATTTCATTTTTTGTCGGCATCGGCTCTGTTTAACACTATCTTACGCCGCATGCGCATCCCACGTGTTAGTAATGGTCTGTGACGAGGCCCTTTATAACCACTGGGCCTATTTAATCATCACAAGCCCAGCTCACTGTTGGCTCTCTCAAGAATCATATGATCCATTCTAGTGATTATTCCATCTTAGTTTTTGAAAATTTATTAAATGGAAATGTAGATTAGTTTCAAATAACATCTGTTTTGAAACTGAACCCAAAGTGATTCATCCAATAAAACATCGTAAAGTGCTTGACAAAGCAAAAAAAAAAAATCAGTAGTTTAGCTTAACAAAAATTGAAGATACAATTTTTATAATTAGATTCAGAATATTAACATGCCTAGACTATATGAAATTGTGTACCCAACGCTTTGAACAATAATGATGTGAATCACCTGTAATTGTATTATACCTCCAGAAAATGAAAGCTAAGTCATGTAAATAAATAAATACCGTAAAACAGAAGAGTGAATTTTAACGGGAAAACTTCAAAATTCATTTTTTTATGGAGATGCCTGCCCACTTAGGCCTGGGCATTCGGATTTCGGATCGGATTCGGATCGGATATATTCGGATTCGGATAATTCGGGTATGAGAGTTTATTATCCGTTCGGATTTTATGACTTTTCGGTTCGGTTTCGGTTCGGATATATTCGGATTCGGATAATTTGGGTAGAAGAATTTATTATCCGTTCGGATTTTATCAGTCATCGGTTCGGTTTCGGTTCGGATAATTGTCGGATTCGGATCGGTTTTCAGGAAAAAAAACTTAAAAATTGTTCAATTGAAATAAAAATTGGTTCAATTTTGCAAAAAATATGTATCATTTTAACAAATATAACTAAAATTTTTTGGAAATCTAGGATATTTAGGATATTTTTGTTATTTGCTATAAAATTACAACTAAATATAACTAATATTTTTGGATATATAATTTTTATTTCCGGTTTTCGGATATCCTTTCGGTTTTCGGATCGGATCGGGTTCGGTTCGGGTAATTCGGATAGGAGAATTCATTATCCGTTCGGATTTTGTGACCATTCGGTTCGGGTTCGGTTCCGGATTTTTCGGATCGGTTTCGGATCGGTTTTCGGATTTCGGGTTTTATGCCCAGGCCTATCAGCCCACTCCAACATACAACTTTTGTTTTATTCTGGGATTTTGAATTAAAAAATATATACTAATGTTATAAATAGTTAATTTAGTGGATGAATATATTGATGATAATGGCTTTGGTTTTGGATCTGTGGACAGTGGACGCAATTACTACTAATAAATAAAAGAATACAAAAAAAAACAAACAATGTGAAACCAAAAGCATAATTTTCTTGGGCGTTGAAAGAGTTTGTCAGTAGTCAGAAACTCAATTGCAAAAAAAACGAGAGAGTGGATTTGGTTAAGTCAACATTTTCTTTTGTTTGTTTTAAACGTGACTCTATGTCAATGAGCTCGTGGAGTTGGCCTCTTTTGCATGTTAAACATCATTACAAATTACAATCTTCCAAATTTCTCTTTATTTTACTAAGTATTTATATATGAATCTCATTCGTATAACAAGACATCGATGAACCAAGTTGCATTTTTACGGTTTACATTTTCTTCTTGTATATTAGACATGAATTGTTTAATAAGATTGTATAGAGAGTGTTGAGATTCAAAATAAACTTGGTAAACAGAATATGATAATATTTAAAAAAGAAGACTAACATGTTAAGTGTTGTTAACATAGTTGAACGTTCAAACTATATATAATTTAAATTAACACCGGTCAATATGAGGAGCAAGATTCAATGCAACCAAATATTAAAAAAAGTTGAAGAATATAAACAAAAAGAAAGAAATAAAGAATAAAACAAAAACATTGATAAAATGGGTGTGAATAAAAAGGGGCCCCACAGAAAGAAAAAAAATTCAACCCATGCAAAGGGTCCGTCCATGGATGAGAACAATAATGACGTGAATCACCTGTATGTAATTGTATACCTCCAATCATTTGCAAACCCCATTAATATAAATTCTAAAAGCTTCATTTTTTTTCTTGTGTGTAATATAATTCCATGATTTAAAAAAAAAAAAAACTCTAAAAAGACGATCTTCACTTTTGCATTTTTCAACGCAATTTTTAGAGTTTTTACTCTGTTTTTTTTTTCTTTTTTTTTCTTACCCTCCCAAACCATTTGAAAACCCCAAGACAGCTCTTTTCTTCTCTGCTCAAAAGGAAATTAAAAGAAGAAGGTGAAATCATACATAATTCTTGACCTCTGCTTATACAAAAATCAAAATCAAATCTTCAAGCTTTTCTTGTTTTTTTTCTCTTCTTCTTTCAGCTCTTTGGACTGTGATTCTAGTGTTGTCGATTTTGAATCTTGGTTTCTCCGTAACATCTGAAAGAAGGGGAAAACAACTTTAAACTAGCATTCATTCTGGGTTTTAGCTTCTTCCTGAAAAGATTGGATCTTTAACAGCTGGTCGTCTCTGCATGGTTCAATCTCAATCTGGCTCTTCCTTTTTTTTTTCCTCGTTTAATTATTTTTTGTATAAATTTTAAAATAATGGGTACTTTTTGTCAGATTCCCATAGAAATCTAAAGGGGTGTTTTTTCCCCTTGGTACTGTCTCTATTAGCTTCCGATGTGTTTCAATACACTGTCTCTCTTTGCCGCTCCTTTAGATCTGTTTCCAGTTTCTGCTTGATCCATCTCCTTTTGAACAGGTCAGATCACTGTTTATGTTTCCATTTTAAGAGCTCAGAAACCAATTTTGCTGATTGTTAGTTTGTGGGCATTCTGCTGATTTTTTCCTTTCAAAAATCCAAATTTGATACTAGCAGGTTCTTGTTTGCGTTTCAATGTTCAGAGATTGAACCTCAGATGATGCTTGGATTCTGCAAAACGCGTCGAATCTTTGTTGGGTTTATCAGAATTTCCGGTATTTCGCCTCTTGTTCTTCTCTTTGTTATGTCTTGTGGTGCTGGAAATTGCGCAAACTCTTTAGAGGTTTATGATGAGATTGTGCCTCCAAGGTGTTTGTAGTATTGCCTGAGTGATGGGAAACGGTACTTCCCGTGTTGTCGGTTGTTTCGTGCCGTCCAATGAGAAAAACGGTGTTGATTTGGAGTTTCTAGAACCTTTAGATGAAGGTTTAGGCCATTCCTTTTGCTACGTTAGGCCAAGCATCTTTGAGTCTCCGGATATTACTCCGTCTAACTCTGAGAGGTTCACGATTGATTCAAGCACCCTTGATTCTGAGACACTCAGTGGTTCTTTTCGAAACGAGGTCGTTGATGATCCTTCTTTCTTGAATAGACACAACAGTAAAGGTTTGGCTGAAACTACGTTTAAGGCAATCTCAGGTGCTTCCGTTAGTGCCAATGTTTCCACGGCTAGGACTGGGAATCAAATGGCATTGTGTTCAAGTGATGTTTTGGAGCCTGCTGCTTCATTTGAGAGCACATCTTCGTTTGCTTCAATTCCTTTGCAGCCGCTCCCTCGTGGTGGTTCCGGACCCTTAAACGGATTCATGTCCGGGCCTCTAGAGAGAGGTTTTGCATCTGGTCCTTTGGATAGAAACAACGGTTTCATGTCAGGGCCTATTGAAAAAGGAGTAATGTCTGGACCCCTTGATGTATCTGATAAATCTAATTTCTCGGCGCCTCTTTATTTTAGACGTAAAAAGCCTCGGTTTCAACGGTTTATGAGGAGTGTGAGCGGACCAATGAAAAGTACACTAGCAAGGACATTTTCCAGACGGTCTGGAGGATTAAGTTGGATGCATCGCTTCTTCTTGCATCCAGAGACTAGGGTTTCCTGGCCTGTTGGAAAGGACGGTAAGTTTCATGGTGAAGACCCAGAAAGTTGTTTAGAGAGCAACCGTAACTTGCAATGGGCTCATGGGAAAGCTGGAGAAGACAGGGTTCATGTTGTGCTTTCGGAGGAACAAGGATGGCTCTTTATCGGGATATATGATGGGTTTAGTGGACCGGATGCTCCAGATTTCGTAATGAGTCATCTTTATAAAGCTATCGACAAGGAATTGGAAGGTCTTCTTTGGGATTATGAAGAGCCTTCTGTAGATAATCAATTGCAGCCAGACCAGGAACCTCCTACAGAAGAGAACTTGTGTGATCCAGAATCTATCAATGAGAAACATTCAAAGCCAGTAGTGGCAGGAAGCCAGGAGGTTATGACTGATAATATCAGTAGCCTTGGAAATGCCGATTCTCAGATTGCTGATGGTCCACCTGGAAATTTAGCAGGTCCTGGCAAGAAAAGCACGAGACTTTACGAGCTACTTCAATTGGAACGGTGGGAAGGAGAAGAAATCGGGCTTCAAGATTCTCATGGAGGGAGTGTGGCTCTAAACGATATGACCAATCAGGTTGAAAATCCATCTACTTCAGGTGGAGGAGCTGGAAATGATCCGTGTACCACCGACCGTAGTGTTCTTGATGGTATTCCGACCTTGGGACAAAGCCATGGGACTAAAAAATCACAGATAAGCTCTAAGATAAGAAGAATGTATCAAAAGCAGAAGTCTTTGCGGAAAAAGCTGTTTCCTTGGAGTTATGATTGGCACAGGGAAGAAGGGACTTGCGTTGAAGAGAAGATAGTGGAGTCACCGGGACCGATTAGGAGACGCTGGTCAGGAACTGTAGACCATGATGCTGTTCTAAGAGCAATGGCTAGAGCACTAGAAAGTACCGAAGAGGCTTACATGGAAATGGTAGAGAAGTCTCTTGACATAAACCCAGAGCTTGCACTAATGGGTTCATGTGTTCTTGTAATGCTAATGAAAGATCAAGATGTTTACGTGATGAACGTTGGGGATAGTCGGGCTATCTTAGCCCAAGAAAGGCTCCATGATCGTCACTCTAATCCCGGTTTTGGGAATGATGAGGGTATCGGGCATAAGAGTAGGTCTCGAGAATCACTTGTGCGTATGGAACTGGATAGAATATCAGAGGAATCTCCAATACACAATCAAACAACTCCGATCAGTGTCTCAAACAAAAACAGAGATGTGACCTCATACCGGTTAAAGATGAGAGCAGTTCAACTCTCAAGTGACCATAGCACAAGTGTGGAAGAGGTATATCTCTGACTAAATTCATCTGATAAGTAGTGAAAGTGCAAGACTTTGCTCTGGTTTTCCAAAAAACAAGTTTCTTTGATTTGTTTCAGGAAATTTCGCGGATTAGATCTGAACATCCGGAAGATGACCAGTCCATACTCAAAGATAGAGTCAAAGGCCAACTAAAAGTCACTCGAGCTTTTGGTGCCGGATTTCTCAAAAAGGTACACACACATACAATGCTACAAACAAACTCTCATATCCAAATCACATTTAGACTAACTCATCTTAAGAATATTTCAAATGTTATTTGCAGCCGAATTTCAATGAAGCTTTGCTAGAGATGTTCCAAGTAGAGTACATTGGAACAGATCCATACATCACCTGTGAACCGTGTACCGTCCATCACAGACTCACTTCAAGCGATCGTTTCATGGTTTTATCCTCGGATGGATTGTATGAATACTTCAGCAACGAAGAGGTTGTTGCTCACGTGACTTGGTTCATCGAAAACGTTCCTGAAGGGGATCCTGCTCAATACCTCATTGCAGAGCTTCTCTCTCGTGCAGCCACCAAAAACGGTACAGTTTTAAAGTCTAACTGACAATCGGTTTAGTAACGGTTTTTTGGTTAAGCAGCTGGTTAATGTGTAAATGACACGAACATGTTGGCAGGGATGGAGTTTCATGATCTGTTGGATATTCCGCAAGGAGATCGAAGGAAGTACCATGATGATGTCTCTGTCATGGTTGTGTCACTTGAAGGAAGGATTTGGCGTTCGTCTGGACAATATTATCCAGAGAGAAAACAAAAATTCAATAGATGAATTAACCAAACACAACAAAAAGAAATTAGGGTTTCCCGTAATTGGCTTATTGTTTTCAAACAATCTTTCAATTTCCCAGAAGTTAAAAAAAAAGAAGGCCTAATTCTATTTTTCCTTCTTCCCAATCCAAAATGGATCATGATATTATAGCTAGTTATGCTTTACTCCGATACAATTAAAGCATTAATCAACTAAAATCAGAATCCTCTGGATGAGCTAGAAGGTCTTCTCACCTGAAGAGTCAACGCGTCTGAGTCGTTTTGAGCCGTTAATTCACAATTTCGTCTTTATTCGATTTTTTCTGGGCGGAGCTAATCAAAATCCAACTTTCCGGCTTCTTTTTCTTCTTCTTCAATGGTCACGAATCTTCTGCAAATGTGTTCTGAATCTCTCGTTTCAGCTAAAGATTCAGATCCATTATGTTATCTCTTCGTAACCTCACTACTAGCTTCGTCGCTCTTCCATCTCGATCTAAGCCGTTATCGCCGTCTTTGCGTCGTCGTTTAGTTCGTTGTCGACTTACGGAGGCGGCAACTTTTGCACCTCTTGGTGTGGTCTCCGGAGAATCGGAACGAGCGATTGGTAGCTTAACTGAGCTGAAAAACGGCGGTGGCTGGAAGGTGGAAGATGAGCTTCCCCCGGCGGAAGATGGACGTGAAGGAGGAGTGGAAGATGACGATTCGGAGGAGGAGGAGGGGATTTCGAGTATTCATGTTCCTCGTGAGAAATACATCAATGTCTCCAAGTCTGATCTCGTTAATGGTATTGTAACGAAGCTCCTCGATTCTCAAGACGGAGACACTGATATCTTCCTCCTACTTTCCTCGTAAGCTGAATATAACTCCTAAATTAACACGAATTGCATCTTGGACTCTCTCTTGAGCTGTTTTTGGAACTCTTTAGGTGCTTAGACTCTATCCTTCACGCGGAGCACAAGAGGATTTTAGAGCAAATGAGAGCCGATTTCGTCGCTACTCAGTCCCTGGAGGAGGTAAAGACTGGTGGTGATTCATCGGGTGACGAAGAAAGTTCTACTTCAGGTGGAGAAACTGACTCAGAGGAGGAACTTAACTCGAATGTCAAAAACTCTGAACCTAGGAGTGTTAATGGATACGATGGTTTATCATTCCCTTTGGCTGATGGTTTCGACATTTGGACCTTTTTAATATCCTCTGGCAAAAATGCAAAGAAACGTTCTGCTGAAAGGTATTAGAAATTATCCAGTGTTTTTGGCGAATTTTGTATTGAAACATGTACTTTCATTGAAAGAAGATTTGAAAGTGGTTTTTGAAAATTTGAATGTAACTTGACAATTCTCGAATGCAGTGTAATGGCTGCAACCCGGTTCCAGCGTTCTTTCATTCAGCTCCTAGACAATGCCGGTTTTGAAGAGCTTTCAGCTAGGGATTTGGCATTGACGTCGGCTCTGAACACGGATTACCTTCTTACTTTGCCTGTATACGTTGATTGGAAGAAGGCATCAGAGTCTAATGCTATTGTTTTCAGGTAAATGTTATATCTTTTGATGCGTTTCTAAAAATGTGCTATCTACTTCTTTTTTCTGTCTTGCCAATGTGCTATCTAGTTCTGTATGGAGAATCTGCTTATGAATTTCATCTTCTTTACAGGCGTGGATTTGCAACTGAGAAGGAGAAGGGTTTGTTACTTGTGGAGAAGCTAGACTATATCCAGTCTAAAGTTCTACAAGGAATCTTCTCTACTATTGCAAAACCCTTGAGAAAAGTTGGAAAATTGATAAACAAGGTATGACTCCTATTTTGTTATATGACCAAGGGAAATTTTGCATTTATTGCATATATGCAGTGTTACTATTTCAAAAACCTTTGAGCTGTGTTAGTTTTTAAACTCGAATAACATTTTTTCTTCAAATTTCATAAACAGGCGTTAAGTGAGGCTTCTCAAACTCAAGAAATTCAAGATTTATCAGAGAGAATGAAAGTTTGGCTCAAGGACCTATCCCTTTTTAAGGAATCATATCTTGACCAAACTTCTGACAATTTCTTGAGAGAGGGGTTCCTTCCAGATTCAGTCCTCCCCATGCGGTTAGCAGCACAAAGGGCGGTCAGTCGGTATGAGGGGCTTCTGACACCTGTTGGTCCTCGCGCAAAGCTCTTCAAAAAGTTGCTTGGTTGGATTGGTTTCATTTCTCCTGATTATGAAACACCATCTGAGCTAGCTAATGACAGTAATGCATCTGAACCTTATTTAAGGTGCATGACCTTTTTTCTCAGTCATCTTGCCATTTTTTTTTGGTCTCTTCTATGTCAATATCAGATATGTTTTTCATGGATTTGATTGCCTGAATGAACCTGTATGTTCACTTAGTAATATCAAGTCTGAAAGTTCCTAAATGTGTTTGTAACTTTGTATCACTTGTTTGAGCATGTCGTTGAACCATTAAATGAAACACAAAATTAATTGCATCGTTTTTTTCTAAATCTTCGACCTGATTAGAGATTTGAGCTAAGAAGTAAATTATTCTTCACTCAGGCCGATTTTCTTATCAAGGATGACACTGGCTGATATATGGAAACCTGCTTCAAAGAAAGCTTGTGGAAATGATGTCTGGAAAAGAATAAAAACTTCGATTTCCATTCTTTTATCACCTTCAACTCTGCAGGTATTCTTTTTTTCTAAGCAAATAATAGCATTTGTTTCAGTCTGTAGTGCACTGTCAAACTTCTTTATATGAATCAATCATAAGTTATGGCCACATGATCACATTCATTAGATGACTCTGTTTGTTTGTGCTTTTTGGTGAATAGGAGCCTGCATTTGAAGAACTAATTTTGCTTTACACGAAGGATGCAAGTGAAAAAGATGATAAGAATAAAGATGAAACACGATCATCATTACAATTGGAGATATTTGAAAGAATTCCAATTCCAGATTTACCTGTAAGAATATTACATCTACATCATGAGTGTCTCCTCATGTTTCTTTTCTGCCGGTGAGCTTTTCCCTGTAGGTTTCACCACCATTTTTTCTTTCACTGTTTGTATGTAGGTAATTTTCCCTCACAAGAAGCTTTACTTTCGCGTCATAGATACAGTAAGTGTGGTTGCATTACAGACTCAATTTTGTTGATCTTATCTTTGTTGACCCAATCCTTGGAATCTTTTGTTAGGTACGTTTGGATATTGCTAGTATTTTGGGACTTACGGCATACTTTGTAAACTACAAGTTTGAGAACATCTCATCATCCCCGTATATCTCTTATCCTCTTCCTTTTGTGCCGCTTACAGTAACAAAGAATTAAGATTAGTCCTTTGCTACACAGATCAGCATTCTTTCTTGACGTGATCGCCGTCACAGCTCTGTTAATATATGCAACACGCGTGGTTTTGGGTTACAAGCAGACATGGGATAGATATCAAGTGAGTTGAAACTCAGATTCATACTCTCTTTACTATAATGGGTCTTAGTGTTTAATTTTGAAAATTTCCCTTGCATTTGATCCACTTCCTCAGTTGTTAGTAAACAAGACACTTTATGAGAAAACCTTAGCCAGTGGCTTTGGTTCTGTCCATTTCCTTTTGGATGCCTCGGAGCAGCAACAGGCAAGATCTCATTCATTTCTCCCTATCTTATTCCTTTGGAAATATGCATGAACGATTTCATTTGGAATATCTTTTACTTAATATGGTTTTGCTCTCCAATCACTCATTATCTGCAGTACAAGGAGGCAATATTGACATATGCAATTATTCTTCAAGCGGGAAAAAATCAGGTTAGAGATAACCAGTCACTCTTTTCTCTTAATGCCATGCCTCATTAGGATAGTTCAACTTCAAGCTTTATCGTAGATGCTTATGAATAAACTATTTGCCTGCAGAATATGTCTTATCAAGGAGTTCGAGATAGATGCGAGAGATTCATGTATGACACTTTCAAAATAAAGGTCTGTTTAAAACTGAACTCTTATAGCAACATTACTAGACCTTGTAGCTGACTCACTAAAAACCACTAACAGGTTGAGATGCGAGTAGAAAAAGCTATAAGCACGTTGGTGAGGCTTGGTCTAGTAACAGAGACACTGGTCGATAGCAACACCAAGCTACAGGCTGTTCCTTGTCCTCAGGCTTATATGTCGCTTAAAGAACTATGGAGCAGTCTGCTTGGTTGAATACAGTCCGTGTTTGAAAGAAGCAACCTAGTAACATTTTTGCTATATTGTACAAGATCTTCAGTAAAACCCGAATAGATTGTACATAAACAGAATCTAACATAGTGTTCTTCTTTTTTCTGTGATATACAGTTAAAAACAGAGGTTTATAGATTTGTCTGATTCTCACAGCTCGAGGGGTTGAGATTTTGTAAAGATAAATACCCCTCCTCCTCCTACAGACCGACCCAAAAGCATGTTATTATCGAGATACGACAGGTAATACAGTCCACCTACAGATCTCCTGAAATAGAGAAACATCTTTAGCATCCATAGTCATATCTGAAAACATAGGTTATGGAAAATAAACAAAAGATCATTATTTACCTTCCTGGGCTGGTTGCGGTTACTGGAATCTGAGCTTTGAAAGTACGGATAAACTGCAAAAGCTGGAAAACCAGTAGAGAGTTATTAGCTTGTTCGTCCTATTTGATATATCTTGGTTTCCATGCATTGGTACTAGAAAGTGTTTTTTTCACCTGTAGGCTTAGAAATGAGCGTGGAAGTATTGCAGGTGCGATAAGAGCTTGAAGCTGCTCATTGATGTTAATGTTTCTAACACTTATCTGCAAGGATTCCATGGAACTGAAATCAGATTGCTTCTGGCAAAACAAAGTTCTGAAAGCTTTGAAAGGCAGACAATTAACTGACCTCTTCAAACTGAAGGTAGATGTTTCGACTAGAGACCTTATCGAATTTCGCGGTAACAACAAGTGTTGCACCTTCTTGCTCCTGCCAAGGATTCATTTACAGTGACTGTCAGAAAATATGAAATTGAAAGGGTTACAAGTAAAGAAGCAAAAACCTCCAACAAGTTTGGAAGACTCCACTGAACAACATTCCGAATGATCCCACCGTCTGATCGATCTCTGCACTCAAACTTCTGGAAGACCTGCCCCACCTGATCAAAACCCACAAAGGATTAAACCGAAGCCCGAACTAAAGTCTCTCTCTCTAGTCTCTGCTTTGTTCATTATCATTGGTAGTAGTACCTGAAAGAAGGGAAGTCTTGAAGCAGCTTCAAACAGAACAACAACATCAGGTGCAGAAGTATATTGTAGCCTCCATGTTCCATCTAACTTCACTAGATCAATTTCTTCACCGCCATTAAACCCTTCCACAGTCACCTGAAAAGTTTCTAGCAAATCCAGACTCATGAAACAAAACAAAAACCAGCATTCACTCAATATCATATTATACATCAATAGAATCCAAAGCAATGACTGTACCAGAGCCTCCTCGATGATAGATCGTTGATCAGAAGTGGCAGTGAGTCCTCGTTGAGTGTCTTGAACAGCTCTCAGTAGATCGTGTTTCTTGTGTTCTAAGTCAAGTTCATTGTCTACGACGACCTGAGTTATCACCAAAACACACTCAAATCATTTGTTTCAGACGAGCCAAGAACAAAAATGTGCAGAGAACAAACCCGAGCCGTCGTCTCTCCAGAAGTTACAGCTATATGACACGAGAATCTCTTTCTATGATTGGTTTTAATGTTTAAGCCAAAAGGGTTGACTCTACAGACGCGAGACATTGAAATCGCAGGGCAAGAGAAGGTCGCAGACGCAATTCGATCCATTTTCGAACAATCACCACCCGATGGATAAAAGCTTATCCAAGATTAAAACTTTTACTGAGTTGTCTTGTCCCACAAAAAAATCAGATTTTTTTCTCCAAAATTTCAAATCTTTTATTCCTGAGAGTAATAATGTCTACGAGAAAAAGAAAAAAATATTTAGTCGATACCTTCGAAGCTCAGAAGCTAGCTACTCGATACCTGAGAACTGAGGAAGAAGGGACAGCTTTATTTTCTGTAATTACTCAATTACATTTTTTATTTTAAAGATATTTATCGCGCGAAATCGACATTAATACGTGGCCGTATTTTGACCTGACATTGTGAACCGGCTCAACCTAAACCGAGCCTTTGAGCAATGAAAGCTGTCAATTATTCCACCAGAAACATGAATTGAAAATGACTAAATCCGATTTACCCAAAGTATTAAATTTCCACGAGTCCTTAGACTAAACCATCAAAATGGCACTGTACAACAAAAGCAAGGCCACATTTTGTAAAATTTGTAGCAGTTTTCTTCTTTCTTCAGTTAGAGCCATTGATTTAGCCATTGTTGTCTGGTTGGTGGTGACCATCATGTGCAATCTCATCGTCTTCATCTCCAAAATTAGCCCATGGAAGTATTGACTCAAACAACACAGCAAATGGATTCCGATTTGCCACATCACGTGGACGTGGTGGTGCTTGTTGTTGACCTCCCCCGCCGCCTTCAGCCATTTGCTCTCCTCCCACCATTCTTGGATCAGCCACAAAGTTCTGCAAATTGTCTGGTGGGAGAGTCGGCATCGAATCAGAGAAATCATGTGTTGATAAATGAGAGTACCTGCAATGGGTTAGAACCATACGTGATCAGCTCTAGCCAAAAAAATAAATTGACAAGTGAGGGTTCAAAACGCTTACTGGTTATTCTCAGCAGAGAAGGCTTCTTTCCTTACACAAAGCCAGCTCTCGGCTTCGGTTCCGTTTTGTTCCAGTGACTCAATGACTAAATCAGCAGCACTCCGAAGCAACTTCTGTACATCTGGAAGCCTCCATATAAGGTAATTCCTTTCGACATATATGTTAATAAGGTGATCCAAGGATGGGATCTTTGATTCATCTGATCGGAAGTAAGAATGCTTGAGTATCTTTGCCCATGCCTGATCTTTTAAAGGTACCTTGTCCACTAGCTTCTTGAGTACTGTTGGATGAAGCTTCAAAGCTTGTGTCATGAGATCCAAAGAGCTTGACTTCGAAGTATCTACGTGAGTGGCTTCTGATGAAGAGGAAGAATCCATCTTCTCGAGATAAACTCGGGCTATAGCAAGCGAATAAGAGAAATTAGGGAAGAGCCATAATGAGTTGTCATTGCGGTACTCCTCCGAGAATTGCTCCAGCCACGCATACTCCTCTGCTCTCAAAGCAAAGTAGTCCACACAAAACAAAGCGCCTACTGGATCACTCATGTCCAACGAAAGCAAGAATTTGCAGACCTCCAACGCTGACCTATGACAGCCACGCCTGTCCATGTTTCTCATGTGAGTGAAAAGCGTCTTAAAGAACAGCTTGTTTGTCTCGTGGGTAAACTCCAACCGGCAATTACCCTGGAACGGAGTAAACATAGGATGCCATGCACGCTCCAATCCGTACAAGCACTTTCCAATGGAATCTGCAGCCATATCATGCTCACCAACAAACTTAAAGTAGTCCGCCATAGTTATGAGCGACTCAATATGGTAAGGATGGTGTATAAGGACACTTGCTACACCATTCAAATCATGGATAGCCTGTGCAGCCTGAAATGCCCTCTGAGCCTGCTCATATGAGGATGAATGGGTATATCTACACATCAAAAGAAAAGTATTTCATCAGATATACAAAGTTCAATGTCTATATTTCTATACACACACCCAACAAAAAAAACAAAAAACTGTAAAATTGTTACCTGAAGTAGTTGTTACCATCTTTAGTCTCTAGAAACTCCATTGAGAAAGATCTATCCCATCTAGACCAATTCTCCTTTGGAGATATCAGAACCGTCTTTGTGATATGATGGATTCCACGTCTACCCCCTCGTCCTTGTCTAGAGCTACTACCACCTTGAGAGCCACTCTCACTCTCAAATGATCTCATAGCCTTTGAACCATACATTCTCCTCAACTCGTTTTCAAGATTCAGATACTTGGGATCTACTTCCAACACAAATCGTGAAGAAGCCTTTTTGGAAGAATCAGCATTCGCTTTCGTCTCCTGAACCTTCTCTTGCTTAGAGTTAGCACTGAGACCAAGTACTTCTAAAGTTTCATCCAAAGTGATTTCAGCTTTAGTAGAAACACTCTCTTTGTTTTTCTTCTTTTTCTTTTTCTTCGACTTATTCTTTGACACCGGCTGCTGCACATGATCAGCGACCCTTGACTGATGATCCGCATCTTCGTCATTCTTCTTCTCAACAATAGTCTCATCATCAACCTCTATCTCCTGCAATAAAACCCAATTGTGACAGAAACACTTTGTAATCATTACTTCTACCACAAACAAAACAAGAATCAGCTCTTGACATCAGAAACAAAAACCATAAACATCTAAAGATCAACCTATTCACACTATCTGCATTCAAACTTATTAACACAGAGACATTAGCTATCTTAAAACACCTAAGAGGATAAAATTCCAGATACTAAAAGCTACCAAACAATCTAATCATCAGAGGTGAAATCCGAGAGACTGACCTCAGGATCTTCATCACCGTCGTTCAAGAGATCGAATGGATTAATCGAAGAACGGGCTCCTGATTCTTCTTCTTCTTCCTCATCTTCTTCTTCTTCTTCGTGATGTTTCTGGAGTTTCGATTCTTCGTGTTCTTGGAGAACCTTCTTCAACAACCTCCCAGACATGTTTACTCCTGCTTCGTCTTCGGAAAATCGAACAAGGACGATTAAAGACGGCGGAGAAAGGCGGCGACTCCGACTAGATGATATCTCGTCGATACACGCTAATCCCTCGCTTCTCTTCTCTCGACCTTTACGAGGAGAAGGAATCTTTCCGGTTTGTACTTAACCGTTACATTGTAACCGGTATTATGGTAGATTGCTATACCGGGAGAGATAGAAAACGAACCGAGATGCTGAAGAAAGAAACGTCATCGTTTGTTTATTCCCTTTTTCACATAAATCGACGTCGTTTCCATATTTCACAACTGGAATTTGGACCGCATATAAAGTTGGTTAATATGATATGGGAGAATCTGATTAAATTAGAATCCAATGCTTTCGGCTAAGCTAATAATTAGAGTCACCACGAGCACCGCTAATAATCTCTTTAGTGATATCTTCACTTTTACTTCAAAAAGTAAACTAATCACAAATTCACTTTTATTGTGATTTCCTCTTCCCATGCTCTGAAATTTGATAATCATTAGTCCCTGTTTCTGCTTAACAACTTTCATTTATAATTTTTGAATTTATATAGATTAATGTATATATTTTACACTATTACTTTGATTACTTAATAGTCAGAAATCTCATACCATCATCATTACGATACAAAATCATAGTCCAATTATTTTCTTCATTACTGACTTTTTCGGCTCTTTTACAAAAAGCTAATCCCTTTATCTACAGTTGATTATATTTTTAATTTTCACCAAAAGTATAATTAAACAGAGGACTCTAATTATATCAGTGATCAAAGTGGGCCAATATGGGCCCATACACGCCACAAATAACACAACCCAAAAGACCAAAGAGATTCTTTATAAATTGCATTCTCTTTCTCCTTCCTACAGGCCAACATCAAAGACTTATTCGACAGAAAATGAATCGGAATCTTAGAAACGCCATTATTGCATTCCTTGCTCCACTTCCTTCTATCGTCTTCTACCTCACATTTCTCCGTAATCACTCTCCAGCCTCCGATTCAGAGCTCTCTTTTATTCATTCATGGTGTTTGAATCGTCCCCTTCTATTAGCAAACCTTCTCTTCTTCTTAAACGTCAATGTGCTCTTCTGGGTCATCGGTTTACTCCAATCTAGCCACTGGGTACGCATCCATAATCTCCAAAAATGTTGCCCATTTGTTAAAAATGATCTCTTTCTCAATTTTCAGTTTTTTTTTTTTAATTTGTTTAATTTTGCAGATGATCGATGTGTATTGGACTGTGATACCTGTAATGCTGGTTCATTACTTCGCTTCGCATCCATTTGCACAGTACAATAAGTTGAGATCCATGATTGTCGTAACTCTGACATGGATTTGGAGCATTAGGTTGACTCATAACTACTTCCGGCGGGAAAATTGGGAATGGGGCGCTAGAGAAGACTGGAGGTTCAACGACTTACGGAAACAGTATGGGAAACACTGGTGGTGGCTCTCCTTCTTCTCTGTCTACGTTTCTCAGCAGGTAACATGCCTACCACCTGTTCGATGAATTGCCTCAAAGAGCTCGTTTTTCATCTAGGCTTGCCTTTATGAGGATGATTTGGAGAAAAGGATAGTCTTTTGGTTATAAAGGCTTGAACCATTGTTACCTTGATATATATTTGGTGCGTAGCTTATGCTTGTTTCTCATTGCGCTTTTTTGTTTCTTTTTCCAAAATTTGCTCAGATCTTCCTCATTGGGATATGTCTGCCTTTATATGTCATCCATTCCGTTGATGGGCCACTAAACATCTGGGACTTCATTTCCTCGGTTATCTGTTTGACTGGAATCGTCATGGCATACTACGCAGACACACAGCTTCACGAGTTTGTAACCGGAAACCAAAAACTCAAGGAGCAAGGAAAGCCTAAAATCCCGAATCTCGACACGGGTTTGTGGCATTACTCAAGACATCCTAATTACTTGGGAGAGCAATTGTGGTGGTGGGGATTGGTCATATTTGCTTGGAACCTTGGTCAAGGATGGACTTTGATAGGTGCATTGGTCAATACTCTGTGTCTGGTCTATGTAACAATTCTTGTGGAGCGTCGGATGGTGAAACAACAATACAGAGCTGACGCTTATAGAGCGTATCAGAAGACAACTTCGGTGTGGATTCCATGGTTCAAATCTCATGTTGCTGCTACTAAAGACAAGAACACTTGAGGAGGCTGTGATTAGTTTGTTTCAATAGGGTTTCTAGAGATCCTTAATTGTGTATTATGAGCATTGTTTTGGTGTTTTTTCCTCTCACTTTGTTTCCTTGGGATGTTTTCTTTGGTCTGTGTAAATTTGAATTATAATGGTTTTTTCTTCCGTCTATTTGGGCTCCTCGTCGTGTTAATAAGTGTTTTCAAAAATCATAGTTATTTTATCTAGAAATGAAATGATTTTGTTTCAGAAAATCACAAAAAAAAAAAGAGAGTTTTTCTCATTTGATGTATATTCGTCAACAACAAATCAAAAGCATATGCCAAAATGGTTAGATACTTGATAAAATTGTAGAATATACCATTAGAATAAAATATTGTTGATGCTATTATATCTTTGGGAAAAAATCAAATCGAAAAAATCCTATAAAAACAGGGTGCAACATAAACACATTATTCTCGTTCTCATCTCAAGTTTCATGTCACTAACCTAAAAGAAAAGAATGGAGGAAACTCGGAGGAGATTTGTTTTATTCTCTGTCCTAAGTGTTTCTTTGATCTACTTATGTCTTTCAACATGTCACGTTTCGGCCTACGGCTTCGGTAGAAGGCAGCTCCGGTTTAATACAGATGGTCGGTTCAAGATACTGCAAGTGTCAGATATGCACTACGGTTTTGGCAAAGAGACGCAATGCTCAGACGTATCACCTGCAGAATTTCCTTACTGCTCCGATCTCAACACCACCTCCTTTTTACAGCGAACTATCGCTTCCGAGAAGCCCGATCTCATCGTTTTCTCTGGTACCAAATTCTTCAAATAATATACAGAATTTTATGTGTGTAGGGTTTTACTCTTGTTTTACAATAATTGTGTGTTTTTATGCGTGGAAAAAAAAAACCTAAAAAAACACAAACAATGCAGGAGACAATGTATATGGATTGTGCGAGACAAGAGACGTGGCAAAATCGATGGACATGGCATTTGCTCCTGCGATCGAATCGGGGATTCCATGGGTGGCCATTTTGGGGAATCACGACCAAGAAGCCGACATGACTAGAGAAACAATGATGAAATACATCATGAAACTCCCAAACTCGTTGTCTCAAGTAAACCCTCCCGATGCTTGGCTATACCAAATCGACGGTTTTGGTAATTACAATCTACAAATCGAGGGTCCTTTTGGCTCGCCTCTCTTCTTCAAATCCATTCTCAATCTCTATCTACTCGACGGTGGAGCTTACACGAAGCTCGATGGCTTTGGTTACAAATACGATTGGGTCAGAACCTCTCAACAGAATTGGTATGAACACACTTCTAAATGGCTTGAGATGGAACACAAGAGGTGGCCATTTCCACAGAATAGTTCGGCACCGGGATTGGTTTACCTCCACATTCCAATGCCGGAATTTGCATTGTTCAACAAATCGACCGAGATGACTGGAGTGAGACAAGAATCTACATGTTCTCCACCTATCAACTCTGGTTTCTTCACCAAACTTGTCGAAAGAGGTGAAGTCAAAGGTGTTTTCAGCGGTCACGACCACGTCAACGACTTCTGTGCCGAACTCCATGGGATCAACCTTTGTTACGCAGGCGGTGCCGGGTAACTTGTACTACACGCTGTTTTACTCATTAAACCCTTACTTGTAACACACGTTAATTTGTTTTACTGGTTTTAGGTATCATGGGTATGGAAAGGTTGGTTGGGCGAGGAGAGCAAGAGTAGTTGAAGCTCAGCTTGAGAAGACTAAGTATGGACGTTGGGGAGCTGTTGATACAATCAAAACTTGGAAACGGCTCGATGATAAGAATCATTCTTTAATTGATACTCAACTTCTTTGGTCCAAGAACACAAGTAAGTAATATCAAATTTAAATTAACTTGAACATTTGGAGTGGTGTTCTGATCTTACTTTTTGTTTAATTACAGCTCTTGAGCCAAATTTTGGGTTTACTTGCTCTACTATACCACAACACTGATCATTAAGCGGAGTAATTGTACAATGATATGATATGTTTCATTTTCTTTATTTATGTTTTACTATCTTTTATTTTGTTTCGAATAAGAAAGAAGACCATTCAGCTTATAATTTTCTGCTTTGTTACATTAGTTTTATTTTTTTTATCTATAGACATGAGTCAAATTGGTACGATTTAATAAATTTAATAATCTCGGGAAATGTTTATGAAGAGTTTATAATGTAGGGAGTGAGTGAGGAATATTAGAATACTGAAATCGCAGAGGTCAAAGTCAAACTTGGATATTACTTTACTTTGTCTCGTTGAAACGCCGTGACGTTTGAATGTTTCAATCAAAGACTGTATGTTGTTTTTGTCTGGGATTTTTGCCGCCAACAGAGTCGGGAAAATCCCCAATCCTTTCCTCTAACTAGGGTTTTCAATTGTCACGTCATTTAAATATAACGTTTTCTCTAGTTAATTTCTAAAATTCTCATTCACATCAATCTCTTGGGATTTGAAGTTATCTTACGGTTTATATAATCCACCACATCAAATTGAAACAAATCCAGGAATTACGAAAAAATAAAATCACCAAATTTGATAATTAACGTTTATATATATCCTAGATTTTTAAGAGAGTACAAAAGCCAATCTTAAGCATGATTTTAAGGTTATATCCTAGATTTATATATTTTCTAATGTATCTATCTTGCTAGACTAATCTAAAATTTTAGAGAAATTTCATAAATTGCCATTTTATAAATATTTTCAAAATTTTCATGAACACATAATCTATTCAAATGTACTACTACTCTACCATAATTTTTTCGTGAAACTTAGGAGGGGTTATTGGTTCATGGATTTATAAGGAATTAGAAATCCAAACAAAAATCATTTGTTATTCAATCATTGATTTTAAAATCCTAATTAAAATCATGTGTTATTGGTTCTATGAATTATAAATACTAGTTAAAATCCTTTGTTATTCGTTTAGTCATTTGTTTTTGGATTTGAGAATCCAAATTATGTTTTAAATGGATTTGAATGGAATTGAAAGAGAAAAATAGAAGAATTCAAATCCATGGGTAAACACATGTTATTTCAAAATCCATATATCTTGATTTCATAATTAATAGAAATTTTCAAATTCTATATGGATTTACAAATTAATAAACCAATAACACCCCCTTAATATCACAACCAACGTGATTGTTTTGTAAAAGTAATAGAAGTATCTGCAAATTAAATCTCCCAAAAATCTATAGCTTAATCAGTGTTTATTGAAATGACAAATGTTTATGCGAAAACGTAAAACACTACTCCCTCCGTTTCGTTTTAGTTGTCGTTTAAGGTTTTTGCACACAAATTAAGAAAATCATTAAATTTTTTGTTTTACCCTTTATTAATATATTTTATAATTTTTTCATTGGTCAAAACATTAAAACATTAATGACAAAACATTAATTTTCACCAAACATTTGCATTGAAAACCTAAAACGACAACTATTATGAAACAAAATTTTAATCCTAAAACGACAACTAAACTGAAACGGAGGGAGTATATAATTATTGTATATATTATACACTCGCTAAAATGAAACTTCAGTTGATGCGTAACTGTAATCTTTCAATGATTTTTCTTAAAGTAACAATATGTACTTTAATAATTGGCAATCTCTAGTACAACTAAAATTGAAAATCATTCAAATACGACTTACGGAAACATGTGTTTGATGATAATGGATTAATATCACGACTTTTAAAAACTTATATGTTAGCTCTGGACGTGGACGTATGCATCTTTAAACTTCACCAAAATTCATTTGCAAACCTTTAGTATGAGATGAGTTAGCTATACTCTATGCATAAACCCTAAATCTAAATTTGAGATTAACTTATGCGTTTATAAAACTATAACAAAACCATAACCATCATATGAGTAATGATTAACCAGATCATAAAACTATAACTAGATGCTAGCTATATAGTACACACATGTGATAATTAAATCATACTAGTTACTTGTGTATGATCTACATATCATCATCACATGCATGTAATAACCTATGTGTATAAACATAATGTTATTTACATTAAATGTGTCTCTGCAATGTATATGTATTGTGTAATAATACTTCAGAGCTCAGACCAAGAGACGCAAAGAGAAACCCAAAACAGAAAGCATAACTGACCACAAAGTAAAATTGATTTTTAAATTTTCCTAATTATATAGCCTTCAGCTTTTGTTAATATAGGGTCTCATAATTTAACTAATGCATCAGAAAATATATGTGAAAACAGATCATACCTTTTTCAATCGCCCCAAGAAAAAAAGAAAAAGAACGAAGCTCTTCTCTTTTTGCTAATATAGACATCACAATGATATAAAGAAACAAGATTTTTAATTATTGTTTTGTCACTGCCCATCTCCTGCAACTCTGCCTAACTAATATCCAGCAATAGCTTCAGAGAAAAAGCAGCAGCAGCAGCCATATTTAGTAACCAAACATAGAAACCCATCACCAAATTAATTGCAGGGGCAATAATTAATGACCTACATATATACATATAAATACAAAATGCAACACACACACACATACATATATAGAGACAATTCACTTTTCTAAGACAGCCCATCAAACTCTGAAACTTTCTGACCACAGAGACATACAAGAGAGACATGGGTTTACACTGATCCCAATCCTAGTTCATGTCTCTTCTTATAATATCTCACTTATTTGTACCCATTTTTTCCTACTCTATATACAGACTTACAATCTTATTACTTAATCTTTGAGCTGTTTTGCCAAATGTAAATAATAATTTGATCCATTGATATATAATTGAGAGCAATGAAAAAAGAGACTTACAAATGCTAGAAGTAGTACTACTTCATCTATATACATAATCAACATTTTCAAGAACACATAACAAAAGACTATATCGGAATCCATAGAATTTCTCTATTGACCATGCATATTATTAGAACATATATCATTTCTCCGATAAATTTATAATGAAATCAATGCATTATGTTGTCATATATATAGCATTATATATGTATGTTTTTTCTTAAAATACCAACTAATATTTCATCATCATTATTATTGATCCAAATCAAAAGACAATGAAGACTTTCCTTTCTTAGTGAAGTGATCATCTTCACTGGCACTGCTGCTCCCAAGTCTCAGCTGAAAGAAAGAGGATGACGAAGCACCACCACCACCACCGCCACGTGGCAAACTCCCACCGGAAGATGATGATTCCTCCTCCGTACTGTTGGTCATTCCGCTCTCGCCGCATTCCATATCAACTCCAAAAAGCCTCAACCTCTTCCCGGCCGTTCCAACAAGTTCCTGATTAGCTCTTCCGTGCATCATCACCGGCACAGATTCGATCACCAACGGATCAGCCACCGCAGCCGCCGGATTATTCCTCTGATCCACTGACCTAACGAAGTAACCATAACCAAATTCTCTCGGAATTTGATGATAATTATAACCACCGCCGTAATGATGACGTTGCTGCTGCTGATTATAAAGATTGTAATTCGTTGAAGGAAAGCTGTAAAACCTAGGGAACATAGCTCCGGCGGCGAAATGAGGATGGTCAGGGACTTTAGGTCGTCTCCTCCAATCAATAAACAAACGACTATCTCTTCCTGAATCTCCGACACATCTTTGAAAAGAGACAATATCTCCGGCGTCAAGCTTTTTGTCTTTAACGAATCTGCTCCAACCTTTAGTCATGACATAGCTTTGACTACTGTTCCAGTAAGAGTAACGGAACCTCCATGATTTGCCTGTGAGATCTTCGAAGTTCAAAAGCAAACCCTTCTCGTTTGAAGATGAATCTAAAGGGAAGAATCTCTCTGCGTGTTGCTTTGGGATCACAAGTCGGTTTAGTTTTCCGACATCACTTGGAGTCACAACTTTGTCGAACATGTGCTCTCTCTCTGCTACTTGTCTTGTTCCTGCTCCTTCTTCTTCTAAGGGCTTTGCTTCTTCTTCTTCATCTTCATCTCTTGTGAGAGATAAATCTGTCATCATCTTTAGAACTCAGATCTCTTAAGGGTGTGACCAAGAATTGGTTTTGAGAATGGAATTAATTGATGAATTCACAGCTTCCGGAGGGAATTGAGAAAGGAGGAGATACAAGCAAAACCCTAGATTTAGGAAGAGAATTTGAGGAGGAGAAAAGGTGAGATTGGTGATGTGATTGACCTAATTATACATAAATAGAAAGTGGGTTTAGCCTAACTTCACTGATCATCATCTTTCTTCTGTCTCTCTATATCTATATCTCTTACTGTTTCAAGCAATAGCTATAGCTCTTTTAAATCCAGAGAAAGAAAACAAAAACAAAAAAAAAAAGTTGTCAAGATTTTTTAGAAGAAGAATGAGAAAACAAGAAGAGAGAAATCAGCAGTGTTATGATGAGAATGATGGAGAGATATGGGCAAGAGAACCAATTTAGAGGGACCCATGAATAAATCTGGTTCAGTTCATGTGACCTTATTGTCCTTTTACCACCATTCTAGTTTCTTTTTTAATTTCCTTACATAATAATATTTCTTTAAATAATTCCCCATATTATTCATTTGCCACCTAAAATGCTTGAGATCGAACAAAAATAAAAATCAGATTTGTCCAACGAATACAAATTAAAGTAGATGATGGTTGGGATATGAGGAGAAGAGAGCTGATAATGTCGTGGGCTTAGGGAGAAATTCTTGTTTTTTCTTTGATTTAGGATCTTAAAACTTTAAATAATCAAATGATTAATCAACAATCTCGTCCTAATAAATGCTAATTATCGAAAAGTAAACCTTTTTATGGGTTTGCTGCAATTTTGGTTTCACAAAGCTTTTTTGTGTTGTTTTAGTCTTGGTCTTTACTGTTGACTTTTTGTTATGGTTCCCCTTCTCTTTCTTAATTTTTTTTCTTGGTATAATACAATTTACACACATATACTCTATATGTGTAATATATTGTGTTTGTTTGAGTGTTACATGTTTTACAATTGCAACAATTGTTATATACTTTTCCCACTTGTAAGAGATGCTTTTTATATTAATCCATACATTTATACCTCTTACATGTCCTTTATTGTAATTCCAATCCAATGACCACTTTATTTCGTTTGTTCTTGCACTTACAATTTTTGTGTACTCGTTGCTACGTTGCATCATGTCTGGTATAAAACATCAAAACCATAGTGCTTTTTTATCAAAACTAGCTAAAAACTGTGAATATAATTTTAAAAATCTTATGAGTTTCCAACTTAAAAAAAGTTGATATTAAACGTATTGGTTAATATTTCTTGAATATTATTTTGATACATATCTTCGACGACATAATAACTTCTTATTTCTATCTTAAATTAAATTTCATTTTTAGGATCAGAATAAACCCTAACAAGTAACAACTGAGCTATAACAGACATCTCGTACGTCTGGAACGTGATTGTTAACCCTAAAATTAAAATACGTATTAAGTGTTTTTTTTTGCCTAATAAACCAATAATATGAAGGATTCTTAAATTGATCTACTTACCGATGGTATTTAGTTTATCTTTAAATGATTGCTTGAAAGATTAATAGTATTTGAATAGTCAATTTTCATCTGCGGATTGAGAAAATATCATATTTTTGGTAATCACGCTTTCTCAATATTATGATCAGATTACCTAACAATCTCCATCTTAATAATGTTTGGTTGGCTGATTACTTTTTCTTTAAATGAACTGGCCAGGCCAATCTAGATCTTGATAGATACATAATCACTATATAAGAATATATACATTAATTTACAACTCTTCAACTTATTATACTTATACGGTTAACGGAACCTTTTATAGCCAATTAAAAAAAAAAAGTCACTCTGGTTCCGAGTTTTCAAGGTTCATTAGCCGACACCTTTTATAACCTCTCTTAATCTATCTACTCTTTCTTCTTTGATTTAATTATACCTTCACCATCTATGGTATATATCCTCTTAATGCCTAATTTGTTTGTAACTGTCCCCAAAGAACCTAACAATTTTCTCTAAAGTTTTGTTTTGAATGAAGATTTTTCTGTAAAGTTTATGATAGCTTTTGGAATATATATAATTAACATTAAGGTAACCCAACAAAGAAAACAAGTCACTAATATGTGTATACCTTGATATCGTACGTAATCGTTCTTCTTTATAATATTTCAGGGTGATCAAATCGAAAAAGAAAAAAAACAACAAAAAAATAATTAAAGCCGCATTTTTTTTTTTTGCAATTGAACTATAAACACACGAAAAACTAAAAATGAGATAGTTGTTTAGTTAATCATGCATTAGACCATCAGCAGTGGCAAATGTGTTTGTGTGGGTGTAAGTATTTTTTTAGTATTATAATTTAAAGCAAAAGAGAAAAAAAAAAAAAAAAGAAAGAGAGAGATAGAGAGAAAAAGTGTTACACCCGAGTGTAAACTTACACCCGGGTGTGAAGAGAGAGACAATTTTTTCGTTTTTTTAATACTTACACCCCAAGACTCACACCCACAGGCTTGCCCCACTGCCCATACTCTTAGTTATATTAGCATTTTTTGCAAAATATATATTTTTTAACTCATGTGTAACTACATTTGCATATGCGTTCAATTCCATGGAATTCACAAAATCATGATAATATACTCACTTGGAATGTCACAAAATCCATCGATGAGACTCATGAGAGAGAAAAACTTTCTAAAAAAATAAGAAGTTAAGAACCTCTCTTTAATCAATAAAATAATAATAATAGACATGGTCTTGTTCTTGGACCGGCCAAAGAATCTTAGAGTTTATGGCTCAAGATATATAACTTTCTTACATAAAACGAAAATCGATACATTTGTTTGTTCCAGCGCATCGTACTAACAGCATGTAACAATGTTAGTATAGTAACGTTACATATGTTGCTCTAGACATGACACGTAACACTTGAAACCTGGCAAACCCTTAACAACTAATAAATTGATTGTTTTCAGTTTTCACGTATAGTCAGTGTTAATCTTATAATTGTGTTCGTACGTGGTCCTGAAAGAGACTAAGCACCCTTCACTTCCCTTTATCCAATTTCGGTTTAAGTCTAATGAATGGCTGGTTAATGATTAAAGCTTATAACTTTATTAAAATAGAATTGTACTAGTCTGATGATGTAGTAGCTAGTATAGTCGTATTTTCATGTTAATCGACGTTATTAGTCGATTACGTACTACTTAAACTTTCTTCTTTTTTACCATCAGTCTTATCACATCTTTTCATTGACGGCTGAACTGGATTGCAAGAAAATTAGAAACTTGACATGATAAAGCAGTAGGTAAAGGAACATTGATAAACGTGGTCCAATATCTCATCCTCACTCCTCAGTACATAATTGGTTGGACACTAAAGCCTCTAGTCGATACATTGTTTTCTTCTGTTTCATCGTTATTGATTCGAATCTTTATCAAAACTATAGGAAAGTTTTGCATCTTAATGAAAATTCTAATAATATATATCAAATTGCATATGATAAGTACTAGCTATAATTTACTTTTATTAATCATATCATTGCATGGCTTATCTTCTTTTCTTTGTTGATTTATAAAAAAAGGGGGTTGTTGCCCACGCGCATCTTATAATGTCACCCCTAATTAATATGTGACTGAATGAATTGAATATTAGGCTGGATAATATCAGCAACATAAATATGACGGATAATTTTTTTTCCAAATTTTGCAAAAATAGCGAAGCACAACTAAAGGCAATACGATCAACTCTTTCTTTATATCTATGACCACTATTCTTTTTGTTCTCCACTCTATTTTTTTTTCTTTCTCAATATTTACATATGATCATCTCTCTATAACTTTAATTTCTTGTAGAGAGAGAAAGAATAACACAATAAATATCAAGAAATTACGAGGAAACTGTAGCGTCGTCCTTTTCAAAGCTATGCCCTATTAGCCAAGGGGACCTCTCTATTTCTATACATCTTACTCTTCAATTCCTATCAAAGTCATTCATAGTTTTAAATTTGAATTGAACTTCAAAAATGCATCAACTTAGCCTATAGACAATCTTCTTAGTAGATAAACTTGCAAATTTGCAATGCGACTAAAATGATTAATGGAGCATGTAGTTGTTTGGAGCATAAGTTTACTTTCAAAAAATCTCTCACAGTCCATTTTTTGTTTGTTTTGTTTTTTCTTTCAAAAGCCAATAATATGTATTATGTAGTGTTCATTACTTTTAACGGCAAACAATTTGTTATAAAAAAATAGAGTCAAAATTTTACAACCAATTTCATAAAAAATAGTCTAATAATTACAACCGTAACAAATCAATCTTTCAGTGGTCTCTTAGCTCTCGATTCTAACCTTCCAATTTTGTACCCTAATCTATGTCACACTATCGTTTGAATTGACCCACACAAACGTTTGAATTGACCCACACAAATTAGTTGTTGTTTGTGGGATTAAACTATGATTTGGCAAACCCACTTTATGGTAGTAGTTTAATGTACCAAATTAGCTTATGATAATGATGGAGAGTTGGTGTGAATATATAGAGAGATATTAGCATATGATAATGAAAGAAGAAAAGATGGGGTTAGGGTAAGGACCACTTTGTAATTATATACTGAAAAAAACAGACTTGCACTTATTTAAGTCTTGTTAATTTAAATGCCCACTCGTTGCTACTTTCTTTTGTCCATCTCCTTAAACCCTCTTATCCCACTAGAGTCTTCCCCTCCTTTCAAATGCCAACGCCAAACTCTATATCTACCCTCATGAATTGTAATTGCATCTCAAAATTAAAACAATCATCTGGAAAGTTTTTTTAGATTAACCATTAACAAAGACCAAAACTTGTAAATATCTATCCAATCTATACATTTTATTCGCAGAAAAAAAGAGAAAAAACACTGGTGAATATAATATATATGATATAAATAGTTTGATGAATGGATTGGGGCAAGGGCAGGCCTGGCTTTTGCTCGATCCATCGAGGTGTGTGTGAGGGCAAGACAAGAAAACGTAGCCTTTAAAAATTAGGGTTTCTTTGTTTTCTTTTCATAAAGAAACTGTAAAATAATATAAATTTGTTGTAGGTGTTTTTGGACCGACGCGATCTGCGTAGAGTCACTCGTGTTAATTAAATTAAATCGACCATTATTGAATATAAAAGAGATATGATAATAATACATATAAGATCGGTCGCCATCGAAGAGGTAGTGGTGAAGTCGAAGGCGGTCCATTTTTTTTGTTTAATTTTATAACTTTTAAAAATGAAGAATCGGTGGTGCGATAATGGCAACAACATGCTCCAGTTGTCAATTTGCCCCCAGAGTCTAGGACTCTCTTCTCTCCATCTCCCTCTCTCTCTCTAGCCAACCCTCTCCTTTATTTAAACAACATAATTGGTCTTTAAGCATGCATCTTGAAAGTTCATGTGCCAAAAAAAGAAGAAGAAAAGTTAATGCTTATTGCCTTTATCCAATTCCTGAAATTTAGATTCGTATAGCCAAGATTTCCATTTTTTCATCATGTTTATTGTTTTCAATAGTATTATTTTATTCAATCTATATATGTAACTTAATTACATATTATGAAGAATTTATTTGTTTAAGTTTACCCTTAATTATTATAGTATTCAACATATAGATTGAATTCAAAAAGATTATAGTGGATTCAAATTTTATTTGAATTTACCGTCTGATACAGATATATTTTAGAATTTATTATTTTTCATAAGAAAGTGAAAATAATAAAAAGTTTTCGAAATAGTTTCACATTTTTTTTCTTAGTAAGGTTTATATTTTTAAATTATTGTTAGTGTATAGATATATACTTAATGGTATCACTTAGCTTATATAATATTACAACTAAAAGCAAACAAACAAATGAGTGATAAACTGATAATGATAACAAATAAATTGATGAAATATAAATGCATATATATAAGGTGGGGTCAGTTTTGTATGGAAGGATGGATACAAAGGAATCAAACCTCTCAGGTTGTCTCAACTCTGAAGGCCAAAAACACTATTGAATTTGGACTTTGGAGGTTTTTGTTTGCAAAAATTTGATTTTATGTGTATTTATTGACCTTATAAAATTGTAACTTTATATTATTACACTTTCATAGGTTATATAATAATGTATTAATTGACTCCATGAATATAAAAAGGCTCTGCAGTAGCAGCGAAAGTCTGCTTCCCCTGCAGCTCTTATATATTCACATTCATTTTACTGTTCACACTCTTAAATCTTCATAACTATATATACACACACGTACCCATGTCGGACCATATTTTTAGAAAAATAAATCGTCATTTAGTTGATTATTACAATTATTAAAAAAAAAAAATTGGAGTAGAGTAGGTGTGGTCCCTAAAAGAGGGGAAAAAAATAAGTGAGGCCCAAAGTAAATACGATTATATATAGATGATAAATCCAAAAGCCCATTCTCTGTCTAAATATGTGCTACTCATGTTTAGTCGCTTTCTCATTTGGATCCACACTATCTCAATATTTGCCAACTATAATAAATCTGTATGATGTATATCTCTCTCTATTCACTGTACTGTAATCTAGTGCACAGAGATCTTTCGTTAGTTTTTTTTCTTTAAAGTCGATTTTAGCACGTGTCGGTTCATATATTGGTTTTTGATTGGTTCGTATACACTTGTTATAGTTTTTATTCCCTAAATTCTAGCTATTTTATATGAAATCAGAGATGGTTCTAACGGAATGGCCCATCTTATTTGGGCCTATAGAGCTTCTTAAAGGCCATTTAGTGGAAAAGTCAGCACCATGTAATAATAAACGGAGATTAGGCAAAACTGCGTTTGTCATTATATCATCATATCAGTTTCAAATTATACAATTGAACAAAATTGCAACATCACAAGTAAAAAAATTCAAACAAAAAAAAAAACTGCAAAAGCCGATCATATGATTGTGGATATTTGAAATAATTATATGCGGATGCTGCGAAGAATCATCTCTTTCGCGTAAAGAAAAATAATGTGGTGGTTGTCGTTGTTCATCTCCTCAACGTGTGGAGAATATACTCAGCGTATAGATCCCTGTAAATTTTCACAAACAATGCAGATTTTTTTTATTATTTTTCAAACTAAGTTTGCGGTTTTAGGGTTTAATTAGGGTTTTGTTAAATCTTACATGGAGTACTGAATTGCTTCATGTGCACTCTCTGATGGCAAGAAATCGTTGACAGCCACTTTTTTGTTCTCGTTCTTCTTATCTAAAACCAAACGCGATTAATTAGGGTTCTTTAGTTTGATTGATTGTTTTTTTTTGTCAGATGTGGATAGAAAAAGGATCTTACAATCTTCGAAGAAACGGCGGATTTCAGAGAGACGATGAGGAGCGAGTTGTTTGATGTCTGTGAAATGTTTGTACTCTGGATCATCAGCACATACGGCGATGATTTTGTCGTCTTTCTCTCCCTGAAATGTTCACCGGAGAAGCTTAAATTATTACCAAGATCAAAGCTCAGATGTATTTGGCATTACTGCAGGTTTTGATCCTTATCCAAAGCTTTTACTTTTAGATCAAGGGAAATTTTGGATTTCTTGGATTGCAAGTTTGATTTTGATGATTTCTTATGCAATATCAATTTTTAAAAGCTTGCACTTTTGGATGATCTCTAAGAAATATCTATGCAATGTGTGGGAGTTGAGAGGAGAAACCTGATCAATCATGGGCATTAATCCAATGGCTCTAGCACGGAGGAAACATCCGGGAAGCACTGGTTCCTACACGAATCATAAGCTAACTCATGTTAAAACACAATGTGGTATTTGATGAAAATTTTGATGGTTGTGAAAACAGGCTTACCTGCATAAGGACAAGAACATCAAGAGGATCATTGTCTTCACACAATGTCCTGGGGATGAATCCGTAGTTGTGAGGATAAACAACGGACGAGTACAAGATCCGATCAACCTGAGATCGATTTCAATGTCATCAATATCATAACGTATAAAAGAAAAGAAAATCACAATCTGAGGGATTTCACATTACCTTGATAAGACCGGTCTTTTTGTCGAGTTCATATTTCACTTTACTTCCCTTTGTGATCTCAACCACCTGACAAGAGCGTCTCTCTCGTTAACAGACCAAGAGAGATAGATTAAAGAGGGCTTATTTGGGTTGTTAGGTTAGAGACATACCACATTGAAGACCAGTGGAGCTTCAGGACCAATCTCAAGGTCGTGCCATGGATGTGCAGCTACTGATCTCCTGGATAGTGTTGAGAGAATCCTCTCGTTCAGTTTTGGAACTGGACGAGGAGATTGACTCGATTCCTGAGTTTCTTCATATGCTTCTTCACTCATCTATGATGATCACATCAATCAATCGCAAAAATTAACAGACTTATTGATTGTGAAGAAGAAAACAGAGCATTTGGAAAGAAGAAAAGTAGAAAACAGAACAAAGAAACAATCAGAGAATTAGTATTAAAATTACCTTTGGATCTTCTTTTGTTTCAAAGGGACAAAAAGAAATGTAAGTTCTGCAAAAACAGAGCTACGTATATATATACACGAGAAATCAGAGTTTAATAATAGCATAACGATTTGGTCAAAATCGAATTTGATGATTCCAGAGATATTCTTTCTCAGCCTTTCAATTTCCTTGTTAGAAAATTCAATATTTAATTTGTTTAAAAATGGGAAAAATACAAAACATTGTACTTGTTTATGGTGTTTCTTCTTGCTCTTCGCCTGCACGTTGTTATAATCGTGTATTCCAATCGCAGTCACGATTTTTTTTTTCAGAACACGATCTAGTAATCGAGAAAAAACGTTTCTTTACTCTCAAGCAAAGCGTTTTAAATTTACATACTTTCAAAACAAATTTAACTTCCTCTGTTTTTGTTTTAGGTCTTAGGGAGATAGATAGAATCAGGAGACATAGAAATCATCTGAAGTAAACTCGAATTCGAAAACGTTTCCTCAATTCCATCTCTTTTCTTATCGCAACCGCCTCCACCGTTGTTTCCAGCGATCTGTAACAGCTCTCTAGCTGCATCAACCATTCCAAATTTCCCATCACCACCAAACAAAACGCACCGAGTCGCGATATCAGCTACTAAACCAATCTGTTCTCTAAAAGCCACAGGCTGCTCATGAAAATACATAGAAGGATCCACGATTTCTTCAAGTTTACCGCTTCTAATCCTCTGCAACGCTTGAGTCACTGTCTCTTCTCTCTGCTTTAAACCAGTCACAATCTCTAGAAGCAAAACCGCGAAATCGTACATACTAGTATCAATCCTCTGTTTCCTCTGTAAACCAAAACCTGTGACTTTAGCTTGAAAATCTTCGTCTAAAAAGATGTATCCAGAAGCAATGTTGTTGTGTAGAATCGGTGGATAGTTCTCGTATTGAAGTAACGCGAGTAAACCAGCTACTTCAGCTACAACGTTAACTCTCTTGCACCAATCAAGCCCTAGACGCAATCTATCTCCAAGCGCTCCGTTTACCGGATACTCGTAAACAACGAGTGGGTTATATCCAATATCCATACAGAAACCAATGATTCTCGCGAGGTTTCTATGCAAAACCGCGGATAGATGATCGATCTGAGACGAAATCTCCATGAATTCAATCTTGTTTTCGCAAAGAACCTTGTGAACGATCACGCGTGTTCCGTTTGTTAGATTGCCTGAATAGATTGTTCCAGTTTTCCCTTGTGTGAGTTTCTGTGAATCTTGAAACCCTTTGGTGGCTTCATCTAGCTCACGGTAAGTGAAGAGACGAGTCTTGTTGTAACCTTTGCGAAACGAAACACTAGTAGTAGTAGTAGTTGATGTAGAGATATCGAACTGCTGGTCTTTATGAGTTGTTACCGGACGTTTAAGGAGACAGAAGAGAGCAAGTAGTGAGCCTAGTATGAACAGAGGAGCCAAAACACCTGCATATGATTAATGATTTTAGCAAGAAGTTTTGTTCAAAGAAACTTTGAATTTTTTCAGATAAGATTATCTTAAGTACCGGCTAAAACGGTGAGTTTCTTTCCGTTGTGTTTCTTGATCTTGCATTTGTCTCCATATAATTCCTTTCCGTCTTTATAGCAAGCTGTTATAACAGTAAACCAAGTAAGTTGCTTGTGACTCAAGAAACACCTGTCTGATAAAACTAGGGCAAACTGAATTACTGAGCTGAATGATCTAAACTAAGTTTTTTGGAAAGTCAACGAACCATATTCATAGTGAAACTGTGAAACAGATATGTTTATTTATTGTTTAGAATAGTAAAATAAGGTTACTTGAAACGTACTCTGTTTCATACACGAAAAACATGAAAAGTAGAAAACAAAAACTCACATTTTAAGCAACCGGTGCCATGGACGAAACCGTCGCCGACGAAGCCATCACGGCACACACAACGAACACTTCCTTCAATAGCCGTAGCGTTAACAGTTCGAGCCTCACGATCACAAATAGCCTCCGACGAGTTTCTTGGAATAGCCCACTCCAACTTAACGCCTCGCTTTCCTCTGTTCGTCCCTCGTGGAACAAACCACGACGAGAATCCTCTGCATCCATATTTACTAAAAACAGAGAAATCATCGCCTGCACGCCACGCGCTGTGATCGGACAGAGGGTAGCAACAACCGATATCTCCGCCGGATGTTTCGTCTTCTTCTCTGCCGTCGCAACCAAAGAGATCGTTGGTTTCGCAACCAAATTTACAGAGAGAAGAATCTTCACAGTCATAAAGACCGATTACGTTTTCGAAAGAGATGGAGAAGAATTGATTTGCAGAGAAAGGGAAAGATCGTAAGTCGTTGAATTGGCGACAAGAAGGAGATGAAGGGAAGTCTACGAGAAGACCGTCGGTGAAGAACTCGATGATTCGGTAACTTTGGTGGTTTATATGAAGAAACAGAGTGGATGAGTTTGTGCAGGAGAGTCGAAAAGTGGCGGCGGAGGAGGAGGAAGAGAGGTGGAAAGGAAAGGAGACTGAGAAGTTTCCACACTTTTCCGGTGAACGGAGAGCGTCTGGCTGAGAGAGAGAGATGGAAGTTAGGGTTTGGAGAGTTAAGAGGAGGAGAAGAAGTAGAAACAGAGCAGAGGAAGAAGAAGAAGAAGAAGGAAGAAACAGAGGAGGCATCTCAGGTTTTCGGCAAGAACAATCAATGAGTAAAAGATGTTTTGTATATAAATGTTTAAACGAATATTTAAGACTTTGTATTAATGCATCAAAAGCTACATTCGTGGGACTTGGAATTATGAAATTTTTGTTAAATTTTTTAATTTGGGAATTGTGAAAAAATTGAATATCGACAAGCGTGTGTGCACAGTTGTTTTTGTTAGAAATCACTTGGTTTCCGAATTATTTTGGTTTATAAAAGACAATTGGATATTGGACCCAAAGAGCGCGAAAGAGATATACCACGTGTTGAGATCCTGAGGGGTATACGTGGGAAAATGGAGGGTGGAGATGCGAAGTAGAGAGATTATAGAAGTTGGGGAATAGTAGACTAATGGTCCGTTGAATAGCTAACATTTTTGCACCATTGGACCTCGAGCTCTCCTATTTTTACTCCAAAACGCTACTACTCTCTTTGTCTTAATCAATTTTCATAAAATTTACTATTGTTATTGTTACGTATCCGTATAATACTAGAAGAAGTATGCAAAGTTTTTTTCTTTGAATTGAAAGAAAGATTATTTAAAAATTACGAAATGTGTCAGATCTAAAGGTTAATCGTTCTCTCCGCAACAAAAACTTGGGGACTCACGTTACGATGCACTATCGTTTGGTAACAGCGACAATCATACACTATCTTGGCTTATACTTATAGTTATAACAGTTCAGGATTGGTTGACCTTCGTTACCAAACGTCATTGGGCCTAATTAGTTGGGCTCATGGCAAAAATTGAAGTAATAGGAAGTTGGACAAAAAGATTAAACAGTTTATGATTTGTTGATAATACAGAGTCAAATGTTACAGGAAGACTATGGACAAGGAAACAAATACAAAGGCCTCAAAAGACAAAGAAAATGTACCAGTGATCTTGAATATTTAAAAACAGAGTACAAACAGAACACATGAAAATAGAGTTTCATGTCGAAGCTTGAGTTTCCAACCGCATCCGTTTGGGGTCTTTCTGTTCCACATGAATGATAGGATTGGTGTTGAGGATTCTACTTTCTTTGGCTTCCATGGAACATCTTTTATATGGTTTGAAACCTGTTCTTCCTCTACTTATTAGCTTTGAAGCATCCAATCCGATTCCGAGAAATCCTGTGTTTCTCTTCTCCTCTTGCTCATCAACTGGAGTTAACTGAGCTGTGAAGTTAAGATCAAGTGCCATTGGATATCTTTGTTGTTGTTGTTGTTGTTCCTCCTCTCTGTGTTCTTCACGATATGTAAAGCTTTGCGGTAATACCTCTCTGGAGAAGAGAGCTTGGAAGGCAATTCGACCCTGAATGTACAATATCAAGTTTCAACAGACTAGTATGAGAAAATGATTTGAAATAAAGGAAGTTAATCTTTAGTCCAAGTAAGTACCTCGTCAGACACAGACTTCCAAGGATCGGTTATATTGGAGCTGATTCTACTGCGGCGTGCATTGGACTCTGAAGTTTGAGGATTATTAGTATCTTCATTCATTTCTTTCACCTCACCATTGGTGCCATCCTCTTGCCTCTCTGATGCATCCGCCTCAACATCATCACTACTCGAGGGAGTGTTTGAGCCACACGAAGACCGGTCAACTTGTTTTCTGTCTCCTGCTCCATCTGAACCCTTTGCATCACTCTCAGGTGTTGCAGAAGGCTGCTCATGACAATCTGGTTTACTCTTATTTTCAATCTCCTCTGAGTCCAATGAAGATCGAGCCTTTGATGCCTCAGAGTGTTCTTGCTCTCGGCTCTGCGCAGAAACATGCTGTAAAGTGCTTGTTTTTGTATACTCAATATCACCGGATGGTCCAAAAGTAGATGGAGGATGACTAGTGAAACCACCTGAACTAAGAGGAGCACATAAAGGTAACAATCCATTGGCAGCCCACCAAGCACTTGCAGCTGCAACAGTGGCTGCAGCCATGGCAGCCAGATTCGGAGGTGAGTTCCCTTGAACAGGTGAGCTACCACTAGAATCGGGAGGCAAAAATGATGAGGCGAAAGTTGCGGCAGTATAGAGAGCCGGTGTTTGTAAAAGGGTTGACATTATATGATTAGGAAACGACTGATAATCTCCTGCAACAATGTGGGGATGACTATCTGGCTCTGAAGGAGGATGTGATAGAGAACTTGTTATTGAGCTCCCCAATGGCACTAGCACAGGGATACGCATCGGATAAGTCTGAGGTCCTTGCTCATTATCGGTTTCCAGAGATTTTGCATTCAAATCACAGTAATTCTCTGAGTTTGACACCTTTCTTATCCTGTTATTCTGATCTCCCTGTTATTCCCCAATGTTTAGTTTCATGAAAAGTCTAAAAACCTCAAATAGCAATGAAAGATTGGTTTTTACCTCTTCCCGTGAAGGCAAGAACTCGCGGAAAGTGCTTGCGTTTGATGTCTCTATAGAACTTTTATTCATGGAGGATGCAGCAGAGAGGTACTGATGAGTGAAACAATCTGAACAGTTGTCTTCCTGCAGATTATTATTCTCTTCAGGCTTTGATTGTTGTCGATCTTCGTTGGCCATCTAAAAACAAAGCACACAATCTGCATTAATAACATGAGAGAGCAATATGACACACTACAAGAAGATGTCATTGACCATGAAAATCACCTCAGGATGCGACAGTTTTTCTGATCCAAGGGACTCTTTTCCATCATCCACACCCGCTTTTAACATCGGGATACTTCCACTTCCCGTCTTTCTAGGATAAGGATTGCTTGGTTTACGCTTAGGCCGTGGAGGAGGAATAGCTATATCTAGCGCTTGACCCATAGCTACACCTTTAGCTTCAGCCTCTTTCTCTACCTGAGAGAGATGAGAGTAATCTTGTTACCCTCTAGACAAACGCAAGGAAACAAAAATCTAATGACACTAACAAGTTTAAATGACAAAACTAGAAAATCAAAAATGGTTTACCTCTATGGCTTGTGACAAGGAACAATAAACATATTCAAATGGTTCACCTTGTGAGACAAAAATTTCTAGGACTTAGCCCACTTTTGCCACTACCTCAGAATCGATAAGACTTTCAAGAAGACAGAATTTGATCTCCCCTGACTTTCAAGAGAAACTAACATTCTTCTGAAGATGCTATGTACATGTTTGTGGATTAACAACATATAGGTATAAAGCAAACAAAACGATTAAACTCTCACCATTTCTCCAACTATCTTAAGACTTATAACTCATTACTAAACTCTAATACGTAATCTATCTCCTGACTAAAGAAAAAGAAGCAGAAAACTTGCCTGGCTTCAATAAGTCTTAACCATTAAGCCAATGAAGATGAGAACATCAGTTCAAAATTAACCGATTTTACCTTGGAGAAAAATTTCTGAGCGTGACTTCTTATCTGAACAGCAGTTTTTGTTGCTACATGTTCTGTCCAAATGACACAAAAAAAAAAAATGCAAAAATCAGTTTGAAGAAGAAACAAAACAAGAAAAACCTCTGCAAACACAAAAACATATAAAGAAAATAAAAAACCAACCTTCAATCTTCTGCCATGCTCTACCATAAAGCCTCAAAGCTTCAATGAATCTATTATGTTCTTCCTCAGTCCACCTTTCACGTTGCTTCGTTATCGTATATGGCTTCCGAGTCTATTTCAAGTTTCACTAAATTCTCAATCTTTTTCACCTAAAACAATCATTTTCCCCTAAAGATTTAATTAAATTACCTTAATAACCAGATCTTCTCCAGACGAATTTGTCTCCATCACTAAGCTCCTCAAAAGCTATACACACAACTTCAGATCTTCTCTTTCCAAAATTCCCCTAATCCACAGAAAAAAACAAACAATCAAGCCAAGTTTTTCATCAAATTGAGAAATAAGAAAGACCATGAGACAAACATCAATCTTACGATTTTGAAGTACCTTAGAGAGATGATGATTCAATGAAATAAACAAAAGTCAGCTTGGATTCGATTAAGATCCCATTTTTAAATTCAGATTTTGTCGGAGAAGAAAACAGTAGGAAATTGAGAAGAAGAAGAAGAAGAAGAAGAAGAAGAAGAAGAAGAAGAAGAAGTGATTTGCTTTTGATCAATGAAACTAGAAAAAGAGACCAGAAGCTACGGAAATGGAGAAATCTCAGCCACTATAATTATCTTTGCCCTCAAACTTATTTATTTCTTTTTATTTATTTATTTCGAGGCTACCAAAGAAACTGCCATATGTCAACATGTTAGTGGCTAATGCGATGATTCAGCTTTTGTCGAATTTACTTTCTTGTCCATCTTAACCCCAACTTGTTCACAACCTTCTCTGTATTCTAGGCCACGAGTTCAGGGACTACCGGAAAGGTTAAAAAGGTCAATTCGTTATAATATCATGATATTGTGGGACCTACTTAAAGATCGTTAATCTCTCCCACCATTTTATCGACACGTGTCTTGTACACTAGAAACAACAGTGGACCCGGGAATCTAGACAGCTACTTCTCCACCATTCGAACGCGCATCGTTGTGCGTTTCACCACACGCGCTATTCTCACACTCAAATAGTCAAATGGACCGAAAGTTATCATGCCCATATTTTTATATTGGGCTTATTTGTTTTAGACCCATAAAAGGCTTTATTCTGTAATGTTCATGGAAATTTGTTGTGCTTCTTTTGTAATTTCAGTTTGTAATCTCGGTCGATTTTTCAGACCATGCATGAATGGTGAGAAAGTAGAAAACAAAATGGTGAAAAAGTTTGAAAATTTGGAAAATGAAATAAAACATCTCATATATAGTCTTGAGGAATTTACAACACTTGACATAAATGGATGATATTTTGAGCTAAAAAGACCAGAGACAGAGAAAGAAAGGATGAAAATTATTTAGTTACAAGAAGGAAAGATTGAAGGAAGGACGTGGCCTTTGTGTTAGATTCTTTTGATATCCTTCATTGGAATTCATGAATGGCCCCCAAAAAAGGCTCTTCTTCTTCTTCTTCCTCCTTTGATTCAGCTGCTCCCTAATATGTCTTTGTATGTGTTCTTAACCTTCTCAAACAGAGCCTCCCTGAAACACATAACAAACAATTTCCTCGAGAATTTGAGTCTCATATTCTCAATAATACTATATGAAAGCAAACACATGCTTAAAGCATTATAGAGAATTAGTTAACCTGTCTGGTTTGAAGACCAGGTTCTTGTAAGTGAACCACTGCCATAGAAAAACAACAGAAATAAATCACATGTTAAGGTCCATCACACAAATGAAAACAAGCAACTAAACAAGTCTTAAGATTCGAAACACTAGTGAGAAGCAGCAATCCATTTCTGATATCATATCTCTATATGAATACACTAAATTGCAGAGGTTCGGTCCTAAATCCAAAAGTGATGCGATGAATCACCTATATCCTCAAAACAGGATCACTAAAGCTTAATTCAAATGATACAAAGACAAGATGGTAGAAGAAGAAACTCACTCCTGTGTAACCGATGCCTACAAGTTCAAGAACACCAGGAACCAATGGAAGCCTATCGATTGCCTGTTTCACAATAACAAATTTTGGAATCAAATAAAGGAAACTTAACACTAGGGTTTCCAAGATGGAATGATTCTTCTACTCACCGAAATCATTCCAGCAGATCCCCAAAGAGCCACTACACCAGCAAAGGCAAGAGAACCAATAGCGTACTTGTCCTCAACTTTCTCCCACTTCAATCCAACACAATCAAATTCAGTTCATAACACCCAGAAACAAGAAGCAGAATCATTATTATGAAGTGTATAATAGAGTGGCAGAGTTTTTACAGCTTCTTGAGCAGTCTTGACGATTTCAGGTAACTCAGTAGTCTCAGCTTCGGTAGTAGTGGCAGGAGCTTCACCAACTTCAGTAGTAGCTCTTGTCACAACGTTCCTCACAATCTTCCGACCTAAAATCAGAAACCCATTTCGAAAGTTTGCAACTTTAAACTCGAAATCGAGAAATTAAGTGAAAAAAAGTTTTCAGATTTATGGAAAACGAACAGTAAGCAGTGGCTTTAGCGGCGCGGGTATGAGACTGAATTGGCGTCGGAGGAAGTGTGGGAAGTGAAATACACGACGGAGAAGAGGCGGAGGCGGAGGCTTGTCGAAAAGGAGGAGCTCTCGAATCGATGATGGTCGAAGAGGAAGAGACTGAAAGAGAAGCCATAGCTTTTGAGCTTCAAGCCTCGGAAGAATCGCACAGAAACAATTAGGTTTATTATCTAAAGATTAATGGAGAGCAAGTGTTGAAAGAAAGAGTTTTGGGGATTGTGGAGATGGTTTCTCTGTGACCAGTCGGAAACTATTCGACCACTCGTTTTGGGTTTCCCGATCAGGATAGTGCTGACGTGGCGGACGTAGAAACGATCTTGGAGTTTCATTGGATTAGATAGAATTGGGTTTTTTGGCTCCTTTTATAAAATTAGGACTCATTTCTAAAAACAAAATTTCACTTTCAATCCAAGGTTAATCATCTTTCTCTTGCTACTGTATATATAGTGTACAATAATTATATAAAAAGAGCTCATTTTAATAGCCAATTTGGAAATTTATAAAACTATTATAATTTTATTTACTTTTTAATCACAATCCTTATACAAAATACGAAATTCCTATACTTTTACGGTTGGTTTTTGATAAAAAAATTTACAATCAAGATCATAATTCATAAACATGACCGAATACATTGTTCTTCTAGACCTTCCATTACGATGAGAAAACAGTGTACTTTAGTTCAACAACATTAGTCAATTGCTAGATGCTTCTTTATTGTTTACACAAAATCACTTCATTCATGAAACAATTTGAAATGTTGTGACTTGATTAAAAACATGAGACGGGCCTATTTTGTATATACACAAACACATATGGGCTTTTAGTCGTTGGGCTGGGCCTAGCAGTTACTCAGAACTTTTAAAACCCATACTCAGAAGTCAGAACTCAGAACTACGATAAGATATTTATGATACAAAAGTCAAACCCCAAGAGAGAGGGCAAAAGCAAAACAAAAAGAGAGAGCAGAGAGAGGTCAAACTTTCATAATAAATCAATCCAAAGTAGGACCACAAGTTCTGTAGAGGAGTAGTACCCTAAAACGAAAGTCAAGTTCCATGCCGAGAAGACTCCAATCACATACGACCAAATAAAGAATTTAATTTTCGCCACTCATGAAAACGAAGTTACCAAAGTAAACGTTACTTTATTTTTACTTTTTGGACGTCTTTTAATTCGATTAATCAATCAGCTGTCGAAACTCTGACGAATCGCCGCCGTTATCTCATCAGCTGATCCCAAATTGCAGTCATCTTCCATCTGAACAAAAAAAAACAACAAAAGATTGAATTTTTTCAATAATGTCGATGATTTTGAAAAATGGGTTTTTTTTTATGCAAGTAAGAAGTACCTTGAGGTTGAAGGAATAAGAGACAGATGTATTGGTTGGAGATGTGATGTTTAGATGAAGAACAGTGAATCGAAGTTTCTCCAGCAATATGATTGATCTGAGAAGTTGTCCTTGTTTCCTCCTGCATTGGATTTTTAGATTGACGTGACTCTCTATCACTGTTGCTTCGATTTTGAGTTTGCTACTTTGTTCTTCTTTACTACTCGCACGCAACTTGTTCGACGAAATGTCACTGAGTTCTGGAATTTGCTCTTTGTTATCATCACTCTGTTGACTTCTCTTTTGTGCTTCAAGGGATTGCAAGTGTTGCTCTAGGATCTTTACGAAGTCTATTGCTCCTCCTACTATTGATGCTTGGTCTCCCTATGGAAATTACAAACAAAAATTAGTTAAGGAAATTCGACATCATTTGATAAAGGTTGGAACTTTGATTTGTGGGGTTTTGTTTATACCCTTTGGATGTATGAAGGTGGAATGATGGAGCGGAGTGAGTTCAGATGAACGTTCATTTGGCGTCTGCGGTTTCTTTCAACCGCAATGTGTGTCATTCTTTGACTCTCAATCTCTTCTATGTTTTTTGTTGGTTTAGTTCTCCTTCTCTTTCTCTTTTCTCTGGTCATCAATGTTGCCAAGTTGTTGTTTTTCCGCTTGCGTCTTGGATTTGCATTCTCTAGTGGGTTGAATGGAAGTTCTTTGCTTGAGATGGCTTCATTGACACCTTCCAAAGATGGATTATGATAGTAGTGGTTGGTCTCAGAATGGATCGGTGAATGAAACTCTGGAACTTCATGGGGGAGATAGTTTTCGAGTTCCCAAGGCTTTTCAAGTGTCTGGAGAGATAGTAATGCTAGAAAGCTTGGGTCTTTGAATGGCAAAAACGGAGAAGGGTCTTCACTTTGTTGCAGCATTTGTAGAAATGGAATTGTTGTATCTTGCAGCAAGCTCGGAGTTGAGAGTTGTTCTTCCTCGAGGGAAACGCTTTGATGATCCTCTACAGTTCCTTGAACTTGTAGGCTTCTTCTCACATTCACTTTTTGATCCAAACACTGCAAGAAAAGAAAAACAGAGGAAGGAGATACCTACCAAGTGAGTAAAGAGAAAGTGAGATTGAAAAGAGAGATATTAATTTTGGGTAGACTAGTGTGGGTTTTGGTTAGTGGGTCAGTGCAGAGAAACAAAATTAGAATGAAAAATGGAATGTTTCAAAGAGAGGGAAACAGTTGAGAGCAGATTTGTTGGTGTTTTTGGTATAACAAACACAGATAGCATTGAATGCAACCATTGTGGACTCTTTTGGAAGGAGTAAATGCAAGTCCACATCTTTGAATCAATAGTTGAAAGAAAAGATTAGAAGGAAGAAAAAAAACCAAAAACGTTCCAAATTGAGATAAGATACATTACACAGAGCTTGTTTTGTCCTTGAATACTCCTCTCCATTAGAAAGCTGAGCTCTTTTTCTTTCTCTCTCTAAGGACAATGATGGGGAAGAAATAAATGTGTGGAGTTTAATGAAGTAAAAACAGAAAACTCATCTAGTCACTTCTTGTTATGAAAGCTTCTGAAGCTAAAGCTGTTAGCTTTATATAGAAGAGTGGTCTTAAATTGCTATGAAGATGTTGAAGAGAAAATGGGAAAATTGAAAATGAGATATGAGAAAGAAAGGAAAGAAAACAAAGATGAGAAGAGATGTTTGTTTGAGGACTGAAGATGAGTTGGTGAGAGGGATGAGCAGAGCAAGAAGAGGAGAGAGAGAGAGAGTCTCTGACAGAAGAAAGGTCCCTCAGAGAAACATTATTGGCTGTGGCAGTTTTGTCTGGCAGCGAAGACAGACAATTGTGGGGACTTCTGTTAACACACGGAAGATGATGATGAAGAAGAAGAAGTAGAAGAAGAAGAGAGTTTCCATTGGTTTGTGTTCTTACATTTCTTAAAAAGCTTGCTTTTCGTTGCAACCCAATAGATAAAAATTGAATCTTTTGAAGTCTCTTATTTCGTTAACCCGTGAATTGTGGCTTCTTATCTGCTAAACATGCAATTGTCGATGCCTTGGCTTTAAGGGTACTAACCAGTGTTTGCCTGTAAATATCTTTGTTTAGAATTTTGTATTTACAAGCTATTGTATAAAATAAACGGTAGATTTCCCTTTTTAACCCTTACCTCTTTGTAATATTTACAGGATTCCAAAGAACTACATTTTCTTATCGATTAAATCCGAAATTTTTACCTCTTTGAGGACAAACAAGAACACAGATTCGATCTTAATAAGCTCACAAGAAGAAACCTTATCCATGTTCTCTCAGTTGTGGCCTCTGTTTATCTCACGTGGTAAGTCTAACACAGCCAAAACAAGATCCAACACAAAAACTTCCCAGAAAACACGAATTAATTTGTCTGCATTCTAGAGATCTCGTTCATACTACTGTGTAATAAGAGAACCAGAACCGCCTACCAAGTAAAAAAGATTCAACTTTTACATAGGTTTTTAAGAATGCCTTGTGGAGATTTCATCTTTTACATTGTACTTGCTGATGTAACTTAAAGCTCTGGTTACTTACTCTCAGGACAAGCATGGTCCACTTGTGACATATCAATTAAACCCCTAACAATCAGTCAGATTCTGTTTCTAACACAATCACAAAGCCCTGTGACTCCTAGGAAGATAATGAATCTTAAATGAAGGCAGACCTAAGATGACGTATCTGTCCTAAGCAGTTGTGTCCTTTCACCCTTTTTGAAACAAGGACAAAAAGTTTCTTCCTTGAAGAGGAATAGTGCTTACTTGTGCTCAACCAAACGATGATGACATATAACTATAACTATATAAACCAAAGCAGAGGAACACGAGAAAGTGAAAAATGTAGAAACTTTATTGATTTTATTGTTAATGAGAATGCTGATACAAAAACCCCTCATCAGATCTTACTTTGCTTTTAGCGCTCGATTTGTATCGTAACATGACTAATGTTGTACTCCCTGCGGATGTAATCAATTACCTTGTTGAGCACCATGTCTGCATCTGCTTCTGGTCTGATATTGACATGGCAAGCCAATAGCACTTTTCCCACTGTGATAGCCCAAATGTGAAGCTCATGAACAGCCACCACTTCTTCCATTTCGAGCAGACCCTTTTCGAGCTTTGTGGCGTCAATCTCTCTGGGTGTACTCTCCATCAATACTTCAAGAATGTTTCGAATCATGTTGATGGTTGTTCCTAGGACAATAACCGAAAAGACAAGTGTGCAGATCAGATCCACTATCTTCCATTCCGGGTTGTACCAAATGATAGCTCCCCCAATCATAACACCAACACTCTGGATGGAATCCCCAAGGACATGCAGATAAGCTCCTTGGACATTGATGTTTCTCTTTCTTTTCTCTTTTGCTGCGACTTGAGTCTTCGATTTGTCCAACAGTTGCTCAGTGACATCCCCATGAGCATGGTGCTTGTCCTCTCCATGACTATGGCCATGTTCATGATCATGATGATGGTGATGGGTGGTAACAGTCACCCCATGGCTATGGTTTCCACCGTGATTGTGATGGTCATGGCCATGGCTATGTCCATGCCCATGACTGTGACCATGATCATGCCCTAGCAGAACAGCCATTATGATGTTCACCACTAGACCAAACGCAGCAACAAGAAACATGAGGAATCCATTAACCTCACTGGTCTCTGTAACAATTCTGATAATGGCTTCATAAACCAGAATACCCGTGAGCAACCAAATGAGCTGGATAGATACAAGAGCTCCCAAAATCTCAATCCTGAAGAACCCGTAAGTCTGCCTGGGAGTGGCTTCCCAGCCAGCAGCCCACAATGAGAAGAGGGAGATAGCAAAGGCAGCAACGTCAGAGAGCAAATGAGCTGCATCGGTTAAAATGGCCAAACTATTGGCTTTAATGCCACCAACAACTTCAACGCTCATGAACACTAGACACAGCACGACCGCGATACAAAGCTTCTGCATAGAAGCAGAGCGTTCCTGAGCATCACCGGAAGCATTCTTAGAATCCGAAAACCCACAAGGCGCTTCTCCACAGACTTTACTTGCCACAATAATTCTTTCTTCTTCCGATTTTCCTACATTAACCTCAACAATGTGACTATGGTGGGGGCTTGAAGACTCCATCTGCATAAAAAGGAAGAAAGTTAAGGGAAGATGAGACAACAACGAAAATCCTGATGGATCTACAGAACTCAAAATCAACAAACACACAAATAAGTTACCTCTATAATAAAGATAGAGGAAACCCAATTCAATAGAACCACAACAGTTTTCTGAACTTGGTAAACTGTTTCAACAGAAAAGAAAGCAAATTTATCCAGAAAGATCAAATCAAAGGACAAAGACATGTATCCCACATTCCCACTACTGCTACAGAAAGGAGGAACTCGTCAAGCAAACACATACAACGGATTTTAAAAACAAGCTAGTGTCAACGCTTTCACACCATATAATAATCATCAAAACTTAAGAGTCAAAACCCTAAAATACCGATTCAAGTTTGACCCCAGTAAATAAACTACTGTACAAAGAGAATCAAAGTGTCACAATCAACAAACCCTAACACGAATAATAAAAACAGAGGCAAATACACTGATTCAAGAGCGTTACCATACGACCAATGCTAAATAAAAAAGGTGAGATTTTGAAGAAAACCCAAACCCTAAAAACGAGAGGAAGAAGGGCTCACCAGAAAAGAGTCGACGAGATACAAAAGTTGCAGAAATCGAAGATTCGGTGGAATATAAGAATCTCTCGGGACAGGGCCAAAAGAAGAAAGCTATTTAAAAAAAGATATGGGCGAGCTCTCCACCGATTTCATGAGATCCACCTAACCTTTTTTGGGTCCCCTTTCTCTCTTATCTCCTCGACATCTCTTAATCGGAATCTCTTTGGTTGACGGTGAACACGACGACCACGTGGCCGATTTTTATGGACCGTAATATTTTCTTGTCTTTTTTTTTAACCTTCGTACAATGATTGGGTTTCTTGTCTGACCGGTGAAATTTTGAATTCAAACCAATCAATCATGTGGCTTTTTTATCGGTTTCATAGATTGGTTCGCAGAAGCGGTTTAGCAAAATGATTAGGGTTTCGTTTTCACTTTTGAGGGTTTATTGAATTGTCTAAAGAAGAATATTATTTTCTTAAAAATATTAGTTAAGTGTTAAATTTATTTTAAAACTAATGAAATTAAAATAATTTTATTGAAAAATATTTAAAAACCTTTAAAATTAGTTTTAAGTATTAAATCAGTGAAAACATGTTGAACCTATTATAATACCAAAGCTTACAGACCAACAACAAACATGATGCCTAATCTTGATTTGTTTTCATTGTATTTAAAATTTAACACTTAAACTAATTTGACAAAAGAAAAACATTTTACTTATTTAAAATTTTTAGTCAAAATTAACATGATTTTATAAGTTAAAAATATTATTTTCTGAAAATATTAGTTTAAGTAATAAATTTATCTTACGGTGAATTTATTTTAAATTTTAGTATAACTAAATTTTAAAAAGTTTTAGTGAAATTCACATGGTTTTAGTTTAAATTATTATTTTCTTAAAGTTTAAATGTTAAATTTGTTTTAAATTTTAGTGAAAATCATTATTATTTTTAAAAAACTAGTTCAAGTGTTAAATCTTATATTACGTGAAAACATGTCGAACTTCAAACACCAAAGCTTACGGACCAACTAAGGACATGATGCATAGGCGCGGTAGTTTTCGACGTGTTTAAAATTTAACACTTAAACTAAATTTTTAAAAAGTTTTAGTGAAATTCACATAGTTTTAGTTAAAATTATTAATTTAAATTTTTTAAAATTTGTTTAAAGTTTTAGTGAAATTAAAATTTTATTAGTTAAAATCATTAATATTTTAAAAACAAAACATAAACTAATTTTTAAAAAATAAAAATAAAGAAAAATAATAATAAGAAAAGAGAAGAGGAATACCTTGTCTAATTTGGTAGCAAATAAGGTCCATATAGCAAAGCCCATTCCAAAGTCAGATTTGAGATCACAAAAATTAAGCAGGATCGTATCCTCAATCTTGATTCTGACCACTACTACGTCTACAACTCCATGGCTATGTATGTTCAGTTCCCTCAGAGTCAGAGGTTTCGTTATGCACACCACGTCATTGTCTTCTTTGCATCTGCTCTCATGTATTTGATTTTTACTTTTGAGAGCTTCTTTTATTGATGTGTCTAAAGAAGAAATATTTCTCAACATAACGAAATTGGAATTACTGTGCTTTAGCTTAGCCTGGTCATTTGCAGACTTATATACAAAAGTTACCCCAATATCTCATATTAGCTGAGAAGAAGAAGCCAATCAAATACAAAAAAAGCACACTAAAGATTGCAAAGCTAAATAAGTTTCTGTTATAAATTCAACAAAAGAAATCAGAGAAAAACTTCAAGAGAGCTTCATGATTTAGTAGATGCATCTGAATTCACGGCTCGCACGAACTGGCCTTTCACTCGTGGACGTTGTTCTGCTAGCTTCTTCCTGCTCTGGTATCGAACCTGTAATCCATTGAATCAGTTCGATCCTGTAATTGATTCAGATGCTGTTTTATGATGAAGCTTGTGTGTCTCTTACCTTTTTATCAAAGCAACGGTCTTTCCTCTTCAACCGGAACTTCATCAATGCAGCTTCTCTCTGGCTTCTACTCCAACGTTGTTTCACACTTTCTTCTTCCTTTGGTTTCTCTGTGCTACTGCTTTGTCCACCAATCCCCTCATTGGTGTTGCAGGTGCTTTGAGAACCAACTTCTACTTCCTTGCTATCTGCTTTCACACGATTTGATTCTACCGGTATGGGGGAATCTTGCGGATGTTGCTTCTGAACTTGGTTACGGAAGCTTAACTCGTTCTGTCCACATTGTCTGCTTATGCTTGATGATCCAATATTCTCCTGGTTGCTGCTCGTTGTGGCGCTTCCTTGATCAGATCTTACTTTTCTCAACTTTTCATGTGATTCGGTTGGTGTCTTTGGCTCACCTGAACTACTCTCCTCTAAAGCAACGACGGTTTTTTCTGCTGGCTTACTATTCTCAAATCTGCAAGTTAAGTAGAGTTATTGATTAAAACACTGATCAATAGATTTGAGACACTCTATTTTCAAGCAAGGAAACACACAGACCTTGAGAAGGCTGATGCATCAGAGAGGCTAAGCTTCTGATGCTTGCTTTCATCTTGGTTCTCAAAACTTACAGAGCAAGATCTTTTCAGAGAAAGTCCAAGCTCAGGACCAACACACTCATCTCGACTGTTGTCTCCATAAAGACTGTCAGGACGCTTATCAATTCCACTAATCAAATCCATTGTCACATCAAAAGATTCCTTAAACTCGTCTCTTTCATCCACTGATTTGGCATTCTCCACTAGCATATTGTGACCATTGTAGCTGATAGCCTGCATAATTTGCATGTACACAATATCAGCGTCTATTGAAACGAGATAAACAAGAGATCTGGAAAAGTAACTATACAATGCAAAAATCTCACAGCCAAAGCCACAACTCAAACAAAACACAATCCAGAACATATTAGATGGTATCATGTAAAACCTCGATGGTAATATTTATTATACCTGAGCACCACTTCCTTGATCAGAATGATATCTGGAATCTTCACAAGTTTCATCAGTATCTTCAAGGTTGTGCTGTGAAGCTGGTAAGCTTTGAGCATGAGCAGTAGGATCATCACGCAACTGATTATTCATAACCAAAAACACAATTATTAAGTCTTTCAAACTTCAACACAAGGAAACAAAACTCAAACACCAAATGAGTAAAATAACTCACAGTAAGTCTTCTCCACACATGTTGCCATAGATTTTTCAACTCGTTTTTCCTCATTGGTTTAATAAGATAATCAGCAGCACCTCTGAGCATACACTTCAACACCATTTTTATCGAATCTTCCGAAGACATCACTATTTATTTCAAACAACAACAAACAAACAAAAAAAGCATGAGAACAAAAAACTAACAAAGAGGCGTTTTCAGAGGTATAAAGGACTTTGGGGATCACCATCGTACTTATGACAGGAATGTTCTTGCAAGCTTCATGCTCCATAACCAAAGCAAGCAGAGCAAAACCAGATATAGATGGCAAATCCAGCTCTGTTAGTATAAGATCAATGTTATGTGACTTCTCCTTTAGAACCTCCCACGCAGCTAAACCATCAGAAACAGCTACAACTGTATTCAATCAAAACCAAACATCATCAAAATCAAGACATAAAAAAAAGCAAACTTCTATTTTTGTATGAATAAAAATGCAAACTTTAACATAAGAAAATGAAAGGAAAGATCAATCGACCTTTGTAACAGCATTTACGAAGAAGGGCAGTGATGATTTGACGAGTTGAGTAATCAGATTCAACCAACAAAACCCTAAGAACAGTTTTAGGCAAATACTTCTCCCACTGAACAACTTCTGATGACTTTACTCTGTTCTTTATCGTCTCCATACCATCATCACTACTTAAAACAACAATCTCCCCCATCGATTCAGAGCTCAAAACAAACAAAATCACAGAGAAAAGCAGAACTTGGTAAAACCAACAAAGTACAAAATAAAACACAACAAACGAAACAAGACTCCTTTAGATCTTAATCGTTTCAGATTGAAGGAGAGAGAGAGAGAGAAAATATGAGATGTTGAAGTAAAGAAGAAGGAAGAAGAAAAAGAAACTCTTTAGTTTGGTATCTTTCGATCACAACCACGAAAATATCTTCTCAGAGAAAGAAGAAGACTTTGTTGTAGAAGCTCTCAGGAGCAAATAAACAATTTGAGAAATCTAATTAACGGTGAGTAATAAAGCGGGCCTTCACTGAGCTGACGTGGCTTAATATGAGCCATTGTTTTGATTTTCTCTGTATCGCGGCTGATTCGGTGGAGGTGGTCCTCTGCTTCGCAGGTCCACACTAACACGTGTCATTAACCTAATCGCTCTACGGAAGTGGAGATATTCGTCTGAATATCATCTAGTGGTCATGTGGATGACACGTGGGTTTCTTTTCTAATTGTGTGGCTAACTTTGATTTTGGGATTTTTTGTTGGATTTAATAAATTTTAAAAGTCAGATTTTTTTTTTCAGCTGCTCTATCTATCATTCAAATTGGATGGCCTTTTTTTTCTTTTTCAAAAAAGTAAATAATATTCAATGTTATTAACTTTTCAATTGGGTTAGATTGATTTCAATATTAAAATGCCAGTAGCATTAATTAATTAAATCAAATTTGGTAGTGGCCGCGTAAATTTCGACTCCAAATGAAAAAAAAATTTATTTATTTTTTGAATATAACAATTTTCTGTGGATATCTAAAGGAATTCTAGAACCATCTATAAAACTTTGCTTTGCGTGGAAAGAATATCTATCGATCTATGATGATATGGACAGTATGTAATAAACAACTTACCATTGTCTTGCGTGTTTACATATCCAAGGCTTTTTATGGCCAACTTATGTCTACATTTAAAAATTTAATGGGCTTTATAATAAGGCCTTAGTTTTTCAAAAGCCCATCACTTTTGTATACTTGTTGTTCTAAATCATGTTTTGATTGGAAAACTAAAACCTCAGTCTGATTTCACACAATTTTTTTTTTTTTGTTTCACAACTCTAATCATGTGTTCATTGGTTGTTTTTACTCAATCATCCAATTTCACATGATAATTTTAGCAATTCTGCAGATAAGAGTTTCGAATTTCTTTTTTTTGTCCATTATCTCTTTATAATGCAGACAAAGACGACTTTCATGTGTCCCTCCAGCTACAACTCTCACAAAAGTTAAAAAAGAAATATGATAAAACTGTTTTGGTTATTAAAAAAAACAACAGTTGGGTTTATTTTAGAATTGTTTAAATAAGAGTAATAGTGAAATAGTATTATCCATTGAGGGAGAAAAAAAGATCCGTTTTATTCCAACGGTCTTTTGACCGGTACTTTTGTCTTCATAAGATCCCCTTTGGAATCCAAAGACAATAATCATTTTACTCTCACAACCGTTAAAAGAAAATGATCATACGAATTCAAAATAATTACTATAAAAAAAGGTTAAGTCTCTTTTGATTAAAAAAATACGAGAAAATTCTAAGTGAAAGTGACCGATGAACAGATTCTAGGTTTCCTAAGAACGAGCCAATATTATAATCATAATAAACGAACAAATAATAAGAAGAAGAAATGTGATTGAATTATAACAATTTCAAGAATTACAAATGTAAAAGAAAGGATTTTAAGCTTATCCGAAGCTTAAAAGGTTCAAAAGAAGACATAAAACATTTCTTTTGAACCTGAAAAATAAAAATCCCCAAATAAATGTAATAATCTGATGATGCTTTCTGCATCAATCCAAGTTTTCTTAAGAATCTAAAAAAAAAGCCACCAATGCTTTCTCTTGATTCTTTAACCTAAAAATGCATTGTGAATCTTGAAACAACAAAAAAAACAAAGAATGTGATGATGGTTTCTTCTTCTTCTTCTTCTTCCTCCTAAGTACTAATTAAGATTCTAGAATCCTAAAAGCGATGGATAAATGAATGTTTCTAGAACGTTGATGGAGAGATCGATGATGAGTTAGTGTACAATGAAGTTTGTCCCTTGCTCTGGCTATTGTAGTAGTACTGAATCAACCCTCTATCTTGATGGTTGATGTTGTAATTGCTTCATCACCATCTTTGGTGCTAGTTTCAGCTGTTGCTGCATTCTTTGTTGCTGTAGTAATAACTACTGTTTTTGTTGCTGTTGTTGCAGCTGATACACAACAAAACAAACAATCAAGCATGATTCAAAACAATGTGTCAAATGGTTTTCAATTTCAGATTGAATTGTGAAATCAAACCTGAGGTGGATGTTGATGAGGATGGTGATGAAGTTGATGGTAGTGATAGAGCTAAAGAGGTTGGGAGGGAGAGGATTGGAGGCGGAGGCTGCTGAGAGCTGAATTGCTGCTGAGAACTGAAGTGTTGCTGATGAGGCAAGTAAGGATATTGCAGTAAAGGAGCAGCCGGAGGAGCAGTGTATTGAAAGCTGAAACCTTGGTGATGTTGAACTTGAGCTTGTGCCTGACTGCTACTTTGTGCTGCATTGTATTGAGCATAGAAAGGATAAAAACCATGGAACATTCCTGTTGATCCTGATGATGGGTGTCCCATATACGGTGAAAATTGTTGTCCTCCATAGAGATGATGATTGTAGTAGTTCTGCAAACAAACAAAAAACACATACATAAGAACTTCAAAGGATTTATCAGTGAAATGGAAACGATTCTACATTGTAAGGAAATGAACTAACCATTGGGTACATTCCCTCTTGAGAATAACCAGAAAACCTGCAGAAGAAGAAACACAAACATTTTAGGCTTAGCTTACACACACAGTAACCAGAATCGATTGTGATGATATAATGCTTACCCGTAAGTAGAGTAAGGAAATGGGAATTGACCAGTGTGTTGTTGTTGTTGATGAACGAAAGCAGGGGAAGAAGAAGAGCCTCGAAACTGAGGAGAAGGAGCAACTAATCCAACTCCTGATCCTGGTGATCTGAATCTACCTGTTCCTCCTGCAAATAAAGTTTCCTCGAAGAATCATAAAACAACTTTTTTTGACTCCTTCACGTGTTAATCAAGTAAAAAGATGAGATTTTTTCAATCACCCTAAAGCTAGTTCCCATTGCATTCTAGAGATGAGAAAAAAAGAGAGAGTTTCCATTCAAACCATGTCTAGGAGAAGTAGGAGGACGAGGTTTTTGAGCACCAAGACAAGCGAGATTGCAATTAGCTCTTCTTCCATCAATCACAGGATTCATATTCTGACAAGCTCTCATCGCTGCTTCAGCTTCCTTAAACGTCACCTGATCAATCAATCAATTTTTCAGAGAAAAAAGATAAAACTTTATCATCTGAGAAACGAAAAAGAGAGAGAGAAGGAACATACAAATCCATATCCTTTGGATCTTCCAGTGTTCTTATCAGTAATAACAACAGCTTCGACGATATCACCAAACTGTTCAAAGTAACGTCTCATTGTATCTCTTTGCGTCTCCCAAGCTAATCCTCCCACGAAGATTTTCGTCAACTTGGTATCGTTCGTATTATTATTATTATTACCTTCCATCTGAAATTGTCTCTGTTGAGCCATCTCTGGATTGCTTTTTCCCCAATTCACAAACCCTAAATTCACATCAAAAGTTTCAATCTTTCTCTCTCTCTCTCTATAAAGCTTTCTTAAGAAAAACGAAATTTTGATCCAAAACAAAGGAAAAACTGTAACTTTTCCCCTCCCAACAAAGAAAAAAAAAACGATTCACAGAAAACGAAAAAGAGTGAATTTTTGTGTGTACCTAAAGAGTGAAACAATAGAGGAAGAGGCAAAAAACCTCTGTTTTTGTTGAATGAAGGAAAAGAAAATGGAGGAAGACAAGAAAGCTGCTAGTGGGAACCCACGACAATGGCTATAGAGAGAGAGAAGAGAGAAGCAATTGAAAATATGAGGAAAAGCCAGAGACCCAATTTTACCTTTTTCGCTGTATTTATATATATTTATATGCGTGTGTGTATATATCTTTGTGTTGGGTCCGCTGCATAAACATTTGCTTCGCTGTCTTCAACCTCCTCTCTTGATATCTGCAAATTCTTGATAAATAAAACTGTACTATTAAAAATTCTAAACTTTGACCATTCTTCTCCAAGAATTAAAAAAAATAACAGTGAAAAAAAGTTTTTTTTCTGATATAAGAGACTGATCTGGTGATTTTTTCTTCCTAATTTTATGTAGAAAAAGTTTTTTTTTTTTTTGGTTTTTTTGATGTTTACATTTTTTTTTGTGTGCAATACATAAGCCAAAAAAAAAGAAATTCCACATATGAATGATGTTTTTGTGGGTCTTGACTTTCTGGCACAATCTTCTAAATTCTCTCTTTCCTTTTCTTTTTTTTTTTGAATTTTTTGGATGCTTTGTATTTTTGAATTTTAAGTATGAACACTTTATTATATACAAAAAATGAGATAACTATATAATTGTAGGGCAGACCTGGTTTTTAACACAGAAGACAGGTTGTCTTCCTCAAAACATTTGCAGAAATTGCCCTTCTCATATTTTTCTAAAATAATTATTTTTCATTTTAGCTTGTCTTTTAATAAAGTCTGTTAGTACAACTTTCTTTTTTATTCGATCAGAGCCGTCAAATGTATATCATGTGTCACTATTTACTACTGTTAAGTACTAACGGTAATTGTGGAAATATATGCATTTTTTTTTGTTTCCATATTATATAGACTATGATATTTTATTTCCATATTCAGAACTTGTTGAAAACTCTCGACGAATGAAATTTCAATGAATTCTTTAATTAATGAAAATATTATTACGAAAAGTCTCAACAAATGATCGATGTGTCTACCAATCATTAGCCGTTTTTTTAATAGACATTAGCCGTTTTCTCGACTTCAAGCATTCTGAAAAAAAGATTTTGGTAAAACTAGTGGCAAAAATCTATAAAAACGCCCCATTGTATAATGACAATACAAGCAAACTTTCATCAAATATCTAGTTTCCAACTATGTGAGAAATGAAAAAAATATACGTATAGAAATTTTAAGCAATGTGATTTGTGAACAATTGTATCAACACATGCGTTGTCAGATCACGATATAAAAGTCAATTTAACATTCGAAAATATGGTAGCCCAAAACTTTATTTATTTTCCTTAACAACATCAATCAGTGATTAATATCACCTACGAAATATTTTGGCAATAATCACTATTTTCCAAATCCTGGATTGCGCTTTTAAAGCCGTTCCACATCTCTTTGATTTTGTGGCACGTCTACTACGTTGGTTTTGGAATATAAATATTTATTTTCTAAATGTAATGTATAAATTTCATATAAAAAAAAAAAAAAAAAAAGTGTAGATATGAGATATTTGATGATGGATAGTGTCGCACTGATAAATCCACATGAAGGCTGCAAGATACAGGCAGGCATGCACATGTTTATGCCCAGCCACTTTCCCAATATTATTATATAAATTTTTAAAAATTCTAATTAAAATTTTTATATTTTTCTCAACTTGCAGGAAACCACCGTTAGATGGATCGAACTTTTTCATCAACGGTGTGGATCACAAGACTTTATCACGCGTACGTGGTCCCGCGTGCATGGGATCATTGATCTCAGTGATGTTTTTATTACAGTACAAAATTGACGCGTGACGTGTCCAGCGATTTTGTTTCCTTAAAGTCTGAAAATCCGTTATAAACGCTGCTGATTGGTCGTGGCGTATGAACGTGACAGCGAATGATACGGATTCCGTTATTTTGACCGTCAACGTTTCTGATGCCACGTGGTGGAATCTTCGTTGGCAGATGGGACTTTAATAAAAAAGGGTAAATCATTTTTTCCGAAAAGGAAAAAATAATATAATACGAGTATTGTTTACTTCGAGCGTGTTCTCGAAAAGAAGCAAGACTCTTTGTGGGCTTAAAGTCCATTTATGAAGCTCACTAAATCTACGTATACATGTGGCACACTAGGCCCATTCGTTAAAGACCCGTTATAAAACTTCATTCGTACATTACTTTTAGTTGTTTGATATAGATATACAATGAAACATTGGTTCTAATAGCTTCATATGTTTTTACTTTTTACATAATTAGTACAACGAAAGAGAGCTTCTAATTTTGATACTAAAAGCATTTAGATATCTAACATGTGCCTAACTCTATAAGCTGAACGATATCGACTTCCATGAAATGTACATTCTGTTTCATCATTAACGATTCACGCCTTAACCAAAATTAGCAGACCGCTATGCTCTAGTTTAGGACACCTAGTTATACAAAAGATTGCTATTATTTGTCAGCTTATAGGGACACAATCATCACGAAGGGACAAATCTTATGTAACAATCGATTGGTTGATCATGTAAAATAAAAAGAAATGCGTCGTATACATTATACTATATCCTTTTAAATATCAATATTTTGAACGCATGGTTTGCATAATGTACGTATACATGTATTAAAAAGACAGAAAATCAGCAATATGCAATATGTATGGTTCAAACTTCAAACGAAAGTAAATAATCGTATTAATTAAATTATTTATTAAAGAAGATATCACCTGATCCTCTCATGCATGCAATTAATTAGATACGTATTCGTCAAGAGATACCAACGACTAGAAGAACACAAATATAAGACGACAAAGATTTCATTAAAAATCTAACAAATGACTAATCGGCCAATCGGTAATCCAAATTAAACAGCATCACCAACCAGCAAACTTTGAAAGGTAATGGGATTTTCTTTTTTTATAAAACAGTTATAAATTAAAGGATAAACTAATAAAAAAATCAAAACGTTAATATGACTCGTTCTGAAAAAACAGAAAATGTCTACATTAGCCTGATCAACTAGCTAGAGTGGAATGCTGGTCAATACAATTTCTCCTAAATATTTAGTGTTGGAAATGCTTTAAGGACAAGTCGAGAACGATTTAACTTAGCGCCTTTGGTTTGGAATAATGACAACGTCCCAAGATGTCAAACTTTTGCGGCGTACACTGTGTCTAAATTTTTCTCCCAATAGAGACAAACTACTGCGATGAACATGAACGTTAGTTCGAGCTTAATTTTCTTATGAAAAATATATGTTTTAAAATTTGGAAAGTATTAATACTACGTTAAATCGACGTTGACTAAACACTCTTATAAGAAAGAAAAATGTTAAACAAATTACAAAACCATTAAAAATAATAAATATTATAAGATACACGTTGATATCGTGAAAGGGTCCAAAATCTATGGAACTACAGAATTGCCCCTCGCCATTAAAGAAAACGGAGTCCGTGGAGTCATGACGTCTCACCCATTAAGGCTTAACAAATTTTGACGAAAATTCACCAAACTAAGATTGCTTCCCATGCAAACTTTCTTCATCTTCTAGAGAGTTTCCATATTTAAGTTTTTATTATTTGAGCACAATATTTCGATCAGTTTCCTTCATTATGTATTATCCATCACCAAATTTATCTTTTAACAGAAAAAAATAATTTCTCTGTATATAGTATATTCAGTAATATAAAAATATGATTAAACACTTTAACTGTGAGTGTAAATTGTCAGAAATTAAGAGCTGAAATTTAAGAACAAATTTACAGTAATTTATCATCTACGAGAAATATCCCTAACATATTAAGGTTAGAATATGATTTAATATAGTAGAAAATAATATCAAGTGAATAAATTAATGAATACCTCAGGGTGTTGAGAGCGTACAGATATGTATAATTAATATGCATGTGACAGTTTTGTGACATCATTTTGTAAACCAATAATTGACATATGCATATGAAATCTACAATACTTCACGTGCCCATGGAAAAAAACACCAACACTATATACGTAATGCCCTCAAAACTTACTTAAAGCTACGCATACATTAGAAATTTAAATAACTTTAACAAAAAATAAATTATAAAGACCAAAACATATAAACTAGTTGTTTGTATTACTGTTGTATAGAGTTGGATCACTGTCCAGATTTAAACCTTTTTTCTGCTAAGCATCCAGATTTTAAAATTATATTAGATGCTAACATCTTGATGGAATATAATATAGACTCTATATAAAGACCAAAAATGAAAGAAAAAAAAATAATAAAATAAAGACCAAAAATGGAAAAGTACGAATAAAAATGCATGATACCTTAGAAGTTATTCTTGGTCAGTGAACTTTAATGGATTTAAATTTTTCAACGAAGTCATACATTATTTCATCATTGAATTTAAATTTCTAATCAAATCACGTGTTGTTATGATATGGATAAACTATGACACAAAAACCTGAGAAACAAAATACAGTTATCAATTTTGTTAAGAATCAATAAGGATTCACAAGACTGGGGAAAAAATCAATAGATTCTATGGAGTACAACAAACATCCAAATTTTGCTAAATTTTACTTTTAATAAACGGTGTTGATTACAGTTGACATGATGCTAATGTTACATTCAACAATTTCACAATGAAAAAAACGAGTACTAAATAATGTCAATCAAACATATGAATGTACAAAAATCCATAAACTCTACCAAAATAGAATGAAGATTCAGAAAGCAAACCTACTTTTTCTTTTTTCATTATAAATTCAACTATATTATAAAATTTATTTGTCTCAAATAATAGAGGAGTGAGAATATTTTAGAAACAACGGAAATTTCTTTTATTTAATTCCTATAGTTTCTTTTTTTTTACCGAACCTTAATTAAAAAAATTCACACATACATCACTTCTAAAAATATTTATTACATCTTTAAAGAATATAATCTTTCTGAGTACCAGTTTATCTATTTATCTCTGTATTTAATAATAAAATGTTACGTTTAAAATAGAAAAAAACTTATATCAAACAAAATTTACAAAACGAATTGTATTGGCTACTGGAAAGAATCAATGACCTGTAAATTTCTACAGGGTTTTATAGTAGTTAGAAACTTCGGATTTTCATAGCGCAACCAATAAACACATGGACTTAAGACACAAAAAATGTTGGGTGCAATGTCATCAATCAAGCTAAAAAAAATAATGATTAAAAGCATGAAATTCCGAAAACGCAACAAAATGATTCTGTGTTTAGACAATTGCAGAAAGGCCTCTTAACTAATCTTAAATAAAGTCTTAGTTCCAACCACATTAACACTTCTTAGCTCCATTAATTTTGGTTTTCTTAATTACGTTTCTACACAATAAGTACACGTACTTACACTTACAATTCTACAGTGTAATTGATAAAACTACGTGGTTTTTGACGTCATCGTTACCTTTCTATCGTCTCACCTTTATATAGTGACTCTAACAGAACGTAACAACCAAAGGTTCAAAAAAATAAAAACAACACTCCTTAATTAGGCTCATTCGTTTTGCACTAACCATGCTACAAATCATCTCGAACGATCGAGCAAACATATGAAAAATAAATAAATGTATAATTCTAGAGATTTTCATTAGCTAAGAAAAGTGAAATCGATTGTTAATCCTATTTCAGATGGGACAGGAACACTCATTACCCAACTCTATCATCTCTCGAACACCAAACTATCTACCGTTTGGGGCATTATTTTCCCACTTTCTTTCCCATATTTAACATATACACATTATTATAAATATATTTATATAACTCTTCGTCACATCCCAGAGAAAAAAAAAACACTCTTTATCACATCAACTAGTTTTTTAGTAACGATCAACTTTTTCGTTTAAAATAACAAAAAACCTTTTGTAGTGAAATGTTTATTTAATCGATGAAAAAAGCCACATATTCCGGAGGGAAACTTTTTAACACACCCTATTTCGACTCTATTTTTGAAATACAGTGTGGGCATATAAATGGAGACCTGATCATTTATATAAATATCACGAAATTAGAAGAGAAAAAGAGAGAAGAAGACAATGTACTACTATTAAGATGTGTGGGTTGTTAATTTGTTTAAAGGGAGCTTTTCTATAGATATTTTTAAGGTCAAGGGTCATCGTTACGATGTGGGCTTGCTTCCTACAATCTAGTTGCCTTACGGGGCCTACTCTTTTTCCTTCTGATAACTACATCACCTTTTTTTTCTCCGACAACTATACACTATTTATGTTTTCCTTTTTTTTTTTTTGTCTTCACAATAATTCTTTACTCGTTGTAAGTTTGTAACTGTAAAAATACACAAATAAGGGATATTTCTATGAAAAAAACATAATTAATAGACCAAGATAGATTTTTAATAAGCTTTAAGTTCTCTTCAGGGGTTTTTTAAAAAAATAATGAATAAATAGATAAACCTAGAATTTGAGAGACATTAGCACAAATAATTACGATGCATGCTCTTGTCACATTTGATGATTTTAAGTTCTTGTAAAAGATAAGTGTAACTAAATCACTATTGTGAGGGTCACGTTTTAATTTTCAAACTAGTTAATGACAAGAAAATAGTATAACTATTTAATACTAGACGCCAAAAAATGTTGAAAACTAATAATTGTGAAAAAGGAACAAAAGAATAATAATCATTCATAATTGACAAGTGAAATTAATTTTGTTCTGCGGAGGGTTATATATTAATTTTCAAACTATAACTAATGAAAGAAAACAAATGGAAAAGCTTATGATAAGAGTTGAATTTTAATAATTAAGAAAAACAAAAAAAAAGGTGTACAAAGAGACACATGCGTTTTCCTCATGCATCTTGTTTTTATACAACAATATATATTGACTCATTCTCCGCTAGCTCTCTCATCCCCATCTTTCAGTTTGCTAGTTACAATTAAATAAACCTCACATATGCTCTATCTTACTTGATTCTTGATCAGTTACTCTGAAATCTCTTTGATGATGTCGAAATCTATGAGCATATCAGTGAACGGACAATCTCAAGTGCCTCCTGGGTTTAGGTTTCATCCGACAGAGGAAGAGCTGTTGCAGTATTATCTCCGAAAGAAAGTTAATAGCATCGAGATCGATCTCGATGTCATCCGCGACGTTGATCTTAACAAGCTCGAGCCTTGGGATATTCAAGGTTTATTTCCATAAAGAAAATTTTGATGGGTTAATTTTCTCTTTTTTCACACTATCCTAATCCAATTTTCCGAATTTAATAGTATTTTCCTTATATATAAATGGCTGTCTTGTCAATACTACTTTCGATACATGACGTTCTTATGTATCCTTTTACGAGAATATGACTAGAGTACAGAGAATCTACACTTAGTTGTTGCTGTTGTTTGTTCAAATTAGGAGTTAGTTACTGCAAATACCAAGATAGGTTTGGTTAAAGAATTATACAATTTAATTATGTTAAGTTTTTCAGATTATTCTTTTGTCGCTATGCAGAGATGTGTAAAATAGGAACAACGCCACAAAACGACTGGTATTTCTTTAGCCACAAGGACAAAAAATATCCGACGGGAACGAGAACTAACAGAGCCACTGCGGCCGGATTTTGGAAAGCAACTGGCCGCGACAAGATCATATATAGCAATGGCCGTAGGATTGGGATGAGAAAGACTCTTGTTTTCTACAAAGGCCGAGCTCCTCACGGCCAAAAATCTGATTGGATCATGCATGAATATAGACTCGATGACAACATTATTTCCCCTGAGGATGTTACCGTTCATGAGGTATGCATTGATTTCATCATAACCTTTAAATACGAGTTATATACTAGTTTTTTTGAATATGGTGAGACTGTTATGTCTCATTTTACATCACGATCTCGATTTTGTTTTGATTATGATTCATTGACCATTATAAAAGTTGTTACTGATAACATGTACAAGTAGAAAAATATTATGTAATATATATTTTTTTAAAAAAATATTTTTGCAAAGTATGATCGTGATTTTCATTTAATATACAGAAATAGTTTTTTTTGTTTTCATTAAATTTTGAAAAACTAAATAATATTTAATGACAATGGTTATAGTTACTTCTTCCCACAAATATTTATTTTCTCCTTTGTCATATATATATGTATATATATATATATACGCACATGAAACTGAAATATGAATTTTCTTTTTCTTTTTGGTTTTGAACCTGCTGCTTTAAAAAGCTCCACTAATGAATTCCAAAAGAGTTTGAAAAATCTATATATCACCTATTTTGTTAGAAAAAGGAGAATCAAAAACGAGGATGAGAACCATACATAACTTAATCGAATTGCCAGTGAAGTGAGGACCTAAGGGATTATTAACCAGACTGTACATGTCCAAAACATGAATTTTGCTGATATATACATCTTATTTGATTTTTGAATATTTAAGGTGAGTATTATAGGGGAAGCATCACAAGACGAAGGATGGGTGGTGTGTCGTATTTTCAAGAAGAAGAATCTTCACAAAACCCTAAACAGTCCCGTCGGAGGATCTTCCCTGAGCGGCGGCGGAGACACGGCGAGGACGACGTCGCCTCAGATCTTCAACGAGGATACTCTCGAGCAATTTCTTGAACTTATGGGGCGATCTTGTAAAGAAGAGCTAAATCTTGACCCTTTCATGAAACTCCCAAACCTCGAAAGCCCTAACAGTCAAACAATCAACAACTGCCACGTAAGCTCTCCCGATACTAATCATAATATCCACGTCAGCAACGTCGTCGACACTAGCTTCGTTACTAGTTGGGCGGCTTTAGACCGCCTCGTGGCCTCGCAGCTTAACGGACCAACATCATATTCGATCGCAGCCGTCAATGAAAGCCACGTGGATCAAGATCATCTCGCCTTGCCTTCCGTCCGATCTCCGTACCATAGCCTGAACCGGTCCGCTTCGTACCACGCCGGTTTAACTCAGGAATATACACTGGAGATGGAGCTATGGAATACGACGACGTCGTCTCTACCGTCATCGCCTGGCCCATTTTACCACGTGTCGAATGGTAGTGGATAACGGAAATGGAGGGAAAAAGAGAGAGACACACACACATAAGACATTTCACATTTGTGTAAAAAGATATAATCATACCATATAGTTGTTGAAACATAAAAAAAGAAAGTCAGATTTGTGATAATTACAGTGGTTATGTGAAATATTGTAAAATAGATTAATATAAGAATTTAAAAGAGGAGAATAAAGATCTCAAAAAGGAGATATTTCGTTATTGTTGGGGAGAGCATTATATTTCATTACTCAAAATGTCTTCCATTTAATTTCATAGTTTTCCTTCTAGAAGTTAAAAAAAAAGTATTACGAGCAAAGCCCATGATCGTGAAAATAAAGGTTTAAGGAAAAAAGATTTTCCAAGAACTAAATCTTGGAAAGTAATATTTTACGACCAAAAGCGATAGATAATTAGATACTATAAGACATTGTGTCTTTTCTAGCCATATATAATACATTTATCTTCACAGATACATAGTAGGCACACAAAATAATGGACTATCTTATCTTAAGTACTATCAGTCGATTGTATGTTTGAGATTAATAGATTATGATTGAGTATCATTAATAGCAGTAGACATAATAGTATACGCTTTCTTGTTCTTATTCAAAGAGAAAAAAAAACGACGTTATAGTACACTTATTTACAAACAAAAAAAAATCGAAATCAATCATAATCTATTAATCTCAAACATAGTATCGAGTGATATAGTACATAAAGAAAACATAACTTAGCTAATATTCTCTTATTGACTATAATTATGTACCGTTTAAACATTTGTATCAAAATTATGTAGCAAATTCGGATCTTCATTTAATTCTTCTTGATCAGAATAAGCAATCCGAGTTTAATTCCTCTTTCATTATGTAAAAAATAAAAATTAAGAAGTCTTTGATTAAAACCATGTTTGTAGTGACCGAGAAAGCCAGAAAAATCAAAACTAAATCAATGTTTTGTTTATTTTTTCTCTTACGCTCCATGGTCAAATATCTCGTCTTCTCAAGTATCCATTTTCAGTTTTACAGAGCATTATATAAATATCTCTTACAAACCATCTTTTTTTTTTGGTTTTAAATACCATAATTTCGAATTTATTTGAAAATATCATAGAAAAAAAATATTTTTTGTAAAGAAGTTTTTGAATTACAAGTTTATGGTAATTTTAATTTGTTTTTATGTATAAAATTGTTGTATATTTGATTTGAAAATTTTCTTTCTTTCTTGTTTCAACTTCCAATATATTCATAATATTTATCTACTATTTTGAAGTGGAAATTTGGGCTCATTATTGTTTTATAAAAAAGTGTTCAAAGCACTATAAATCCGTCATTCGCATTGGTGTTCTAATTATCACGATTCTGCGATACATATTTAGTTATATATTTACTTTGAAGAGCTTGAGTCCTAACGATCATCCGAAACAAACACATGATAAATATTACAAATTAATTGTACGAACAATAGTCATTTAAAATGAATTAAATTTAATAATTATAATTATTTTTAATATAATAACTTCAAAACTTCATATACTCTTTCCGTTTTAAAATATAAGATGTTTTAGCAAAAAAATACGCAGATCGAGAAATATCTGTTTTTAAAAAATCCAACCAATCATAAAAAAACTGCATAATATAAATAATAATATAATATTATATTAATGTATAATATTTACATAGAAATTTGAAAATATCTTATATTATGAAACAAAAATTTTTTACTAAAACATCTTATATTATGTAACAGAAGGAGTAATACTTTTGATAAATCTAGATTAAAAATTCAACTTATCCATCTGTAATAATAACTTATTCTACACGTCATTATAAATTATACCCCGACATTTAGAGATAAACAATATGGGGATTGTCTCCCTTAGCTAATTAATGAAATTTCCCTTTTTCGTCACATAATTTCAAATGATAATTTTGAGGTATGGGTCGAGTTCGAGAGATCAATTATCCAAGTATGCCTTCCCGCAAAATTGACAATTCATCCTCAACGCCATAATTAATATATACACATAAACATGTCATTAATTAAAATTCGAAGGGTTACTAACTATAGTAAAAGACATATTATAAGGACTGAAATTTTCAACTACGTAGTACGACTCAAAAGCCAAATCTATATTATATTTTACGTACGTTATCACTTTTGTGTTGGGTGATTGGGTGGAACCTTCACATTTTTTTTCCTAATTTGTATACATAAGAAATTTGATCTCATGGAATCGAAAATTACCATGCACGTGTCCACCGTATTAATTATGTATATACATATAGACGTTAAGTTGGTTGTCTTGTTGAAATAAATAAAACGTGGTGTAGACTGTAGACTATGTATAATAACTAAAAATATCAAAAATCACTTGAAGAAAAGGTTAGGAGTTTCAATACATGCATGTATAGGTATTTGCAAACACACTAGCATACTTCCGACTATAACACACCATCTTTTTCTGATCGCGACTACACAAAAGCTAAAATCGCTTCATAAGGGAGAGAAAGTCCGACGAGAACGGATTTGCCGACAAAAACTAACCTAAAGTCCATCATCGTTTTCCCTCACTGTTACTTCTTTATCTAACACTCACGAGTTTCGAGGATGATTCTCTCAAGGCATATTTAGATATTTTTGTTGATGCTTCTTTAATTCACAGTCCTAATTTGATGTCTATATCGCTCAACCATTTTGCTCTTTTTACCTTTATTAAATTTCTCACCATTAATCATACACATATCTTATCTTTAACAAACCCACAAGGATTATGGAGAAAAAAAACTAAAATCATAATTAGAAAGAGATAGCCAACTCAATCACCTTCTACCTTCTAATAACCTCAGAATAAGTTGCTTTCGCAATCAAACCTTACATCTTAATAACAATCGCAGGGTTATAAACCAAATCAAACTAATTAATTTTTGAAATATGCATTAAAAAAATTAATGGTTAATGAGAAAATGCACCGAATGCAAATTTATTTCCGACATCGATCAACATAAAGATGATCAGTGGACTAAATTTTTTTTGACAAAGAGGGATAAATATATCAATTGAAAAAAGATGGTCGAGATAATATGTATTGTAAGATTCTTTATAAGAAAATAATAATCAAGGTGATGATTGAGGGTGTGGGTGCGATGGGATAGTGCAAGCTCGTGCCAACGAGGTCTAACATCCATGTCGAAAAAATGTATATACAGATTTTCCACGAATTACAAAAGTCGAATATTTGTGTTTCAAATGTGATTTTTTTTTCGATAATGAATGTGAAAAGAAATTAATCAATAAAAAGGTGATTGGAATCTTCGGCTTAATTTTTCTCTTTTTTGAATTTAATTTCCCATCATTTTGATGTGATCAGAATTGGGTCTGTAGCTATTACGCTTTGAGCTTAATTCCGCTTTATGGAAATCGATTCGATTAATAGTTAACATGTCTCATGTGTATTCGTTTAACACATAACATAGAATTTCTACGGTTATGACATGACAAGGGTTTAACTGGTAATAAACGTATATATGTTTAATTATTTTCATATTTTTAGTGCATTACTCTATATATATATTTTTAAAATCTAATTAGTTCATTATATATTTTATTTTATTTTTTCTTATATATAATGTTTTTTTGTTATTGATTTTCAAATAGAAACTCCACTAATAAGGTGAGATGACCGTTTGTTGAACGCTTTTGGTGTTTTTATAAGAAAATTTATATATTTGATATAAAATAATTTGTTTAACTGTTAAACTTTATGTTTCAAAGTATAGGATGCTTTAGCTAAAAACAGATACTTTAAGAAATTTATTTTTGTTTTTAACAACTACCATTTAATATTTAGTTCAATAAAATTCAACCAATGATATAAAAGACTGCAGAATACAAAAAGTCATAAAATGTAAAATGTATTTAAAAGTTGCATAGAAAATTGTAAACATCATATATTTTGAAACAAAAATAAATCCCTAAAACATCCAGTATTTTGAAACAGAGGAAGTATCACTTAACCCGTAAAAAGTGTTTTATAATTATATTTGATTCCAACCGTTATACTAGTCGTATAGTTCATTTAATAACTTTTATAACTGCAACTATCCATTTCCTCAAACTTTGAGCCTCCATTTACAATACTTATAAGGAGGATAGAGGAGTGCACTGATAGAACTTTTAAGGAAAGTGTTAGTAATTCGTGAATAATGAACAACGTCACGGAGAACACTTTGAAGTTTGAACACGATGAATATTCACATACATAAGAATAAGAGCATCAAGATATATTAAAAAGCTATATAATAAGAAATCTAATTTAGTTGGGTTTTAGACTGGTTCAAGTTAATTCCTTTTGCAATGCAACGGGTTACTACTCCCAAATAAAATGCTGGGCCTGGGCTGAATGTGAATGTTGTCTCATATGTACTACAATTATTATTATTTTTTCTAAATTTTTAAAACTAGAATATCATCTATCCAAAAAAAACTTATACAAAGCTAAAACCAAAAACACACACACACACGTTTCTTTATAGTCGTTCGTACATTTGACTAGTCGGACATTACATGTTCAGTATGTTGACTTTTCTAATAAATGAAATCAAGTGGACGGTAATAGTCAATACGTGTGTCTCTCACTCTTTTTTTTCTGATTTTATTTTTTTGGCTCCACTAGTCTGATTAATACGTACGTACCTAAAATTAGGCAGACTGAGTTGTTTGGTAAATCAACTGATAATATCTTAACACACAAGTAACCTAATATTTTTATAATTTGTAGTTTCATATTTTTTGTGAAGATTCTACAGTACAGGCGTGGTACAGTTCTTCATAGTTACTTTATATTGTCTGAAAAAGTGAAAGCTATGAATAGTGATAGTAAAAAAAATGCGCAAAAAATTGAACAGACTGCATAAATTAAATTTATTTTTCGTAACAGTTACCGTTAGAATTTGTAACAGAAAAAGCATTATAATATGTATTAGACAATAAAAGGTTTAAAAACCATATATAACTGGCGCAAAAACTTAAACTAGTAAAAGTATTTCTAATTTGATATATATAAGAAATAGTAGAGATCTCTCCATTTATTGTCAATTAAGTACAATTTTAAGTTGAAAATTTCATCTCCTAAATAAAACAAATGTGATTCGTAACGAATTCAAAGCATGCCAAAAAAAAATACATGCAAAACTTGAATTGTTACCAAGTGGCAGCAAGTGAGTAACAGTAGCTATGTGGTCATTGCCTTGTTGATGGGGGACATAGCACTTTTGATTTACTGCTGGACACATTTCTTTGGTTATTAGAAAATTTACATAGCAATCATAATCTATGGACTTAAAACCCTTATCAATTTTTTTTTTTATAATTTATCGACTTTAGTTTTTACGTTTGATTGAGGTCTCTCATATACCACAATATATACTACATTCTTTCTTTGCATGAAGCAACAATATAAAAAAATGTGATGCGTATTGCTATATAGACTTTTATTTAAACCAAAATCTCGAGTCCTATATCCTTAAAAACCAGATGATATTATATTCAAATGAAAACGAAGAAAAGCCAACTGATGAATCGATGAAATAATAATGAGAGAAGATCATTAATCTTATCTTACAAGCATCTCATATCTCAGTTCTTTTCCTATCAACCGGATATAAATAATTAAATCACACTAAACCGTCCTTTTACGCCACACAACCTCTACATACACCAAACGTATATATCTATCTACTACACACAAAAAAACACCAAATGCAAAATATATTTGAAAAGAGACCCCATTAATGGCATCTACTTCCTCTCCTTCGTATGGTTCCCAAAACGCTGCGTTTTGGCGCACCATTTTCGTCTTACACTGTATATCTACACTAGTCTTCACTACGATCTCAACACCACCAGAAGATCCTGTCAAATGTGTGTCGGGAAACACGAACTGTACAGTCACAAACTCATATGGAGTCTTTCCAGACCGTTCCACGTGTCGAGCCGCCAATGTGGCATACCCAACAACCGAAGCCGAGCTTATCTCTGTCGTGGCTGCAGCCACTAAAGCCGGGCGGAAAATGCGTGTAACAACTCGATATTCCCATAGCATCACTAAGCTTGTGTGTACCGACGGGACCGACGGTTTGCTCATAAGTACAAAGTTTCTAAACCACAGGGTGCGAGCCGATGCAAAGGCCATGACCTTGACGGTTGAGAGCGGTGTGACGCTTAGGCAATTAATCGCTGAAGCGGCTAAAATTGGAATGGCGTTGCCTTATGCACCGTATTGGTGGGGACTAACCGTGGGTGGTATGATGGGGACCGGTGCTCACGGAAGCTCATTGTGGGGTAAAGGAAGTGCGGTCCATGATTACGTGACCGAGATCAGGATGGTTAGTCCTGGTTCGGTCAATGACGGTTTTGCAAAGGTTAGAGTTTTAAGCGAGACTACGACTCCTAATGAGTTTAACGCGGCCAAAGTTTCTCTTGGCGTTCTTGGCGTTATCTCTCAGGTTAGATCAATTAAAAATTCATATTTTTATTCTTATTAGGAAATATCATTCATAGCTCTAACACCTTTTTTTTTTTTTTTTCTATATCATAATTGCTCAAAAAAGGTAACTCTTAAATTGCAACCGATGTTTAAGAGATCGTTAAGGTATGTCATGAGAAATGATTCAGATTTTGGGGATCAAGCCGTAACATTTGGGAAGAAACATGAGTTTGCGGATTTCATATGGTTACCAAGCCAAGGCAAAGTGGTGTATCGAATGGACGACCGAGTAGCGGTCAACACCTCAGGCAACGGTTTGCTCGATTTCATGCCGTTCCGTTCGCAACTCTCTGCCGCATTAGCCATCATAAGATCCTCAGGTTCATCCTTATTTCTAAATCATTTATTTGTTGTTTGCATATAGTATATGATAAAAAAAAAAAATCTATAAATATACACATAATAGTTCCCTATTTATTAAATGTTACACATAACCTTTTATTTATTGTTGTCTTGTATTAAATAAGAGGAGACGCAAGAGAGATTCAGAGATGCGAATGGGAAGTGTGCGGGAGCCACATTAATTTCGTCTACACTGTTTGCTACCTCATACGGTTTGACCAACAATGGTATTTAACTAAACTTTTGTTTATTTGTACTTGTACATTTGCATCCTTTTACATCGAATATTAACTCACTCCTACCTTTATTATGTTTTAAACATTCACCGGCTTTAGGCATGATATTTACTGGTTATCCGGTTATTGGAAGCCAAAACCGTATGATGTCGTCAGGATCATGCCTAGACAGTCTTCATGATGGATTAATCACAGCTTGTCCATGGGACTCACGCATAAAAAGTGAATTCTTTCACCAAACAACTTTCAGTATTCCGCTCACGCAAGTCAAAAGTTTCATCAACGACATCAAATCTCTTGTCAAGATAGAGTCGAAATCTCTATGCGTACTTGAGCTCTACGATGGTATTCTAATGCGTTATGTCACATCTTCTCCGGCTTATCTCGGGAAAGAAACAGAAGCTTTAGACTTTGACCTCACGTATTACCGAGCCAAAAATCCGTTAGCACCGAGACTATATGAAGATTTTATAGAAGAAATCGAGCAACTTGCGTTGTTCAAGTATAACGCCTTGCCGCATTGGGGTAAGAACAGAAATTTAGCGTTTGATGGAGTGATTAAAAAGTACAAGAACGTGCCTGCATTCTTGAAAGTTAAGGAAAGCTATGATCCAATGGGTTTATTCTCAAGCGAATGGACCGATCAGATCTTAGGAATCAAAGGAAATGTGACGATAATAAAAGATGGATGTGCATTAGAGGGTTTGTGTATATGTTCGGAGGATGCTCATTGTGCTCCGACCAAAGGATATTTGTGTCGACCAGGAAAAGTCTACAAAGAAGCTAGGGTCTGTACACGTGCTGATGACATAAGTGTGATTCAATCATTAAGTTACTAATCTTCATTGCTTCTTTTATATATCAGATACCTATCGTCTTTATGTGTGGTCGATATTTATCATGATGAGTTATTGTTAATGTTGTTGTAACAATAATAATATTAGGAGGGGCAGTAAAAAAAATCGAAATTTCGGGCGGCACGATATGCCTAATAATTTCGCTGTCTTGGTTTAATTTCTACTTTCGAGTTTCGACTAATGAAAAGGAATTTAAAAAAAAAAAAATCAAATTCAAATTAAAGTACATTCACGGTGGCGTATCTTGAAATTTTTTCCGCTGAAGATTATGGGTTTAGTATTTACTTTGCTAAATACGCATATTCATAAATCATTAAGTCATTTTCTGCCTTGCGCTAGAAATAAGACCCTCTGTTACTAAAACAATAAAAAGTTAATAATCATGACAAATAAACTACTTGAGAGTAAAACCAAAAATAAAACACAACTTGGTGAGGTACCTTAAGGAGAAAGATATAATTTTAAGGATTGAGTATTGGGGACTACAAAATTTCAACCGAATACGAAATGGAATTTGTGAAACTCGATCAAGACGTTGACATGTGTGTGGAAATAGAAGACTAGTTTTTTTTTAAAAAAAATCCGATATATATTTTCTTACAAACATATTTCTATTATAACTTTATTTTAATTTTGTATTAGAATTAAAATAGGAAACTTTACATGTTAACATTAAATTATGTTTTAGTTTAATGCTATCATTATATGAAGTTGAAGATTTCATATCAAATAACACAACGCAGTAATATCTATATGATTTGTCAAAAACTTTTGAATGGAGAAAAGTTTGAACTATGAGTAGTTATTTATTAAAATTACTCCCATGGACTACGATTGAATCATTACTTTGTGTGTGAAGGCATGCGTACCTTGGCAATCTTATCTTCTTTCAAATTTCAAATGATTTTGGTGACTGTATATATATATCGGACAAAATCACAACTAATGGGTGTATTATATAGTTTGATATATTCAAGACATTACAGACTTGAGTTATTAATGATACGAAATTTGTATGATAATTACTAGTTGAAATTTTGTTTGGTTTTAAATTTCTAGTTGAATTTGTCATGTGTATATTTATAATTGATAAAATATTCGCCCATTAAAATATTTAAGTCACGTTCTTTTCTTAAAAATTTCGTAAGATGACGAGGTGAATAATTTGACTAAAATATTTAAAAGTAAAGAGAAACAGCGAACGTGCAGTCGCCAATGGGATTGGGATTGACTATGATAAGAATATGGCCAAGTCTTTAAGAAAATGTAATATAAATGTAATTAACATGACAGTCCATCAAAATGAATTGAATGTGATTAATTAGTGGTTAATACTATCTTACAAGATTGCATAAACCATCTACTCTCAACCTTTTCAAATTTAATTAAACAAAACATTTTATTTAAATCGTATTAAACCGTGGCCTTACAAAATCTCTATATATACCAAACATATTTACAAAGCATTCACAATAAATATTCAACAAAACTCAATCAAAACCAATGGTATTTACTTCTCCTCCTTCATATGGTTCCCAAAACGCTACGTTTTGGCGCACTCTTATCGGGTTAAGTTATATATTTACACTTGTGCACACGGCAGTCTCAACACCACCCGATGATCCTGTCAAATGTGTGTCGGGAAACACGAACTGTACAGTCACCAACTCATACGGAGCCTTCCCAGACCGGTCCACATGTCGAGCCGCCAACGTGGCATACCCAAAAACTGAAGCCGAGCTTGTCTCTGTCGTGGCTGCAGCCACTCAAGCCGGACGGAAAATGCGTGTAACAACTCGATATTCCCATAGCATTACTAAGCTCGTGTGTACCGACGGAACCGACGGTTTGTTCATAAGCACAAAGTTTCTAAACCACACGGTGCAAGCCGATGCAACGGCCATGACCTTGACGGTTGAGAGTGGCATGACGCTTAGGCAGTTAATCGCTGAAGCGGCTAAAGTTGGATTGGCGTTACCTTATGCACCGTATTGGTGGGGACTGACCGTTGGTGGTCTGATGGGAACCGGTGCTCACGGGAGCTCATTGTGGGGTAAAGGAAGTGCAGTCCATGATTATGTGAAGGAGATCAGGATGGTTAGTCCTGGTTCGGTCAACGAAGCGTTTGCAAAGATTAGAGTTTTAAGCGAGACTACGACTCCTGACGAGTTTAACGCGGCTAAGGTTTCTCTTGGGGTCCTTGGCGTTATCTCTCAGGTTGGAAAAATTAAAATTTCATTTGCAGTTTTTACTACAAAAAAAACAATAACATACAATGTTTTAGATGTTTACGTTCTTTTTGTTTTTTTTTTTGTTTTTTTTTTCTAAAGGTAACTTTTAAATTGCAACCGATGTTCAAGAGATCACTAACATATACTATGAGAAATGATTCGGATTTTGAAGATCAAGCCGTGACTTTTGGAAAGAAACACGAGTTTGCGGATTTCATATGGTTACCAAGCCAAGGCAAAGTGGTGTATCGAAGAGATGACCGCGTAGCGGTCAACACATCGGGCAATGGTTTGTTCGACTTTTTGCCCTTCCGTTCACAACTCACTGCGGCGATAGCCATCATAAGATTATCAGGTAATTCTCACCTATCCTTATTTATAAGGTTTGCATTTAGTTTTGAAAATGAACGTAAAGGTACAATCTTGTTCGTTTGACAACAAAGAAAAAGGGTACAATCTTGTCCATATCGTTTATCTTTAAATCGAAGAAAAACATTATCTGATCTAGACTTTGTACGCATTTGTTTACTCAGCACGTTTCATTTTCATTTAAGACCTATTAAATTTTGATGTATAAAATTTGAACCATTAGTTAACCAAAAACACAAGATAAAGTAATGCATCAATGGCCTTATTAGAGGTAGTTGGTCCATAATTGGAGAAGAAAGACAAAGTAATCAGGTTATTTTTGAATTTGTATTGTATAAAATTATAACTCTTGGATCCAACTAGGCAACTACCGATAATTAAATAAGAGATTATCTGGAAAACAAAATGTTAATATACAGAATTCTACACGTAACTCTAAGTTGTTTTCTTTTATAATATATAATAATCAAGAGGAGACGCAAGAGACGTTCAGAGATGCGAATGGGAAGTGTGTGGGAGCCACAATAATTTCATCTACACTGTTTGCTACCTCATATGGTTTGACCAACAATGGTAATAATTTCTTTTCATTCATTGATTTTACAGAGAATATTCTAGCTTACCCTTACCTTTATGTTTCAATATTCTCCGGATTTAGGCATTATATTCACTGGTTATCCGGTCGTTGGAAGCCAAGACCGTATGATGTCGTCAGGATCATGTCTAGACAGCCTTCAAGATGGATTGATCACGGCGTGTGCGTGGGACTCACGTATAAGAGGCGAATTTTTTCATCAAACAACTTTCAGTGTCCCTCTCACCCAAGTTAAAAGTTTTATCAGCGACATCAAATCACTTGTAAAGATCGAACCAAAATCTTTGTGTGGCCTTGAGCTTCACTATGGTATTCTAATGCGTTATGTCACATCATCTCCCGCTTATCTAGGGAAAGAAACCGAAGCGCTAGACTTTGACATAACATATTACCGAGCTAAAGACCCGTTAACACCGCGACTCTACGAAGATTTCATCGAAGAAATCGAGCAAATTGCATTGTTCAAATATAATGCATTGCCACATTGGGGTAAGAATAGAAACTTAGCGTTTGATGGAGTGATTAGAAAGTACAATAACGCACCCGCATTCTTGAAAGTAAAAGAGAGTTATGATCCTAAAGGTTTATTCTCGAGTGAATGGACGGATCAGATCCTAGGAATCAAAGGAAACGTGACAATAGTAAAAGATGGATGTGCATTGGAGGGTTTGTGTATATGTTCAAAGGATGTTCATTGTGCCCCGGCCAAAGGCTATTTGTGTCGACCGGGAAAAGTGTACAAAGAGGCTAGGGTTTGTACACGTGTTGATGGTATAATAAGTGTGATTTAAACAGTAAGTTATTAATTTTCATTGCTTCTTATATCAGAAAGTCATCGTCTATATGTGTGCGTTATTGTGATAATTAAATGATATCTTCCTTTTTTTGTTATTGTTGTTGTTGTAATAATAGTTATAATATCATGTTGGACTGTTGGTTGCTATGGGTTACAAGAATTTTATTTTTAGATTCGTGCTATAGTGTTAGTATATCATTTCAATCGGCCGAGCCGAGGAGGATTTTTTGTAAATCATCGCATGACCACACCTCAATTATTGTTATAATTATTATTGCATGAAAAGAAAAAATAACCTCCCCACCCCAAAATGCGGAACGTCCCGTGCCTTCCATTGACTCTCGTATAATAGGGCCATATATATATATAATTATATATATATTGTCGACTATATGCAAGTCGTCGTCGTCTATCCTTTTTAATTGAACATATACACAATTTGCATAGGACGACGAGGAGAATATTATTAGTGAAACAATTTTAAAGATAATATTATATCATGCCAGCGCTGAAGGGTTTAATTATCACTACTATAAAGATACTGTTTCCATAATATATGAAACCAAATTAATAAAAGAATAGATAAAAAATCTACATTTCTTTGATTTTGCAAGTCTTCAAGAGACCATGTGATATAAATGAAACTAACATTGACAGCTCAAAAGTAATGGATCGAATGTTATTAGTCGTTACTCGTTACTACTATTATATATCTTACAAGCTAGCATGATGCATCTAATCCAGCCTTTTATAAATTTATCAACCAAACATATTTTTTGTATAATTTGTTTTTTAAAAAAACATATTTTATGTAAATCTCAACAAGCTAGCATGATGCATCACTGAACCGGCCCTTACGCCACACAACCACTATATACCAAATATTTACAAACGCCCCATTTGTAAAAAAATTAAACAAAACTCAATAAAAACCATGGCATTCGGTTATTCTCCTTCCTATGGTTCCATCCACGCTGCGTTTTGGCGCACCCTTCTCGGGTTATATTGTTTAATTACACTTGTGAACACGGCAATCTCAACACCACCCGAAGATCCTGTTAAATGTGTGTCGGGAAACACGAACTGTACAGTCACAACCTCCTTAGGAGCCTTCCCAGACCGGTCCACATGTCGAGCCGCCAACGTGGCGTACCCAACATCTGAAGCCGAGCTTGTATCTATCGTTGCTGCAGCCACTAAAGCCGAACGGAAAATGCGTGTTACCACTCGATATTCCCATAGCAGCCCCAAGCTCGTGTGCACGGATGGAAAAGACGGATTGTTCATTAGCACAAAGTTTCTAAACCACACGGTGCGAGCCGATGCGAAGGCCATGACCTTGACGGTTGAGAGTGGCATGACGCTAAGGCAATTAATTGCTGAAGCAGCTAAAGTTGGATTGGCGTTGCCTTATGCACCGTATTGGTGGGGAGTAACCGTGGGTGGTATGATGGGGACCGGTGCTCACGGGAGCTCATTGTGGGGTAAAGGAAGTGCGGTCCATGATTACGTGACCGAGATCAGGATGGTTAGTCCTGGTTTGGTCAACGACGGGTTTGCAAAGATTAGAGTTTTAAGCGAGACTACGACTCCTAATGAGTTTAACGCGGCTAAGGTTTCTCTTGGTGTTCTTGGCGTTATCTCTCAGGTTAGATCAATTAAATTTTCATTTTTGGGTTTTACAAAAAAAAAATATATATTTCATATTGTTCAAACCCTTTTTAATTACAATTGTTTCCATGTGTGAATCTTTTTTTCCTGAAAAGGTGACATTTGCATTACAACCGATGTTCAAAAGATCGATAAAGTATGTTATGAGAAACGATTTAGATTTCAATGATCAAGTTCTAACATTCGGGAAAAAACATGAGTTTGCGGATTTTGTATGGCTACCGAGCCAAGGTAAAGTTGTCTATAGAATGGACGACCGAGTAGCGGTCAACACGTCAGGCAACGGTTTGTATGATTTCTTGCCGTTCCGTTCACAACTCTCTCCAATAGTAGCCACCACAAGATCATCAGGTTCTTAATTAGATAGCTATATATATTTTTCAAGCTTTTAGAAACAGTTTTAAAAAATAAAGGAGACATATTAGAAAATTGCAAAAAGTTTGTTTTTATTTATGATCAAACAGTTTTCTTTTAATTTGTTTTCATTGTACAATAACTTAGAGGAGACGCAAGAGACATTGAGAGATGCGTATGGGAAGTGTGTGGCAGCCAAAGCAATTACATCTACGCTGTTTGCTACCTCATACGGTTTGACAAACAATGGTAATTAACTTTTTTCGTTACATTAATACATGGTCGATCTCACACTGAATATTTACTCACTCCTCCTTTATGTTTCAAATATTCAACGGCATTAGGTATTATATTCACCGGCTATCCGGTCATTGGAAGCCAAAATCGCATGATGTCGTCAGGATCTTGTCTAGATGGTCTGGAAGATAAATTGATCTCGACTTGTGCATGGGACTCGCGTATAAAAGGCCTATTTATTTATTCAACAGGTTTCAGTGTTCCTCTCACCCAAGTTAGTAGTTTCATCAACGACATCAAATCTCTTGTCAAGATCGATTCAAAATCTCTATGCGGGCTTGAACTCTACTATGGCATCCTAATGCGTTATGTCACATCCTCTCCGGCTTATCTAGGAAAAGAAACGGAAGCCATAGACTTTGATATAACATATTACCGAGCCAATGATCCGTTAACACCGCGACTATACGAAGATTTTATAGAAGAAATCGAGCAAATTGCATTGTTCAAGTATAATGCATTGCCACATTGGGGTAAAAATAGAAACTTAGCGTTTGACGGAGTGATTAAAAAGTACAAGAATGCGCCCGCATTCTTGAAGGTAAAGGAGAGTTATGATCCGCAAGGTTTATTCTCGAGTGAATGGACGGATCAGATCCTAGGGATCAAAGGAAACCCGACTATAGTAAAAGATGGATGTGCATTGGAGGGTTTGTGTATATGTTCAGAAGATGCTCATTGTGCTCCGACCAAAGGCTATTTGTGTCGACCAGGAAAAGTTTATAAAGAGGCTAGAGTTTGTACACATGTAACTAAGTGACGTTGTTGCTTAACATTTCATAAAATAAAGACCTCGGTGACAATAAATATTTACATGTTCGTGCGATATTTTCATAATTTTATTTTTATAGACAGTAATCGTTAACACAATAACGAATTGGAAAATTTACATGTAATTAAAAAAGAAAAATACTTTGTGGGTTTAATATGTAATGTTGCAAGAGAAAAAGGTCAAAGTCAAAGTTCAGTGTCTTGAAACTCTTAAAGATAATATTATATCATGCCAGCGCTGAAGGGTTTAATTATCACTACTATAAAGATACTGTTTCCATAATATATGAAACCAAATTAATAAAAGAATAGATAAAAAATCTACATTTCTTTGATTTTGCAAGTCTTCAAGAGACCATGTGATATAAATGAAACTAACATTGACAGCTCAAAAGTAATGGATCGAATGTTATTAGTCGTTACTTGTTACTACTATTATATATCTTACAAGCTAGCATGATGCATCTGATCATCCAGCCTTTTATGAATATATCAACCAAACATATTTTATGTAAAATTTGTTTTTTAAAAAACATATTTTATGTAAATCTCAACAAGCTAGCATGATGCGTCACTGAACCGGCCCTTACGCCACACAACCACTATATATACCAAATATTTACAAACGCCCCATTTTGTAAAGAGATTAAACAGAACTCAATAAAAACCATGGCATTCGGTTATTCTCCTTCCTATGGTTCCAACCACGCTGCGTTTTGGCGCAACCTTCTCGGGTTATATTGTTTATTTACACTTGTGCACACGGCAATCTCAACACCACCCGAAGATCCTGTTAAATGTGTGTCGGGAAACACAAATTGTACAGTCACCAACTCAATAGGAGCCTTCCCAGACCGGTCCACGTGTGGAGCCGCCAACGTGGCGTACCCAACAACTGAAGCCGAGCTTGTATCTATCGTTTCTGCAGCCACTAAAGCCGGACGGAAAATGCGTGTGACCACTCGATATTCCCATAGCATCCCTAAGCTCGTTTGCATAGATGGAAACGACGGATTGTTCATAAGTACAAAGTTTCTAAACCACACAGTGCGAGCCGATGCGAAGGCCTTGACCTTGACGGTTGAGAGTGGCATGACGCTAAGGCAATTAATTGCTGAAGCAGCTAAAGTTGGATTGGCGTTGCCTTATGCACCGTATTGGTGGGGAGTAACCGTGGGTGGTATGATGGGTACCGGTGCTCATGGGAGCTCATTGTGGGGTAAAGGAAGTGCGGTCCATGATTGCGTGACCGAGATCAGGATGGTAAGTCCTGGTTCGCTCAACGACGGGTTTGCAACGATTAGAGTTTTAAGTGAGACTACGACTCCTAATGAGTTTAACGCAGCTAAGGTTTCTCTTGGCGTTCTTGGCGTTATCTCTCAGGTTAGATCAACTAAATTTTCATATTTGAGTTTTACTACAAGATATATATATATATATATATATATATATATATATGTCATATTGTTGGAACCCGGCCCTTTTAATTTAGAATTGTTTCATTGTATGTATCTTTTTTTTTCTGAATAGGTGACTTTTAAATTACAACCGATGTTCAAAAGATCGTTAAAGTATGTTATGAAAAACGATTTGGATTTAGATGATCAAGCTCTAACATTCGGGAAAAAACATGAGTTTGCGGATTTTGTATGGCTACCGAGCCAAGGTAAAGTTGTGTATCGAATGGACGATCGAGTAGCGGTCAACACGTCGGGCAACGGTTTGTATGATTTCTTGCCGTTCCGTTCACAGCTCTCTGCAGTAGTAGCCACCACAAGATCATCAGGTTCTTAGCTAGCTATCTTTATTTTTCAAGCTTTTAAAGAGTTAATATTTATAAAGAAAACAAAAGAAGGGAAATCTCGGGCATCACATTTTCGTAAACATAAGAAAAAAACATGATCTTAACCACTTAGTTTTGCTTCAATAGCGCTATTAGAGGTAGTTGGTCAATATTCGAAGAAGATATAGAGACAGATGTAATTAATCAGGTGATCTTGAATTAGAGTTGTAGAAACTAAAATAATTCTTCTATCGCTGTCCTCGATAACAAAACTGATTGTTGACTCCAAGAGATTATCTGGATTAAACATATTTAATATACAATTTTGCCTCGGCAAATATTTTTTGAAAAACATATCTAACGATTTATTACAAATATCATCTAGCTATTTTTTTTTGGCAACATCTTTCTGTGGCCACATTTTTTTGGCAAGATAAGTTAAGAGTAAATTTATACTACAAGATAAGTTAGAGAGACATAATAGAAAAATTGTATAAATTTATCTTGTAGTATAAATTTACTCTTAACTTATCTTGTAGTGAAAACTGTAAAAAATTTCTTTTAATTTGTTTCCGTTGTACAATAATTTAGAGGAGAAGCAAGAGACATTGAGAGATGCCCATGGGAAGTGTGTGGCAGCCACAGCAGTTTCATCTACGCTGTTTTCTACCTCATACGGTTTGACAAGCAATGGTAATTAACTTTTTTCGTTACATTATTACATGGCGATCTCACACTGAATATTTACTCACACCACTTTTATGTTTCAAATATTCAACGCCATTAGGTATTATATTCACCGGCTATCCGGTCATTGGAAGCCAAAATCACATGATGTCGTCGGGATCGTGTCTAGATGGTCTGGAAGATGGATCGATCTCGACTTGTGCATGGGACTCACGTATAAAAGGTGTTTTTTTTCATCAAACATGTTTCAGTGTTCCTCTCACGCAAGTTAAAAGTTTCATCAACGACATCAAATCTCTTGTCAAGATCGATTCAAAATCTCTCTGCGGGCTTGAACTCTACTATGGCATCCTAATGCGTTATGTCACATCCTCCCCGGCTTATCTTGGAAAAGAAACGGAAGCTATAGACTTTGATATAACATATTACCGAGCCAATGATCCGTTAACACCGCGACTCTACGAAGATTTTATAGAAGAAATCGAGCAAATTGCATTGTTCAAGTATAATGCATTGCCACATTGGGGTAAAAATAGAAACTTAGCGTTTGACGGAGTGATTAAAAAGTACAAGAATGCGTCCGCATTCTTGAGGGTAAAAGAGAGTTATGATCCGAAAGGTTTATTCTCGAGCGAATGGACGGATCAGATCCTAGGAATCAAAGGAAACCCGACTATAGTAAAAGATGGATGTGCATTGGAGGGTTTGTGTATATGTTCAGAAGATGCTCACTGTGCTCCGACCAAAGGCTATTTGTGTCGACCAGGAAAAGTTTATAAAGAGGCTAGAGTTTGTACACATGTAATTAAGTGACGTTGTTGCTTAACATTTCATAAAATAAAGACCTCGGTGACAATAAATATTTACATGTTCGTGCGATATTTTCATAATTTTATTTTTATAGACAGTAATCGTTAACACAATAACGAATTGGAAAATTTACATGTAATTAAAAAAGAAAAATACTTTGTGGGTTTAATATGTAATGTTGCAAGAGAAAAAGGTCAAAGTCAAAGTTCAGTGTCTTGAAACTCTTTGAGAAGCTTCTCGAATTCCTCTAATCTGTTTCCCCAATCACTCTTGATCCTTAACGGCGCCACGTTACTGTAATCAACACCGTTATCTTCAGTGGACTCGCCCGCAGAGGATGATAACTCCCCACCTCTAATCTTCTTCGTCTTCTTTTTACCGGCGTTCGTTCTCTTCCTCTGAGCCGTCGCTCTCTGAATCGCCCAGAGCACGTCTGATCCACTAATCTCCTTCTCCTTCGGGATTGGTTTGTTCGAATCGGCGGTGCGGAGGAGGATTTGTTGGCCTAATCCGCCGACGGATTCGGAAGTTTGCGATTTCGTCGGAATGTTAATGAATCGACGGTGGATTCCGTCGTAATTATGCGGCGGCGGATGTGAATAGCCGACGGAGGTTGCTACGGTTGGTCTCATGAGAAATTGAACCGGCATCGCCGCCGGTTTCACGATCCACATAGTAACTCCGATTGCTTGTGCGAATTTATCTCAGTCTCCTTTTTTTTTGCGGTGGTGGTGAATCCAGTCCACATATACTCTAATCAGTGGCTTATTGGGCTTTTATATTAGGCCCATAAAATCTATCCGGCTTTTAAATCAAATGACTTTTGTGGCAGGCCGAGACCATTGCATGAAAATATAATCTTTTCCTCAGTGAATACAACATTTGCTTTTCCTTACCTTATCTTTGTCTTACTAAATGATTTTTCTTTTTCTTTTTTTAACATCAAAGTTCAAACCATATCAAAAAATAAAAAATAAAAAATCGACTTGTTTGTCAATAAATTAAAAATCCTTGATCTTATGTTTTATATTCTTATAAGAAATAGGTACCAAATTGTTGACAAAAAAACCAAATAAAGTAGGTCGCAAATTATTGACGATTATTCGTCTAATACATATTTGTGGGTAGATAAAAACTATAAAAGAGGGGAGAGAAAAAAAAAAAAAAAAGCTACACTTTTATGATAACTTGTAAGTTGTAACGTGACTTCACACGTGTAGTATATTACTTAAACTTAGCTCACGTGAACTGGATACTTATGAACTGAGTCACCCCACGGGTTACCCACCAATGACTCGTTCGCCGGAATCGTTCTCAACGCTCTCCACACAATACTATTACATTTAAAACCGGACCCGAACGCCAACTGCCAAACCCGATCCCCTCGTTTGACCCGACACTTAGCCTCCACGTAAGCCAGCTCGTACCACAGAGACGAGCTTGAGGTGTTTCCAAAGCGGTGCAAAGTCATCCGAGACGGCTCAAGATCAAACTCACTAAGTCCAAGACCTTTTTCAACCGCGTCAAGTAACGCTCTACCACCAGCGTGAATACAAAAATGCTTGAAACATAGTTTAAAATCCGGAACATATGGACTAACCTTTAACCGGAAAAGCTTACTCTTTACCATAAAGAGGATAAACCGGAGCTTCTCAGATAAAGGCAAAACAAGCGGACCAAGTGCTGTTAGATTCGTCTTTAATGTGTCACCAGCAACAACCGTTAGTTCTTTAGAGAGTGCGACTCCAACGATACCTTTATTATCTTCTTTTTGTTCAGCACAAGTGTAATGTTTATCGCTAGAGCCTTTGTGAGTCCTTACGAGATGAGTCAATTCGTACTTAGACCGGAATCGGTCCTGGCTCCGGTTTGAGAGCAAAACCGCAGCGCCACCTACTCGGAATAGACAGTTAGGGACTAACATTGACCGGTCGTTGCCTCGATACATGCTTAGAGTCATGTTCTCCGTGCTAACAATAACTGCGTAGGTATTAGGGTTTGCCTTAAGTAGATTTGTGGCAAGGTCGACGGAGATTGCGCCGGCGCTGCATCCCATACCGGAGAGATTGTAAGTTTTGACGTCGGTTTTGAGCTTGTACCGGTTTACAATCATGGACGAGAGAGATGGGTTAGGGTTAAACAAGCTGCAGTTTACAATGAAGATTCCGACTTCTCTCGGTTCGATTCCGGTTTTCTTGAATAGTGAGTTAAGAGCTCCGAAGATGACTAATTCGGATTCATGTCTCGCCTCGTACATTGATGGAGTTGGTGGAGAGGTTAACATGCAACGTGGGGAGTACGTATCGTCTCCTAAACCGGACCGGTTTAGTATCCTCGTCATGAATTGGATTGTTTCTTCGGTGTAGAGTTGAGCGCCTTTGGCCATGTTGAAGAACGTTTCGGATGAGATTTTGCAAGAGTCGGTGGGTTGGTGACATGAGAAATCCACGAGGTAAACCGGTTTAGACCGGGTGGTTGAGTAGGCATAGAAGAAGATGGATATCATGAGTAAACCGATCTTGACCCGAAAAGAAGAGAAGAAGTCATGGTGAAAATGAAGTAGATCAAGTTCAAAGAGAGACAGAAGGATGAGTATAAGTAAAAGAAGCTTGAAATCTGCCATTGCAATGAACATATGAGAAAATATTGGTCATTGGGTAGGTTTTAATTTATAAGCAACGTACCAATATTTCGGATATGAATAGTGATGGCGCGTTTGTGCCGCGGAAAATGCGATCTGCGTTTTTAAGGTTATCGTTTAATTAAAACAAAAATCGTTACCACAAGTTGTACAAATAGGTGAACGCACTTTATAAAATTGGCCGTCTTTTTGTGACTTTATACGTACAAGAACACATGAATACGACCATTTTAAACAAAAAAAAAAGTTTTGGCCACGATCGAGTTAAAAGTTATCTCAATTCACTAATTAAACATTTTAACCATTCGAATTGGTACCATGTTTATCACAAAATCAATTATTTTTGTAATGATTGTTTCGCATATATGGATGCACCGATTGTACACTTTGATAACATTAATAAATTAATTTCGCATAGAGTATTTGAATTGATAATGTGTGAAACTTTTGACACTTTACCTGAAAGAAGTGTGTTAGAATCATGTGATTTTCCTCAAATTGATTTGTGTAGTTAATTAATGAATCCAAAAGAGGAAAGTAGAAAAGAGAAAGTACTTAAGTCTCTAAAGATAGATAGAATTTATTACGGGTCAGTGTTTGGTTGGAGATTTGTCAGTTCATTTTAAATTGTAGTTGAAGTGGTCAGTGGCTGGCCAAGTTGGTAGTGGACCAGTGAGAAACTAATATCTCAACAGTGTACTCGTACGTTTTCTGTGTGTTGGTTGGACCATTTAATTTAGTAAAAATACATATAAAGTCACAATTATTTCGCAGCCGGATGTTATTGTATCCAAACTCTCATTGTAATTGACAAAGATTAGATATGCAAGTAAATGCTTTACAACGTTCGCTTCTCTAAAGAATCTGATAATCCATGCTTCTGAAAATCCACGCTCTATATGTTTTCCTTATCATCCATATTCAAAAGTTCAAAACACCAAACGCAGAATGTCATTATATTGATTAAGATAAATCGTTTGAAGATGATTAGTGAGTACATGGTCCCCAGTGAATGAAAGCGAAGTAGATTCTCCATGATCTCTGCAAATTAAATAGCTAACCAAACAAACTCTATAGAAACTATACATAAATAATTCGAGAGTAGCAAATTCTAATCATACACGATCACACGTATCTAACACTATATTTGTTTCGTATGTTTCATTTGTTTCGTTGTCCATTGATTGCATCGTTGTACTATTTGAAGCCTATACTTCTACATTTTCGACTTTTTGTGACTTATAAAAAAAAAATTGACAAAAAATAAAAATAAATAATGGTAAATTTAGAAAGTCTGAGCCAAAATTAATGTACTTCCAAAAATCATTTAGAAACCCTCTCAGTCTCAACCAAAACTCAAATTACTAGTGGATCCAGACTGTTGGCTCCTTTAATTTGGAAAGGTATGACGTTAATGGTTCACCACTAGCCCAACACTTAGCGGGATAGCTTGATTTGCTGATTACAATGTAGTAATTTTCTTAAGATGTGTATGGATGTTGTAGTATTTTTTTGAAGAGGGAATATAAATATATTCACTCTGTGCATGCACTCTCGCCCAATCATATTTCACGGTTACGAATATCATATTTAGTTTAGATCTGATCAAAGAATTTTGGTTGATTAACACTCAACTAGTCAAAAATCATGAAAAGGAAAGAAAGAGGAATGGTAGGTTAAAAAAAAACGAAGATTAACTTTAGTTTAACGCTAAAATGTTCACAGCTAAGCTTAGATTTATTATATGCGACAAAAAGGTTATAGTCAGATTTAATGTAATACGACTTCTGATATTAACAAACAAGTAGATGACTGATTATTAATTATCATATAGGTAAGGTTGCTACGAATATATTTCCTAGTTTTATTCATTGATACCAAATAATCGTAATAAAGAAATTCACATGGACGACGAACGTGGATAAATATCGCTTGTATTTATTGCATTCACTATTTCAATTTTGAAGTGTACGTGTCTTTGAATTTGGGGAGATGAATCTCTCTTTTTAAGTATAATCTTTAGATTTTTGTTGCTGGTGTAGCTGATCGCTTTCAACTGTTGTAAGTTGTGTAACTGCCTGTAGTTGAAACATGACGAAAACGTAAAACAAAAATCTGACCGATAATACTAGTTTCGCATCAATAAAAGGATGCATGATGATTCAATATTTCTAAACAAATCAACGTCTTCTTTTGTTTTTAATAAAATCAATGTTTCGAAATTCGAATAGTGATCAAGATTATTAACTTATTTTAGCCAGAATCCCCACCCTAGGACGACCTAATATGCATTAAGTACTAACCAAAGTTACTTCTCTGACTGCGTGATTTAATTCGGATGTACGGAAACATTCTTCCAACAACTATTGTTGATTAAATGTTGAATTCAATTTTCTTTTGGTATTTGTTTCAAGAACCTCATGATAAAATATCTACACGGCTTTAATTGCAAGATCTATGATTGATTTTGACACTTACTAACCTGGAATATTTTGATACTAGACGGTTTAGTATATGCCTCATATAACCTGCTATGGTATGATTTATCTAATCACTGTAATTTACGACAGAGATTCTTTAAAATTCTCTTATAGGAACAGAGACGACTCTGTTGTTGGAATAGAGAACGGCTCTGTTTTGGTGAATAGAGTATATATGAGTTTTCTCTCAGACAAGAACGGCTCTGTAGGATACATTTGTTTCCATTTCTTAATTGATTGGATATAAATTTATCCCTATTTCAAACAACTAACACCTATAATCATATCTCACAATATTTTTTACACTCTCAAAAACATGAAAAATAAAGTGAGGTCAGAAAATTTTACCAAGGCAAAGACGAGAGACGTGAACTCCAAGCTTCTCGTCCTTTCCTTCCTTCATCTCGATTACTTACAAAAGCTTTCTTTGTGGATTTGCTTAACTGAAACAGTGGATGCTTACATAACCTTTGTACCGGTCCGATGTTTTCATTACCCGATGAAGCATTTAAAATAGCTTCATGATCGTTTCTCTTCTTTTTGTTCCAAAACTCTTCTTCATTGTCAGCCTCTAACCTACACAGAGTAGCCACTCTCAAGAACTTAGGGTTATTATTGTTGGGTTTCTCAGGGCTTAATATCTCAGAGTGTTGTGATTCCCATTCTTCTGATGGATTAGATGTTTGTTTCTCGAGCCACCTTGCTTTCGCGTCTGCGTTGTCCCTCTCTTTGAGGTTCATTAAGATCAAAGTCTTGAGAAAGTTCATCACTTGCACCGCGTGGATTAGTGCAGTTAATGGATCTGCCATCTACAATATCAAAAACATTTTCATGAGAACTAAAACATGTATAACTAAAGTATCAAAGCTTATAGAAAACTCAATTTTTCACTGACTTGAGTCATGTTGGGGGCAAAGACCATAGCTACATTGCGAGCATTCATTTTGTTAAACTGTTCATGCTCCACCACATCCGCCATTAGACCAATGGCCCAGTCAAGAAGCGCAGATTCAACGGGAGGAAGAAGTGTCACTAGCCGGCTACAATCCTCCTCTGTGTTACACCTCATTACTTGCTCTGGAGTCAACACATCAAGCACTCCTGTAGGTAGCTCCCTAAACCATGCCTGTTTCAATCCGAAAACCGAAAGACAAAAAACTCAAATCTTTTGAACTTGAAATGTTATAAAACTTAATCAAAAATTTTCCTTTTTCCACCTTTATTAATCCTGCCAAGCAATGTACGTCAATTCCACGTGGTACCACACCGCGGTTTAGCTGTCTTCGGACATGCTCTTCTTTGCCGTTGTCTGGATTTATTCGGAATATTCCTTCTGCCTTAAGGTAACAAAAAAAGCATACATTATATCATACTCTTTTGATTCCAAACTAATCCAAAATTTTCACGAAACAGAAGAGGGTAGAGACTTACTTTAAGACCTCCTTCGGTGTATAGACGTTTTTGCATCCTGAGAAGGATTGTTGGGACACTATTTCCTCTGTCGTCATAAGAGCATTGCATTGACTTTGCCGATACTCCAAATACACTTACACTGAATAAAAAAATAACCAATCTTTACTCATAGACAAACCAATATATTCGATTATATAATAACCCATTTTTCTCTTATACAAATGAATCTAGAGAAAATATATAAGCTCAACCGTTAGAAAGAACCAATCATTATATCCTATGCAAAGTAACCAACTTAGTGAAAACTCACAAGTAACATTAAAAATAATCAGTCACTCTTTTACTTCACAAATCCATCTAAGGAAACCCATAAGTTTTACAAATCAAGATGAGCAATCTATTTCTTTTAAAAAAATTCATGATTTCCATTGTTTTAGTCGTACATTTTAGGAAAAAAAAAAATAAGAAGTCGATTTTATAATTTGTTTAATTACTCTTTTTTTTTTATGGCAAATTTGTTGTGTAATCGTGTTTTTTTTAATATGTCCATAGGACCCAAAATTTTGTCTATACAAACCAATCTCTAAGCAGGAAAGCCCAAAAATCATCATATCATGATGTTGTGAAAGCTTAAACACTAATCCCCAATTCCCGGATGTGCACTCAATCAGTACTTCATGAAGCCATGAGTTGGTTAAAGACCAAACTTTATGTCTAAATAGTTTCATATTGTTTGTGGGTTAGAACTTAGTTCTTGAATTTACGGACCATTGATTATTCTTGATATATAGAGAGAAAAAACAAAAAGAGAATCTTCTTTTGTGAAGAAACGAGTGTGTCGTAATCATGCAATCAAATCCAAACAACAACCATCTTAATGATTCTATCCAACACAGTAACATGCCATATACAGATTTCCAGCTATGAAAATATTTATTTAATTCCTCCTATCTTAATAATTTTTTCAAGATATATGGAATAAAATATCAATTTCATTTTTTTGTTGAAATATTATTCCATAATTCCTCTTCGAGGTAATAACTAATTAATTAATTAATGACGGACCTGGCGCTAGGAGCTCGAGGAGGAACCTCCGGTTCGAGCTCAGACGGAAGACCAAGAAAACCATTAAACCGGTCAAAAGTCACGTGACTCACGTGCTTAACCTCCGTCGGCCAACCTATATCCATAGACGCCGCCACGTCATCGTCCCCTCTCTCCATGGCACACGACATCACCAGCGACTTCCTCAAAACCGCCGCAAGAAGGTCTACGATCGTTAACTGACCCGACCCGGACCCGGACCCGTTCCCGGATCTTGACACGTGTGAGCTCAACGGCGTTGAAGCGTCGTAGTAGTCTGTGCTCGTAGTGCTATGTCCTTCCTCGTACTCGTCGTCATCGTTGTGGATGTTCTCGTATATGTCTGGACCAGGTCGAGTCGGTTTAAACTCCGGGAACCCGATAGTTCCGGTGGATTTGGATCGGGAGAAGTTAGTCATCGTTTTCTTTTCTGTCTCTGCCGGATAATATGAGAGAATGTAATGTTAATGGTAGAGTTAAGAAGAAGAAGCTTTGAATGTGAGAGAAAGAAAGAGATAGAGAGAGATATAAGGGATTGTTTGGTGAGAAAGAAACTGCGAGAAAACGAAGGAAATTTTACAGAAAATCGCGTAGAAACAAAGGGACGATTCTTTTCATTTTTTACTTATATTTTTCTTTTTTGGGATCTGTGTTTTAGTGGATAGGGAGAAAGAGTGACGGAGACGTAAATGAAAATGATATCAACTTATGGAGTAAAATTCATGGTTTTGTACAGTGGTGAAAAAGATAAATAAATTAAAAGATATATAGAAATGTCTAATGATAAGATTTTAGATTAGACTACGGCTCGTGAAGCTGCCTAGGAGATGATTAGATGAGACGGGTGACAAGTAAGAATGGGGGACATACGAGTCAGTGTTGTTTTTTGGAACTTTCTTTGATTTTGTTTTATATTTGACATAAGTCATAACCAATTTTGTTTTTAAGGCTCTACTGTCTCTGTAACTCAATGTTAGGATCCTTCCCTCTCTCTTTTTTTTTTTTACCAATTAGAACGTATACGAAGGTTTTTTGTTTGATTGTTTATAAATGAAACCATGATTGATGATTAAACCTATACGACGTCGTTGTAAGTGGGGGCGACGATTTAGAATCGACATCACAAAAGACGACTTCGCTGTAGTGTCCTGGCTATTTTTTGTTTTTGGGATACGTTATCACATGGTTACATGTGCATTGGTTCGTTGTTCTTTTATCACGTCAAATACACAATTAAACATTCTGTATCGTATTGATTCTTACTTTTCATGATCCGTTAAGTGAAATTATATGAAGGAAAAAAAAAAAGTGGTTTGTAATTTTTCTAATAAACGCTCGGTGACAAACTGACATCATATTTTTCTAACAACTCATAGATAGCTCAAGTCGTGCTTCAGTAGTTCAAGATTAAAAATAAAAATAGATAAACGCCTTATGTTTATTTAGTTACGGATTATTTTAGAAGGATCGTGCTTGGTGTTTATTCGATATCATCATTATTGGTATAATCTTTTTCTTTTCATAATTAGACCACATAATCCTAATGCACTCTCGCTTTACAATAATTTTATTTCTCATTTAAAACGATAAATTATTCATCGTTTTCGATTTTTTTTAGATAGGTTATGATTTTCTTCTCCAAAGTCAAACCCGCAAAATATTTCATCAAGAGGCTACATTATCGTAATTTATTGCGCCGTATACAGTATTATTTTGGTTATAGTCATTGAACTGACGGTGTTAAATCGGGAGCATAGTTAACGATCCGGAGAAGAATCTATACAAGAAAATTAACGCCGTCAATGATTTAGCACTGGTTCACGTGATGTCTTCTGTTTTAATTCATCGCGTTGCCGTACGATGAAGACATTATAACAAACAATCCGATGCTTCACGTGATGTCTCTTGTTTATTTTACTACTGTATAATGAGTTTAAAATAACCTAATGTTCCTACAATTTAATGTTGATTATCTTCTCTATATTGTCACTGAAAATGTAATCAGTAAATATTAAGATTAAATCAAAATTTATTTCCTTAAAACCGGATTTAATATCTCTACTGGTTTCCAGCGTGTGATCTGTTAATTGTCACATTTAAAATATAAAATTTAGCATAAAGTTTTCTTGTTAAAAATGTAGCATAAAGTTTTCTTTAGGAAAAGCAACAGTTTTGGTTTTATGAATATTTATTTGTTGTATTCCCGTCGAGGCGGACAAATGTTTGCCACTTGAAAACTTTTTAACTTTCGAAAGCAATAACTAATGTTAAACGTCATTTTAAGTTTTTAACAACCGCTGTCAACATTGCAATAGTGTGTTAGAAATTATTGCAGTAAGATAAGATCTACAATACTTAGTTACTCACTCTTTTATAAAGTTGTATGTTTTAGACATTATACAAATACCATGAACAATTTTACAAATTGCAATATATTTAATTTTGTTTTATAGTTAATTACTAGTTGAGTAGTTGTTAGTTGTTTAAAGTATTTTAACTCTAACTAATAGGATAACATAGAAAATGTTATAGAAAATTTGCATATAAAAACGTTAACCAGTAACCATAGATATAGGTGTTACCAAATTTGTTGAATATAACTATCTGATATTAAAAAAAAAATGGTAATAGAGATCAGATACCAAGGAAATAAATATTGAGATGGTTAGTGGAGATACAAACGCATGCGCGGAATCTATGAGCAGAGATGGCTTTAGTACTTAGCAATAAACAAAATACATTGCTGATGCAATGCAAATGGATTTAGTCATTTCAATAAAAAAAAATAAAGGCCAAACATAACTATAGTAAAATAATATTTATCTTTTGTTTGTTTTTAATCATTTCATTTTTTGGTAGGATGCCAATAGAAGAAACACAAGCTAACATAACAATAAATTAGTTATTTGTGACCAAATATGGCTGGATGCACACACTGAAGAGAACATTCAAGTAACTAGACTCCATTTTTAGTGACGTTCTTATTGTGTGAATTTTCCTAGTAAGTAGTAACCATCGATTAATTGACTTTGTAGCTTGCTGTATGATGCTGGTCATTCAATAGTTATCATGTACCGTAGATTTTTCGGATTTTATATGAATCAGTTTACATAAATTGCAGATAGTAAAAGAAATTATGGTTACACGTAGTGTTACGGTGTCAGATAGTTAGTCCAAATATAATATAAAAAATCACAATGAAAGTATAATGTATATGCGTCTGCTGAAATTATCATATGATTCCAACAATCCAACAACTCCAAAAACCACCGGTCCAAATGTTCGACTGCATGCTTCTTGCAGAAGCAAAATATAAAATAAATTTAGTTGTTTTATGTAAATAAGCATACTTTTATCTATAAACAACAATACAACGTACACGCATGTATGTATAGAAAAGGGATCCTAATAATTATTAAGTTTAAATACAGTAAGTGATATTGACATATATTCGTATGATTGTTTAATAATGTTAGCTTCAAAGTCACTCTTAGATTTTAAAATTTGTATCGTCACTATATTTAGGTGCTGCGGCAACGACCTTAACCGAAACCACACCAACTAGTGTCGAGAGAGACAAGTGCCCTTTTCAATGTTTCGTTTGATATATCCTTAAGATATACTTTTAGTTATAATCCTTAAGATATACTAATCAGTTTAACTTTAGAAATTAAAAACAAAACCAAAAATTTAATCAGATCGGTGGGATTTTTCCTATGATTCATGACTTATATGCATTTTCGAATTCGATCGGATCACCTGGTCCTTTCCGTACTAGATCTGAAAAATCATACAAAAATTGTTAACTATAGCCATTACCATTGCCGTTACGTTCTTTAGTGAAAAATTGTGGTCTCAAATTTTAGTGTATATTTATCAGTCACTCATGCTTTTGATCGAATAGTTAGATGGTAATTTGGTAAATATTCAGATGTTTACAAATAAAAAACTGATGGTAAATATTATTATATTTCTAACAGTTGGTTCATGCATGTTCATTGTTCAGGATTCGGCCTAGAAACGGGTCGATATTGGGCCTGTATTGGGCTGAATTGTTTTCCTTTGTACTTTAAGAAAGATTTACATTGTTACCGATAAGTTGGGCTTAATTGTTTCAGGGTCATGAAATATTTTTTTTTGTTTTGGAGATATTTAAACTTTTTCTGACATAAGGATTCAAATCCAAAATATATATAGATTGTTTTTGTTTTTTGATAAAAAGGCTTAAAATATATAGATTGTTGAGAATAATATATGGGTTCAGATAATTACATTCTGCGATCTATAAATTGTACATAGAATCATATGCAATTATGCATTGGCTAATTATCTAGGTTCATTCATAGATGTTTGTAAGAAAAAAAATATATATACTGACGGTGTAAATAGGTGAAAATTATATTTTCACATGCATACTTTGTAGTCAGCTGGTCAAAGTTTAAATTGTAACTGATAGTTTAATTTCAAATCTACCATTTTTTTCGTCGAGAACCACTTGTTTAAAATATACAAATTAGGTGGGAAAAAAAAGACTTGAAAGGAAATATTTTGTCATATTACTCGTTTTTAAATGGTGGATTTAATATACTTTTAGACACATGTTTATTATATTATCAAACTGCTGAAAAGAAGATATATTAATATAAATGAGCATTGACCATTGAACATAAATCCAAACGAAGAGTTCTTAAAACATACGCTATGATATCAGATGAAGGTAATAACAAAAAATAATACATACGTTAAAATTTACAGAAAATACGAGATTTTCACTTTCTCTACTCTTTTTTATACTGGTCGACTTCTGAGGCAATGTATGTTGGCCTTGACTTTGTATAAAACATGTACTTAAATCACACTAATTTTGTGTATATTATTCCAATTAAATTAAAGAAATGCGATGTTGTTGGACTAACTTTTAAGTCGGTTCAATATTTTGTAAAATACTATGCGACCTTATTGGATATTCCGACTTATTTTAATTAGGTGGGTTCAATTCCCCATTTGCATTTATTTATTTTCCTTATATTTGTTCGTGTTAGAAAATTCGACATATGTACTTTAAAATTAGAGAAATTGTTAAAAATGCCCCTTTTTCAATACTCCTTTTCAAAAATGTCTCCTTTGAGAGTCCATTTTTAAGTTTGCCCTCTTTTAATTTTTAATGACCATTTTACCCTTATTTGAAACAAAATTAGGTCCACAAAATACAAAATATTTTTTGGCGGGAAAAGTGATCCCGCAATTTTCCCGCCAAAACACTTGTAAAAACCTTTAAAATACCTTGTAAAATTTTCCCGTAAAAATTTTTCCCGCCAAAAATTTTTTTTTGCGGAAAAAGTGATTCCGCAATTTTTTTGGGGAAAATTTTTGGCGGGAAAATTTTACAAGGTATTTTAAAGGTTTTACAGAGTATTTACAAGTGTTTTGTAAGGTTTTACAATGTATTTTAAAAGGTTTTACAAGGTACTTATAAGGTTTTACAAGTTATAAATACATTATAAAACCTTATAAGTACCTTGTAAAACCTTATAAAATAGCTTGTAAAATCTTATAATATCTTATAAATACCTTATAAATACGTTGTAAAACCTTTTAAAATACATTGTAAAACCTTATAAATACCCTGTAAAAAACCTTTAAAATACCTTGTAAATTTTTCCCGCCAAAAATTTAACGCCAAAAAAATTGCGGAATCACTTTTCCCGCAAAAAATTTTTTTTGGCGGGAATAAATTTTACGGGAAAATTTTACAAGGTATTTTAAAGGTTTTACAAGTTTTTACAAGTGTTTTGGCGGGAAAAATTGCGGGATCACTTTTCCCGTCAAAAAATATTTTGTATTTTGTAGACCTAATTTTGTTATATTTCCTTATATATTTGTGATATCTTTTATTAAAAGAAGGGTAATTTAGTCATTTTGTACATAAAAAGGGGTATTTTTAAAAATGGACAGCCAAAGGGGACATTTTTGAAAAAGAGTATTGAAAAAAGGGCATTTTTGTGAGTCTCCCTTAAAATTATAGTATTATCCATTTATTCGGCTTCATGGACAATTATTGGTGTAAATTACTATATATTTCCTAATTTCTGCTGATACAAACAAACGGTAACTTCTAAACTTGAAATGGTTTTAATTTATATTGAGGTTTATCTTTCAAAATAAATTCAAAGATAATCTGCCTCTTACCTACTTGATAAGTTGATAGTAATGTTTGTGTTAAGTCCCCTCATAGACGTCGCTTTACCAATAAATTAACACTATAATTTAATTTCATAATTGGATTTAATGTCACCCTAATTTTAGCTAGGAACCACAAGTGAAAAAGAAATAGGAGAGATGGTATTATACGATAAATCTATTAAGAAAAAGTAAAACACACAATCACAGAAAATTGATGTTCTAAGATTTTTTAAAATGTCCTACTATAAAACATACTCATTTCAACGTAAAAAATCTTTAAACACAGACAAAAAAACAATAACTTTGTAATTTTTGTATCTCCATGTGATTGCAATAGATTATTGCTTTACACATGGATTTATTTAATTAATTAAAAGATAAGACACATTAATTTTAACTTTTTTTGCTAATATAACTTTTTTGTGTCGAAAATACTACTTTTCCTGAAAAAGAGTGATACTTAATTTGAAAAAATAAGTTTAGAAGGAAGTACAAAAGAAAGTATAGTATTATTTCCAAATTCGAGAAAAAGCTCTAATCACGCCGTGTGTTTAATTATCAATAAATTACATTTAAAAGCGATTTCAAACTCGTTCAAACGGTCCAGATCTTGCCACGTAGGATAACGTACTCCGTATATTCTCCATTTACGAACCTTCCGACCAGGTCGCATCATATGTTGTGAGAATCGTCCTTATGGAAAGCTCCGTTTTAGTTACATCCAATAATATTAAGCCACGTGGAGTTGATAAATCCGTCCTTCTTTACACACTCCGTTTTGGTAATTTTAATTTTGTTTAAATGTTTTACAAATTTAAATAAGGAACGGCAAAAGAGCCCAAAAAGTAACAAAAGACAAAACAATTAAAGAAAAAAGGAAAGCGTCAAAAGAACTCGTACTATCATATAATAAGAGAAGAAAAAGACATAAGGACAAAATAAAACTTATTTTATTGTCACAAACTCATATTGAAATGAAAACTATTTTCTCAAATGTTATTACCACGAATAAACTAGTCAAAATAACCAAACTTGTAATGGTCTTTACTTATCTAAATATATATTGATTCGAAATAATCCAATGTATACTATCTAAAACATTCATATCACTGCTTAAAATACAACAAAGCCAGTCCAAACACTTGCAAATACAAAAATATTTTTCCAATACACATCTTTTATAGGCATTTGTGACAATTCTAGCCGACTACAACTAAATAATTCCTAATCTTTTTTAATCAGAATAGATTATGCGGTAAAAAAAATTACATGCCAAGATTATATATATTATTATATAATCTTAAACTAGATATTGTTGATTTTCCAAAACGAAGATAAAAGCAAATATATACTCAAAAATATAATTAATTACTTCCTCCGTTTCAGTTTAGTTGTCGTTTTAGGATCTAAATTTTGTTTCATAATAGTTGTCGTTTTAGGTTTTCAATGCAAATGTTTGGTGAAAGTTCCAGTTTTATCCCTACTGTTTTAATGTTTTGGCCAATAATTTTTTTTATAAAATATATTAATAAAGGGTAAAACATAAAATTTAATGTTTTTCTTAATTTGTGTGAAAAAAACCTTAAACGACAACTAAAACGAAACGGAGGGAGTAATAAATTTTGTATATTTATAAATCAAAAGACCATACTAAATTACGTGGCAATACTAAATTATTTTTAATTTTCCAAAAAAACCTAAAATTTATAGAATAAAAACTCTTTATCCAATCACCAACCTCCCTCATTATATATACCAATTCACAAACACAAAGACAAAATAAATTATTAATCAAATATAAAACTAAAAATGCTTAAATAGAGGAAGAGTAGTTGTTGAATAGTGAATACTATAAAGAGTTAAATGGTTTACAAAATCAGAGAGACAAAATCTCAACCTTCCATTTCAACATCTCAGATTTTGATCCAATGGTGATTAATCCTTCTACTACGTAAAAACACCACCGTCCCCGTTCCGTTCTGTTCTCTCTGTCACTTTGGTTTCTCTTTTGTCTCTTTTAACACTTACCTTGTCGTCTCTGTCTCTCTGCTTCTTCTTCTCCTTCTTCTCTCATTCCTTTCGTTTATCGTTTTCTTGCAATTTAGATCTCTCTTCCTTTTGATCCGATCCGTTACTCGCTCCTATGTTGCCTCAATTTTGATTCTTTGTTTTTGATACTTGGTTTGTGTGGAGATGGGGCAATGTTACGGGAAGGTTAATCAGAGTAAGCAAAATGGCGAAGAAGAAGCTAATACGACTACTTATGTTGTTTCCGGCGATGGGAATCAGATTCAGCCTTTAACTCCGGTTAATTACGGTCGAGCTAAGAACACTCCTGCTAGGTCATCGAATCCGAGTCCTTGGCCTAGTCCTTTCCCTCACGGATCAGCCAGTCCTCTTCCTTCTGGTGTTTCTCCTTCTCCGGCCAGAACTTCTACTCCGAGGAGGTTTTTCCGACGACCTTTCCCGCCGCCATCTCCGGCGAAGCACATTAAGGCTTCTCTGATCAAAAGGCTTGGAGTGAAGCCTAAGGAAGGTCCGATCCCTGAGGAGAGAGGTACTGAGCCGGAACAGTCGCTTGATAAGAGCTTTGGTTATGGCAAGAACTTTGGGGCTAAGTATGAATTGGGGAAAGAAGTGGGTCGAGGGCATTTCGGTCATACTTGTTCTGGTCGTGGGAAGAAGGGAGATATTAAGGATCATCCTATTGCTGTCAAGATCATCTCCAAGGCTAAGGTTTTTAAATTCTCAATCTTGATCATCTTGTTTTGATTTTGGGATTACGGCATTGGTGTTATCATGTTAGGGTTTCTTATGAGAATTTGAGTTGAATTTTAGCTTTTAATGTGATTTGCTTATTGCTGCTGCTGCAACAAGAATCTGTGGAATGTGGAATGAGTAATGCTTACATTTTCTCGTAATTGAGGTAGTGAAAGTAAGATTCTTGGGTTTGGATAACGGCTGTGGGACAGTGAATTGTCTTTTTCTTCCAGCTAAGTCCCTTGAGAGAAACAGTGTTGTCTCTTTGGATAGGTAAATCTTTTGTCTGGCAGTGAGTTAAGTAGACAAAAATGTGAACTGATTTGTCAGCATTAGGACAGGATAGCCATCAAAGAATAAGTTTCATGTACTAATGTTTTATGAGCTTGTCTTCTCCAATCGTTTGTTTGTTCTACTAGTGAAGCTTGTAGTCACAGTTAGGGTACATTTTGTTCACTTAGCTGTTGAGAATGTTATGGTCTTACATGTGTTACTTGTTGTCTGTTGCATCTTTAGAAAAAAGATATTGATGAAAAACGTTGATAGAGAAGTCTTTTGTCTGGCTGCGTCCTGGGGAGACCATAATCTGACATTCCTTTTGTCTGCATTAGGACATAGTGTTTTAAGTATGGGCTTCACTTTCGAATGCTCATGATTTTGTCTCTTCACCTGTTTGCTTATCTTTGTAATGAAGCTCGTCTGACACATTTAGGTGACAGTTGTGCCATCCTTCTCATCAATAAAACAAGCAAAAATGATTTGTTGACTGAATTATCTTTCTTTGCTTTGCAGATGACAACGGCGATTGCAATTGAAGATGTTCGCAGGGAGGTGAAGTTACTGAAATCATTATCTGGACACAAAAATCTAATCAGATATTATGATGCATGTGAGGACGCCAATAACGTATACATAGTCATGGAGTATGTCTTGTTTCCTATTTTTATCAGATATTTGATGTTTTCTCTTCCTTTAGCTGTTACTTATATGTTGTAACGCAGAACATCACTACAAGTTTCTGAACTACATTTCTTTGAACATATCTTTGTAGTCAGACACACCTTGTAACCAGTTACTAAATCGATGTTTGGTTCTGCTTGACCAGGTTGTGTGAGGGTGGAGAACTTTTGGATAGAATTTTAGCAAGGTATGTCTGATTCCTCCTAGGTTTTTCTCTGCCTATGCCCCAAGTTGATTGCTGAGAATTTATTCATATCTAAAACCTTGCATTCTCTTGTCTCAGGGGTGGTAAATACCCAGAGGATGACGCAAAAGCGATTGTCGTACAAATTCTAACTGTTGTTTCATTTTGTCATCTCCAAGGAGTTGTGCACCGGGACTTAAAGCCAGAGGTCTGTTTTTAAAAAAACACTTTCCCTATCTCTACCTCCAGTAGCAGTACACATAATTACTAAACACCCCTATCACCTTGTTCAACAGAATTTTCTATTTACTTCTAGCCGCGAAGACTCAGACTTGAAGCTTATTGATTTTGGTCTGTCGGACTTTATTAGACCTGGTAAGATTTGTCATACTTCAGACCTTCTCACTATACTTTCCTTATGGCTGCATAATAGTGAAATTGGATTGAACTCCTCAACACAGATGAAAGGCTGAATGATATTGTTGGAAGTGCGTATTATGTTGCACCTGAAGTTCTACACAGATCATATAGCCTTGAGGCTGATATATGGAGTATTGGAGTTATTACATATATACTCTTATGTGGAAGCCGACCTTTTTGGGCACGGACAGAATCTGGAATCTTTCGTACTGTGCTAAGAACTGAACCGAACTATGATGACATACCTTGGCCTTCTTGTTCATCAGAAGGGAAAGAGTTTGTGAAACGACTTCTCAACAAAGACTATAGGAAACGAATGTCTGCAGTTCAAGCTTTGAGTGAGTTTTTTTTTTCTTTTTTGACACATCATTGAAATTAGCTGCAACTAGGAGTTATACTATTGTGAACATTACAGAACTGATGATATGTTTTATCTGTTATTTTCAGCTCATCCGTGGTTACGTGATGATAGTCGTGTGATTCCTTTAGACATTCTGATCTATAAGTTGGTCAAAGCCTACTTGCACGCGACACCTCTTAGACGGGCTGCTTTAAAGGTATGGCCTTCTTCTTTTTTTGGCACAAAGTTGGAGGGTTCCCAAAGTATAAATATATATTCACAAAGTTGGTAAGAGTTGATTTAGAAGATTGAAGCATATGTTTAATAATTGAATCTAGGCACTAGCGAAAGCATTGACCGAGAATGAGCTAGTCTATCTTAGAGCACAGTTCATGCTCTTGGGACCAAACAAAGATGGAAGCGTCTCCCTCGAAAACTTCAAGATGGTAAGGCCTTTGGTCAATAGTCACATCGGATTTCTTGGATTTTTTTAACTAAAAAGGTTTAATAAGCTCCATCCTCGCAGGCACTTATGCAAAACGCAACTGACGCAATGAGAGAATCAAGAGTTCCTGAAATACTTCACACTGTGAGAACCTGAGAACAAATTTAAAAGAAAAATGAATCAATCTTTTGGTTTCTAATGATCATCTGTTTTGGCAGATGGAATCTCTAGCGTATAGAAAGATGTATTTCGAAGAGTTTTGTGCAGCAGCAATTAGTATTCATCAACTTGAAGCTGTTGACGCATGGGAAGAGATAGCAACCGCAGGTTTCCAGCATTTCGAAACCGAGGGAAACCGAGTGATCACAATCGAAGAACTAGCAAGGGTATGGTGTAATTCATAATCCTCTCGATTCGTAGAACCGGTTTTGGTTTCTGAACTGAATTTGACTGGTTACTGAACAGGAACTGAATGTGGGTGCATCTGCTTATGGACACTTGAGAGAATGGGTAAGAAGCAGTGACGGGAAGCTGAGTTACTTAGGGTTCACTAAGTTCTTGCACGGAGTTACTCTTCGTGCTGCTCACGCAAGACCTCGCTAGTCCTTCTTCTCTATTTTTAGGTCTTTTTTTATATTTTTTTCTTCATCAGAACAGAGTTGATAGACTTCTGAGAGACGTGAGGGGTATTTTCGTCCGTATGTTTTTTTCTTTATCCATATTATAGAGTTTCAATTCTATGGTACAGAAAAGACCAAAATGAAAAGAAGATAAAAAATGTGCATAAGGTAGATGGATTTCAGTCATTTTTTGCAAGTATGATATATGAACATCTATGGTCTCAAGTAGCAATATTCATTTGGAAAGATATCTTATGTTAATTGTTTTTTAACGTTTGCATTTTTTCCTCTTAAGCAAATCACTTCATCATCTCCATTACATCAAATCTACATTATAGAATATCATACCAAAAAACCTTAAAGAGTTCTTTCTAGCATCTAAACAAACGATTTTCAAGGCCAACTACTAATTCTGCATAAGGCTATTTTGAAGGTTAAAACTTAAAAAGCTAAAGATAATAAAGTAACGCTGTCCTAATCAACAAATTAAAAAATGAAATGAAAAGTGATAAAACAACAATTAGTGATAACCCAAAAAAAGCTAAGCCTTTCCTTTTCTCTATTGGTGCCGACAATCGAATCATAACCATTTATTACAAATCATGATAGTGAGATGAGTGGGTTCGATTGTACCCATTAGTCTACGGAAAACAGGGAATCTACATAGTATATATATTGCCGAAATCATTATATTTTCGTTTCTCTAAATTAATCGTTGTGTGTGTTTCTTTTGTTTCACAAGTATAGATGTTTTAATTTGGATAGTTTAGTTAATACTATAAATGAGACTAGAAGTAGTACTGCCCATATTTTTTTTGTAGAATGTTAAAATATAGTAGTAATTTTTAAAATATATATACAAAGATATCGTAAAACATTAACATCTTCTTGGTATCATCCTTTTTATTGTGATTGGTGACATAGGATCTTTGGAATTAACGCATGCATAGAGTAAAGGACTCTGAGGGTGATGCATGAGTAACCTGCTAACATTGGAAGATGCATTGCTATTTACTTCGATGTGTGTGTATTCTCTCTATTGATTAAAATACAAGTACTAGTCAAATGAAAAAGAACAAAAGTTTGAAAAATTTAATGCTTCACAGGACCAGCCGTTACAATGGAAGGTAAAAGGAAACAAAATAATTTCAGAGAATCTCTCCTTTATTTTTATTTTTTTCTATATTTAAAATAAAATAAAATTTATTTCCTATGTCACAGCATTATTTCCTATATATACACCACAATTATGCTTTATTTTCCATCATTCCCAATAAAATCCCAAAATACCACAAATTTTCTGTTTATGAATTGAAGCTATTTTGTGATATTTTAGAGTATTTCTTATGAATTTTTCCTAAATGGAATATCTTTTTTCAATTTGATACGTGTCTAACAGTTGCAAATTTCCAAAAAAATGTGTCATCTTCTTCGTTTCTTTGTGATCATCGTCCTCGTGTTTATCTACAATCATTCAAAAATGGCCTAAAGCAATAAAAGAAAAGGAAAAAAGAATCAGAAACAACAACTCTCTTAAATCTTGAAATTCCATAAAAACTACAGAAAATGATACTACAAATCGATAAAAAGTTAGAAGATTCACTTCTTTTGTGGGTTAGGCCAGTTTTGGCTCCACAACTCCACAAGATTAAACCATTAAAATTTGAACACATACAATCACCACTCATCATTTCATGATCATCTTCATCATTCATCAAGCTCTGAAGCATCCAACAAGATGATGATACTGGTCACGGCCACCATGTCTATGATGATGGTTGTTACCATTGTAAACCGATCTCTCTCCATCAATCAAAGCTTGAACGTAACGAAACTCCTCCACGTGACAAGGAATTGTGATGGTGCCCTTTTGATCGAATCCATACTCGTCTTCTGCTTCTTTCAGGAGCTGCATGAACAATGGATGGTTAAAATACAAAACAGGAACAATAAATCTCTGTTGCTCTTCTCCTTGTGATCCCACTTTGATCGCTAAACACCCTTTTGGAACATCTTTGACTTTGACTGATTGTTTGCGATGTAACTGGAAGCTCTTCAGGGTTTTTTCTCCGGTGCCCATGATTTTTTGAAAACGTTTTTAAGAAAAAGTTGAAGAAACCAAGAAAGACCAAGAAGAAAATAAGATTCTTGTGTTTTTTTGCTTGTTTTCTCGAGGAAATTTAGGCTAGAAAGCAGGCCATGGGTCTTCAAGTGTAAGAGATGTGAGTTCGAGAGAGCTAATAATTAAGTTGTTCATTTTTTTTTTTGTGGAGATCAGATGAATGAAAGAAACAAAAGAGTGATGTTTGTTTATAAAGAGAAGACACACTAGTATTATTATTTTTTATTTTTTTAAAGCTCTTCATAAAGAGTAATAATAAAGAGATGAGGCGCTCCTATTTTCTTATTCAACTTCTCATGATAAATACAATGGTGGTATTAAAAATATTCCTATTTGGTTGTCATTTGCTTTATCAAAATCTAATACCAATGGGTATTTTTAAGAAGTTTATAACTAGCAATAATTATGATTTGACCAAACAATATAGCAATAACTAATAAGTAAGAAAAATTCAACAATAATTAACTAAAATATTTTAAGAGAAACTCTATCGAGTGGCATTTTTTATATTACAAATATATAAAATAAGACATTATGCTAAAGAATGTGAAGTGTAAGACTTTTAAAATATATGTATTATATATATATATATATATATATATATATTCTAATTAATACTTGGTTTCACTAAGTTTTATGTTTTTGTAAAAAATAATTACTAACATTATTCTATCATTAATTAAGAGAATTAAATAAAAAATTGTTTAACACTTATATTAAGAAATCGAATGAATAGTTGAATACTGAATATACTTTTTATTGTTTGCTAGCTATATCAATATGACAGTATGTTTATAACTAGTATTCTCTTATTTTTCCTAATATAGTTGGCCTTTTAAGATTTTTCTTTGAAGTAAAGATACTCATAAAATTTGTTAATTACGCGTCAACATAGTTTTAAGAAAGTTAATGTGGTCAGCAACTGAGAATCAATGAGTAAATGACGACTAACAGTTAATAATGGGTTGGTGACTCAAGAAAAAAGGTTTAAATTTTAATTAAGTGTTAAACCGAGTAAATTAGTCAAATTAGTCGACATATTACTGTTTTACCTAAAACCTAAGACTAAGAGCATCATGTAGTGGCGAAAAATATATCATCAATTAAGAACGTTAAAAGCGTGATCAAAGTATGCAAATGAAATTCAAAACTGACTATTCTCATATATTCAGAAGAAAAAAAAAAATGGGTGGATTCAGTTTAACTATTCATCATACCAAAAAAAAATGTTTGTAGTCGGAAATTTTCATACATCTAAACATAGGAGCCGTCATAAGGAATCTAAAATGGCAAAGAGAAATTACATTGTCACAATGTTAATCTCTCGACTACTTTCGTTTTATTAACTATAGTGAGCAATTATTTATATATTATTGGAGCGGCTTAGGTATTTTTAGTTATAAAGAAACAGAATCAATGTCGTCACATGATGAAGATTGGAGGTGATGATGTATCTAGTGATTTTTTTTTATCATTTAAACATCGCTTGTATATATGCAATATCTATGAGCTCATATACATATTATCCAAGACAATTCGATGAACAAGACGCAGCCGGTCTAAGACATGTCCACGTATAAACTACATTTTTTTGTTGTTTTAAGTATAAACTACCTTTATATTTAAAAATCCCATTATCATTTCTAAAATACTTCCAACATTAGCAGGATTCGTTTCCTAACGGTCGACTGGGTCAACGGATTTTAACATAAACCGGCCGGTTTTTCGATGTAGCGTTGTTTTCTAATTTCTACATTGCAATTTATTTAGTTACTTTTTTTTATATATTGGCATCTTCGAGGAGTCTTTAATACATGTTAACTAATCTAAAATAAGGCAGTTACTAATGAAAATGACTGAAACTTTTTCCAAAAAAAAACCACCAAATTTACAAGAACAAAATTCGGAGAAAGAATATGCGCAATGGTACCACAGCTATGAATTCGTACAAATACAATAATCATATCTTTAACAAATAAATGGTTATCAATTTCCTGACGAGTTGAATAAAAAACGAGGCCGTCCAAGTTGGTGGTAGTGACATGGTAGCGAATACTTATTATGTACATAGAAAAGAAAAATAGATCAATTTAAAAAAAGTTAAAAGGAAAAGGCACACGTCACTCTAGAACCAGAAGATTTTAATAAAAAGTTAAATAAAAATGAATATGTTAGATCCGTTTTTCGATTTTAATAAAAGAAAAGAAGAAAATGAAAGATGATCATCTATATAGGATAAGATAAAGCAGTGCACACTAACAATAATCACTTTGTGTGAAAAATGAGACAACGATATTCAAAAATTGTCAACTTTGTGGGACGGTGTGGGTACCTTGGATTATACTATTTATATTTCCCCTATTCATATTATTATTTCTTACTAAAACCTACTATTCGATTGCGCATGCAGAAAGCAGCAGAATAATCTATTTTCCCAAAAATGAGTTTGTATAAATCGTATAATGGTACAGTCTTGATCATTTCAATTCGAAAATTAATTAACATGATTGGTTCTAATGTTAAGATTTCATTCCAAACTAAATTACAACCTAATTCTACAAGATACAAAAAAAAAAGAGAAAAACTTAATATCACAGGAACAAGACAGACTTTAAAGTAATTTACAAAGGAAATGAAATAGGACTAAAGTAAATTTGAAGGAGAGAAGCTGAATGCAAGTCCGACGCTCAGGGTGGTGGGGGATGTGTCTTTAGTAAAATGGTTAAGTCCATTGGACTCCACTTTCTCCACCGGAATTCGATTCCACTAAATCGTGTTACTCCACTATGGATCGGATCTTGTCGATCCAAAAATATTAAAAGAAAAATGATGTCCATTTGCGGTTTTACTTATAAATTTCTGTTTTTATACATGATTTACTTTCACGGATTTTACAGATAATTTGATTTTTAGTCAATATACAGTATTACCAATCAAAACTATAATTCATGCTATTGTTTTTTTAAAAAATTTGGCAAATAATGCATGCCATTAGTCACCACCAATTATCAATGGGCCAAATGTGTATTAGTAAAAAGTTCGTAGATATGGAAACGATAATGGGCTTCTGTTAATTAAGCGTTATGGCTAAGTCAAAATGATGACAAGTCTAGGCCCAATTAAAGCCCATGGTCATCAATATATTTTCGACCAAAAAAATACATTGGATGTGCACTACTTACATGTTACATGTTCGGTGTTCCACTGGAAAAATGTTTTGATTTTTTAAGTCCGAAATAAAACATTTAAATAAGTCGTCTAACCAGTTTCTTATAAACTCAATTGACATTTAATATTATACTATTGAGGATAACCGCCTGCTTGATAGTTGACAATTCGGCATATATTCATATATATAATATGGAATTACACTATTGTGAACAAAAATTAAATTGACATAAAATCATAGCCGTAGGTTCAGCAGGAAAAGACACTGAAAACCGTAGAAGACATAAAATGTGGTCAAAGTCTTTGGTTAAAAGTACATAGTAAAAAGATAAATCCGATGAGCCATGGAACTTGTGTAATCCGTGAAAACTTTAGGACAACCAAAAAAGCATCACTGTTAGTAAGATTTTTCTTTACGTTTTCAACTTTTTAATAATAATTTATTTCTTCATTTATTGTTTTATTAAAGACGCTTTCTCGGCGACTTCCACCCTAATCTCTCTTTTCCCATTATCTTATTTTGTTTTCTTCCTAAGATTTACCAATTAGTAAAGTGTTTCTCAATTCCGGAATATAAATCAACGAAGAAAAAATACGAAACAAAAATTTAACAAATAAAAATCGAAGTATGAAAACTCTATGCGCAATGGTATCACTCTGAAAATTTATATCATCCCCATTTTGTATACTTTTTAATTGTTGACAATTATTACATATTAGACACATATTTATTCAACTCTCCGTTGTGGTAGAGAAGTCTGGTTTACTAAATATCTGGAATCTGGTTCATCGTACAATAAGAGGATAAGATTTCAAGAATAACTCTGGATTAAAGATTTTTCACTAAACAAGTGAAAGGTCTAAGATGCATAGTAGAGGAATTATCCACTCCACGAGCATATTATATAATATACGATAGAAATGATGTATTAGCAATCAAGTGATAACTATTAAGTATAATCCAAGACTAAATGATCTAAATGGTTACATTATACAATGCGAGTAATTTAAAAGGAGAAAGAGGTCCAAATTCAAGCTCTTGATGATCTTCCCATGCAAGGACTGCAGAAACTGTCCTTACATGTAAGAGTAGAAGTACAATATCGTATTAACTCACATGCATATATAGCTTCTTAATTTTCAGAAATCATAATTATAAGAATCCTGAAAACCCTAGTTTGTGTCATAAATAGTTCAAGATTAAAAAATAGATATACTCTGCTAAGAAACAAATAGATCTGAAATTAAACTATCATCATCATCATCATCATTCATGACTATGAAGATCCAACCTTATAACTTAAATTCTTCCTGACAAAAAGAAACAATCATAGCAAAATCATAGCAATGTAGAAAAGTTCAAAAATACAAACACATGTAGGAAAAGGTTGTAATGATGAAACTTTTAAGATTCCAAGAGGAGAAAGAAAGTCAGATTCTTTCATCATTACACCAATCTGCAAATACCTGAAAACCTTCTTTTTTCTACCGGTCCCCAAAGACCAATTTTTAAAAAAAATAATCGATTTCTTTCCATGCAAACAATCAATAACGCATGTAAGTGAATCCGAGAAAGTAAGGTAAAGATCAAACCTTTAACATGGGTTCATTCACGGGATCTGAAACCCTAAATTGAGAAGAAGGAAGAAATCGGGAGCAACAATTGGGGGGAATGAAGCCTGGTCCGACGACGCTAAAACCCTAGTCAGATCTGAAATCTGGAGGTTCAATTCGATTATTAGATCGAAAAAGATCCAACATGAATAGAGCGAGCCAGAGTCCTCGAGCCAGACAACATTCCCCTCAAAAGAGAAAGCCCCTTTTCCTTTTGACTCGAGATTATAGAATCTAGGGTTTCTGAATATATATATCTTTATATCTCTCTCTCTCTCTGTGTTCGTCCCCCACGAGACCCGGCTAATATCAAGGGAGAAGCAGAGAGAGAGAGATGGAGAAGAAGATAAGTGAGTGGTGATGATAGAAGAGAGAATGAGAGAAATAAAAAGGGGTTTTTATGAAGAAAATTGAGTAGTGGAGAGAGCCAAAGAAAGCTATACAAGACAAGAAACATGGGTGTCTCTGGTCCCACACGCTCTCTCTCTTTCTCTCTAACAATACATATGTACGTGTGTGTATATGTGTGTGGCTTTTGATCAAGTTTCAAGATCTCGCAGTAAAAACATTGGGTTTACTTTTTGAGACATGTCACTGGATTCCCATTTACTATGTTATTACTTGTTCAAGCAAAAATAAAATCTAAGTTCCCATCCCTTCTACTAATTCTATATTGAGCCTATTTCTAACGTTCTTTATGTACTTTATTACGTAGTATTATAGTTAGAAAATTAAATGGCTGAAGTTTATAGTTTGATGATTTATTTAACGTAATACTATAGTTTAACAACGTTCTCAATATATTCTGGGTCGGCTCATCACTAGCAAACAAATTTTGGCCATGATCAATGTTGGATATATATGGATTCTATTTACATGTTAATTTTGTTTTTATTTTAGTTCTTAATTACATGTTTAAGGCGGATTATATACAAAAGCACACTTTATTCATGCCTAGATATATGCCTAAATTTGCTGTTATGGTTTTAAATTGTGTTAGCGCAACAAACGGTACATAATGACAAAATATACGGAATACATGCGGTTTAGTCGGATCAAAAATTGAAAAAGTGATCATAATATTAATCATTGATTTAAATTGAAAAAAAAATAATTTGCATTTTAATATAGGAGATAGACGAGTGTAATTTTCTATCAATTTTAAGTTATTTGTTTACAGCAACAAATTCCTAGTATCTCTTTGCAAAAAAGTTCAATCGACAACACTATACATTGAATTCCACAAATTATACGACTAGCTATTACCCAAACAAATTGTTGTTTCAGACCCAAGAACATATAATAATGAAAAGAAATTGAAGGAACCGCGTAAGAACGTCCGGTGAAAGAGAAATGAACAAGTAGGAAAGTACAAAGACTACGAATCACAAATATAAGAATTCGAGAAATTAAAAACATAAATCTGAGAAAAATGAAAAGGGAATCAAAAAGGGAAAGAGGAGTGACTATAAAAGTTAGTCAGAGGAGTGGTTGAGTTATTGATCTGCCCAATATTAGCATTCTTCATTTATTGTCTCTCACCTTTATTTTCTTGTTTCTTTTTTTCTTTAGTTTAAAATTTTAATCTTAATTTTGCTTCACCTTTATTTTAATTTTGCTTCACCGTAAGTTTCAAGTCGTTGAGGTTGGTGAAAATGGTCCATGGGGTGGCTAAAACTCTATATTGTTGGCTCATTTCCCTCGGCGACTCTTTTTATTGTGGTTTAAGTCAAAGTCTCCACCTTTTCATACCCTTTTCTAATGAAAGAATTATTGGGTTTTTACTTTATTTTATTTATAGTTTCGTGTAACCTTCAAATTTTACCGAGTGAAGGGTTTGAGTTTTGTTTGTTTGTTTGCTTAAAGGAGATATTGACTACTTGGTTAACTTGTCGTACAGGTTTAAAAAAAAAAAATCATGGAATTTATGGTAAATTCTTTTATTATTTGACTTGGGTTTTTAATTTCTTAGGTTTTGATTTTCTAATCTTTTTTAAAAAAAATCCAGGAAGAAAGAAAACTGTGACAAGCATGTAACGGAGATGAAGTCATCATGTGTTTTATAACGGTAAACGTTTTGGTCAACGAGGAAAAAATAAAAGCAATTATGTAATCAATCTAGTAATTAATACTCTTATTTTTCGAGATTTAGTGAGAGATTTAATCTGTCTGTGCATTGTTTTCACGCAAACATGTCACTTTAAGGAAACTGGCAGTTATAATTGTTCTCTCTTACGCAATAATTAAGCTCAGATATTTACTTTTTCTGTAATCTTTTTTCTTTGCTCTTTTTTTTTTTTTTTTTTTTCTGTAATCAGAATTCAGAAAAATGTTTTTCTACAAAATTATGTTTAAAGTCAAACGATTATATATTCAGTGTATAATATATAGTAACTCGAATATTGGACAGGATTTTACTGTCTCCTGATGAGTATTATGTCAAAAATGCGTGCATTTTAAATGAAAATTTTCTACGCTAGAAAACGGGGAAGAAAAAGGTATCACTTTTCTATGACTCGCTTTTGAAATAAAGTTATGTCCTTTAAGTCAACTAATTACCAACTTTTGTTTGTGTATTTTTATTGCTTTAATAATTCTCATTTTAAAATAAGCTATAATCACTCAGCCAGCTGTAAAATACGACTAGTTAATTGGGAAATGTATAAGTAAGAAACCCTAATCAGATTACCAAAACAAAGAATCTTATTTAGTGTATGGAAATATGTATATGGAACGTTGTGGTGCATTCACATTTTGATATGTCGTTGTCTTATTAATATTTAGAAATGCATATGGTACATCACCACATTATAAAAGACAGACAATAAATTAAAAAAAAAAACATAGATATTTCTCATTTTTAAAATGATTCCAGAATTAAAAGCTAGAGAGTGCCCGCGACAAGTGCTGCAACAATTTGTTTAGGTTGCTAGAGTCCAAGAAAACTAATGAATTTTTTTTCCACGTAGATAAGAAATAAGTAGAAACTGTGGATGAGAATGACAAATGGAGAAGACGATTCTGGCTCCAGATTTCAACGTTTTTGACAGTCTTCGAGAGTTGTGTTTTGTGTTGTGTCCGAGAGAGAGACGACGTAAATGTCAAATCCCTGCATATCCGAACCCACGTTGTCCATTCTTACATTCCTTTAAGAAACAAAAAAATGCCTTAAAAATCTAATTAACCTTTGATCGGTTAATTCATATTTATATTCTGTTGTTATGTTTAATTTTATTCTAAAAGGAATAAATGTTTGTTTCTCCACATAGAAATGGACTAAAGACCGGTCAACCAAGAGAAAAAAAAAAACCCACTTTTCTAGTCCACTCAATTTTTACTTGTAATTAATGAAAACCTCTTAAAAGTTTGCAGGTTTTCAGAAATTAATATTTTTAAAACATTAAATCAGTTCTTCTTTTTATATAGCTTCAAACATACGTACTTATAAACTTTCAATGAGATAATGTAATCCGTAACATATAAGATTTTGATAGATAATTCAGTTTGCATGCTCTTAATAAACTTTCAATGAGATTATGTAATCCCATACGTCATTAACTAAGCACTAGACGAACTTTTGCTTGACATGTACTGATGGACCGACCGTTTCTATGTATTCAAGGGCTAAACACCAAACTTAATTGTTAAAGAAAAACTGTAATAAAGCAATTAGAATTTCTGAATAACTAAGAACTAGAGGAGGAGCGAGGGTAGCATTGAAATTAGGGAAAAAGAGAGGACAATAGCATTTAATGCCTCTTTGTTCGTATTCTCTGCCCATTCAATTTCTCAATTCAGATCCCAAATTTCCACTATCCTACTCCTTTATGGCTTTATCTCCAAAAAAAATAAAAAAATTACTCCACTGGTTTCTAACGTAACATTTTTTTACAGATATTTTTTTCCTACTATATTAGCTGGGTAATGGTGAAAAGACTACAAACGAAAAAAATCAATATAAATATGAATCGTATCCCTTTTTTTGGTAGTATACGAATCGTATCCTTATGAAAATGTAATTCACAACGAAAAAAACAAAATTATCATATATTATGTGAAAAGTGCGGATCTCTAGGTAATGAACATAAAGACTCTTTCTCGAATGTCTATTGATGAGACCCTTACTTGTCAAAAACTTTTATTCACTGTATTTTTAACCATTTCTTCGATATATCTCCATCACTCTTTTTTTTACCCCCCTCTCAATCTATCCACACGACACTTACATATATCATAATGCGTGTAAGTATACGTTTGTTCTTACCTATATGCATACAATACCAAACAAGTTATAGGATTTTGTCTACTCGATTAGTGGTGTTATCCAAAACGCATAATACAAAAAATTATATGATGTCATGAGTTTACTGGTATCAAAAATTAAAAGAAAATCTCGTTTGCAATACAAAAAAATTACGTGATGTAAGTTCGGTAATTACATCGTATTATGGGTCCAAATCATATATTGATTCGCACCAAACCTATATTTCAATCAGAAAATACTATGGATTAATATTGGTAAAGGTGGCTCACAAATTCACAACGCATCATATATCCCCGAGGTAGCGTGGGCTATATAGTCCAATGGGCATTTCCTTTAATTTTGCTATTCTGACAAGGGATAATGGGCCAAACATCTATTATGGGCCTTTTAAACAAGAAAGATTCAATGCTTGTTTTTTCCTCGCTTGCTTTTGTTTTGTTAGTCAAGGAAGGTATATATGAAAAATAACACATAACACGTCCCAAAAAAAAAAAACAAAAACACATAACACATTTGAAGGTAAGAGATAAAGATTTTTGGGGGTGGAAGCGAACACTGATAGTTGTATATGGTTAAATACAATGAAATGAGAGATATATTATATTTTTAAAGCCAAAATTGGTTTCGGTGGTGGAAATAGATCGAAACCTAAAGCAAAAGAACAGAGTAACATGACTAAGGTCTTTGGTCCGACAAGGTCAGCAATGAGAACCGTCTCACGCCTAATCTTTGGTTTCCCCTTGACTTGGTATTGTCAGTTTCCGTGACTAATACATTTAACATTATCTATAACTTATTAGTATAATTAATAATTTAGATAATTATGACAACATAAGCAATTGAGTATATCTTTCATGTACAATGAACGTACTTGTACTTCAATATGCTGTAGACATTTTTACACGTAGAAAGGGAAACAAAAGAAAGTATAACAAAATTCTAATACGGATAAAGTTCAGGTCCAATCACTCATTATCTTTATCAATTTTCCCTTCTTTCGTTTTGTTTTCTTCCTATTTTTGTTTCTCTTTTTTTTCACATTTTCACATTTTCAAATTTCCTGTAAACTATTTCAATAGTTGATCTTTCAAATACATTGGAAAAAAATTGTTCATGTCTCAAACATGTTTATTTTAAGATTAATGAAACGTGAAAATCGGAGATTCGGTGTATTAAGTAAATTATCTTGTCGTAAAGATGGGTTTGTTTGTTTTAATTACTCGGTAAGAAAAGTCGAGCCGCTTTATTTTCCAACATCGCTTTAACGAGTAGTAGTAGTTAAAGAAGTAGGGCAAGATTGTTTGCCACTTGTGACAATGAATTTACGAATATTTATATCCTTTTTGATAATAACATTATAAAACCAATGATGAATTTGACCAAAAGTACTTAGATATTTCCTCTATTAATTCTATAAAGTTATTATCACGAAAAGATAAGCTTTTTTTAAGACGGTGCTAAATGTCTATTCCCCATTGGCATCTCCTTGGCATCACATATCCACACCATCAGATATTCAGATTACATATTAATTTAAATCTAGTAGTTTCTCAAAATAAAATTTTCTCTCTTATTGAAATTTTTTCTAATGTGGATATAAAATATTCTTGTCCATTAGGAAATATGGAATTATATTGTTCTATATCAACAATTCCCGAATTGTTGGAAAAATGTCTTCTTGTGCTAGCTACTAGTAGAGTAACACAGACGGAAGACCAATTCATGAAAATAAAATTTGTAGAAATTAATTCCGGGTAAATAACAAAATTGTAAAGGACGAACGGTAATGTTTAAAATACCAATATACATTTGAACTTTGTTTTACAGTTACTCAAGAAGAATAGAAGATATGTTTGTAACAAGATGTATGTATGAGAATATACTATTCCATAATTATGCAGGTTGTCCCATAAAAGTTTTTTAATTATAAGATTACACTTCGATCGAGAATCAGAAGACCTAATATAGAAACAGTTGTGGGAAATGGAAAAATGGTGGAAAGATTAATTAACGTTGATGTTGCTTTTTCAGAATATTTTATTTGGTGTTGATAGTTATAATATTTATGATTTCTTTTGAGTTTTGACACTATTATTTATTTCTGAAACTTAAGAATATATTGAACATTTCTTTTGTAGTTTATAAAAAAAATTGAAACATAGTCAGACAAATATTATGTGTTCAAAGATAACATGCATAAACACTTCAGAAAATGCATAGCGCGGAATTACAAACAGAAGAAACTGACGACAAACTTATTTGTACCATTTTTTTCTTCTTCCCGTTTTGCATGATTTTTATTGAAGATTTTATCATCAAAACTTAACGTCTGATCAAGTTGCTACTATATTTTTTTGCTCTATAAACATAACGTCACAAACCAAATTACTATGTTTGATTCTCATGTATATATCATAAATTGATTAGAGGATGTAATAACGGTAATAATCTATAAGCAGGAAAAAAAACTAAAATCATTCTTTAAATAAGATAGATCTCCGTTTGAAATATTGCGATCATATAAAAACAAAGAAAACTTTGTGAACGTGACACCATACTGATAATCTAACATAAAAAGTCCTAATTAATTGTAAATATATCAAAAATTTAATGTCACACGCGGCAAGTCGAGGAGCTTGCAAATACAAACAAGCCAAGCCACCGTTTATTTAGTAATGTATTAAATTTAAGTCTATAGAAAGAAACTTTTTTAAAAAGAAATGAAGAATTTGTCTTCTCCTACGGCTCTTATCAGAAATTAAGTTAACCACGACACGTGTGTACTTTTGCTGGACAAAAATATTCAGGCACCGCCACAAACCAACTGCCATGTCATTCATCTCTTCTATCAACTTTGATGTCCCAAAGCATTGATCTCTCATATCTCAGATTATAACCACTTGGCTAGCTTTGGATGGCTGATTTTGATATTTTTGATCGCCACATCTGCTGATAAGTTCAATAAGACTTTAGAAATTGAACTCTTACGTTTAATTTTAGTTGTTACTTTTGGTTTAATTTTAGTTGTTACTTTTGGTTTAATTTTAGTTGATACTTGATAGGAAGTATAATTGTGAATTATGTTGTTTTTCTACAAAGAACAGATTTAATTATAAATAAAAATTACTAGGGTCTGAAAATATCGTATCTAGATGGCCCAATTTAACATTTTTGCTTGTATTAATTAGTCAAAAGAAATTTCCGACAAGCAAGGTGAACGTAAACCTTAAACTAATCAGAAAAGCAAGAATTAAAGTTGCTGTTCACATTAATACTAATATTGTCGAATTGTTATAGCTATCGTGAAGAAAACAAAGTCTAGGTGATCTGGTTCAAATATGGCTTCTCTGTTGACAAAAATAAAATTTGGTTGTTTTAGGTTTAGGATGAGCATAGTTTCTTTCTAATTTTCGGAAACAGTTAGAAAACCGAAAATATTATGAACTCTTTCGTTTCTCTGACTATGAAAAATAAGTAAAAAAACATTAATGTAAGAACTTTTGGGTTGAAACATATAGCCCTCTTTTTGGTGAAAATAGTATGTGTAGAGGTGAGTAAAAAAAAGAGAAAAGGCTAAATCCCTCTCTTTGGTGGAATTAGAATGTTTCTATAGGTGAAGTTAAAAAAAAGAGAGGTTAAATAGGAAGAATTCTTACGTTAATTATAGACTCTATAAAACAATTATATGTCATTTCTATTTTTATATAAATACGATGTTGTTAGGATAAACACAGAAAAATGAAAAATGTAGAATTTTTTCTCAAGAATCATTTTTTTTGTGATTTATCATATACATATAAGTTCAAATAAGATGCTAACTAAAAACAAATAGATTACGTGTATTAGTATTGTCGATTTTTAAAAATATCTTGTGTAAATGGTCAACAAACGATCACAACTGAGTTGGCAATTAAAAAGTAATCAAATCGCATTCACGGAAGTTTTACGTGCGGTGAAGGTAAACATGTATTACTCTTTATCTATAAAAATTAGTTTTAGGCTTCGATTCTAAACCTCCGATTAAGAGAAAAATGCGTAAGCAAATAGCTGGAAAGATTGTATCCCACAGTCCACCAAACTATATAGTACTTAATTTAGTCACAATTTTTGGTTTTGAGATTTGTGAATTGTGATGCAATCAATATATATATATATATATATATATTTTATAATGCAAGTATAATAAAAAGTCACATTCTAAGAACAAATTATGATTTGTGGCATACGTTATACAACAAACACCCGTCCCACATCCTGACTTCTGAACGTTAAATCTGTCGCACACAATCATGAAAGATTATATTACATAATCTGTCGCATATAGTGTTTTATATTCACCAGAGATGTACTGAAAATAATATACTCACATGGTGATGATATATGCATAGGATTATTAATTTTCCCAAATTTTAGTTTTCATCATAGCAAATCCTATATAAATCATTTTAATTGCTTAGAAATCAGTCCAGAAATGCTAATCATTTTTATTTATGATCCATTATTGCGATAACAACATTGGTTAATATGCAGTCATGCACCCACATCATTAAACACATCAGTACGTAACAGTTGTTCCATTTCCATTTTTACATCGACCAGAATGTTTACCATGCGGTAAATATTGTGTACAGGGTCTGCAGGTTTTTTTCCTTTCTAAAGTACTAGTATTTATATCATTTAATTTTCTGACACTATTATCGTAATCTTAAAGTCTAAAATGCCAAAAAAGAAAATTTAGAAAGGGTTTAGAAAAAGGATGAAATCATTTAGAAAGAGTTTTTTTTTAAAGACGCTTTAATCTTTTCTAAAATAGAATTATTATATGTATATTTACTTATTAATTAAATAATGATATTCCTAGAATTTTTTTGAATAGAGTGAAAGCTTTCTAAAAAGAGCATAAAAGTAAAAGTAAAAGAAATGAAAAAAGGTGGAAATTATTAATCAGTAGTTAGATGATTAATTAGTTTCAAGTTGAAATGAAACTCGACTTAACAAGTGATAGCGACGACTCTAGAAACAGCCAAAATCCGCCCTATTGCTACCTGTCGACCCACAAATCGTTTAGCTCAAAAAATGAATAAAAATTATACGATAAAGCAGCCCAAAGTTTATTTCTTATTATATGCTAAGGACCCCTCCCAAAAAAACAAATCACATTTTTTATGTAACTGTTTAACATAATAATCTCAGCCTCAACACACATATATAGATTAGCCAACATCACACAAACACAGAGATTCCAAAAAATAAATAAAAGAAAACATAAATCCTCTGAGGACAAAAAATTCCGATGAGATGACAGGAGGAGGAGAATATTCTCCGGCGATGATGTCATCAGATCCATTCTCGACCATGAAGAAGATGAAGAAGAGCAATCACAACAAGATCAATCAGAGAAGGTTTAGCGACGAGCAGATCAAGTCACTGGAGATGATGTTCGAGTCTGAGACAAGGCTTGAGCCAAGGAAGAAGGTTCAACTAGCCAGAGAGCTAGGGTTGCAGCCGAGGCAAGTGGCTATATGGTTTCAGAACAAGAGGGCTCGTTGGAAATCAAAGCAGCTCGAGACTGAGTACAACATTCTTAGACAAAACTACGACAACTTAGCTTCTCAGTTTGAGTCCTTAAAGAAAGAAAAACAAGCTTTGGTCTCTGAGGTATGTCCTAAAATCTGTTTATCCTTTCATGGTTAGATACTGCAATTAATGACTTAAAGTTGGTTATATATTAGGTGATTAAAAAAAAAAACTCTGTTTTGATGGTTTATTGAAGGAGAAAATAGATTGTTGATGAGTTGTTTTATACGTTTATGCAGTTGCAGAGGCTAAAAGAGGCGATGCAGAAGAAGACTCAAGATGAGGAAAGGCAGTGTTGTGGAGATCAAGCGGTGGTGGCTCTAAGCAGCACAGATCATGAATCAGAAAACGAAGAGAACCGGAGGCGTGAACCGGAAGAGGTTAGACCGGAGATGGAGATGAAAGATGAGAAGGGTCATCATGGGGTTATGTGTGATCATCATGATCATGACGATTATGATGATGATGATGGTTATAATAACAACATCAAGAGAGAGTATTTTGGTGGGTTTGAGGAAGAACCAGATCACTTAATGAACATTGTTGAACCAGCTGATAGTTGTTTGACATCATCTGATGATTGGAGAGGTTTCAAATCAGATACTACTCTCTTGGACCAATCCAGCAACAATTACCCTTGGTGGGATTTTTGGTCATGAATCAAATAAAGTAAAAACAAGAAGATGAAACAGATTTAGTCTTTTGCAGACCAAAGATTGGATATATACATATTCAAATCGAAATTTACCGGTCTGCATCGCATGAACCGAGCTACGGATATAGAGGTATTCAGTCCAGCAAATGACTCGTATGACAGCGAGAATTTTGCAGGATTTTGAGCTGAAATTGTATGGTTTTGTCTGTATAAATTATGTGTTTAGAAAGTCGTATATTCTCAGTTAGTCTTTGTAATTCTGTTTTAAGTACTCGTCATGCTTTGTAGCTAATTAGTAGTAAGTTTAAGACTAAATTTGGATGAATAAAAAATCAAAGGCAGGAGAAATCACATATATATAAACAATAAAGTTATGAAAGAGATCAAGACGAGAACTAAGTTGGTGACAAAACATTGATATTAGGAACATGAGAAGAACCCTGAAACCCATGTTAACATCTTCTTGACTCAGAGAAGACTTAAAAGAGAAATATTTTTTCTCAACTAAAGCAGAATATCAAAACAGAGTCAATTCGCAAATTAGGTATGTCTTTCTATCCAAATTCGCCATTAGTTTGATTCCGGAAAAACCATACCAACTTCTTTCGCAATGAACTTTGAGTTCACGTCCCCAAAATCTTATGTCGATCAATTCAGTACGACGTCGTCTCTAAGCCACAGATCCTATGGGCCTTTTAATAACCCATGTGTATATATGGGCTTCTATATCTTGAGCCCATATATTTACTTCTTTTTTATTTATTTTGGTCTAGTAGTATCTTGCAATTAATATGAGTTGGCGCAAGTCTGCAAGTAATTGGACGTAACGATAGATTTGATTTTGCTCTCGAGCATCCTTCAATTTCCCGGTTTCATGATGGTGATTAGCAAGTATTCAAAGTTTGTGTGTAATATACATTGGACAGAGAACTGAGATTCGTTTAAATGCATGTTGAGTCAATGTGACTCCATCAATACACTTGACTTATCAGAATCAAATCTCCATCTAGCTAGACTGTGCGATCGAATCTTTATTTTAATATATTTTCAATTCGTCAGTGCATTAGCTAAAAGACTAGATTCATTTTATTCTTTTTTACATTTTCTTATAATTTAATTTCTTTTTTTTTCTTAATGTTAAAACGCAAAATGATTTGATTTGTAAAAAAGCGAACACAGAAATGCCAATTTATCGGTCTATTATATGCATACGCATGGAACATACATCGATAATACATCAAAAATTAAAACAACGAAGTAACAAAACCAAAATTATGCCTCATTTTATTGGTTAAAATTCGAGATTAATCGCACTAAATGCATACTTATATTTGACTACAATTATATTCATAGTTTCATACATATATCGGCTATATAATTTATATGAGTTTTTCTGCAAAGCAGACAAAAATACTCAAAAATATTATAGCTACATTATTTATTGGTTGGGTGGCATAAGGAAGTGTAGCAAAGTTGAACAAAGCTGTTTAGATTCTCTTTCAAATAGTTTATTTCGAAAATTTGTATATTCGGGTTTCCATGAAAATAACATGTTGCGCCATATCTTGCATGCTCTTTTTATTTTCTTTTCGGGAAAGATCTTTCTTTAATTTGGTAGATTTCGAATATTGAACATGTAGGTATAAAAAAGTCAACCATCTTTCATTGTTTCAATAGTTTGCTTTTTTTATTAAGAGAAAAGGGTGGAGAACAAGAGTCAACCCCTTTGAAGAAGTTATAGACCACATGCATTGTTAAAATTTAAGTCTGTTTAAGATGTAATCCAGCGACGTTTTAACTTAAAATTTTGATTTTTAGACCGTTACTTCCAAAATATATGATATGTAAATCAATCGGAATATTATTGATTTGGTGAATCAATCGGAATATTTTTGGCAAGAAATGCTAGTTTTCGCAATAATATTTTGTAAAACATCTATATACTTTATAGTAGATGGGGAAGTGTTTTTCACTTGACCCATAAAAGAAGTACGGTTTGTGATAGACAAAAAAAAAAGAAAAAAAAATGTATGCAATCAGATGACCAAAAGATTAGAAAGTCCATCAATTTTTTTTACATAACACTTCAATGGAATGCACGGTATACCAATCAATCTATATCCACTGACTGTTGTGAAAACATTAATTGCTAAAACTTCTCAAATAATCATGACTCTTTAGTTTTGTAATAAAAATGACTCTTAAGAAATCAACCATGTATAATTATTATTTGCATTAGTGCTTATCTATAGTTAGTACTATTGGCTATATAAAGTAATATAGCCTATAATATTTTTGGCAATAGGTTAAATGCATGGTACTAATAAATTCGAAAAATAATTATTGTCATGTATGGTCAATTTTGAAATTAAACATATTAACGACATTTTAGTATGCCCCATGTAAAAGGGCAACGATCACACATTAACCTGTAAGGCTACGTTCATATAGAGACACCCCCTCCCAAGAAATTGACGTATCAATATCAACAAAACGATTGATGAGTGGCCCTAATTGTTTTTTTGTCCCCCTCTATTTTGCATATATTACCAAAACCCACATTTTAATACTTTTCCTCAACTTAACTTGGTCTAATGTTTTATTAGGACGTCTTTTAAAGTTTTACAGTATCTATTATTAAGTTTTAATAAATGAGATTTATATTTTTAAAAAGGAAAAAAAAAAAGAGCTTAGCCTAAAATCAACCCTTTTCACTATAGATAAGTGTATAAATTCAGAGATGGAAATAAGAACAGAAACAGTAAGTTTCGTTTCATATAATAATGAGCTAAAGATTTCTTTAATTACATGTATCATGTTGTTTAATTTGTGATGACCAAATTGTGAATAAATAGCTCTAAGCTGGGGGAAGTTGCAATCACTATCAAACTATTTATTGACCCAAGTCTCGTCTTTGGATTGATCCTCACATATTAAAGACCACAACAAAACAAAACATATGCATAAATAAGCATGACAAAACAAGATGCATGCGCACACTTATGTACAAACATGCATAGTTTTGTAAAGTTTTTTGTTGTTTCTTTAAAATTATGCAATTTTAACTTTTAAGATAAAAGAAAATAAAGTTATAATGCTTAATGCTAAGTTAAAATTAGATCAACGGCCAGGCACTTTCTCACTGTGAGACGAGAGAGATCTTAGACCGTTGATGTAAGCCATCGACAAGCTATTGATAACCGATATTTAGGGACCATATAGATTTTGTGTTTAAGCAGATCATGTGGATTGTCAGATTAGCCTAAAATGACTATTTTGCCCTTGTCTTTGAGTATATATATGTTTAGGCGGTGGGTATGGTGGTCATTGTTTGGCAAGTATCCTACATATGCCAAGTGTGCATATGTCAATTCTACCACACTCAGAAAATTTGACACGATCAAACGCTTTGTCCTCACATGCATGTGGCGTACTGGAAATCGAAGGATTCTGATCGGTCGAATCTGGAAACAGAATCGACGGATGTAAAACAGAAGGTACCGTCACTTGGGTACACAAGACCGCACCATAGCCAACCACAAAGATCCTCCGCAATACATTTGTAAGCGAATGTTTTTCTTTTTTCCGGCGCGAACGGTCAATCTGTAGCGCAAGTCCTCACCTACAGGTCAAAAAAATCAATAACCATTGGAAAAAATTATTATAAGTTTAGCACCTAATTAATAAGCTACATGTTATAATATATGTTTAATTCGTGGTATTTTTATCAAGTCCCTTTTGTAATATACGAGTATATAGAGGAGAAATACCACGAATCTTCTATCACGAAAATATTTCATAGGAATCTTTCTATGTATATAAGAATATACTAGTTTTAAAACATCACAGTATAGCGGCAGCCGAACAATAAATGATCACTATAAATCATGTGGCTTTAAGATTAATATAGTGTATATATATAACTGGATAGTACTATGAATATATGTATATATGTGATATGAATCAAGGACTGAATTTCGTAATAGAATTGTTCAAATGTAGATGGTGGTGAATATTTTATACATACAATTATAAATAGTAACTAATTAACTATTCTTAGCTAACTAAGCAGCTAGAAGATGAACAAATTGTGTATATATAGCTGTCATAGCGTCATGTAACACATATAGGGAGGTTAGTAAATTAATGTATAAATTTAATTTGTCTCGTGGATAAGTAGCAAGTACAACCGTATACGCTATTATCTGTTAACAATGGAGTTTAAAATCTTCAACTTTTTCAAACTACGGTTGATTATAAATTAAAGGATTAAACTTTCACTTTGTTATATAGCTTGTTGGCTTATAATTATTAAATTAACAAACCAATTAAAAAGAGTGAAAAGACACATGTTGATACACCATTGGAGAACTCCTTAATCGCTCCCACGTCCGTGATTAAAAAACGTATCGAGCATTAGAAAGTGTCAAGCGGTTATAAGTTATAACTCCTGAATCCTGACTGATTAATCAAGAACTAGTCAAATATTAGAATAATGAAAATTCAAATCAATAGTACACACTGCACACGCATTCTTTTTTTATTATTATTGGTTACAGTTAAAATCAAGTTGTAGATTCTTATATATAGTTTGGTTGGTATAAACCTTAGTCTGTAACAAAAAAACTAGACATTATATATATGGATTTTCCAATTCGATACTATCTTAAAATGGTACTATATGTCAGTAAAATTATTTATTTTCTTAGCTCTTTTTTGTCGGCTTATTTTTTTAGCTTTTAGTTTCGAGTTCAGTACATATTTGAATTACGTTATTATTATTACATTTTTACCGTAAGAAATTGAACATAGGTCCCACAATATGACGTCTTAAAGAATGAGAATAGATCCCATGGGATTGGAGAGCTAACGTATGACGGCGCTAAACCGTTAAACTTTATTTGATTTTTGGATTAGTGCAAGAATGTAACAACGGTAACGGATCCAACGGTACGTTATGAATTTTGTAATCAATAAAGTAGTCTTTGTTTTCCCCTTGTAATCGCTAAGTAGTTTTTACCTTTTTGTACTTGTGAGAATTATATAAAACATATAAAAATTTCGTCAATTTATTCTGTCTGAAAGAAAACTCTAAAATATAGTGAAAGACAGCACAATTGTAAAACTGTTATATACTATGGTAGTGAATGGTGACAACGTAATCGCGTATTTCAGAAAAAAAAATTGAAAACTGCATTTCAAACACCAATCAACATCTATTCTACCAATTTGCGTTTTTATTTTACTTTTAACAGAAAGTATATGCGTTTTTCGAAAACAAGTAAAACCCTTTGGACCGCTTTTAAAAACTAGAACATGCTTTTACCCTGTGGTTCAACGAAATACGCAATGGTTTATATATATTATTATTTTTAATTTTTTAATTATTAAAATATCTATATATATGTAATATTTTTTACCCCAAATACATATACCTTCCTCTCTCTTTGGAAAGCATATTTTCTCTCATGAAATTTCAAGTAAAGTTATATTTTTTATGATTGAATTTTTAAATAATTTAGCAATAATTATGTCAAAAAATTTAATATTTTAATTTAAATTAATTTACAGATTTAAGATTCACAAATATATGAAAATGTTTCTTCATTACCACAAAACAATCACTAATTTATAATTATTGTGTACCGCAAACAGTTTTTCACCAATCGAATTTTATTTTGTACCGCTTATTTTGTATTAACCGCATTTGTCCCGCAAATATATTTCTCCCACACGTACCGCAGTTGAACCGTACCGCACTATAAAACCGCTTTTCCCGCACAACCAAATACGCTGTTACCATTCGGACCCTATAAACAAACAGACAGATAAGTGGATTTAGTCATTTAGATAAGTCAAGTCAACTAGATTACCAATTAACAGATAAAATTTATTTTATTAATACAAACAAACTCTCTTTAACAAAATAAAATAAAAACAGACTCCATGATTTATGTTTGATTCAACGGTTACTATGATGATCAAGTAGCGTTTACAATAAGATAATTGATGTAGCCATCAAAGTACATCTATTTATAATTTATTTTCTATAAGATTCTTATTATATTTTATTTGAGATTTTAGCCACCTGTTGCAAATTCATTTGTTATTAGAGAAACTTCTTTTTATTAAAGGCTATCTATGCACTATTAATATTACAATTATTCATTACATTCCGGAGTCCATGTAAATCATTTAAACGATTACATTCAAAGTGGTCTTGCTTTTATTTTTAAACACCTTTAGTTTGATGTTTATTTATCAAATAGATCGGTGAACAAGACTCTGCAATCATCTTTATCTTGTGGCTGAACGGTCTTGCTTTTATTTTCCTTTAAAAAAACAGGAATCAAATCTATAAGCACTATCAATTTTTTTCAATTATAAGATATTCCTCCAAAAGAGATTCACAATCAACGTCGATCGATTCTCATGGAATCGAGCTTGGTAACTCTACTTATGTAGCTAAACTTTTTCTTTAACCAAAAATAAATTATCTAGCTAAGTAATTGGAAATCACATATATTTTGTTCCCAATACGTTATTTACGCACCTTCTAACAAATATTGCATTTCAAAGCCTTTTGATAATTACAAGGGGTATAATATTTAAATTTAGGTTATGAAAGTATTTGTGTAACCTTGCAACTCTCTACTCTATATAAGTTTTTTTAAAAAGGAAACATTTATAATTTTGGACCAAATATACATATGTGAAACATCAGATTTTAAATAAACTTGTACTTACTTCTCCGAAAAACTTAACTACCAGATATATATTAGATAAAGGTGTAAATAGTATGAAATGAAAACTATATATGTTGAACAATGAACACATTCTTAATTATGATAGAGAGCGACAATAAAATAAAACAACTACACAAATAAAGTATGTAATCAAAAAATTCCTTTTAATTACAAACAAAAAGTTAATAAATAGATAAAAATGTAGCCAATTTTTTTTTAAAGGAGGTGAGATTATCTATATAAATACCAAAGCCATCTGCTGATCTTTAAGCCCCACAGACCAAAAGACACTCTCCTTTTGTTTATCTCTCTATCTTCACTTACTTTGCTTTGATCCGCCATGGCTACGAAACTCGAAAGCTCCTTAATCTTTGCCCTTTTGTCCAAATGCAGCGTTCTAAGCCAAACTAACCTCGCTTTCTCTCTCCTCGCCGTTACAATCATCTGGCTCGCCATCTCTCTCTTCTTCTGGACCTATCCCGGTGGACCTGCTTGGGGTAAATTCCTCTTCCGTCGGTTTACATCCGGTTCATACAAAACCGGAAACGTTATTCCCGGTCCAAGAGGCTTACCTTTGGTTGGAAGCATGTCACTCATGTCAAGCACTCTAGCTCACCGACGAATCGCTGATGTTGCAGAGAAATTCGGAGCCAAGAGGCTCATGGCTTTCAGCTTAGGAGAGACTCGCGTGATCGTCACGTGCAATCCCGACGTCGCGAAAGAGATTCTGAATAGCCCGGTTTTTGCTGACCGACCGGTTAAAGAATCGGCTTACTCTCTGATGTTTAACAGAGCAATTGGTTTTGCACCACACGGTGTTTACTGGCGAACGCTTCGCCGTATCGCTTCGAACCATCTCTTTAGTCCAAAACAAATCAGACGAGCCGAGACGCAGCGGCGGGAAATCGCTAGCCAGATGGTTGGGTTTCTTGGAAAACAGAGTACTAGTAACGGACTCTGTTTTGTTCGTGAGTTGCTTAAAACGGCGTCGCTTAACAACATGATGTGCTCTGTTTTCGGACAAGAGTATGAGCTTGAACAAAACCATGTTGAGTTACGTGAATTGGTCGAAGAAGGTTATGATTTACTCGGAACATTGAATTGGACCGATCATCTTCCTTGGCTATTTGAATTTGATCCTCAGAGAATCCGGTCTAGATGTTCCACACTCGTACCGAAGGTAAACCGGTTTGTATCCCGGATTATATCCGAACACCGTCATCAAACCGGTGATTCGCCTCGTGATTTCGTCGACGTTTTGCTCTCCCTCCATGGTTCAGATAAATTATCCGACCCGGACATAATCGCCGTTCTTTGGGTATGCATACCAATTATTTGATAATTATATTTGTTGAAAATTGCTTCGGATTTAGATTAAAACATGAAATTTGAGTCTGCGTGTGACGTGTGGTGGAATAATTAAAGCATTAGAAGTTAGTAGTTTTTTGTTTGACATCAAATTAGGAAATTTTATATTTTATTAACAGATTTTATAAAGAGAATAAAAAGTACTAAAATTTTTGAGTTATTATTACAGGAGATGATATTCAGAGGAACAGACACAGTTGCGGTTTTAATTGAGTGGGTCCTTGCTAGGATGGTCCTTCATCCAGATATTCAATCAACGGTACAAAACGAGCTAGATCAAATAGTCGGAAAATCAAGAGCCGTAGATGAATCTGACTTGGCCTCACTTCCATATCTAACGGCTGTGGTGAAAGAAGTATTGAGGCTTCATCCTCCAGGCCCACTTCTATCATGGGCCCGTTTGGCCATAACAGACACGATCGTTGATGGTCGTCTTGTTCCGGCAGGGACCACAGCAATGGTGAACATGTGGGCCGTATCGCATGATCCACACGTGTGGGTTGATCCTTTGGAGTTTAAACCTGAGAGGTTCGTGGCAAAACAAGGTGAGGTGGAGTTTTCGGTTCTCGGGTCGGATTTGAGACTTGCACCGTTCGGGTCGGGTCGTCGGGTTTGCCCCGGGAAGAATCTTGGTTTGACTACCGTTACGTTTTGGACGGCGACGTTGTTACATGAGTTTGAATGGGGACCGTCCGATGGGAACGGCGTTGACTTATCAGAGAAACTGAGGCTTTCTTGTGAGATGGCTAATCCTCTTGCTGCTAAATTGCGTCGTAGGCGCAGTTAAGAAAAAAGGCTTATAAGAAAGTTAAAAGATTTTAATTAAGCAGCTTTTCGTTTTATTAGAAGTTTAGAACTAACATTTTGGAGAGTGATGTGTTTTTGTTTTTTTTTTTCTTTATTTATGCTTGTGTGTTGTGAGTCTGAGATGAGAGTGATGTGTTTTTACTTTTTAGGTTGTAAATACATGAAAAGTACTTTATATTTACACCATAATGTGTTTTAGACTTTTTAGTTATAATCTATAGTGTCAGATTATTTGATTGTTGTTAGCCCACAAAACTGCGCAAAATCGTTCGTTTGATATTTATAACATTTAGGAACATAGAATGATTTCTATCACACATCAAGATTGCAACAGGATATTAGATTATAAAATCAGTTTTTGGTGAACAATCTTTGCAAGTCTACTGTCATTCCGGGAATTGTTTGAATTTTTTCACAACAATCACTTGTAAGTTAAGTTTCATAAAAACACAGAATTTTTTGGTTTGTTCTATCAAAAATAACATTATTCGGAGAAATGTCCACTCTATAATATTTCCATGTGTTTTTTAGCGGATTGATCAGATCAACTGAGAGAATATTAAAAAATAAACATTATTACACGTTTTAGTATTTCCAAATAAAACAAAACTAACTTTCTTGACGGCAAAACTTAACTTAAGAAAAATACTTTCATATGTTTAATTCGTACTATATCCAATACATGAATACAACAAGAACAAGTAAAAAAATAATGTACTACTCCCTCCGTTTCAGTTTAGTTGTCGTTTTAGGATTTAAATTTTGTTTCATAATAGTTGTCGTTTTAGGTTTTCAATGCAAATGTTTGGTGAAAATTCCAGTTTTATCCCTATTGTTTTAATGTTTTAGCCAATGGAATTTTTTATAAATATATTAATAAAGGGTAAAACAGAAAATTTAATGTTTTTCTTAATTTGTGTGAAAAAACCTTAAACGACAACTAAAACGAAACGGAGGGAGTATTACATTCTAAAATTTTGATTAATAAATTCCCTCGATTTGGTACATTGAAAACCAACATTCCTCATTTCTTTGTGTCCTTTTTCTTGACATTTTGAATTCTGTGTCTTTAAAGTGGCAAAAAATAACCGACAGTATAAAGGCTGAAATTACACATGTGCAAAGTTTTTGCTAAAAATAGAGAAAGCTTTTGTTTTCATATATTTGACACAACACACATTCCTTCTTTGTAAGTATGCCTCACCCATTTTGATGATTAAATCCCATTAATTTGTGGTTTAAGTAAGAATTTAATGAAACCTATATAATAATAAGTTGGTTGTTTTGTCATACTCGAGTAAAAATAACAAACCTCATGCTATAAGAAATTGGCATATATCAACAAAGGGCCTATTGCTAAGGCCCATTAACATAAAATAAATAGGACATAATAATCAAATTCTGAATGATGGGCCAAATCTTCACATAAAAAGCCCGTTATTACGAACACACAAAAACCAAGAACAGTAAGAAACTGTGATCAATCTTCTCATCATGATTTTGTCTACTTGTTGTTGTTGTTGTTGTAGAATCTGAGAGCGAAAGCAACGCCGAGAATCAAGAGAGGAATCAAGTAAACAAGAAGCTTGTTTCCAGATGCTTCTTTAGTTGCTTCCGCCGCCGTAGATTCCTTCTCCCACGGCGGAATATACTTTTTCGTCACCGGAACCGTTGACTGGTCAACGTCACCGATACAGTATCTCTTCATCAGCTCCTTCGCATCTTTGCTATGGTTCACGTCTTCGAAATCGATCGACGCGTCTTTTCCTTTATATTTCCATAAAAAGTTCACAAAATTACAAACCGATAAATTAAACCAATCCGGATTAAACCAACTCGTATTCGCACTACGTACCGGTGACGGCGAGGAGAACATTGTCACCGCCGGGATGTTCGTCCATGAAAGTACTGATGTCATAGACCTGTAGATACACTAGGCTTAGAAACAGAGTATAAAGCAAAAAAAATAACAGAGCATTTATAATCTTTAAATTTGTTTATGTGGTTTAAAGAAAGTAAAAATATTGGACCTTTCCATGGATGAGAATCCAACAATCGTTCTTGCACTTATGTTTAGCCACATCGTGAAACGAAATTAGATTCGCCATTTGATTGCTCTTGCTGAAAAAGTATCTTGAAATAGAGAACTTTATATAGAGATTAGAGACTTCAAATAAATTAGATTGAAATTTTTTTGAAGAAAGCAAAGATTGTGAGGGGAAGACTTTCTAGTTTCCACGAACCGATGATAAGACAGTGCGTAGCTTATGGAGACCACATGCGTTATGTTTATATTGTAAGCTGTGAAACTCTTGAATATTGTTATTACTAGATTTTGATGAAATTACAGTCTTATTTGGGGTAAATAGTTTAATCCTAGCTTTTTGAAGATGTACGAAGCAATATATATTTGACCAGTTTAATACATCTTTCTTTTTGTTGAAGTTTGATATTCTTTTCGTGTAAAATATATGACAAAAAAGAAGGAAGGTAAAAAAGGGTACCTACCAAAGTAAAACGTGAAGAATATGGAGTTTGTAAGTTAATGGTAGCTGAGATGCATCATCCAAGTGGTCAGCGACCTCAGGTTGGTGAAGCTCTTTCACGTTTTTATTTTTCTCTTAAGCAAAAGAAAAAAAGTCAAAAAAAAGAAAGAAAGAAAAGTCAAGCCTCAGTTTTCTTTTGTTTTAACTTTTTAAGAAGCCTCAAAATCACTTTTCTCATCAGGCCCAATAACGCAAAAGGGCTTCTTGTTCTGAGTAGGATAATTTAGTCCTTTATCAATTTATATGACTTTATGTTTGAAATTTCTTCAAAATTGACCAAGCTATAGCATAATGGAATACTATTCACCACAATCCACGATTCTATTTAAACGGAAACTTTTAAGAACGATTCATTGATATATAGATACGTCTAAGTAAGAAAACATATGACATAGTAATAAAAATACAATATGCATAACAGGAAAGAAATAGTAATAACTTAGTAATGTTTGTAGTAAGAAAGCAATACATCTCAACAGTCTTAACAATACCAACACATTCTGAAATAACAACAAAAAAAATCACATATAATATAGGAAGCAATAGATCCAATGATTGCTCTTGTACGACGTCGTCGTCCTAAGACTTCCAGGCCACGCAATCTGTTCCACAAAGCATATATATATGAGCAAATGAAAGAGATAAATCATATCGAACACCTAAACTAAACTAATTAAGAAATACAAACCTTGAATGTTAAGAAGACAATGTGACTCGAGAGCTTCACAGTTCCGAGTTGGCTTGTATGGAACGTCCTTCTTTAAAGCCTTAGTCGCATCGATATCTGGATGGATCTTCTTCTTCAACATCCTCTTTATCATCTACAGTAATATATACTCATATATGATGCTATACTTGTGCACATCGAATGAATATTTACTCACATATGAGTACACTTATGAAGCAACAAAAGTGATGCTAAATATAACGTGCACACAACATTACTAGAGCTTGACGTGACATCGTTTCGCTGGAGTCATAGAGGCACATGTAACATGTTCATATATCCATCATCATCAATGTTACATAATTATTGAATTAATTAAAACAAATTTAAATACCTGACGCATTTTCTTGATTGGACGTAAGTCTTTTTCTTCATCTTTGGACTTTGACATGGCCAGCTTCTTCTTAACAAACGAGAACTTCTTACTTAGTTTTGAACCGTTTTGTTTATAATATTTAACCTCCACACCGTCAAGGTTAGGGTTCTTGGGTTGCTTGCCATGCCACGTGTCATAGCCTTCGTCGTGGACCTCGTGGTCCTCCATGAAAAGCTCCGCAAGTGTTGTCCTCTTCTTCTGTGGCTCTATCTCGGCCTCCGCCGCCACCGTTACAACTGGCGTTTCAGCGGTTTTGGTCGAGCCAAAGTGATCAGTACTCTCCAATACGGCCTGCACGTACAGATTATAATATGAAAGATCTCAAAAATATCAGTCACAAGAAGATATAATTTTATGTATCTTTTCTTTTGCATATAATGGCCTCTTGTCGACAGAGAATAAATGATGATCTCGATTGACTCAAATGTAATTCCTGCATTTATATGTTTTTTAGTCATATATAATTTGAAAGAAAAACCAAATTTTCATAGATTAGTGAACGGAAAATCCTTCCATTTTAGTTAACTTACTTCTACAATTAGCAATCGAATTAATTAGTTTAAATATTTTGAAATTGTGGATTCATTTGAAATTATATAGTAATCAAATCAACGTAAGCGCACACAAACAATTGATGAATGCATGTCTTATGTCTATATAATCTCTATTGGTAAAACGATGCGGTGATAAAAATGTACTCAATAGAATTGATTAGTAGTACGTACCCCAACATCTTTATGATGATCATAAAACTTATTTTCTTCGGAGATAAGAGGATCCAACTCTTGGTCCACGTTCTTGATGATGCTGCCATCAATTACGACATAGTCGAGATCCACACTCTCACATTCATCATCATCTTTTTCATCTTCTTCTTTAAAGTTCAAGGTGTCGAAACCAAATGTGCCGATGGTGAGAACTCCATCGAACCAATTATCAAGAGCATCCACTAACCCCACTTGATCCAATATAGCTTTCGTGTTCTTCTCAATCTCACTTATTCCTTCATCTCTCTTCTTCTTCTCGTTTTTCGTCACACCATCTATTTTTTTCACCATATGAAAATATAAATGTATGGATCTAAAATATAGCTTGGACAAAATCTATGCTTTAGCGAACGTGGTATACGTTAATATAAAACTATAAATTAAACAGGGAACCACATGATCCTATATGATACTACAAAAAGTAAAACTACTATTTAGCTAAGCACACAATATTTTATAAACAAATAAAAATACTGATTATAAAAAAAAAAAAAAAAAAAAAAGCTAACCTTTGATGACATTTTGGTGCAGCTTTTTCTGCACCCAGTTAAAGATCTTCGGAAAATCCCGGAAAACAATTAAAGATTTTTAATTAGCTATATATTAAAAAAGATCAAATTAAGCAAAAGATATAACAACAAAATTTACGTACCGTCATAGTTTTCTCTATTTCTCTTATCAGTAGAGTGAAAGGTCTCAACCAAAAAAGAATAGTGTGAAATGAGAAATTTATTAAGACACTAAATAATCACAAGGAGAGTCCTTCAGCTTCTGACACGTGTTAATTACAGTGCGTGGGTTGGATCGGTCTGACTTTTGGGAGGCAAAGCCAATAAGTAGGTGCCACATGTCAGTGGTGTTGTGCTTATCTGGTCGTCACACTATTCGTTATCCCACCCTCTATTATTAAGAAATTACTTTTTGACCCGATTACTTATATATTATCAAAGTTTGACCTGATAATTTTAATCATTTTTAGTTTTGCCTTTCAGTGGTTCATTTCTTGTAATCTTGTTGGTAGACTTCTGTTGCTTTCAATGTTCTATCATTTGATTAGACATTGAAGGAAAAATTCGTTGCATTAAAGCGATTGTTTTGGTTTCAATCAATTTTTTTCAAAATGGACGTACAGTTTTAATATCTTTTTTCAGTATATCATATTCACCAGCTTTGGATTCCCTAAAGAAGGTACAAATATAATGGAAGCAATTCGCTCACTGTGGTCACCATAATATAATGTCGAGGAATGTCGTCGCGGATCGTTGGTTCACTGTCAACAATATTACAATTATGTATTCAAACTCTATCGATCAAATTTTAAGAGTGATAATCATCGCTTTTTAATAAGTTGACGTAAAATTATCTTCAAAATTGGAAAAAGCTCTGCCATTTCTCTTGACAGAAACACTTGCTATATGCCTATATACTTAAGTTATTAACAAGATTATTATGTTGTAAATTACATGGGCAATATTCCGTTACTAATAGATTAATTGCCACAAATAATAATTTACGGATTTATAATCTGACACCAACTTTTGTCAAATTCGTTAGTTGTAAGGTATTGGATACCTATTAAATCCTCAAAGATACAATATTAAAGATTAGGAGGACTATGCATAATGCATTCACATGCAAAGTACCCTTAAAGCTTTTTGAAGAGCACACAATAGCCCACACATACTGTTAGGACTTGGACACTTCAGTCTCCTTTCTCTTTGTCTGTTGCTTCTTGTTCTCGAACTTTTGTTATCTTTTGCCTAATTATATGGCCACTTTGTTCAATTGCATAAATTTTCGAAAGTATTGTACTACTTAATTTACACTAAATATCCGATCCCTGTGTTATGTTTTTTTTATTTGATAGTGATGTTTTTGTTCTTGGAGAAATTTAGAAAAAATTCACAAAAATCGACTGAGAAAGTAACAAAGAGTATAAGCTTATAAGACCCCTCTGGCTTTTCAGTCCTCCAAGTTCTATTTATTCATTAAAATGCTTAGTTTAGTTCACCCCCACTTCTTTTTCCAGAAACTGTATACAATCACTAGAAAAGATGTGTACGTAGATGAATAAATTTTACATTACAAAAAAAATAAGCATATGCGTTTGTTGGGGATATTTTGTTAGATAAATAGATAAATGGGAGCTTATTGAAGCATGTGCTTCCGGTTATGTGTCATAACAGACACACGAACCAATTAACATTTGAGTAGGAAGTAATTGAGTTGATTTGATTAGTTAACAAGGTTTTTTTTTTTTTTTTTTTTTTTTTTTGTCGGCTAACAAGGTTTTCTCTTTTCTTTACATAAATTTGTCGCTTGTGACCATATATATAATCTTTCGGAATATTTTTATCCAAATCGTTGCCCCCAGTTTCGTAGCTAAAATAAATGTACCTTAATACAAATTGTATATTTGCACCCAAAAAAAAAAAAAAAAATTGTATATATAGGCCGAAAAATATGATGGCGAAAAAAATATATATATATAAAATGGGCCTATGCAGTATACATTGGGCTTCACAATATAATGGGGCTGTCTGGTATAGTAATAATATAGGATGATTTAATGATTATTGAAAGGGAGATTTCTCATTAATTACAAGTAGTAAAAAAGAAATGTTCGTTTTAAGTAAACGAATCAAAGCCTCCATATAAGTGAGAGGATCTCCAAAAGCTTAGAGAAGAATCAGAAACCATTAACCTCACTCATATTTTCTTTATTCTTTTTTTTTTCATTTATTGCAACTTTAAATACAAAACCTTTAGTTTTTTTTTTTTTTAATAAGCCGGAAGATCCCAGACCCAACGTGATATATTCTTCTTTTTCATCAGTTGGTGTATCCGCCATTATTACCGTAATCACTGACATGAAAACCATTGTCGGAGCCAGGTTTCCGGGAGATTTTAAGATGAACGCCGGGATCATGATGAGATGCCGTCGAATTGTAAACAATGGAGTTGTTTATCATCTGAACATTACTGTTCATAAAAGCTTTCATGGGGAGATTACTATTGCCATTGTTAGGGTTCTTCGTTGTTTTCTTCTTCCCTTCTCCTTCGTCGCTGCTGCTACTGCTGCTGCTTTGAAGTCGACGTCCTTTCTCTCCAGTGCCGTGTGAAACCCTAGAGGAATGTGTTCCAGAACCTCCCGTTTTGTTGCCTTGAGGAGATCGTAGGATCTCCATTATAGCACCTTTGTTTTCACCTGCAATGGTGATGACTCGTGTGCTCATTATGTTCTCAGAATCGGAAGAAGATGGTTGACGATGCATCTTCTTGGGGTTGTTTCCTTGATGGTTATGGTTTTGGTTATAGTTATGGTTCTGGTTGTAGTTATGGTTCTGGTTATGATGATTTGGTTCGTGGGTTTGGCTTGTTTTCTCGGCAGTGAGAATGTTTTTCTGAGTGGTTTCGCGTTCCGAATGTAACTGAGAAGGTGGGAGAGAGTAAGGTGAGAGTACTCTCGGTGATGGTGCTTTCCGATGATTCTCTGACTCTGATGCAGACCGAGTTTTCACTGACTCAGATGATGTAGACCGACTTGAATGAGCTGGACTCAGTGGTGAGTTTGGTTTTCGCGGTGGTAAGGCTTCTTGAACCTCCTTGGGAGATGGTGGCGGCGTGTATGATGACCGAGGCGGTGGCGGCGGTGGTGTCGCAGCCTTTGGTGGGGTCGGTGGTGACATGTGGCGACTTGGAGGTGAATGATATGGGGACCGCTCTTGATGAGGTGAAGCTGGAGGAGCCTTCTGACGTGGAGGGGTAAGAGGCTGTTGCTGCTGACGTGGAGGGGTAAGAGGCTGTTGCTGCTGACGTGGAGGGGAAGGAGGTTGTTGCTGACGTGGAGGTGAAGGAGGTTGTCGCTGACGTGGAGGTGACGGTTGTTTTGCCGGAGGTCTGACTACGACCGTACGGCGAGGGGTTGGTCGGGGTTGAGGTGGAGGAGGGTCGCTTGAACCTTGTGATGTTGGTCTAGCGATGCTAGAGAGACGGAACCATGGACGAATGTTAGACATTATATAGTGTATAATTTATTTGAAATGTAAGATGTTATTTATAAGTGTGGCAAAACACAATGGAACGATTTAGAGATGTAACCAAAGCTTATATATAGATAGATTATAAACAAGTGTGTTGAAGAAAAGTGAAACACGAGAAGCATGAAAGGAAAAAAGTAAAAATGAAGAAGAAAGGTATCAGATCCATGCAATGAGATTTACAGCTTGCAAAACCCACATTTTACGACTGGTATCAATCGTTAAGAGCCACTTTCAAGCTTTTTTTTTGATAACCCAGTATCCAGACCACACAGTGATCTGACTAGCCCACTGGACCTAAGCCCGCGTCACAGGGATTTTTAAGCCTCCACTTAAGGGCCCCCTGATAAACTGGTGGTCTGGGACGCCTGAGCAAGTCCGCAGGTAAATTCCCAGGTGGCCACAGGAGTGAGAGAGCGAAACTGCGTCTGGGGAGGATCGATCCCTGGCCTAGACCAACAGGGCGATCCTTCCAACCAAACGAGAACCACTCGCCCACCACCATGTGGTTCACTTTCAAGCTTTTCCTTATAACTTATCTATCACCGTTGATAAATTAATTTAGGTTCTAAATTCGTTGCTATGTCTGGAAAAAGAACTGTGCATCTAGTCACAGTGACGCAAAAGACGACTAAATCCATATGCAGAACAAAATCTTTACAATAGTCCCTCGAACTAGCCACTTGCAGAAAAAACGATGCATGTGTGATTTTGTAGTCCATTTTTTTATTTGAAATTTGCTCGACCTTAACACAAGACAAATGAATTATCATAATTTTTATGGTAGCTGGGATAGATCATAGGCCGAAATCCATATTATCATTATGTGATTGGGTTAATTTCAATTTAAATCATTAATTTTTAACTATATTTCACTTTTTTTCTTTCTAGTTATGTTGTTTTCGAAAGAATGAATGCTAATGAGAGAGTAGTGTTTTTCCACTAATATGAGACACAAATTATTCCCTGATTCTCCTCTATTTTTTGTCGATTAGACTACTAAGTATAATAGTAACTAGTATACATACATGTATACTTTTTATACGAACGGTTGATATTGTTTCATTTAGTATTTTTTGACAACTTGCTTTTATTCAACGATTATTAAAACATATCAAAAGGGAAACTTCAGAAACCAAACACCGAATACTAATGAGCAATAAAAAGTATCAATGAGCTAAGCATCTTCCTCAGCTTTTCTTTTTCAAATTCATAAAACTTAAATGTATTGATCACTACTCTGAGTCTGAGCCATTAATTCTTTCCTTTACGAACAAAAAAATCTTATGACAATATATATATATACAATGGTTCGACTTCAAAGTGTATGATCGGTTGCTTATTGGGCATCAGAAGTTCCTATCTCAAGCGTAGCATCTAATTACAAGCATCCCTTTCTTTTTTTGTTCAATTTAATTTACATACTCTATACATTACAAATTTAAATCTTATACACCACAAATTTAAATCATATACTTTGTATTTTTTTTCATAAAACATCATAATGTATATGTAGTCCACGTCATCAACATAATTAGAAAGATCTTCAAAAGTTAATACAAACTTCATAACTTTTTTTCTTTTCGTCAACTGATTAAAAGAGATCATACAAGATAAATTGTTAGTAGAAAAATTCTAATCAAATAATTCTGTGTCAATCAAAAATATCAACAAAACTACTAGTAGGAGTGTAAATCTCCAAGTTATTATATAAAGTAAGAAAGATATAAATACATATATATGGAGTATATATAGATATACATGTTATATACATGTTAGTATCTTCTAAATTCGCTTTCACATCCAATTGTCTCGTTCTAACAATCTTATTCATTGCTGCAATTTTAGTAACAAATGAAACTAACGTTTAAAGAATCATCAACTCTTTTGAAATTTTTGAACTCGTTAAATTTGGTTACTTTTGAACTCTGATATCTAATATTGGCGATAAATATAAGGCATTTAAAGTTGTAACATGACCATTGAATTGGGTAAAATGTGTATAGGCCCATTTTTTTTAAGAGGTCGATTCGTAATGGCCTTTCGTCAATGTACAGTTCGATAATTCAACATAAGCAATTATAGACTCCGTTTTTGTTCATTTAGCGGAAACGAAATAAATCAGTTTCATTAGTTCGCGTTATGGACTTATAGTCAAGATTCAAGAATATAAATCAGTTTATTTGTTATTTTCTCATATTTTTCCGTTTGAAACTATATTTGTTTACTATTTAAGTCAATGTCAAAGAAAGACTATATACTCCGTTCGAAACACGTTTTCTTGTTGTTGTTAGAATTAAGTTTTTCTCGAATAGTCAACATACTTATACGCATGGAATGGTTTAGTCGGATTATATGTCAATAAACATACTAATGAAGTCACTGTATAATGTATATCATATATTGATCACACGTTAAATTCATTCTCTAATGTAGTAGCACATGCAAAATATGCTAACCTGACCCAAATGCATTTTTATTTTCTTCCAAACTTAGAGTAAACCTAAGTTCTCAAAACAAAAACCTCTAGATTTAGTATTTTTTAAACCCAATTCGGGATAGATTCTTTTAAATATATTATTTGCTTATATATAACTAAAAAAAGTATAATAACCTAGATGTTAGGGTCCATTTCAATTTGTGGTTTTGTTTTGTTTTTTGGATTCTCGAGTTATAAAATGTTTTTTTTTTATAAAAATTATATGTTTCAGTTTTGTTTGACCTGGATTTGCTTTTAACAAATATGTGCGTTTTTATTTGCAGTATTAAAAGTTTTGATATGGTTTCATCAGTTTGGTTTAAATCGGATCAACCAGATTGATCAGCTCGATCTTAAAATATGCATAATTGAACATAGAATCATGATGAATGCACATACCGATGACGTTCAATTGGTACAACTTTGCAGGCAATCGATTAGTGCAGAAAATGTAAAGCAAAAGCTGAAAACTGATAAAAATAACGAAAGATACAGCATTTATAAGCAAAAAGAGAGAAAAGAGTCATTGTTTCCATTGAATGTAATTATTATTAATATTGGACCACCGTGTATGGGTATGGCTTCAGAAATTTGAAATTACCCATGCTGAAACATTCAAAGTCTTTTTAGAGTCGCCTATACACATCTAGACATCTAGTTGTACAACAAAACCATTTAAATTATGTTTGAAAAAGAGAGTAAAATGCATGTATAATTCCCACTTGTATCTATCAACGAAGCTATTCTTGTTAGAAGAGTCTGCAAATTATAAAAGAAAATCTACAATGAAAAGTCGAGAATTCTATTCAGAAACCACAGATCATTAAACTCAACTTATTGTAAATTAGTCTTCAGACGAAAACATATTTAAGTTTGCATGATATTAAGATTAAAAAATTCATAATTAAGCAAAATGAATGCGTTAACCAAAAAAAAAACAAAATAACAGATAGATTTATAAATAAGAGTTATATGATATAGACTTATACCTTAACGTAATTAAATGAATGTTGATTTCTTGTACCAAATAACAAACACCAAACACATGCAATCCTAAAAAAGACCACAAGTGTCTTTACTCATGAACATGACACTTGTCTAGAGTAGTAACTGTAATGATAATGAATTAATTATGATTGATTGTTGCGATATTTCATACTGTATTATCCAAATACGAATCCCCCTTTGACTGACGGATTTTTGGTCGGTTAAACTCCTTTGTATTAGGCCGATTTTGAGTGCAAGTTAGGTTGTGAATTTTCATGTACGTTTTGTTTTTAAGAGAGTAACTTTTTGTGGGATTAGCCACTCTCACTCGTCAACGCTAACCATAAATCCGATGGTCTCGCTACATACCAACAATAAGCACAATATGACAATATAAAGCTATGAATTGTTGAAAGATAAGCACTTTAATTACTCATTTAATCGTTAATAAAAATTTAATTAGTCGACGTTGAAAGCAAAATAATTTAAGAAAATTAGCGTAGCGGCGGCATAAAGCATCCGCTATATTCTTCTGCTATATTGTAAGAATAATTATATGCGGCTATTCCGGAAAATTATACTTAATGGTCATTATTTTAATTGTAAGATGTTAGTTGGTGGTGGGAACTAAGCTTTTGGGCTTAATCATGAACCATGAACTATACAAAAGCTGTCTTTTGATCGGATGGATTCGTTCTTTTCTTTTTTTCAGTATCTCTTGCAAAACTATAAAGTATCAAGTCTTAGTCATTCATATTATAATCATCTATCTAACTAATATTCCTGTATTAAAATTTACGAGTTAGCTAGTTATCAATTTATCATATAAAACCCTTCAAAATGCCAAAGGGTTATGCCGCTTTAATTTGTTAAATTGATATACATAAAAGTTGGGTAATTCCTCCTCTTGCGCCGACCTCAAATGTTCTGACAAATTAGAATGAAAATGACAGACAAATTTAGCTTGTTTCTTAAGTGAATTAGCTATGAACTCCTGTCCTTGATACCGAATGTAATTAATATATATGTGGAATATTCGAGTAATGAACAAAAAATAATACAAATTTATTGTATCCAAAAGAAAAAAAAAATCATGTTGCTAATTTTCCTCATTCAAGTTGACCTTTACAAGTTTGTCTTGCCACGATAGTTGAAAATTAATCTGCAACGAAGAATATTTCAGTTGCCGTATCAAATGCAACATGTATCGCGTTACCAATAGACTACGCTGTTAATCTTCCTTATGCGTAAAGATAAATATTTAACTCGATACCTAACTTATACTTATCTATACTGTATATTAAACTTATAAGAAAAAACAATTTTAAATGCCATCAAAACTAAATGCAACATGTTTTAATATTTTCCTTATTCTAAGTAAACTATTATGTCATTTGTAGATAGGACCATAATATTCTCAGTTGAGTTTTTGTTTTTTTCTGATACTGTAGATAAACTTTTAATTTTTGGTTTATGTTGTTGTATATTTTCGGCTTTTAGAAAGTAGAATAGCAAAGATATTTCATTACTTGATTTTTTTTTATTACGAATGTTAATATTTTATTATTTATTCTTTTCTTTTTTTAACTCGTAAATATTTTTATTTAGACTTTTTTTTTCTAAATCTGTATATATTTGGGTTATAAGATATTCATGAACATACACGAAATATAAAAATATCTCTATAAATCCAATGAATATCTCTTTTATTTTGCCATGTTGATTATCTTAAAAACAAAATCTTCCAAATCACCAATCAAAGAACTATTCAAACAACTAATCGCCGTCACCTAAATCACCCCTTTGATTCGTCCCAATCACGCCTTAATATTAAAACGAAAAAACAATTTCTCGTCGTCCTTTTCGGCTTTCTCCGAGTGTTCTTAATATTCCTAACTCTCTCGATCTCCGTCAAAATAATCACTCTCTCTTTGTTTTTTCTCACAATTCTCCGAACATGCCTTTGATTTCTCTATTCTCTAATAATCCTAGTAAACTCTTCTTCTTCATCGTTACTACTATATAATATATATTCTTCTACCTGAGTTTTGGAATCAGAGAGAGGTTTTACGTTTTACTTTATTTCCCTGGAATCTTTTTTTTTCTCCATGGGGATTCTCTGGGATTCGTTTCTCTTCTTACTTGTGGCAACTTTTGCTCTGTTCTTAGTTAGGATCGTGTTATTCAAAACTGGATTGATTTACATGGTGAAGTTATGGCGGAGGAAGATCATCGACTGGTTTCATGTTTACCAATTCTACAAAGTCCCAGAATTCAACGACAACGTTCAAGAGAATCATCTCTATCAAAAAGTATACATGTATCTAAATTCCTTAAGCTCAATCGAGAATTCTGATTTCACGAATCTCTTCACCGGGAAAAAGTCCAACGAAATCATCCTCCGGTTAGATCGGAACCAAGTCGTTGGCGACGAGTTTCTCGGCGCTAGAGTTTGTTGGATTAACGGAGAAGACGAAGACGGAGCGAGGAATTTCGTTTTGAAGATTCGTAAAGCTGATAAACGGAGAATTCTCGGTCCTTATCTCCAGCATATACATACAGTATCTGATGAGCTTGAACAGAGGAACACAGAGCTTAAGCTTTTCATCAACGTCGGAATCGACGATCATCTCAAGAAGAAGAAGAATGGACGGTGGAGATCAATTCCGTTTGATCATCCTTGTACCTTCGACAACATCGCCATGGAAACCGATCTGAAGAACAAAGTCAAATCCGATCTCGAATCTTTCCTCAAAGGTAAACAGTATTACAATCGCCTTGGCCGTGTTTGGAAACGGAGTTATCTCTTATACGGACCTTCCGGTACCGGAAAATCAAGCTTCGTCGCAGCAATGGCGAATTTCTTAGATTACGATGTTTACGATATAGATCTCTCCAAAGTAGTTGATGATTCAGATCTTAAGATGCTTCTGTTACAAACCAGAGGCAAATCAGTGATCGTGATCGAGGATCTAGATCGATACCTCTCGACGAAATCAACGGCTGTGAGTTTATCTGGGATTTTGAATTTCACTGATAGTATTATCAGTTCTTGCACCGCCGATGAACGGATCATGGTGTTTACGATGACTGGGAAAGAACAAATTGACCCGGCTATGCTTCGACCGGGTCGGGTCGACGTACACATTCATTTTCCGTTATGTGATTTCACGGCGTTTAAAACGCTCGCTAATAACTACTTAGGTGTTAAAGAGCACAAGCTTTTCTCTCAAGTTGAAGGAATATTCCAAAACGGTGCGTCTTTGAGTCCCGCCGAGATCGGAGAATTGATGATCGCGAATCGTAGCTCGCCGACTCGTGCGTTGAAGTATGTCATCAATGCTTTGCAGACTGATGGAGATCGGCGAGGAACGGGACGGCGTTTGCTTTTAGAAAGCGGTTCGAGAAAATCGACGTCGGAGGATGTTTCCGATGATATGAATGGTTCGCTTTGCGGCGGTGGCGGAGGAGGAAGTTCGCCGGCGGTGAAGGAGTTTAGGAAGTTGTATGGGTTGTTGAGGATTAAAAGTAGTAGAAAATCTGGATCGTTCGATGTGGCTAGAGAGATGAGGGACGGCTAGTGATTAAAAAGTTTTTAAAAGTCAGCAGCTACGTGGGTTGGTTTTATTGGTTGAGAGAGTCTGGACAAAAAGCGCAGCCTAGAGAATGTTTACTCTGTTTTTATTGTTTTTGGGATTTAGTTAATGTACAGAAATTTATAAGATTTTGCTTTTTTTTTTGAGATTCTGATTCTTTCAAGCATTTTGGGCCGGTTGAAAAAAAGGCCCAGCCAATTGATAATTAAGTGAAATACCAAATATGCCCTTCATGATCGAATTAGATCAACCGGTTATGGTGACAGCGTCAATAACACGCTTTTTGGTTCGTCATTATAAGATTTTGTGTTATTATTAAAACGAAGCTCCGTCTTCTTCGTCGAGCGTCGTCGTCGTCTAGGGTTTATCGTTCTCGTCGTCTACTCAAATTCTTCAAGGTAAATTGAATCTTTCCCTCAGAAGATGATCAAGATACTTTGCGAGCTCTTCGATGATAAATGTTCTGATCTTTGTTGTCTCTGTTTATGTTGATTACAATTGGTTTTAGGAATTCGATTTCTGCAAGAATGAGACCTGTGTTCGTGGGGAATTTCGACTATGATACTCGCCAATCGGATCTTGAAAGATTGTTCAGCAAGTACGGGAGAGTGGATCGAGTTGATATGAAGTCTGGTATAACTTGTTACAGTTTCTTGCACTTGTACTCCTTATGGCGATCAAATTTGCTGTGTTGCAGTCTCTGTTTGATATAGGATTCTGGAATTTGAGAACTTCTCAGGCATTATTGATTGATTTTTTTTTTAGTGAAGCATGAATTAGTGTTAAGACTTAAGTGTGTGGAGAGAATTCAAAAGGAACCATGACCAGGAGTGTGTTTAAGAGAGGAGTTCTCGTTTTTAAGTCTTTGTTTGGTCGCAGGAGCTTTCTCTAAAGGAGCATGAGTGTGTTTCCTCTTTTCATGGGATTGCCAACTTCTTCCTGCAAATAGATTCCTACATTTTTCTCATGCCTACCTTTATCATGTTGTGCCTACAATCTTCGATGAGCCCTACAATCTATTGCCTTGTTTCTTCATGCCTTTCATATGTGAACTCCTACTGTCAAGAATGGTGACGCAACGCTTAGCAATCATTCAGAATTGAACAATAAATTCGATTTTATTACCTTTTCATAGGCTACATTCTACACATCTACATCTTTATTTACTACAACATCATCGAACGCCTCTACTTCTTATGTACACCAGCCTTCACATTGATGCAGGTGTTGTATATTTATTTAGTTTTCTTGTCTTTCTCTAGGTGAAAAGGTGTCTTCTTATTGACTAACTCTTCATTGCAAATTCTGTAGGCTGAAACTGTGTGTCAATTTATATACTGCGTTTTCTTATCTTGTGTTTGTATTTTTCTTGCAGGGTATGCTTTTGTGTATTTTGAGGATGAGCGTGATGCTGAAGATGCAATCCGTGGGACTGACAATACCACTTTTGGCTATGAGCGACGCAAGTTATCAGTCGAGTGGGCCAAGGTATCTCTTTCTTCTTTCTCTAATCATATGATCTTATTGTTTAAGAGAGCTCTAAGTTTCTTCTGGCTTTCAGGGTGAACGTGGGAAGCCTCGTGATGGAAAGGTAGCCTCGAATCAGAGGCCTACAAAGACACTCTTTGTCATCAACTTTGACCCTATTCGCACAAGAGAGCGTGATATGGAGAGACACTTTGAGCCATATGGTAAAGTTCTCAATGTTCGCATAAGGCGCAATTTTGCTTTTGTTCAATTTGCAACCCAGGAAGATGCAACCAAGGCCCTTGACTGTACACACAACAGGTAACAACACACATGCTTAGTTAGTACCTTTTTATCTAACAGATAGTGGTAATCCCTTACATTGTTTATCCTCTCTTGGCAGCAAAATATTGGATAGGGTTGTTTCTGTTGAGTATGCTTTGAGGGAGGATGGTGAAAGAGAAGATAGATATGCTGGCAGTCCAAGAAGGAGATCTCCTAGCCCAGTGTATCGGAGGCGTCCTAGTCCTGATTATGGCCGTCCTCGCAGTCCTGAATATGACAGGTACAAGGGTCCTGCTCCTTATGAAAGACGTAGGAGTCCAGATTATAGGCGTCGCAGTCCAGACTATGGCAGAGCAAGAGCTAGGAGTCCGGGCTATGACAGATACAGGAGGTAAGAGTACTTGGCTTCTGAATGTTCAATATCCTTTAATAGTTTATGTGCTACTCTAATTGTCTGATTTTTCTTTTTGTGTTTTTTAGCAGCCGGTCCCCTATTCAAAGAGCAAGAGGTTGAAGATGCTGTTGGGCGATGGATTTTTAAAATGTATGCGTTTTCTATGTTAGTCGGGTACAAAAACAAGTTATTAGTACTGAGTCTTCACCGCTTATGACTTGAACCGTATGTGCTTTGCTACTATATGTGGTGTAGAGTAGAAGTATTAGTAGCTTATAATGACAATGATCTCTTTTGGAATTGGAATAGTTTCAAGGTTGGGTCCTTTGTAATCATTCAGTTTTTAAGGATCAAGAAAGCTTTTTTTTTTTCATTTTATATTCAGAAACATTTATAGGTTTTGTAGAAGTAAAGAGAATACACAAGAAAAGGGGATGATCAAGGCATAGAAGAGAGATTGTGATTACATAGTTCTTGGGTGAGGGCTTTCTCCAACCAAGTTTCGGCATCTTCCATCATCTCGGGGCTTAACCGAACCATGAGAACGCAGAATTCGGTTTGGTTAAGAGCACCATCTCCATCAAGGTCTCCTTCTCTAACCATTCCTTGAGCATCTTCCTTGCTCATACCTTGAATCCCAAGTATCCCAGAGTTTCGTCTTAGAGACTCAGCTGTGATGAGATCTCTCTCTGGATCCGCAAGCAAACTGAAACCTTTGCATAACTCTGATACAAACTCTTCAACATCCATCTTCTCCGCCATAACTGGCAACATATCTTCGTATTTGGTCTCCATCTTCGTCGTAGTGGTAGTTTCTAGTATCATAGATTTCTCGGTTGGTTCCATTAGACGAAGATAATAGAAGAGAGAGAAGAGATTTTGGTGAACTCTTTTGATTAGTTCCAATGAAATATATAAGTGAGTGGCGTATCTGTACCGATGTGATTGTCACGTTCGTGTGGTCTAAAACTCTCTCTTGAATCGTAGCCGTTGGATTCTGAGAGTTGAAATAATGAACGGCTGAGAATTATTCCAAGATAAATTGCGATTTCGTGAGTAGGGAAGCAGCTGATTATTAGGTGGTTTCGTGGAAAGTTCGAATGGGCCGTGAATGCGACGCATTCCCACTATCATATATTGTTATCAAAAGAAACAGAAGACAAAGGTAAGTTTCGGAGAAATTTCGTTTTCTTGATTTCTTCTGTCGTATCTTTCGATTTTTTTGTTTGTTTTAAAATTTACTTCAATTGGAATTGGATTCTCTCACAATAATAACGACAGATAATAAAATATCTCTTTCTCCGTCCAAGCCTTAACTGATTTGATGTAACGGTAATTTCTTGTCTGAATTTGAGATGCGACTATTATGAGGGGAATATATGAACTCAAGTAAATAAAAAAATTGAATTCTGCAAATGACTAATGAAATCTTCTTTTATATACTCTCTTTTTTTTTGGGACAAAAAGAAAAGAGCTTTGTTTTCTTTCAAGCTCCAATTCGTCACGCACACCAACTTCTTGTTGATCTTTCTTTCACAACAAATACAAATAGTTCATCAGAAATATCAACACGGCCACACCATAAAAACTATGACAAAATCCATCTATAACATTTTATTTCATGTTATGAGACCTTCCCATATAGATTTAATTTTAAATGACATAGAAACAAGACATTTGTTATGTTTGGCAACTTGTAATTTATTTGTTCACATAATTTTTAACTGGAAAGTATATTTAACTGAAAAAAAGTTGTTAAGAAAAAGGTAAAATGATTATTGTGGCTGTTTGAACAACCAACCGAGGACATGGTACAAGCCTACATAACCTTCTGATGTTTAATATTGGCAAAGCAGTACATATATATATAAATGTGACCTAAAGCACTTTAGCTGCCTTATTGATGGGCTGGGCTTATTGATCTCCCAAGTATTCGATTTAACGAGTATATCACACTAACTTCTAAATCGAGAATAGATATGAATCAATCTTTTACGAAAACACTTTTACAGATAGAAGAAGCGATGAATACATAGCTACATTACATATATGTAACACTCGCGACATTCGTATTCACATATTCTTCTACCCATACATAACGCCGTGATTTATATACTAATTATTAATCAACAAACCAAAATGAAAAACCAACCCAAATTACCATCAAACCAAACTATAAAACATTTCGAAAATAAATATTGATTTTCACAAAATAAAAATAAAAACCCCAAAAAGAAAGGAGAATAAAAAAGACTATGTTGTGTTAGCTAAGTTCTGACAACTTTAACTAAAGTAACCCATGTGAGGCAAAAAGATCATAAAAGAGAATTAGAAAGCTAATTTCATAATCTCCTTTTGATCATTTTGCTTCACCATGAAGATCCTCCTCCTGTAGTACTGAACATCCCAGTCCAATATCCATTATTAGGGCTTGAGTTATTATTATTATTATTATTATTTCCATGACTCTTTTGTTGTTGATTATCATCATGATCAACTTCTTGTGTTATGCTTGATGAAAGCTCCTTCATTTGATCCCCAAATGGGAACAAAACTCTACCTTGTTGGTGATGATCATTATGAAGAGCTTCAGACCTATTGTTGCTGTTGTGTCCAAGCCCTTGATGATCGGTAGAGAAGGAGAGATTACTTGGCTTGTAATCCACCATTGTTGGAAACCCTGAGGAAGTGTAAAGCACAGTGTTTGAATCCATCATTGAACCGGAAGGCATGAATGAGTTAATCCCTGATCTAGCAGAAACATTAACTCCGGTTCTTAAAAGTTCAAGAGCTGAAACAGGAGACGACGAGGAGCCATAGAGAGAAGAAGATGATGAAGGCTGCTGCTGATGAGTTATGTTACCATTTCCCTCCATCTTCGGCATCTGAAGAAACTGAGACATATGGACATGATGATGATGTTGATCTTGCATGACCGGGAAAGACAACAAGTTGAGATCTTGTGATGACCCTTTCGATTTATTATGGATTTGGTTTGAGAAGAGTATTGGTGGGTTTAGATCTGGAAGTGTTGTGCTCAAACCAAGTGAAGATGGTGTCGTCTGAAGGATGTTTGATGAAGATGATCTCTTGTTCTTTCTTGAGCTTCCTCCCACAGGAACATTCCTAAGAGATCCACCTTCGGTCCAATACCTTCGACAACCTTTGCAGAAGTATCTTGGTTGTGTGAGACTATAGTTGTTGTAGTAACAAAACTTTGTGTTGGTTGAGTTACATCTTGGACAATTTAGTTTCTCTTGCGGTCTTGCTTTCCTCTCCGCCACAACCGCCGTATTGTTATTGGTGTTGCTTACGCCGGAGACGGTTGCTCCAGCGGATGAGACACCGTTAGATGTGAGAATGGTGTTTGGCCTTGCATTGGATGTGGTGTTTGATTGATGTGTATTGTTATTAGGAATCATCATCTGCTCCATTGGTTTTACGTTCATCATTTCTTGAAAACCCTAAAAAAGTGAAATTCAAAGAGTTAATTAGTAGAGCCTAATTTATATATATGTGTAATTATGTATAGACCATAAATGACTCATAAGTTAAGTAATAAGCTAATTGAAACATATGGTTAATTCGCAATATGCTTTGCAATTTTAAGCACTAATTAAACAGAAAATTGAAACATGCACATTATATTTTCCTTATTTGATATTCGATAGAACTATGTATATAGGATTCGTGGAAATGGAAAAGAGATGAACACCAAGAACAAAGGGTAAATAACAAATCATGACTTTCTACTAATATCTCCATTAGTTTCTCACAAATTTGGTTAATGATTAATCACATGAAAAGGCTGAGAAAAAAGTCCCGTGAGCTATAAATATATCTCTAATAGTTTCTTTCCGACCTCGAAACCTACAAAATGATAATTTTCCCATGCAAATTATTCATTGAATTATGTGCAAAAACTCATAAATACACATATATCTATTCTCAATAACCACAAATACATCAAGTTCATGATATTCATCTATATATAATAACATGTGCACACAGAAATATGCATATGATTTAAGTATGAATTCTTTAACGGATCATGGAGAAGGGGTAAGAGAAAGAAAAGAGAGAAAAAGGAAGAAGTAGTTAATAGGAAGAAGAAGAAACAAAAGAGAAGAGGCAAAGGAAGATCTTTTAAGCACCTGTGTCCACTTCGTAGCGTCCATGACTTCCGACAAAGAGAAAGCCAGAGAGAGAGAGAGAGATGTGTGTGGGTTTTGTTGAGTAAAGGCCAAAGAGAAGAATGTTTTTGGAGAACTTTTTTTTTTTTTTCGCCTTTTCTTTGTTTGTGAGTGATGGCTCTTCTATGCGTTGCCTTTCACTTTATGGATGATGAAAAAAGAGCCAGCGAAGAAGACGGAGAAGAGAAGAACCCAATTTTTAACTTATTATCTAAGAGAATATAGCTTATAATACATGATTTGTTTCCAGTAAAAAAATTCGATTCTATTAAAACTATAGTTTAATTATTGATCTATTGAACTGGAAAAAAAATATATCTGACTATATAGTTTTAGTTTAACTTAATAATATTTTTCTGATAGAAAAATGGTAAATGGCGAAATGGGTGGTCAAATCTTACGTATTTCTTTTGCCATTTAGATTATCAACATGAAAAAGATGTTTGATTTAGAGATTACATAATGTTTTTTAATATCATAATTATCATCCGTCTAATTCGGGAGAAAAATAAAGACTAAACTTTTAAGAAAATTTCGGTTATAATTAAAAAGAATAAAAGTAGGAAAAAAGAAAAAGTTGGGTTTGTTGATTTTGACTAGTGATGATGTCTCGTGACCGCTCTCTCTCTTGCTAGCTCTTTCTGGTCCCTCTTAAGAAAATATACTTTTCTAAGAGAAAAAATCGTGTGTAAGGAATTATGTCCTCTTGCTAAAATAATGGATATAAAACTCTTATGTGTGTATCATAATGCATAGTGTGAGTGGAACTATGAGTTGTATGCTATTTCTCGGCCTCCCATTTTGTGATTGGATACTATTTGTTGGCCATATGGTCCATCAAATCGCCTAGCTACATTTTTAAAATCCCAATACCATACCTATTTGTATATACACCACATGTCTTGCGTACATGTGATTAGTGGCTTTGACACCTAAATTTAGCTCGACTTTAAACCTTTTACTATATCTATATTCAATAGTAGTCATTATAAAACCTTATACTGATACGATCTCGATTTTATAAAACCGATGAGACTCGTTAATGGTTGAAAATCCAAAATCTAAGAGAATGATTAATTATACGGCTTTTGAAAGTTCTTTTCTTTCACTTACACAACTTTAAATTTTATGAAATAAACTTTTGAAAAAATGTTGTGACGGTAGTTTTTTTTATCCTGTTATACAATTTTGCTATCAAATATTTTCTAAAATAAAATTTGCTCATACTATTATTCCTTTGTTTGTTTGATTGCGACATTACATAATGTTACCAAACAACACCAATACCTAGTTACATTTATTTTAGCAATAAATAGCTTTCAGATGAAATCAAAGGGTCATTACATCCATATCTAAAGTTAAATATGATTTGAATTAAAGTGTTAAAGATCAACACCTAATTAATTTTACACAAACACATCTTATTAATTATATACTGTGAAATATGTACGTACACGGAAAATTCATGAGAACTATAGTAAACCGTGTGAACCTTATAGGTAAATGATTCAACATGAGTTATAAAGCAAATTAATCGCCATTTAAAAAAACCTGATACACAACTTTTTTGTAATGAATGAATTGACTCCTTTATATCAATTCATAGATTCATTTGGCACAATTATACAACGAATAATATACTAAAAAGAAATCCAAGTGAAATAATTTATAAATAAAATACTAGTATAGTAGTATTAGATTGCATCTATATGGAATTTTCGAGGAGGAGAATTTTGAAAAAGAGAAGGAGGGAGGAGAAGAATTTAGAAAAGAGGAGACCGACAGGAAGCGACAAAAAGGAGGTGGAGCAGGGCCCCACAATTCGTGGCGTGATTGTGATTTTATTTATTTATCTTACAAATCTAAAAGACTGTTGTAATTTTATTTTTCTTTCTCGATGTTGACATCTGTCTTCTCTTACCCAACACCTTCTCCCACCCAATAAAAATCTATTTCTCCATCTTATCGTGTCGTTTCACTGTTCCATCTTTACCTTGCCTGCCGTTTTGCTTTAACGACTTGTCAATTGCCACATGTCCTTGTTGTTGTTTGGTTTAGTCGGTTCGCAGATTTTTTTCTTTCTTTTAGTTATCAAAGCTTAATAAATAATTTGGGCTCAATATTAAATTTGGCCCAATAAGTATATTTAGTCATCAAGTTAGAGGCCCGATACTATCAAGCAGAAAACGATACCGTTTAATAGTGTGACGGAATGATCTAATTACTGTCATCATCGCTAACATGGCGAAAGGTCGGAGGAAGTAAGTGACGAAGAAGATGGGAACAAATGTAGCGCCATGGAAGCAGCTTCTCTTTGGCGCCATTGAAGCCAATTCTCATCTAAGCCACTCTTCTTACTTTCAGCTCGTATGTGTCTTCTTTCTGATTTTGCTGTTTTTCTCCAACGAGCGATGTTGTTGATGTTTGTGTGTGTGTTTTCAGGCAACGATTGGTTTCAGTGGACGGCCTTCTAATCGTACCGTCGTATTCAGGTGACACAAATTCCTGATTTCTCTGTTTAATTGTCAAATTTGATTTTGTTGGGTAGTGAGAAATTTTGTGTGTGTTTGGTAGGGGATTTGAAGAGAACAGTGACAGGATTCAAATCAACACCGATCTTCGTAGTCGTAAGGTCTTAGTTATTTTCCAGATTTATTATGTTGAAGCTGCTTCCGGATTTTAGCTCTCTTTGAAGTTTGATCCTGTAACATTTCTGTTGCAGATAGAAGAGCTTAAGCATTGTCCGTTTTCTGAGGTAAGCAATCTATTTGAGTTCGATTTGGATTATACATTGTGTATCGAAGAATCATGCGTTGATGCTACTGTGGTGGTTGTTTTTTGTTTAAAAGATATGTTGGTATTTCTCGGATACTTGGGAGCAATTCCGGATCAATGGAAGAGTTGAGGTCATTGATGCGTCCAATCCTGACCAGTCCAAGCTTCAGGTTTGATATACATTATTTCAATTTTAATACTTTCTTGGAAAGGAAGAAACACTTATTGATTTTAATTGCTGTGAGTTTGATGTATAGCAAAGAGAAAAAGCTTGGTTTGCTAATTCTTTAAGGTCAAGGCTGATCTACACCTGTCCTACTCCCGGTAGTCCTTGCAACAACGAACAATCAAACCAACAAGTTAATTTAGATCCCTCGACTGGTCCAGTTCCTGAGTACTGCCTGCTGCTTCTAGAGCCAGAAAAGGTTTTGTTTCTCATGTTCTTATAAAACTTTCTTTCTTGAGTTGTCCCCTATGTAGGAGCAGGTTTTTCATGAATGATTTCCCTTTAATGACAGGTTGATTACTTGAATCTGAAAAGTAATCAGAGGCTTTTGTTTTCTTCGATGGCTAGTGGAGCTGAAGAGAAGTCCTGGACTTCAGAAAAGGTTAACCCATAATTAACTTTTTATGTCTGAGAGGGTTATTAAAGATATATTTCTTATTTGTGTTTGTTTGTGGATTTTCCTTATGTGATACACCACACTTTGTAGCAATTCATAATCCTTTTACTTTTACTCTTCACTTTCGAACATCGCCGCCATATAATTAAAATATCTGAATAAAAGAATCTGAATCTTTTTCTTCTATACCATAGTCTCTATCCCTTTGAATGACATTTCATATGCTCTAGAATAATGAATAAGAAAAAGGCAAATGGAAAGTGTAGTTCTATTTCCGTGGTTGTTACCAAAAAAATTCTTCCTCTGAAAACTAGTTCTTTGTCACCATATGTTAATTTCAATGAAGCTAGCACTTTGGTAGATCTGCAGGAGGATGAGGCAGACTCTCTAGCACCTTCTTGCCATTTTTCACTATAAACATCGTGCTCATTCCCCATGTTTGATGGATGTCGAAATGACAATGCAATAACCAGAGCCCTATTCATTATAAAAGGTAGAATTTATCAGGAAATGGTATGTGTGTTGTGATGTTTAGGAGTTTTGTGATAAAGAATACCTGGATTGTTGGCAACAAACCGAATTGCCGCCCATCCTCCTACTGGGACTCCAATAGTGTTCATGTAAGGAGGATCCTCCAGGTTAAATTGTGCTGTTTGTTGATCATAGTTGCCTGTGCCATAGCCAATAACATAAAAGCTGTGTCCATGAAGATGAATTGGATGATTTTCTGTTGTGAGTGTGCCAGTATTCTGGAAGATGATTTGTATCCTGCTCCCATACTCGAAAACTATAGCTCTTGTCCCATTTGCAGCCTGCGTGTCATTGGCTATGTCATTGGGTGCCCCATTGACAAAGTCATAGGCTTTTTCCGGCGTGGTCGGGAAATCTAAAGTGAAGTAACCTTCCAGTTGCTTGTAATAAGCTTCTAAAATCGAGACTTTAGGTTCGACGAAGCTGATGTTGTTCATTGAAGCTGCTAGTCGTCCTTTTCTGGGCCCTTGACACTTGTTGTTTGGATTTTCAGAGTTACACTTGTTTACATTTATTCCGATTGTGATAAAGAGATGAGCGTCAATGTTTCTTGGAACATCAACTGCATTTAGACTTCTGAGCCCATCCATGACAGTCTTAACAGCAATATTATCATTGAAAATAGGTAACTTAGCTGGTACTGTTACACTGTTAGGCAATGCACCAATGTATTGGAAATTAGCTATCGCTGATGTGTTTTGAAACTTGACGTTCTTTGCAGACTCGTATGGACCCATGGCCATGGAGTATCTCCCAACGGCTTGATCAGCTGTGACAAGAATGTTCATTGTCTGTCCAGGTACAAGCATCACACGCTCTGTTGTATAAGGTTTGGTGTATTCGCCATCTACTTCCACTATGGTCAACCTGTGATTAGCTATTGTGAAGAAGGTCTCCATGTTAATGCCAGCATTTATCAGCCTTAGCAGGTATGTCTTCCTTGGTACTATCTGAATCTCAAAAACATCTGAAAAATAAAGATATAAAACACAAGAATCAGTGATCTGTTTTCTCGTTGTAAATTAATCATACAATTTTTCATCTGATATTTATTACCATTAGAGGAGCAATTGTAGTTAGGTCCTGGTTGACCATTAATTGTGAATGCATCTGCTGGAGGAGGAGGTCCTCCACTTTCCAGTACTTGTTGTTCCAGCTCTACCACGTTCTTAAGCCAATACTCTCCTAGATTTATTAGGAGACAAACAAGTTCAGTGACACCAAATAGTGAAAGAGTCTAACTTTATTAAGAATAAAGATTACCTAGAAGAATTGTATGCTCGTTGAAGGGTTTCTTGAATGGGTAAGGAACAGATAATTTAGGATATACAATAAGCGGACCATATACTGTAGCTCTAAGCCAAGAAAAGTGTGCATGCCATAAAAAGGTGCCCTTTTGTTGTGCCACTTTGAAGTTGTAAGTGAAACTTTGTCCACTCTGAATTGGACATTGTGTGATATAAGATGGACCATCATACCAACATGATAGTTTTTGCTTAATACCATGCCTGCGCATAATAGAAACAAGTTTTGTTAGTCTAGAATTTGTCTTATATGCATTTATTTATACTTTATGTACATGTGTATATGTATATCGGCATACCAATGAATTGTGGTATTATAGGGGGTCATGTTGATGACTTTAACGACAATTCTGTCATCTTCTTGAGCAGATATCGCAGGGCCAGGGAATTTCCCGTTGACTGTTACAATCTCGTTTGTTTGGCATAGCCTGGTGAGTCTTATTGTTTGTACCTGTTAGAAAATTCAACAGACCTCTGTTTAGAAATCTGAATACAGAGAAGATAGACAAAAAAGGCATGCATGAGATGTGTAATATGTGTTCCATATCCTAATATGAATATTTATGTAAATTTTACGTTTCTGATACCTTGAATTGGTAGAACCTAGTTGCAGCGCTAATCCTGCCAACATTCATGACTTGAAGAGTGAACAAGAAAAAGCTAAGCCGGAACAAGCACAAGGCAGCTGAATTGGTCATCTTGAATGAAAAGGGACAAGGAGATTTGAGGTTGAAAGGTACTGATCAATGCAACTGGTTTTTATAGTGTTTGAATATGAAAAAATAGGAAATATAATATATAGTGTTGAGAAAAAGTTTCATGATTTGTAGAGTTGGGACAGAGACATTAGTGATTATAAGGTGTTGGGAAGGCGTGACTTGTTTCTTGACCCCAGCGTGAGATTGAAGGCAACACACGAGTTACTATAAAAGGGTTTGAAAAAGGAGAAAGATACTCTTAGTTAGTGTCTGCTCTTTGATTTTGAATCAGTAAAAGCTTTACACATTATGATGCAAGATTCTCTACCAAACTTGTGAAACTGCAGAGTGATCTGGACCAACCTGGTTTTCACCAAAGACTACCAAAGCAACTTTCTTCTTCAAACTAGCTCAGTGGAACCGACCTGGTGACTATTCCTTTTGAACTGTCGTTATTCATCAACTTTATACATACGAGTTTTAGGATTAGCCCGGATAAGTGAGGTGCATGATTTAGTATCATTAGAGAGTGTTTAGTAGGGTCGTGTTGGGTTTTTTAGAGTGTTAAAAGAGAAAGAAGAAGAAAGAGTAAGAAGGGATCAAGTTTCTTGGTCGGAAGTTTGGATGGTCTTAATTCTTTATTGGTCGTGTCATCATCAAAGTTCGTGCACGCCTTAACTTGCCAAAGACTCATCTTATTTGTTTTTTTTTTTGGTTTAATTTCTGATCTTGTTTTTAGATTGGAACATGATGATTGATTCGAATTTTGACCTACTCATTTTTTCTCATACTCTAAAGGGCTAAAACATTAATGCGTTTCTTTGCATGAAGATGGTCGTTAATTATGTTTTGACTGATTCATAAATTTTTGAGTTTTGACATATTCTGCCAAATCATACCACACGAATAAAAACATATTTTAATGTAAGGGATGCCAATCTGCTCATTCGCTTATAATAATGTTAAACAAAAAGTTATGTTAAAAAAAAATATGTATTCGTTTATATAAAAATAATAAAAAATAAAGTAAATAAATAATGTTCTGATTAAGAAAATACGCATTTATGTTATAAAAATGTACGATGAAAGTGTTTTAATCATAAAAATACACAGTTAAAATACAATGAGGCCTAAATGAGATCTGGGCCTTATTGAGATATAGGCTCGAGCTGAAACATTCTGATTTAGAAGGAGGGTTCGATGATCCTACTACTGGTAAGTAATTTGTAGCACAAACGGAAAAATAAATAAATTTTGGTCTAAGATTTGAGTTTTCCGTTAAAACCCGTGATTATGCCGGAGACGAGTCACGACGCGATCTCACCGGTCACAGATCCGATCGATAATTTGCCTCTCCGGCAACTCAGATCGGAGATTGTTCCTCCAGCTCCGAATCGATCCCAATCTTCTATTGACTGGCTTCCTGACTTCGCCGGTTACTCATGGCTTGCTTATGGAGCATCCACTCTCCTCGTCATCTCTCATCTACCTTCTCCTCTCCGCGGCGAAGATTCCACGAACGGACCATTTTTCCGTCAGATTCTAGAGGTTTCCGGCGATGTTTCGTCTCCAGTTACTTCCGTTTCCTGGTCTCCTGTAACGCCGTCTGTAGGCGAGCTCGCTGTTGGGTCTGGGAACTATATCTACCTCTTCGCGCGTGATTCCAGTAATTTAAATGGTAAGCCTCGATCTAGAGCTTGTTATTCTTCGTTAGTTGGGGTTTAGTTTCTGAGCAAGTAGTCTGGATTGTGATACCTGGGTTAGGAGAGAATGATTATCCATCTACTGGGTTCAATTAGTAATACTGGTTCTTAATGGTTATCCATCTCCTGGGTTCAATTAGCATAGTGATATAATAATGTGTCTTTCTTCTCCTCCCAGATTTAGTTTGGATATCTTAAATATGAATGTCTTTACTCATATTCAGGTTCTTTTTGTTGGAGTCAGAATGCCATACTGGTGCAAGAGACAAAAGTTGAAGCGATTGAGTGGACAGGATCCGGGGATGGGATAATAGTTTGTGGAACTGATATTGTTCTGTGGAAGAGAAGGAACCAATCTTGGGAAATAGCTTGGAAGTTCTCGGGGGATCACCTTCAAGATCTGGTATCCTCCACCTGGTCATTTGAGGGTCCTTTTGCCACAGCAACTTCTTGGAGGAAGTTTCCAGCTGAGTGTGACGAGGCAGGTAAAAGTGTCTTGGCCTATTATAGTGATGGGGAATCATATCATAAATTTGAATTGCCACATCCTCAGAGAATATCCATGATTCAGTGGAGACCGATGGCTGCAGAACAGTCTGCAATAGGTATAGGGAAATCAATGAGGAATCTGTTAATGACATGTTGCTTGGATGGGGCAGTAAGGTTATGGAGTGAGGTAGATGGTGGAAAGACAAAAAAGGGCATGAAAGAAGTACCTGATCATAAAAAATCGTTTTGTGTGGCAGCTGTGATAGAGATAAATCAGGTCTTGGATGGCTGTTTGGGTAGAGATTTATTTCTTTTTTGGGGAACTCGTACAGGGGGTATATTGAAAACCATCGAAGGTACTAATCAATTTTTTTCTATGGAAAAGTATGATCATGAGAATGTTGGAAAATGTGAGTGGTTGGTAGGGTATGGCCCTGGAAATTTGGCTACTTTGTGGGCTGTCCATTGTCTTGATGACATCTCTCCTATGAGGTTTCCACGAGTAACATTGTGGGCGAAACAAGAATCAAATGAAATTGGTGCAGTATCACTCTCTCCAGCGGATGCTACAGGTTCTTCTGATCGATTACCCCTTAAGAAAGTTTCTGTATTGAGAAATAACCTTTATGGCACACCACTTATCTGCTCGTCGATTTATTTATCTCCGCAGAATACTGTATATTGGTCTTCCTTGCACACAATAAAATCACATGACTCAGAAGATTCATCTCCAAATAAATCCAGTTTATTGAAGTGCATTGATGGAAAAGTATTATATCTAAATGGTCATGGTGGGAAAATCCTACAGGTTGCCTTTGATCCTTTCATATGTGAGGCGGGATACACTGCTTCCCTGGATTCTAATGGTTTGATAATAATCTGGTCCTCTAGTGCTTATTTGAACCGTGCTATTGACCATCCTATATCAGTTGCCTCTTGGAAACCTTGTGGATGGCTACAAAATCAAGAGTTCAGATTAAAGTACACAAGTTTATGCTGGGCACCTTCTTCATTGAAAGATGAGAGATTTCTACTTGTGGGACATGCAGGAGGCGTTGATTGCTTTAGTGTAAGGAATTGTGGGAAAGGTGATGATGGTTATCTAACCCATTACATTTGTACCATACCGTCTGCAGTTAACAGCCCCTTGCAGAGTGGTCCAACCAGCATATTTGCAAGGCCTCTGTCTAATTCTTGTGGAAAGACATTCAAAAGTAACAGATTTTTGCTTCTGAGTGTATGGATGAAAGAGAAACAGTTTGATGCTCTGTCATGGAGTGTGACCTTGCATCATTTTGATACTGCAGGAAGCACCTGCGATTGTCATTTTCATGATTTTGATAGTACTGGATTGGGAAAGTGGTTATTCGAAGATACTTTTGCTGGTAAGAAGAATTGCATTGCTATTAGGTCATGCTCTTCAGAAATACCTGAATCTCACCGTGACGATGAAGTTACGAGTTTTGCTGTGGTCAATCCATGTGGCAGGGCTCTAGAGAATGACATGAACAGTGAAAGTCAAGCTTATACTATGGCAACTGGTCAGGCTGATGGCTCTTTAAAAATTTGGAGAAGTAGTTTTCAGGAAAGTTCAACACCTTCCGTTCCGTGGGAGCTAGTTGGCATGCTTACCATTGGCCAAAATCCTGTCAGTGCTATATCTCTGACTGATTCGGGACATAAGATAGCAGCCCTCTGTACAGAGAATCATTCAAAAGCTGCCTGCACAATTAGCATATGGGAGATTATACACCTTATAGATTCAGGGGTTTTCATACTAGAGGATAAGTTACATGTTGATGCAGAGGTTGTTGCTGTAAGATGGTCAATTGCGAGTAATGATCAGCTATTGCTTGGAGTTTGCACACAGAAGGAGCTGCGGGTGTATGGTATTGCTCGGCAGCCCTGCAAAAGTACCAGTTTCGCGGTCTCTGATTATTCTTCAGAGGGACAGATTTGGCAATGCTTCGCTGTTACTCATACGTTTTCTGCTATATGTGATTTATGGTGGGGACCCAAAGCCATGACTTGTCTTGTTCATAACGATTATATTAGTCTACATGGTCAATGGCTGGCTGTTGTTGATAAGAAACAAAAGATCGATAACTATCCAGAAATTTTTGCAGCCAATCTTCCCAACCTAGTAAATGCTACAGAAGAAGGCAGAGGCTCTGAATTGTTATCTGACTCTGGTACTAATGATATCAAAGAAGCTGATACTGCATATATTAGCAGAGGATGTATTCCTCTACCTTCAACTAGTAATGCAATTGATGACGGGCAAGTCAATAGTATGTCACTGATTGGGACCGCATATGGTTCAGATATTAATGAAATTATGAGCATGGGACATATGGTGGAGAAGTTAGGAGGTGCTTTACCACTTTATCACCCTCAAGCCCTCCTTGTAGCTATACATTCAGGTGAAATGCTGCAAGTGTTTTCTGTTTTGCTCTTCTTCAATCAATTCTGAAGCGAAGCTGTTTAGCTTTTATTTAGCTTTGCTTTCTTATTTTTCCTTCGTGCAGGAGCATAACCTGTGTGATGCGGTTAATTTCACCTTAGCTAAAGATTGTTAACTCTGATGTGTTCAGGCAATTGGAAACGAGCAAGCGCAGCTCTAAGGCATCTTTCTGAATATATTACTTCAAGTGATGCCTCCGAGAAGGGATATACTGTAAAGTCAGTTCTTTGTCCAGATATCCTTTTGTCAAAATATTATGAAGGGTCTCTCTCCACTGGTCCAAATCCTAAGGATTTCCAATGGGGTGGGACATCTGGTTCAAGTTTTAATATGGAATCGTATAGTCCCAATAGTAGTCACAGTTCACCTGCAACAGACTTGGAATTTAGTGGCTTCTGCGAGCAGCTCAAGAAGTTATCAGATGGAGGAAATATTTCCAGGATAGAAAAATTGCAATATTTTGCAATTGCTGACCTTCTTTGTGAAATTAGTAACCCACATTCTACGTCTGTGTATGCAAGTCTTGATGAAGCTGGGAGAAGGTACGATAGTTCTTCAAACATTTTTAATTCTAGTTTACGAAGTACCAATTAATATGGTGTTTCCTTGAAATATGTTCCGTTGAGCATGTTCGTATTCTCCTTCAACCTGTAAAAACTGAAAGATCACATTTATGTTTAATTAGCGAGGCCACATTGCTCCCTTATTCAAAAAAAAGCTGGTTTGCGGCTTCTTATGTTCATTAGTTACAAAATATTGATCAGAGGGTATTGTAGTACTGGGGGCAGTTTTTCGCTTTGCTTCATGAATGATACTTTATGCTGCTTGGTATTCATGGAATTTTGTGTTCTTTCTGCTGTGTAGATTTTGGGTCACACTTAGGTTTAAACAGCTATTCTTAGCTCGAAGTTCTGGGAAAACAGCATCTCTGGAAGAGCTGCATATTGACTCTAGTATGATAGGATGGGCTTTTCAGTCAGAGTCTCAAGAAAATTTGTCTGGTTCTCTTTTACCCAATGAAGCATCATGGCAACAAATGCGATCACTGGGTTTCGGATTTTGGTATTCAAATGCAGCACAATTGCGTTCACGGGTAAGTTTTTAAATTTAATGCTTGGTCCACACTAGCTGTGGAAGAACCCATGTATTAATAGTCCTATTTATGCTTGTTTTTCTTTCTTTAATGATATTCTCTTTTGATACCAACAAACAGAGGGTAAAGGAAATAGATGTGCATCACTTATTTTGATGCTATTTCGTTTCTGTAGATGGAGAAACTGGCCCGACAGCAGTACCTGAAGAGCAAGAATCCTAAAGATTGTGCGCTTCTCTATATAGCTTTAAATAGAGTTCAAGTTTTGGCTGGTCTTTTCAAATTAAGCAAGGATGAGAAAGATAAACCCTTGGTGGTTTTTCTTTCACGCAATTTTCAGGTAGTTGGTACAAACCATATTCTTATTGGGATGCTAGGTTCTTTTTCACCTTTTTTTCTGTACAACTTCTGGCATCTAGGATATCATATTGAGTAACATGTCTCCTTATTTTTACAGGAAGAGAAAAATAAGGCAGCAGCCTTGAAAAATGCATATGTGCTAATGGGTAAACACCAACTGGAGTTGGCTATAGGTTTCTTTCTCCTTGGAGGTGAAGCTTCATCTGCAATAAATGTTTGTGTGAAAAATCTTCAGGATGAGCAGCTTGCTCTCGTAATTTGCCGGCTTATTGATGGGCAGGGTGGGGCCCTGGAAAGTAATCTTATAAAGAAACATATACTCCCATCTGCTGTTCAGAGAGGAGACTTTTGGCTAGCAAGCCTTCTTAAGGTGATTATAATTGTTTGCAAATATTATAATCTTCTCAAATAACTTTCTTGTTTGGTGTTACAAATTATGACTATGAAGCTGTCTCTGATTTATACAGTGGGAATTAGGAGAGTACCACCAGTCAATTCTTGCTATGGCTGGATGTCTAGGGAACCCTGTTACTGAGAGCTCTACTGTTTCTTCAAATCACATCTCTTTTGTGGATCCTAGTATTGGCCTATACTGCCTCATGTTGGCAACCAAAAATAGTGTGAAGAACGCAGTGGGGGAAAAAATTGCTTCAACTCTTAGTAGATGGGCAACCTTAATGGCTGCTACTGCCTTCAGCAGATGTGGGCTCCCGGTAAGTTATATCAGAAACTAGAACATGCTGTGTGCTTGCAAATGACATTGGATTTAAAGTACTTCTTCCATACTTCACATGTTTTTACCAAAGCACCATGTTGAAAGCTAAGAACAAATTTTTTAGGGAAGGGAACTACCTTTTTTAACAAGTCGTTTTATTAGCATCAAAAGATCATCACTACCTGCATTTTAAAGATCTCACAGTGGAGTATATCCTGTAGAATGTGATGTCTTTTTTTTCTATTGTTCCTTAGATTGAGTTTCGTTTTCCTTGCGGTCGAATCTGAATTTATTTTCTTTTGAAAATTGTTAGCTCGAGGCGTTAGAATGTCTTTCAGTATCTGCCAGCGGTCATGGTGGTACCCATCAGACTAGCGATCCAAGTAATGGTCAGTTGCGTACTCCTCAAGGTGTTTTTGATCATTCTGTTCCTCATTCGTCGAATTGGGTATCAAGCGGTGTTTCATCTGCTGTGGACACTCATTTTAGACTGCGTTTAGCCGTCCAGTTTCTCTCAAGGATCTTACGGGAAGCAACTGCACCTTTAATGAATTCTGAAATTGTTTCGTGTGAGAAACTTTCACGATTTCAACATGAGATACAAACAGCGTTGGAGCAATTTTACCAGAGATTTTCGCTGTCTTCATCTTACCTACGTAATATGGTATGAGGTTTCCACTACTAATACTTGCACATCACAACTACTAATTTGACAACGCAGATACTTTGATTGCCATGTGTAATCTAATTCTTTGTTTTCTATTGGCAGATGATTCTGTCAGCATACAACCGAGGGTTACTATCCATGGGACACAATATATTTCAGGAAAATAGTTCCTCAGGACTCTCAGACGACAAGTCTCACACAGATGAAGATATCTTCCAGTATTCAGCTTTGTCTAAATTGATTCTAAAAGCGACTGAAGAGAAATCATTTGTATTATCACGTATCATTGCTGCATGCAGTGTCACTTGCTTTGAGGAAAACAAGGTGTCATCTGGACCTGAACCAAAGTGGTCCAATGCTTTGCGATTTTACTTTCAGGGAATTCTGGAATCGTTCTCTAATTTAAGAACTTCTTTAAGGTTGTGCTTGAGCTCCTCTGTGGAAGACCTGAAAACAAGACTCACAGTTGTTCTTGATTTAGTGGAATATTGTACAAGACTCGCAATTGCTTGGGTTCTGGGAGATGTAAATTGTCTCTTTCGAATGGTTCAGCCCCTTGTGATAGCATATTTTCATGGGCATATGCCTTATGAGGTTGACCTGGAAAGTGTGAAGAGAGTATACCACCAGGAAGCTTCTGCTAGTGTACCAGATGCATCAGATGTAGGAGTTAATTCTAAGGTCAGCAGAGATGTTGAGAATTACGAAGTTGGCTATCCAGTGTACTCAATTCCAGAAGATGAAAGATGTCTTGTAACACAAGCATGTTTCTGGAAGCACGTTTCAGACTTTGTGAAACATAAGCTAGGATCTATTTCGATCAATCTAGATGATGGTATTTCGAATAATGGTTCTCCTGAAAATTTTGATGCTCAGACATCATTGGACTCCAGTGATGACATTGTATGCATAACGGAGAAGATAATGTCTGTTCTGGGAAAAACACTGATTAGTACCCTAGCTCAACTCTCTTCATACCATGTAAAACAACTAGTATTGGTCTTGAAACCGAAACTAGAGAAGAAAATTCAGGTTCCTACCTTGTTATGGCTGCTCGAATGTCGGGGATCTCAAGCAAATTTTCTTAAACGGGATATCCCAGATGCAGGTATAGAAAATGAAAACAACGGTGACCCTGTGGTTTCTGTGAGGTTCTGGAAGCTTTGTGTTGATCCTCATTTGCTATACGAAGCTTTCTTGCTAGAAAATTTTGACATATTTGAATGGTCAAAATCTAAACCATTGGAAGATTGGAGCGATATGTACAGAGAAGTAACCAGGAAGAATGAGGGACATGTGCCATGCAATCAAGATGGTCGAAGTAGTAATGAGGTGGCATCACTTGCAAGCCACGTTTCAAATTCTTCACAGAAAGCTGCGATAACTGCCAATGAGAACTCTGCTTTCCAGAACCCTAAAGAAATCCATAAGAGAACCGGGGAGCTTATAGAGGTTCTTATTTTCTTATATTGACGAACAAGTTACTGATATTGTTGAAACTTTCGTATCTTTTGTGATTGAGTATTCTAATCTTTATAACAGGCCCTTTGTATCAACGCCATCAACCATCGGCAAGCTGCATTAGCTAGCAACCGCAAGGTCAGTATAGCTTTAGCACTTGTTCTATCTTTACTTTAGCACTTGTTCTATCTTTACTTCCCGTAGTTTGCCTTTAGCACTTGTTCTATCTTTACTTTCTTGTGAAATACATAAGTTTTTATAACTTGCCATATGCTACGCACCAAAACTTTAGATATGCAAAGATGAGTCTGCATCCTGGAAAACCTCCATTCATCTTTTATCTGTATCCTGCATCAGTATCTCGAGATAAAATTTTCAGATGATAATGCATGTCGCCATAGCAAGACCAAGTTTATGTCAATCTGTTGTTATTTTGTTGTTGCAGTGTTTTCTTATGCTTAGTGGTAATGTGGCATCAGACATAGACACATACCTAAATGTGCATTCTGTGACGTGCAGGGTATAATTTTCTTTAACCTAGAAGATGGTGATTCCTGCAAAAATCAGTCAGACTATATCTGGTCAGATGCTGACTGGCCACATAATGGTTGGGCTAACTCTGAGTCAACTCCCATTCCAACATGTGTCTCACTCGGTGTTGGTCTTGGGGATAAGAAAGGAGCACACCTTGGGTTAGGTGGGGCCACTGTTGGAGTTGTTTCTATTTCCAAGCCTGGGAAAGCTCACAGAGTTCCGGGCTACTCCGGGTTAGGAGTCTCTGGTCTAGGTTGGGAAACTCAAGAAGAATTTGAAGAGTTTGTTGATCCTCCCCCAACAGTTGAAACTGTTATTACGAGAGCATTCTCTTATCACCCAACAATGCCCCTCTTCTTGGTTGGCTCAAGCAACACTCACATATACTTGTGGGAGGTTTGTGCCTAAACACTTGCACCATCTGTTTTAGAAGTTCGGAGTTAATGATATGACATTTCATTTCACTTTTATGAGCGTCTATTGATTGGTGGGCTGAATGTGATTCTTTCATGTACTCAGTGTCTTAGGAGTGACGAATAAATAAATGATATGACATATCTTATAAATCCTTGTGGATCTTATAATGCAAACCTTACATGTTACAGTTTGGAAAAGACAGAGCTACTGCAACTTATGGTGTTCTGCCTGCTGCAAATGTTCCTCCTCCATATGCTTTGGCATCAATATCAGCAGTGCAATTCGGTCCATGCGGACACAGATTTGCTAGCGCTGCACTGGATGGAACTGTATGCACTTGGCAATCAGAAGTTGGGGGAAGAAGCAATATCCATCCTGTTGAATCATCTCTTTGCTTCAATGGCCATGCATCGTACGTTTCATGATCCTTAAGTTTTTTTAAGTTCACCAATAAGCTAAAAACACCCAAGTTTGGAACTATTGCTCTCAATCATGAAAATTACCATTCTTTCTCTGTTTCGTGTTCTATTGAGAGGATTGGCTTCATCTATTCCTTTTCTGTTACTATGGTTGCAGAGATGTAGAATATATTAGTTCGAGTGGATCCATTGTTGCAGCTTCAGGATATAGCTCAAGTGGTGCAAACGTAGTTGTGTGGGATACTCTAGCTCCCCCTTCAACCTCCCAGGCATCCATCAATTGTCATGAAGGTCTCTTCCAATAAAACAATTTGTAAAACTGTGTTCACCATAAGTATTATTTTCCATTACTCATAACTCTTAACAAGTTATGTTTTTGTTTTTGTCCCTTCTCTTCCATGAAGGTGGTGCACGGTCTATCTCAGTATTCGATAATGACATTGGTAGTGGCTCAATTTCTCCTATGATTGTGACTGGTGGCAAAAACGGTGATGTCGGTCTGCATGATTTCCGGTATATTGCAACCGGAAAGATGAAGAGGCAAAGGAACCCTGACGGAAGATCTTCGACTGATGGAGATCAAAACAAGAATGGGATGCTTTGGTATATACCAAAGGCTCACTTAGGTGCACACCCTAAACCCTATTTTCACCTTCATTAAACCTGAAAAATATTTCTCCAACTTTGATTTGACATTGATGCAAATTTCAGGGAGTGTGACGAAAATAGCGACAATCCCACGCACAAGTCTGTTCTTGACGGGAAGCAAAGACGGAGAAGTAAAACTTTGGGATGCGAAAGCAGCAAAGTTGATTCATCACTGGCCTAAACTACACGAAAGACACACTTTTCTGCAGCCAAACTCTAGAGGCTACGGTGGAATAATCCGGGTTAGTAACCAAATCACCTAACTGCGGATTTGGTTTCTTAGTAAAAATCTAGTAAGGATTCGGTTATATGTATATATAATGAAAGTTTGTGAATGTGTTACGAATTTGGTGTAGGCTGGGGTGACTGACATACAAGTTTGTCCGAATGGATTTATAACGTGTGGTGGTGATGGCACGGTGAAGTTCGTCAGCCTTAGAGATCCCTGTGACGATGGTAAATAAAAGAAACATTTTCCGGGAGAGTTTTACAGCCGAGAAAACGAGTTATTACTTGCTCTACTGTGTGTTTATTGAATACGTGATTTTTTTCTGATGTATAATTTTTTTTATATATGGTTTATTTTTGCTGTATAGATGTCTTTTTAAAAGATTATGAAGCAGTGGAATCTTGAGTTGACCATATTCCAGATTTTAATTTATCTTTGACTTGACTTCAATCAATACTCGGAAATATCATCTATTTTTTTTGGGTTGACATAGTTTTTGTTGACTTTGTTGCATCGGATTTTGACCGGATTAATCGGACTGATTCCAATTAGATTGGTGTTAAGTGTGGTGCAATAGAACCAGGCAAAATAATTATGAAACAATTAGATTTTAGTTCGTTTTTAAAAATATTTATCTTCTTTCTTTTTTTTTTTGTTCGTATTAGCTCGATACAGTTTAATAAGATTATGAAATCTTTGACGGCTAGGAACCTGGCCACTATCGTATTGCGTAGTGGAATCTTATCTTATATGGTTGATTATTAAACTGCGCCATAATTTGTGTTGTAGTCTTTTTTTTTTTTTTTTTTTGTGTTGTAGTCTTGTAGACGAAATGATATGAATCATCAAATGTTTGATTAAACCCTTTGCCATTGCCAAGAATTATTCCTGATAATATTAAGTTAAGGCAAGGGTCCATTTCATTTAATAATTATTCTAAAGAAGTTAGTTGTATTTTTTATTATTTTTGGGCAAACTTGTATATATAGTATATGGTGTTAATTATGACTGAATATATTAGTGCTCACATAAAGCATCTTATTAGAATATCTTAGATTGCTTAAATAATTTATTAATCAAGTAATAAAAATAAAAAAAAATATCTAAGGTAACTATCAATTGAAGGATAGTGGAGAGAGACAATTAACCATAATGACTTGAATAAACTTTGCTTCACCTAACATTCAATTTCCTAGACGACGCCACTATTTACATTCTCTTTACCTAATTTTCAAAACTACATTAAACCAAATTGACATGTAAAAAAACCTAATTTATATTTTCAAGATGACTAATGGTGATTGAGACTAGTTTATTACTAAAACCAAAACGTATACAGTTATCAATGTTATAGAAAATATTAGTAGACCCATACGTTTTTCTAATTTAAATTCATTTCTTGTTTTTAAATTTAATCGATCAGCTAAAAAAATCAAAATCATCGGAGCAATATTACAAGATATTTTTTCTGTTTTAACCAAAAATTATGACGTAATCTATTATCGCGCGTAATCGTAAAGTGATAAGATAAAAGGTCTTCTTATCCGTAAAAAAAAAAAGAAAACGATCTTCCTTTTTGTCGCCACGTGTAATTAATATCTAATCGAACGGCTATCGTGTGAAATCTATGGGCAAATCTGTGGACTGAAATACTCACTAACATAACTATAGGTCCTCCAAATACGGTGCCGTTTTGCGGAAGCTTGCGTGCTGAATGACACAGAGAGGAAGAAAACGATAATAAACTGCAAAAGATTCAAAAAGGTTTTAATCGAAAGCAAACAAAACTTCTCTGACAAACATAAAAAACAATTCAGAACAACTCTTATCTTTCTTCATAGATTTTTCCGTTTTGTGTGTTTCGTCTCTTATTGATTTTGGTGTTACTCTCTCCTTCTGGTTAGTTTTTTTTTCGAATTCTTACAAATTATTGCTGTTTCAATAAGATTCTTCGTCTTTAGTTAATGAATTATGGTTTTGGATCATCATCCCATGTTTTCGTGTCCGGTTTTGAGTCTTAGGTCTAATCGGGTTTGATAATTTTATAGTTGAAGTTTCTGAAATTTGATTTCAATTGCAAATAATGATGATTTGGTTGGTAAGTCGAATAAATTTTAATTTTGACAAAGAATTTGGTTCTGATTTTTGTTTGCTTGTAAACAAGATTAGGAACTAATTCTTCAATTTTCCCTTAAAGCAAAACATCAGATTCTCTTATTGTTTAAAAAGGAGTTTTTGATAGGCTTTTTGGTGATGGATCTGTCGGCAATCACAAAGATTCTTCCTTTGAAAGAAATGATTCATTTTTTGTCTTCCTATGAATATATTCAAAACGGTTAATAAGATTGCTGCTAAATCTGCATGTTTTCTGAATCACATTGATCTTGAATTGATTGGTTTGTGATTCTCAATCTCTCGTCTTTCTTCAGAGTTATGGTGAAATAATGGCAGCAGCTGAAGCAAGAGCAGTGTGGCAAAGAACTGTTAACCGTTGCTTTGTCCAAGAAGACGCTAAAAGAGCTCCCAAGTTAACTTATTGCCAATCTACATCATCATCCTCACCTGCTTCAACTAAGCAAGTTGAAGATTCTGGTTCGTCTCCTCGAGTTTCTGTTGATCCACGGAAGCAATCATCTTGTGCAGGTTTCATGCCTCTTCATCGAAACCCGAATTTCCCTGATCTGTTACCCCACAACACCAGATTGTGGAGTCATCACCATCATCATCACTTTCAGGTGAATAAGATGCCTTTGGAGGCTGAGGTTAACAGTCAAGGTGTATCTGAGAAGAAGTCTGAATTGGGAGCTGGAGAGAAAGAAGGAAAGTCTTTTAATTCCGAAAGCTTTCAAGAGTTTGTAGAGTTGATGGAAACAAGGGAAAGTTATGGTTCAACTGGGTGTGATGAGTCCTCTGAGAAAAAGTTAAATGAGCTCTCTTTTGATCCCAGCTCGCCGTGGAATCCTCTCTCGAGCGAGAAAGCTGGACCGTGGTGGCGAACTACGGATAAAGACGAGTTAGCTTCACTGGTTGCACAAAGATCGCTAGACTATGTTGAGAATTGTGATTTACCAACACCACAGAAGATGAAACGATCTTATTATGGTAGTCCGCGTGGTTTTGATTCTGATGGATTGAGAGACTTCTCTGTCTCTGGCCAAACCATCCCCGACCACGGGCCGAGCAGAGGAAGCAGCTGCAAGAACAGAACAGAGGCTTCGTCTGAGTCTGATTTAAGCAAATCCGAGCTACTAGAAGCGCTGAGGCATTCCCAAACGCGGGCTAGGGAAGCGGAGAACATGGCTAAAGAAGCTTATGCAGAGAAAGAGCACTTGTTGAAGATCTTGTTCAAGCAAGCCTCAGAGCTTTTTGGGTATAAGCAATGGTTACAACTGCTTCAGCTCGAAGCTCTTTACCTCCAAATCAAGAACAAGAAAATTGAGAACAAGGACAGCAACGAGCCAGCGGTTTCCATCCCTTGGAGCAATGGCAAAGCAAGAAAACCGAGGAGAAAGAAAAGAAGCAAAAGGGGTAAACCGAATGGAGCTAAGTACGCGGTTGGTTTAGCTTTGGGGATGAGTCTTGTTGGTGCTGGTTTACTTCTTGGATGGACTGTTGGATGGATGCAGATGCTATCTTTCTAGTCTAAAGAGAAAAAACAAGAGACGAGAGACCTCGAAAGGGTTTTTGAAAAATCTTTTTCTCAATGAACAGCTTGATGATCTTGAAATGAGTTTAAAGATTCGCTTCAAATGCAGCTTTTGGATTTCGTTGATGAGAATGTAAATTGTTGTGAGAATTTTGTTAATATTGTGTTTCTAGTTTGATCTTTTCCTTCAAAAATCAAATGAAATTATCTGTAATTAAGTATCTTTCATGTATGTAATATCTGCATATATAACTTTATATAATCTTTCTTTCATGTACAATTTGTACCTAGAGATTCAGTCTCTCTTTCATAGTTTCATGGCATTAGCTTATTTTTTGAAATTTAAAAGACTTGTAAATTTTACGTCGTTTTGGTTAACTTTTTACTGCTGGTGTAGAATGCGAAAGAGAAAGGTAATTGTACATTTCACTCCATTTTATTTTTTGTTTAATTACGGCAAACGTGATCATTATGGGCTGAATTCGAACATTTGGGCCCAGTAACCTGACCCGACCCGACCCGACCGGAGATAATCTTAAATTTCATCCCAGGTGAGAAAATGGTTACTCAATCGAATCAGACATCGACGAGCTGCGGTCTTTAAATCCGAGGAAGAGACTAAAATCGGGTAGTTGCGAAAAATGCCGATCATGGAGAAATTGAGGATGTTCGTGGCGCAGGAACCAGTTGTTGCTGCTTCTTGCTTAATCGGCGGTGTTGGTATTAACCCTAATTTCAATCTTATTTGATCCCGGATCGATCGCATTCTCTTTCTTAGAAAAAGATTTTGCTTGGGGATCTATCTAATTTCTGGAAATCTATAGCTAGTTTGCTCGATTTTAGGTTGAGACTATAGAAATGCCTGATCCAAATTTAAAAGGAACATCGCCATATCTTTGGTTTGAGAGTGTCTTTATGAGTTGAATCCCAGTAGCGGGTTAATTTGGAACGATAGGTGCAGCGTCTTCCATTTTCTCCATTATCCCGATGTTAAATCACTGATTAGTGGCAAAAGATTATGTCTTTTTCGAATACTGTAATGTTACCTATGTGTAGATACATTTTCTGATGGTTCTCTTCATCTTGTAGGACTATTTTTGCCTGCTGTTGTGAGGCCTATTTTAGACTCTCTCGAGGCATCCAAGCAAGTTAAAGCGCCCCCACTTACTGATGTAAGTATCATTATGGATTTTTCTCTGTTTTAATTTCCTTTTCTGCTAAATGCATCATCGATTTCCTGTTATGATCTGGAAACTCTGCGGGATAGTTGTTGTTAGTGTCCGAATAGGCGAATGTTTGGATGATTCCAAGTCTGTCTTTTTAGCTATGTGATGTATTTTATACATTAATCTCGATGTTTTTGTTCCTCCCGTGTATACTTGTTATTTGTGAGTTCCATCTTTGGTTCATGTATGACTTTGTTAAAAATCTATGCTTTTCTTCATGGAAGAGTGTCATGATCGCAATTTGTTAGTGTCAAAAAACTGGATTGGACATAAAAGAGACTAGTTAGTTATCACATTACTTAGTTATCCAGCACTTTAATATATAGTCTTTATAGGCAAACAAAGGCGTCAAGTATTAACTCAGATCCAATTTGCTTTCGCAGGTAATTGCTGGTGTCACAGGGAAGAAACAGAGTTAATCCAAGCAATGACTTTCCCTGTTTTCTTACATTCAGATGATCCCTATTCCTTTTTTGTCTTCTACTCTCTCTATTCACAATGAATAAGCCAGACTCATGTTTTTGTTCTGAAACTTAATATAAAGGCATGTGTGTACACTCACTCTTGTTCATCACTTAATCAGATGTATTCATTTCTTAATGAAAAATGAAAAAGCTTGGAACTTTTCTTGCCATGGCTCATGAGTCTTAACATTATATATGCATATCACACAGATATTAGTTTCACATTACAATAAAATTGCTAATCTTACATACACTCTTAATAGCTCTTTTTACATCATTTTGTTCCCTCAATAGATAAGATAGAGAGATGATTTGATGTGTCTTGTAATAATGCATATTGAAAACAGGCTTAAACACTTTCACTTCTCAGCTTCTTCTTCTTCCATGGCATTGCTAGCTTCAATCCCTTGCATAAACTTCCCTGCATTTCCCAACCAAACCCATTTAAGCAAAAGACGAGACTTGGGAAGATGGATTCACGAAGAATGAGCTAAGAAACACAAAAACTTTACCCAAAAGTGAGATCCTTTAACAGAACCACCACCATGGAAACTCCCTGATCTGTTAAACTTCATGATTTTCATGTTGTTCTCGTTGATCTCTCCTGCTCTCTGATTGTCCGACAGAAAGACATAATTACCCCTGACAACAACATCCCCTCTCCCTTTCCTCCTCAAGAACCGCAAGAGCCCATGTTTCCTCTCGGGCAAGGGCATTTGCGTAAACTCACCAGGAAGGAGCAAACGAGGTGGCAAATCAAGACACTTGGGGTAAGAAAGAGGACGAAGAGGGTTCTTGGGCTTGCCTGGTTGGTCTTCCCAACAAAACGGAACAGAGGCAAGAGTGTGAATCGGAGAAGCAAACACACGTGGACTCGCAGGCGATGAAGTGTACAACAATGATCTTGACTTTGCAGCTAACACAAGTGCAAGCTTCGCCTTCTCTTCTTCCTTTTCTTCTCTCATTTTCCTCTGTTTCTTTCTTTCTTGCTTCTTCTTCAGCTTAGTCTTAGGCTTGTTTCTTTTTAGGTAGTGGAAGAGTGAAGAATAAAAAGACAATGCATTAAATATATCTCAAATCATTTGTGATTATTAATGATCCAACGGTGGTTTTTTACTGTTGACTAGATAGACAACCATTCATAAAAGTCAATACTCTTTTGTTAGAGGAAATTTGACAGACCACGACACCACGTCTCCACATAATAGAATCATTCACCAACTAAACTGTTATTATTTGTTTTTACTATTCAAAGAATACATTGTCACTAAAGTTCAAACAGTGTTATTCTATAAGGGATGATATTTTTTTACATTTTATTGCTTCACTATTTACTATAGAGGTGAAAATAAATAAATATCACCCAACTGCTCAAGAGGTAATGTAACAGTCCAAGTACAAGCAACACGTGACATAACCACGCGCACCTAAACCACGTGAGGCACGTGAACTTAATACTTCTGAAGGATTTGAGAAAGGAGGCGCAAAAGGCGCGTGAGATACTGTTCTTTTAACCATCTCTCTTTTTTTCTTCGGTCTTCGTAACCTTTTTTTCTTCTAATCAACAACGATATGTGTGACTAACATTTAATCATAATTTTGTATTCATGCAATTGATTACAAACTGCTCGAGGACTTGGGATATACTACTCTACTACATTGAAGAAAATCTTGTGATCTCATCAAATTGTACACATTTAATTTAAGGAATTTTGTAGCTGACGTGAAAATTATCTGCCGACAAATGACTTTATTTATGATTAACGATTTTAAAGAAAGCTTATAGTGGACCCAAAACTAAAATGTAGTATCATCAGTAAAACATTCCCACCGACACCGGAGCTTATGATCTCTTCTCAGCTCTCAAGCTTAGTGTGTTCTCGCAAGTCTAAAGATTATAATGATGATTAACTAAGTTTAGGAAAAAATATTAAAATACGATGAAAGTGGTCTTAGGTGAGGGTTTTTTGTAATAATAAAGAGTCAAAATGTTCAATAAAACGTCCCTAATAAGAATAATAATCGAGTTAAAGGGAAGTGGGTCTTTTGTTACACGGAACACAAGATTAAGGGAGCAGGTTGTTCTTTTGTGACAAAACAAAATAGAAAAGGAGCAGGTTATCTCCATTTGTCCTCTTAGATATAATTATTCATTTAACAATGATTATCATACTAATATTTTGTTATCAACTTTATATAAACACGTTGTATATTGGATTGACACCTTTTCTTCATAGGTCTTTTCTTGGGTTAATTAGTCAACTGCTATTGTAAATAAGAAGGTTACGAACTTACAATTATAAAATCTGAAAGAATTGAGGGCATAGAAGAAAGTTTATACAGTAAAAATGTTATGGCCTAAGTGTACTTGGGCCTACTAACATGTTAATCGATCTTATTAGGCCAACACAGAATATTTACATTAGAAAAATATGACCTTTCTTTAGCTATTGCTAACACATCATTAGTCATGACGACGAAAGCCACGTCGGAAAAGCAAACACTTCACATAAAACGACGTCGTTTGAAACCTAATATGATATATTCGTATATAATAATAGTTGATATATTATATAGTCTTTATGTTAAATAACAAACCCACCTAACGCGAAAAAAAAAATAAAAAATTCAAACCAACTAATTCTCGGACTCGGTGAGACTTGAGAGAATCCAAGATAGTAAGAAATCAAGAACTTGGTAGTTAAACGTGAACTGTCCTCTGATCCGATTCAAGATTTACGATCGTGCCTTTATCAGGCAATAAAGACTTCGAGCTCAATTTCTTGACCTCATCACTCGGATATATGAATAACTTCTTTGCCATTTTACAGAACTCACTGCAACATTCAAGAGAGTATATCAAAACACAATCGTTAAAAACTTGAGAGAGACTTTAGACTGAAGAAAGAGATCGAGAGAAACTTACTTCCATGGATCGTCTCCTACAAGCATCATATCTCCTTCATCGTCTGTAAACACGATAGCCCATTTGTCTTTAGGACTAAGTTCTCCTTCAATCTCAAACATTTTCTCTAGCTCTTTGATTAACTCATCGTATGATCTCAACAATGTTAAATCAACCGCGCGCCCAACAGCTGTTCCTTGCATTTGCACCTTTGCAAGAACAAACAGAAATAAAGTGGCGATTTTGAGGAATAACAAAATTTGAAAGTTATTGAGTTTCAAGTAAAGAGTAAAATGGTTAATGTCAAAAAAAAAAAAGAAGTAAAGAGTAATGGTTTGTTTTACCTTAATTCGGCTTCTTGTGGATGTTTGTTGTTTCTGCTCTTTTGGTGAGTTCGAGGAGTTAGGATCTTGACACTTGGGGGTAGAATCAGAGATATTTGAATCCACACTTATTAGTTGCTTGTTAGGAGGAATTGGAGCAGAAGCAGGCTTGCTCGTGAGATCGAATCCGAATAACCTACAACAACTTGTGACCGGAGCCTCGGTTTTCTTGCATTGTAATCCACTTGAAAACACTGATTTGTTTGAGTTTCTCTCGGTTGCTATATCGTGAAACAACAATTTGACTGATGGATTAGACTCGTGGCTCTGCGGGAAGCTACTCAAGAAATTAGAAGCTACGGGACTCCCTGTGATTTCTGCAATGCAGGACAGAAGTTTCATTGCCGAGAATTAATAACAAAAAGCAGTACAAAAAATAAATTCATTAGAGATAGATAACCTGAATCAAGTATCAGAGATCTTTCTTGCAATACATTAAAATTAGTTAACTCTAAAAAAGTACCTAAAGATTGTTTTTGAAGGTACCTGAAATTGATGAACCAATGGGCCTGGACCGTTTGGACTTTGATTGTTGTTGAGTAGGCGTCGGGGTAAGCGCAGATGGTGAGAAAGGCTCGATCTCCCACGGTGAGACCTTGTTTGGTCTCTGAATAGAAGATGGCTCGTCCCATTGGATCTAAATATAGAAAGAAATAGATTCAGAATTTTAAAGAAAGTCTGGAACAAGAATCATATGAAATATTATCTCTAGAGAATGATTCAAATTCACTTAACCTGCAATGACCTCCATTTGGAAGCTGGCCATTGAGAAGATAGATCTCCACTACCAATAATCGTACCTGTAAATCTGAAGAAGAAACCATTCTAAATTTCAGACAACATTCAAGAGAGGACTGAAAAAATGAACAAATGAACAAAGAAAAAATGAGAAACTACATTCTCTCAGGAGACTCTTCTCCTTCGAATCTCATCCTAAATCGCATACCGAGAGAAAACCCGTTCTTCATCGCCACCATATACTTGTTCACACTGATTATAAATTGGCTTATCCTGAAGGAACAAAAAACAGACAATATCAAGCTTAAAGGCCTTCACTAGCAACCTATATAAGATGTAAGAAGTTTGAAATTTACCTTGGTTTATAGAAGACAACAAATATAGTTGTTGTGTTAACAGCATGAGAAGCTGTAGCAAGAACTCCCAAACGCATACTCTGACTCGAAATAACTGATGCGGGCATCGTGCTTTGCTGCTTAGCTAAACGTCTCACACCAACTCGTAAATCCCCGGTTTCACCCCTTAAAACAACACAAGAAGATGATAACTTGTTAACCCCATGAAGTAAAACCCGAAAGTAAAACTCATGATCTTTAGCTACCTCAAGAACACAAATGCATCTCCAGCTACAAGTCTTTTCGAGGTTACAAATGTACTCCAACCCGTTGTAAGTAAATGCCTCCTTGGTTGCCCTATCGACACAAGATAAACTCTATAGACTCTTAAAAACTAAAAGAAACTTTTAGAAACTTTCTTAAAGATTCTGTTACCTCTAAATATATGCTTAAACCTCCATTCATAGCCATGAAGGTCTCTAGCTACAAGTTCTTGAGTCGGTGTAGGTTGTGTCATATCCTAAGTATTGAAAATCAAAATCAATGCATAAAGTGACAAATTCAGCTAAGAAAGGCCAAACTCTGGAAAATGAAGATGGAAGGATAAAAGCATTTACAAGTGAAGGTAAACACTCAGTGGCGTGTTTACGAAGAACAGAGAATCCACCATGAGTGCTTGTATCAGAAGCTGTTAGAATCTTCACAAACGAATCAACTGTTGGTTTAGCTGGTTCGACCAAAGGTGCATCAAGACTTGTGGGTTCACTTTGCTGCATAATAAAAACATATAAAATCTAAATCAAATTCATTGAACTGATAACATTAATTCAAGATTCTTAAAACTTACATCTTCTTCTGGTTGTAATGTGATCTGAGCATAAACCTCATCTGTCTCATGCTCTGCTTTTAACATAACACTAAGAACTCGACAAAGTATCTTTGGAGGAAGATTAAACACTGGTATCTCTTGATCAACAACTCCTTGATTAGTAGAAGCCACCAACTTCCAAAAGAAACATTCAAGTCTTAAAATTGAGAAAAAAATTGTGGAAAAAAAAAGGAATAATTTTGAGAGTTGGATTCTTTACTTGTTCCATGTGACCTTGAGGGAAGTAAAAAACTCTTTCATCAGAACGAGGAACTTCCACAAGTGGACCTGCACAAGCTTTCCATAGCTCCGTGTACAATTGATCATCATTAGACCCTAAATACCAACCAACAACCATCAATTTCAACAAAGTTGCAAAATTTGAAGCTTTATCATAGAAATTAGAAGTGGGTCTTAGCTTTTTTTAAAGGTTGTTTTAGCTCGTTAACAAAAACCCCACGGATGTGAAAGAAGTAAAAATGTTGACTTTATCCCAAGAAAATGAAAACTCAAACTTGAGAAATTGAAGTCAAAATTGAACTCACGTGATGTTCTGAAATCAGCATCTACATTCGCCATTGAAGAAACCAAAAGATCCAAGCTTTACACAAGCAAACAAACACTAACAGGAAACTAAAATCGAAACCCTCTCAAGCTCAAAGTATTAACCCATCAAAGAAGAAAGACAAAGAAGAAGAAGACAAGAGTCATCAAAGTAAGTAAGTAAACAGCTGAAAAACTCTCGTTTCTTTAACGACGACGAGACACGACGGTTATGTCTGTATTCATTACACAACATAAAAATTCATTACAAAGGCACTCTCTTGTGATAAAGAAGAATTGATTAAAAAGTTTGCTCTTTTTCCGGGTTTTTCTCTTTAGCTTTTCAGTTTCAGTTACGAAACCGCTCCTTCTCTTCCTTCCTCTCTGCCTTTTTGTCTTCCTTTTCTCTTTCAAACTCCGTGTCGTTTTGTTCATTAACTCACAAACTTCTTGCTGTTTTTTTTCCTTTCTTAAAAGAAACGTATGGTCAATTATTGTGATAATGAATCTGGACCGTTAAAATTAAAGACAACGGTTCTTACTTCTGAGTAAGTAGTAAATGTTAAGTACTTAATACTATAGTTAGGTCTCATCTCTCATGTCACTTAATACTATAGTTAGGTCTCATCTCTCATGTCTTATCAGTTTTTCACTAAATTCTTACTCGATAGGCAAAAATAGTTTCTTACTTTCTTACCATAATAAGGCGTGTGAAGCCAAAAAAGACGATGTTTTTTTTTAATTGTTCCCTTATGAGTCTCGTTAGATTTGACGGTGCCGTTACTTTCTAGCTTGTGTCTGGAACGTGGCAGGCAAACGTGTTGGCTCGTGAATGTACCAGCAGAGATTTTGCCAATCCACATCGAACGTTATGGTTTTAGGGCTTTGGGAAGCGTGCGAGACTTTTTCTTGTTTTTTGTATTTTATTTTCACGTTTCATAATATTACTTGATCTTCTGTTATATCATAATACTTGAGATATTTTGACTTAAGTAAATTAGTGATGTCTAGTGCATGATGGAAATAAAACACTGCAATAGGAAACTAAGTAAGATCTGAATAGTAGTATTATTGTGTTGCATCCTGATACGAATCTACATTTTACTCAAGTTGTCTTCAACGCAAAAAGGTAGTTTTACAGATAATTAACGTGATTTTAAAATAAGGTAAAGAGAAAACGAACAATAAAAGTAGAGGACCGTTTGCTTCAAATTGTTGGTTGGGAATATGATTTCTTAAAGTGAATGGAAACGCACGGATGGGAATATAAACATTATAGTAATAGTTTTCTATTCTTAATTTCTTAATTAGTGGTACAATGGAATTCATTTCACAATATTTTTCTACTACTTTTGCTCTAATTATCACTACTTTTTATAGTCCATTTCATTGTTTCAGCATTATATATATAGTTAATCACTCGTTTAGTCATAAATCATATATAATCGCCACATCAGTAAATGAGAATAACGAATATTCGTTTTGTAGATATGCATGTCTCAACTAATATAGATCGTCATCGAATTGTTTTTTTTGAAGTGTGGGAGAATGATGTCATGACCGAATATACAGACTTAAAAAATGAATTATTATAATTAAAATATTATAAGAAATTTATGGTTATTGCATTTGGTGTTTAAAATTAATATAGCTGCAGTAAAGAGAATCAAATGGTTGGCTTAAGTTAACAACACATTCAAGAAAGGAAGATTTGATTCTAACGGCGTATCTACTATCTTGATTACTATTGCACAAATTAATCATCTTTTTACTTAAGAATACTGACTTTTTATATATTTTAAAGCTATTAACTGGTTGATTGGACATTACATGTTTTGGGTCTTGAATATCTTCCACTATTCGTTTTCTATTAGTAAAATTTTATAAGTGTAAGGTTTTCACTTGTGGCCTGTCACCTGTGGCCTGTGGGTGGAGGGAGTCAAAGCAATGACATTGTATTGGTGAAATATAAAAATGTAAAAATAATTTAGTTATAATTTGTATATATATACTTATATAGATTCAATTTTTCCTAATTATCTCTTTCATTTAATATGCGAAAAATTGACCTTTCCCGTCACTTAAAGTGTAAGGTCCATAACTCGAAAGGAATCTCAATAACACTAAGCTCACGGACCTTGCTATTAAAACAGGTCAAAAACGAGATTAAAATTCGGATTAGTTATAATATGATTATAAACCATCGGTGCAACGGATCCGATCCATTTATTCGGTTACGATTTAGAGATTAGATTCCATATATTTTAAAATGCTACTAGTCAAATTGCAATTCATAGGAATGCGTTTGGATTCACGCTTCCTTGCTATGGTTTCAGTTTTCAAAAAATATTAAATAAAACTATAGAAAGATAAATACACCAATAAGATAGATATTGGTTATCAAACTTGAATAATGGTGTAGAGAAAAATTATACTAGTTGATATAAGAAAATTTTACTAAATGTATTAATAGGCAAATTTTCTACCGTGGTGTATATATATATATATCATCAAGATACTAACCAAGTCATTAGTTAAATGATGTTGATTTCATTCCTCATGAATGATTCACGTTGGTTTCACCTATACTTGGCCAATACATCATTCCGGATAATATCAGCTCGGTTAAAAAGATTTGATAATTAAAAGGATGGTTAAAGCCTTAAAGGTTAATAAGGATAAAAAGAATGATACAGTCATAGACATAAAACATATTAGCAAACTAAAACGTCACATGGATAATAGCTACGCCTACATCTATTGGCAAGTTCCGACCAAATATGTTGTCGCGGAAAATAATGAAGTGTAAGAGATTTTAAAATACTACTAGTAATTAGTACGAGGAGGAGACATATGCACGTCTAAAGAGTAAAGACAGTACTCGATCTCTAGCTCTATGTTCCTTGTCGATTAATTTCTAGTAATAAAAATCAAAGTTTTGGATGCACATGAAGTGTGATCTCACATCTCACATACATGTGGCAAATAATCACGTATGCTATTAACAACAAATGTTAATGAATAATGATACATTAGTTTCAGGTACGAGTTTTCTTATGGATAAACTAAACCATATGGAATATTAGATTTTAATACCAGAGATTTTCGATCACTAGACGAAAATTTCACCTAAACAATTTTATTACAAAAATTTAATCCTTTTTTATTTTTATTAATCATCTAACATTTTAAATCTGATTGTATAATAAACATGTGTTCCAGTATCGTTTATTCAATAGCATCCATTCAAATGATCAAATCCCATTATCAAAAAATAATAAGAATCCTATAAATTAAAGTGTTTCATTGAATGAGTAATTTCGTATCAAACTCGTCGTCCGTACAACTCCAGCGATACGTTTTCCATATTGGAGAATCTCTATGAGATCCATTCTACCGAATAAAAATAGTTCGTACCATTTTCCTATCTAAATTATTTTCAAATTCAACGGGTCATATATTTCATTTTTATCGGGAAAATATAATTTATTTTATTTTCTTCCCTTATTTTCTCACTCCATGATTGCTCTCTTCTGTGAAATTAATATATTTGTAGGAAGTGGTGGATGAATAATTATTTTGTTAAATAAGGAAAGGATTCCTGGTACTTGTTTGTGTTTATTTATTACTTTTTTCCAATTTTATTCAAATAAAGGTACCTCACATGTTTGACAAAGGATTGGTCATATTTTCTTAATATATTTAGGGGCAAAACATTTTTTTTTTTTTTTTTTAAAACTAGTCAAAGAAGAAAGAACTCCAATTTTTTGTTCTTTCTAGTTTGTAATATGGTATTCTTAGTTTCTTACATTGTAATGTCTTAATAATCTGACGTGAGTAGACTCGCTAAGAAGATGTTTTTCTTTTTTTCTCATATATGATTCTAACGAATCATTCAACTAAATCTTATTATTAATAAGTAACTCGTAACAGATGACTTATGAATGATACATACGAAACTGAATTTCCGAAAGAAAAAAAAAAAACAAGTTTTTGCTATCGAGTACCTTAAACGCTTGCCAACTTATATAAGATTTAAAAAAGAAAAAGAAAACTATACTCTAACTAGGTCTCTAATTATTGAACACTGCGTTTGAGTGGGTTCATTGAGTTGGATCTACTTTAAGCCAAATCCACACACACATAAACATAAATTTACACTCGTACACTAAAGTTCATAAAGAGTCGAAAGAAGAAAACTACCATATATTAACAATGGTTGGTCCACTGTAATTTCATATAAAATGTCACTTTCTTATATTATAAAAACGAGGGGACCAGATGATAAATCTCATGGTCATATCATATGACCATCTCTCGCACTCTCAATCTCTCTCTCTCCCCGTCTCCATTATTTCCCCTTAACCCATATTATGTCTCTCATATACAATCTATCATACAAATTAATGAGATAAATAAAATGGTTAGAACAAAAAAAAAAACATGACAATCATTGATATCGCCAACGTGCGAGGGCCATATTACATGGGCACTAGCATATACCAGCCGAATTTTAATGTTTGTTATAGAGAGTTTATGATTAGTATAAAGTTATAAAACGATAAAGTTCATAGATTACTTGCAAGACTTTTGTCGACATCAAATGTTTTCCTACAATAATGTTTGCTAAGTATAATTAAAAAATAAAAAATTTATATGATTGGTCGCTAACGATAAACAAAGAAAGCTACAATTTCCTCCCTCCTTTAGTCATCATGTGTTGTCAATGACGAAATTGTTAATTAAGATTAGACAGAGTTTAGTGGTCATAGGTCCATATGATTAGCACCAACAATTACCTATATCACCTCCTAACCTCTTGTTTCCGAATTCCTCTCTCTTTTTCTTTCCCAATTTTATACAGTACACTCCACTTATCAACTTGAAAAATTAAATTAAAATTAAAGCTCAAGAGTTAAATATTATTAACAAGTTTCTTGATTAAGAAAGAGCTGGTGGCAAAAAAAAATGATATTGAAAAATTGAATTGTCAAATGACTAGATTATGGGCCACAACAAGATGGAAGCTGTCAGACTTCGATTACAGGCCCATTGGCAGGCCCACATAGAAATTAGTTTTCCAAATCGTGAAGTTTATGAAACATGCTTGGCTTTCTCCATCTTTAATAACAACAATGACCATCAGACAACGACAAAATGCACATAAACACACAGTTCATACAGAGATCAATATGCTTTACTTTGAAGGGAAAACAAGACAAACCCCCATTCAAATGCGTAATCCAAAAAAAGAAATCCAAGTTTTTGGAAGATGATGCTCTTCTCTAATCTAACTTCCAAATGCTATGAAACTCCCGATTTTAAGACAAAAATATGCATTATGATTTGACCACTTTTTCTTCGCAGACGCTATGCAATGCAGTGATGCTGTGTTTCCCTTCTTCTTTCCCGTCAAACCCATCTCTCCTGCCAAAAAACATTTTATAATCACCATCAAGATTGATTCCTGAATACAATCTGAAACCATTCTTGAAGTCAATTACAAACACTTACCTTCAAGCAATTCCACAGTTGTAAGCATTGCAGAGCTGGAGCAAAGCTGCTTGGTTAGCTTGTTCGAGATTCTCACCAATTATCTGTGGGTACCTACCAGGAGAAGCAGAAGAAAGCCTCGAAACAGAAGCGACCAAGAACTGTTTCGGGTCCTTGATGTCTTTCAGAGGATCCTCTTCTTTTTTCCCTGCATTGTGAAGGTTCACAAACGCAGCTGTGTATCCAACATTCTCCGAGATTTCTGGCATTTCAGGTTCATCAAGTACCCTTTCTTGCTCAGGCCTGGAAACAAGTGTCACTATGCTATCAAGCATCTTCCCCCAGAGTTTAGCAGCTGATGGATCCAGGAGAGCCGGAGTCTCACATATGAGTCTAGTCGCAGCAACTGCCGTTAACTTTACCTCGATACTCCCCATGATCAGTTTCAGGTTCGGAATCCAGAAATGCTCCAAGATAGCAGTGAAGATGTTTGGCTGAACAGTATTCATAGTCTCCACTAGATAAGCCTGTCCATGCTTCACCAAGAAGAGCGACATGAATATTACTAGCGACTTCTGGAACTTGACTGTCTTTTTGTTTTGAAGGCGTGTGAATAGAGCACTCCATATACCCTTCATGTAAGGTGCAATCACACTGTAGTCCAGATTCTCAATAATCGTGTTAAGGATATAAAAGCCTTGCTCATCTGTGCTAGGAGATGCAACCAGCTTTTCAAATATCCCCAGAACTTGACTCAACCGATTCTCTTGAGTAACCTCATGAGGTGCTTTCTGCAGAAAAGCTTGAAGCAGCCGCACAAGAGCTGGAACATTGCCATTCCTCTTCCATGACTCAGGCGAGAGGAGCAGCAAGAAGATCTGCATGTAGTTTGGTGAGAGAGGTGGTCTATTTAACTCAACAAGCTGAGCCAGCAACTGAAACGCATAAGGCAAGAACTCTGTGATATCATTGGCCAAAATCATCTGGAGGCTTGGGAAAAGACTCGTTTCAAATGCAGATGTAAGAGAAATATCGCGTTCACATGCCCGTCGAACAAGTACAGCCACAGACTCAAAGAGATAGTGGTTAAATATAGGATTTTTAGGATTTTTGCAAACTTCACTGAGAATAGAGGTCAATCCCCCGATGCAAGGTCCAGCAACCTCAGCACTGATATCAGCAACACCAAGGACCCGCATTATACACTTCATCAGATATTGATTCTCCTCTGATTCTGGAAACTTCAGCGCATCAAACAGGTTCGTCATCAACTGCAGCAAAAACGGACTTATATCACCAGCAGCATACCTATTACCCCTTCCGCCTTCCTCCTTCACTAGCAAGAGCTTCTCTATGCAGCTAGCAGCATAAGAGTGGACCACGTTCGACTCTGCTTTAAGGAATCGGACCAACTCTGGGAACAACTGCATTGCAAAGGGCTTTGGTATATGACTACGAAACATTGTTAAAAACTTCAAGGACCCTGCCTTTAGCATCGGAAAACTGTTGACATCGCGGCTTTGCAGCTCTGGGAGAATAATGCTTGTAAAGAAGTTTTGAACATCAATGAGATCTGTAGACACAGATGCACCCCCTGCCTTCTTAGTAGATAGAGAGACAACCAAGTAAATTGCACAATCCTTATCTTTCCAGTGTGCAGACGGATTTGTTGAAAATGAACTCAAGAGCTTCTGTATCTCAAGAGAAACTACTTCTGTCACTTGTGTTTTGTAGTTTGTGGCAAGTCCTTTGAGTAGCTCACAAGCTATTCTCCTTCTAGTGTCCACATCACTTCCCTCCATGTCTCTACGGATAAACTCTATATAGTTCATCTCGAAAATTTCTTCATCTTCCGCCCTCAAAGAAACATTGGGAATCACAATACTTTGGCAAATTTCCTTGATAACATTGTCGCCCGCAAACAAAGCATGGTGAACACTTGTGCTCACAGTGGTCAAAAACTTGATTGCTGTAGTAGCTAGTTGATCTCTGCTAGGAGACTTTGACACATCTCGGAGCAATGTCCAGACAACTGATGCAAACTCATTCAAAAAGCCTTGAAACTCTTCTTCGTTTTTCTCGATATAAAGATTGATGTTCTCGCAAATAGCAGCGCGAAGATCATCAACAAGTGTTAACCCCTCTTCTGTGCTTTCCAAGGCGGGATAATTTGAAGATAGATACTTCTTAAACTCTCCCATCCACTCGTTCATATGGTCCTCGAAAAACTCCGGTAAGTCCTGAAAGTTCAACGAGTAAAATATTCTACAGCACAGCCTTTGGGACTCAAACAGAGGCTTCAGGATCGCAGCAGACCCACCAGAGCTCGCAGCAGAATCAATCAACGAAGACGTTTTCAGGAATATTTCAGTCAAAGGAGCAGCAAAACTATCCAGGCAATACTTCAAATCAAGAAACAGATCATCGGTTCTATACTGATACCTAAACTTTTTGAAAATCGAACTAGCTGTCCCAAGTATACCATTGACGGAGACATAATCGCCAGCGAGAGCAGCTTTTTGAAGGTTGGCGATAAGCTCAGGAAGCAAAGCAGGCCAAGATTTGGGGAAATCGTGCTTACCAATGACGGCTAGGGCTTCACTCAACTGGCTCTGGATACGAGGAGAAGAAGAGAGCATAAGAGAGACGATGAGTGTCTTGATCTGCTCCTTCTCCGAATCAACGATCGGTGAGATACCAGAATCACCAGCAGGAAGCCACCGCGAACGGAGATGGTTCTTAAAGTTGACAGCAGCGGCGTGACGCGTCTGTTCGTCGATTGCGGGCTCAGCCACCAACCGGAGAACGGCAAGGCCGTAGTTAGGTAGATCGGCGGCATCCGATAGTGCTTTCTCAGCTGTTCGACGAGGCTCCGGTATCGGAGAGAGCGTGTTAAGAAAACATTGCGAAAGGAACTCTAGAGTCGCCTGATTCCACTCCATCTTTCTTAGAACACAACAGATACTAGGGTTTATACGACGGATCGAATCCGAGCTGTTCGATTAGGGTTTCGCCGGGAGAGATGAAGACGGCGAAGAGAGACGAGAGAGTAGCGATTTTAGGGTTTTCTGATTTTCAAAAGAGGGAAACGGAAAAGCTTTTTATTTCAAAGAGATTTACATTTTACTCAAGTTTTAGAAAATGGAAAGTTCTCCGATGAGCGAGTCGGGTTATCGGGTTTTTTTTGTTATACCCGATAGAGTATGTCGGTTTAATGGGCTTTTTTCTTTCCTATAAGCCCACGAATATAATGGGCTGAATCTGAATGTAAAGGCCTCACGAACATTTGATATTTTAAAAAATTAAAGAGCATTGACATTAATAGGTACGTCTATGGTTTCCGAGCAAGAATTTCTGTCGGTAGAATTTCTAGCTCCAAGTCTGTCGGTGCATTTATACGAACCATATAAATCTTTAATTTTTTTTTTCTTGTTGTTCTTAAACAAAATAAATTCTTCGAAAAAGAAAAAAAATCTAATAACAAAAACGTGTTCTTAAGCGTGTAGAGAAATTAAAGTGTTCGTGAAAATTCCTGCAGTGAGTGAACCTAAAAAAAAAAGAAAGACTGAAATCAGAAAATGCCGACGAAACGACGACGTATCCTTTCTTCGAACATGTCCCAAAGCCGTCAACGTCTGTGACGCTGGTCCAAAGTCCAAACGTATCACGTTCGTTTGTCTACAAAATAAAAAGTAGTTTTACGAACAAGAAAAAGAGTTTCTTAGTCAAATAGTTATTACTTTGATGACGTATTTTTCTGTCTTTAGTGTTTGATTTTGATGTTAAAGCCAGAAGAGTCATACTAATAATCAATTGCACATGAAATTCTCACCTCGATTTAAATTTTTGCTGCTAAGTAATAATTTAGACTGTTTTCTTTATTATCGGTAACTAAACCAAAAACCAACTAGTTAAAAAAGTTTGCGTTAGCAATTGTCACACGTGCGACGTGTGAGATTATGATAAACAAGAGAAGGCCACGTGGCGCATGATGTATTTTTGCCGTACTTTTAAATACTACTGTATAAAAAAAAAACAATGTCGACTTCATGGGGCCCATTGAAGCCCACGAAAAACGCGTGATATATAAAAGAAGATGAGTTACGTAAACAAAAGCGATTCTCCATTTATTTGTTCCCATCACCTATTGGATTTTTTCCCGTAATTTCCTAACGCGTTAAAACGACCACTTTTTTTTTTTTTTTTTTTTTGTTAAAATAAAACGACCACTTTGCAACATTAGTTTACACATATGGTAGCATTTGACTAAAACATACGTTGAGTGACAATATATACATATAATATACAGTATACTTCCACTGTTTCTTTACATATACATGTTTTAGAAATACAAATTTGTATCAAAATTTCACGCATGTTTTGCTATGTAGTTTTGGAAGTATAGTTTTCCATAAAAGACAGAAGAACTATAAAAATGAATTGATAAGAAATAGTGGTACAAAATAAACTATAGTACCTTTATCAATTCATAATAGTGTCATTTTTGTTATAAACTGTAGTATTTTATCGGTTTTGTTAGAACTTATTTTTCTTTATCTCTTTTGTTGATAATTATGACCGATCCGAACCTAAACCCTAGCAAACTAGTATTTTAGATAGCAAAATATATTATAATTTCTGGAGTATCAAATTTGTAAAATTGTCTTGTGGTAATCGTCTCTTCCCTTACAAGGAGATGGCGAGTTTGAGTCTTCAATTCCAAAGTTATAGCAATTTTTGTAACTTTTTGTTAAGTAACAGGACACCAAATTTAAATTGGGTTTTAGGCATCACAAAACTGTGGCCGACTATAACCATTCAAATTGATACTTTTACAGTTTCCAACTGATAAATGAATAGACGCGTTTCGAATTGAGAAAAAAGAATGTGAAATTGATTAGAAGTTCATATCTTCTCCAACTTCTCATTTACCAAGTGGTTAGACGCGTTTTTAGCAAGAATAGAGAAAAGGAATGAGAAATTGCGAGGACAAAAGAAGTGAAACACGACAAATCATTTTTACATTTTACGTTTTGAAAAGGCATGTGAGACAGGAGAAGTTATTGTCTGCAATTAAGACCACCGTAGTCACGAGTGTCTCCACTTGACCCCACATTTCTCCTCACATTCGCTCTCTGCCATACGTTAGTAAGCCCTACTCTCCTACTCTTATCCATGACTTTTAATTTATTTTATTTTATTCGTTACTCTCACTATGTTAAAAAAAAAAAGGGATTATTGTTGATTTTGCCATTTTTTATAGAAATCTTTTGAAATTGCCATTTTTAATAAAATCTTACGGATATGCCATTTTCTAACACTTAAAAATGTACGAATTTCGGATTTTTTTTGGTAAAAATACGTAGTTTATACAAAATACTAAACCCTAAGAACAACCACAACCGACTAAACCCAAACATAACGAATAAAACGCATGTTAAATCATATTTCCGTAGCCTGAAAAAGGGCAAAATCCATAAACTATTCAAAAAAGGGCAAAATCCACAAATGCCATCCCAAAAAATGGCAAATCCATAATTGATTCAAAAAAAAACTCGTCATGAATTTGTTTTAAACTATTTAGTTTTATTAAATATAAATATACCAAACTTAAATCTACAAATGAAGTTAAATTTGAAGGTTCTCTAAACATCTAAAATGATATATAGAAATTCATAATGATAGAGCTAATTTTGTTTTGTAACTATTCTCTTCAAAACGAAAGAATATTCAAGACAAATACTCAAATATAGTATTAAACGAGCCCTAAAAAACACGTTCAGTATTTATGTTACAGTTGTATACTTGATTAAATATATATGAGATAAGAGTTTTTTTTGGTTATATATATATGAGATAGGAGTTGCTCTATAAGAAGATAAAGAATTTATATATAAGTTGGTGCGACTTCCAAATTACTCAAAGAGACACCAATCATGGCGTTATGATATCATCTTAATCTACAAAAAAGAGGTCAAATTTTCCATGTCACGTCACAATATTGTAGATTATACATCACGTTTTTTTTTTAAGTTTGAGCTCCTCTATAATTATAATTTCGGAATTGTTATCACAAAAACGATTGATTCAATTTTTATAACCACATACAAACATGTTGTTTAAACATTTCCACATTTCATTATTTTTAACTTCCGTTTTGGTATTGTGGTGTGTCTTTAGTTTTACATTGATAATTTCGCATTCATAACTCATATAGAACTCGATATCTACTAATCCGAAAAAGTAACATTTTAATTTTTGTATTACGTTTTTTTTAACTATGCAATACTTATCAATTATCACCAATTTTTAGTGCTATAAATATATTATGTATATAGATATTAATCAAATATAACGTTGATACATGAAGCTTAGATCACTAAGAACTTCTTAAGATTGTTTTTCTGGATCAAACTATCACACATCATCACCAGTAAGCGAAAGAGAAGATAGACTGTGAACAAATCCCTGATAATATAAATGCGTAAAAGTTTTTTTTTTTTTGGACGAAAAAATGTGTAATAGACATAACTCTTTTATTCAAAATTTTTAATGTATAGTATATCAACGTATGCTAAAAAGAAAAAGAGAGAGTATTTTATTGAATCTCCTTGTTTATTTATAAGTCAATTTTTAATTCTGTCAAACTATTTTAGATTAGTATACGAAAATATTCCCATAATGTGATGATGCTTATCTCATGCAATAATACTTAAAAACAGGTAATAAATGTAATAATGTAATTATACAAATCAATGTTTTCTAATTAATTTGAAATCAAGGCGAGAAAACAATTAGAAAATTATAAACACATGAAAATAGAAAAGTTGGTTGAAGTCTCACATGTGCTCTCTCACAAACGAGACTCCTTTTGTTGAACGTTACTGTTGGACATGAGATTCACGCAAATCCTATGCGACAAATAATTTTCTTTCCAATTTTAAAAGCTAAATAAAGAAAGAAAGTACTGTTTTTATATTGAATTTAAGGACTATTGATAAGAATAATATACCCAGAGTCCTATTAAATAAATGGACCCACGTTAATAACGATGTCTGAAATAACCAAAACCCCACCAGACAAATTCAGACAATATTTTTTTGTTTCTTTATGCATGTGAGTTATTTTTATTGGTAGAGGAAAATAAAACAAACAATTAATTTAGTACTATTTAGTACAGAATCAATTTTAAAATATTTATACCATGTGATCTATACTTCTTAAGTACATACTATAATTTGAATCTCTCATGTAGTTAGATACACACGTGTGTAGTATATATTTCTTTCTCTAAAATTTACCGAGTGCAAATATAGTTGTTTCACTAATATCACCATCAGTTATTTACTACTTTATGAAATTAATTGGATTTGGTTCAAAGACAAGCGAGATTTAGGGGTATATGGATCAAAAAATTTGCAAAAATGCAAATTGAAATAAGATTCGGAGAGAAACAATCAAAGTAAGTGAGTTTATAATCACAGATTAAATCGGGTTTCTTATTCGAAAGCCTTGGGAAACTCAACCATGGTTAACTTGAATAACCAAAGTAATTAACGTGCATAAGTAACCATGGTTAGGTTTTTAAAAAGAGCTTTCATACGAACTTCAATTACCCCCAGCAAGTCTTGTCTCCTTCTCTCTTCCCTCTCTCTCTCTAACTGTATCTTCTTCTTCAACCTCTTGTTTCCATACTCTTTTCTTTTCTCTGTATGACTTTTCTAGTTGCAAAGCTCATTCAATTGTTCAATTTCTTGTAAAAGTCAAAGCTTTTTGGGATCTTTCTCCGGCGAGTGTTTTCTTAACCGGCGGTGGCTTCTCTTGAGCGTGATTCATCACTGGGTTTGCATTTTTTTCTGGTGGGTATTCTTCAAATTGTTCGAAGTTCCGACCTTTTTTTCTCCGGAATTTGGTTACTGGAATCTTGAAGCTGGAGAGACTCGAGTTTATATGGTTTCAAGCATCATTGAGTCAATCACTGAGTTGTGTAGAAGAAAGGTTTGGTTTTCTCCGTTACAGAGATTTTTCTGGTTTTGGGGTTGGTAGGATTTTGTGTAATCTGGGAGATAAAGAAAGATGAATATTAGTGATTTGGGTTGGGATGATGAAGAGAAATCGGTGGTTATTGCTGTTTTAGGGCATTTAGCTTCTGATTTTCTCCGAGCAAACTCTAATTCGAATCAGAATCTGTTTCTGGTCATGGGAACTGATGATAGTCTGAATAAGAAGCTCTCTAGTCTCGTAGATTGGCCAAACTCGGAGAATTTCAGCTGGAACTACGCTATTTTCTGGCAACAAACCATGTCTAGATCCGGACAACAAGTCTTAGGTTGGGGAGATGGGTGTTGTCGAGAGCCTAATGAGGAAGAGGAATCAAAAGTTGTTAGGTCTTATAATTTTAGCAACATGGGAGTAGAGGAAGAGACATGGCAAGATATGAGGAAGAGAGTTTTGCAGAAGCTTCATAGGTTGTTTGGTGGATCTGATGAAGACAATTATGCTTTGAGCTTAGAGAAAGTTACTGCTACTGAGATTTTCTTCTTAGCTTCCATGTATTTCTTCTTCAATCCCGGTGAAGGCGGTCCGGGGAGGTGTTATGCTTCAGGGAAACATGTGTGGCTCTCTGATGCGGTTAACTCCGAGTCTGACTATTGTTTCAGGTCTTTTATGGCGAAATCTGCGGGAATCAGAACGATCGTTATGGTTCCTACTGATGCTGGTGTTCTTGAGCTTGGTTCTGTTTGGTCTTTGCCTGAAAACATTGGCTTGGTTAAGTCTGTTCAAGCTTTGTTCATGAGGAGAGTTTCGCAACCATTACTGGTGACTTCAAACACTAACATGAGTGGAGGGATTCACAAGCTTTTCGGGCAGGATTTGAATAACTCGGATCGTGGAGCTCACGCGTATCCTAAGAAACTCGAAGTGAGAAGAAACTTGGATGACAGGTTCACTCCTCAAAGTTGGGAAGGCTATAATAATAATAAAGGTCCAACATTTGGTTACACACCTCAGAGAGAAGATGTGAAAGTGCAAGAGAATGTGAATGTGGTTGTAGATGATAACAATTACAAGACGCAGATTGAGTTTGCTGGATCATCAGTAGCTGCTTCTTCTAATCCATCTACAAACACTCAACTAGAAAAGTCAGAATCTTGTAGAGAGAAAAGACCAGTGAGCTTGTTAGCAGGAGCAGGAACAGTTTCTGTTGTTGATGAGAAGAGACCGAGAAAGCGAGGTAGAAAGCCTGCAAACGGAAGAGAAGAGCCATTGAACCATGTGGAAGCTGAGAGGCAGAGACGCGAGAAGCTTAACCAAAGATTCTACGCTTTACGGTCAGTTGTTCCAAACATTTCGAAAATGGACAAAGCTTCTCTACTTGGAGACGCAATTTCTTACATCAAAGAGCTTCAAGAGAAAGTCAAGATCATGGAAGATGAAAGAGTAAGAACAGATAACAGCTTATCGGAATCAAACACAAGAACAGTAGAAGAAAGTCCAGAAGTTGACATTCAAGCTATGAATGAAGAGGTTGTTATAAGAGTAGTCTCACCTCTAGATTCACATCCAGCTTCAAGAATCATACAAGCAATGAGAAACTCAAATGTTAGTCTAATGGAGGCTAAGTTATCATTAGCTGAAGACACAATGTTTCACAGTTTTGTGATAAAGTCTAACAACGGGTCAGATCCATTGACGAAAGAGAAGCTTATAGCAGCGGCTTACCCCGAGAACAGCTTGACGCAGCAGCCATTACCGTCTTCTAGCTCACAGGTTTCTGGTGATAGCTAGGTTTCACATGATGGTGAAGCTTTCTATTCTTGCTTTAGTATAGATAACTTTCAGGTTCAACTAGAAATAGATAAAATTAATCCTTTTTTCTTTTCTCTTTCTTAGAGTGAAAGGAATCCAGTTTTCGTATATTCACACTAACGTTATTATACCTATGTCGATCATTAATTCACATATATGTATTTTGGGAATATTTTTCCCACTTAAGAAAATCAAATAAAGGAAAGTATGAAAGATATTTGACATTTCTTTCTTTGTATCATATGGATACATTTCATATTCAGTTATTTGTTGTCTATGTGTCAAACTGACATGTGTAGTTTTCTTAGATTCTCATAAACCAAATCACAATTTAGTGGATTGAAACGGATTTAATGTAGCATTTTTTCTTGCATCAGACATACTAATGTTTGAGCAGTAGTCAAGAACATCTTAGATGTTTCTCTAGTTCAATACTTTTGCAGCAAGGTTCAAATATTTAATGTCTTTCTCTTTGTTTTTTGTTTTTCCAATTAAGCAAGAGTTATACCAAGTTAAGATTTATCTTGTACATTGTTCACGTATATTTGAAATTCTGAAGTGAAACAAATCTTGTGTATATTGTTCATGAAATATTGACATTTCAAGAGATTAAGCTAAAAAAAAAAACTAGAAATGAGCTCAAAATATTAGAAATCAATTTGTTGATAAATAAATCAAAAGCATTCCCATTAATCATGTTTCTCACGAGTCCACTAGACCACTACTATGTAATTTCCTCTTCCATGATCCATGATTTTATTTTTATGGCATAGCAACTAGCAAGCAAGCATCTCAATCTCACATTATGGTCCATGTTTTCTATTTTAGTTTCGGGCTTCAAGTAGCTCTACAAAGCCCAGTATAAAGCCCATATTCATCAATGCTTCTTCACCTCTACGACGAAAATTGTGCTCCGATTCATTTCACTTAGGGTTATTTCTCCGATCAGATCCGATTTCAATTCCTTCTCCGTCTGATTCTCTCCTCCACCACGATGTCTCTCCGTCGCACTATCCTCGATCTACACCGTCAAACCCACAGAGCCGCTCTCTCAAAGTCTCTACCTTTCTCGATGAGTCACATCTCCTCCGCGTCCGCCACCGCCGCCGTGAGAAACCCACTAGGAAGAGACATCTCTTCAATCCCATTCGCACTAGCCCAGAAACTGAAACCAGAGTCAACCAATCTGGTCACCGATCGTTCGATCTCGTCTTCAATTGGGCAATCTGATATCAACAAGGCAGCCAAATTCTCGCGCCTCTCGTCTTCTCGAGGTTACACTAACGCCTCTTTCTTACGCAAAATCCCTATACTATTTCACATACATGAAGGAATGGAAGAGATTTTGGCTGATTATGTTCACCAAGAAATGACAAGGAATTTGATAGTCATCTCTTTGGGATTGTTCCAGATTATCGTTTTCAAAGATATTGTCTTGTTTCTTCTCTGAAACATCTTTTGGGATCTAAGGAACACTCACTCGATCATCACCTGTTAATGAATAGTGGGCTAAAAAAAAGTCTTTCCTTTTATCTCTTTCTTTTATGAATAAGAACATGATGCAATGTCGCATCTTCTACCTTCAAGCTTCCGTTGTGTGTTGGTTCAGTTTCTGGGTTTTTTCTTTCAAGGTTGATGTATTTGTAATGCTTAATTCCTGCTTGAGTCAGGAGTATTGTTCCTGAGGCTTTGAAGACTATGTTAAGCTTTTGATTGAATAATGAAAACTTTGCTCAGCTTTGATCAGTATGTTTGCATTGCTAGTTATGGCTGTAATTTGTAAATATACTAGAGCATTACTCTGCTTTAATCACACAATGTGTGCATTTCTTTCTACGAAGCTTTAATGTAATCTGAAGTTTGAGAGACTCGGGTAAGCTGTTGTAGATCAACGATTGAGCTTTGGTAGTAGAAAGATGTGGTTTTTGGATTATTTAGAAATGTTGAGAGATTTTCTTGTTTTTGGAATTGGTGTGATCTTGGGAGATGATAAAGGTGATGAAGACTGTCAAGAAGTCACATACAGAGAAGTCTCGATGTTACTTTGATCAAACAAACATGAGATTTCGAAGAAATAAGCTATCAAATTGAGTCTTGATTAGATGCTCATGAACCTGGTTAAGATGCAACTGTACCAATATTCATGTTCCATAGCTGAAACGTTGAATAGAAGAGAGAGATCTGAAACGAGTTAAGGAAGCGAATTAAAGGCCCAACTCTTAATCTGTAGGCCCATAGGAGTTACGATTGTACTGGTTCATTGACTCGGATAACCAAAGTTTTAAAAACCATCCTAATCCTAAACGGTGATATAATGACGAGATTAACCCCTTAAAGCCTCTCTGGCTTGGTTTCCACTCCAAGCTAAAAAGTTATGGAAAAATGAATATTACCGTAAAAGGGTAAAAAATCAACGAAACTGCCGTACACCATTGACAATAAACAAAGGAAAAAGTACATTAAAGAAGAAGAAGCTTCATTGTACGCGTCACCTACGCAAAGGAGGTGGAGACACGTGTCCTTCCTACCACTTTCCTTTTGAAAAACCACTCTCTCTCTAAAGTCTTTGACCATTGTTTCGCGAGCTGTTTTGTACGCCATTAGATTTAACCCTAAAAACTCTCTATTATTGGATTGGATCATCGATAAAGCTCCACGCCTTGTCCCAATTTCCTCTTTGGTTCTTTCCTTCTGGTAAGAATCCGCTCTCTCTTTTATTTTATGGTACGTCATCCACGACATCATCAATTGCTTCTCCTCTTCTCTCGATTTGACTCACCTTTAGCAATCAATCAATCAATCAACCCCTGATCTGTTTAGGTTTGATCTCCTCTGTTTTTTCCTAGGGCTTGTAATTGTTGTTGTTTCTGCAATAAGAAGAAGAAGAAGAAGAAGCGATGAATTTGGGATTTTAGGGATTATTGCGGTTTTTGTATATAAGCTTGAGGGATTTTGTATCGAATCCTGTTTTTTTCCGTAAGAATTTCTTAGATTTCTCCAAGAAGTGAAAAGAAAAGATGTCATCAGCTGGTGTTGCCTTAAGTCCGGTTCGTAGCGAGCCATTGATTATGCCTCTGGTTCGTGCCAATTCTTGTGCTGATTCTTACCCTGACGATACCATCATGATTTACCTTACACTTCCCGGGACGGTGATACCTATGCGAGTGCTTGAGTCTGATTCCATTGAGTCTGTTAAGCTTCGGATTCAGTCTTATCGCGGCTTTGTTGTGAGGAATCAGAAGCTTGTTTTCGGGGGACGAGAGCTAGCTAGAAGCAATTCTAATATGCGTGATTACGGTGTTAGTGAAGGGAATATTCTTCACTTGGTTCTTAAGCTCTCTGATCTTCAGGTTCTTGATGTTAAGACTACCTGTGGGAAACACTGCAGGTTTCATGTTGAGAGAGGGAGGAACATTGGTTATGTGAAGAAGCAGATTTCTAAAAAGCGTGGAGACTTTGTTGATCCTGATGAACAGGAAATTCTTTACGAAGGTGAGAAGTTGGAAGACCAGAGTCTTATTAATGATATCTGCAGAAACGATGACTCGGTTTTGCATCTGCTTGTGCGGAGATCTGCTAAAGTTCGAGCTAAACCGGTGGAGAAGAACTTTGAGTTGTCTATTGTTGCCCCACAAGCAAAAGATAAGAAGGGTCGTGAAGCTGTCAGCATTGTGCCACCAAAAAAGCTCTCTTTGGAGCCGGTAATTGTTAACTCCAAGGCTAAAGTACCTCTGGTGGTTAAAGATATGATTAAGTCTGCTTCAGATGGACTAAAAAGTGGGAATTCTCCGGTCAGGTCAAGAGAAGGCACGGGAGGAGCTTATTTCATGCAGGGTCCATCAGGCAACAAATTTGTTGGTGTGTTTAAGCCAATAGATGAGGAACCAATGGCTGAAAACAATCCACAGGGTTTACCACTTTCACCAAACGGTGAAGGTTTGAAGAAAGGAACAAAGGTTGGAGAAGGTGCATTAAGGGAAGTTGCTGCTTACGTGTTGGATCATCCCAAAAGTGGAAACAGATCTATGTCCGGTGAAGAGATAGGTTTTGCTGGTGTACCTCCCACAGCTATGATTGAATGTCTGCATCCTGGGTTTAACCATCCCAAAGGAATCAAAACCAAGATCGGGTCACTTCAGATGTTTACCGAGAACGATGGCAGCTGTGAAGATATGGGTCCACTTTCATTTCCAGTTGAAGAAGTTCATAAGATTTCTGTGCTGGATATTAGACTGGCCAACGCAGACAGACACGGTGGGAACATTTTGATGACCAAGGACGAAAACGGAAAGCTTGTTTTGGTTCCTATAGACCATGGATACTGCTTGCCTGAAAGTGTAAGTGCTCTTACTCTTTTTCTATTCTTTCTTAGATTCAGTTTTCCTTAGATTGTTGACATTGTCATGAAACTAACTTTTTTTTCCTGCAACAGTTTGAAGATTGCACGTTTGAGTGGCTATATTGGCCACAAGCCCGGAAACCGTACTCTGCAGAGACTCTAGACTACATAAGATCACTGGATGCAGAGGAAGATATTGATCTATTGAAGTTCCATGGATGGAAAATGCCAGCTGAGACAGCTCGAACGCTCAGGATCTCAACGATGCTACTGAAGAAAGGAGTGGAAAGAGGACTAACAGCATTTGAGATTGGAACCATAATGTGCAGAGAAACACTTAGCAAGAAGTCTCTAGTGGAGGAAATGGTAGAGGAAGCTCAAGAAGCGGTGCTTCCAGGGACGAGCGAAGCTGCATTCCTCGAAGCTCTATCCGATGTGATGGATTACCATCTCGATCACTCTCAGGAACACTAAAATTGGTTCTTGTTTTAACTCAAAACTCTGGTATATACTCTTTGGTTTGCTTTTTATAAACCTGTTGGCTTTTGTATTTTTTTAAACTCTTTCATTTCTGTCATTCTTTGGACATGTTCAAGGTGTTTTGTTAACTTCACTCAGACATATTACATGGTAATGACAATTTAAGTGTTTACAATAGCTTTCTTTCTTTGTAACATTTATCTCTTCTCTAGGCTATACATGTCTCTGTTAATAAGCAATGAATTGAGATCAAAACTACTGTGAAACTCCAAAACTGTCACTAAAGTCAGTCCTTAACTCTTTCTTCAAACCTTACAAACTCTTTCAGGAACTTCAAAAGGCAAATCGATGGGAAAGAGTCAGAGAAATAAGTGAAAAGATGAGCAGAATCAATTCACAATCGTTACTTTCATATTGAATCCGCTCCTCCTGTAGCACAAGGTTTGTTTGTTAGCGAGCATCATCCAAAGAGAACAAGTACGACCTTTCTATAGATCCTCCGACTATAATAATATTCTTAAAAAAAGATAGATCTCTCTCAAGTTTGAACTATTTATATTAAGGGAAATAATAACAAGTCTACATGTCCCTCCCATTACCAAAACCACAATATGACTTTCTCAAAACAACTCTTTCTTTACCTCTTCTTCCTCTTCCCTCTCCTACACGCTTCACACACAAATCAATGCTCTTCTTCCTCGTGCGGTCTTGACGATGTCCATGTCCGTTTCCCTTTCTGGTTACTCTCGAAACAACAGGAGTTCTGTGGCCATGCCGGATTTAATCTTCAATGCACAAGTAGTCCCAAGACAGCTCTCAAGCTTCCTAATTCCGGAACATTTCTTGTCCGAGAGATCGACTATATAAGCCAGCAAATTCGTCTCCATGACCCTGAAAATTGCTTGGCAAGAAAGCTTTTGACCTTTGACATATCAGGATCTCCTTTCTCTGCTCTCTACCTTGCCAGCTACACGTTCTTGAGCTGTCCTAATGCGGTTGCAAAGTCGTCCAGGTTTGACTCCATCCCATGTTTAGGCAATTCAACGACCTCGTTCTTGGCTACAACTAGTTTGGATCTCGCAAAATCTATGCTGCCTTCTTGTCAGATCGTCAAGACATTAGCTATTCCGGTTTCTCGGCGAGTTACTGCCGGAAAATCAAGATTCTCGACTGATGTCAACGAAAAAGACCTTTGGCTGAAATGGGATTCACCAAGTTGTAGCAATTGTGAGAGGGATTATTTGAGATGTGGATTCATAAGCAATACTTCTCTCCAAGTCAAATGCTTCCCATTTGAAAAATCCGGTACCAATTACTCCAATTCTTTCTCTTCTTAGGTCTTATTACTTCATTAATAGTTGCGGAACCTTCAAATTGAAGGAATCTTTGATTATTGGGGGTTTTCAAATAATTATCCACTCATTAAACAACTAGACAAAAAATCTAGTAGGCATTACATTTGACATTGAGCCATTGACTATTGATTAGTTAATTATTTAATTACATTTTTCAAAAGATCAAATCCAATCTTTTCATGTCACACGTTAGAATGTCGTACTCTGTATATAAACCCTTATATTTTTTTATTTTATAAACCCTTATACTGTATTACGAATATAAAAGATTAATAATATGTAAACATGACGTGTTGTTTATTAATGTGTGCTAGTTGGTTGTGTTATCACCAGTTTTGTTGAAAACAAAGATAAAACAATACGTACATGGTGGCTTTATTAAATTGATCTTTGGAAACATGATTTTGGCAGGCAACAACAACACGAGACTACAAGTGCTTAAAATTATGATCCTGAGCATAATTGGACCGGTCATGATCTTTGCTACTTGTATTGCAATCGGAGTTTGCACCTCTGAAAGATTCGCTTCCCGGATACAACGCAACGTGGCTATCGCCGCCTTGCAGCCAAACGAGGTTATAGTCACGACGGGTCTTGACGAGTATACAATAGAATCATATAAGAAAATGGAATTAGGAGAGAGTAGAAGATTACCGGGAACTAATGATATTGTTTGCCCCATTTGTTTATCGGAGTATGTTAGCAAAGACACCGTGCGGTGCATACCGGAATGTGATCATTGCTTCCACTCTGAATGTATAGATGTGTGGCTTAAGATTCATGGTTCGTGTCCTCTTTGTCGGAATTCGCCTTCTCCAGCGCGTCAAGCTAGCTGATTAAGATTGTAGTGGATATGTAATAGCCGATTATATTTGTTTACAATTCACTTTTTTACACTTTTAATTATAGTTATACTCTTATCTTTATTTCAAGCTTTGTTTATGTATTGCAAAAACTAACCATACTGAAAAAGATGCATAGCAAAAGAAGTATCTTTATCTATGCAAAGAAAAAGTGACAAGAGAGGATATTAATAGATGTGATCTAAACCATATGGTCTATTATTTAGTATACATGAAATTTGTACTTTGAATCCAATTTCAAAAATTTTTTGGTGATAAGATATTAATTCTTAAAGATTCCAATAAATTTGGTTTATGATTATGTAGTTTATCCAACGACATATTCCATTAGAATTGGAACATACACACTTCCTTGACTTTTCTTCTAAAAAACGTAGACTTCTCTGAATGGGAATGGTTAAACTCTTTAACAGAATTTTCGTTTAATATCAACTAGTAATAACATTTTCCTTAGTACATCAAACAACATTATGACATTTCCAAAACAACTTTTCCCTTTATTTTTCGTCCTCTTCTTCCTCTTCCCTCTCCGACAGGCCTCAAAGCCTAATAAATGTTCTTCTTCTATTTCGAGACCACACAGATGTGGACCCTTAGAAGTCCCCATCCGATTCCCTTTCTGTGACCATGCGCGATTCAGTATCCTCTGCACTAACCTCAAAAATACAGTCCTAGAACTTCCTATGTCCGGAATATTTTTTGTTCGGTATATCGACTACATAAAGCAAGAGATTTATATCAACGACCCTGAAAACTGTTTGGCTAAACGGCTTTTAACCTTCAATATTTCAGGATCTCCTTTCTCTCCTCGCTTTGATATCTTATACACATTCTTGACTTGTCCTAATGAGGTCGTGTTGCCGTCTTGGTATCCGTCCATTCCTTGCCTAAGCAATTCCACCTCCTCCTTCTTCGCCACGTCTAATTTTGCTCTCGCACAATCAATGCTTCCTTCTTGTCAGATCGTGAAGAGAGTATATGTTCCGGCTGATTCTTCGACGTTTGGAGAAACAAGATTCTCGAGCTACCTCAATCAAAGCCTCGTGTTGAAGTGGGACTCGCCTGATTGCAGAGATTGTGAGATAGATAACTTGAGATGTGGATTCAAGAACAAAGCCTCCCTCGGAGTAAAATGCTTTGGTGCTAAAAAATCCGGTACGAACTCACTTTTTTTTATTCTCTCCTTGTTCTTCATTCCTTGTGACCCAAGATAACTCCATTAATGGGTAAGGATGAAGAAGATGCACTCTGTTTTCGTCAACTCCAAGAAATAAATATTTAGGTTTACGTTTTCCAAGTAAATTATTTACTCAATAAGCAAGTATCGGAAAAGCATAGTTGGAACTAAATTGGACTATTGATTATTATTTAATTGCGATTTAAGAAAATTTCAAATCCAATATATTATGTCCCCTCAACTACGGAAGTATTCTCAGTGTAGTAGAAAGCGAACCAAAACCGTTTTTCTTGATTGGAAACCTAAGTCTCAACTATTTTTTTCATTAATGGGCACTTGGCAGGTCATATAAGCAGTGGAGTAGTAGCAGTACTTATAATATTGTCCATAATCGGAGGAGCACTCCTCTTTGCTGCTTGTATCTGTATGTTCTGTATGTGCAACTCCCGGAGGTTCAATTCTCCGAGCGGACAACCAATAGAGGTTATGGCCAGGAGGGGTCTTGACCAATCTACAATAGAAACATACAAGACAATGGAGTTGGGAGAAAGTAGAAGGCTTTCAGGGACTAATGGTATTGTATGTCCGATTTGTTTATCAGAGTATGCGAGCAAAGAGACCGTACGGTTCATACCGAAATGTGACCATTGCTTCCACGTGGAATGTATTGATGTGTGGCTCAAGATTCATGGTTCATGCCCTCTTTGTCGGAACTCAAGCGCGTGAAGGAAATGCTGAAATGTATGAACGTGTTAATTAATGATGCCACTAATTATTGTGTTCTTTAACAAACAAACAAAACAAAAAATTATTGTGTGTGTATTATTAAACGTATGAAGATTATGTGATTGTTTAAGGATTAACGCGCGATATCGTTTGTCCTATTTGTTTATCAGAGTACGTTTATGCGAGTAAATATATTTTATTGTGCGTGCATACAGGAGGAAGCCATCATTGCTTGCTTCCACACCGAATTTAATTATAAATGTGTGCATGGCTTATTATGCAACACTCTGTGTGCTCTTATATGTGTATGAAACCCACCTAATTCAATAGGTTTGCCCGGAAACGTGATGACGCCAAGAGAGAAAATTCTTGGGATTGGAGTTGTATGATTCAGGGATTCTAATCTTGAAGGGATTTAAAATCCAAGATGGATACTACTATGATCACGACGAGGATTTTTGCAACTGCGTGTGGCGATTGGATCTAAGATTTTATCTCATCTTTCTTATAAAAAAATCATTTTAAATTTTAAATTATTATCAACCATTGGTCGTCTATGTAGTATACATGAAATTTATATTATTCCATTTCAAAAACTTTTTGGCGATAAACTATCACTTTTCTTATAAATTCCAATATATTGTTGGGTTTTATGAAATATAGTTGTTATACAATCAAATGACTTTTCTTCTAAAAAGGTAGACTTTTCTAACTTTCTTAACTAAGTATAAGAATGATTAAACTCTTTAATAAATTTTCGTTTATTACTGGTAACATTTTCAATAGTACACTATATCGAATAACATTATGACATTCTCAAAACAACTTTTCCCTTTAATTTTCCTCCTCCTCTTCCTCTTCCTCTTCCCTCTTCCCTCTTCGACACGCCTCAAACCCTAGTAAATGTTCTTCATCTTTTTTGAGACCACTCATATGTGGACCCTTAGAAGTCCCCATCCGTTTCCCTTTCTGTGACCATGCGAGATTCAATCTCCTCTGCACTGTGGCGGACCCAGAAATTTTTTTTACCGGGGTCAAAAAATTATATTATACAAATAATATATTTATATATATACTCAGTCTTCTAATCTCTTATACAACATACCAAACAAAATTTCCAAATACAAGTTTAATTGGTTTTGAGACATTTTTTTAATATTTGGGCTATGGCCCAAGAGAAAAGGGTAATAAAAACAAAAATTTAGTGTCATTTTGAGTCATCGAACTCATATTAGGGGGGTCAATTTCAGAGATCTCTACCAAATGAGCCAATTGCTTATACCTTATTTTGAGGAAACTATCTAATATATAATTTTTAAGGTGTGTCAGCTGACCCACCTCCCTTTCACGTGGGTCCGCCACTGTCTGCACCAATCTCAATAATACAGTCCTAGAACTTCCTATGTCCGGAACATTTTTTGTTCAGTATATCGACTACAGAAAGCAACAGATTTATATCAACGACCCTGAAAACTGTTTGGCTAAACGGCTTTTAACCTTCAATATTTCAGGATCTCCTTTCTCTCCTCGCTTTGATATCTTATACACATTCTTGACTTGTCCTAATGAGGTCGTGTTGCCGTCTTGGTATCCGTCCATTCCTTGCCTAAGCAATTCTACTTCATCCTTCTTCGCCACGTCTAATTTTGCTCTCGCACAGTCTATGCTACCTTCTTGTCAGATCGTGAAGAGATTACATGTTCCGTCTAATTCGCCATTTGGAGAAACAAGATTCTCGAGTTACCTCAACAATCAAAACCTCCTGTTGGAGTGGGACTCGCCTGATTGCAGAGGTTGTGAGGTAGATTACTTGAGATGTGGATTTAAGAACAAGGCATCCCTCGAAATCAAATGCTTTGATGCTAAAAAATCCGGTACTAACTCAATCGTTTTCTCTTGCTCTTTTTTTTTTCCCTTACGATCCAAAAGAACTCCATTGATGGTAAGGATGAAGAAGAGGTTATCTGTTTTGGTGGAATTTTCAACCTCAAGTTATTTTCTTTAGGTTAAGATTTTTTCAAGTATAGAAAAATCATAGTAGGATTTAAATTTGACATGAGGAAATAACTCTTGATTACTATTATAGGATATAAATTTGACATGAGGAAATAACTATTGATTATTATTATAGGATTTAAATTTGACATGAGGAAATTACTATTGATTATATATTATGACAACTACCTTTTAACAAATCCAATATTTTACACCAACTACGGAAGTATCTCTCATTCCACACGCAAAAACTAAAATGTCTGACTCCATGTAACGCCTTAGTGACACAACTAGCGTGGCATTTGATCTAATCTAAGTAAACTTTATTTTTATTGCTAATTGGCTTTTTGACAGGACATTTAAGTAGTGGAGTACTGGTACTAGTTATAAGCTTGTCAGCAGTCACCGTCTTTGTCTTTCCTACTTGTATCGCTATCCGCCTTTACAACTCCGAAAGCTTCGATTCCCTAGCTATCGCAGCCGCAACCGTAATGCAGCAGCCAAGAGAGGTTAGGGCCACAAGGGGTCTCGACCAATCTACGATAGAAACATTCAAGAAAATGGAGTTGGGAGAAAGTAGAAGGCTTTCCGGGACTAATGGTATTGTATGTCCGATTTGTTTATCAGAGTATGCAAGCAAAGAGACCGTACGGTTCATACCGGAATGTGACCATTGCTTCCACGTGAAATGTATTGATGTATGGCTCAAGATTCATGGTTCATGTCCTCTTTGTCGGAACTCACGTGCGTGAAGGAAATGCTGAAATGTATGAAGTCTTCAACGTTTTGATGAATGTCACTAATTTATTATGTGTTTTATGGAGTGAATATTTATGTTCTTGATTAACGATTAATCATATGCTTATATTCAATGTTGTGTCGATGAATGTGTTACGATAATTACAGGAACGAGAGATGCTTTATTGCCAAAGATTTGAAGTTTCACAATCACATTTTACTGTCTTAACGAATGTGATCAACACAGACTCCTTAATAACTTTTGCTAAAGTTGCTAAATTAACCTCTCTTAACAAGTTTATATGCTAACCATTCAAAATTTCCATTGTAAACAACCGTCCAACATTTTCGTTTCTTTAACAAAAAAATAAAAATACAAGACACACATTTATTTTGTCCTCAAATACAATTATTAAGAAAATTAATTAAACAGAGATTAGCAAAAGTTAACAACCTGGAATTGATCATCATCATCAATCATCAATCATCTTCGTCGATCGTCCATCGTAGCTGCTTATTAGATCTGCTCGATTCCTCCGTCGCAGCATCATCCACCGGTAAATCTGATGCCAGATTTGAGAGCGAAGAAGACGAAGAAAGCGATTGGAGATTAGAAGAAGACGACGATGAGGAGAAGAGATTCATAGCCATGATGTTGCCTTCGCTCCAAGACCGTCGGATCGGGAACGAGATGCTCTCTGAGCTTCCGTGGCGGCGACAAGACGGCGGCCGTCGTTGATTTTGATTTTTCCCAGCGCCGCTTGATTTATCGTGGAGAGCACATCCGCAGTTTTTGTGGTAAGGACGCCGCTCGATGGCGGAATCAAGGCCGGAGATACAACCTTCGAAGATGCTGCGGAATATTCCGTCGGCGGCCATCGTTTAGCTAATTCTCCGATTTCGAGATCCGGTGGAGAAGAATAAGGATCTGAATCTTTCGTTAAACTCGATTTAACTATTTATTGTCAGATATTTTTGTGTGTAAAGTTATGGGCTTTTATGTTTAATAAGCCCAATAAGGCATAATCTGACGGCATTTTAGTTGCCAGTCTGGTATTATTTAAAACGACGCGTTACGATTTTCATTGAACAACGGCGTGAGTTTGCCAGCGTGGCTTAAGCTAAACGACGCCGTTAGGTCTTCGATTAAACGACGACGTTATGGCTTCGCAGCCTATAAAGATGCCACTTTGTTAGATACATAATGCATATATGTAAGTAATGATTGTCAAGGTATAAACATCTATAGAATGAATACTCTAAAGTGATCCATATGAAAGTTGCCTTTATATTGATGTACAAACTATCTTCTAGCTTGTTTGTTGTGTTTAGGGGTTTGGCTCATTTTGACTTGAAATGACTTTCAAAATGACTAAAAGATTCATACTTGGAAGACTTACGTACCAATAAGAGCTTTGAAATTCCATGTTTAAGTCTTAGGCTTATTTCTCATGAAACTTTAGATTGCATGGGATGCGATAAATGTAGCTTGGGGCCAATCTCGCATTTTTCTCCATACAATATGTTTTTTTTTTTTCTGATACTATATAAAAATGTTGACTTTTGGTTAACTTGTGGATTTTTTCAATGTGAAAAAGCAATGAAGTTTGTAACGTAAATAAGCAAGTAATCTTCTATCTTATTTATGGGAATAAGTATAAAACATCTAATTATGTATAACTTAAAGCAATTTAATTAAAATATTATTTGTAAAAATTTTAATATGTAAATTTAATCAAAATTTTAAAAAGAAACTCATTGTTAAATTTAATTATGTGTAAACCATGTTGAACCTAGAACACTTCTTAAGGATTAAAGAAAAAACGAGTGTTAAAAATTTAATAATGTGTAAACCATATTGGACCTAGAACACTTCTTAGGGGTTTTGATGATGTATCCAATTAGTTTACACAAAATTAAAAAAATTAACACTTATAAAAAAACAAAAAAAAAAACAAAACATTTTTAACAAAACAAGTGCTAAAAATTTAATTATGTGTAAACCATATTGAACCTAGAACACCTCTTAGGGGTTTGGATGATGTATCCAATTAGTTTACACAAAATTAAAAAAATTAACACTTATAACCATATTGAACCTAGAACATCTCTTAGGGGTTTAGATGATGTATCCAATTAGTTTACACAAAATTAAAAAAAATTAACACTTATAAAAAAACAAAAAAAACAAAACATTTTTTTTTTAAAAGAAGTGTTAAAAATTTAATTATGTGTAAACCATATTGAACCTAGAACACCTCTTAGGGGTTTGGATGATGTATCCAATTAGTTTACACAAAATTAAAAAAATTAACACTTATCAAAAAAAAACAAAAAAAAAAACATTCTAAAAAAACAAGTGTTAAAAATTTAATAATGTGTAAACCATATTGAACCTAGAACACCTCTTAGGGATTTGGATGATGTATCCAATTAGTTTACACAAAATTTAAAAATTTAACACTTATCAAAAAAAAAAAAAAACAAAAACAAAAACATTTAGAAAAAAAAACAAGTGTTAAAAATTTAATCATGTGTAAACCATATTGAACCTAGAACACCTCTTAGGGGTTTGGATGTTGTATCCAATTAGTTTACACAAAATTAAAAAATTTAACACTTATAAAAAAAGAAAAAAAAACACAAAACATTAATAAAAAAAAATCAATAATTAAAATACTAAAATCAAAATATTTCTTAAGAGAAAAGAGAAGAAAAGGAAATTAAAAGAGGTACATTGTTCGACTAATAGAAGAAATAACTTACAGGGAATAAGTTTTGATGATAGTGTTTGTCCACAAATTTAGTAGGCGATAATTTCCAATAGGCTGAAATTGAATAAAACGAAGAAAGGAGTCAATATTGGGTGAGAGGGATAAATAATAAACTTTTTTTTTTTTTGTTTTTTTTTTTTGATAAATAATAAACTTAGAAACAGAAGAAAATAAAGAAAAGCTGAGAGGATTTGGAGATAACTTACAAGTCAAGAAAGAGAGAATTATGAGATTGGTGTTATTGTTGAGTCATAACTGCATCAACCCTAATTGAAACAGACAAGGAGGACTGTGATTATGAGATTGGGCCTTCTTCTCTCCGGTGATAGGGTTTGTGGAGATTATGATCGACGCATGCTGCGGCCTCTCATCCACCGCCACGGCAAGTATCGTTGAGATCAATCGACTAAAAGTAAAAATTGGTGGAGACGAATAAATTCATACGAAAATAGTTGCGATTCAAAGCTTTAGAAGAACACGAAAAGATATGCTTGCTTTAGAACTTTCTCTCTCAGGATACAATTTTGATTTCTCTCGAAGAAGTAAGAAGAGATTACGACTATATTTATAAGCAGAGGAGATGTTAGGTCGTTTCGGAAAAACAAAAAGGAAATTTCTTTTATACACATGTTATATTAAAATATGGAAATCACTCGATCAATAAAAATGGAAATTTCTTTTATACATGTTTACCAAAAAGAAAAGGAAATTGTTACGTTTTTGTTACGACGTCGTTAGGGTGTTACAGTAAACGACGTCGTTAGGGTGTTACAGTAAACGACGCCGTTAAGGTGTTTCCGCTGCATATATAATGCGGATTTGAATGTTTGTTAAGAGTTCTACACAGATCAGAGAAGAGCAAAGAGAAAGAGTCTTAGAGTTAGAGAGAGAGCGAGCAACTGAATTTGGCGATCGTCTCTTACATTCGATTAGTGTTTCACGTTCACGATGGCGAGGAGAATCCAACGAAGATCTAGGTGCAGAGACCTCTATCGACAATGTGTGACATCGGTGGTTTTGGGGTTTCTATTATTTCTCGTTTATTCCACCTTCATGATCGGCTACAGACTTCACAAGCGTTCATCGTTTGGTTCGTTCTTTTTCCACCATTGATCGTTTCTTTGTCACAAATCTTATGGCGTCTCTCTGTTTTCGTTTTCTGCTCCTTTTACATTTTCCTCTGAGTCTTTCGTTTTTCTTGATTGCGGACTTGATGATCGGAGATTTGTTGTGAAATAAGTTTTCTTGAGAGGGTTTTCTTTATGATTTCCCATTGTTCGCACTGATGCTAAAAGTTTCTGTTCTTATTTCTGCAAATTCTTTCAGATAAAGAATTTTTTCGGAATAACTTCATCGACAAGGTAACGTTATCAACTTACGATCATCACATTGTACTGAAAGATTTGAAAGAAATCTTGAAATGTGTTGTTGAATGGTTGTTTATTCAGGATCTTAACTGGAGAGAACGTGAAGCTCTGAAATCTGTTCCATCTCTTTTCACAAAAGAGGTCCTTTGGTGTTCTCCGTTTTGCTGCTTTCCTTCTTCCTTTGTTGGTACAAGTACTCACTAGTGTTTGAAACAGATCCTTGATGCTATCAGTGCGATCACATACAGTGAAAATCCTTTGAGCCTTGATTCACTCAGGAAGAATCATTCAATGGATAATTCAGTTCACACTTCTTCTGAGGTACAATCATACTTATGGTTCTTTTTACTTTCTTGACCTCTTTTTACTTTCTTGACCTTGAGAAGTTACTGATGCTTGTTGTTTGAAGGAAAACGAGGACAAAATGGTTCCTGGTTTTGGTCATGGAACCTGGATTGGAAAAGGATCAAAAGCATTGAATGATACACCAGAGATGTTGCATGAAAGGGTAACTTTTTATCTTTCTCTACTCTGTTCACATGTGTGAGATGGTTGCTTTATCTGATTGGTATGTTCTGTTGTGTTTTTTCATAGAGCCTGAGACAGGAAAAAAGATTGGAAAGGGCTAATGAGCTGATGAATGATGATAGTATTCAAAAGTTTGAGAAGGCAGCCATGGCACGTTCCAGATCTGTTGATTCTGCACCACTAGGAAACTACACCATTTGGAAAAATGAATACCGGAGGGGCAAGAATTTTGAAGATATGTTACGTCTGATGCAAGATCAAATCATTATGGCAAGAGTTTACAGTGGTCTTGCAAAGATGACCAACAATCTCGCCTTGCACGAAGAAATAGAAACACAACTAATGAAACTTGCTTGGGAGGAAGAATCGACTGATATTGATCAGCAGCAGAGGTAATATCATCAGCAAGTACATAGTGTTCTTAACATGAGAGTCATAACATGTTTGATTCTTTTGTTATTTGTAGCAGAGTTCTTGATAGTATAAGAGACATGGGACAAATACTGGCTAGAGCACACGAGCAGCTATATGAATGCAAGTTGGTGACAAATAAGCTGAGAGCAATGCTACAAACAGTTGAAGAAGAACTCGAAAACACGCAGACTTATATAACGTTCTTGACTCAGCTAGCTTCCAAGGCACTACCAGATGCTATCCACTGCTTGACCATGCGCTTGACTCTAGAGTATCATCTCCTGCCTTTACCAATGAGAAATTTTCCAAGAAGGGAGAATTTGGAGAATCCAAAACTTTACCACTACGCTCTCTTCTCTGATAATGTATTGGCTGCATCAGTTGTTGTCAATTCGACAGTCATGAATGCAAAGGTAATGGATCAATCACTAGTAAGACTCAAAGACTGTTGCAAGAACAGAAGATTTAAACTTACTGGCTTTGTTTTGGCAGGATCCTTCAAGGCATGTTTTCCACCTTGTTACTGATAAACTCAATTTTGGAGCAATGAGTATGTGGTTTCTGTTGAACCCTCCTGGAGACGCCACCATCCATGTCCAAAGGTTTGAAGATTTTACTTGGCTCAACTCATCTTACTCTCCAGTTTTGAGACAGCTCGAGTCAGCAGCTATGAAGAAGTTCTATTTCAAAACAGCGAGATCTGAATCAGTTGAATCAGGCTCAGAAAACCTCAAGTACCGGTACCCGAAATACATGTCAATGCTTAACCACTTGAGGTTCTACATCCCGAGGATCTTCCCAAAGTTGGAGAAAATCTTGTTTCTTGACGATGATGTGGTTGTTCAGAAGGATTTAACTCCCCTGTGGTCCATAGATCTTAAAGGGAAAGTGAATGGTGCAGTAGAAACCTGTGGTGTTACCTTCCATCGCCTTGACACTTACTTAAACTTCAGTGATAAACACATTTCAGACAACTTTGATCCGAAGTTCTGCGGATGGGCTTATGGGATGAACATCTTCGACCTGAAAGAGTGGAAGAAGAACAACATTACAGAAACTTATCACTTTTGGCAAAACCTGGTCAGTTCTTCTTCTTGGATTTTGGTACTTATCTTTCATCTAAAACTGTTGTAGATATTAAGTTAAGATTGATCTGTTATTCTTCTGGTTTTTGCAGAACGAAAACCGGACTCTATGGAAACTTGGAACATTGCCACCAGGGCTCATAACGTTCTACAATCTGACACAACCACTTCAGAGCAAATGGCACTTACTTGGACTGGGTTATGATAAAGGAATCGATGCAAAGAAGATTGAAAGATCAGCTGTTATACATTTCAACGGACACATGAAACCATGGACAGAGATGGGGATAAGCAAGTATCAGCCATATTGGACAAAGTACATCAATTTTGATCATCCTTACATCTTTACTTGCAGGCTGTTTGAGTGATAAGACTAGGCTTCTTAGGTTACTTAGGTACATACATAACACATTACATGTAAGTACTGATTCATGTATAGAATAAATACTTCAAAGTGATCCATATGAATATAAGGTTGCCTTCACATTGATGTGTACACGATCTTGTAGTTGTCTAACAGGTTCCTCATTACAACAGGATCACAAAAAAACCATCAGTTACTGCTATGAGTACTTCTACAGAAGATTTCAAGATCCTGTTGTAACGGATTAGCCACATAGTAGGTTCTCCGGAGGTAGTGAGATTTCAAACAGATCAAAATCAATCCGACATCCGTGTGAGCCACGACTCTAATTGTGTTGTATTTTAGATGGTCCTTGTGGTTCTCGAATTTGTTGGTTAGGAAAGAAGAGATGTAAGAACCAAGTGATCGTGAAAGTCCCCAGTTTTCACATCCGTAGTGAGCCAAGACTTCTTTCTTAGATTCGGTGCACATGAGCGACCACGAAGAAGGCGAGTTTTTATGGTGAGAAAGGAAAAGCTCCCGGAGAAACTCAGATTCCACTATTGATTTCCACTCCTTGCAAACCAAGTTGCAAGTTGTGATGCTCTTAATCGGTAATCTCGCTAGTATAATTTCCAAAAGATCCAAATTCAAGCAATTCATCAACTTGTTTGTTTTTCTCTGTGATGATCACTCTTAATTAGATGTGGTTAGGGTTTACTCTATTTTTACCCTAATTACCGTTATCGTTATACTGTATATATGTTTGTAAGTATAAAGAATATTTACTTTCCCTCTGAAATATTATAAAATCTAAATCGACCATGATGGAAAATTTTACTTTATCATTAATCTTCAAGTTAGAATTGATTCGTTATTCCTCTGTTTTTGCAGAACGAAAACTTGGAACATCACCACCAGGTCTTGTAGATTGATTGTTGTCACATTAACTGAAATTTTTCCTATAACTCCGCCATTAACTCAAAATCTTAATTTCCCGAGGATACTTATTACTTCTTCAGTATCGGCTAGTTTTAGCAAAACAAACCTGACATAAAAGAATCTCTCACTTCTTGTTCTTCCTGTCCTTGAGTTGTCTCTCCAGAGTTCTGATTCTCTGATTCAGAACTGAACTCCGTGAGATTCTTCTATCTGGAACACTTGAAGATGACTCGGAGGACGACATTGGAGGTTTTTCTTGAGCAACAACACTTTGGTCTTTTGTCTCGGGAAAGGAAAATGGCAAAGGCGACACCGGTGATGGCTGCCTAGTAGAAGAGTTGACAACATCTGGGAGATTCAAGAACTTCCTCACATCAGGACGTCTTAATGCTGCATATATACACAAGCAAAAGATACAAATCAAAACTCTTTAGGATTTGCAAAACTCACGTCTCAAAGAGTAAGAACTATGTTCAGGGGACTTACTTAATCCATACACAAGAGTAAACAGGTTGGAAGTAAGCCAGTAACAGAACAATGCCTGCAGACAAAAATCATCCGTTTGTGGTAAGCAAAATGTAATTTTCTTACGTTTCCAATGCTTATCAACATCAAATAGTCAATATAGGAACAGTAGGCTTTACCTTTTCAATGCCTATCAAAATTGGAATAGAAAGGAAGGCAATGATTCTTGAGAATTTCTTCATAGTTCCAGCTACTGGATTGCCTTCAAGACCTTCCTGCATGTTTGACTATGGGAAAGAGAAACAGGACTTGGGTTACATTAAATTAGTCATGAAATAATTAACCAACTACCAAAAGTAATAGAGATAAATCCGCGAAAAAGTTACCGTTTTTAGTAAGATTTAGAGGTTATATTCCCATTATAGAACTCTGATTTTTTTAAGCTAAGCTTATCAACTAATTTTCTATGAATGAAATAATAAGTCAACAAGAAAGCATATACAAAGCTCTTACCTCTACCATAATCAAGAAAGTCACTGCAGTGAGAAGTGGCAAGATATATGTGGTATCTGCAGTGGTGAGATCAGTAAACCAAAGAGTTCCCCCGGTTTTAAATGATGGGACTTTCTCAGCCATATTCCTGATCTGTAGACAAACATCAGTGAACACATAGACAATAATAATCAGAAACAGTGAAAGACTGAAGTATATACGTATAACCATCTTACCGCAAAGAAAAAGCTGATGAAGATGGGACCTTGAATAATAAGTCCTTTGAGGGGTGTAAATGGAGTTACTCCATGTCTAAGCCAGTCCACGAAACAATAGAAGTATATCAGTGGATGAGGAACTAGTAGTACGTCAAACTTGAAGAGCTAATTCATCTCCACCAGTCATCCATACAAGTAGACTTACTCTTTAAACAATAATTGCATCCGTCTTTGACCTTCTGCCATGGCTTCAGGATCCTGAGCCTAAAAATCATTATAACAAATGCAAAAGGTCTTAACCATGACACTCTAGAAACCTAATCAATATCAGAATAGAAGTCAGACAAGTGGTAATTAGAAACGCTAGTTGGAACTTCATCAACAATTCCTAATCAAACAGAAACTCGAGAAAGCTACTCAATCAAGATTATAGTTCACAAGTGATAATTAGAAAATCCTGATGGAAGCATCCATTTACTAACTATGACGAACTGAGTTTATCTTATATGTTAAACCAGAAGGCGTTTTCACGGCCTTGAACAGTATCAAACTCACAAACGGTCACGTGCACACAAAGAACAAGTAAGAGAAGGGCCAGGAACAGATTGTACCTTAGTGCTCATCTCTTGCCTTAACTCCTCCAGTTGTGGCCTCAGAACCTGCAAGAACATGATAGATAAATCACAAATGGAAAAGAGGCAAATCCTAGTGACTGAAAAACGCAATGAGAGAACAAAAATCTAAAACTGACATTGAGTTTGTAAGTAGCCTTTAGTTGATTCAAAAGAATAGGTATTGTAACTCCACGAATAAGAACAGTTGTCAAGGCTATTGAAGCCCACCTGCCAAAAAAAATGAAAAGAATTTTACCACTGATACATACAAAACATAACCAAAAAAAATGAGTTTAAAAACTGTGTATATTATACCAGTTTAGGCCAGTAAAGGAATGCACACCATCAATCAAATGCTGCAAAGCAGCAACAGGAAAAGCAGAATCCGCAGCAGCAATAGCAACCTCGTTTATAGCAGGAACAGCTTGGCTTGTGGTCGTCACAGCTTCAATGATTTCATCGGGAACAACTTCCGTTGCCACAAAGTCGATACCATCAACTTTATCAGACCATTCCGGTGGTGTAGAACTCATATACCGACACGACGACAATCCAAGACCCAATGGCCCAGAAAACGAAAACGACTGATAATGCCTCTCCAAAGACATAGAGCTAAGCTTGCTAGTCCCATTACTTGCTAAGACTTTACGAATCATTGTATCCGAATTCGAAGAATCAGATTTAGTTTCATCTCTATCATCACGAATCAGATGACCACACGATGGATACACTCGTCTCTGTAAAAGATTAACTCTATTCGTGATACCACGCAAACAAGTAGCCATAACGAAGAAGATCCTGCTAAACAAAAAAAAAAAGAGTACTCACTCTGTCACTCAGTATAGAGCAACAACAAAACTACGAAAGATCAAATAGAACATTCGAATCAAAACCAAAGTTCCTCAATACAGAACCAAATCAATTGACACAAAAATCATCAATTTCTGCTTAGACTTTGTACAGATAAGGATCCATTTCTACACTTCCATTTCAACATTTTCTCGAGAAACCACAAAGAAAACGACTCAAAACCGAAAGGTTCAAAATTACCTTAAGGAATTGAAATCAAAACTGCATTCACAGTTCGGCTGAGTCGACTCGTAGTCTTAGGGCTAAGACATGAGAGAGCGATCAGGACTTCGCGTCTCTCTCTCTCTCTACCTGACGACGACCATCGTAACCAAAACGCAACGTTTCATCTGACAAACTAAAACGAAAGACAAAACGTAGCGTTTCGTCTATCTAACATTAATGGGCCTTAAAAACCCATTAATCATTAGGCTTTATTAGCCCAATGTAGGGTACCCAAAAATGGAAACTAGTGCAGAAAAATGGCGGAAAGCAGAATACGAAGAGTTACGAATTTGTGAAAAATCATTACTTTTGCGTGCTTTTTCTGCTTCAAATGGGGGAACCAATGTGTCTCTTTATCTTGTGGAAACTTAGGGTTTCTGTTTCCTTTCCAAATTTTGGGAAAAATCTCTGGTTCAAATGTGTCTCTTTATCTAGATTCGTGTAAGAAATCAACCACTCGCGATCCCAAGTTGCAATTTTTCTTCCTCTTGAGCTGAGAGTTTACCTCTTTGCTCAAAATTATACCTCTAGAAATGGCTTGTCTTCGTAGCTTCTCAAGGAGAAGTCTTTACCCAAAATTCTTCAGCTACATGACCTCAAGGCCTGTTGTTCTTCATCATCATATCAAAGATTTTACTGAATCCACTTTCCCGGAATCAAATCCTCTGATTCGTAGCTTTCACAGGCAAGTTTTCTTTGAAGATAGAAGGAAAATGTATTTTGTTCAACCAGAGGGTTTTTCTGGAGTATTGCTATGTAGACACATGTCTTCTAAACCAGAAGAATTGTGTTCAAAGATTGATGCTTTTGGAAATGTTGTTGAGGATCTCGTCTCTGAGAAATCTGTGGAAGCAATAGATGAGTGTACTGCAGCAATTGAGAATTTTTCTTTCCCCGGGGACTTCGTGCAGTATGTGATTAATGGAATCCATGAACTCACAGGCTTCAATTGGTAACATTGATTATATTGCTTGGACTTTATGTTTGTTATTGCTTGATGATTTCTTTAAGGTTTTAGTTCAGTGATTGGTTTCTACTCTTGTATTTATAGGTTGATGTCGATTGTTCTTACGGCTTTTCTGGTTAGTGTACTCATGTCACCAGTTTCTATGCGGGTTCAGAAACAAGCTCTGGAACTACAAGTTAGTTTCTTATGCTTTCTTTTACAAGTTTTATCCTTTTGTTCCTAAATCTTGTTGCTTTTGAACTTTTACATAATTCTACATTTTGTTGTATACTAGATTTTGACTAGGACCATTCAAGACGTGGAGAGAATTAAAATGGTACGTTGTCCTTATTAGCTCTTTTGAAATCTTTTCAAACCTAAACTGAGCACAGTTACAAACAATTTTCAGGTCGGTAATCGTGAAACTCGAGCTAAATACAAAAAATGGGAAGCAGAGTTGGCGAAAAGGTGAGTTTTCTTACACAACATTATGTCTCTCTCTGACTTGCTCTAACTTCTTCTCTGAGAATTAATTATCACACCAGATTCGAAGACGCTTGCTTTCCTTTCTTGACACTACTTGTTCCTGATGCATTCGTCTACTTCAGCTTCCTGAGTGGGGTAAAACTAAAAGATAATGTATCTTTGGCTCTAGTGTTTTGACTCTTGCCTATTGACTCCTTGTCTACGTTGGAAACAGATAACGACCATGGCTAAGAAAGTCCCTGAACTTTCAACTTCAGACAGCCTATACATCTTGCCTCTACTGGCAGGCTTCACTTTCTGGTTCTCATCAGAGGTTTGAGGATTTTCTTAATATAATGTTGAGAGAGTAAAAAACAAACAGATATGTTGTTGATACATATAATCCAAACTAACTGATATATATTTTTATTTCATTTATGATAGATCAACACTAGGCGGACAAATCCTTTATCCAGCATGAAGAGACTCCCTTTATTTCCCATTATCTTTGTTGTGCTCCAAGCTACTTTTGAATACGAACCGGTAAAGCTGGACTCAATTTTTTGACCTTTGATCTTAAACATTGTCTTGAATCTTGTAGTGATATATGTCTCAGTTTTGTGTTTTTGCAGGCAATGTACTTTTACATGATCACATCTAGAATCTATGTCTCCACATTATACCTGAGTAAGTTCATCTCCCTCTCTGTGGAGAATCTCTCATAATTCACAGTATACATCTTCCTTGGCCACTATCCTCTTTATCTCTTTCTATATCTCTCTCTCGTTCAATCTAAAACACACAACATTTTTTTCCACTCAAATAGTGTTGAAGTCCAATCAGATAGTAAAGTTGAGAAGCATCCTGGGGTGGCCAGATATTCACGTAAACATAGTCTCTGAGCAGCAAAGGATCATGGCGAGATTGATAAGTCTTATGAGAGAATTTATTGACGTGGTGAAGAAGAAAGACAGGAAGTGAAACTTCTTTTGCTTTCTTAGTCTCTCTGTTTTTTTCTTTGAATCAAATTTGACTTGAATACTCTGTTTATGTACAACTTATTGTAGCTATTTTGAACCATCTCTTAAGGCAGACTTGACCTAGAAACAGCAATCGACCAAAGTTATCTCCATGTGCTCAAAGCATGCCCTACAACTCTCTAGTTATTGTCAAATGATTGGGCATATGTCGACAATCCTAATAAATGATTGCGTAAATTAAGCATAGTCTTCACTTCCTTCTTTGTGTACAAAGTAATTTTCCTTCAAAGATACACTATGCTTCATCCTTTGCAAACTCGAGATCGGCTGGTTTATGAGGTACCGGAGGTGACATATCAAGAGAAGTGGAACAATCTGCTATATCTTTCTGTCGATTTTGCAAAGCTTTGGACACAAATCTCGACACGTAGAGCGTTGATGCAAGATTGAGTTGCTTGCCTTGTGGAATATTCTCGTTGTCTCTTTTGGCGCGTAAGATCTTAGAAAGCTTCCTTTTGCAATGTTCCCTCCATGCCCTTTGAATGAAGAATGCCGCCCATGATTGCCATTGCTCTGAATAGAACCTGAAAAATGGATGGCCATTGCCCAAAAAAGGGGGAATTTGAGTCTTGTAGTTTGTTTAAGGTAGTAAAAAAATCTCAAATGCTACTTTGGTTTCGAAGCTTGCCTGAATGTTCGTTGAAGTTTTTGTCTTTGAAAGACATTTAAATGAGAAGTTATAAACTTGATATCATCAGGCAAGAGAATGAAACCTTCAACTTCAGTCTCAGTCATTACGGTTCTGGTTGAGGTGGGAAGGCGAGAACCATTGAAGAGAAGTTCTCCACATATGTCACCAGCTTCGAGGAAACAACAATTGTAGCCGCGGCCACCTATTTCATGAGATCCGGTTGTACTACTTTTCAGCTTACCTCTCGTTACAATCAGCATTTCCTCAACTGGGTGGCCCTCTCTCACTATGTAGCTGTTCGCTGAGTAGAACACAGACTTCACCCGGTCGCACACAGCTTCTAGTAGCCAACCATCATCCATGATGGCAAGCCATGGAACCTGAGAGGTGAAAAAGCTATAAGTTGACAACTATATTTCTGAATCAATCACGGAAAGGGAGCTTACACGTTTTAACATATCCAAGTAAAGATAGCGTTTGGTTTCGAGTCTGAGGTCTTTTGGAAGACTACGAAGAAGAGCTTCCTCTTCGGTGCCTTTTAGTTTTTTGCCATTTGTAATCTTCGAATCTCCTAATGCGATCTTTCAAAGACTCTGGTATCACCCGATAGGACATCCATTTTTCTGTGTCTCTCTTTTTCTCCTCCATTTCATCTACTCTAGTCGTTGATGATTGCAAGTACTTCTGTGATCACCAAAAAATATCTATTAAGAATGAATCAGCTTTGTGAGATCAAACTCTAGTTTCTAAAGTATGAACATTACCTGAACGTTTCCAATGAGCACAGCAAACAAGAGTAAACCACAGACACATATGATGATAGCAAAAACAATCTCCCCTGCAGAGTTGCTTGTCTCCAGGTTTTGGCCCAAAGCACTGTAATTGTTAAAAGAGATAACCTCAATGGATGCATATGTATACTATGGGTCCAGTAGTCGTCAGATCTCACAGCAGAGAGTTTAGATCTTACAAATTACGTACCTAATATTACGAAGACCCCACCAAAAGCAATAGACGAATTTCCTCGGAAAATCCCTTGGTTTCACCTCTAGCACCCCTGACTTCAATGCATCAATGTACAAACCAAAGTCGAAGTCTGTGGAGTTTGTGATTTTGTCAGGGTCGATTAATGGGCATGAAGTGTTCAGGAAACGACTATTGTCTCCGACACCACAAAGCAGATTCGTGAGATTGCAGCCGGATGTCCTAGCACACGCTTGACGCCAACATTTGCTTTTCCTTTCTACTGCACTCACGTACCAAAATGCCCCAAACACCTAGTAGCCAGTGTAACAATTGGTGTTTTCGCGTCGTATAACAAAGCAAAGAATTAAGAACAAAAAATAAGAGCAAAGACTTACATAACTGTGCAGCATGTAAAGGAAAAAGTTCAAAGCAGCTCCAATCCACTTTGATTCTGCTACCGTACCAGAGGCTCTAGTCACTTCTTTGTAAAGCGGATACATTCGAATGATTCTTGGTAAATATTGAGTAAGTATAATCCATTTCAGTATTTCCTCTGACACCAGGGAGGCAGACCGTGGAATGAGAGTGAGAACCACCACCTACAATTTTGCATCGCACATATCTCTAATAAGAAGAATGCACCATGGAAAAGTAGATGTCACAAACGAAGAGAACAATACCTGAGGAATGGGGAGAACAGAGAAAATGTCTACCATGAAGTGAAAGAGGAGACGTGTTTTCAGTGTATTAGCCTCCTTAGAATGCATGACAATCTCGCCTCTCAAAGATGTTTGAGGACGAGGAGCAATGATCTCGGTTATAAGATAGAAAATGATGTGAATCACATAGAATGTGTCAATAAAAGTACGAATGACACAAACTACTGTCGCAAGTCTCTTGTCGAAAGTGAAGCAAAATCTATGAGAATCAATCAAAGGGATAAAGAGAAACAAAGGATCAATAGCCAAAGCAACCACGCAAGCTAACAAGACAGTCTTCCTCCAGTTTTCGAGTGTTTTCATCTTCCGGTAAAATTTCTTCAAGCGTCCTCTAACACTTTTGAATTTTTCATCAACAGAACTCGCCAAATTCCTAGTATGATTAAGCCTGTATCAACAAGATATGATCACTACAACCAATAATAAAAATAAAAATAGTAGATTAAAGCTATTTTAAACTAGTTCATCAAGCTACCTGACAAATTTATTACTCCTCTGATAATTCATGGTTGTACAAGAAAATGAAGTCCACTTCGGTCTTCTCGAACTAAAGGCTGTGGGAGTGAGAGACTAAGAAGAGAGAAAGAGAAAATGAAAAATGGCTGTGGCAGTGAGAAATGGTGGGCTAATGGATGTTCCAAGCTTTAACCAAGACTGTGGATGCAGACTTTTCAGAGTCTACGGTCTTGAAGAGAAAGCAAAGTCGACGGTGGGTTCTTGACATTAAAACCAAAAAAAAAATTCTACGGTGGGGGCTCCGCACTCTCACTCTTTTCCTTCCAAATTACAATAATATTCACAAAATCCAATTTCTCTCTACTTGTCTTCTTTTTACAACTTGCCCATTTGGTACCATTGAATGTTCAAAAATTGTTAGGCAGTCGGTTTAAATTAACTAAATTATTATTTTAATTAATATGGTTTTAGTTAAAAATTATTAATTATTTTTTAAAAGTTTAACTGTTAAATTTGTTTAAAGTTTAGTAAAAATCATTATTATATTTTAAAAAGAGTTTAAGTGTTAAAATTTAATTACGTGAAAACATGTCTAACTTCGAACACCAAACATTACGGACCAACTAAGGACAGGATGTCTAAGAGCGGTTTGTTTTCGACGTTTTTAAAATTTAACACTTAAACTAATTTTAAAAAAGTAATAGTGAAATTAACATTGTTTTAGATAGAATTTTCTTAAATTGTAAATGTTAAATTTGTTTAAAATTTTAGTGAAAATCATTATTTTTTTTTTTAAATGAGTTTAAGTGTTAAATCTATATTACGTGAAAACACGCCGAACGTCGAACACCAAAGCTTACGGACCAACTATGGACAGGATGCCTAGGCGCGGTTAGTTTTCAACGTTTTTTAAAATTGAACACTTAAACTAATTTTTAAAATGTAATACTGAAATTAACATGTTTTAGTTTAAAATTATTAATTATTTTCTTAAAGTTTAATCCTTAAAGTTTTTAAAAAAATTAGTAAAAGTTTTTACTAATTTTTAATAATCAAAATTTTTTATGATTTATGATTAAAAAAAAAGGTAAGAAAGAAAAAATACCTGGTGGTCGTGAAATCCTCAGGAGTCGGTGGTTGTTCTGAAACTTGTTCACATATCATCAACCTCCCTTAATTCCCAAGCCCGTCTCTTGCTCTCGATTACATTCCAATTCAGCTTCCACATCGGATTTTCTTTTCCTCAGGATAACTTGTTGATTCGCTAAGACGTTCTGAATTAGTTCCTGTATTGAAAGTTAAAAAGCATTTTCATTGAATCCAGCAAACAAAACACGTTTCTTCTGAGCAGAACGCCAATTCATCAACTCCAGAACCAATAGCACCATCTCCAACCCCCAAAATCGAAGCCGCTTGAGAAGGAGGAACAACCTTAGGAACCCTAACCTGAACGATACCTCCATTGAAAACCTTAGAAGAAACACAAGGATCCTTGAGAAACTCCTCCACTCGATTAACCTCTTTCAAAAACTCCTCTTTCGCATTGGCTCCCGAGAAAACCCTAAGGAGCAAAAGCAGATCCGACGACTACAACAAAAGGACGCGATTAACAGAGAAAGAGATAATAGTGAAGCGTTTAAGGCAGAGATAGTGATCATCATCATCGCCGATCAATCTAATTGGATCATCGGAATTCAAAGAGTTTCTGTATAAAGACATTCGAAGAAGAAGCGAGAAATAGAGAGAGTTTTGATATTTCTCTCTCAAAGAAGAAATAGAAGAAGCAAAGTGTTACATTAATTAGGTATTATTGATCAATGTTATTATATATACACAAGATATTACAATAGAGCCGTTGGAGGATATATATATATATATATATATATATATATATATATATATATATATATATATAGGGAGAGATATATATATGTTTCCTTATTTCAATTTCCTTTTCTTTAGATGGCTTTATTTCCTTTTTTTTCATAATTATTTCCTTTTCTTAAGAATGTTTTAAAAGCTTAGGAATTAGAAACTTTCTAGTGTTTTTTTGTTTTTTTATTAAACTCTTTAAGAAATTTTCGTAATGACTATTTCACATAAAGATCCTTACTGGTTACATATATAATTATTTGCAAAAAATCACTAGCGATCACATTACATAAGATAGAGTCAACTATACACAATTAGATTTCATCCATAGGAAACTCAGGATCGGCTGGTTTCTGAGGCAACAAAGATAACATCTGAGGAAATCTAGAGTTTCGTGCTGCTGCATTCGCCCTTAGATTCCTCAGAGCATGAGAAGCAAACCTCGACGCATAAATCGCAGCACCTAAGTTAAGTTTATTGCCTCCTGAATCATCGTTCTGAAGAGTGTTATGTAGTTTGCTTTCTTCTTCACGTAAAGCCTTTGAGAGCTTCCTTCTACAATGTCTCTTCCATGCTGCTTGTATAAAACATGCTGCCCATGTCTGCCATTGCACTGAATAAAACCTGGAGACAAAAAGTTGTTTAGGTTATAAAATTCAGGTAACTTGGGAAACAAGATACAAGGTAGGTCATCAAAAGATTTAGGGATATTATGTTGAAGGTAACTTGAGAAACGAGATATGTATACGATAGGTCCTCAATATTCAATATGTTTATGATTAACTCAGCATGCATTTTTTTCAATTGAAATTCTTACCTGAACATGTGTCGGAGTTGCTTGCTGTGGAGGCGACGATACTGAGTAGCGACAAACTTGAGATCATCAGCTGAGAGAACAAAGCCTTCAACTTCTGTCAAAGCTTGAACGGTTCTACTAGAGATAGGGAAGTTTGAACTGAGAGGATCTAATGCCCAAGTGAGAAGATCTCCACAAAAATCACCAGCAACTAAGGGAACCGAATTGAAGAAACCAGTTTTGCCACCATAAGTGGTGGTGCTTATTAGATTTCCTCTCATTATAAACAACATATCTTCCACTGGTTCACCTTCGCGCACAATGTAACTGTTCTCTGTGTAAAGAACCGTTTTGAGACGAGCACATAGAGCGTCTAGTAACCGATCATCCATAGCTTGAAACCAAGGCACCTGAAACAAAACAAAACCAAAACAGTGAATTCAAGAAGAGTTGGTTATTTATTTAGTGATATATAGTTGTGATGATGGGACCAAAGAAAAGGTTACCTTTTTGAGCAAATTGAGACAAAGATGGCGTTTAATGTCCTTTCTGAGATCTTTTGGGAGACTAGAGAGAAGAGCTTCTTCCTCAACTCCTTTGGTTTCTTGCCATTTATACTGTTCGTATTTACGGATACGTTTTCTCAGATCGTCTGGCAACATCCTATGAGACATCCATTGCTCTGCATCTCTCCTTTTCACTCTCATTTCCTCAACTCGTACAGTAGTTGATTGCAAATATTTCTACAAATCACAGATATCTTTAAGAATATGGTGGAGTCGGTGTTTTAAGAGCTTGAGCTCAAAGAAGAAGAGAAATAATTACCTGCATATTTCCAATGAGAAGAGCAAACAAGACTAGTCCAGAGACACAAATGACTATCGCAAAAATGATCTCTCCTTCGAAGGCACTCGTCTTCAAGTTTTGGCCCAAAGCACTATACACAAAAAGATAAGATTCATCCTTAAGATAACAAAAAGTAAAGGAATCGCTATAGTAAGAGTTTTAGATGTTACAAACCTAAGATTGCGAAGACCCCACCAGAAACAGTAGAAAAACTTCTTAGGGAAATCTCTAGACTCCACAACTCCAGACTGCAATGCATCAGCGAATATACCAAAGTTGAAAACCGTCGAGTTTGAGATTTCTTCGGGATCGATCAACGGACAAGAACCGTTTAAAAACTGCCTATTGTCTTCCCCTGTTGGTGAACAGTATAGTTTTTCATGACGGCAATTAACTATCTTAGCACACGCTTCGCGCCAACATCTATCTTTCCTTTCTATCGAAATCAAGTACCAAAAAGACCCAAAAACCTGTCCATTTTCGCAATTTTCTAACCGTTATTTTCGCCCGAACATTAACCTAAGTCGTGTAAAGAAATCAATGAAAATACTCTTTTCTTACGTGGCTAGCTAACATGTAGAGGAATAGGTTTAAAGCAGCTCCAGCCCAAGCAGTTTCAGTTACCAAACCAGAAGTTCTTGTTACTTCTTTAAAAAGCGGGTAGATTCGCGCTATCCTCGGAACATATTGGCAAAAGATTACCCATTTCAATAGCTCTTTTGCTACCAGCGACGCGGGTCTTCTCATCCTTGGAACAATAGCTAGAACAACTACCTGTAATTGCAAAGAAAATCAAAATATTTTAGATTCATTTGAAATGTAACCAAGATCTTGAAAAACAGATTTGAGAAAACATTTTTACCTGCGGAATAGGGAGAATCGAAAGAAGATCAATTAGAAAGTATGATCCGAGGTATCTCATAGCGATTTCTTTAGGATTCTCGTTAAGCTCTCCTCTGCCGAAACCACGAGAAGAAGGAGCGATGAAACCGGTATGAAACTGAAACAGCATGTGAACCACATAGAAAGCGTCGATGAAAGTGCGGAAAACGCAAGCGATTGCCTCGAGTTTACTGTCTAGATTAAGACAGAATCTCTCAGAGTTCACAACGGGGATATAGAAAAACAGGGGATCAAAGGCTAAAGCCACAATAGAGAGAAGCAAGAAAATCTTGTTCCAGTTTTGAAGATAAGAATCGTTAGGATTCATCACTCTTAGTATCTTCTTCTTGTTTTCTTTATTCTTCTTTGAATGAAAGCTCAAGGGCTGCTTAAAGGTTCTGATTTTCGCTGACCCCTTTTCGAAGCTTCGTCTAACGGTTTTCATAACTGAAGTTACTGATGGTCTAGTAGTTTTGGTCGAAAACTCATCATTTCCATTAAACCTGGATCAACAAATTAAGATCAAGATCACTTCTTAAAATTGTAATTATTAACCAAGATTATTAAATTAAAAGGAAAAACTGATACAAACCTTACGAATTTGTTTCTGTGGGGATTCATCATCTCTGCTTGTTATCTTCCACAGATTCTTGAACCTTCGGAAAAAAGGAAAAGATTCGATCTCAATTTTATTTATTTCCACGTTTTATAAAATCCAGTTTATACTATAACCCTTTAATCCTCTCATCTTCTCTACCAAGAAAAGAGCAAGCTGACAAAACAGAGTAATTTGAAGAAACAGTAATTTTAACTACTTTTTAACTATTTGAAGTTCAAAGAAGTAGCGAAATGAAGACCAAAGTTATAAAGAATAAAACCTTGATTTGAGAGGGACGAATCAACGAAGGTTTTTTCCGGTATTTTTTCTGTGATAATTCGAGAATTTGTTTCCCGGAAAAGAAATAGAACTTAAAAGTCTTCCCGACAGAAAAAAATCAAAAGGGAAAAAAAGTTTAATTATTTCTTGAAATAGTATGAAGAAAAAAGAGACTCTCCAAGATAATGATATTCTAAATTTAGGCGAAGTAGTGATATAGTACAACTTTGAATTGAAGAAGTGAAGACAAGTAGGGGTGGGCACGGAGCGGATATCCGGGTTTTTGGTGGTATTTGTTATTCGATTCGTTTTTTTCCGAATACTAAGTTTTCCGATTCATATTTGCTTCGTTAGTGACCGGATATCCGGCTGTTCGAATATCCGTTAAAATCCAAACTATTTGCCGGATATTCGATCCGTTAAATATTTGTTTAAAATTAAACAAAAAAAATTAAATAAAAAAAAATCTAATCCTAAAATTGTAAAATTTTATTAAAAATAGTGATATTTTATCAAAAATATATATATATTTCTCCTTTAATTGTTCAAACTAATAGTTCAAATAATTAATTCGGAGATTAAAAATTATAAAACGCTTACAAGAATAATAAAATTATAATTTATATATGTAATAATCTATATATATGTATGTATTCCGGAGCGAAGCGGATATCCGCCAATTTGAATTATAGTATTTGATATTTGCTCCGTTTTTTTACGAATACCTATTTTTAATATTTGATTTGTTTCGAAAAGTTACGGATATCCGGATTTTTCAAATCGAATCGAATCGAATAACGGATCGAAGCGAATCAAACGGATATTTTGCCGAGCCCTAAAGACAAGTATACAATCATAGAATAAGTGAAGAAGAAACGAGGCTGGGAAACACATGAAAAAGACAAGTATACAATAATAATAAATTTTGGAAAAAACAATATAAATCAATAAATTTTGGAAAAGAAAAAAATAGTTGAGTTGACTTTTGACGAAGACTGAGTCAGTCAACCCTACAAATTACAATTCCAATTTGGTTTTTCTTGAGAGGAAATATGAAAACAACATTTCTATTTCAACTTATATATTTATATATTGTCGTCCTTACCATATAAATGTATCTATTACCTCAATATGTTCAGTATTTTTTTTGAAAAAATATAGATATGGTCATTCGCTAATTTTTTGATGTATAACAAACACTCATTTTGTTTTTTGTTTTTTATATAATTATGATGAGTTATGATGACTCAATACTCTTAATATTTGTATATATTTTTTCACTTATGGACCTATTTTATTATATGCATTCACGGTCTTGATTTAATTTAAGGACACTTGTATATGAAATTCTAAATCCACAAATGTTGATTAGTCTACCTATATACGAAATCAATGATTTTTCTATTCCAAATACAAAAAATTTATACTGGTTTGGTGTTTGGTGGATAGTCTTGAAGAGACTTTTATACTCTTTTTGGCATACGTCATTTCTTTTTCTGACTTTTGAGTACGTCATTTTCTCCTCTTCAAAAATAATCAATCATTCTCTCTTTGTGAAAAACAAAAGATCAATCATTCCTTAAAGCTCAAAACCAATTTCCACGAGTTATTTATTATGCAATGACTTTTATAGATTTCTATAATACGAAATATTTGTTATAAGGAAAAAAATGAGATACTCCCATACATACTAATGAACTATCCAACAAGAAAATAGATTATTTAGAGATACTTGGATATTATACAATTATATGGTCTCTACATGCTTGCAGAATCCCAAAATAAAGGTGTACAATAAAGAACACTAAGCAATTACTCTAAGTCTATCTCATTAACCTTAGAAGAGGAAAAAAAGAGATCATGAAAACCTTTAAATCCGTTTGGAGGTTTTCTCTAATATAGCGAGACGGCACAAACCTTGCTTGTTTGCTAGATAATAAGACAAGCAAATAAAGACTTTGTCAAATATCATAAACTTGAATTCTTGATTAAGACTTGTCTTCTTCTGACTGTGAGCATGGAGGTCCTGGAACCGAATCCACAAAGAATTCATCTACGGGATACAGAAACGAAGATATTAGTTAGTGATCATAGAACATGAAACCTTTAAATCTATAAGCAAACCAAGTTTGAAACACTCCATGTTCAAACCATTCTTATAAGATTGATCAGTGTTTACCTATGTCCTCTTGTTCAGGAGAATCGAGTAAAATCTCTGAATCGGATGGAAGAAAAGGTGAACCGGGATAGTTTCCTAAGGCCCCTAAATCTGCAATGTAGAAGATCATTGATATGTAACATTCTATGGAGTACATGGAGCATCTACCAACGTATGTTTAAAGTTTTTCGAGCAAAACTCGCAATGCCTTTGGATAAAGAGAGCTTAATTACCTCCAAGATTTGACAAATCTGCAGTGAGGTCAGAGAGACTAAAGTTCCAAGGTATCTGATCAAATGGCCTGAGAGGGTCTCTAGAATTTCCAGCTCCTCCATCTGATCCAAGTTGTAACCCTACTGAAGTTGCGACGTCAGATGTGAAAGCAGAATCAAGAGCTGATGTATCCATTCCCATGCCTGACATGTCTGAAGCAGCAAATGGAAAGTGTCCACTTGACGCCACAGAAGCTGGACTCACTGGCATATCCGACATACCACTGTTTGGTGGAATCATTGGAGTTGGCTCAGCCATGGTCGTATCTATTACCATACTACACCAAGCACCAGTAGGAAATAGTTTTTAAGTCTAAAGCACCAGAAAAAAAAGCATTGATTCTGCAAAAAAAAAAACTCAATCCAAGTTAGTTCTTACTCATTCCCAGAGTTGATCCTCATTGGTTGGAAATTAGCAGGTGCAGGGACTCCATTAACCACATGGCAGCTTGACATTCCACAGCTCATTGGATCAAGATGGGGATGACCTTGAGCATGCATTTGTGGATGTTGTAGTACTGGATATCCCATGGGCATGTTGTTCACTGCGCTGCAAACATTTAGTGTTATAATAATAGTGAAACCAACCACAAACAAATGATTGAACCATCTACACCAACAAGTGATATAAGGAGTCAAACTTACCAGATGCCATGGGATGAATACCGTTCTGCATCGGGACCAGAGGAACTTTTGAATGTACATTATACTTCGTGAGGTGATACTGGTGCTCAAGCAAATGATTGAATACAACTATTTGTTTCTTTAGTTTCAGTCTGATGTAATATGCCCTGAAAAACTCTGCATTTTCTTCTTCCAGTTTCTGCCATACTAAATTCACAAGAACGTGGTTAGTTACTAACAAAATGTTACTTTGATTATGCTTATGGAATAGCAAAGGTAACCATACCTAAGGTTGTAAAACCAGGGTCAATCCTTGCACGGGTCAAGAGGGTCTTGACGACCTCATCTCTGTTCATGTACAACTGAAGACATCTCTCTATCAAATTTTGGACCTGCATCAATCATGTAGAATATATATTTTTCTCTATCAAATGATTGAAACTTACAAGAAAGTATATACAGTAGGGAAGGTGGCAAAGTGTTCTTACAAGTTCAATATCTTGCCTTGAAACTTTCCTACCGTCATTACTTGAGGCAGATACAGAACCAGAATCTTGTATAGGAGCTTCTATTGATAAATTAACTTTCTGTTCACCTTGAGACTCATGTGAAACTTGGGTAGAAGAAGACTTCAACTGTTGTGTGCTCTGTCATCCAATTAAAACTCTCTTTAACTTTTTCACTTCTTAGTTAATCCAAAGTATATCAGTGCTATAAGCATTCTTAATAATGAAGATTATATCATGGTTCAACTTCCTATCTAAGTATTGATCTAATCCATAGAACTTCAACAGGCAATTGTTACTTGGAAAGTAAAGAATAGCAAAAGTAAAAAGATAATCAGTTTTCATTTAAGGACGAACCTGTTCGTTCTTCATTAGAGCTGAATATAAAAATCGTGCATCCTTCAATGACAACTATTCACCATCACAACAATACAGTCTATAGAACTCAACATCTGAGCACACATGTTTCTGATGTTGTTGACCAAATACCAAACCTGGATATACATAGATTGTTAATTCAGCAGGTAAGAATAAAAATGATTAAAGAAAGAGAAGCATCTTTGACATTGCTATTTGCTAATGATAGGAAGCATGAAAAGTGAAGTCTTTAACATTGTTTATTAGGAATCAAGAAGACACAACTGCAGAATCTAAGTAATAAATAATTATTTCATAAAGTTAGCATACACACAAAACAAGAATAGTTCATCATCAATTCTCTTATAAACTCTATCAAACAAGTTCACACAAAAATCAGTACGATGAACTATTGAGATAGTAAATCTCAAGTAATCCAAAACACAACATGGTCCTGTCTGCATCTAAATCAAAAAAAAAAAAAAAAAAAAACCACATTCAATGTAAAATAAATGAATCCAACTCCAGAAACTTTCACCATTTCTGGAATTCAAGAATAAAAGAAATCTAACAGATCTAGCAAGAGAATAGCTGAAATTCTAGCCGAGAAAAGCAACAGGAAAATTTAATAAGATTGTGTGCAATTATTAATCATTATCTAACAATAAAGCTGAATAAATATATATCTACACGAACAGATACTCTCTAATTAAATATTAGAGAATCTACTAAGCTTTAAAAAACAAAAAATGTCCACGACAAAGATCATGGAGAAGATCCAAGGTGGTTTCACCTTAAATTCAAGATTTGAGTCACAGCTAATCCAAAATGCTACACTTCCAAGACAGATTTCTCGACGAATTTTTGGGCCCTCTAAAGAATCAGAATTAGTAAAAACAAGACGAATTTTTCAAGAAATTACAACAAAAAACGACGCAAACTCTACGGAATCGGAAGAAGATGCGTAGGAGAAGTTCGGGGAAACAAGATCCGGCGGTCTTTTGGTAGGATGAGAAACAAGAAAACATCAACAGCCAGAGTTGGATAAAGATTTTGCTACACCATTACTCTCATAAGCAAGCTTAGAATTTTCAAGTCCTGTATGAAAATTTGGAGCAAGTTAGAAGCAGAAGAGACGGAGACGTCCGCTGGAGAAGGAGGAAAAAAGAATCTCACCAGCAACCAAAATTTATATTAGTAGTTCCTTCCTTATAGTTACACTATTCGAGTGCTTTTTCACTTTAGTTAATAAAATAAAAAACTGTTTCCAATGTTTTGAGTAAAAAACAATTAGACCGAATTTTTAGTTTAGTTTCAATATGATTTTTTTTCTTCTAGTTTTAAAGGAATGGTACGTTTCTCATTTAATACGGTTGAGTTTAGAATTAAATTTGGTGTTTAACTATATAGGGAATAGTTCAGTTTTAGTATCTCGTCAGTCTTAAAAGAATCGGCGAAACTCTTTAGCAGTACAATTTAATAGCTTGGCTCGGCTTAACACACGAGATATAGTAGCGGCGGTGAACTTTCAGAGCTTGTATATTTATTTGCAAGGAGCGTATCACTATAATCGGAAATTAAACTAAAAAGTTAACGCCTTCTAGTTAAGAAGATGCATCTAGTTTATGCTTTGGTTATAATGTTTAAAGCTGATAATATATATTCCGATTTAAATTAAGAAATGAATGTATAACAACAGCTAGTGAAAGCTAATTTGGCAAGTTGTTGAGTGTTGTTGGGTGTTACGAGATGGCATGGACCTCCACTGTACTCTCAGTCTCCAGGAATAGCATCTTTTTCTTTTATTTTATATGTTTCCAGGACCACTTCATTTTTCTCTAACACAAAATCAAAATGGTTCAAAAATTAGAAGAATATCTCATTTCATACAAGATCTCCTATTTATGAGCTTTTCATTTTTTTATTAACTTTTGTATAAATATACACTGATATAGACACATACATATATATATATATATATGTATATTGCAAAAAACTGTTGTCATTTCCGTACTAGTTTATATAGTTATCTATTGAAAACTCTAACGAAACGGATCGATCGGACTACCGTTATTGTATATATAGTGACAAAATAATCTTTTACTTAATACTTTACAAATTGTTTAATTTATTTATATACAAAAAAATTAGATGTAAGATATTTTTTTTGTTTATATATAGAGAACTTTTTGTATAGTCTTTTCAACATATATAATTGATTAAAATCCAAAATGTTGTATTTTTCTTTTCCTCAAAGGAAGATAATTGAAACGTTTCAAATGAAATCTAACTTCAAAACTCTGATTGCTTGTATTTTGTAACTTTGTAATTATCAAAACAAGTTGGTATTAATTGTTTTTGGCATTTATGTAATGAAAGTGAATTATTCTCTCTAATAATGTTGTAACGAAGCTGAGTATGAAAACTGAAGCCGGGTCACGACTCACGAGCTAAGCACTTGACCACGTGAACTCATTGAAAAAACTGTGACTTCTTTAAATAGAAACGCATGAGTTCAATGAAACAGACATATTCATTCACCAATTATATTACGCTAGTTCCATTAATCCACTGGTGACTGGACCCACCAATAAAAAAACGCTGAGTTTTTAAAGGTGTTCAAAACTAAAAATTAAAAACTCCATAAAATAAGCTCGAAGTTAGTATCCATTTGAAACACGACACGTGTGATAATTACCGAAGAAATTAACGTCGGAAAACTGGCCGCCGCGTGGCATAGAGATGCTGACAAATTCGGACGAGAGCGGTGGTAAACACGTGGCGACAAAAGAGAGGAGGAGCGTGGAGGGTACATGACCATTTATCGCCTTGGAATTTGAGACTTTTAAAGGGGCAAAAACGGTAGCACAAAAACACTTTGATAATTTTTTGCCTTTTCGTAAATCAATTCTAAGTTAACGCTGATAACCACGTAAACACCTCTTAAACCGACCAAATTATATGATTAAAGATTTGATTGATTGATAAGCTTTTGTTTTTTTTTTTGGTATTTAGATGTGCGTGTCACGTGTTGTATGTACTCTGTCTTCGTTTTTCCAAACATTCATGGGCTTTTTTAAGTATGGGCTCAACTGCTCAAGCTGGCCAATAGCACTTTGAAATCATCAATAGGCCCATTACATTTTATTTTGAACAGGCCCATGACTTATTAGGCCGACATATAACATTTTAACCACTTCTTTATGAAAAACCCATATAACAAATTAACAAGCATGTAGCAACCTACATTCAACTTCAACATAACTGTTTTTAATTTTGAGATATATGCAACTTATCTCTATGATCTTTCAGCAGTTTAAACAGTTTTGGTTATTCAAGTTCTCTCTATAATATAGTTAAATCAAGCAATGAAAAATGCATAGATTTGAACTTTTTCAATTTTATCATAACAATATAACATGTACCACAAAAAAAAAAAGAGAGTAGAGCAGCTATTCATCTTATAGAATATAGACGTATCTCACCTTCGCACTGCAGATCTTATATAAATCTTATATAAAAAAAACAAAAATAAAAAACATTTTAGAAAATCAAAAAGGGTTAATCTCATATATTCTACAAAATCTTTTTTGGTTATTAAATAGCTTTAACCACCACATGTCCTAAATAATTGTTGTTAGATACTTGTCTGATTCATGCCTTTTTTGCGAGTCAAAGCTTTGTATGCAACAAATGTGTTTCTTTGCTCTTTCGTCTCACTCCATTTAGTCTAGAATTCCATATGTGATATAAAAAATGAATAGATGAAACCTTGAAATATGTAATTAAACCGGTATCGAGATGCGGTTAAAGGCATATTTGTAATGAAAAATATTTAATTAATGAACAAAAAAAAAAAAAAGTACGTTTTCGGACCACATCGGACCAGTAGACGCACAACCATACGGGTGTTGTGCCCACTTTTGACGACAGTACCATCAGACCAAAGGAATATAGTATGAGAGATACATAGAGAGATATGTTCTCGAACTAACTATTTCTTATTTTACCCTCTTGTCTGATTATAATATCATTTTCCTATTTTGCTGTTCTCTCCTACCAAACTTTCCTCTTTATATCAAACTTTCAAATCCAACTCCTGAAATTTATATCACTGGTTTTGTTGTTTTCTTGCAACAAATAACTTTTGTTATTGTTGAATAGTTAAATTTTTAGGTTTGACAGAATGTATATTTAATGTAGAATAGCAAATAAATAAACTACAAACAAAAACACATAAAAGGGACATATAGGTAATTTCGAAAGTCAAAGCCAGAGGAGAAGCTACTATTTCTCCAACTGTCTGTAAACGAGGAAATTTACAACCGCAAGTCAAAGGATTTAAAATAAGTAGTTATGGTTGTATCTGTCGTTCTTCTTTCTCTTATGAACTAAAGGCCGTTGGAAGAAGCAACACACACACACAGTGAACTACACAGTTTACAGATTCGTTTTCTTTCGCTCAATCGAATTAAATTATTTATTAATCAGTCTATTTAAATAATGGAGGATGATAATATATTAAATAAGTAATTATTCTAGGAATTAAATCAGACATGCGCAGTTATATAATAATCACTTTGATTTTCTTTTCGTTTTCGAGCCCCTCTCTCTCTCTCTCACTCTTTCTTTTCAAGAACCAAAAAGAAAAGCTATTAATCCTTTCCCTCGTGAGGAAATCATTTCTTCTTGTTTCTCGAGATTTTTATTCTCTATCTCTCTCTCTCTGTGTTTCGTGTCTTCAGATTAGTTGATGTTTCGTTCAGACAAGACGGAAAAAATGGATAAACGACGACGGAGACAGAGCAAAGCCAAGGCTTCTTGTTCCGAAGGTCTGATTTCTCTCTGTTTCACTATTTCTACATCTCTCTGATCGGTTTGAGTCTGATTTTTTTTTTGTGTGTTTGTTTCGCAGAGGTGAGTAGTATCGAATGGGAAGCTGTGAAGATGTCGGAAGAAGAAGAAGATCTCATTTCTCGGATGTATAAACTCGTTGGCGACAGGTCAGAGACTCTTTCTCTTTCGATCCATCTTATTGCTAATATTTTTCCTTCTTTTTTTTGGTCTTTCATGTTTTGTCGAATCTGCTTTGATTTTGATCACATAAAGTCGGTCGTTTATTTATGTTTTTTCTATTATATTATTGGGCCTAACAGAGCTGTCAAATGGCAATGACTGTGTTCAACCTGATTTCTGATCCTGTTTTTGTTTTTATTCATTATTTTCGTTTCAGTTGATCAAATTATATTAAACCTAATCAAGATTTCGTTTTTGTTTTGTTTTTATATGATTTCTTAGCAAAACATAGTCTTAATTTATGACAGAACTCATATTCGATTTCGTTGTTTGCTTGATTTTGGCTAGTTTGGTTCAGTTTTGATTACAGCAAGTTTGTATATAATAAAAGTGAAAATATCATACGATTTTGGTTTGGTTCCATAGAATTTTAACCGAATTACAAACTTATTTTGGTTTTTATCGGAATAAAGGGTATTTGTGTAATTTCGTTAAAACTGACTGTTAGTTTATCCTACATGGCGCGTAGGTGGGAGTTGATCGCCGGACGGATCCCGGGACGGACGCCGGAGGAGATAGAAAGATATTGGCTTATGAAACACGGCGTCGTTTTTGCCAACAGACGAAGAGAGTTTTTTAGGAAATGATTTTTTTGTTTGGATAAAAAGAAAATTTTCCTCTCCTTAATTCACAAGACAAGAAAAAGGAAATGTACCTGTCCTTGAATTACTATTTTGGAATGTATAATTATCTATATATAAGAAAAAAAGTTGCTTAGGAATTTCAAATTTTTATCAGCCTCCATCTACACACCTCTGTATAAATTATCGTATTACTGATTTATTTATTGAGAAAAACCACAATTTTCTAAAGTCTTAAGTCTTTGTGTTTTTCTCAGATCGACTGTAAATTTTAAATTTAAATCTGTTTGCTATTGTATCCAAAATTTTCAGTGTTGTTCTTTCATACAAACAAAGGTGAAACAAGGAATAATAACAAAAGGGTCTCTCTGATTTCAACAACAATAAAACAGCATTTCTTCTGCATAGGAAAATGCTATGACTGAACCAAAGATGTAACTTTATTTGTTCGTGACAGGAAATTTAGAATCTGTAAGTGGCCTACGATATATGGGTCGACGAGTTAGCTCATTAATATGGGCCACAAAGAAAGCCCATTATTTAAGAATTTTACAACATTAGAGACATCCATGCCGTTTAAAAATTTGGTTCATAACAATCATGCCGTTCTACTGTAGGTGTGGCCTAATGCAAGTATGCAACTGTTATTATTTTTTTGTTTTTCTTTCTTATTTTTAAAAAGCTTATATTAGGTGCCAAAAAAAATACAACGATCATTACGAATTATCCATCCCAATGCTTAAAACTTTTGTCGATGGTGAAGCGGAATTAGGGATCATCTCATATGATATTATTGTTCCTATGTTGTAACATTGTTTCATTCTCTTGTATTCACTAAAGAAAATAAAGATTCAGTAGCTAGCGTCATCGAATATAAAATATGCAAAGCATATATCTATCTTTTGTGACCTTCCTTTTTAATTCTTTGGATAATAATTTTCAAACGATTCAAAACTATATTAATACGTGGTAAATTTTACGATTAGTTCCAAAAATTCCCTGATCTCTCATTGTTTATATCATTTATTATCTCCCCCGTTACACTGTGCAAGCAAATTATACATGCAAATCTACTTTCTACATATATCTTATATGCTACAGTATTAAATAAGTTTGCGGCCAAGATTTTTTTTCTTGCGCATAGTAACGAGGCTGAAAAATCCGACAACTTTAATCTAAAAGACAATTACAATGAAAGTGTTAAGATGTTTTCCCACGTGCTTATCATCTAACAAGACTTCTGTGTTCACACTTGGCGTGACTAACACTTTGATTTTTTTCAATATGCCAGGCATCAATATTGATATTGTTATTCTTCATTTTATTATTATTATTGATCAGTGCACTTAGTGTTAAACATATGAACTAAATTCAAATTTGTTCGTCGTTAGGTATTCAACGAATTTTGATTTTTGTTAACTTCCTCCTTTTTTTTTTGGGACGATAGTCTTAACCTCTAACACCTACTTGATTTGATTTGTGAAATATTTAATGATGATATTAATATCTTATGTTTCAAACCCTTTCAAACAAAACAAAAAAAAAAAAGATAAAAAAAAGATAAGGCTATGTTTCTTATCAATTCGACATGTTTTTCTTTATATATCAATCATAAAGTGAAGTTTGTTTCGAAACATTTCCAAGAATTTATTTACCAATCATGAAAAGAAGAGTTTATTGCATTTGGCTAAAATATAAGCTTAATGTTAAACCACTATAAACTCTTCCAGTACTAAACAAATTCAAACTCATATGCCGTTTGGTTTCAATGTTTTATTGGTACTTAGCTTATCTTAAAAATATGTAGTTGACAAAAAATAAAATAAAGTAATTGTTTTTCTATATATTTTATAAGCGTCCAAACATTACTCTCTTATGAAATCAAGTATTTCCTCCGTTTCACAAAAAATGTCGTCTTAAAATTATTTTTGGTTTTAAAAAGAATATCGTTTTACATTTTCAATGCAACTTTTGTAACTAATTTCTAGATTTGATATTTATCCAAAGCTAAAAAACTTTTGTACTTAAGTTAGTATGATATGATTAGGGGAAGGTTAGTAAAATGTGTCAAAATGACATTTTTATGAAACATAAGGAGTATCATTTAAATTTTTTAGTAAAAATGGAAAATTTATCTTACAGATGCATTAAAAACTTAAAATGACACTTATTATAAACAAATTTTAAATTCATAATTGACAATTAAATTGAAACGGAGGATATCAATCAAGAACACTAATTTCAACAAATTAACATGTAGATGTGACTTACTTAATACCCTTAATTAAATTCAATTAAGGTGTATATGTTTATTACTCTAGAAAGTATATTTATTTCTACAAATTAAATTTGATCAGCATATGAACTATGAAGTGACATGTGGGTCTCTAAGGAGAGTTATATCTTTTTCAACACGCACCCAAAGACCTTTCGTGGAAATTACCAGACAATTTCCAAAATTACATTTAGATTTTATTTTTTGTACAAAGAATATCTCATTTGTGTAAATGAACTTATTCCAAATTTCAATACGGTTTATCCATTCCCATCGATAAGAAAATATTGTGTTTGGAAGTTTTCTTTCCTCACGAGACAATAACGAATATTTATTGTCACATTTAAGTAATTATGTTAAAAGTCGATTTGTATTTGACGTATTTTATTTTTATGTGATGACAAAATTTTCATGCAGCATATGAATATTTGGTTCAGGTATCTTCGGATCATAAATTTTTGTTTGAGCCTTGACCGTGGCATATTATACTAACCATTAACCAAAGCTACGGTACATATGTGTATTTTTCCTCTCTGATTTCGTTAATTTAAGATCAGATTGTTTTCTTATTGATATTAGTACCTTAAAGCATTTTTTGTTAGTAAAATATTCTAAAGCATTTACACCACTATCCTGTCACAAGATAATCCTATTGATTTTGTTTATATCTTGACTATGGCATAATCCTATAGTTCCTATTGTTTTGTGGTTGCGATTCTTAGTAGTTAGTACATATATTCTAAACAATTTTACAGATACGAAACAATCTTATCATTTAGATGTTGATTTCTAGCCGATGCATATAAGTTAGGAGTTATTTTCTTCTACATAAACAAAAACATATGATAAAGCATATCATTTATTTGAGACGCAGTTGGAAATATATCTTGCAATTTATAATCGTTGGTTGTTATCAATTCAAAGCAAGAGCATTCATGCTTGAATAATTATTCAATAATTGTGATTAAAGGTATTAATTAATTTTTCACAAAAAGGCCGGCCATGTGCACGTTTATGCCACTCGGCCATTTTACTGAATTTAGTTAGTCATAAACTATTCCCTTGACCAGACGCGTTAAACAAGCAGTAGACGCGTCGTAGAATAAACATTTTAAAATTATTTTCCTATTAAGTAGCTAATAATTAATTAAGTTCAAGCAGCAGCCTCTAGACACTTACTTCCAAAAATATTAGTTTGGACTCAGAAAGCTACAAAGTTGATAACTGAGAAACATAGAATATATACACTAATGTGGATATATCAATATTATCTACGATATTAACAATTTTTAAACTGAAGAATTCAGTACTATGAATATGGCAAATGCATAAGGTTAGGTTTCATCTAAATTCACGCAAAATTTGTTTCTTGTTTGTTCCACGAACAAAATTTGAATACAGAATTGCCACGCTACATGGATGTAAGCGCCATAATTACAAACAGTATTTTTTTTTTCGTAATTCGTTGTCGTTTTCATATACCATAACTAATAACTATCAAAGCAGTTTGTATTTGGTGATCTAATTTTTTTTGTTTTTTATTTACTAATTATGACTTATTATTACAATTTTAAATCACTGTTCAACCATTAGTTTAATGCATTTAATTGTTCCGCGTATTATATATGTATTTTTCCTGTATCATTTTGTTCGTTTCTATATATTCAAAGCCTATACATTGGTGAATATACTACTATATACAACATAAATGGATCATCGTGATTACGAATTTCAGTCGTATTAATAATGATAATATTAATACGTCACTGTCAATTGTGTGAATGAAAAAGACACATTGGTATAATTTCTCAAAACAACACCTGCATGGTTTGATTTGATCCATAGATTCTTGATTTGCTTTTTAGGGCCACTATAATTTCGATCTTTGACCCCCTAAAAATATAGTTAACTACATAATCAACACATCCTATATAAAATGGTTGAATATATATATATATCTACACGTAAATCGAATACAGTGCATATACAAATATATGCAATAAATGCTTATATATTGGTAATTCAAAATAAATAACTTTGTTTTGTAATGGCTAGGATATATGTTAAGTATAAATTTGATCTTATCTAGGGAAAAGGAAATCTCCGAACAAGATTAGAAATTACTCTTATGTATAAATACTTGTTACTATGTGAATAATAAACCAAGCCTTTCTATTCTATTTCATTTTGTAAAATAAAACAGTGTAATTTAGCTACCTTAAACTAGAACTAGATCATCACCCGTACTACAGTACGGGTTGAATTTCATTTATTACAAAATTTATATATTATATAGTTATAGAATAAAATCGTGATATATTATAATAGTAAGTAAAAAAATATTAATTTTTTATGTCAGTCCATATATATAATATTAGAATGAATATATTTTTATTTTTCTGTAATCCTCAATTATGGATATATTTTTTAAAGATATGAAAACGGAAAATAATATTATTTTCAAAAAAAATAATATTGTTTGAACAATGAATTAATTTATGTTAACAACCACAAAATGAGAGTGCATATAATTTAGTTAGATCAAAAATCAAAATATCATAAATGAATCGCATCTAAAACGTAAATTATTTTGAATTAGTTAAAAAAAGTAAGCTATTATTTTGAATTAATTTAAGAATTTTTTTTTTCAAAATCTAATTCATTCGTTGTTGAAATAGAGATTTGTTTGAGCTAATTACGGAATTTACCAATTATTCACATAATCGAATATGTTATGAATATATATTTGGTATATAATAATACCAAATTCGATCCATGTGTGGAGTCTATATTTTCATTTTACAATCCCTATGAAATATTGTAGCACAATCTATTATTCATTATTTCCAAAATTGCTTGCAGAATTAAATTTTCAAATATTTAGAAGTGTCAAACCTTATTTAACTCATCTCATCATAAAATCTTAAAATGTCGTCTATTATAAGGATCATAACTTTCTATCATATAATACATTACTTTTAACCCGCCGCCTACTATAAATATATTAAACATATCTTTTTAGAAAATCAAATTAGTATTTATATTTTTTTTTATCTTTTTAATCTATTAAATATTTATGATATTCTTTAATATATTAAATTAAACTTTTTTAAAATGTTCCAAATTAAAATCTTTAAAATTTTTATTGTAGTATGTAAAATTATGAATTAAAAATATATATATATATGAAATTAAATATAAATATTCAAATAGTTATAAGGATCATAACTCATTTCATCATATAATACATTATATTTAACCCGCCGTCTTATTATAAATATTTGTTTCAAAAAATCAAATTAGAGTATTTATATTTCTTAACTTTTTGATCTATTAAGTATTGATGATATTAAAAAAAGGAATATATTACTCAAATATGAATTTTTGACCCGTTAAATTTGTTCTTTCATACATTGAACAATTTATATTCGTTTTTAAAAATTCAAATCTTTGTATATGCGGAAAAAATTTACTTTTTTTTATTATGTAGATGATATAATATTTTATTTATTTTATAGAAATAGAATAATATAAAGATGAGAGGTGAAGTATATTGATTAATAACAAATTAATGTGATAAGTTAGATATCAAATCTTATATGTTCATTTTGATTGGTCATTCTTTTTTAAAAAAATTAATAATAGATTTTCGTTTTTATAATTAAATTAAATTAATTAAATTGCATAAAATAGTATTTGACTTGTTTATCCTTAATGAGTTGAATTAATTTACTCTATAAAATTTTATTTCTAATGGCATTCTTAAGTAAATTTTTACAAAAGGGAAGGTTAGTTAAGGGTATCTTATAAAGTGTACTCCCCAAATCTTATTATATAAAGTATAGTTTTTAAAGTTAATAACTCGCATGATCGTGACACGTGTCAAGTCTATCGATCAGATGTTGACATGTGTAAAAAAAAATTAACTTTTTTCATTAACAAAATAGGAAAACTAAAAAAAAGAATATTTACATATACTAATTTATAAAGTTAATAACTCGCATGATCGTGACACGTGTCAAGTCTATCGATCAGATGTTGACATGTGTCAAAAAAATTTAACTTTTTTCATTAACAAAATAGGAAAACTAAAAAAAAAGAATATTTACATATACTAATTTATATATTTAATTTTTAAAATTTGTTAACTTTATTTTTCTTAGCCAAAAATGAAAACTAACAATTTCTCTTCACATGTGTTATTGGTCAATTAGATTTGGCATGTGTTAATTATTTTCTATAAAATCATTTAGTATGGATATTAACAAATAAACAATAACGGTTGAAGTTTTAAATAACAAAATAAGTTATTTAACATTAATTTAATTGGATAAAATTGTATTTATCATCGTAATATAGTGTTTTTATTCGTCAAATGAAAACACAAATTTTTTACAAAAACTAATGAGTTTATAAAAACGAACGAATATTTGAGTATTTGATAAGAAAATTAGTGTGGTTATACTTAATTTTATTTTAAGAATTTTAGTGCATGTAGCATAATTATAAACTAAAAATATTTGGGAAAGTGGCTTATATGATTGAATTTTTGATTACTTAATGAGAATGTTAATACATATATTTTTAATGATTTATTTATTAATTTTAACTCATTTAAAATTAGTTTGCCATGAGGTAAAACTAACTTAAGAGATTACGTTATATCGAAAACTCTATTTTAAACAATGTTTGTTTTCCATAATTTTTGTGGATTTCTATTTCTTTATTAAATGTTTTGTTATTTGTTAATTATATTTAAAATTTTAATATTAACTAAGATATAGATTTAATATGATATATATACGATTTTGATACAAAATTATTATTAGCAGTTTATCCATTAAGATGAACTATAAAGACTTAAAATCAAGTTTATTATGATGTTATAAATAGTTAAATTATATTACAAAATGGAATGTGCAAGATTGAAATTTCGTTTTTAAAAAAATACTAAATTAATTATATAAAAAATGTGTCGGTTACTATTTAAGATTTAAATATCATCAATACGAAAGAGTGTGTAGAATTAAAATTCAGTTTATTATGATGAAATAAATAGTTAAAATGTATAGAAAAATGGAATGTGTCAGATTTAATTTTTGTTTAAAACAAAAAATACTAAATTATTAAATATTAGGGAAATTGAATGGATTATTATATTAATCAAAATTCAAATATCATCGATAACAATTTATATTTATATATTATACCCGCCTATTTAGGCGGGCCTTATCTAGTAATAGTATAGGATGTACATATAGTTAGAAGTGACGACATAATTGGTATATGACATCACGAGTACTCTTCACGTCAGCGAAACAAAAGAAAGACATTCAACCGAATCTATAACGCGGCAGGACGTCTTTGAAAAATATTGTTTATTGGTTCACTCGTCTGAATAAAATTATATCTATAATTATATTTTAAACTTTTAAGATAAAATAAGATTAGCTAAACCGATTGAGTGAGACTCACCAAATATGGGTTCTATTATGTGATTGGGGAGAGTTAGTTGACGCTTTTTAGATACTTGATATGTTCATTACTTTATCTAATGACTTTATCTAATGTATACAAATTATAGATAGAAAATTATAAGATAAGAATTATAGTAGCTTTGTCCAAAAAAAAAAAGGAATTATAATAGCTTAATAGGTATTGAATTAGGTACATTTGAACCTTTTTTTTTTTTCTGTGGTATTTTAAGACAAATTTATCAGTTTTATATTTAATATATTCTAATATGGGCAAAAAGAGTGGAAAATAATAGTCTCTTTTTGTCAATTTCTCTCCAAGATCCTTCTCTTTTCCACACAACTTCTGGTCTAAGATTGAAACAAAAAATAAATACAAAAATAAAAAGAAAACTTATTGTTTAAGCACAATGAGATAGTACCATCATAGAATCTCATCATTCATGTATATAAATAGACGTCGACACTCACAGACGAAACTCACATCTCTCACTCCATAGAAAACAGAGGAAATCTATAAGAAAAAAAGATTCTTAATTTTTGCAAGTGAATGCAGAGAGATGATGATGGAAGAGAAACTTGTGATCAACGAATTGGAACTAGGGAAAGAGCTTGCGAATCGATTGATGAGCAATCTCAAACACACTTCTTCTGTTGATTCCAACAAAACCTTGATCTCTGAAATCCTCCGTATTTACCAGAATGCCATTTTCATGTTGAGGTTCAACGAAGACAAGAACATCCTTAAGCGAAGCCTTGAGATCGATGGAAAGGCTTCTAAAAATGTCTTCAAAAAGCGGTAATAATTGAGATTTGACTGATTCTTTGTCTCTGTTTGAGTTCCACTTTGGGAATTTATGTGTCTGATTCCTCTGTTTTTTTTTGGTAATTTTTCAGGAAAGTTTCGGAGAAGAAGACAGAGAAAGTTAAGGTTTTTGTTGCAACAGGACAAGAAAATGGTTCAATCGATGATGGTCATTGCTGGAGAAAATACGGGCAAAAAGAGATTCATGGATCCAAAAATCCTAGGTAATTATCAACTATCATCATCATCTGGGAATTTCAAAGTTTTAATTTTTCTTTCCGGGAAATTTGTTAAACTCAATGTCTCTGTTTCTGTTATTACAGAGCATATTACAGATGCACGCATCGATTCACGCAAGACTGTTTAGCAGTGAAGCAAGTTCAGAAATCGGACACAGATCCTTTGGTTTACGAAGTGAAGTATCTCGGAAACCACACTTGTGACAACATCACATCCCCGAAGACGAAGATGACCACGAACTTCTCTGTTTCGTCGTTCGAAGAAGGAAACAGAGTACATGTTACAGACCAAACAGAAGACATGAAACTGACGAAGTCCGAAGAAGTGATGATCAATCTTGAAGATCTGGAGAACAAGAAGAACATTTTCAGAACGTTTTCTTTCTCTAACCATGAGATTGACAACGGTTTGTGGAAAAGTAACATGTTCTTGGGAAATTTTGTGGAAGATCTTTCTCCTGCAACATCAGGTTCTGCAATTACCAGCGAGGTTTTATCTGCACCTGCTTCTGTTGAGAATTCCGAAACTGCAGATTCGTATTTCTCCTCTCTGGACAATATTATCGATTTCGGACAGGATTGGTTGTGGTCGTAGCTTTGAATTGATTTGGTGAATGTAATGTCTCTCTTAATGGCAGTAATTAATTATAGATGGTCAGTTTAATTAGTATAGTATAGATTTTGGCCCTTTTCATTTTTTTGTATCAGCTGATTTCCCTATGAAGTTGGATTGTACTTTATGACAATTAATAAAGAAAGGATTTTATATAAGGTTTTTTTGTTAGTTTAAGTTGTTAAATTCTTATGATTAAAATTGATAGAAAGACATTTAGATGATTGACTTATGAAAATGCTTTGTGAAAGTGACGCAATTATTTGGATGAACAGATTCAAAAGTGGAAAATCTTCCATCTTTCATATTCCAACAAGTGTAAAAATTAATTCCTGTCAAAGAATTTAATTTTAAATATCAATGTTTTGTTTACAACTTTTGGGTTTTGGCTAAGAAGGAACCTATAGTTCTTATGGGCCTCAAGCCCAAATAAAAATACTAAACAAGCCCAATTTCGAGCTTGTGTCGTCGATTTCATCAAAAGAATCTTGCAGATAGTCGGAGAAGACTAAAAAACGAAAGTTCCGAAGAAGACGAAAGAGAAAAGATGATTTACCGAAAGTGGAGTTTGCTGTCCGGTCCACCGGTGATTCTCGGCGGAGCCGTAATTGCCGCCGTCGCCGTCGGAATCGTCTTGCAAAACGTATTCTCGTTCTCTATCTCTTATTTGGTCGTTAGATCTATATCTTCATTGGCTGGTTTTTCCCTCCTTCTTCGCAAATTTTCATGTGTTGCGCTCCTCCTTTGATTTCATTCGGATCGCAATACTTTTGATGAGTTATTGATTGGCCTTTTCGAACATTGAGGCGTGAAAGGAACATCCTTTCATTGAAAATTTGTGTTCTTCTTAGGCTTAATTGATGGATCAGGATTGCCTTTATTTGTGTGTTTTAGGTTTGAATCTAGAAATCCAATTACAACGCTATAAAGGTTGTGACTTTGATCCGTGACATTCATAGGCGATTAAGCTTCTTTCTCGATCTTCTCGAGATTATGTTTGAATACCTTTGTTTTGGAGTCTGAGTTTTGGTGTTTTATGATCAGGTTATGAAAGGGGAGCAGAAGAAGAATGTCTCAACAAACAAGTGAGAAGACGAACGGGAATATGCTACCAAATGTGGTGTGAATCATGAGATTTGATACATTTAGTTCTTGCAGTGTATGCTCAATAATGCTTTTGTAAGCTTTTGAATACACAGATCTTTGTGTTGTTATCTTCACATGTTTACCAAAAAAAAAAAAAAGATCTTTGTGTTGTTTTTAGATTCTTGTTACTAATAATGATATTTCATTTTCCACTTTCTCATTCTTTACATTGATCATAAGGCTCTCTAGAGTTAGAAAAAAGTTTAGCCTAGTAATGTTAGGATAATCTAACACGGATGTTCAGAGAATACAACAACACAACGGAGAGGCTCATGAACATTTCTAAGATTCTTCATGCAGCTCTCCTCGGAACTCTCATCCCAAACCCACGCTTTAGCTTATCGACCCTGACCATGTAGCATCAAACTCAGATACATGAGAACTTGAAATGTAAGGCTAAAGAGAGGTGTTATAGGTTATGTGAAAGCTTACGTTGGGGCGAGTTTGCCAAGACTATCTAGCTCTTCACCGGTATCTTCGTCTATGACTCTACCTGAGATGTAAACAGTGTAGGATCGATCTCTATCCCGTGGGAGACCTCTGGCGGTGAGCAAGCGCAGGTCTTTCTGGTGAAGCTCTCTTCCGTTCACAAAGACTCTTGTGGTTCCGCCAGCGCAATTCTCTGGCATTGGGTAATTGAGCTCTTCAATGAAAGGCTGTAAGAAAGAAGTCACCTTTCGCCAGCTTTAGTACACATTCTGAAGAAAATGAAGAGAGATTGAAAAATATGATTTGTTAGCTGATGTTTACCGGTAGTATTCCAAGGCAGTGACTTCCCATTACTCCCCAGAATCCAGCTCTGTAGTCGTACCTGGTACCAAACAACAGAACACAAGAGAATCATTAGGGCTGGTAGGTGAGAAAATTTTATGAGATTGAAGGACCTCCTGGTACCAGTAGTTTCCTGGTCGGATTGGTCCAGCCTGCTTCTCTGCCATTTTCACAAGACGTTCAGCTACAGGTTGCCCATTTATTGAGACATCACTTCTGCCTTCGTTCTGTATGGATTTCTTCAGATCCTTGAAGCTATTCTTCACGATACTCGCAAATCCGGCCTTCTTGGTTCTTCCCTGATCATCTGTATAGTCATTTGCAGAATCTTGTGACACTTCATTGTTGTGAGAGTAGTCATTAACGTCCATCTCAATTGCAACTGAAGCTTCTTTCATAGAGTTCTGTCTCATGGATGTTTTGCTCAGTGTGACCCTGTCCTGTTCTGAACGAGAGCTTCGGCTCCTTGGCCCAGACCGGTCCCTTATATTGATCGAAGAGTATTCAGAGTATTTGTGAAGAGGCGAATCAGGAGTAACTTTCCTAACTGTTGAACTGTCTGAACTTAACTCATCTTCAGACACGCTAGGAGAAGTAGGATCCGCAATCTGCATTTCTTGAGCTTTGTTGGAGATCAAAGCCAGACCAGTTGATACATCGGCTGGTCCTCTATCCATTGCATGGAATTCGTAAGCAGCATTATCATAGTCATCAGAAGAGAAGTTAGCAGTAGTTTCCCAACGCAGGCTACTATGAGTTTCTGCTTTTCTTACTGAAGCAGGATCTGTAGAGAGAATGAGTTTCTTATCAACAAAGGTATAACCTATTACACAAGAGCATGCTCCGCAGCGCATTCTCTGTTTCTTTCTCGTAGCAGAATCTATTTTGTCTGGCAATTTCAGAAGTTTGAAGCAGTTTATACAGTTTATAAATGGTGCACCACCAGCCACAGGGTAAATTAGGCGAGAGCCACCTGAAGATGATACACGTTTAGGGAGGTGAACACGAGAAATTGCATTCATTCCCGTATCCTTAAATCCACTCGGGCATCTTCGTTGGAGCTGTGGACCGGGAGATTGAGAACCAGGAGGAATAAAGGTTCTCGGACCATGCAATGAAGTACCAAACCCAAAACTTCTCTCATGAGGGTAAAAACCGGCATTACGCAGAGCATCAGGTAACCCTGAGGGAGGAAACACTGAGCCCGAAGCTCTATGATATGGATCATAGCAGTGGGAACAAGAGCAAGTTGATTGATGAAACATCCCATTTCCAGGATGTGTATCAAACAAATCATGACCATTATTGCCAATATACTGTCTAGAGTTGTGCAGATGAGATGGCTGCAGAGTTCTTTCATGCATTTGGAACCCGTGAGGGTCTCCATATGCTGGAACATGAGCCGGTTTAAGCATCGGACCACGTAGAGAAACATCAGCGTCATTGTTATAAAGACATGGAGGCTCGGGTTCTGGATAATACTGGTAACAGGAAGGACCTACAATATGTTTCCCGGAACTGAAAACCCGCAATGGAGCCTTTTCGAATCTTGGAGACGGACTCGGGATCTGCTGCTCTTTAGGTTGATCAAGCTGTTCTTTTAGCTTATCCAATTTTCTCACCAGTCCAGCTCTGTCTTGCTCAATTGCTTCATCACTAGACAGAGAATCTGTAAAGTAGTTAGAAGTGGAGAATCTGAAACCTTGGAAATCGCATCTCTTTGTTGTTCTTTGCCTAAACCGATCCAAACCTGGTTGAGAATCGTTATTACCCGGATCAACAACATTCAGTTTCGAAGTAGGATCACTGTGAACATCCCAAGTCTCTGTTTGACCATTTTGTTGGTGTCTTAATGAAGCATCTGAATCAGATTCTCCATCAATTGAACCAGAATTAACTTGAGTTTCTTTGGCTCTATTTTCTACGGACTTAACCGACAATAAATCAGCTTCACGGTCCTTGTTCTTGGCTTTACATACATAACAAAACAAACAAACAAAAACTCTTTTGGGTCAGAATTGTTTTACCCTTTTACCTAATTGACGTCAGGGAGAAGCAAAAAAAAAAAACAGAATCAGAAACTTAATGAGTGGTTGAAACATCAAAACCAGAGCCAATCTCGAAATTGTTCTTTTTTTTGCTGAACTATCTTCAGCTAAAGAGAAGAGAAGGATGAAAAATGGGAACTAACCGCAAAGAACAGTTCCACAACCACCACACTGAAAAAAGGGGCAATCTTTAGGCTCCTGTAAGAGATTCTTGCACTTGGGACAACGAACCAGACTTACTTGGATCGTCGACGACTCAGCCATTACAAACAAACTAAAATTGTCCACTGAGATGAGAAGAAAGATACTCAGCAATCAATTAAAGAAGAAAAATTTAAGAGATGAAGAAGATGGAGTCTATGAAGAGGCTCTAGCTTCTATTCGATCCTCTCTTTCATTCTCTCGATAATCAAACATCAAGAGAGAGAGACTACACAAAGTAGTGAGTTTCAAATCGATTTATTTTGGGCGGGCCAAATCTTACAAAGTGGGGCCCATATTTCTGTAATTTGTCACTTTCTTTCTTTTCAGCCAAGGAATAAAATTTAAAGATTATCTTTACTTTTATTTTATTTTGTCGATGTCTTCTGGTTGTAATTAAATACATAAACCAAAGGGAAATTACTGAAAAAAATAACGCTGAAGGCTCAGCTCACAAAAAAAAATATCAATCAAAGAGGAAGAAAAGTCAAGGTTAAGAACTTAAGGTCAAAAGCCAAACTGGTTTTGGGACAATAATAAAAGAAAGAAACATTAAATTGCTGAGGGTGTGGAAGAAAGTGGTTAGTTGTCTATTTCTCATTTATTCTTTATAACTTGAACTGTTCTGATTTTGAATTTCTTATGCTATATTTGTTCCTTAGTAATTTTCAAAAGATTGAACGAGGGAAATATGGAATCAGGCTTATTCCAATTCATTTGAGAAAGAAACAAAGCAACAAACAAAATTTACAAGATGGTCGTTGGACTGAAGGCAACTTATATAAACTTTATACAAAAGTAAAGAAAAAAAAAAAAAAAAAAAGCAAAGCCAAATACAGTAGCTTAGCTTTTATGGTTTAACGGATTTCAAACTAATTGATCAATGAGTTTGTTTGTACTAGAAAAGTTTGGACCTTAAAAGATGGGCCTTTATGGGCTTAACCGTAAGCCCACTCTGAACTTGTTTTACGTTTTGCCAAATTCACATCTTCTAGGCATAAAATTCACTTTGTAACAAAAGTTACATGGGAGCACAGTGAATTTCTTTATACTTATCACATCTCAGTTTATTCGATTACTTGTGAAGTAATACAAGCTCCTAAAACACACAACACATAACTTTCATCACATAAACAACTAACCTGCTTACACATTAGAAGAACAAGTTCTTATAACACGAATTCCACCAAAAACTACAATCAAACATCTTCTTCTTATTGATTCGTTCCTTCAATTCGTCGTTCTTCTTTCTGTTCCACCAATATTCCCTCCGGTGAATACAAGGTCCCCTCCTGGTCGACGCATAGGAACAATCGTTGTTATCTTTATCCATTAAAGATCGTAGACTCAAACCAGACTTCGGAGCGAGAGGAGAGAAAGGCATTAGTTTACGTTCGATGATGTGAACAAAAGAGACAAGTTCGTAGGAATCGTAGAGAGTACTCTCACAGTCCCAGATTTTAGGATCACGACCATCACTAATCTTCTCTTGTGAGCTACTTCCACCGGTGTTTCTTGTGTTTGTCATTAGTCAAGGACTGAAGAGTTCTCTCAAAGTCGATTGCTTACAATTTCAAGTTTTTCTAAGTGGTTTTTTTTTTCTTGCTTTGTTTCTGTATCGAAGTTTGTTGTTATATAGGCTGGCCAAATAGAATGTGTGTGTTAGGTTAGTGTTATAAATAAAAATGATAAGTTACGTTGTGACTATTTTAGTAAAAAATCTCGACAATATTGTACCAAATTTACGTCAACACTTATCTGTACTGTTACCGTTTTCTTTAGAATAATTTCCAGCTGTTTTTTTTTCTTGTTATAATTTTTTCAAATTAGGAATATCTCATCATGCCATATTTCAATTTCGATTTTTCTATTGATTGTATTTTGTACTTTTCAAGTTTCCTTTGTGTGATGATGTTTTAAACATGTCTCACAAAAGTCGAAAGACTATATCTTTGGCACTTAATCCATAATTATTTCGTCTTCTTCATCAGTCCTCTTAGATTATTCCTCTGTTTCTCCACAAAGCAGAACATTGACTAGCCAGAAAAAATAAATTCTTCCACTTCGTATTTGCTGTTTTAATTTGCCCTGAGACTCAAAAAAAAAAAGTAGTACAATCCTTGATTTCATGTTTCATCAGACAAGCCATAGAAGAACCACTAAATTACGTTACAAAATTACTTAGCAGATCTAACGAGTACAATGAGACTAAGCAAAGGCAAGTCACTCAGATAATTTACCTTGATAAATTGTTCTTACGCAGTAAGAGAAAATATTACTGTTACAACAGTAATATACAAACGGTAATATTTTCTAACCATGACGATTGTGAGAAACATAACTCGGCGAACAAGGTTGTGAGAAACATTAAACGACGAGAGGACGGAGAGAAGCTTTCTCCAACCGGTCACGTGCGGGGGAGGTTTCTAAAAGTCAAGGCACATTTTCGTTGACTTTACAATTTTCCCTCAAACCATCTTGTTCTCGTGGACCGACAGTAAATTTTCACATCTATTAAATTTTTTCTTTACAATATTTATAACAAGTCTATGCTCAGACTTCTAACTAATATTTATAACAACTATATAATTGAAAATTCAAAAGATTCCAATCAAAGATTTTTTTCCTATCGATAATGACAAATTAGTGGACTATATGTAGATAAGTTGATCTATGATTACTTTTTCGTAAGAACTCTCTAAATAAACGTCAGTCCCACCAATAATGTCATAATCACGTATAGCTTCTCAGACAAAATCACACCACTATGCATATTTCTCTTCAGCTACTCTATTGTTTATGATCTCTTCTTGTTTTGAGAAAAGCACCAAATTTTTATGTCTAGATTCAATTATTGATCACGTTATTGGTTTCGAATATAGTAATATAAAACAATATTTATTCGATATGGTTCAGGTCAGATAGATTAGAGATTACCCGAATTTTATTCTCAAATCAAGATTACAGAATCAAATTCGAATCTTGATTTTATTTGTAAGTATATAAAGGTAACGTCACATCAGAAATCTATTTATTTCTCAAACACTAATTGCACAAAAAAGCAAAGTAAAACCACTGTGATACAATATTTTCTATAAAGATAAAAAGTTTATGCTCAATTAAATAACGTAAAAGAAACTATATTGACAATAAAGACAACAACGACAAATAAACAACTAAAAACCACTTTCTTGATTTCACAATTTATAGTTAGTCAAAACGCTGTGCTGAAGTAGCTACTCACCACATTCTCACACAGAATTTGGAGAACCTTAGCATTACATGGCTTCACACATCTTGGCATCTTAAACTGTCCAGCCGATGAACCAAGTCCGAGAAAATGTTCTTGAATCTTCCGGAAAGTTCCTTTTGCGACAACTCTCAGCTCTAAGGCTCCAATAGTCTTGCATTTCCGGGAACTTACGTAACCCGCATCGATGAATGCTCGGTCTAAACAGTTGCAGCAATCTTGAAGAACATCTTCGTTTGTTTCTCCTGAAATCTCCCAGAATAGCGTAATGTCCTGGATCTGTCGAGACATCGATGTGGCTAGAGAAGTCTATGACTTCGATCTTTTCTTCTGAGAGTCTCTTTGCAGCCGATTCTACTGAAAGCTGGAGGTCTCTTTCGGTGTTCTTGTCGATGTTGATCGAGAGGATTAGGTTTCTCCTGCATATGAATTTTAGTTGGGGAGTGTTGTTGTAGAAACCAATGATCTTTACCACATCTCCAAGCCGGTACCGATACAACCCTGTGCAATGTGGATCAAATGAGATTTTGAGCATCCATTATGTGACCGATAATACGCGAATTTCGGACTTAAAACATCGGTACATACCTGCGTAATTTGTGATGACAACCTCATACTCTTCTCCGATCTTGACTTCGGTTAAACCAACCGGTTTCTCCTCTCCTTCCCCTGTTTCAGATACAGGGAGAAACTCGAAATAACCGAGATTCGGAATCACTGCAAATGTAGCTTCCTCTGGAGAGAGTTTCGGGGTAACATTAGCAGCAATCCATCCTTCCGAGCTACCGTAGTCATGACTCACAAGAGGTAGATCGCCCGCATAATGTCTCAGCTTTGGCACATACGGCTCCATCGAGCCAGTCATGATCCCGTAAACATATTTGCGTTCGGGAAGAGCGCGGGAATCAATCCGTACCAGTTGCTCAAACTCATACATTTGGAGCGGATTGTTTCAGCTAGCTCAGGGTTAGGTGTGAGCAGCTTCGACATTGCAGTACGGACCGATGGAACAGTAATACGGTTGCTTAAGACACCATCTTTTATATCCGTAACAATCTCTTCCCAGACCTGTTCAAAGGTTCTAAACGCGTGAACTAGACCGTGAGCAAAGACGGCAAAGACGTATTGAACTTGATCTCTGAAGAGAATTCCGGATAAGAGATGGCAATACAAGGCTTGATGGACATCAGGACTAAAGACAACTTCATCAGGACTACAGGAAGGAGACGTTATAGATTTCATCCCGGCTTTAAAGTTAGGGTTGCGGTAGACGTTTGTGGTTGCGGTTCCAACCGGGACACCTCCGGTTGATATGTACTGCTTGCTGCCGAAGATAAATTGCAAAGCTCTGCCATTGTCATCAATGGGAAAATCTCTGTACAACAACAAAAACATCACATGTTAAGGCATAATCGGTGTAACAACACCCTTAGTTTGTCTGTTCATGTCAAATGGGTGGAACAGAGAAAAGCGTGAAATGTGTGGGGGAACATAAACACTAACTAATTCACTATACCTGTTTCTGAAGGCAAAAGCAGTGCGAAACAGTTGTAATGTGTTCTCCATTAATTCATCAGTGAAAGGAATAAACTTTGGACGGCCTTGACTAGTTCCAGAGCTGATGATTATCACACACAGAGATTCATTCATTCATTAATCACAGAATCATCAATGACAAAGGAAAAACAGATGTTTTAGGAGTAAATAAAGTTACCTTAAGGAAATGGCAGGAACAGGGTGACCAGTGAGAATAGGTGAAGTGTCACCATCGACCATTCTTTTGATGTAAGGCTCTAATTCAACATCAGTGACTAATGGAACCATAGCTTTGAAAGCTTCTTCTGAGTCAGCTGCGTTTCCACTGAGTCCACAGTTTTGTAAGTAAATGGCGGATTTGTTCTTGAGAAGATATCTTTCAAGGTTTGTTTCTGGACTTGATCAGCGTTTCTAGTCATTTCATCGAATTCATCAATTACTCTGTTCATGTCGAAAGTTTCAACCTTCTCCAACATCCTAAATTAGCAAAACAAAAAAAGTGATGAGATTCTGACAGATTTGCAGACAGAGAATACATAAGGGAAAGAAATAAAACTTATAAAGGTCTTTATGTTACAGAGCATCCATCCATAAAGGGAAAGTTTTTAAAAATTCTTATCAGAAAGATTTCTGCAAAACTTTTAGCAGATTTTTTTACAAAAACGGTTTTCCGGAATCGACGCGTACTGAAGGAGGAAAATAATCAAAAGCCCTACTTAGTAATTTTTCCCGAGAAACTAGTGAATCGAAAATTTAAGGAAGGAAGACTCAAGAATCAAAGAACCCAGTTGTTTCAAAGAGGTAACAATTAGACACAAATCGGAATCTATGAGATTGAAGAAGTAAAGATGAAAACTTTTTGGAATCTATCAGGAGAGAGAGAAAAAGAAGAAGAAGATAAAAAGTCAACGGAGGTCGGAACCGGAGAAATCAGAAGTGTTTTTTTTTTCGATCAGACGAAACGAATTACTGAGAAATATGAAGATGATCAGCTTTAGTTTCTAGATTAAGGAGTGAGAGAGTACCTGCTGGTAGTTGCTGCGAGTTCTGTAGATTGGTGGAGGACAGAGAGCAAAAGATTAAGGAGTGAGAGAAAAAAGTTGAGTGAATTTGGAAAGTCAAGAGAAGAAGCTTGTTACATTTATACACAAAAAAAAAAGATTTAATTTTTAAATAAATATAAAAAAAGGAAGAAGGACGGAGCAGCAAAAATGTTGAAGGCGATAGATTAGTGAAAGCCGTTAAGTTACTTCTCCCTCTTTCTCTTTTTTTTGACTCACAATTTTCGCCGACGGGATCTCTGTTTTTGTTTTATTTTCTTTCTCCGACCACTTTTTTGTATTCTTGGTTTTGTTTCATCTTCGTATGAGTTTGGGTCCAATCCGTAAAATAAAAGTGTGTAATATCTTCTTGATATGCGGACCATTCTTAGTAATGCCATTTTAAACTTGGTTCTCTCTGCCAAAACTTTAGTTTATTTAAGGCTTTGTTCGGATGCGCATTTGTGTTCAGTGAACCAAAACAATCGCTGTGGATACTTTTTTCATTTTTTTAGTGTTTAATACTATCTTCATTTTGATCAATACATTAACGACGATTCTTAAATTCAAGCCAACTTTGTCTTGGAAAACTATTCTTCTTCTCTTGAGTTTTTGGTTTTTCTATGTTAAAATATATCTCGACAACCCATCATTTTTTTTAGTTTTCATGCCTAGTCTCATAACTTATTCAAGACGAGTATCATAGCATGTTACAGCATGTTTACTTAGTCACCTCTCGGGCATCGTTGTCCATATGGTCATTGCGTTAATGATGTAATACTAGATAATACATCACAAATCAATATTAATCTCTAACAAAAGACCTATATTCATCAAAGTCTATGAGGATCATAAGTTTATTGTAATGTCTACCAAATTCTATTAAAATCAGTTTCACAGCGCATCTTCTCGTGTACATAACAAATAAAGTCCAAATAATCCCTTTCTATTGCAGGGTTTGGGTTTCTTTTCGGAAACGCATAACTAACCTTTTTTTGTTTACAACTCTCATTTTAATGAAGCTGAGAAACATTGTTTAATTAGTTCCAAAATCATATAATTAATCTATCAGCTAGTATAAACAAACATAGTTGATTTGTTTTAAGAAAAAACTATGTAAGAAACGTAAAACGATTTTTATAGATGCTTTATTGTTTTCGTTATTCTCTTCAATTCATACATTTTCATTCGTCAATTTCGTGCCTACTTTATACCGAGAAAATCATGAACTGATTGAAATCTGTGGAAAAGTTCATTTTAGAGAAGTTAACATTTTTTTTTTTTTTTTGTTGACTGAATAAGGCAAGCTATAAATTGTCTACATGCATGACAAGTCAACACAAATCACATATTCCTCCATGCTCATCATAAATGTTTTGAGCTTAAGAAACAATACTACTATGACACATGCATACACAATTTTATTATTGACCGCTGATATTATTATTTTTGACCTAATTTGCTTAGTTACATATAATCCATTTTAGTTATTTTTCATACTAGTTGGAAATTAACTACGAAAAACTATTATGTGTGGAAATTAATTTAATACTACTCCATCTATCAATACAGTTACAAGCTAAATGGATCCAACACACGTCAAGAAAACAAAATCAACACTGATGTTCTTTTCTAATTGGCTTATCATAGTGATGATAAATTCAGTTGATTAGCTTTTTTAATTTTAATATTTGACACTCGGAAGAGTCTAATTGGCTAAACGTCAAAGATCCTCTGGATCCGCATGTACGACGACCCAAGTGCGTTTTCGTGCTTACACGTGGCAGTGCCGTCCAATTCGATTTCGTCTCGGCTCTAAATAATTTGTCTGTCACATTCTTTACGTTTTCCTTATTTTCGCCCCAAATGTTTCATGAATTACGAAACTTGCCTGATTTTAGTGGGTCAATTTGGCCATTTCCTAAAATAAAGTCAGGTCCATTAACAGATCACACATATAATTACATCAGTGACGCATTAATTACCTAAGAAAATTGTTTAATTACGGCTTAAGATTAGCTTAGACAACATTTACCTATCACGTCAAACCATAACTTAGAACTTATGTACAAGATTAATTGAATATTAGTTATACAGTGTTTACGGACAAAAAAAAGATGACTAAAGAACTAAACAGTGTTTAGCTTTTTGAGTTGTATGAATACGTAAGCATCCATCCTCGCGTTTCCATACGGGCAAACGTACAACTGTTACAAGTGATTATGAGAAGACGAAAAAGTAAAACGACACACAATTTCTGCAATAAGCATATATAGTTAGTTAGTTTAATAATTATACTTATATTGATGTCTCTATACATTTGTTCATTAGTTCATCGAATATGTTTTACCATAGTGGTCCCATGGATGTTATATTATGTTGTCTCGATCCTTAGACGTCTTATTTATATGTTGTTTAGCTTCACAATTAGCCAATGGAATCACACATTATATATCAAACATTATCACTAAAATATTTCTAACTTACTTATTTATATTGATTGTGACAGCTATAATAATCATTTCCTATCAAATGATCAGTCAATTTACTCCAACAAACATTTTGGGTTTTTAATAAAAGCATCTATATATTTATATATAATTGTTTGTAGACCATGTAATCTAATTACTAGTGCTAATGATATTGATGTGTCATATATGCACCATCCAAAATCAAACCTGCATAATGCATTGACAAATATTTATGTAAATAACCATTTCAGATATTTTCTTCCTCATTACTATATAGAATTCCAATCATAAACAAAATAGTTTATGTCAGATCTGTACGTAATATCAAGTTTGCTTGTAACTTCGTGTAATGAGATTTTTTAACGTTCATATTGTTATTGATATCTATTATTATTATACTGAAATTTTCAGATTATGTATACGTGAGAGAAAAATCAAATATACCACTAACCATGTGTGAGCGATCATTTTCATGCGATAATCTTGTTGAAATATAACAAAAACGTATTTTAAATTTGGAGGTAAGTTGGTGTCATTAATTTATTATTTATATGTACCTCTAAATAAACCCATGGCTTTGCTTTTTATGACGTTTTAACCATTTCTTTTACCTCGTCAAATCGTTACAAAAAGGGTTAGTTGTCTTCACTAGAATAATGGTTGCTGTTTGCATTCAATAAACCAATCAAATTATTGAGTAAAAAGGGTAAAGGGTTGTTAGGAAAAGTTTAATGAATAATAAAGTACACATATATAGCCGTAATTAAATAGCTAATGAAGATACACGTACGTATCAAATGATTAATGATTGAACCTTAGCCCTGCCTATTTGACATTTTTATCAGTCGACCATATTCTAGTGGCTATCACTTATCACCTTTAATTTATTCATGCGAAAATAATTGTGTAACTCATCGTTGTATTAAAAATACACTGTGAAAATATAAGAAATCCGTTTAATAACATGGAGCTCATGTTTTATTAGTTTAGAATGTAAAAATAGTTATACACATGTGACATGTCATCTCTATATAAAATTATTTCGGTATATATACAACCACAATGGACATGTATACAATAATACAAAAGATAATAACAAAAAAAAAAGAAAACAAAATTAAAATGAATGATAATTAAATGGATGAAAAGAAATTAAATGTCATAATAGTGGAGACCGTGTCATAACTCATTTAGTGACAAACCAAAACTTCTTATTGCATAGTGACCAAAAATGGGTTTTGCGAAAACGACGACCCCTCATTTAGTACCCCCTGATTACCCAATCCCGTTTCCGGCCACTTTTTTTTATCATTCCTTTTGATCACTTTTTTGTTTGTTTTCAAGTCATCATCTTCTCGATGAAGACCAAAGCTCTCTCGTGTGAACATCTTTTCCCTTCGACGGCTAGCCGAAATTTTTAAAGATTTAACACTTTGATCTCAACTAATTAAAATTTTCATAACAGCGCATCTTTCCAAATACTCTACCATTACATTTAAACGTGTTGTATATAAATATGATTTATCATTGTATTATGCATTTTCAATTCAGGGTATACTATGGGATATTAGACCGACCAAAAATCAAATTATTATACGGAATCTAATTTTAAAGACTATGCTGGTGATCAGTTTGGGTTTATTTTCAAGTTCACATGTTATGAAGAATTACGAAAACAAAAAAAAAGTTAAAGGGATTGTGGATTAGGTTGTGGATGTCAACTAGTTATTTAATAATGATTGATTAAGGGAGAGAGATTAGGTAGAGGTTAGCTAGCTGTTAATCATGTTACATATTATTATTCCTATGTCTCATAATAATATTTTACGAATCCTAAATAGAGAGATGAGGATTTTCATGTTTATGTTGAGGAGGGTCGTCGTGTCAATGCTGCTTTTAATTTGGTTCATTGTTTAAGAACAATGATCATAACACGATAAGATTGATGATACGTTTATATCTGATATATCACACAAATTTAACTAAGCAACACAAATGAGAATTAGAACAGAGAAAACAATACAAAATGTTGCTGGTTAGGTTAAAACATTGAATTTGCATCTCTTCTATAGTGATACAAGATTGGAAACATCTTCGTTGCAAATTAATCAAAGTGAATACTTGCTTACAATTAAATAGGCCAAAAAAATCTCTTCATTTGTCTTTTCATTTATATAATGATCAATTACAAAATTTTGATTCAATAAAATAGAATTGTATTCAGCTTCTGGGGCAATACAGGTCAGTCATGCGCCTTCACATTTTCCTGTAATGCCTGCACATTATAGTCATAAACAAGAACATGAGCAGCTACAAAGCAAGAAGCTATAAACAATTTTTTTGTTCTCACCTGAATTCTTTAGCCATGGGCTGAAGCACGTGACTTCTTTTCTCCATCAACTTTGTTTCCTTCATAAACCTCTTGTTTTCACGTGCTCTAGATTCACGAGCCTCGTGTGCAACATGATCTCTTCTCTCTTTCTCCAAACCCTTCTCATCTTCCTTGTTCGTACAAAGCTGAGAGAGAAGCACCACCATGAGATTTACATCCATCAGAGAAGTTTTCTCGTCTTCTCTTCTCTCTTCCTCATCGTGTTTGCGATTAGCTTCGCGAGACGAATCCATAAAGCGAAAAGAAGACACAAAAAGATACAATTATTGGGAGCTTTAGTCCCAAAATTAGCCGTCTTTTGGACCTCTTCTATTTTTTTTCTTGTGGCCATTCATAGTAAACTACGTATAATAACTAACTAAATCAATTTGCAATTTTTTTAGTGGTAATGGTATATTTTCCATCTTAAAGACTTGATGGTAGAAAAATAAGATTCTAAAATTCACTAATCACTAGATCGACCATTTTTTTTTTCATAAACAATTTTTTTTTTTTTCTGTCAAATGTTTCGTTTTGAGAAAAACCAAAATAAGATAGTTTAATTGTTTAACCATTGATAAAATTGGCAAATTGCAAAAATGAAGGCCCTATGTTTCTTTTTTTGACATCCTATCATAAATGCTTAACTAATGGGTTTATGGAAAACAAAAATTGTGTTTGTTTTTCGAAGTTATAAGCGAAGCAGCCCATAAAGTTTTCAAAATGGGCTAAGCCCAATAACTGTTTGTTATATAGGTGGGAATATATTAGTTTATTCGAAAAAAGCGTGGCTTAATAATCTCCACATCTTTCACGTGAACCCCCCTCGAATCGCGAATAGATTAAGCGACGTCGACGTGTTTTAATCTCCTCCTCTTAACAAATATCCCTAAAGATTACTTCCCCCATGCAACATTCTTAATGCCCACCCCTTTCCTATTTATTTACCATCCTGCCCCTACACTCACACATAGTGCTTAACCAAAGAGGAAAACCATGAGTGGTATTTTCCGTAAATAAGACCAGAAACATGACCATCTCTTTAGCTGATGTCACTAATCAGAAGATTATCAACGTAATCTCGTGTCATAATCTTTTTTGACCTCTTACTTAAACAAAACAAAGATAATAATTGGGCAGCCAGAAGAAGAAAAAAAAAAGATCTTCTTTCTCTTTTTTTTTTTTTTGTTGTAAGTAATAAAAAATTAAATAAAATAATGTTCAAAAAATTGTCCGCCAGAATAAAAGAAAAGCATATGATTTTGATATGTGGCTTGAAGCCTAAATTAATCATTAAAATAACAGTTTTAAAAATAAAAAATCAGAAAATAAAGGAATGAAGAACGAATGATGCGAGTCTAGAGAAAGAGAGATTCATATAGAGATATTATATTTTTCGTAATTATCATCAATATATGACAAATTTATAGCCTCACCTTTCTTCTTCTTCTTCTTCTTCTTGTGTGTGTTTTTGAATTTGCTTTTTTCAAGAGGTTTCTTCTCCACACCGTTTGGATTCACCGCTTCGGTGTATGATCTGATTGTGATCTCTCGATATCTGGGATCTTCGAGGTAAGCGATTTAGATTTTTGTGTATTTCTCGTTTCTCGTAATTTTCATTATTGGTTTTAGTTTGCTGCAATTTTACATAATCGTCTGATTAGCTGCTTTAGATTACAGCTTATGATACGTTTCGGGATTAGTGATTATTTTGTGTTTAACTAGTTTTAGAATCTGAACATGCATGAATTTAGTAAGTAGGGCTTCTTTTTTTTTTCTATTGTTGCTTTCTTCTTCTTCTTCATTTTGTTGGTTTGATTCTGATGAGATTCGATTTGTTTTTTTGTTGTTGTATATGATTAAGGTATGGAGGCTGTAGATTATTATAATTCCATGTGGTGTTGTTGATGCAATGAATGTGGATGCCTGTTATGGAAAGAGTAGCTGAAGAAACTGTGGCGAGTAACAACAACATACAATTAAAAGGACGAGTGGATGATGTTCCTTGTAAGCCTGATGCTCTTCATAACAATATGGTGATTGAATCAGAAAATGGAAACAGTGATTGTCCTGGAAGCTCAGCTCACAGGAATGTTGAGATGACTAAGCCGCCTCCTCCGGAGGAATCTGCTGGAGCTAAGCTTTCTGTTGAAGAGTTGACATTGGGGAACTATAGGATTGTTCAAGGGACTAATACTACTAATACTACTAATATGGATAGTTCTAGGGCTGGGAAGTTTGAGCATCTTTATCGTCTTGCTAGAGGGTCTTCTTTAAGGCCAGGAGATGGGGATCTTGATTCTCAACCTCGTGACATGGATCAAATGTTGTCACGAATTAGACAACAGCTTGCTGGAGCTCCTTCCGAAAGGCAAAACCTTAAACCTTTTATGACTAGGAGGAGCGATCAGAATCTTGAAGCTTTTTCTGAACGTCTAAGAGCAGCTGGTGAGAACAGTATTATGAAAGCTCCTGCATTGATCAGTAGTGAAGGTGTCCAATTGAACACGCCTGTCAGTTCTTCCAATTTTTCTCAGTTGTTACTTAAAAGAGCTATGAAGGGGAAAGGGGTAGTAGGAAAGAACCAGGAGTCTCCTCCTGAATTTGTCTCTGATCAAGATTTAGGAAGCAAGGAAAAAAAGTTGGATAGTAGCAAGTCGCCTACTCCTCACCATGTGTTACCCCTAAAATCAAGTCCCAAAGGAAATGGGATGGTATCACATGGTGATGGTAATCATACTAAATCTTCTTATGGAATCAGTTTGAGGGAGTTTCTTAGATCAAGTTATGCTAAACGAGAGAAAAGACATGGCCTTTTGCTATTTAGGCAGCTGGTGGAGCTGGTTGACTCAGCCCATTCAAAAGGATTATTCTTGCTAGACTTGAGACCATCCCTTTTCACTTTAGTTCCATCGAAGAAACTTAGATATATTGGTACTTTTGGAAAGAACAATCTAGACTCAGATGTTGACGAAGATTTGAATAGGAGGAGGCCTGTTGTTCAGGAATCATCTATTGGAGGTAGGGATTCAAAGAAAAGAAAAATGGACTTGCATGTGCATTCTCCAGGGAGTCAACTTCAGGCCACTTCAACCGGGAGACCTTTCAAAAGGAAAAGCCCTGTGATTGATTTAAATGTGGTTGATGCACGTAATCCAGACAGTTGCGAGCTTCAACAGCAAGACTATATCAAAAATTTAAGCGTGTCTTCAATGACGAGAAAACAGTCTATGTCCACATGGCTAGAAGAGCAATGGTATACTTGTCCAGAGGAGATTAATGGAGAAGATATCGGAGAAAAATCAAATATTTATGCCCTTGGTGTTCTTCTGTTTGAGGTATGGACAAATACTCAGTTTTATTGTTGTGATAAGATTTTTAGTTTGCTTTAATACCACGAAGGATGTAACATTTAAACACTATGTATTGTCATATCCTGCTTATGTGGTCTTCTTTCTTTCATTTTTCTGTCAGGCTTTGGTTTTCCATTTCTTTCGTTTTCGTGAAATTTCTTAGTCTAGTTTGAACTTTGAACCCCAGAGCTAGTATTTTCCAGTCTGCAGTATATAACTTGTCAGTTTTTTTGTTTACTTGTTTGATCCTTTCATGTGAAGACGCCTACTGATATCTCTAGCTTGACCATTGGTTGTTTCAGTTGCTATGCCATTGCGAGTCCGGTGAAATGCATGCTGCAATGATGGCAGATTTACGCCATCGGATTCTCCCACCAACATTTCTCTCAAAATACCCGAAGGAAGCTGGATTTTGTCTTTGGCTTCTACATCCTGAACCCTCGTCCCGACCAACAGCTAGGTAGTTAGCTGAGTGCTACTCTTTTATGAATCATGTAGGGGAATATTTACTAGGAGTCTAGGAGTGGTACAAAGGAGAATGTGTAGACCTTCCATTAGCTAAAATAGTCATTTTAAAGATTTCTTTGCCGGATACTTTCAATTTTATTTAATTTTTTCCCTCGTAATTGGGAAGAAAAAATGGCATGCCACTGTGTGAATTATCTTCTTGTTTCTTTTTCTGTTCTCAGTCTCTTCTCTTTCTGTGACAGAGATATACTGAAGTCAGAGTTGATATGCGAGGAGGATTCAGTTAAATCGACTGCTGCTGCTGAGGAGATATCTGAGCTCTTACTTCATTTTTTGTCTTCTCTAGAAGTGCAGAAGCAGAAAAAAGCATCTAAGCTTTTGCAAGACATCCAGACCTTAGAGGATGATATCAAGGAGGCCGAGCGAAGATATTCTTCAAATGTATCTCTGGTGAGATCTCATGGAGCTATTGAAAGAAGGGTGCAATCATCTCCCCTAGACGAGCACTGTACAACTTCTGGCGCCTTGCTTGTACCAAGTGCTAATACAGACAGGCTGATGAGTAATATCCGTCAACTCGAAGATGCATATTTCTTCATGCGATCACAAATCAACTTGTCGAGTTCTGCTGCTAGTACCCGTTCTGAAAAAATCGTACTAAAGGACAGGGACAGATGCTCTGAAAACCAAAATGAAAGTCAGGATATGAGTACCAAAGGAAAATCTTCAGATCAACTGGAAGTGTTTTTCGAGGGGTTGTGCAAATTTGCTCGGTATAGCAAGTTCGAAACCTGTGGGACAATAAGAAGTGGGGACCTTTTAAACTCTGCAAGTGTGGTCTGCTCATTGAGTTTTGACCCTGATGAGGAACACATAGCAGCAGCTGGGATATCAAAGAAGATCAAGATTTTTGACTTCAATGCATTTATGAATGAATCTGTCGGTGTTCATTATCCACTAGTAGAGATGGTCAACAAATCTAAATTAAGCTGTGTTTGCTGGAATAGCTACATCAAAAACTACTTGGCCTCGACTGACTACGATGGTGTTGTTCAGGTGCGTATAAAAGTTTCACCTATCTATGTCAAGTTTGGAATCTTTCTCATTTACCATCATTTGTTGCACATTTGGCTCTAGGACCAGCCTCATGAGATGTGTACATGTTAATATTGTGACAGGATAGAGATATAGAGCCATCTATTTCATGGTTTTCACTTGCCATTTTCTTACTTTATGGTGCTGGTGAATGCAGATTTGGGATGCCGGGACTGGACAAGGATTTTCGCAGTACACAGAACACCAAAAGAGAGCATGGTCAGTTGATTTTTCTCCATCTGACCCGACAAAATTTGTCAGTGGAAGTGATGACTGCTCGGTGAAGCTTTGGAGCATCAATGAGGTGCTGCTCTTTCTCTTAACTCCTAAGATTGCAAGAAGTTTGATGTCTCTGTTGTTTTTAATACTCCAAATCAGTATAGCTCCAGAAAGCATGATTCTCTGTTTAGACTTATGAATATCCACATGTAGTGAAACTTATTTTCTTCTCTGTTGGCTATGCAGAAACGTTCATTAGGCACAATCTGGAGTCCAGCAAATGTGTGTTGCGTGCAATTCTCTTCTTATTCCAATCACTTATTGGCATTTGGGTCAGCTGATTACAAGGTCTATTGTTATGATCTTCGGTATGTCAAAACACCTTGGTGCACATTGGCTGGTCATGAGAAAGCGGTGAGTTATGTTAAATTTATGGATTCAGAAACCATTGTTTCTGCTTCCACTGATAACTCTCTCAAGCTTTGGAATCTTAACAAGACAAATTCCTCTGGTTTATCTCCTGGTGCTTGTTCATTGACATATAAAGGACATACAAATCAGAAGGTTAGTCCCAAAAAAATTTCTATCCACCTTTAATTTCTCAACCAACATCATTAGTTAGTTCTGATGTATAATCCTTTAACTGTGCAGAATTTTGTCGGATTGTCGGTTTTGGACGGGTACATAGCTTGTGGTTCAGAGACCAATGAGGTATATATCAACATCATTATAACAAGAAAATATCAACCTTTAGAATACTTAATTCTAGATTCTCATGGGTATATGTCAATTGCGTTAAGTTTGTTTATGAAGCTGTCTTAAATTGTTACGATTCATCTTGATGATGATATTAATGTTACAGTTAGTTATAATCCTTTGATTTTGCATCTTAGGTATATAGTTACTATAAATCCTTACCGATGCCAATGACTTCATACAAGTTTGGATCCGTCGATCCCATTTCTGGAAACGAATACTTTGATGACAATGGACAGTTTGTGTCGAGCGTCTGCTGGAGGAAAAAATCGAATATGCTTGTAGCTGCAAACTCTACTGGAAACATGAAGCTACTAAAACTTGTTTGACAACTTGGCGTTTTCACTACTACGGCCTACGGGCATTGGGCTCTTTGAGTAAGTTCTTTGGAAAAATCTCAAAACCTCATCTCTTGAGTCTGAATCTCGGACAAACCAGTTTGACTTTGAAGCAACGTTTTTGTCCTGGAATTATGATCCCATATGACCAGAACAGAAAAAAAAAATCGAAATCTTGGAGAAGTTGAAGAAGCAAAACTGTCTGTGGTAATATTATTTGATTCTTCTTCCTGTAATTCTATATATATGAGATATAATTTGAGATAACTTCTCAGATTCTTCAGAAGTGATTCAGATTTGGTCGGCATTATGTGTAATGATGAGAGGTATATAACTTGTACAAGTGTGTTATATCATTAGCTCAATTATGTAATTGTTGTTGGAGATTCTCTGTTAAGAGATAAATAGAGGGGAAGATATATCATCCATTCATCTCATTGCATTGCTCTCGTCTGCATATTTCATAATTTATGGTTTTAGATTCAGTCTTGTTTTAGAAGAACTTCATAAGCAATTGCACATACGATGTTTCTCTTTGAGCACAAGTATATGTCGTTGATGAAGGGCACATGGGTTATTTTTTCCTATTATATATTACTATAAATCTCGAAATCATGAATTCGACATGTTCTTTGTATCTATGTCCAACATGTAATGTACATTGTATGATTAAGTGTAAAATGAGGAAGATTTAATTGATTTGCTTGGTAGCGCCAACATTTCTCTTTGGATTTGAACCCTCTGACTATGTGAGAGACTCTCTTTGTCTCTGGTTTCATTGTTCTGTTTTACTTTAGTACTTCAACATCCATGTGACCTAATAATTAAAAATAATAATCCAATTCACTCCCTCCTCTTGCGTTTTGAAAAAAAAATGTTTAAAAATCAAAACATTATCCTTCCTTCAAAGCAAAATCTTGAAGATTTTGGTGCTATGCCATCTCTTGCAAGTCATCTTTCACATCTGCCAGGTAAGTGTCTTTTGAATTATTCCAATTCTAACAAGTCCAGACAAACAAAAAACAAAAACTTGCTTCTTCAATGGAAAATGGATCTACATATTAAATCATCAGTGACTATCAATTTTTGGCCCATTTGTTAATGCCACAAAATAATACTAGTAGTTCTATCATCTTTGTTATACCTTGCAAATAATAACATTTTCTGATATATATTATCATTTTGTAAAATGCTAAAGATGATTTGATTATTCCAATTCCAATGAAATATTGGTAACTTTGATCAGTAGTTGACAAAACATCGGTAATGTAATTGGAACCAAAAGAGGCAAGTTGGGTTCACAGGGCACATGGTTGCTTCAAACAATCCCATTACTCCATCCTTTTCATTGTCCCTCTATTTTAGGCTCTTTGTGCTCATCTCTATTCTTTTTCTTTGATCAAAATTATTATACCAAGATTTTTTAATTGTGCTTATATTTATAGTCGTCATATAACAAAATTTATTGTTATTACTTTTTTTTTGCTAAAAAAATTATTGTTATTACCATCTATAGGTTATTTATATACTTTTAATAAAAAAAATTACGTAAGAAGAAATTAGTAACTTAAATTTATAGGATAACGAATATCATTCTAAGAAATTAATACGTAAATATATATTTTTGTCACCCTTGAAAACACCACCAGTCGAGTAACATAATTGAAGATATGTTTATCAGGAAAAGAAACATGATTGAAGATACGAGAGACCAAGGGTCAGTGAACTATTTTGGCAGCACACATGTGACACATATATGTGTATTTTTCCTTTTGGATTTACATTCGTTCTGAAACATTAGTATTTAGCGACCCTTGAAAAGTAAAATTTTATAACGTTCTACGATTTGCAAATTTGAAAAGATGACCCTACATTATTTCCAACTGCAACATGCACGTTCCTCTATTGTTAAAAGATCATTATTATATTTTGAAACATAAAATGATTGATGTAACTGATCCAACGGCTAATTCCTCTCACTAGTTTGTGAATTAGCTACCTAATAAAGATTACATCAATCTTTAAATAACAAATATAATAACTATACAACAAATAATTCATATTGTCGTACATTCAACAACCGAGGTACTCCAAATTAAAATAGAAGTCAAGCACACTCATATATTTTTAATTTTTTTTTTTTTTAAATATAGATATGGAATAGAAAGGTAAAAACCATTATTTACTATTGTAGAATTATAAAATAGTGTCAAAATAAACCGAAGTTAAAAGTTTTTATTGTAAATACACTCTACATAAACAAAACAGCAAAGTTTAGGTAATATGATAACACCATCACGATATATTGTTTAATTCTGACGACACCACATGTGAGATACGAAAATCTTAGTATTTCAAAAATCAAAATGTGGGCAGAGTAACCGATAATCACGCTGATTAACACCTACTTTGATAGCCGTTAAATTAAATAACTAATCAAGAAAAGAAAAAAACACATTGCAGAAACAAAAATAATTGAGAATACATATCATAAAAATGTAAAAAGAGAAGAAGGAATAATAGAGAGAAAGAGAGACTCGTGAGTGAGTCACATATGACGAATAAGTCCAGTTTGGCTGCCAGTCTGTCAGCCCCTACCATTACATTACACCACGGCACCTCTCAAGATTTTTATTTCTTCTTCTCATAATTAACAAAAAGAAAGGCTTATAAGAAAACTTTATAAAACAAAAAAGGAGATAATCACATCACATGGTCTTCTTCGTCGCTGTAACGTTTTACTAAACTAGCCGCCAATTTTAATTAAAGAATTTTTGTTTTTTTTTGTCACGAAGTTTTTTTTTGGTTTAAGCTTTATTTTTATTTTCCTTGTTTTTTTTTTTAACATTAGAAAACTATTAGTTTAGTTTAAAGCCACCCGTTAGTTTCAAAGTGTAAATAACTTTTTTTATGCATCAATTTAACTGAGTTCTTTTTTTTTTACATTAGAAAAATCAATTTTTGATAGTTTCAACAATTAGTAAATCCATAACCTCATTTTGGCCGGATAATGTTATTTAATTTTCTATTGCGATTTTTGAATTTATGACCTTTACCATTTAAAGCTAACAATATTCAAATTTTGTAAATCTTTTTAGTTTATTACAATAAGAAAATTTTGAAGCCTACCAAAAAAAAAAAAAAAGAAATTTTTGAAACTGCTTATAGGATTATAATTTTTAGATCGGTACCTAATCAAGTTTCTGTCTTTTACTATCCGTTGACAAAGAAAAAAAAAAACAGTTTCCTATCAACAATTCACAAATCAAATTTGATTAGAGATACAACAAACTTTAGTCAAAATTATTACACAACAATTTATACCTTTGATCATTCAAACATGAAGGTATATTGTCTCAGGCGTATATGATTTTATTTATATTTATCTAGAAACATAGTAATGTCAATTTTGACAAGAAAACTAGGAAAAAGAAAAAAGAACAATCGAGGAAGGGTCAATAAAGAATAAAAGAAAATTCGAAGAAAATCATGCTTCTTGAATTTTTTTTTATTAGCTTGACTAGTAGATATATTTGACCGGATAAAATAACCGGTTAGAACCGGTCACCTTTAACCGGTCTTCTTACTATAAGAACCACCTCAAACAAGTCGTCTCTCTACACTTGCTTCATTCATTTCTCAAACCGTTTCTCTCTCCTCCGTCGTCTCTGCAGAATCACTCTCTCGCCGGAGTTTTTCACCTGCAGAGCTCTCGATTTTTCTCTCGAGGATCATCATTTTCTTCGGATCAAACACCAGCAGATAGATGGCGTCGAGAAACTCCGTCACCGGATTCGCGTTGTTCAGTTTTGTATTCGCCGTCATCTTATCTCTCGCCGGCGCTCAATCCCTAGCTCCAGCTCCTGCTCCCACCAGTGATGGTAAGCATCTACTTCTCTCTTGCACGATATTCGCATTTCCAGATCTGAATCGTGAAATCTGGAAACAGAAAAAAAAGAAATCGATCTCGAATTCGATTTGGTTTCTCTCTCACATTCGTATTGATATTGAATTTGGTGTTTTTGGTTATGGCAGGAACATCGATAGATCAAGGGATAGCGTACTTGCTAATGGTGGTGGCGTTAGTGCTGACTTACCTAATTCATCCTCTTGATGCCTCTTCTTCCTACTCTTTCTTCTAATCTCTCTCTTTTTCTTCAGTTTTTTTAATTTCTTTTTGCAACTTGTTCTTAGTTTCAATTTGCCTTTTTTTCTTGTGGATAAAATTTTCAGAGTCTGGCTTTTGTTCTCGTCGATTATGATGATTTCTGGAGATTGATGATAGTCTCTATTGTTTGTTCCCCATCACTCCTCTTCCATATTAATTTATTCTTCTTCGTTATAGTATTTGTGTAATGGTCATTTAGCTTAAATTACCAGAATACAATTACCAACTCTTTGATTGGAGAAAAACAAAAAGAAGAAGAAGCAAATCCGGTTTATTGGCCTCACGAAAGAAATCTGACTATTTCAAAAGCCAGAAAATTTGCAGCCGTTGAGTTCAATGCTTTTTGGATTCGATTCTCAAAGTCCATCTTCAGATTATATTTTCTCATGAAAAAGTTTATATAAATCACGGAATTATATATGCCATGCCAAAATCACATGTTATTTATTGAGAAATGATGCCATAAGAATCTCGTGTTAAGAAATAATTTTACTTTGTTCTTACAAAAAATATTAAAACGAAAAACAAATGCAAACAACTTGAATAAATAATATTCCTTCTTGACCCCAAAAAAAGAATAAATTTCACGTTTTGCCTTGTGAAGGTGTAGAAAGCACCTTATACGGCAACAACCTCTTTATTGATTTAGACGCGGAAGGGTTCTTTTTAGCTTCGCATCAAAACAAAATCTGTGTACAGTAACTATAAGTGTTACTGACTTACTGTTGGTGAAAGTTGTGCAGTCCATACTTGACCACTTCGTAAAAGGATACCACAATGGCTACAGATGGTCCTGCTCGTCCCACCCGAGCCCCTGCTCCACTAAACATCCCTCTTATTCCTCCATCCCTATACAAAAACCCGACAGGGATCATAAGTTTGGAACTTTCCAGTGATTATCAAAAAGTGATTTGTCTAATGGATCTCTAACTCATACCTCCAAATCTCTGCTAAGGTTTGTCTAGTGGTCATTGTCATGGCTCTATCTGTATTCTTCTGCAAAATCCAAACAAGTTTAAATGTTACTTGGTTTTAAGATCTCAAACTTTACTTAATGCAGCTGTCTAGAAGCTGGTGATATATTCTAATTTGTAAAGCAACACAGTGGAATAAAGAAAAATAAAGCGAAGGTATGTTTACCTCTATTTGACGCCTAGTCTTTGCAACATCTAGTGGGCAAGTAGCTGCAGCAGCAACTGCACCCGCAACAAAACCAGCAGTGAAGTTCGCACCTATTATACTGCCTGCCCCTGGTTCTTCACCCATGGCCGACTGAATGCTTCTCCGGGTCTAAAGTCACAATGAAACAATCGTGAGGACATGAATGGAAAACACAATGGATTAATATGGATGTGTTTTTCAGAGACAGATTACTACTCACAGGCTCAAGTATTGACCAGCAGATTGCAGAGAATGGAACATCCCTAGCAAGTTGAGCACCAAGACCCGTCCATAACATCCTGTATCCATTATTTGAGCCCTTGACTGGATTGACGACGTCAACTAATGTCTTCCAGACGCCAGGCAGTTTCACATCTCTTTGTGTTCCCTTAAATGCCTGATAGTAAAACAAATGCGTCGATATCCATTGGTTCTTTGTCTATATCTCCTCCACACCATTACATCTACTTTTACTACTTTTACCTTTTTTGTTCATTCAACCGGATAGGTCTCAAGACTACTAACTATATTGTTAACGGGCAATAACGAGGGATCAAATCCTTAAGAGTTACCTGCATCCGTGTCCTTGCTAACTCAACAGGGTAACAAGAGATACAAGCCAAGGAGCGTGCTATTGTCCCGGCAACTAGAGGGACATAAATCGTTAAAGTTGGGGACTTCTCGATCGTGAACTCCTCCATTATGTTGCGAAAATAATCATAACAAGGCATGTAGATCCCAACCTAGCAACATATTCAAAGAAGTAGTAAATAAGTCATGTAGACCCAATGAACAAATAAATTGCAGAAGCAAACAGCATTACTTAAGAGAACTCACAGTTGGAACGGCCAAAGCTAAACTTGCGTTTGTACCTCTCCAAAGCCTAGAGAACCCTTCCTGCATAAAGTTGTTCCTGTGAAACTCTACAAATGAGTAAATAATGAACTAGAAAGAAAACAATTACAACAATCCTCAATAGAGGTATCTATCTACTAGATGATGCTACAACTTCCAAGATAAATTGCATCACACAGACACTATACCAGAAGCCAGTAAAATGAAAGTTCTCAAAGAACATAAGAAATTCACATATATCTCTATATATAGACACCGCAGCTCTTAATACCATATTAATTTCAATATCCAACAATAATCAAACAGAGAAATTGTTCTAACCTGGCGGATAATTTTGTAGAAGACATCAAGAGTTCCCTTGTACTGATTATCTGAGCAAACAGATGCAGAGCCAGTAATTCTACACATCCCTGGAGCAGAATTACTTCTCAAACCATGTACCACCTGCTGCAATAACCAGAAGATAAAAATCAATCCTTTGGCAATCCAGAATCCAATTTAGAGGACTAGCTTATTATCATAATACGAATCAGCTAGCAAAAATACCTTGGAATTCGTATCGAAACAACCAAGACGACACGAGCCTTGATACGGAACTCCTGCAGCCTGTGCTTGTAATCTCGTCTGCTTATTACAAAACACACAAGAAAATAAGCTCAATCAAATTTACACAGACGATTTGATAGCCAAAGTGTGGAAATTTGTTTACTTTCGAACCTTAACAACATCGAGGGGATTAACTATGACCGCTGATAAAAAAGCGGCGCCGCCGGCAGACAAAGCCCTTTCTCCGAATCTCAAATTCTCATTCGGAATCGATTTCGATTTTGAATCCAATTTTGCTTCTTCCACCATCAGGAAAACCAAAACTCAATCACTATAACTTTCAATTTCAATAATCGTTCAGCAATCGAATTCTTCCGTTATGCCGGAATTTTCACGTCGCACGATTGCGAATGGTTGGCGTTCTTCTTAGGGCTTTCCAATTTTGCTTGCATGGAGAAATCCAAAAAGAGAAAGAAATATCTTCGGAAGACGATTTCGTTGCCGCTGATAAATCAACCAGACAAAACACACACTAACACTCTTTGTCGTTTTCAAAACTTTTGACCGCACTCCCTGCCGTTTTTGACTAAGGTTTGTTCACATTATGGGCCTCATATGGGCCTGAAACCTCTTTTTCTAGAATAAGTTTGATCAATAAAATCGTCGCGGTTTTCACTTGACTGGTGGTACTGTAAACTTACTAATTTTAGAGTCGAAGGCCAAATTTAATATGTTTTTGATCAAAGATTATGAACTTTATTTTTCGAAAAAGTTCTATTCATCAAACGTGAGGAGGGTCTATATGTTTGTGAAGACAAGAATGAGAACCAAGCTGGCGAAATCAGTAGTTATAAGTGTCTATTCATCAAACGTGAGAAGGGTCTATATGTTTGTGAAGACAAGAATGAGAACCACGCTGGCGAGATCAGTAGTAATAAGTGTTATCTTTATATTGACCCAATTTCACTATGAGCATTTCACCAACCAGGTACTACCACCTAACACTATTATTTTTAGTGTTATTAGGGAAAACATTAAACACATAATGTGATTTGTCATATTCAAGACCAGCCATTCATCATGAGAACAACAAGAATAGCTATATCTATTGATGAATGATATTATTCATCTAATATATCTTATGTACAGTTGGCTCAACTAGTTGGAAAAATGGTGTATCAAGTCGGATCTAGGTTAGAATCACTGCAACATTCAAAAAAATATTAATTCATTCAATATAGATTTTTTTGAATTAATCCAAATTTATGTATTTTAAACTCTATTTAAAAAAACAACCAAAATATGTTGATATATAAGTTGTTTGGGTTAAAAATGTGAACATTGTAAAGCAAGTGACGTATATCCAACAACATTGTTGCCGATTTCTTCAAATAAAACAGTAGTGTTGTCTCCGAATTGATGTACTTGAAATTTTGATGAATACTTGTGTATCTTCAAATTTTCCAATGTTCGTGCTTGGAATATTTGAATTAATCTGATATTGACAAACAATAACTACTGTAATAAATACATTTGAATCTTTAAAAATCATTCTTTAACATATATAGAAACATACAGTATTTGTGAACAAGTTGGGGGAAACGATACTTTTGCTTTTATTCTTTGTTCTTTGCTTTGTTGCCTAAATTGACAACACAATACCAAAGCATAGATGACAACCCTTTTATCTACCAAAAATGATAGTTCGTAACCACTAATTAACCAGATTTGTATTTGCAAGATAACCGGAGTTAAACCGGGTTATATGTAATTAATACACAAAGTGTAAAAGCGTTTTAAGAAGGGTTCACTTAAAGATCTTATGGGACCCATAACAATCTCATTGGTACAGAGGCAACTTGTCTCACCTCTCAATTTGATTTGGGCCAACCTCTGTCTGATAAAGACATTTCCTTTCGCAACGTGGTTCGCTACATGGGCTTAGAGCCTTAGACCCACTTTTTTTTTTTACTGAGATATTACATGGTCGATATTGCTTTTACAATTTTTAAATTTTGTTCGACTTCATTTAAAAACTTTGTTTACAGAGCATTTCCTGCCACACGCATTAGATGACTGCATTAAAGGGTCGATTGTTCTTTTTAATTTTAATGCATTTGCATGTCTTAATCAAGTAGATCTTAGAATATCTATATCTTGTTTTTGCTTTGTTAAATCTTCATTGTGATTCTATACGCCTAGTGGTCCATTTTTTGCCACACTCATGCCTCATGGATTAATAAATTTTTTGAAAACAAACCAACTTTAAGGTTTTACAAAATATTTTCATATTTATGATTTGATCGGATAAGTGATCTAACATGTATTGTCTCTCTCTTTTTGGTGCAACCATCACTAGATATCTATGGAAAATTGCATTATACTTAAAAAATCACAACATTTTTGAACAATTTTTTTGTTGGTTTGACCATTCAACCACAAAAATCAAAGGTTTCAGTTTTGATTGTTGTTAAAATTTCTGATAGAGGAATGGGGAGCGCTCTGCTTCTGAAGGAAAAAGAGGGTTTCAGGGCAGTGTAGTCACACAAACACTTCGGGAAGCCAAAAACGGTCTGGTCCAATTCCAATTTTTAAAACACGAAAGAGACAAATCTACTCAACTGGTCAAATTAAACCTCGAACGGACCAATACTGTTGTTATTGCTGTTTTTGGTGAATGGTCCTTTTTTATTTCTAAAACATCACAGACTTCTTTCTCTTCTTCTATTTATTCTCCTATTGATTTATATTTTAATGGTCATTTTTACTTCATTCTCTTCACAATTGTAAAAAGAAAGTAAAAATGTTGAAGAAAAAAACATAGTTAGTAGAAGTGTAAGAAAAGTCTACAATCAAATTAAAAACATTTCCTAAAGTAGACAGAGAGTGACAGGTTGAACCCATGTGAATAAATAAATGACAATTCCATAAGACGTTTTTATGTAATAATATTAGGAAACGTCGTAATCGAAAGATTGATAGATTAGAAAGTAAATAATTAAAATGTTGTAGTGGGGGACTAAGGTCAACGACAAGATCATGAGAAGTCTTCTTCTTCATTGGAAAACTCTTTCCTTTAAATTTCCAATTTGCCAAAACAGAGCCTGTGGTGGTCTTTGACAGAAAGACATCTAAGTTCATGTCCCAATACATTGTCTTTCTCTACTCCTCACTGTTTCATTGCTTTTTTTGCTCCATTGAATATACATTCACTCAATACATAATTCACATCCACACCCATGTACAAGAAAATGACCTATTTGGTAATTAAGAAGACATCAATTTTCTCCTTAAAAAGAGATGTAAACCTAACTTTGTATTGTTTGGTTTTGCTGTTTGTATCGAATCAAATGAACTATTTGCGTAGACATGGACCAAATTTTGTATACAAGAAAAAAAAGAGTGTAGTAATTGATTGTCTTTGAAATTGAGAAGGTTGTTAAAGTGGAGACAATGTGTAGGGTAATACATGATTCAATGAGTTGGTTCTTCACATTAATGGGCATTGTTGCTCTGACACTTAGTGCCAAAAAAGAAGAAAAAAAAAGCACAAGAAGATGGTTGTTTACTCTTTAGATATAAAACAATTTGTCTTTTGACTATATGTACATTTAAAATTAGATAGTTGATTTGGTCTTAATCCATATAGTTTTTTTTTTTTTTTTTAATCCATATAGTTAGGATCTTAAGATATTTTCCTGATTTTTTTTGTCTTATTTAAATTATCTATTTGTTTAGGAGAGAAGAATTTGATTGGATGTTTATATGTACAAGAAAAATCAAATAAAATGACAAGTCACATAAACCCCACTTGCTAGAGAGATTCATGCGAAGGAAACAAAAGACAAAGATTTGCACTAAATAAATACTTTTACCAATAATAATAAATATATATACGGTCTATATACTGCTTCCTTGCATAGTGACAGACTCGGAGAGAAACCAAACAACAAAAACCTCCCAAAATCCCCAATTCAAAACCCCCCTAATAATTTAAACTCTCACAATCTTAACACTAATTACTATATTTACTCGCAAATTAAATTAAAAATTCTCCAATAGATAAATAAAAAACTCCGTTGCGCTTCTTCCGCTGATCGGAGCCGTCCACGAAAGGGAAAACGGACGGCTAAGATTCATCCCCGTCGTTGTCATCAAACCACTCATCACTCACACAACCAAAAAAGAACCCAGAAAATTTCTGAGGAAGAACCAACTTTAAACTCTATTACTTATCCAACAAATGATCTTGGAAAAATTCGTCAACGTCCCATGAGCTGAAATCGCCGATCACTCCCAACGGAAAACTCTCGGACAGATTCGTTTCTTTATCAGACACTGTGTTGTTGTTGTTGTTTGGTAACAACGACTGGTGGATTTCGTCTAGAAACAAAGGATCAGGGGTAATTTCGGAATCCCAAAAATAATCTCCGGCGCGAAATAAATCAGGCAAGAAAAACGGATCCGAGACCGGAGTTTGTTCTTCCTTTGGCTCTGTTCTGTACTCTGTTTCGTCGTTGTGACTAAACCGGAGAACAGAAGTCGGAGAAGACAGACTGATTTGTGAATCTCTCGCCGAATCACAACCAGAGACCGTTTCAAGATCAATCACCGGAGTTTTCGGCAACACCTCAGTCGTCGGACTAGGAGGAGGAGTGAGAAAATTCGTCTGAGCGTTATGTCCTTTGAGTCGAATCGCGGCTCTATCGTAACCTATAGCAGCTTCCTCCGCCGTGGCGAAAGTTCCAAGCCAGAGTCGAGTACGACTCGAAGGATCACGAATCTCCGCCGCGAATTTTCCCCAAGGTCGTTGTCTCACTCCTCTATACTTCACAACAGGCTTCACCAAATCACCACCGTTCACCACCGCCGCCGCCGCGGCTGTTTTATTCCTCGCTTTCCTCGCCGGTTTAGGGTCATCGTCGTCTTCACCGAACCTAATCTCTTCCACATAACGTTTGACCCTCGGAGCAACAGATTTGTTGTCGTTTTCCTCATCACTGGAAGAATCAGTAGCACATGGGTCAGTGACGATGATTTTCACAACCTTTGGGAAACCGTCGAACGGAACGGAGGTGGTTTTCCGGTGAACCGTGTACTTTGCTTTTCTCACTCGGCTTTTCATTTCTCTTTAGTTGCCGGAGAAGAAGAGAGAGAGAGTAAAAAAGTTTTGGGAGGAAGAAGAGTCAAAAAGGCTACGAAGAAAGAAATCGCCGTTTCTTAGTAACATCCCTTCTTAAATATAGTCACGCCTCCCATTTAGTGTTTTTTTTTTTCCATTTTTCAAAATATTATTATTTCCTTTTTTTGTTGTTTTTTGCTTTTTCCTACTTTCTTTCTTTCTTGATTTTCGAAAATTTCGTTATCGTTATGGAATTTCCGAGATTTTGGCCGTATCATAATTATGTTTTCTGTAAATGAAAATATTAAGTAAGGTAATTAAGAGAGAGATTAGTGGGCGATTCAAACGACTAGCCGCTTCTCCGATCAGAGAGCTAGATTTTGGACACGTGGATTATTTGGGTATAAGAGCTTCGGTTATGGTCACTCTATAGCTTGGTTTACAAGCAACTTTGACTATTGAACCACGACACGCGCCCATAGGTGTTCGTGAAAGTCATGCGCGCTAATGAGAATAAATGGGCCTTCTCTCACGTGAGACTGGTCACAGTACTGTCACTCACTCCTTTTGACCCACTACCATAATTATGAATTTTATGGTAATGATGTTATTGGAATGTTTTTAAAGTTTTTGGGAAAGAACATTGATATTGTTAAGATTATCTCGATCTTGATTTGAATTAAGAATGTTTTAATTTAGGGAAATTATGATCTGTTTGCTTGGAGATCAAGTGATTGCACCCATTAAATAATTTATTTCCTTATAATGATAATATTCAGCTTTAAAACTGGACACTGGAAAGAAAAAAAAGAATCAAAATTCGGAAAACTTTCCTGAAATGATAGTTTTCGCAATATATTTTGGCACTTATTTATGAGGAAACAATATTTACCACAACTTTAATTACAGAAAAACATTTGGTTCATAAACTTATAATAATCAGTTTCTCTTTATTTGTTACTGAAGTTCTGACCAAGTCAGGTTCTTTTGTATATTTTTCAGGGATCTAGGCCGATTCATTTTCTTTGGTAAGTTGTTATAAAAAATCTGGGGTCATAACTCATAACCAAGTCTTTCGTTTTTGTTGAATAAAAGCAGTTTCGGAAGAAAATCAATTTAAAATAATTAAGAGATTCGTACCGGGAAATAAATAAGGAATATTATAAATCTATAATCAAAAAATTAATTTATATAGTATGTGGCGTGCATTAACATGCATTAATCTATTAATAGAAAGAAACGAAAGAGAGGAAACAAAAGAGAAATTGGACTTATCTTATTAGGGCCACATGAACAACCTTGTAGACAAAGCGATAACAAAAGAAATTGCCACGATATGCGTTGGACGTTGAGGCATGAAAGTATTTTTGTTTCACCTAATTATTATTTGCTTTTTGGTTATACGAGGTATGAGTTGGTGTAGGTAGGAAACGAGATGGTCTTTGTATTATCGTCTACATGGTTTTCTCTCTGTTTTATTATTGCATTTAGTTGAAGGGAATAAACATCGTGAACAAGTTTCACTTTTTGAATCAGTTCATCATCATATACTTAAAATAAATAAGATAAAACAGTCATCGACTCTCTTCTCCTTCGTTTGGCTTCTCTTCCGAGTTCTGACCTGTGATCTAGTTTGATCCTAAATCGTTTTAATATCTGTATAGTGAGAATTTTGCAGAAAGAAACCTGCAGTCGTACGATAGATAATACTAAAGATAGTACATTCTCATTTCTCAACTAGGCAGTATACATCTAAAATATCCTCTATCACTTCTACAAATCATATTGAATGACAAGTGCAGCTCTCTCTCTCTCTCTCTATAATGATACACATGGGGAAAAATTAACTTATATTAGTGGGTTTTTTGTGTTATTTTTGGACTTCTAATTCTGAATAAATATTTCTTAAGCCATTTTTTCTGGTTAGCTGTTTATTGATTTTATTGTCAATGGTTAGCTACTTAATCGTTCACTACTTGTCTACTTGTTGAAGATAAATATAGTAAACTCAACAACATATTTTGATTTAACCAGAAACTAAGTTTGTAAAAAACACAACCTCAAAAAAAAAAAAAAAAAAACTGATATCATGCCTAACTTAATTTCTAAATTTAACCAGATTATTTTTCAGAATCCAACTTAACATTTACCAATTTAGGCCCCAAAAATGGCACAAACCAACAAACACCATTCGGAATCTATCTTTTTGGTCACAAAACATTTAAGCCCATATACTCTACGGGCCCATTGGTGTCTAACATTCATACACCACCTGAACAACAATTCCCACCATTACACAAAAATGTCGAAAATATTCTTAAAAATAAATAATCACCACATTACAGTATGTTTTCCTCTCAAATAAATTACCCACATAAAGTACACAGACAAAAAAAAAACTATCACACACAAAAAATAAAAAACACAACACTCCCTAAGTATGCCCCCTCAATGAATTTGATCAAATGCCCCCAAAAATAAAAATTAATAACATGTATGGAGTATGAAAATATAAAATTTTTAAAAAGGAAAAACATTATATCTACAGTAAAGTTACAAATATTTATACGGATGCTGTTGTTAGATCACCGTCTTTTCCAAATCCTCGAATCCTTGCGTCTCGCTACTGTATATTTAACCTGCAATGTAATAATTAATAATCTCATAAAGTTTCGAAAATTTGGATGTAATTAACATCAAAAACCAAATCCTAATTACTGATAAAAATTTACCATTTGAGTGTATTGAGGGTGCATTGAGGTGAATCAGTATCAAGCTTGTTCAAGCTAACGCCACCGCATCTCAAATTAACGGCGAGCATTCCGATCTTAATTCCGCCGACACCTAATCCAACTTTAGTCTTGGCAACAACATTAATCACCAAATCTTTGCTTTGAAATTTCGCAGCGAGTCTCTTAGCTAATCCTCTCTCCACGAGCTGATTCTTCACCGTCGTCTCCACTTTCACGCTCGTCGAGTTTTTCGGACCTTGTCGGAACCCATTCACCGTCGTCTCTCCCATCCCGGTCTCGTCGTTTCCTGAACCAACGCTCATTTCCACGTCCGTGTTTCCGTAGTAAAAGACAAGTTTCGAGTTCGGATTCTTCATCTCAACGCGGGCAACGGCGGTGGCGGAGAGAGACGCGCCGTCGGGATCGTCGGCGAGTTTGAATCCGTCGAGACGGAAGGAAGCGAGGCTGAAAGTAGGAAGCTTAGGATCGAACCAGAGGTAGAAAACAGCTGTTCCGACCAAGAGGAGGAAGATGAAGAGGACAAGAGTAATGCAGATGCAACAGCAACAGAAACGACAACAGCTTCTGCGTTTTTTCTTTGGTCGGTAAGAAGTAGGCATAGGGACGGCTTTTCTCATTGGTTGTTGAGAGATGGGGGGAGGAGGAGGAGGAGACGACATGTTTGGATCTCTGTAACCTGGTGGTTTTTGAAGAACCGGTTTCATCTGATAATCTGCCATTTTTTAAATTCTTCACACCTCTCTGACGATCTCCTGATAAATCGTATCAAAGAAGATCAAAACGAAATCAATCTCTCTGTTTTTTAATAGCAAACAGAGGTGGAATTGATGAGAAGGGGTGGGAGATGAAACCTGAGGAGATATCTTGAATATGGAGAGAGAGAGAGGCGATGATGATGATGATGATTGCAGGCAGAGATGGAAACTTTGTTTCTAAGAGATTTTGAGTTTTTTGGAAGAGAGAGAGATTTTTTGTGTTGTGTTGTGAACTCTGTTGCTAATGGGAGAAGGGTGAGACGTGAGGAAGGGAATTCGTTTTTGTTTTTAGGCCCGAGACTCACGCGCGCCGTTTTTGTTGCTGACGTGTTCCCTCTTTTTTCTCTTCTTCATACATTCATCAAAATATTCAAATTCAGTTATTATAACGTGCTGATTAGTTTCGATTAAAACTGATAATCAAATTCTATTTTAGTTTAATATAATCACTTCAATATTTTACTACTACGGTATATTAATTACACATATGTTTTTAATAAGCTATGTAAAAGTTGTGAAATAAATCATTTCACAATAAAACTAAAAATTGAAATTACAAAGAAACAAAATTTTATAACAATCTAATTGTATAAAAGTATATCCACATTGAAAAGTATCTTTAATCAAGTGGTTTAAAATATTCGCGTTATTTAACGATGAATGGATTTGGTTATGGATCAGATTTTCTTTTACAAGTAAAATTAAAAAAAGAAATTCTATATACACATCTTTAAATTTATTTTCATTTTTAGGAATTTAAAAAAAATAAAAAATACATAAGTTTTCAATCTATACTATTAATTGGGAAGCACTCAAACATAAATAACCTTATAAAGTGTAAAGTATTACAAAAATGCCATTAGTTTTAGTTTTTAAATAAATTAATTAAAGATACAATAGTAATCACAAAATAATATATTTAAATAAAAAATAATAAAATTCTTTAAAGTAATTATTAGTTTCCAAAAATTAAACTCACTTTCTCTCTCTTATTAATTATGGACGAAAATTATATAAAAAATTTCTAAAAAGTTGTTAACCAATGAGAATTGAAAAACTAAGATTTGATATCCAACTAAAATTTTATCTAAACCAATCCTAATAAACTATTCTATATCAAAAATAAAAAGAAAAATAATACCATTTTAATTCAAAATTAAAAACACTATAGTTTAAAAAAATTTATCAATGGAGGATTTTAAGATTGAATTTGAAATTTTGTAAAAAAATTAAATACAAATATTTAAGACTCTGTTTTGTTATAATATTTTCACAAATTTTGAAATATAAAACAAAATTTTATTTCACAATTTCTAAAAAACGATATTGGGTATTCATTTAGAGCAAGTTTCAGAAAAATCTAAACAATAGACTGTACATATTAATTTCGAAATATTTTGTGTTTTCTTTTTTTTTCTTCTCAACCGGATCTTCCTTAAACCAATCCATAATATATTGCACACAGTTTTCGAAATAAAATGAAAATAGAAATTACAAGATGGAAAGGGAACATATATTAAAAATCAAACTAAATACCCAACTGGTATGAGTTCGGGTTATGAGCACTATATAAATAAATTTGTTTACACACATAACCATGTACATACGTTTTCAGTTACACATACTCTATTTATGACAGATATGGGACCGTAATATTTTTATTTTACGTGTACGTGACAGGTTATGGGACAAAGAATTTATGAGAGATACCGGACGGGATATGTTTCCTGTTCCAAAATAGTTACGCCTTGCTAATATAAATGAAATAACCCTAACTAAAACCGAATTCATATCCTATTTAACATATGTAATCAAACTGTTACAATTGTTTTGATTAGTTAAGAAAATAAAAATGTAACACCATTTAACTTTTGCAACTAAATTAGTCCGGATCTTAAAATATAATTATGCATTAACGCAACTGAATTTTTTGTTCATTACTCTAACTTTATAATATTTGTATTATTACGAAGTTCACTAATACAACAAAATATTTTATATTTTAAAAATCTATATAACAATTTCTATAAAAATATTTCTACACGTACGTGGATCCAGATCTAATACACTAAAATATATATCATAAAACAACAAAATAATCTATATTGAATTAAATTTTGTTAAAAAAATTTTAAAATATAAAACCCCGCACGTATGTGCGGGTCATGATCTAGTTCAGTTTAAAACGTCTACATAAAAGATAAAACTATAGTTTTATAGTTTCATAGTTTTATAATGTTTTTATATTTTGTAAACATTTTTTTGATATCAATATATTTGAGTTGACCAAAAAAAGAAGAAGATAAAACTATGAAATTCCATCAACTTATTAACTTATTATGCCAAAAATGTATTTATGCATCACTCTGTAGCCTCTTTCTTTTCTAAGACATGAAACAAATAAATCACCTTATTAATTTGATTAGATATGCTAAATAAAATGGCATGGATCCTATTGATTACATGTTTAGCCCACGCGGACTTTGTTTCGAGCCCGTTACTGCCACGTGGCTCCATGGAAGTAATTTACCAGTTGTACCCTCACCGCTTAAACGAATTCACAAGATAACCTAAAGCCCTCAAAATCTCACTGAACGCTGGTCTGGTCTCACTGAACGCCTGGTCTCATCGAAGCCGTCTTTGAACCGTCGCCTCCTCCGTCATGACAATGGCTTGCGTTAATCCCGAAGGTCTTCGATTAGATGATCGCCGATTCAACCAAGTCTGTACGCATATCTCTTCCTCTGTTTGGTTATGTACTTATTTCCGCTTATTGTATTATCTTCTGTTCTTTCTTTTGAATCGATTTCGTATCTGTTTTCAAGATGCGAAGCTGTTCGCATCAAACCCTAGAAACGAGGATGAGGCCGATCTTGATGAAGGGACACGAACGTCCATTGACATTCCTCAGGTACAACAGAGATGGCGATCTGCTTTTCTCCTGCGCCAAGGACCACACTCCCACCCTCTGGCTTGCCCATAACGGCGAGCGCCTTGGAACTTACCGTGGCCACAATGGTGCTGTTTGGTGCTGTGATGTCTCCCGTAAGTTGATGAAATGGATTCAATTTAGCTTCTCAAATTCATATCTTTTAGTCTTTCAATTTAGGGTTCAAGTCGATGTCTTTGTTGTTTTAGTCTTTCAAATAGTAATGTTTGGTTATTTTTTTTGTGATTTCTTAGGAGACTCGTCAAGATTGGTCACTGGTAGTGCTGATCAAACTGCAAAGCTCTGGGATGTAAAATCTGGAAAACAATTATTCACATTCAATTTTGGTTCTTCGGCGAGGTCTGTGGATTTCTCTGTTGGAGATCATCTTGCAGTGATTACCACTGATCACTTCATGGGAGTTTCCTCTGCTATTCATGTGAAACGCATTGCGGAAGATCCCCAAGACCGTAAGTTGTCAATTCTAGGCTCAAATCTTATCTACTTATGATTTTTAGCCTTATGTCTTGTATGTCTAAAAGGAAATTGGTTTAATGCAATGGTGTAGAGGTTGGTGATTCTGTGCTTGTCCTTCAAAGTCCTGACGGAAAGAAGAAGATCAATAGAGCTGTTTGGGGTCCTCTGAACCAAACTATTGTTAGTGGTGGTGAAGATACTGTTATCAGAATCTGGGATACCGAGGTAGCTCATATTGCTTGATGGCTTTCTTTTGTCTATCCATTTCCCTTTTAAACCTTATGTGGTGCTACTGCCATTGTTACTAGACCGGAAAATTGCTCAAGCAATCAGATGAGGAAGTCGGTCACAAGGAGGCCATTACATCGCTCTGCAAAGCAGCTGATGACTCTCACTTCCTTACAGGTTCACATGACAAAACTGCAAAGGCATGTGGTCCTTTCTGTTTCGAAGTTTTGCACCATACATATAGAGATAAATCATCTAATAGAGTGTTCTTTTTGTTGATTTTTTCAGCTTTGGGATATGAGAACGCTGACTCTTATTAAGAGTTATACCACAGTGGTGCCTGTAAATGCTGTTGCCATGTCTCCACTTCTCAACCATGTATGAATTAATACTTCTTGAAAATTCAAATTCTATTTTCAAAATCAACAAGTCTTGATGTTAATCTTTGTGAATGTTTCTGCTCTCTCTTAGGTTGTGCTTGGAGGTGGTCAAGATGCATCAGCTGTGACTACCACTGATCATCGTGCTGGGAAGTTTGAAGCTAAGTTTTACGACACGGTTAGTGTGTTACAATTAGAAATTTTTATTTGAAAACATGTAACCTGGAAAAGAGATATATAAATGTGTATTTGGTATTATAATATATAGATTCTGGAAGAGGAAATAGGTGGTGTGAAAGGTCATTTTGGACCTATAAATGCGTTGGCATTCAATCCTGATGGGAAGAGGTAAACTAACAACATTTGATTTTGATTGATAGATTGATACAATCCTCACATGATGAGGTTTTGAGTGTGATTTTGGCTTTGTTACTGAGTTTGTGGAATGTATTTTTCAGTTTCTCTAGTGGAGGTGAAGACGGCTACGTGAGGCTGCATCATTTTGACTCCAATTACTTCAACATCAAGATTTAGTTAGATTCTTTAAAAAGTCAAAACCATTTTTTTATCATTCCGCATATTATTTTCTTTTTTTAACATTTTCAGAATTTTATGTAGGAACTACTAAATTACCAATATAATACTACTTTGATAATAAAGCTTTGGAAATAATTTATGGCATAAATGTGTATGGCATAAATGTGTTTTAACAAACAACAATTCAAACGTAAATATAAAAAATCTATTTTTTTTCAAATTGACATGCACACAACAAAAATGAAAAAAAAAAACCTAAGAAGCTTTTGAGAAACGAAAATACTAAAATATGCGCAATAGGAGGGGCTCGAACTCACCAAAAAGGGAAGAAGTTTAAAACGCCGAAGCCAGTGAGCTAATAATGAATTTTCTATTCTCTAACCTATAGGGCTTAGAGAATATAACTAAGTAGTGGCATATCAAGTAATTTAAAGAATGAGACAAGGTTAAAATTGTCAAATGAGAGCACAAAGTTGATTTCCTAGGGTTTTTGCTTTTCCTCTTCGTTTCTCGTCGTCTTCAAGTGACCAGGTGAAGAAGAAAGCCGTCTTCCATAATCGTTTCTTCAATTATCTTCTGTTCTTTCTATTGATTCGATTTCGTATTTTTTTTCAAGAGTCGAAGCTCTTCGCTTCAAACCCTAGGAAATTGAAGATGAGGCCGATCTTGATGAAGGGACATGAACGTCCATTAACGTTCCTGAGGTACAACAAAGATGGCGATCTACTTTTCTCCTGCGCCAAGGATCACACTCCCACCCTCTGGTTTGCCGATAACGGCGAGCGCCTTGGCACATACCGTGGCCACAACGGTGCTGTTTGGTGCTGTGATGTCTCCCGTAAGTGTATCAACTTCTCAGTTATTTCTGAAATTGATTCAAATTGTATCGAGTAGATGATTAAATTCAATGTTTCCCTTAGCTACAAGGCTTGTTTAGGGTTTATAGTATCGAGTGAATGTTTAGTGATTCGTTTGTGATTTGTTAGGAGACTCGTCAAGATTGATCACTGGTAGTGCTGATCAGACTGCAAAGCTGTGGGATGTGCAATCTGGAAAAGAATTGTTCACATTCAAGTTTGGTTCCCCTACGAGGTCTGTGGATTTCGCTGTTGGAGATCATCTTGCAGTGATTACCACTGATAACTTCATGGACCGTATGGCTGCTATTCATGTGAAGCGTATTGCGGAAGATCCTGAAGACCGTAAGTTATACATTCTAGGTTGAACTACTACTTAAGTTTTAGCCAATTTCTTTTATGTGTTAAAGGAAAAGTTGTTTGTTTGATGCAATTCTGTAGAGGTTAGTGATTCTGTGCTTGTCCTTCAATGCCCTGACGGAAAGAAGAGGATCAATAGAGCTGTTTGGGGTCCCCTGAACCAAACTATTGTTAGTGCTGGTGAAGATACTGTTATCAGAATCTGGGATACTGAGGTAACTCATATTTCTTGTGGGCTTTCTTTTGTGTATCAGTTTCGCTTTTTATGTTATTAGCTTTAAACTCTGCGATGCTACTGCCATTGTTGCTAGACTGGAAAATTGCTCAATGAAACAAATGAGGAAGTGGGTCACAAGAAGGCCATTACATCGCTCTGTAAAGCAGCTGATGATTCTCACTTCCTTACAGGTTCACATGACAAAACTGCAAAGGCATGTGCTTCTTTCTTTTACTTCTTATTCTTGTTTCAAAGTTTTGCACTATACATATAGAGGTAAATCATCTAATAGAGTGTTCTCTTTTGTTGATTCTTTCAGCTTTGGGACATGAGAACGCTGACTCTTATTAAGACTTACACCACTGGGGTGCCCGTAAATGCTGTCGCCATGTCTCCCCTTCTCAACCATGTATGCACTAATGTTTCATGAAATTCAAATTCGAATCCAGAATCAGCAAGGCATGATGTTATCTTTGTGAATGTTTCTGCTCTCTCTTTTAGGTTGTCCTTGGAGGTGGTCAAGATGCATCAGCTGTGACTACCACTGATCATCGTGCTGGAAAGTTTGAAGCTAAGTTTTACGACAAGGTTAGTGTTTACAATAAGAGTGTTTTACTTGGAAACATGTAACATATATATAACTGGATATATATAACTGTGTATCATTGTGTTTGGTATAATATATAGATTCTGCAAGAGGAAATTGGTGGTGTGAAAGGTCATTTTGGACCTATTAATGCTTTGGCATTCAATCCTGATGGGAAGAGGTAAATTAACAACATTTGGTTTTGATTGATTGATACTATCGTCACATGATGAGATTTTGAGCGTGTTTTTTTTGGCTCTCTCACTAAGTTTGTGGATGTATTTTTCAGTTTCTCCAGTGGAGGTGAAGACGGTTACGTGAGGCTGCATCATTTTGACTCCGACTACTTCAACATCAAGATTTAGATTCCGACTACTTCAACATCAAGATTTAGATTCTTTGAAAAAGTCTCCCATTCCGGATTTTGTTTTCTCGCTCTTTTAACATTTTCATGTTTTTATGTACTACCAATACCAATACCAATACTTTGATGATAAAGCTTTTGAATTTTGGCAGAATCAAGTTTTCATTTCCAGAGTTCTCAGTACAAGTTAGTTAACCTGCTCTATGTGTGAGCATTACTATTCAGTTTCTCCACCAAGAAAAGTTGCCTTATTGATCCAATTTTATAAAAAAATTGGAGAAATAAGACACGATTGTAGAAAAGAATCGTTGTTGTGTGCTTGAAAGTCCTCAAGAGTCGAGAGTAGCTAAGAAAATCACCCAAAGACAAAGAATCATAATGCAGCAAGATGTTTGTGTTCTTCCTCATTACAAGACAACATATAGCTTCTAAGTAGGTTATGGGCCACTAGTTAGAGTTAGGCCCATATCAGATGGGTTTCATAAGTTCAGTAGTTATAGGTTAAGGTTGAGAGTTCAAGAGGCTAAACTAGAACCAATGTTAGTCCTTGTAAAAAAAAAAAAACAGATTTATATAAAAGAGTCAGCTGGTACTTAAAATTATAGTTTTGGACCTTTTGGTTTCTTTTATTTTTGCTTCTCTTTTATATAAATCTGTTTTATTTATACAGCCCATTCCAGCTCGAGTGATTAGGGACTATGGGTTACACTTCCCCGCCACTGTAACCTTGGTCTACCCTCTTGTGGCGAAGTTTGGCACAATTGACAAAGATAATTAAGAGCCGCTCGAGTCAAGGATAGACAATGAACTCATGTCTGTCAATGTTTTGACCAAATAAATTTTAAATCATAAAGACATAAACATGAAATAATTAAAATTCATATATAGTTTTGAAATGCAAATGAAACACCATAAAACTAAGAAAAAGATTAGATATTGATTGTTTTTCAACTAATTTCACCAATATGGTTTTGTGTTTACCCAACAAAGCATCTATTGATTTTTATTATGAAAACTGTAAATCGACAAAAATAAATGTGCAAAAATAATGTAAAACATAAGTGAAATACTTTTACGTATATACATTATGTGTTTTGTAATAGATGAAAGTAGCTCTCCGAATGTCATAACCTCTCTTTTGTTGCTACTTGCTACTTGCTACGTTAGCGCTTCCCGAATACAAAGTTCTTTTATTTTATTTTGAGAATTGTTTTTGTGTAGCCAATAGGCCATTCCATTTCTACAACATTATTTATTTATCTCGAGTACATTCAGACTATGGAAATAAAACAGGTCGTTTTGTAATCTCATGTTCCTAGTGAATTAATTGCTTTCCTCTTCTTCTTAAATGGATTCGTCTCTTTAGAAAAAAGGAAAAGAAAAAAATCCATTATGCATGAAACCTTCAAAAAATAAACAAAAGCTTACGCAAAGTAACAACACCGATCTCATAAAATTACATCAGGTCTACGTGCAACAAAGGAAGCCATTTATAAAACAAGAAAAGCCTCTCTATATTAACAGTAACAAACCACAACACCAAATTTTCATCTGGAGGAAAAGCTTCTCTTTCTCCCTCTCTCCGAAAATTTATAGATCAATAATCATCACATCTCTCTGATCTCAACTATACTATCTATGAAGTTTTCTGAAATTAGTATAGCACTTGTTTCCTTTGTTTCTGTCGACAAATTAAGTAGAAATCGACACCCGAATTATCATCGATTAGCCCGCAGCTACAGCATTAGCTCGGGGCTTCGTATCAAGCAGTTGATGCAATTTGCTTGTAGAGTTAGAATCATTGTCTCCTTGGTTCTTGTTCTTGTCTCCAGCTCCTGAGTTTTTAACTCTAGACAACATTTTCCCGGAGACTCTCTTTTCAGGTTCTGAACATTTCAGTTTGTCCTGCAACCCAAAAAGAACCGGACATGTTCAAGAAAATGACACACCTTCATAAAAGATCATCTGTTGATTAATGCTTTCTTACCAACAAGGTTGCATTTGCTCCTCTTAGTTTATCCGATTTCTCATTAAGTTGGTTTAGTTCAGATCTTAGTGCCATGTTTTCGGCTGTCAAGGCTTCGACTTTCCTAGCAAGTTCTTCCGTCTCGGCCTTCAAAACAAGGAAAGACAGAAAGTTTTATTAGCTTGTCAAATGTTTTGGTGAGAGCTAGTCACACTAAGAGAAAGAATATCTAAAGAGCTTCACTGTTTCTTTCATTAACCCAACCTGTTTTCTTAATCTTGACCTTCTAGCAGATTCTCTATTAGACTGTTTCCTTCGCTCCCGTTTCAGTTCTCTCTCGTTCTGAAGACAAGAGTGGATACATGGTGAGGGAAACGGAACAAATTAGCTCAAAAATCCAACAAGTGGAAGTTTAGAATAAGTCACAGGGTACCTGAGGCCAAGTTTCAGGAGGAACCATGGCTAAAGATTGTGACATGAAGGAGTTGGAATTTGCACTTACACCAGGAGAGAGTATAGCTGATCCTTGAATAAGTTTTACGCCGGTATCACCACTTGACGGAGAAACAGAATGAAATGAGCTAGATTGTACCAATTGTTTCCCATCTGCCAAAAAAACCAAATGAAAAATCCTGTTATATCGAATATTAACACTGAGTCTAACTCTTTGGGACATGAAAAAGGCTATATACCTTTTGTCGGAGTTCCCTCTCGACTTCTTTTAAGTTTCGGTTCATCTGCCTGGAAACATGCAAAAGGTTTTAGGCTTTAGACCATCATATAAAAACTAAAGATAGCTGAGAGCAAGAGAAGAGGAACATTACCCCAGTTGTATTCCCATCACTTCCATCAGTTGAACCATCAGTTTCTGAGCTGTTCCGTGATCGTTTATGTTCATCTGCACCATTTTCAGGATTCCCATTTCCTAGAGACATAGCAAGCCCATCAAACTCTTTCAGCTTCTTCATCAATCCATTGTCTGTGTTCCCTGTAGATTTAGTAGGAGTGTCGATGCTCAAATGAGTCCCCGGCTGCCATAAATAAGGACCCCCATTAAACAGCGAACAAAACCATTTCTCAATCCTTGATGTATCAAACTACTTATACAACTTACAGTTGTTAAAGGTGGAGCCTTTTGACCTTGAGGCTGTGATCCCTGTCCACAGAAACTCAAGCCAGTCAGATAAAAACGATCAAGATCAGGGATGATTCAACTACGAGATGTTTGAGGAACTGAATTACTATATACCATGGGAATTCCGGGATGAGCGTAAACTCCTCCTCCATGAGGATAAACCGCAGCATAGGGTGCTCCATATGGTGACATCATATGCTGAAAGATTCAAGACCACCAAAACACCAATGAAACGTCTTCCTAATCTTAACCATATTTGCACAAGATGATTCGAGTATGTGTAAACTACCTGAGGATTCCACATGTAAGGAGGAGGAGGATGACCAGATGCAGCCAAAGCTGAATTGTAATAAGGAGGCATTGCAACTCTTGGACCATAATATGCCTAGCAGCAACATATCATGAATCATTTTTATTATCATCAACATGGTATTAGTACTAGTACATAAACTGGAGAGTAATTAAAAAAAAAAAAGACTAACCTGCATAGCTGCCCAATCAGGGTACACATGAACATTTGTTTGATCCTATCAACAAACAGTCAAGTCAACGCATAAGGAATTTACAGAAAAACTAATTTTGACTTGGGAATTATGGTTTGGAAACTGTTGAACATACCACCGGAGGTGAAGATGGTTTATCTGATTTGGTAGGCTTTGGTTCCTCGCTGTTATTTCCCATAGGACTGGTTTAAAGTTTTCCCACTAAAGAGAACAATGACTCTTTCTGCAAAATCAAGGGATGTTGTTGTTGTTGTGTGAGAAATAGAGGGACAGAGAAGGGTAAAATAGTATTTCTCCGTCCAATTCTATGTTCAGAAAACTTTCATGAAGACAAAAGGAATCAACAAAGTAGTTACTAATGGACAATTCTACCCCTGAAAAACAATCACATGCACACAAAAAAAAGCTCTGTTCTCCTCTCCGCTTTTGCTGTTTTTTGCTTAAATTCAAAAACTTCAAAACTTTAATTCAATTTTGTAAATGCTAAGCAAACGATCAAAAACGCAAAATCTTTCACAAATCCTATGAATTTTTATCCCAAAACTAAGAAGACCAATGAATGATGGAGAAACCAAATCATAGACTCTTCGACCAAACAATCTAAGTTACGCAATACCTTCAAGAATCCGAAAGCTCCTTGAAGAAACGTAAGAAGAAGATGAAGAAGAAGCAGCTTAAACAGACACAAACCCAGAAATTTAAATCGCGAATTCGAAACCTAAACAGCAATGAAACGCATTTTCATCTTTCTCTCTCTAAAAAACCAGAGCGAAAAAGAGTTCAGTTTTTTTTTTTTTTGTTGAGGGAAGAAGGGAGACGAGAGAGAGAGAGGAAAAACGGAGCGCCAAGACGATGACCACGTCATCAGACACGTGTCAAGCGAATATATAACAGCGTAAACTACGGTGGTGTTTGATGAGTTGGCTCATCGAGTTTAGTGCCAGCCATTTCTTATGTCATCTCTACCGTACACGTGTTCGATTGCTAGTCGCTCTACGCATCCCTCATGTGACTTACGTGGTCCGTCCATTTTAATTTTCCCAACTCTTTTTTTTTTATGCAGTTAATATAGTTTTCTAAAATAGGATTTAAAAATTCGATATTTACCATAGTGTATAATCCTCTTCAAATCCGTCATCACATTCACATCAGTGAAAGTCATGTGCAACATAAAAAGTAAGAAAATAAACTTCCAACGAACTTTCCGAATCATTATTTTTGGTTAGATACATTTACGGCCAAAAGAATAACTCCTTACATTACATAAAACTTTTGCTACTTACCGATGGGCATATTTGTTTAATTTTATATATTGCTTCGAATTATTTGGATAAATAAGTAAAAATTTGATTAGAAAGAAGGGACATTGTTGTAAAATACGAAAGGAAGAAAAGACCTTTGACTAGTAGTATCTCCGACGCGGAGAGCACTTCTGTCGACCAAACTCAAAATCTGGACCGTCCATTCTTCACTACCGATTCATATCTTCCAAAGGTGCCACGAGACGACCCACGTGTATGGCCACGTTTTTGCCATCATGGAAGCACCAAAAAGGAATAAATTAAAAAAAAAATACTTTTTAATTTATTTTCCTTCATTATTATGAAAAGAAAAAAAATAAAGAAAAGGCCCACAAGCCCGACAACTGCTTCGAATCCAACGGCTGGGATAAACAAATGATCCAACGGATAAAAAGTAAGCCACGCCAGTAGAGAGTTATTGGCATCTAGAGGCTAAAGAGCCAACGAGGCTTTTTTTTTTTTTTGCGTTGGCGTAAAAGAGCTTCTATCCACGAAGTGGTCCCTACATTACAGAATGCGAGTAACATGGATGTATCTACGTGTCGATTACCCATTGGGTGATGTAGTAAATATTGTCTGGGCTCTCTACTTTTGTTTATTTATTTTGTGTACAGTACAAATAAATCAGAGAGCATAATACTAGTATAATACTTAGGTTTTCGATGACGTAAGCAAAAGGTAAAGACCACGTCAGATTTGAATCAAGACCGTTGATCTCGGCGTCTCGTTGAGAAAAAAATCGACTGTAATGCTGCTTTAACGCCGCCTAGAGTAAGAAAAAACGTGTGTAAATTATAACTTCGAATCATCTGACGTGGCTATCAATATTTGTAGTGGAAAAACAAATAAAGGATTATTATTATTGCTGCTTGCTACGTGGGGTCGAAAGTCAGAAAAGGAGAGTTAAATCCAACGGCTCAAACGTGTCCCCGACAAAATGACGTGTCCGTCTGGTAAGCGGATAGTCTTACTTACGCATTCATGTGGGCCCGCTTGTGACGAGGACTCGATTCCTCTAGCCTGATTTTCCGATATTAACCTTATGACTTCACTCTAATTCCTCGACGTACCATTTCCTATAGCCGCATTGTTTGAACTTTGAAGTTTGAATATAAAAAGCCTCATGTTCACACTATAGGCAATTCGGCTTCACGGTTACGCATGCAACGTAGTAGGCCTAGAGCCCATATTATAAGGCTAATCTCAAAAAGCTAGGCCCAATTTCTTTGTACTATTTAAAAAAAACACGTTGTCAATATGTGTAAATAGAAAAGTAAAAAATCCAATCGAATTTACAGAGCGAGGAACTCTTTAAACCTTAACTTTTACTGCTCCTCCTTAGGCAATTACAAAAGACACTCGTGGTTAGAGCTGGCTACATAACGAGATAATACAACTTAAACATGGCGATGTAGAGAAAGAGAGATAGATAACAGTCAGTGCAGGTCTGAGGAACGTTTAATGGTGAGCTCGGCTCTGAGATGGAGAATGCCATTGATGAAATGCTGACTGTCATCAGCGATGAACGAAGTCCACGGAATACCGAAAAGGTTTCTGTAACCAACCGCTTTCCCCCCTGTGAATGTGTAATTTCCTTTGTATTTGCTTACGTATTCTTCGGTTGATTTTTTATCTCTTGCCGCGAATTCGTAGTCCACACCAAAACTCACAGCTCCTTTCTCTTGCATTCCGAGGAATAGCCCAAAGCAGTGGAACGAGCTTTGCTGGTCCATGTTGCAGTGTGCCGAGAGGAAGAACCCTTGACCTCCTAAGTGAAAGGCCTGAGAATAGACTCTTCCCGAAGGGAACAATCCTGCGCATTCCTCTCGCTTCAAGTCCAGGTACACTACACATTGCGGCCGAGGAAGCTCAAACTCCACCACTTTTACGGGTCTGTATTTGTAAGCCCTCTCTATGAAACGGCGATTCAAGGAGTCTGATCCTTCAGCTGCGAGGATGCGTTGCCTGTGTGGGGCTTCTGCTTTGAAGAAGAGCGCTTCTAATACTTGCTTTGATGCTACTTCATGCTCAAAATCGCTACACGTTAGTACCTTTTTCAGCTTTCGACACGTCATGTACGGGAAGCGGATGTAGAGCGCAAGGCGTGAACCCAGAATCTCTCTACGGTCTTCCAATGAACTGTACTGTCCCCTTGCCCATTTCAAGACAAAATCATAAACAGCATCCTCAGAAGCAATTTGGAGATCATCGCTCGACAGTATCGCCTCAATCCCAGCCAATGGTAAGGCCATAACCTCATCATGAAATCTGCACAAGATGGTAACACATGAATACAAGAATTATACAACACTGAAGTAAATGCATTTCAAACCAGTGGAGAGTCTTACTTGGTAATATCCTTGTAGCGGGAGGCAAGGAACTGCTTTGCTGCATCGGTTAGAGGTTGGACTGCTTCAGCCATTAAAACACTAGAGGGAAGCTCGAGATAGAGCAAAGCGGAATCAGGGGTCATGGGCATATTGCGCAGTAGTCTACTACAATACCTCATGCAGGAAGCAACCTCAAACTTGTCAGCAGCCATAAGCACATCTAATAAAGCAGGTGCCGTTGTGACACTTAGAGAGTTGCTATACATAAAGTTTAAAAGCTCCATCAAAGCACCTTCCTCTGACATACACATAAAAGCAGAACATGAGAAATCAACATTGTGGACTCTCTTAAAGCTAATATCATTTCACGGATACAAGATATCATATATGCAAATCATAGCCAGCAACTTAAGTTAATACAAAAGGAATAAAGAATCAAAAACAATAGACGCCAACAGAGAGCTAGTAGAGAATTGATGCCAATAAGACGAGATTGACAATAGCAGAAATGAAGCAAAAGCTTGACTGAACTGCCGTACCTTGTGCACTAATTCTAAGGGTTACATGTCTTTGTTCTGATTCCCTCATTCCATTAGAAAAAAGCTACAACAGGGTAAGGAAAACAAGAAGCAAAAGATAGCATTACATGCGAGATAAACAAGAGCAAACAACAAGAATGTAGAAGAAGAAAAAAACGTTAATACCTTGTAGAAAAAGGGGCTTTTGGCTGCCAAGATAGGAGAACTAATATGCAGTTCTTTAACTCTAACAACAGTAGAACAATCAATACCCCAATTTGGCTCGCTAGATGCATCATCATCACCTAAAAAAAACAAAGCTATAACGTTTTACACAACTTACTTAAACAACAGAAAGCTATTACGAAGAATAAAAAGTTTCACAAATCCAAATCCAAACCCAATCACACGAGAAAAAAACTGTGAGAATTAGAATGCAACGATTGCTCAAAGTACCTACCTGATAAAGCCTCTTCGACCATAGCCTCTCCTTCATCGTCAAGATTATCACCACCAGGACCATCATCCATATCAGGTTGGTTGTTATCGGTTAAAATCTGTTCTTCAGCACATGCCACAATGTCTGAAATCGCAACTGGAAATGCAAAAATATAGAAGTTTCTTAAACATTTTGAAAACTCAACCCAAAAGCCCTAAACCAAAGCATCAGAACAATTCTTAAAAAATCTGAGATTCCAGCCGATCAAATCATTATTCCGAAAGAGGAATCAAACGTACCACCATTGTCCTTCTTGTTATCCTCTCTTCTCCTCTTGCGATGACGAGCCCAATCGGCAATACTCGTGCATCCTTCACCATCAGACCTAGAATCCGAAGGCCCACCCAAGATCTCGATCCGGAGCAAACGATCGGAGAAGTTACTGTCATTGAAAGCGAAACCAAAATCACCTTCGGAGGAAGAACCATGGCGAGAGAAATTGGAATCCATCTCCGTCTTAGGGTCAAATAGATCGGTGTTATTGGAACCTCTCATTCTCCTTTTCGAAAACCCTCTTCTCCGTCTTCTCTCCGGCGAGAACCGAGCAGAAGAATCAGGAAAACAAAAAAGGGTCAAAAAAATTCGAAAAGGTTTTTTGAGGAACGAAAATAACAAAGAAACCCTAAAAAAGTCTCTCTCTTGTTTTTTTTTTGAACTACAGAAAAAAAGGACAAGATGTTGAACGGTTTATGATAACAGGGCGGTGACGGATAAATTAATGAAAGGCTAATTAAAGACAAAGAGGTTCGTTAGTGCCTAACTAATTAATCAACCGGTTCGGTCTTTTGAATTTTGGTTCTTTTCCGGTATTATGCATAAATCGCGTTGGTACGATTTTTAATTTTGACTTATCAGATTCGATTTTTAATTTAAAATAATTTTCAGAAATTAGTTTAGTAATTTGGGGGAGATTTAAAATTTACTTAATTATAAGAAGAAGAAGTTTTTTTTGTTTTTTTTTATGTTGCTCTGGTAAGAGGCAAAATTAGGATTGTAATTGGTTGGAAAGCGTCAAATTTGGTAAGAAGACAACTCGTTCAACAAACGGCAATGCCTTATGTCGTTAAAATATTCGTTGGAAACTTGGAATCAAAAGTCTGATTTGGAGTTTTCTTTTAATATAATAAAATAAAATTAGTTCAACGTTTTACAGACTGTTAATTAGATTTTGACCGAGTGAAACTTGGTAATGCAATGATAACTTGACAAAAAATTGGACTAATTTATAAATTGAAATCCGGCCGGTATACACTTCTTCTTAGGCCAACACATGACAAACCAGTTGACTATATATTGTGTCACTAGAGATGATTCATTTGAAGTGATACGACTTAACCTATCGACTACAAGCAAACCAGCTATTATTTGTTGAAACCATCCAGATATATTTTCTCAAACCAAACAATAGTGTACTTATTTCAGATCTGATCGAACTTGAACCTAACTTTTTATTATTGTAACTAAGAAAATAACCAAGACCAATTTTGATGAATTTTTTCTTTTTAAGGTGAAATTTCCCCTTCGTACTAAGATGAGATCATACTGCTAGATTAAAGAATAACAAAATAAAGAATTAAATGTCGGTTGACTGTAAAAAAAGAAAGAAAGGGAGGAGTCCGTTTAAGCATAAACAGGCAACACTTGTGACTAATCTACCAAATCAAACGTATTTTTAAAATTTAGACGAAACTTGACCATTATTCACCAAACATTGTAAAAGCATAAAAATTAACAACAATTACAGGACTTAGTGGAACTACGTAGAGTTACTAATGTTTAAAAAAAAAAACAATAAACAAGATACATTTATATATATAGTCAGTTTTAATTTATATCACCATTCATATCATATCCCTATACTAAACCGCCATTCATATCATATTTTCAAATTGGCCCACGAACATCATCTCGCATTAAACAACATTAATATCGCTTCGATGCAAGCATCAACCACAAACACCTGCAAATAACTTTGACAAAAAACACCTGCAAATAAACATGTCAAACTGAAAAAGAAAAAAAAAAGGATTGCACAGAAAAAAAACAAGTTAGAGAAACATTTTTGAAAGCACTGACGAATCCATCTTTAAATCACATTTAGTAGAAGAATTGTTTTATATATATATATATATATATATATATATATATATATATATATATTTATATATATATATATATATATTTATATATATATATATGGTACATCTTGATAAGCAAACCAAGAACTCAACCTTCAAAAATATATAATTTTGGTGAATTATGTAATTAGAAAACTATATATATATCATATATTAATTCAGTCGCGCGGTGGGCATATACAAGACTCTAAGACAAGAAGAAAGAAGAAAAGGAGCTCCCTTCAATCCAAACGAAGAGAAGAGAAGGATGTGTAGAGAAAGAGAGAGAGAGAGAATCTAAGAGGTCATGCAGTCCCCTTAAAGTGTGCTTTCTTCAAGATGTTAACCTACGCACTCTCTATGAGGAATCCATGAACTCTTAGATTTTGCTTTTTAGTTCCTCAAATCATGTCCTCCTCGTTTTGGAGGAAGGGAGCTCCTTCTGTTACACTTGAAAAACAAGTGTCCAAAAAGGAGTTTTAACATGTTTTTACTTTAAAACGAACCAAGAAACTATCAAGAGAGTTATACACAGATATGTATGGTGATGGATTGATGAGGCTTATGAATTATGATGATGTGAAGAAAGAACATTGTTGTGTTAAGTGGTTTTATAGATGAAAGAGCATAAGAAACCCTAGTCTACTCCTAGGGAGACGATTATGGAACAAGTATTAATAAAAATGGAAAAATATAGAAGAAAAAAATGGCACTAAATCTTACTGTCATTAATTAGAGATTTAACATAATCTTGTTGACTAGATTCTCTTTTAGAGAGAGATACGGTTAGGGTCAACAACTAAGAGAGAATCCAATTATCCTAATTGGTCTTAGATTCTCCTAATTATGTGAGTATTTGCAGTTTTATTGCATTAAAAGTTTAAGACTATAACCGGGTGCTTGTCTCCTGGTGGTATAGGAACCTCGGCTGAGGCACCCGCCACCCAGCTTCGAGTCCCGGCCACTGCGCAATTTACCTACGGGGCGCAGCGTCCCAGATCACCAGATCCGAGAGGTCCTTAAGTGGAGGCTTAAAAATCCAAGGAACGCGGGCTTAGGCCCAGTGGGCTAGTCGGATCACAGTGTGGTCTGGACACTGGGTTATAAAAAAAAAAAAGTTTAAGACTATAGGGATAATTGGTTAGACTATAGGGCAGGTAGAGTTTGGTCAATCGCTATTACCGACACATCTTTGACTTGTCTTTTTTTTTTAACCTTTATTAATCAGTATACTTAAAGCGTGTTGTGAAATTTTAGATGACTACAGATTTGAACTGATCGGTTTAATTGTCTCTCCTTTACGTTAGATTTTATTTCTTCTTAATTACAAATGCCAAAAATAATTGACCGGAGTTGTGTTCAATGTCAATGTATGTGAACTGTTGACAAAATTAATTTTTTGTCACGGGGACATTAAAATATTTAAGTGTTTAGCGTGGTTTTTTAACGAGCATTAATATTAACCACAACCAAATAATTACTCCAACATGAGACACGAGTTATCAAATTGGTTCATGCTTGAACCGGATCACTCTGCTTTCAAAGAAGAACGTAAACGTCGACTCTCGACACGAGCTTCCATCAGCTTATCCTTGAGAGTACGATGATTATCTTCTCTGATCATCGCATTCACATTTCTCGGAAGAATCTTCGAGAAAGTTCTAGACTTTTCTTGACTCTCATGATCGTCAACGTTCCTTGGACTACTCTCTGGATGAATCTTATCTCCTTCCGAAGACATAGATAGATTAAGAACTTGGCCTGAGCTAATCTTCTTAAGCTGCAACTTGTTATCTCTTCTTGTTCGCTTTTCAAGCCCTTCTTCAAGTTCCTTCAAGCAAACCCTTTGATGCATAGATACCGAATCATCTGATTTTGCTCTCAAGCCACTTCCTTTACTTGACTGTGATCTACTCTTCTCCTTAGCTCGCAAAAATGTTTTATCATCTTCCTCTAGCTTCATTTGTAATCTCTGGTCATTCCACACTTCTGCAATCTGCACAATTACTTTATCACTCACTGGTGACTTATTCCCAATTCTTCTCGCCTTATCTTCATAATCTTTAACCGCTTTTGCAAACTCATCGCAGAGATTTTCCACAACAACACGTTCTTGTCTCTCCTTTTCAAGATCTTTCAAAGCTTTTGATAAACAATGCTTCGCTTCACAAAGCTCTCGTGTTAGCTTCCGGTGCAAAGTCTCTGACTGCTTTCTGTCTTTTCTCTCATCATCTAACTCCCTCTTTATCGATCGAAAGACATCTTTTACCTCTTCTTCTTCTTTATTCTTCCTCAGTCGCCTATCGCTTTGCTTCTCCCGCTGCTGCACCTCCTTAATCTCGGCTCTACATTCATCTAACTCCATCTTTAGAGCCCTAACCAAAGACATATTAGCAGTATTCTGTTCTTCGAGACTCCATATCCGGTTTAGCACCTTGAGAAGCTTTGTAGAGGAACCCAAACCATAGCTCGCAGACTTAACCGCCGAAGAACCTGTCTGACTAAACGCTGGCTTACGCACCACAACCTACAAGTGCATTAAGCCAACACACACCAAATCCAGCTCAAAAAACAAGATTGTTAAAAAGCATTTCCCTGGTTACATTTAGAGTGAACAAAGAGCAAAAGACATTTTCTCACCTCCAATGAACTACTGCTACAACTTGCAGGAGAGATTGGTTGCAATAGATCACCATTTCTATGATTATCAGTTGCTGCAATTTGTCTCCTCAAGCTACCTCTGCTTGGTGGCTGCAAATTAAAACTCATTAATATATAAATGATTCTTTTCTTCCACAAAACTTTCAAATTCTAAACACACTTAAAAATCAAGGGCTCTAGTAGACCCATCAGAAAGATCACAACTTTACGACCATGAGATTTGTCCAGTGAAATTTGTGCATAGTCCAGATTTCCTAAAGACCCCATCATAAAGAACAACACTTTGAGATATTCTCGGTGGAATTTGCGCAAAAATGAGAATTTTCCGGTGGAATAATACTCTAAAGTCACCATAAAGATCAAAACTTTACGACCTACCAAAACAAGAAGACTAAAACCCTACATAAACCCGTCAAAAACATTCAAGCAAATCAAAAACGCCAAAATTGTTTACCTGATGATCGTGAAGCGGACTACGGGAATGTGATTCAACATCTGAATCCCTTCGTCGACAATGTCGCAGCTCAATTCTTTGCCGGAATTGTTCAGTTTCCCACATATCAGCACACAATTTCCGGACAGAAACCTCTGAATTCGCCAAAAACTCCTTCGACTCGACGACGGCGGAGGAAGCTCCGACTCGCGGCGGCGAAAACTCGAGCCGCCACGTGGGTGGAGGAGTAGAAGGACCAGCTCTCCTACTATAGCCCATGAAACTTCGTCTCAGTTTTGTCTCCATTTCTCCTTCTTCACATTGTCTTTCCATTTATCTTACTCGCTCTGTTTTCCTGTTTCTGTCTCTCAAACCCTTTAGCTGTGGAAAGTTGTCTTCTTCTTCAGACGATTTTTTAAGGCTGTTGGGATCTTTCTGTTGTCTCTTGTAGCTGGAGACAGTTCTGTCTCGACTTTGGAGTCGTCTCTCTCTTTCTATCTTATTTTCCTTAAAAATTCTCAGATCAGTATTAATGGCTTATCCTTAAAATTGTCGATCTTTCTTTATCATTTATACAAACAAAAAAACCAAAAACGGGATTTGTTGTTAAGTATGATTGTAATTCATATTAAAATTCTTTGCTTTTTTATAACAATAATATAATGTTACAACATCAAAAGCCTGTTACTCTCTCCCGACAAAGATTACGAGTTCACTCTTGACTTTTTCTCCCTTCCCAACAAAGCCATAGATTTTTATTTACTGCAAAGGGAAATATATCTCTCAGATACACTTCAGAGTCAGAGACAGAGGATGCGTGTGAATAACCTTTTTCACCTTTTACTATTTTCTTTTCTCAATAACCTTTTTTCTCCTATAAACAATTTACGAACTTGTATATTTGGATCACAATAGTTACAGTAGTATACTACTGCTACGTTATAGTGGTGCAGTAAAAGTCCGATTGGTCGCAATGATAGTAGTCACTGTGACACTGATGAATAGAAACGAAGTATCTTAAGTGTATATAATTTGTGTTTAGATGAAATGCATTTCTAAGATAAGAAAGATAAGAATTAACTTTTGATGGATGTACAAGTGAGTGGGTGAATGATAACCCCTTGAATTAGTTAATTATGCTAGTAAATTTGGGGATTGAGAGTAGGCTAATAGAGTCATTATGAGGTTAAATGGAAAGTAAATAAATGATTAAAATATAAATCATTCGTATCAGAAAATAACCATGCTTGAAGATTCCCAGTCCTTTAATGCTATAGTCTAGAACTTCAAGGCTTATTATGACCAACAACTGACACCATTTCCTTTTTTTCAACCATAGATTGGGTGGGAATGAGATTATATCATTACTTATTATGCACATGTTAATCTTTGAGAATTTTAGTTGTTGTAATGAGAAAGCACATAAGAGATTATGGAGATGAGTGTAAATGGCGTTGGGACGTGAAACGGGACCACAGGAGATGAATATTTGGCGGCTAATAGACAACCTAACGTGACGATGAGAAAGAAGAAAACGAAGAGTGAGTTATGGCATGAAAAGGATGGACTATGTCCGCACGAACCACACACTCATTCTCTTTCTCCCAAAACAAATTTGAAAGGTAAAATTTCAATGTAATACATGAAATTTACTATGAGTTCTTGTGGTCCACCTTTGGTAATGATGTGTGTGGTGGTGGATCATGGATGATGAACTTCACGTAGAGCAATTTAAAAAAATAAATGAACTATAGATGTCTTTTGCTATGAACATTTGAAATAAACTTTAACAAACAATTAAAAACATTTGAAATAACTTAATAAAAAAAAAACTTTTGAAATAACTAATGGGTTGATCATTGTATGGGCCTGAATATATTGGGCTTAACACAAAAGTTTAGTCGAATTTGTCAGAGCGAATGGGTCGTTTAAGGAGGTTATCAATGAACTGGGTCGAAAACAACAGAGAGGCAAATATTTGGATTCTCGGTAGACGATTTTTGAATTCTCGATAGACAATTTTTGAATTCTCATTTTCTATACTTGATAGGATGGTGGAGATGATTGGATACAAATATAATAGCTGAGGAATTGAGACATATAAGTGTTTCTGGGTGTTACAGTACGGCATCGGTCGGACTTGCGGACATTTGTTTGCTTGCACGACGTCTGATCTGTGTCTTCTTCTTATGTGACAGTTTTTTCTCAAGGCTTTTGACCCGACTGGTTAATTTCGATATGACTTCTAGTTGTTCTCGGCCTGCCTTAACCAACGTCTCCATCGTTTCCTTGAATCGCTGGTTCTCCTCCATCAGCTTTTTGGTTTCTTTTGATATCTCAGGTTCAGTGATTCCAGGTTCCCGAGGCTGTTCGTTCAAAATAACTTCTGGCTCTAGAGGCTGTTCTTTCACAATGACTTCTGTCTCTGGAGACTGTTCTTTTTCATCTTGTGGCTCTGAAGTTTCTTGGCCAATGCCTTTGGAATTATCGGGCGAGTGGTCAACTTCAGTTTCCTCATGGCTCGCTGTTTTAGGGTCCATTGCAGTCATCTTCCCTTCACGAATATATGAAGATGATGAATCTTGTGAAAGAGGCTCTGTTTCCTCGTCAATCACTCCAACAGGTAGCTCTGAGAGCTCGACATCTTTCTCTGAATGCAATACAGTATCATCTTCTCCTTTTCGGTCTTCATTCTCTGATGCGTTGGCCTCGGCTTCAGAGACTTCACTAGCATTCTCCGGCTCCCGTGTAGAGTTTGTTTCAGTCTCTTCCACCACTTGCGGCAATCCGTTTATTGGCTCCTCCAAACTTTCCACCAGGGCTTTGTTTTCCTCGACGTTGGTTACTGTCATTCCATTTCCATCAGCTGACGGTGAATTACATGGAACAACAGTCTCAGCCTCTCCAATTTTCTCTGGAGTGGTTGTCGAGGAAGTAGCCGCTGCATTTTCAGTAGCTTGCTCGGAATCCGTTGCCAAGGTTTCAAACATTCCGGATCCCTTTTCTGCTTCAGCAGCCGGTTCAGCCTGGTTTTCATCTGTTCTACTCAAGACGCTCATAGGATGTTCCTCGGGAGACAGGAGAAGAACCTTCTCTAGATTCGAGTCAGATACCATTTTGTTCTCTTCTGCGAGCTGGGAGTGCTCCAAGTTCACTGGAGAGTCACTGGGCTGAGATTTAATTTCCACTTGTTCCTTTACAGCCTCTTTCTCTGCACTGGCGCAGCTATTTTTCAAGGAGTCAAGCTTGTCTTGAATGTCTGAGAGCTCTCTGGCCAAAGATTTCCTGAAGTCTCTTATACTAGGATGCAAGCCCTGCAAGATAAACATAAGTATAGGAAACTGTCAGCAAAAATCTTACACAACAGTACATACTGAGATAAACTATCATGGCCAACCAATGAAATTAGTCTTTCATGCATTACCTCGACAGCATCCAATTTTAATAGAAGGTTCATCACCATTTCTCCATTAACTATAATCTCCTTCTCTTCAATGTGCTGATCATTAAAAACTTCTAACGCCTCAATACGCCTTTTAACATCGCCCATCTGCTCACGGATAGTGGCTATCTCCTTCAATTTCTTAATTGGCTCCCATCTTCTCACTTCATATCCGCGGTACATAGATTGGATAATTCTAGCAGCTTCCTCTTCTGAAAAGGTCTTCTTTGCAGGCAGTTCTCTATTCTCCTTAGCTTCACAAGGTTTAACAATCTCACAGTTTGATACTTCTTGGAGATTAGAATTGCCCTCAACTGATTCTTTTTCTGTTCCTAATGCGTTTAGGCTTCCCTCAGCCATCTTCTTTTCTTCGTTTGCCTCTTCACATTTTACATTACAAGCCTCAGGAACAGTCGTTGATTCAGCCTTCTTGGAGCGCAGTGGGGACGCGATCTTAGTCTCCTTAGATTCTTCCATCCGTTTAGAATGATTTACTGATTTGGAACCACCATTTTTCTTCTTCGGCAACGGGTCAACACGCAGACAAACCGGAGGTAACTTGGATGCTTTCGATGATGACGAAGACTGCTCCTTTTTTGTGTCCTTAACTGGCTCATTCTTTGCAAACCTTTTGGTCGGCTCCGTTGGTTTAGGCAGATGATTTTCTGATAGTTTCACGGGAATATTTCTTGGTTCCTGTAGATGGTTCTCCACTGGGATATTTCTTACAGAATTCTTCTCATCCGCATCTGAGAGAACATTGCACTCAAAGTTCCTTTCTTTGCCTTCTTTTTGGGTTTTCTGACCTTCATTAACGTGGAGATCAGAGGAGCAAGACTCCAAGTTACGCCCTTCATTACTACTCTCCTTACTCTCAGAAGCTTCAACATCTTCCTGTTTCTCATAAGATGGTATCCAAAAAATAGGATACGGAACCTGTCCAGGCGCTTCTTTGTTCTTCTGGTTCTGTGCTTCCTTCACATCTTGACCCTGCAATAAGGATTTTAACTTGCTGATATCAAATGGGTATTCCACAGTTTTCCCATTCTGCATCGTTTTCCTGTCTTCATTACTACTCTCAGAAGCTTCAACATCATCCCGTTTCCCACGAGATGGAGTCCAAGAAGTAGGATACGTAAGCTGTCCCGACTCTTCCTTGTTCTTCTGGATTTGCGCTTCCTTCATGTCTTGACCTTGCAATAAGGATTTCAACTTGCTGATATCAAATGGGAGTTCGACGGTTTTCCCATTCTGGGCCTTCTTCCTGTCTTGATTCTGTACCAATGATTTCATGGTGCTCTCGTCGAATGGAAAACAGCCATGCCAAGACTGAGGAAAACTTTTCTGTATTGTCATATTCTCAGGAGCTTTAACGTCAGCAGAAGGCTGGTTATGGTTCCCTGACCCAAAAGAGCTTCCATGTTCCTGATTCCTAGCATTCTCATGAGGAATCCATATAATTGGGTAAGGGCAGTTGGTCGAACGAACTGGAAGTACAGCTTCTCCTTGTTTTCCTTTCTCAATTTCGGGCTCATGCTCTTCAATCACAACGCCTCTGCCATTCTTCGGGTTACATATCTGAGGAGAACATTTTGCACAGTGATGCTTCCCAGGCACATCCTTGTCAGCATCATACCAAGGTTGATAACCAACTGGAAATGGTGGATGAACATAACAAGGAGGAGCGTAAGACGCGTGAGGAGGATGGAACCCAGCATGATTCATGCAGCATTGATGGTACGGTACTTGTGGTTGTGGCGGGTAAAAAGGAGGCCAGTAAGCGTTGTATGCAGGAAAGTTGCTGTGAACGCAGCTTCCATGACACGGTGGTGGAGCATCCATTGTCATATGCTGAGAGTTATTACCAAAACCTTGATAATAGTATCCTTGTGGTCTCATTTGACATGATTGTGATGGGTCCGTGTACACAGGCATCATCTTTGATCAACTTCAATTAACAAAATTCCAGTACAACTGCAGCAAATACCCAATTGGTAAATTATTAGAATGTGAATTTGGATAGTTCAGAGTTATTTGATTCCCAAAAGACACTAACTAACTGCTTCCGATGAAATCACCAAATCAACAAGATCTACCTATTTCACTGACTGACACTAAATCAATCGCATCTTCAGAAAACTAAGAGCAATGTGAATTCAGGATTCTCAAAGCTATTCATTATACTAAGAATCAGAAGGGAAAATGACGGAGCTTACACAAAACAGAATCGATCCGCAAATTCCGATGACTCAGTTCCTGCGAAGCTCTCACTCTCTCCACCAAACAAAAAACGCAGATTTCTTCTTCTTTGATTTACTTTCCGATTCAGATGATTGCAGCTTTTTTGGATGGGTAGTGAAAAATCTAAAGACATTTCTTGATTTATAGAAAAAGACGAAGAACATTTAGAGGGAAAAGATATTTCTTCTGCTCTCCAGATCATTCTCGCATCAACCATTTTGAAAATCTAGAATTTTCTCTTCGTTTCTTAAATTACTAAACTCATTATTTATATGGGCCATGTAAATTAGGCCCATCTATTTTATTATTGGGCTTGTACTTAGGCCGTATATTGAGGGTTAGATATGTAAAATCGAGTTCGTGTTCAATTTCAGCCTCCGTCTCTGATACAATTCGAAAACCTCTCTGCCTCCGCCGATTCTGACCTTGCATCACCCATTCAGCTTTCCAGTCTCTCTGCGTCGTTCTAGGGTTTTTATTAGTATTTGCTTCGAAGATGGGAAGGGCAAAGAAAGCTCAAAAGTTTGCTGTCATTAAGAAGATTATTAGCCACAAAGCGTTGAAGCAGTGAGTTAACGATTCTTCTTCTTTGAAATTTGATCCTTATTGAGAGGTTCTTAATGTTACTTTGTTTTCTTTTCTTCAGTTACAAGGAAGAGGTTTTGAATCCAAACAAGAAGGACCTCACAGAACTTCCGAGAAACGTGTAAGCTAACACCTTTTTTGCTCTAGTTGCCAAGTTGTAATTATTGGGTATCCTTCAAAATCTGATTTTGATTTGTTTTTGGGATCAGTCCGAGTGTTCCTGCAGGGCTTTTCTTTTCTTACAACTCTACATTGGTTCCTCCTTACCGTGTTTTGGTGGATACTAACTTCATCAACTTCTCTATCCAGAATAAGGTCGGTACATTTTTCAATTGCATTTCTCTACCACAGAGCTATTATCAGAGTCTGTATGATAAAAAGGATTGATCTTTGTAGAGTTTATAGTCTTCGTGAACCTGATTGGAATCTCATTGTGGTTCTATTTGATATCCTTTTTGACTTATTTTGCTCTGGTGTATCTAATAGATCGATCTTGAGAAGGGAATGAGAGACTGTCTGTACGCAAATTGTGAGTTTCTTATACTTTGTGATTGGTCTATAGGTGTGCAATATTCTCTCTCTTGCTAACCATTTATTGTTTCTGGTTGGAAGGCACTCCTTGTATCACTGACTGCGTCATGGCTGAGTTAGAGAAGTTAGGTCAGAAGTATCGTGTTGCTCTGAGGTAAAGCTTTTAGTCATCTTGAAGAAGGGTTTTGTTTCAGTAGAATTGCATCATGGATTTGTCTCAGTTTGTTTCGTGGATTCGTAATTGGTTATTTTGATATTTTTGTAGGATTGCGAAAGATCCTCGCTTCGAAAGACTACCTTGTGTACACAAAGGAACATATGCTGATGACTGTCTCGTTGACAGAGTTACTCAGGTAATGCATTGTTCCTGGCTTGTTGAATTTTGTACTCTGTAAGGAGATAATGATGCTCTAGTCTCATGGTTCTTGGTATATATATTATTATTTTGTATGTTTCTGTGATATTCTTTTTTTGTGGTAATATTCAGCATAAGTGCTTCATAGTGGCTACTTGTGATAGAGACTTAAAGAGAAGGATTCGAAAGGTAAAGATTGTCTGATGTATCAATGCTTTTGTTTATATCCATGGCCCAAGTCTTTGGATATTGTTAACTTTTTTCTTTTGTTTGTTTGCAGATTCCTGGTGTGCCGATCATGTATGTGACGCGACGCAAGTACTCAATAGAGAAGTTACCTGAAGCTACACTTGGTGGTGGTATGCATCTTTCCACTGGGTCATCTGAATATACTGGTACTTTGGTATTAGCTTATGTCAATTAGCTTTTGTAACCTTTGGCTGGTTTTTTTGATGCAGCTCCAAGATACTGATAATTGAACAGAGGAGACCTTATGGATTCCAAGAAGCTCTCAAGGAGTTAGTGTTGGTTTAAGCTCTGAATCAAATGACTTGGAAAGGCTGTGTTATGAGATCTTCAGCCATTTTTGTTCTCTATGTTGGCTAATCTGTTGTTAATTTGATACGAGGTTTATTAACATTTCAATAGAAATCTTAAGCATGCTTTTACACAACTTTGAAAACACATTCTTAATCTATTACATAGTTTTGTTAATGACGACCAAAATCATGTGTAGCCGGACTTCGTACGTTGACGTGGAGATTAAGATAATTACATGAAAAGAAAGAGTGTAGCGACTGAAGCAACTTATCGTATATCCCTAATAAACCACAGCTACTCCTGACAAGAGAGACATTGATGAACAAAGCTAGGAAACACCGTTGAGCACTAGTAGAGAGTCCATTTTGAAACGCAAAAAAAATCTATTGAAATAACTTAATAATGATAATTCTAAAAGTGAAAAGAATTGTCTCTCGATTTTTCACCAAAAAATCTAAACCGAAATCAAGATGAAGTAGCGCAGCTAAAAACTCCAATCTTCAGGGGTACAAAAAAGAAGCCGAGATGATGTTGAAATCCTAGGCATAGCTTCTAACTCCTTTCGGCATTCTTCAAGATTGCAGGTTGCTACGAGGGAGATCTCCACTGTCTTTAAACAGTTTGAGTTAGCGAGAATGTATGTCATTAGTTGTTTCTCATCTTCTTTTCCTTCATATTCTTTCCACCTAACAATCTCTAGGTGAGACGATAAGCATCGGGGAATAGTACTCGGCTGGTTCCACAAAGATGGGGGACACCCCTGATACGACCATTACATTTGCTTTAATATCTAAATACATCAAAACTAGATGTGCATATTTTAAGGGACGAGGGCACTTACTTTGGTGTCCACCGCAAGAGTTTTCAGTTGAGGAGAGTTTTGAAGCAAAAAAATAAGTGGTTCCAACCAATATACTGGAGCATCTGAACTAACGACTAAATCTATGAGCCGAGAGAACTCAATGGCGTTACAACTCGCAACCTGCAATAAAACAAACAAAAGAAAAGATTAGTTGACCAAGCAAGGAATAAGGATCAAAGGGATCGAGCCCGGGGGATATGTAACCGCTACCATTGACTCCGATAAATACAAGCTCAGATCTCTGGCAGAAGAAAGACATCTCAGAAACTTTTCATCAGGGTTAGGAACATAATCGATGTATACAGTATCAAGGCAAATCATATTCTCTATCAAACTACAATAGTCTCCCCGATAGTCAATTATGTTTAAAGATGCTAATGCAGGGGAATCTATCACCAATGACCCAATGTGATATTCTCCTTCCTCTTCCTCTTCCTCTTCCTCGCGCCATTCGGTCTCATAACTTAATCTTTCCAACGAAGGCACTTTCACGGTAAAGTTTGTCAAGTTGTCATCCTTATCACGTCGTTCAACCAACAGTTGCTGGAGAACAGGGGAACTTGATAAAAGCCTAGCAAGAGAGTCTTCGTCTTTGTACACCACGTTGAAAAGATCCAGAAGTAAGAGAGATGGTAGGCTAGCGGGGAAAGAAACATCGACAAGAATCTGGTTGGATAGAGTTAAAGAAACGAGCGTGTCGCATGTGTAAAGACTCTTAGGGAAGCTTGTGGGCTCTCCTGTCCAGAGGAGCTTGAAATCTAACTTTTTCACACCTTGGTTAACTGCCTTTTCAACCCACTTTCTGATATCTACGTCAACAGGACATCTCGGACCCAGTTCGACAACCAGGCTTAGTAGTGTCGGTGCCTTATGGAGTTGCAGTGACTTGTCAATAAACCACCCAAAGCTCTCGCTGCCTTGGTCGTCCTTGAAGGCGAGTTTATGCAGCATCTTCCAGACGTAACGCCATCGTTTAGACAAGATCGCAGTGGCCACTGCATCTTTTGCCGGGACGAGCAGTAAGATCCGCAACAGCAAATCGTCGGGCAAATCACATATTCTCTGACAACCTTCGGTTTCTGGATCAATCCTTAACAAGCCCATAGTGCCAATGTAACAAAACCCTATTCCCTCTCTATTTCGCTGGAAACAAAAACCCTAGTCTAAGATGATAAAATCTGATGTAGGAGAGATTTAGCAGTTTTACATTTCTTTTGATATTTCCTTATTTCAAGTTTTCTATTTTGCAGCATAAGTGCTTCATAGTGGCTACATGTGATAGAGATTTAAAGCGAAGGATTCGAAAGGTAATGATAGGCTGATGTATCAAATGTTTTGCTTATATCCATGGCTGAAATCTTTGGATATTATTAACTTTTTTTCGTTTGTTTGTTTGCAGATTCCTGGTGTGCCGATCATGTATGTGGCGCGACGCAAGTACTCAATAGAGAAGTTGCCTGAAGCTACACTTGGTGGAGGTATGCATCTGTCGGCTGAGACATCTGAATCTACTGGTACTTAAGTATTAGACTACATGTGAATTAGCTTTTGTAACCTTTGGCTGGTTTTTTTTTTTTTGGTGCAGCTCCAAGATACTGATAATTGAATAGAGACCTTATAAATTCCATGAAGCCCTGAAGCCTGAGTTGGTTTTTGTTTATGATCTGAATCAAAATGACTTGGAAAGGCTGTGTTATGAGATCTGAAGCCATTTTTGTTCTCTGGGTTGGCTAATCTGTTGTTAATTTGATACAAGGTTAACTATCAACTTAATAGATATTTTTATTATGCTTTTACACTTAATTAAACTTTGAAAAAAACACATTCTTAATCTATTACACAGTTGTGTTAATGACAGACCAAAATCATGTCTTGTTGGATTTCGTACATTGATGTGATGTGGTGATTAAGATAATTACATTAAAATCAACCTGTTATTATTATCAAGATAAAAGAAACGTGGTATGACATTGACATTCCTTATCAGTACAAAGAGTTGGTGTTTTCACGAGACATAGCCGGCTTTGAGCTTTGGAGCTTTCTGTTTGACGAAGAACGCAGAAAGAACACTCTTTGTCCGGACAGGAGCTTGAATGATCTCTCGGCGTGGGTTATTGTCAAGTGACCTGTGTGCAGTCAGAAGTTTGGGAACCTCCAAATCCTGTAGAACCACAAACTTGTCTCATCAAAACCATGATTACATATACACAGCTGGGATACCTGAGACCTGTGAACAAATGTTGGATACATGCAGAGCAAGGATTTTAAAGTAGCATTGATGCTTTCTCAGGAATTGGTTGAGTCTGTGAATTATAGGCCAAGTCACTTACACATTTTCGACTGTTTTAAAAGCATGTGCCGCTTTCTCATCGCTTCTTATGGGAAAACAAGTGCACTCAATGATCACAAAGCGTGGAATGGCTTTTGACTTAGTCTTGTCCACGTCTCTCATAGATATGTATGCCAAGGCAGGTGATATTACCTCTGCTTCATGTGTCTTTAACTTGATGCCAATGAAGAATCCGGCTTCGTGGAATTCAATGATAGGAGGTTTTGCGAGACACGGATGTTGGAAGAGACATAAATAATAGAATAATGCAATAGTGCAATAAAGAAGTGGAAAACGTTTGTCATTCCATGTCTCAACAATTTTTACAATGAGACACAACACACTTATATAGTTTACAAAATATAACTATTCGTAACTGTTGGTGACAGTTGTGTCTTAACCAACAAGTTACGTGCCTTACTCACACCTCTTCACTTAATTAACGAACACACTTTATTACATGTTATACATATGACCAAACTCAATTATAAACTAACAATGGATTGGGAGTGAATGCTTTAGATGAATTCAAGAAGCTGATCGAGCGCGGTTACAAGCCTGATCAGGTGACTTTCACTAACTTGTTATCGGCTTGTGCTCATGCTGGGCTAGTGGAAGAAGGGGAAAAGCAATTCATGTTGATGAGTAGGCTTGGGATAGCTGCAGAAAAGGAACATTATGCTTGTATGGTGGATCTATTAGCAAGGGCTGGTCAATTAGATAAAGCAGAGAGATTGATAAATGGAATGACTGTTGAGCTCGGGGCTTGCAGATTGCATTCATGTCTGGAGCTCGGTGAAGCTAGTTACTGCTGAAGGAATCTCGAGGCTCAGAAGAGAGCATCCTGCAGCTTATGATGTACTGTGTAGAGTTCGTCTGGCGAGAAAGGAGATTGGACTAGTGTTATGGAGTTAAGGAGACTGATGAGGAAGACAAAAGTGGAGAAGCAAGACGCTAGTAGCTGGACTAGCTCTCCCACTTAATATTACCAGAAACGTTACATTTTTTGTGTGTTTTTTACTATAGAGTTGCGAAACAGAGCAGTTGTGATCTATGTCAATCACCTATTGAGACGAATCTCAAAGGTAAGAGAAGTTTTAAAAGAACACACTTTGGGTAATGCAAGATTCTTTCATTGAGAATAAACAAAGCAAAGTATCCAACATAGCTTATACAAAACCCAGAGGGCTAAGCAAAGTGGTCTTGTGACTAAAAGACATTCTTCTTCTCTGAGTGATCTGTTCCTCTAGTCAAGTCAAGAGAGTTATTTTCTTCACTTTCCGTTCTTCTTGCTCTCGTCCTTTTCCTTCTCTCTCTTTTTGTAAAGCTTCTGTAGGACTCGTTTCGCCTCACAATCGGGGAGGTTGGAAAGATCAGAGTAATGCGGTGCAATATCTACTAACCTGTATACAAGCAGAGTTACTCGGCTTGATCGGATGTCCAAAAAAATCACATGTCTTGTATTTGCTGCTTTTATTGCGGTAGTTGATAACTCATTAAAAGTATTTAAATGCTTTGTGGTGAGATTCTATGCAAGCATTCTTTTTTTTTTTTTTCGTCTAAAGGATTTCATTGATAGAATGCGATTGAGTTATACAAAGCCGACAAGGAACGAAATCCTTTCGGAGACAAAGCCGGCGGGTACATAGAAACCCCCAGAAACTAAAGGCCAAAAGAGGCGGACAAACATAACAAAGCCCAAACGAGAGAAACTTAAGCCCAAACGAGGGAAATTACAATCTACGGAAATAGATGGAACCGCTAATAGCTTAGTCTCAATTAAGCCCAAACATGAGAACGACGAACATGGCGAGATACAGAAATCGAATCGAGAAACCTGACAGAGAATTTGACGAAGGAAGATGAACGCACTTGCTCAACTCTTTCAGTCCAAGATCACACGACTAACTAAACTGAGAGGATCCTGCTGAGAGGATCTATGCAAGCATTCAAAGTAACCAAAACTTAAAACTGAGGTGGATCTCTAGGAGATGAGAAAAGACGGAAATAGCCTTGTGGAAAGACCAGTCAACGGTACTGGTACTTTGGTTGATTTGTAAAAAATATTATGTATTTGTAGCTATTAACTTTATACTTTTAAATCAAATGTAAGGATCTTGACAAAATATGGTTTAGATTAAATTTATGTTTATATTATTTGTAATATGAAGTTAATGTGCAATTATCTTCTTTTTTTTTGGTCCAAAAATGTGCAATTATATATCTTATGAAATTGGTTATTGTCTAATAATATGGTATCTATCTTATGTATTCGAATGAACATAGCGCAAGGCTACACTCAAGTTACAGTGATGAAAATCCATGACCAACACGAAGATCGATAAAGCTAGGGAATTGTTCAGTAATATGAGTCAAAGAAATGTTTTTTCTTGGACTGTGATGATCAATGGATAAATGCAGAGCAAGAATTTTAAAGTAGCATTTTCGATCGAAATCCTCACAATCAGAAACATACCAAATGAAAATCCCGAAAAGAAGTAACATCTCAACGATTCCCTCTTGAAGAAGCTCACGGGTTGAAAAATGTGTGCTTAAGCTTCTCCCTCCTCTTAACCTCACACTTCTTCTTCTTAAATTGACGCTGCCTATTTGGCGGAACTCGGCCTTGGGCTCGCCCTCGTCTATTCTTTTCCACATCAGATGAAGAAGAAGTCAAGAATGAAGAAGTCTCATCTGAGTTCTCAACCTCCATAGGTGGAATCTGTAAAATAAAAGAGCATATTAATTTCATTTTCAAGCACACTACTAAACCTCAATAGTAAGGGAGCTCACCACTGCTTCTGTTTTATCAGTTTCACTAATAAACTCAGAGGCTGAGATCCCCACTACTTCTGTCTCATCTGAGTTCTTGACCTCCATAGGTGGAATCTGTAAAATAAAAGAGCTTCTTAATTTCAATTTCAAGCACACTACTAAACCTTAAATCCAGATCAATAGTAGGGGAGCTCACAACTGCTTCTGTTTTATCAGTTTCACTAATAAACTCCGAGGTTGAAGCAACAGATTCGGTTGAAGCAACAGATTCGGTTGAAGCTATTTCTATCTCAGACTCGGTTGAAGCTACAGATGCAAGCTTTTCAGTTGTCCTCTTAGTAGAGCCAAGGTAATCAGACATCATTCTGGGAAGAAATTTTCTGGCCTTTTTCTTTTTCACTAGGTCTCGATGCTCCCTTCTTTTTTGACGAAACCCGTCAACGTCAAATAGGTGAAACTCATCATGCTCTTCATCAGAATCTGTCACCACTGCTTCTAAGTCCTCCACAAGTGGGATCTGCACAATAAAAGAGCCTTTAACAGTCAAAATTTCATATTGTAGCACACTACTAAACCTTAAATTCAGATCAATAATAGGGGATCTCACCACTATTACTGTCTCAGAATCAGTATTAGCACTACCAGTTTCACAACTAAACTCTGAGGCAAACTCATCATGCTCTTCATTAGAATCTGTCACCACTGCTTCTAAGTCCTCCACAAGTGGGATCTGCACAATAAAAGAGCCTTTAACAGTCAAAATTTCATATTGTAGCACACTACTAAACCTTAAATTCAGATCAATAATAGGGGATCTCACCACTATTACTGTCTCAGAATCAGTATTAGCACTACCAGTTTCACAACTAAACTCTGAGGCAAACTCATCATGCTCTTCATTAGAATCTGTCACCACTGCTTCTAAGTCCTCCACAAGTGGGATCTGCACAATAAAAGAGCCTTTAACAGTCAAAATTTCATATTGTAGCACACTACTAAACCTTAAATTCAGATCAATAATAGGGGATCTCACCACTATTACTGTCTCAGAATCAGTATTAGCACTACCAGTTTCACAACTAAACTCTGAGGCAAACTCATCATGCTCTTCATTAGAATCTGTCACCACTGCTTCTAAGTCCTCCACAAGTGCAATCTGTAAAATAAATAGGCCTTATAACACTTAAATGTTCATGTTCAAGCACACTACTAAGCCTTAAATCCAGATCAATAATAGGGGAGCTCACCGCTGGTACTGTCTCATCTGAGTTCTTGACCTCCATAGGTGGAATCTGTAAAATAAAAGAGCTTCTTAATTTCAATTTCAAGCACACTACTAAACCTTAAATCCAGATCAATAGTAGGGGAGCTCACAACTGCTTCTGTTTTATCAGTTTCACTGATAAACTCCGAGGTTGAAGCAACAGATTCGGTTGAAGCTGTTTCTATCTCAGACTCGGTTGAAGCTACAGATGCAAGCTTTTCAGTTGTCCTCTTAGTAGAGCCAAGGTAATCAGACATCATTCTGGGAAGAAATTTTCTGGCCTTTTTCTTTTTCACTAGGTCTCGATGCTCCCTTCTTTTTTGACGAAACCCGTCAACGTCAAATAGGTGAAACTCATCATGCTCTTCATCAGAATCTGTCACCACTGCTTCTAAGTCCTCCACAAGTGGGATCTGCACAATAAAAGAGCCTTTAACAGTCAAAATTTCATATTGTAGCACACTACTAAACCTTAAATTCAGATCAATAATAGGGGATCTCACCACTATTACTGTCTCAGAATCAGTATTAGCACTACCAGTTTCACAACTAAACTCTGAGGCAAACTCATCATGCTCTTCATTAGAATCTGTCACCACTGCTTCTAAGTCCTCCACAAGTGGGATCTGCACAATAAAAGAGCCTTTAACAGTCAAAATTTCATATTGTAGCACACTACTAAACCTTAAATTCAGATCAATAATAGGGGATCTCACCACTATTACTGTCTCAGAATCAGTATTAGCACTACCAGTTTCACAACTAAACTCTGAGGCAAACTCATCATGCTCTTCATTAGAATCTGTCACCACTGCTTCTAAGTCCTCCACAAGTGCAATCTGTACAATAAATAGGCCTTATAACACTTAAATGTTCATGTTCAAGCACACTACTAAGCCTTAAATCCAGATCAATAATAGGGGAGCTCACCGCTGGTACTGTCTCATCTGAGTTCTTGACCTCCATAGGTGGAATCTGTAAAATAAAAGAGCTTCTTAATTTCAATTTCAAGCACACTACTAAACCTTAAATCCAGATCAATAGTAGGGGAGCTCACAACTGCTTCTGTTTTATCAGTTTCACTAATAAACTCCGAGGTTGAAGCAACAGATTCGGTTGAAGCAACAGATTCGGTTGAAGCTATTTCTATCTCAGACTCGGTTGAAGCTACAGATGCAAGCTTTTCAGTTGTCCTCTTAGTAGAGCCAAGGTAATCAGACATCATTCTGGGAAGAAATTTTCTGGCCTTTTTCTTTTTCACTAGGTCTCGATGCTCCCTTCTTTTTTGACGAAACCCGTCAACGTCAAATAGGTGAACCTCATCATGCTCTTCATCAGAATCTGTCACCACTGCTTCTAAGTCCTCCACAAGTGGGATCTGCACAATAAAAGAGCCTTTAACAGTCAAAATTTCATATTGTAGCACACTACTAAACCTTAAATTCAGATCAATAATAGGGGATCTCACCACTATTACTGTCTCAGAATCAGTATTAGCACTACCAGTTTCACAACTAAACTCTGAGGCAAACTCATCATGCTCTTCATTAGAATCTGTCACCACTGCTTCTAAGTCCTCCACAAGTGGGATCTGCACAATAAAAGAGCCTTTAACAGTCAAAATTTCATATTGTAGCACACTACTAAACCTTAAATTCAGATCAATAATAGGGGATCTCACCACTATTACTGTCTCAGAATCAGTATTAGCACTACCAGTTTCACAACTAAACTCTGAGGCAAACTCATCATGCTCTTCATTAGAATCTGTCACCACTGCTTCTAAGTCCTCCACAAGTGGGATCTGCACAATAAAAGAGCCTTTAACAGTCAAAATTTCATATTGTAGCACACTACTAAACCTTAAATCCAGATCTACGCTTTCATGCTCATTCCGGTTAACACTACAAAGTACAGCGAACATAATCCTACTAACACCAACACCAGCACAACAATATAGTAAAAACAAGATGCGTGCCACAAAAATAAACACATAGATCTGCGTTCTCCTGCTCATACCGGTGAAAAACAACAAAGTAACGACACCGATATACATACCTAATAAGCAAATCGATCAAACTTAAGTTGGTATGAACGCAAGAACGAAAACGGAACAGAAATCGAAGTACCGCCAATTCGAGATCGGAGTTCGTAGATGGATTTTCATTTGCCATATCGTTCTGGAAAACAAAATCAAAGGTATCGCGGTCATCAAAACAACACAAAAAGGTTATTAATCGGAACGAAATCATGAATAGAGCCAGAAATTAACCTTCGGTGAACTTTAGACGAGAGAAGTCGCCGGAATCCTCAAACTGACGCGAGTAAAACGCCGATCGCTTTCGCTTTAGACGAGAGAAGTCGCCGGAATCCTCAGACTGACGCGAGTAAAACGCCGATCGCGATCGCTCTCTCTGGCTCTCGCTCTCGCTCTCTCTCTTTCTCGTATAAAAAAAAACCCTAGTGAAAGAATGAGATTGAAGGGGGGGGAAGTATTTATATCGATCCCAACATCCGCTTTTTGGTTACGCGGGGGGTTAACTGACGTCAGCATGCTTGATCGTCCCAAAATCTTCTTCTGCAGAAGGATTTTTGTATATTTCACAGGGCGTAGAGGAGTTAGGACAATGTAAAGAGAAGGGATGGGAATGACGACAAAAAATAAAAAAAAAGACAAGGGATGGGAATGACGACAAAAAATAAAAAAAGACAAGGGATGGGAACGACGTATGAGTTTTTTATAGGGTAACAAAACCCCTCCTTCTAATTCACATAACAGGCCCATTCAATAACTGAGGCCTAATATTTGATTTAATTGGTGGCAAAAGTTTCGGTCTGTAATTGTTTTTAGGGCGAGAATCAAGTATTTAATTAGCTGAATTTCCTAATTTTAGCTGATTCGACATCTAATTTTGAAATTACATATAATTGTTACCATTACTTAGGACGAGAATCAAGTATTTAATTAGCTGAATTCCTTAATTTAGCTAATTCGACATCTAATTTTGAAATTACTTAGTATAATTGTTACCATTACTTAGGACGAGAATCAAGTATTTAATTAGCTGAATTCCTTCCCTTTTTTTTTGGCAGCCAATTAGCTGGATTCCTTAATGGGATTAAATTACATCTAATTTTGAAATTACATATATATACCAATTAATTAACTTTATTTTGTTGTGAATGAGATAAAATATCCAATATATATTATGTTACGCCAATAATAATTTCTTCTTCAGCAATATGTTTCATTTTTTAGATCATATTATATCCAATATACTTAGATTTTGTTGGTATTTTTTTTAAAAAAAGTTTTATGTAAATTTAGGTTTTGAAATGGTTTTTTTAAATAATAATATAGGTATAAAATTTTAGATTTTGTTCGTTTTGTTTAAGCATGTATTAGACAGTTTGGAATGTATTAGATTTTGAATGTGATTGTATTGTTGTTTGGTTGATTGTAAAAAATATTCATGTATTTGTAGCTATTAACTTAATACTTTTAAATCCAATGTAAGGATCTTGACATTGTATTATTCTATTAACAAAATATGGTTTAGATTAAATTTATGTTTATATTATATGTAATATGAAGTTAATGTGCAATAATCTTTTTTTTTTTTTGTCCAAAAATGTGCAATTATATATCTTATGAAATTGGTTATTGTCTAATAATATGGTATCTATCTTATGTATTCGAATGAACACAGCGCAAGGCTACACTCAAGTTACAGTGATGAAAATCCATGACCAACACGAAGATCGATAAAGCTAGAGAATTGTTCAGTAATATGAGTCAAAGGAATGTTTTTTCTTGGACTGTGATAATCAATGGATACATGCAGAGCAAGGATTTTAAAGTAGCATTGATGCTTTCTCAGGAATTGGTTGAGTCTGTGAATTATAGGCCAAGTCACTTACACATTTTCGACTGTTTTAAAAGCATGTGCCGCTTTCTCATCGCTTCTTATGGGAAAACAAGTGCACTCAATGATCACAAAGCGTGGAATGGCTTTTGACTTAGTCTTGTCCACGTCTCTCATAGATATGTATGCCAAGGCAGGTGATATTACCTCTGCTTCATGTGTCTTTAACTTGATGCCAATGAAGAATCCGGCTTCGTGGAATTCAATGATAGGAGGTTTTGCGAGACACGGATGTTGGAAGAGACATAAATAATAGAATAATGCAATAGTGCAATAAAGAAGTGGAAAACGTTTGTCATTCCATGTCTCAACAATTTTTACAATGAGACACAACACACTTATATAGTTTACAAAATATAACTATTCGTAACTGTTGGTGACAGTTGTGTCTTAACCAACAAGTTACGTGCCTTACTCACACCTCTTCACTTAATTAACGAACACACTTTATTACATGTTATACATATGACCAAACTCAATTATAAACTAACAATGGATTGGGAGTGAATGCTTTAGATGAATTCAAGAAGCTGATCGAGCGCGGTTACAAGCCTGATCAGGTGACTTTCACTAACTTGTTATCGGCTTGTGCTCATGCTGGGCTAGTGGAAGAAGGGGAAAAGCAATTCATGTTGATGAGTAGGCTTGGGATAGCTGCAGAAAAGGAACATTATGCTTGTATGGTGGATCTATTAGCAAGGGCTGGTCAATTAGATAAAGCAGAGAGATTGATAAATGGAATGACTGTTGAGCTCGGGGCTTGCAGATTGCATTCATGTCTGGAGCTCGGTGAAGCTAGTTACTGCTGAAGGAATCTCGAGGCTCAGAAGAGAGCATCCTGCAGCTTATGATGTACTGTGTAGAGTTCGTCTGGCGAGAAAGGAGATTGGACTAGTGTTATGGAGTTAAGGAGACTGATGAGGAAGACAAAAGTGGAGAAGCAAGACGCTAGTAGCTGGACTAGCTCTCCCACTTAATATTACCAGAAACGTTACATTTTTTGTGTGTTTTTTACTATAGAGTTGCGAAACAGAGCAGTTGTGATCTATGTCAATCACCTATTGAGACGAATCTCAAAGGTAAGAGAAGTTTTAAAAGAACACACTTTGGGTAATGCAAGATTCTTTCATTGAGAATAAACAAAGCAAAGTATCCAACATAGCTTATACAAAACCCAGAGGGCTAAGCAAAGTGGTCTTGTGACTAAAAGACATTCTTCTTCTCTGAGTGATCTGTTCCTCTAGTCAAGTCAAGAGAGTTATTTTCTTCACTTTCCGTTCTTCTTGCTCTCGTCCTTTTCCTTCTCTCTCTTTTTGTAAAGCTTCTGTAGGACTCGTTTCGCCTCACAATCGGGGAGGTTGGAAAGATCAGAGTAATGCGGTGCAATATCTACTAACCTGTATACAAGCAGAGTTACTCGGCTTGATCGGATGTCCAAAAAAATCACATGTCTTGTATTTGCTGCTTTTATTGCGGTAGTTGATAACTCATTAAAAGTATTTAAATGCTTTGTGGTGAGATTCTATGCAAGCATTCTTTTCTTTTTTTTTTCGTCTAAAGGATTTCATTGATAGAATGCGATTGAGTTATACAAAGCCGACAAGGAACGAAATCCTTTCGGAGACAAAGCCGGCGGGTACATAGAAACCCCCAGAAACTAAAGGCCAAAAGAGGCGGACAAACATAACAAAGCCCAAACGAGAGAAACTTAAGCCCAAACGAGGGAAATTACAATCTACGGAAATAGATGGAACCGCTAATAGCTTAGTCTCAATTAAGCCCAAACATGAGAACGACGAACATGGCGAGATACAGAAATCGAATCGAGAAACCTGACAGAGAATTTGACGAAGGAAGATGAACGCACTTGCTCAACTCTTTCAGTCCAAGATCACACGACTAACTAAACTGAGAGGATCCTGCTGAGAGGATCTATGCAAGCATTCAAAGTAACCAAAACTTAAAACTGAGGTGGATCTCTAGGAGATGAGAAAAGACGGAAATAGCCTTGTGGAAAGACCAGTCAACGGTACTGGTACTTTGGTTGATTTGTAAAAAATATTATGTATTTGTAGCTATTAACTTTATACTTTTAAATCAAATGTAAGGATCTTGACAAAATATGGTTTAGATTAAATTTATGTTTATATTATTTGTAATATGAAGTTAATGTGCAATTATCTTCTTTTTTTTTGGTCCAAAAATGTGCAATTATATATCTTATGAAATTGGTTATTGTCTAATAATATGGTATCTATCTTATGTATTCGAATGAACATAGCGCAAGGCTACACTCAAGTTACAGTGATGAAAATCCATGACCAACACGAAGATCGATAAAGCTAGGGAATTGTTCAGTAATATGAGTCAAAGAAATGTTTTTTCTTGGACTGTGATGATCAATGGATAAATGCAGAGCAAGAATTTTAAAGTAGCATTTTCGATCGAAATCCTCACAATCAGAAACATACCAAATGAAAATCCCGAAAAGAAGTAACATCTCAACGATTCCCTCTTGAAGAAGCTCACGGGTTGAAAAATGTGTGCTTAAGCTTCTCCCTCCTCTTAACCTCACACTTCTTCTTCTTAAATTGACGCTGCCTATTTGGCGGAACTCGGCCTTGGGCTCGCCCTCGTCTATTCTTTTCCACATCAGATGAAGAAGAAGTCAAGAATGAAGAAGTCTCATCTGAGTTCTCAACCTCCATAGGTGGAATCTGTAAAATAAAAGAGCATATTAATTTCATTTTCAAGCACACTACTAAACCTCAATAGTAAGGGAGCTCACCACTGCTTCTGTTTTATCAGTTTCACTACTAAACTCAGAGGCTGAGATCCCCACTACTTCTGTCTCATCTGAGTTCTTGACCTCCATAGGTGGAATCTGTAAAATAAAAGAGCTTCTTAATTTCAATTTCAAGCACACTACTAAACCTTAAATCCAGATCAATAGTAGGGGAGCTCACAACTGCTTCTGTTTTATCAGTTTCACTAATAAACTCCGAGGTTGAAGCAACAGATTCGGTTGAAGCAACAGATTCGGTTGAAGCTATTTCTATCTCAGACTCGGTTGAAGCTACAGATGCAAGCTTTTCAGTTGTCCTCTTAGTAGAGCCAAGGTAATCAGACATCATTCTGGGAAGAAATTTTCTGGCCTTTTTCTTTTTCACTAGGTCTCGATGCTCCCTTCTTTTTTGACGAAACCCGTCAACGTCAAATAGGTGAAACTCATCATGCTCTTCATCAGAATCTGTCACCACTGCTTCTAAGTCCTCCACAAGTGGGATCTGCACAATAAAAGAGCCTTTAACAGTCAAAATTTCATATTGTAGCACACTACTAAACCTTAAATTCAGATCAATAATAGGGGATCTCACCACTATTACTGTCTCAGAATCAGTATTAGCACTACCAGTTTCACAACTAAACTCTGAGGCAAACTCATCATGCTCTTCATTAGAATCTGTCACCACTGCTTCTAAGTCCTCCACAAGTGGGATCTGCACAATAAAAGAGCCTTTAACAGTCAAAATTTCATATTGTAGCACACTACTAAACCTTAAATTCAGATCAATAATAGGGGATCTCACCACTATTACTGTCTCAGAATCAGTATTAGCACTACCAGTTTCACAACTAAACTCTGAGGCAAACTCATCATGCTCTTCATTAGAATCTGTCACCACTGCTTCTAAGTCCTCCACAAGTGCAATCTGTACAATAAATAGGCCTTATAACACTTAAATGTTCATGTTCAAGCACACTACTAAGCCTTAAATCCAGATCAATAATAGGGGAGCTCACCGCTGGTACTGTCTCATCTGAGTTCTTGACCTCCATAGGTGGAATCTGTAAAATAAAAGAGCTTCTTAATTTCAATTTCAAGCACACTACTAAACCTTAAATCCAGATCAATAGTAGGGGAGCTCACAACTGCTTCTGTTTTATCAGTTTCACTAATAAACTCCGAGGTTGAAGCAACAGATTCGGTTGAAGCAACAGATTCGGTTGAAGCTATTTCTATCTCAGACTCGGTTGAAGCTACAGATGCAAGCTTTTCAGTTGTCCTCTTAGTAGAGCCAAGGTAATCAGACATCATTCTGGGAAGAAATTTTCTGGCCTTTTTCTTTTTCACTAGGTCTCGATGCTCCCTTCTTTTTTGACGAAACCCGTCAACGTCAAATAGGTGAACCTCATCATGCTCTTCATCAGAATCTGTCACCACTGCTTCTAAGTCCTCCACAAGTGGGATCTGCACAATAAAAGAGCCTTTAACAGTCAAAATTTCATATTGTAGCACACTACTAAACCTTAAATTCAGATCAATAATAGGGGATCTCACCACTATTACTGTCTCAGAATCAGTATTAGCACTACCAGTTTCACAACTAAACTCTGAGGCAAACTCATCATGCTCTTCATTAGAATCTGTCACCACTGCTTCTAAGTCCTCCACAAGTGGGATCTGCACAATAAAAGAGCCTTTAACAGTCAAAATTTCATATTGTAGCACACTACTAAACCTTAAATTCAGATCAATAATAGGGGATCTCACCACTATTACTGTCTCAGAATCAGTATTAGCACTACCAGTTTCACAACTAAACTCTGAGGCAAACTCATCATGCTCTTCATTAGAATCTGTCACCACTGCTTCTAAGTCCTCCACAAGTGGGATCTGCACAATAAAAGAGCCTTTAACAGTCAAAATTTCATATTGTAGCACACTACTAAACCTTAAATCCAGATCTACGCTTTCATGCTCATTCCGGTTAACACTACAAAGTACAGCGAACATAATCCTACTAACACCAACACCAGCACAACAATATAGTAAAAACAAGATGCGTGCCACAAAAATAAACACATAGATCTGCGTTCTCCTGCTCATACCGGTGAAAAACAACAAAGTAACGACACCGATATACATACCTAATAAGCAAATCGATCAAACTTAAGTTGGTATGAACGCAAGAACGAAAACGGAACAGAAATCGAAGTACCGCCAATTCGAGATCGGAGTTCGTAGATGGATTTTCATTTGCCATATCGTTCTGGAAAACAAAATCAAAGGTATCGCGGTCATCAAAACAACACAAAAAGGTTATTAATCGGAACGAAATCATGAATAGAGCCAGAAATTAACCTTCGGTGAACTTTAGACGAGAGAAGTCGCCGGAATCCTCAAACTGACGCGAGTAAAACGCCGATCGCTTTCGCTTTAGACGAGAGAAGTCGCCGGAATCCTCAGACTGACGCGAGTAAAACGCCGATCGCGATCGCTCTCTCTGGCTCTCGCTCTCGCTCTCTCTCTTTCTCGTATAAAAAAAAACCCTAGTGAAAGAATGAGATTGAAGGGGGGGGAAGTATTTATATCGATCCCAACATCCGCTTTTTGGTTACGCGGGGGGTTAACTGACGTCAGCATGCTTGATCGTCCCAAAATCTTCTTCTGCAGAAGGATTTTTGTATATTTCACAGGGCGTAGAGGAGTTAGGACAATGTAAAGAGAAGGGATGGGAATGACGACAAAAAATAAAAAAAAAGACAAGGGATGGGAATGACGACAAAAAATAAAAAAAGACAAGGGATGGGAACGACGTATGAGTTTTTTATAGGGTAACAAAACCCCTCCTTCTAATTCACATAACAGGCCCATTCAATAACTGAGGCCTAATATTTGATTTAATTGGTGGCAAAAGTTTCGGTCTGTAATTGTTTTTAGGGCGAGAATCAAGTATTTAATTAGCTGAATTTCCTAATTTTAGCTGATTCGACATCTAATTTTGAAATTACATATAATTGTTACCATTACTTAGGACGAGAATCAAGTATTTAATTAGCTGAATTCCTTAATTTAGCTAATTCGACATCTAATTTTGAAATTACTTAGTATAATTGTTACCATTACTTAGGACGAGAATCAAGTATTTAATTAGCTGAATTCCTTCCCTTTTTTTTTGGCAGCCAATTAGCTGGATTCCTTAATGGGATTAAATTACATCTAATTTTGAAATTACATATATATACCAATTAATTAACTTTATTTTGTTGTGAATGAGATAAAATATCCAATATATATTATGTTACGCCAATAATAATTTCTTCTTCAGCAATATGTTTCATTTTTTAGATCATATTATATCCAATATACTTAGATTTTGTTGGTATTTTTTTTAAAAAAAAGTTTTATGTAAATTTAGGTTTTGAAATGGTTTTTTTAAATAATAATATAGGTATAAAATTTTAGATTTTGTTCGTTTTGTTTAAGCATGTATTAGACAGTTTGGAATGTATTAGATTTTGAATGTGATTGTATTGTTGTTTGGTTGATTGTAAAAAATATTCATGTATTTGTAGCTATTAACTTAATACTTTTAAATCCAATGTAAGGATCTTGACATTGTATTATTCTATTAACAAAATATGGTTTAGATTAAATTTATGTTTATATTATATGTAATATGAAGTTAATGTGCAATAATCTTTTTTTTTTTTTGTCCAAAAATGTGCAATTATATATCTTATGAAATTGGTTATTGTCTAATAATATGGTATCTATCTTATGTATTCGAATGAACACAGCGCAAGGCTACACTCAAGTTACAGTGATGAAAATCCATGACCAACACGAAGATCGATAAAGCTAGAGAATTGTTCAGTAATATGAGTCAAAGGAATGTTTTTTCTTGGACTGTGATAATCAATGGATACATGCAGAGCAAGGATTTTAAAGTAGCATTGATGCTTTCTCAGGAATTGGTTGAGTCTGTGAATTATAGGCCAAGTCACTTACACATTTTCGACTGTTTTAAAAGCATGTGCCGCTTTCTCATCGCTTCTTATGGGAAAACAAGTGCACTCAATGATCACAAAGCGTGGAATGGCTTTTGACTTAGTCTTGTCCACGTCTCTCATAGATATGTATGCCAAGGCAGGTGATATTACCTCTGCTTCATGTGTCTTTAACTTGATGCCAATGAAGAATCCGGCTTCGTGGAATTCAATGATAGGAGGTTTTGCGAGACACGGATGTTGGAAGAGACATAAATAATAGAATAATGCAATAGTGCAATAAAGAAGTGGAAAACGTTTGTCATTCCATGTCTCAACAATTTTTACAATGAGACACAACACACTTATATAGTTTACAAAATATAACTATTCGTAACTGTTGGTGACAGTTGTGTCTTAACCAACAAGTTACGTGCCTTACTCACACCTCTTCACTTAATTAACGAACACACTTTATTACATGTTATACATATGACCAAACTCAATTATAAACTAACAATGGATTGGGAGTGAATGCTTTAGATGAATTCAAGAAGCTGATCGAGCGCGGTTACAAGCCTGATCAGGTGACTTTCACTAACTTGTTATCGGCTTGTGCTCATGCTGGGCTAGTGGAAGAAGGGGAAAAGCAATTCATGTTGATGAGTAGGCTTGGGATAGCTGCAGAAAAGGAACATTATGCTTGTATGGTGGATCTATTAGCAAGGGCTGGTCAATTAGATAAAGCAGAGAGATTGATAAATGGAATGACTGTTGAGCTCGGGGCTTGCAGATTGCATTCATGTCTGGAGCTCGGTGAAGCTAGTTACTGCTGAAGGAATCTCGAGGCTCAGAAGAGAGCATCCTGCAGCTTATGATGTACTGTGTAGAGTTCGTCTGGCGAGAAAGGAGATTGGACTAGTGTTATGGAGTTAAGGAGACTGATGAGGAAGACAAAAGTGGAGAAGCAAGACGCTAGTAGCTGGACTAGCTCTCCCACTTAATATTACCAGAAACGTTACATTTTTTGTGTGTTTTTTACTATAGAGTTGCGAAACAGAGCAGTTGTGATCTATGTCAATCACCTATTGAGACGAATCTCAAAGGTAAGAGAAGTTTTAAAAGAACACACTTTGGGTAATGCAAGATTCTTTCATTGAGAATAAACAAAGCAAAGTATCCAACATAGCTTATACAAAACCCAGAGGGCTAAGCAAAGTGGTCTTGTGACTAAAAGACATTCTTCTTCTCTGAGTGATCTGTTCCTCTAGTCAAGTCAAGAGAGTTATTTTCTTCACTTTCCGTTCTTCTTGCTCTCGTCCTTTTCCTTCTCTCTCTTTTTGTAAAGCTTCTGTAGGACTCGTTTCGCCTCACAATCGGGGAGGTTGGAAAGATCAGAGTAATGCGGTGCAATATCTACTAACCTGTATACAAGCAGAGTTACTCGGCTTGATCGGATGTCCAAAAAAACTATATATAACAGGAACAGGAGAATCGAAACTAACCATTCACCGCGAATATCTGTAACAGTGTAAATGAAATTCCGAGTATTCAATACATATTCATTGTAAATCACCCACTCCGGTTTGTGATCCAAGCAATTGAATGGATGCAAGTGAACCACCTGCGCCCAGTATATATACAGACGATCCATCAGATGAAATACTCCGGTTTTCAGTTGTATTGCATCACGGATTTTTTTGCGGATTCGACGATTCGTAATTGGTTACTATAAATATTTGGTAGGATTGCGAAAGATCCTCGCTTCGAAAGATTACCTTGTGTACACAAAGGGACGTATGCTGATGACTGTCTCGTTGACAGAGTTACTCAGGTATGTTGTATTCACCAAGGAACTTTGTATTTAAGACTCTGTACTGTAAGGAGATACCAATGCTCTAGTCTCATGGTTCTTGGTGTATGCTTCACATTCTATCCTTTCTATGTGTCTGTGACATTCTTTCTTGTAATTTACAGCATAAGTGCTTCATAGTGGCTACATGTGATAGAGATTTAAAGCGAAGGATTCGAAAGGTAATGATAGGCTGATGTATCAAATGTTTTGCTTATATCCATGGCTGAAATCTTTGGATATTATTAACTTTTTTTCGTTTGTTTGTTTGCAGATTCCTGGTGTGCCGATCATGTATGTGACGCGACGCAAGTACTCAATAGAGAAGTTGCCTGAAGCTACACTTGGTGGAGGTATGCATCTTTCGGCTGAGGCATCTGAATCTACTGGTACTTAAGTATTAGACTATGTGAATTAGCTTTTGTAACCTTTGGCTGGTTTTTTTTTTGGTGCAGCTCCAAGATACTGATAATTGAATAGAGACCTTATGAATTCCATGAAGCCCTGAAGCCTCAAGCCTGAGTTGGTCTTGGTTTAAGATCTGAATCAAAATGACTTGGAAAGGCTGTGTTATGAGATCTGAAGCCATTTTTGTTCTCTGGGTTGGCTAATCTGTTGTTAATTTGATACAAGGTTAATTAACAACTTCATAGATATTTTAATTATGCTTTTACACTTAATTAAACTTTGAAAAAACACATTCTTAATCTATTACACAGTGGTGTTAATGACAGACCAAAATCATGTCTTGTTGGATTTCGTACGTTGATGTGATGTGGTGATTAAGATAATTACATTAAAATCAACCTGTTATTATTATTAAGATGAAACGTGGTATGACATTGACATTCCTTATCAGTACAAAGAGTTGGTGTTTTCACGAGACGTAGCCGGCTTTGAGCTTTGGAGCTTTCTGTTTGACGAAGAACGCAGAAAGAACACTCTTTGTCCGGACAGGAGCTTGAATGATCTCTCGTCGCGGGTTATTGTCAAGTGACCTGTGAGCAGTCAGAAGTTTGGGAACCTCCAAATCCTGTAGAACCACAAACTTGTCTCATCAAAACCATGATTACATATACACAGCTTACTAATTCAGTCGAAGTTTTCTACATAAACTATCCGATTCATACGAGATTTGTTTCGTGTGTTCTCAAATTTTTTACCTTATGGGCAACACCGTAGGTCTGCTTTGTTACAGTGGATGCAGCAGGAACACCTGAGACCTGAGAACCAGCCGAAGGCTTCTTGTTTACTATGTTTTCTTCATCACCTGCATGAGTTTTAGTGTATATCATCAATCTCTTGGCATGAGTTATATAAGAAGAAATGCTATGTTTGATTCTTCTTCGACTCCCTGTTTCTCGTACCTAAGAGATGGAACACTCCAGATGTCTTTGTGAAAGCTTTTGAATCTTTGGAGCTGCACAGTAAATACGTATTAGTTGTCTAGTTATCAAGAACGTGAGAAACACTAGTAAAGCTTTAGTGGGCTCACCTTGGTGCAACCGTGGATGTTCCTTTGAGGGTAGACTTGGTCTCTGAGCCTAAATGCCAGGAGAGTGATTTCGATGCAGGGGCATCTAAGTGAGTCAAACCAAGGCATTACTTAAACTGTTTGATATATTAACTAATAAGCTCAAAGATGAGGACATTGCACCTGAAGGTTGAAGACGGGATATAGCTTGGTAATGATTCTGTCTTGTGTCAGTTCGTCTGAGAGGACTAAAGTGTACCCGCTTGTTCACAGAATCTAAGAACAGTCAGAGAAAAAAAAATTCAGATCTCACTAGTAAACTAACAAAGAATCTTACTTAACAAGGGCCAAGAAAAACTCTTACTGGGAAGAATGTAATGCTTGTGATGCAATGGGATAACTGCTAATAGCTGTTGTTGTCTAAGACCTTCTTTGTCGATATAAGTCCGGCATGTAAGCAGTTGCTGATGATAGAACATACACAAACCTTAAGGGAGATTGCCTAGAAAAGGTAAGATCAATATATAGAGAAGTGTGAGAGAGGTTTGATACCTGGCTAACACAAGAAGCTCTCAACTCCATAGTTGATATGTCTGAATTTTGCTGATCAAAAAGATCAGTAAGCTTGGAAGCTACAGTTCCAAGGTGATCAACAGCATTAACTAGAGCCTTTACAGTGTAGTCTTTCAAATTGTCCAATACCCTAAACAAAAAGGTAAAAATGTAAAGAGAAGAAATGAATAAAACTGTCATTCAAAGCTACTAGTAGAGTTAAATTAAGAGGTTACTTACATTTGCTTTTGCTCGCTATGAAGATAAGACTTTTCACAGTAATCAGCAGCTGAATAAAGTTGTGGCCTCAAGTTCTTGAGCTCCTGTTACATAAAAGTAAAGTGTACAATTAAATAACATTGTAAGCCAAAACAAACAAAAACAAATCACAAGATTCTTGAGTCGTCTCCAGGTAGCTATAACTCAGTAACACAAGCTAAAAAAACAAATCCTAAAGGAAGCTACAAGTCAAGCCATTGTCTGTCTTAATAATCCCAAGAAAGCCAGATTGAAATCTTGAAGACAGTAACACACTAACCGACAATCATCATCTTGGTCCCATCAATAAACTTAATCCACAAAATTTACAGCCAACAAGACTTAGTTTTTACCATGGACTCAAACGTGTATATAGCCTACAACGAGATCATGGATCTGGCTCAACTTAACCCAATTATTGTGATCATAGCTGTTAATTTCTACACAATCTAACTGATCAGAACCCAAAAAAAAACAAAAAAAAAAAAAGAGAGATAGAGAAAATAAGGAACCTGCAATGCCTTAACGAAGCTCTTGCTGCGTTCCATGGAAACCTCGTCGAAGGTCATAGCTGGATTATCCATTCCCGATATCTCCGTTTCCATTTAGCGATCAGAGTGTGTAGAAATTACGAGAGATTAGTGTAACAATCAATGTTTGTTCGGATTTGTGAGGTAAGGCTAGCTTTCTGGTGAGACGGCTAAGCTAACTTGACAGAGAAAGAGAGAGAGAGAGAAGAGGAAGGTCAGAGTGAAGTAGAAGCGATTCCAAATCCAAAGGACTCTAATGCCATTTTTTGCTTCCAGAGTTATTAAAAAGGTATATAGAAGAAAACGACTTCGGAAAGACGCACTATGTTTTTTTATTAATTCTTTTAAACAAGTTATTATGAACACATAGAGAAAACAGATTAATTAATGGTTTGATCATATCTCTTAATGCAAGTCTCTCCAATTAAACCAAACTAAAAATTGGCTTTGTTGTGAATTATTTTTGTCATACCATAAGATGCCTCTGAATTACACAATTAATACAGCATAATTTGAAAGGACATTAAATTAATATTTTTTGTCGAGTATACATTAGAAATACTCCCTAGAAAGGTTAAAAAAATCACATGTCTTGTATTTGCTGCTTTAATTGCGGTTGTTGTAACACATTAAATTATTTATGTGTTTGTGGTTAGATTCTATGCAAGCATTTAAAGTAAACGGAGGTGGATCTAGGGGAACGAAATGACGGATATACCCTTGCAAAAAAGACCGGTCAACGGAACTGGATTTTTTAATTGACTCCGGCAAGTTGCATGAAAAGTAACGCTGGCGGGACACGTCAGCATTAAGCCAGCTTCATTCACATGAGATCCACACGTGTGGATTAGCTGTCAAAACGGACCTGCACGTGCTAAGGCCCATGGTCCATTATGGTTTTACTGGGCAAAAATCATTGGGCCCAACTTTAGTCTTCTAAATCATTTTTGCCATCTGCTTTCAATGATTCTGTTCAGGTGAATTGAAAACACTGGCGAAAATGACCAAACAAGTTTTTTTTTGGTTTGTGCCAAATTGCCAATGTTGTCTTCGTGTTTATATAATTCGAATTTATGTTTAGAAATATATGCGTTTGATTGAAGATCAAAATTATGGATATACACACAAATGTTGGCTGTATAAATCATATTCCTTAAATAAAAAGCTTTTGTCATAATATGGATATAAACAAATGTAAGACTTGCTCGATTTTCACCTTCCAATAAATAATCATTAAATAAAATGTCTAAGATTATTTTAAAAAATAATACAACTTTAAATTGCATCAATCATTCCAAATTTTTAATTATAATATACATACATGCAATGCAACATGATACTAGATTGTAAATGGTTAAAGATTATGTGCTTCTTAATTTAGTTTATCAGCAGATTTCTACAACAGTAACCTAATAATGGTTCGATCCTCTTCAATCGCAGTTTTGTTTATTTTAAGGGTCACAAGTCTTTTTGGGCTTGTGGTCCTTAAAATTTCTGGGTCGGCTACACTGTAAATTTTTGACATATATGTAGGCTTTTCTTACATATACACATAAAAGGGTTTATTGTATTCATGTTATTGGGTTTATTTATATCGTTCCATCTTCATCTATATTACACACACCACTCTATCTATAACCACACGAAATACTACTATACACAACACTAATATGTTTCAGACGATGATGATGAATCAATCTCCGAACTCAAAGTAGGTCGGCTTGGGAGTAGAAGGGCAGCTAATGGCTTCAACAAGCTCTTGAACAGTGAGCATTTGAAACTTTGGAGGCGAATTAATGGCTATGTTATCGACTTTATGTTCATAAATCTTCCCACTCTTATCGAATTTATACTCAGAAGTCCCATCGAATCGACCCCGAGTCTCCCAAGGACCACGAGGAATTCCATGAACAGTCCAACGGATCATTAGAGTGTTCTCTGTAGGTTGCCAAACACTAACAATGTCAACACAGAGTGCTCTGAAGAAGATCCTTCCATGGAAACGTAACGCCCAAAATATGGATTTGTAATTATCAATCCCCATGAAAGTGTTCATAGGGTCTCTGAAAACAATATCATCCCTGCGAAATTAGACAAGACAAAGAGCTAATCAAGAACTGATCAAACAGAACATTCTCTAAGAAATCTAACCAAGAACAGAACAGGCAATATATACCCTGAAAGCTAATTAAAAGGAGACCAATTTGACGAAAAGCTAATCAAGAACAGATCAAATTTGGGATATAAGCATGAAAGATAATCAGAGAGCAGTTAAATCAAAATCGAGAAACTTAAACCTGTAAATGTCAAAATTGGGCTCTTTGTAGAACAACAAAGGAAACTCTTCTCTGATACTACGAACGGCGTGACCCATATTCACGTAGTAACTCTGCTTATCTTCTTCTTTTTCTTCATCTCTGCTAATCTTGCAGTCTTCTTTCACCGGAGCTGAGAATCTCCCGTACAATCTCGATTTCTGATTCTTAATACCAGACAAATCTCTTGCGTCAATCGCTGAAACCGTAACCTTCCTCCTCATAAACGCATGACTAATAACACTCGAATTCGAATCGGAGAAGATTCTCGCCGAGACAGTGGGAACTTCCGGCGAACGAACAAGGAATGCCATCGGAGAATGGAAAAAACCGGGAAGGAGATTGAAGATTTAAACTAGAGCAAACATGGAAACGAGAAGGAATTTGCGGAGGAATATGCTGGCTTTGTGGATTGAGAGAGAAGATGAGAAGGCGCGACGCGAGGATAGGTCAGGAAAAATCTCTAAGGATAATCTTTCAGTCCGCATGGATAACGATTCTTTGACTTGTCATCTTCAACGACAAAGACTATTGAAAGTTCTCTAATAATTATCACAAAATTGACGGTCCATTTATAGTTAGGGCTTCAGGTACCTAATTAAAGCCCATTATTAGAATTGTACAAATTATAAATTGTTGATTACAAAAACAATTATATTGGAAAACCCACTTATCTGTAGATGTATAAATGAAAGGGACATTAAATGAAACGATTTCATCGAGGCCCAACTAGTTTCGAGGCCCAAGTCTAAGCAATTTGATACAAGAAGCAAACAAAATTAAGGAAGCAAAGTTACACAGCGTTTTATAAAACTTTTTTTTGTGTTCATAAACTCCAAATTCATTTGGCAAATGCTTTCATTAATGTTCTTGAGTGTCTCATTTGTTGTAGAAGCATGAACCCTTGAATATACAACTTTACATTGACGTGAACTCAAACAATTTGGTTCAAAAGCTCGGTTTTTCCGGTGGAGTACTTTGTCATGTTTATTAGACCTGCACAATCCGTCTTATACGTAGAACAAGTACGCATGTGTGGCAAATTAGTGATATGAAAATTATAAACTCAACAGAAAATAGATATATATTATGTAGTTTTGATCATGGTAGAGTTACACCTAAAAAAGTAACTAATTAAAAAGTACTTCACAAACGAAACACCAACAAAAACGATCTGTTTAAATCAGATTTTTAGCCATGAGTATTCACAGCTTCCCACAGCAAGTTCTTCAACATAGGATTAGTCACATCTCTAGCTTGAATCGCCGCATTCTTCAAAGTCCTAATCGTCCACACATTAGCCTCCCACCACGAAAGACTCCTATAAGGAAGATTATGTTTCTTACAAAGCTCCTTAACCACCGGCGATACTGTCCGGAGATGACAACGAGGAAGCCGAGGAAACAAATGATGCTCTAACTGAAACTGTAATCCACCAAAGAACCAATCCATATACGATCTACACGATATATCAAGCGTACCAGCGGTTTGTTTCTCGAACCAATCGTTTCCGTTGGGCGGACCGGTATAAACATCTGCTGCGAAATGGTTTAAACAGAACTGAACGTGTTGAATCGCCGTGACGGCGAAGCTAACGAAGACGAAGATGAATCTCTCTTGCCAATTCGGGAGGAAGGAGACTAAGAGAGGGAACCATGTCCAGAAAACTAAAATTCCGGCGATGTTTAAGGCTCGATCTGGGACGTGGCGTTTCGAGAATAGCAATAGGAATGTTTGTATGAAGAGATTGATTCTTCCGACGCACATTACTGGGTAAAATGTCCAGTGTTGGTAGCTGATTAAGAATCGAGCTAGAGGATCGAATGTTAATTTCCTGCCATAGAAACGTGACGTCATCGAATTGAAGAATTTGGTTGAGACGGCGAAGATTGGGATGTGTTGTAGATCTGGATCGTGATCAAGGCTGTTACAAGCGAGGTGGTGAGCGTTGTGCGTCCATTTCCACCACGCGATTGAGATTCCGGTGAGACAGTTACCGGAGAGAAGCTGGATTAGTTTGTTACACGGTTTGGTCGACGTCACCGTGTAATGACCGGAATCGTGGCCTACGTAAGCGCTCTGGATCCAGAGGAGACCGAGTAAGACGGCGGAGATGAGGTGAGCCCAGATGCTGGTACACGCCAAAACGCCGTAGAGAACCGCCGCGAGCATTACACCGACGCACGTGAGCGTGTAGAGGGTCACGTGACCTTTTTTGTCGAAGAGGCCGCGTTTGGAGAATTCGGCGGCTAATCGGCGGTAATCACGTGACACGTCAGACACGTGGAAGTCTCTCACGTGATAGCCATTGTGAAGCTTTTCGAGGTGGTGCCATGCGGTTCCGGGATGGTAAGCGATGAACGCGTCGGTGACGTCTTGGCCGGCGAGATTGAGAATCGCTGCTTCGCCACCGGGATGAGATTTAACCCAATCGGAAACGTCGTAAACTTTACCTTGAATCGAAATCCATAAATCTCCAGGTTTGTTGTGTTTTTTCAAATCCTCGCTTGTAACGTATCTCTTCTTCGTTTGATCCGCCATTGTTGAACCAGAGAATGAGAGAGATTTAGTTCCTAGATCCAAAATCAAGAAAATTTACAGAACCCAAATTGAGAAAGGTTGCAAATGCAAAACCTTTCTCTCTATGGATTCGTAACTCACAGATTTTGAATCGATTCTACGCCTTTTGTTCCTTATATTTGTGTTTTTTGGTTTGTTTACTGTTTTGGAATCGATGTTCGAGTCTTTGACACATGTTTTATTTTTAGAACCGATTTAAATGGTTAAATTACCTTTTATTAATCCGTTACGTTAACTCTATTAATGGAATTGTTGATTACAGAAAAACTCCATTGACAATGTTGTCTTACATGTTATTATGTCAGTGTATCATTAGTTTGTGTGGGTCTATCAATTTCTTTCAGTATCCTCAAAATCAACGTCAAAGTCGTCAATAACAGAGAATAAAATCCCAAAAGCAGAATAAAGTGGTAACGTACGTTACGTTTTTAGTTCTCAACTTTAAAAATTTGTCTTAGCAGATTTTTGTGATTCAATGAACTTTGGCGGATTCAAAACCTACTGAATGGGCTTCTATATTTTAAAATGGGCCTAAAGGTATCAATTTAAAGGCCTAATTATTTCATAAGCATCTTCTCTACCTCGCGCGCTCTTGTTATGCTTTTGCCGGCGTCGGAACTCGCCGATGTCTCCTCCGTAGAAATTATTTTAACTGTAAGTCTCAATTAGTCTCACGATTATCAACTTGCACCTTCGTAATGATTTATTGTCTATTAGCTAACTTCTAATTATTCATTTTGGTCTTCGTTGCTCTCACATTAGGTTGTGGAGCTGTTTTGGGGTTTTCTGGTAAGAGACTCTCCGAGATGAATCCGGCGAATTTTCAGCCTCCAAATCCTCCGTTCCACTGGGCTCCGATGTTACCTCCGGACCCGCCTCGTTTTGGTATGTTTTGGACTCCGAAGAACATAACCGATCAGCTCAAACAACTCCAAGATACGCTTAACCTGGCTAAATCAATGTAAGTAAGGCCACATGAAATTTTATTTTTGTGTTAATGAATCGATTTGAGTATCGGAGTTTCGATTTCAGGGTATAGTTATAGATAGTGAATCACAATCTAGTTCACTGTTGGTGAATTCTTATAAGTTGGGGTATATGTAGGGAGAAGGAACTGGAAGCATTGAAGATGATCAAAGACGCCAAAGGTTCAGTGGAAATTGTAGAACAAGGTTCAGGAGTAGAGTGTTTGAGATATCTAGAAGCTATGAAGATGGATTTGGGACAGCAGGAGATGCTTTCAGTGGAAGCTGCTAACTCCTTGATGTCTACCTTGAGATCACAGCTTGAGCCTTTTAGGTTTGTTGTTGATGAGAATAGTCCATGGGAAGAGAAATCTGCAGCAGTAAGATTGACTTGCAAAATGAACAAATCGAAAAGGAACAAACTGTGGAAGAAGCGAAAGAGACGGTGTGTTGCAGAGATGCGTGCTAAGGTGTATTTTTATGCTCTATTTATCTTATATTGCAGTAGTTGAGTTATTAATTCTATCATCCTTTAAATGGTTTCAGGAGCCTGAGAGATTTGAACAAGCTGATCGAGAGGCCGATGAATGGAGGGAAAAGGAAATGGCCAAGGACATGGCTAATAGAAAGGTTATAAATATCACTGTGTGGAATTCATAAGCGGTGAAACATATAATATATGTTCCTTATTTCGGTATCTGACAGGGTCTAATCTGTTTTCAGGTTGATGAGATGAAGGCAATTGAGAAGATCAAGGCAAAACGTGAGCGAAGGAGACTAGAACCCGAGGTGAGACTTCTAAAGCCATCTCAGACATTATCTAATGGGAACTCGTGATAAGATTTCATATAAATTCTTTTATAATTCATCTCATGGTTTCAATGTTTCAGCTGGAACTAGCTCTGATTGTTGAGGAAATGCAAGAGTTACGTTCCCTAAGAATCGAAAAACTAAAGAAGCAAGGTATGTCAATAACATGAAGTAGTACAATGCTTTCTGATATCAGAGTCTGACTTAAGTAAACGGGTTATATGGACACTATGCAGGACATTTCCTTCCCGAAGAAGATGACAAGTTTTTCGAGAGTGTTCGTGCTGCGGTGGAGCAAGAGGAAAACCAAGCTCAGTCCCTAATCAACACAGAGACCGAAGCGAATGTCATTGCCTCTGAGGAAGACACTACTCTCACTACCAGTAACAAAACCAACAAAGACACAGAAAAAGATAGCAATACTATTGCAGCTTCTTGTGAAAAGACGATGAAAGCTCCTGAAAATGGTTGTGACAATATATCGAATTTACCACCCGAGTTCTACCACTACTACTACGGAAGCAATATTGACATGGGTAGACTTATTGAGGTGGGTTTTATTTTGACATCCACTTCTTTTTATCTCCTAACTTAAAGATGTGATTCAACTGGTTTATGGTTTTAAAAGTACAGATCAGAAGAGAATGGGATGCATATCTGAGTCCTGGAGGAAGGTAAGTTACCAAATCAATAATTCTTAAATTAGAGATTTTGATGTTTGGCTCTTACTTAAGAAAAGGTTTTGATTTTTATATACAGCCGGATTCCTGGACACTGGGTGCAGCCGTCGCCACCAGCTAATGAGATTTGGGCTTCTTGTCTTGTTGATACTCCCAAGAGAGATCTTAGTTAGTTGCTGTTCGAATTCTAGGATACAGGTTTCAGCCAGCACCACTGAAGATCATGTGATTTGGTCATGTATCTCTGTTTCGAAACAGATCACTAAGTAGCTTAATAATCATAAAGTTGGCAATATATGTATATATTCAAATTCACATTTAAAATACATCGTCTGTCAATAGAATTTCTACCTTATTAATCAACTTCAATGGAATGAGTTAACTCCATCAATATTCTAAGTTTTGGAATCATGATAATTTTTTGAAGTTACACAATCTGGTAATTATTTCATCAATCATCAATAACGGTCCTCATATCGTCTGCTGAAGTTCTCAGAGATAACATTTACCAATTGGTCGATTGCCTCCAAGATTTAGTTGTCCTGTCGATTAAGTTGAGCCTTTATTTATAGTAAAGCACACATATTATTACGATCAAGTCAAACGAATGTGGGGAAGATGATTGTTGAGCTATTCAATTGACGATGAATCACAACTGCCCATCTGCCCCAAATTTGGATATTGCAAAGAATTCTTTCGTGAAAAGTGCATTTGAACGCACTAAACCGATACACACATATCTCTGCTTCTCTAATTAACCATAACCAATTTTCTTCACTTGTCCGTTTAAACCATCATAGATAAGCTCTAACAATTGCTCAATAAACAATTTCTCCCGTCAATTTGTGGATCTAACTAATCCAATTACAGTAAAGTTGGCATTGTGTTCCAGATCTTAATGAAAGAATTAAATAAAAGAATTGTGGGGAAGATGATTGTTGAGCTATTCAATTAACAATGAATCACAACTGCCCATCTGCCCCAAATTGATTTCGCAGAGAAATCTTTCGTACAAAGCGCATTAGATCGCACTAAGCCGATACACACAATCTCTGCTTTTTTTTTTTACAAAACCAACAATGATATTTCATATCAAACAAGTATACACCAAAAACACAAGACAATCCACAAGAAGACAGATCATCAAAGAGCTCTTGGAGACTCAATCTACGAAGGTTAAATAAATTGTTAGAGAAGCCTCATTTCATGAGTTTACTCGCTTCCCTGCTGGGTCCTTCGCTTTTCTTCTAATGCAAATTTTAATACCAACAGAATTTAATCGAAAACTAAATCCATAAGGGATGAAAAACCGAAATCTGGAATTGAAACCATAGATCTCGGATAAATCCACCAATCTCCGATTTGAATTTCCGAAGGTAAACTTGGCTTGAAGACGCATTGATTAAAGCGTTTCACCCATAGGTCCTTCGTTACCTAGTTTCTAAATGACGAATTCGATGCTCAGCGAATACGAACCATAATATAATCGGACATCAACTCGCGAGACGAGATTCGCCCCACGATCTGTTATATTTTCCGATATTAACTCTTCATCGCATCGCTCAATACAGAGAAAATCTCACACAATAATTAAAGATATAAAATAAAAATACGAATTTGAAAGCTTAGTAAAATCGCAGAAACGGCGAGGAAGAAGATGAGCTATAAACCCTAGATTGAGCTATGGATGTTTTAACTTTAGATAAGTTTATATAGGGCATGTATTATTAGGGTTAATGCGACGTTATCATAGCCGTTAGAATTCTAAATCAACGGATGTGGATTCGGCCCATCTTTTTGTGAGTGAGGCCTATATTGGGCCTTTAATTATTAACGTGAATGAGTTTAATAGAACCACCGATGACCCGACCCGTCCGTTAAGTTAACCCGCCAACTGAAATCATGAAAGTCATTTGCTACATCCAACTTTTTGGACTTAGGCTTTGTTTATTAGTTTGTATATGTTGTCTGTGTGTTTGATATTATGTAACCTTTAATATTGCAACTAGTTTAAATCTTGAAAGAAGTTCATATTTGATGTGTGTTCTAATTCAAATCTGTATTATGTGACAGATACCATAAGCCAAATTCTTGGTGGTTTGTTGTACAATGAAAGATGTCTCTAATACATGTTGATACCGATTTTTCACAATCGATTTTGAACATTTTCAAGAACTCAGAAGTTATACTATTAATTAATAAAGCATAGGTTAATGTCATGATGACTACTAGTTACTATAGTAGCTCTAGTGATGGATTGTGCCATGATTCTACTCGTCGTTTTCTCTTTGGATTGGCACTGGAAATAAAAAGTGAATACCAAACTCGCATCTGAACTTGAAAGTCATCATTACCATATATTAATTCTCAAAAAGATGGTGTAAAATATTTAAACACATGTGAAATTTTTTCTAAAAGTATCGAAATTAACCTTTTCATTCCTCCAAAAACTTCTTCACATCTTTCAACCATAACACATACTTTCGGGTGTCCGTGGTCATGTAGTTGTACAAGGAAAATTTTGCGCTGTAATCAAAAATTGTACACAAATAATTGTGTCTGTAATCCTTGTTTCTGCAAAATGCCATGAAAGAAAAAAACAACATTATAACCTTTCTTGGATCATGCCTATCTATATATACAACCTAAAACTAATTTGCAGTTATTTGATTCACAAAGCTTACTTGGAATCAGACAACAAATCACACGGCCGTTGATCCTCCCAATAATTGCCCCGATTAATCACAGATACATCAGGCATGGAAGAACCATGATCAATAACCGTGCACCTAAACTTGAGGCGGAGTCCACTGATCTTCTTGGTACAATTCACAGTTAGTGGAAAAACTAATCCAAAATCTTCATAATCATAGGGCATGCCTGCTACAACTATAATATGTTCCCCTTGATAGTCTCTAGTCAATTTCACAGTCTTACCTCCATTATCTTCAATTGTGTACGGGTTTATTCCTGGAGTCGGCTCATCATCCTGGAAGCATAATAATTATAAGTCAACTTAGCTATTTTTATTGCAACGTAAACCATTATTATAATCAGCAAAAACAAACATGATTTTCCTACTAGTTTAGGAACGAAAGCAAAATGCACAAGTATTTACAAAATCGAGATCATGAAATTGCAAAGCAGAATAGATCTCGGAGTCAATCAATCGGAGAAGCATTTGGTTGGAGCTCTGCCGATCAATAGCCGTCGAGTACAGAAAGCCACGAGAGACCAAGGGATGCAGCGGAGATGAGTTGCGAGCTAGATTCGAGCGGTTCACGACGGCGGAGATAGATCGGATTTGACCACAAACGGAAGCAAACTTAGATGCTGACCCGCACCAACTGAAAACCATAGCCCGTGATTGATTCTCTCTACTTCTTCTGTGAAGAAAATGGATTTTTAAGGGTTTTCAGTTCCAAAGAAGAATTTATTTTCTTATGATAACTGCCAATAGAAATGACTTGATCTCCAAGCAAACATGTCATTATTTCTAGTCTTTCCTTTTTTAGTGTGAAGTGTTTGAGCTGAATATTAGGGCTAATGAGATTGTATCGTAGCCGTTAAGAGCATGGAATTATAAAATCAACGGATGTGGATTAGGCCCATTAGGATTTAAGTAACGGCTGTTGTGTGAGTGAGGCTCATTAATAATATATTGGGCCTTGATTGTAAAATCTAAATGACTTGATGACCCGACCCGTCCGACAAGTTGACCCGACAACTGAAATCATGAAAATCATTTGCTAAAAATCCACCTTCTCGGATCTACCTGCGCGATAATAATCTTAGAGAGGAAGATTCTTGTCTCTTTGATAAATTCTCGGAGTAGGATTCTCTGTCTCTGTCCGTTTTTTTGCGAGTTGAGCTATGTGGAGTTCGGTTGCCAATTTGAAGGAGAATTTGAACAAGATCGCGCACGATGTCCACGACGACGACGAAGATGATGAAGATCTCACCATTTATGGGTCCACCAATGGCGGCAGCGATTTCCTGGACTCTGATCGGAGGAATTCTAATGGATTTAGGTATTCGAGGTCTGTATCGAGGTCTCCAATGGCCAATGGTGTCGAATCGCCTGTTAATCATGAGGTAATTCTTGAATCATCTTCTTCCAGTTCGAACGTTACTGGAATGTTGCTTTAACACATGACTGTAGAAGTGTTAGTTAGGTTTGTGTGTGTTAAAACTCTGAGAAATGTAGTTAGTTGTTTATTTATGTATGCTCAATTTTGTAGATTGAGAGATATAAAGCAGAGATCAACAAGCTTCAAGAATCAGAAGCAGAAATCAAAGCTCTTTCAGTAAATTATGCGGCTCTTTTAAAAGAAAAAGAGGTAAAGAATGTTCATGGTTTATCAAGAGTATTGTCATACATCTGTTTCGTGCTCTTTCCTCACACAGAAGCCACTTGGTTACAGGATCAGATTTCCAGATTGAACCAGGAGAATGGCTCGTTGAAACAGAATTTGACTTCAACTAATGCCGCTCTTAAAGAGTCTAGAATGGATCTTTCCAGGGCATCAAACAATAACGCTATTAAGGTAGAATGGTAGATACAGCTTATTACTTACTGTTTCTTATTCAGAAAGAATGCTACATCGTATGTAGTAGTAATGTGTGACCGCGTAGTGTATGGTATATTGTATTTTGATGCAACCGATGTTTCTCACCTTAAAACATTAGACTAACTAATAGTCTTTTGTAGGGAAACGGTGATTATTCACCCAACAAGTCACAAAAATCCCCGACTAATTGGAAAAGCCGAAACCAAATGTACAATGGCATTGCCTCGAAACAAAACGGGACAGAGAATGATTCCGAGTCACATAAAAAAGAAATGGTATTTCTGTCGTGTAATGTGCCATTTTTAAAAAAGAAAAGCGTTGCATTGTTTGTTTGTTAATTGTTAGATACATGTGTTATGTTGTATCAGAGTTTCAGAACAAAATCTTTAAAATTTAGTTAGATATATCGGGTACTAGGTAAATGACCTTATTCTCTGTAATGAGAGTGCAATAAATTACTCTGGTGTGTGCTTTTTGCTGAACGCGGAACTCTAAGCGACAATCTGAATGCCTTTCAGGAGTTTGCAGATATGCTTGAAGAGAGAACCAGGTCAATGGCATCTGCTCAGGCTAGAGAACTTGAGAAAGAGCGAGAAAAATCAGCAAATCTGCAGATTTCACTACAAGGTATATAGTAACACTAGTAGCTTGGCTGATTCTTTATATCTTTCTTATCTGTTATTCTCTAATTTACCTTGCTTTAATCAGAGGAGCGGAAACAAAATGAGTCTTTCAAGGAGGAACTCCAGTCTCTGAGGTTAGATAAGGAAAAAGTAAGTATTTGATCTTTAAGAACTTTAAATTTTTTGTTACTTAGGCATCACTATTTTTACTTTACAGTATTGTTATCTGATTAATGAGAAGATATTTATTCCAATTGTATGCAGACACTCATGGAGAGTAACAAAGTACGTCGTGAATTGGATGCAAAATTGGCTGAAATCAAACAACTGCAGATGAAGTTGATTGGTGGGGAGCAGCATGCTGTTGGAATTTCCATAGAAAATCTGAAAGAGGTTAACAAAGCTCTGGAGAAGGAAAATAATGAGCTTAAGGTCGTACAAACTTTTTATTTTCTTAGCAAGAAATTTAGTTGTCCTCTGAGCTCCAGACTCTGAAACTGATTTACATTTCTTTCTGTTGTGTAGTTGAAACGAAGTGAATTAGAGGCTGCTTTGGAAGCAAGCCAGAGGTCAACAAGTACGAAACTCTTCCCAGAGGGCACAGAGGATCTTAGTAGACATCTTAGTAGTTTGGACAAGGTTCTTTAATGCTAACTTTTGATTCAGTTAGCTCTTTAACCAAAAGAAACATTGTTTATACGCAAAAATGAAGTATGGGGCAAGCATTTATTTATTGTCCCTTCTGCTTTTCCTCATGTATAATTAGGAGAAGCCCGGAAGCTTCCCTGGGAAAGAAGATATGGAGAAATCTTTGCAGAGGCTAGAAAAGGAGTTGGAGGAAGCACGAAGAGAAAAGGATAAGGCACGGCAAGAACTAAAGCGGCTCAAACAACACCTGTTAGAAAAGGTTATTTATCCTGAAGCTAATTTCCTACTTACTAATTACTATATGTTTATTAATTATCCTATAATTGTAACTTTTACGTTGTAATGAATTACTTGTGAGTTGTTGATAATGTTTTCTTGGTATCTGTGAACAAAAGTCTATAAAACTTTTATTGATAAATTCTGACAGGAAACTGAGGAGTCTGAGAAAATGGATGAAGATAGTAGATTGATTGAAGAACTCCGCCAGACGAATGAATATCAGAAGTCTCAGATACTAGGTTTAGAAAAAGCTCTTAGGCAGACAATGGCTAATCAGGAGGAAATAAAGTCGAGCAACGACCTTGAAATCCGGAAGTCCAAGGGTATAATTGAAGACTTGAATCAAAAGCTTGCGAATTGTTTGAGAACAATAGATTCCAAAAATGTGGAACTTTTAAATCTTCAAACTGCTCTTGGCCAGTACTACGCTGAAATTGAAGCTAAGGTTTGTATTAATTGTGCAAGTTGTTTTTCCCTTTTTAGGTGTAAGTGTAACCTTGATTTATGTATTCCTGTTCTTATAATGTTGTAGGAACATTTTGAACGAGAGCTTGCAGTGGCTAAAGAAGAGGCAATGAAACTCTCAGCTCGTTTGGAAGTAAACTCTCTAAATTTTTTGCTTTGTCATCTATCTGATATACCATATGATTTCAATTTATGCTATTTTTTCTGTTTCTTAAGGATTTTGATGAACGGTTAGAGTCATCAAAGAAAGAAAAGGAGGAAATCACATCGAAGCTGTTGCACGCAGAAAATATTGCAGCAGAATGGAAAAACAGAGTAAGCATGGTTGAAGAAGACAATGCAAAAGTAAGGCGTGTTCTTGAGCAGAGCATGACTAGGCTGAATAGAATGTCAATGGACTCCGATTTTCTCGTTGATAGGTGGGTCAATGACTTTTATGTACATGTTGTTCCATGTTTCTTCAGATTCTGATCATCTCGTCATATTGTTTCTTCAGGCGTATTGTTATCAAGTTACTGGTTACGTACTTCCAAAGGAATCACAGCAGAGAGGTAAGATTTGTGGAATTAGAATTGAAGAATCTATTTTTTATTAGAACACAAAAATTGTAGAGGAAAACACTTTATTATAAATTTTAGCACTTATAGCTTATGCAAAATGGCCTTAAGCTTATCCTTCTCTCATCTGTAGGTGTTGGAGCTAATGGTTCGAATGCTTGGATTCTCAGAGGAAGACAAACAGCGAATAGGATTGGCACAACAAGGAGCTGCAGGTAAAGGTGTTGTTAGAGGTGTATTGGGCTTCCCGGGTCGCTTAGTCGGTGGCATCTTAGGCGGTGGTGGTGGTACACCGGATTCTCATCCAACTATGGCGTCAGATAATCAGGTATCAATAGCTTCAAAATCAAAAAAACTCTTGAGGGTTGAATAAGAACATTTGATTGATTTTCCTGTCTCTTTTGTTTGGCTCAGTCTTTTGCAGACATGTGGGTCGATTTTCTTCTTAAAGACGCGGAAGAGCGAGAGAGAAGAGAAGCAGAAGATGCAGCAAACAAAGAGCAAGAGAAGGCTACTGTTTCTTCTACGCAGAGACCAATGTATGAACAATCTGATTCGGAGTTTTCAACGGTGCCTCTTACATCATCGGATAGTAATCACAGGCTCTCCAGATTACTCACTTGACTGGATTTGGTATATACTTTTTATACACGTTTTGTAGGAATCTATAATCCGAATCTCTTGCTTCTTGTGTTGTAATTATCTCTCTCACAACTATATTCCATTGATTCTTTTTTATACCATTCATTTGGAAAAAATGAAGAAAAAAAAACAATTTTAACTGTTTTTCCCGTGATGTATCTCTTTGGGGAAAAATGTTAGACACAGAGGAAGACTTCGAGTGGAAATAATAATTACTTTTCTATTCTGTCATGAACTTTTACTCCAACAAAATGATTCATTATTTTCTTACTTTTCTATATCTTCTATATATGTGGAAAGTCCAAAACGAAACCATGTCTCACGTTTCATGAGCTCAAGAATTCTCCATAAATAGCTGGAAAGAAAATAGTATTTGAGAAAAACAATTGTAGTCAAAATGTGATAAAAAAAAAAAAACTTAAAAGGACATTTTGGGCCATTAGCGGCAAAACTCTGCAAGTGACGACCAATTTCACAAGATCAAAAAGTGCAAAAAGAAAACCATAGACGTCTCTGTTTAACCCAACTTTGCCTTTGCCTTGAGAGAAGCAATGGGAATCTTAGAGAGAACCTTTTCATCAAAAACCACATACTGTTTCTGCAACTCCTTCATTGCTTTCTCTGCCAATGGATCAACCTTGTCCTCGTGTTTCTCATACAACATTGGCACTGTGTGCAATATCACGAAGCAGATGTACACCAAAGTCAGGAAGTTGCACCAATTGCCCACCACCGAGATGATCCATAGACCAACAACAATCTGACATAACAAATCTCATCATCAGATTCAGGAACAATTGAGTTACTTGCACGGTCTTAATGGGCTATGGTATACTGTAACTGGACACATTGTTGCTAGAAGATACTTAAAATATTGTGTTCTGTCTTAAGTGGTGAATATAGGCGATTCAACAGAGAAAGGTTGAATATGTAACTAATTTCCGATACAAACTTAACCATTTCCTAGATTATTCAACTAAACACAGCAAAATGTCAGCAACAAAGATGGTGCATACCATTAGGAATTTTTTTAGGTCCCTTCCTAAAGCAATGCTTCGTAGGATAACAAAAGCTTGGTTTAGTTCGTTTCTCAGAGAAGAAGCAACCACAAGGAAAGCCTCCTCGGGAACATGGATTTCTGGAATTTGTGGTGAAGACCTGAAAAATTAATGAAAAAAAAAGGGTTTAAGACGATTTAAACCAGCCAAATAACAAACATCCAGGGCGTTGGCGTGCTTAACATGATCAAGGGTCTGAATCTTACTTGTTGATAAATGTGTGAACATTGGACCACAAAAAGAGGCCTCCAAGAGCGAGTATCGAAATGTGACACAAAAGACTCAACAAATGATACTCAACCAGCTCGAACAAAACCCAAATGGCAGTTGCGACACCAAGAACAGCAGCTGAGAGTTTTTTATCCCTCCACAAGAACACATCAGCAGCTGCAAAGAGTCATTGAGAAAAAAGAGAAATAAGGCCAATGACATGAGATAGATAAACCAATAAAGCTAATTTATTGCATTCATATCAAAAAGGTGTAGCAAACTTTCTTCAAACTGTAACATAGGAGAAACATAAATGTCTTCAATCTAATCAACCAATTCTATTCCAAAAACATTATCCCTAAAGTTCAAATCTTCTTTTGGATGGCCAAATCAGCTGGAAAGGATCGATTCACAAGAAAATGCAGGTATGACAAATTACGTAAACATATTTGCATCATATCATCACCAATCGATCTTATACTAGTAACTACACCCTAACATTGCAGATCAAGCATCACACAAAAGAAAAAACAAAGAAAAGAGAGATTAAATAAGATAAAACCCTTACGCTTTCCACCACCGAGAACCTTGTGAACAGGCTTCTCTCTGCCAAACAGACGATAGATCTTCGCCTTCACAGCGGAAGGCGAATCAGGTTTCTCGTACTCGGATTCAGACGATGAAGACGAATCGTGATGGTGAATCTTCTCAGCGATCTTATCCATCAGAGATTCCTTCGCCGGCACAGATTTCTCAATTTCTTCCGCCATTTCAAATTCAATTTCTCCGATTTCCAAAATTCAACACAAAATATCCAAACGTGAGAAGGAGAGGAGGAATAAGCAATGGCAAATAATAGGTTTTACACGAGGCTTTATAACCACGAGCCTGAGGTTCGAGACCCGAACGTCGTGGTTCGGAGTTAATTTTGAAATAGGGTCTTTAACGGCGTTAGTATTTTGACGACGAAAGGGGGAAAACGGACGTTAATTGACGGAGAAGCAGAGTCTCGAAACGTGTAGGCAACGAAAAGGAAGAAAACGCTGATGGTGCGTTAAGCGTCATACCTTTTCATTAAGTAACCGACACCACGGTTAGATTCACGACACGTGTCTGATATCTTATAGCGGAGTCGACGGCTCAAACTTAATGCTCTTTATGATAAAGCATTAAGGCTCACGACGTAACTCTCTCTTTCATTAAGCGGCTTTGGTCAAATTACATTACTTAGATTTTGACCTATTAATCTACTACTACTGTATTATTCACATTTTATGTAACAATGCTAAAGTCTATTACATTCCCTAGGTGATATACATCTTATGTATTTTAAGTAGTTAGAAAGAGAATAAATCTAAACTAAAGCGAGGTTAATTACTTAATTACAAAGACATCTTACCACTAAGCTCCAACAACTATACCACAAGATAGTGCCGTGTAGGAAAAAGCGAATTCGTGGACTAGTCTAAGTCAAATAACACATTCACATTTCATTATGACAAACCAAAATTTTCAAATGTATAAATATAATGTTCACACTACCCAACCTTAGCTTCTTATGATTTGTGTGACTAACGTGCGCCTTACGGAAAAAAAAATCGGCTATTATCGAACCATAAGAAACTTCAGATCACGTAGATATGCAGAATTGCTTGAAGCCAACGCTTCTACAGTATAATATGTTGCCATCGGTTAGTTTGACAAAAAAAATCACAAAATGTGATAGACTACACTTTAACTCGACCAACATTTGGACCTACGAATTTACGATGGTAAATTCATCAACGTCTGTATTCGCGATAAAATATTAAACTATACAACCTTAACTCTTTTTGTTCCCAACTTTAGAAACATCTATTTCCGACATTCAACAAATCCAATATTTAACTAAAGCTAGTTTCCGACCCTTGACCAAAAAACAACAAAAGAACTTAAAAAGTAAGTTGCCTTGTTCAAACTCAAACGCTTTTATTTAAGTTACAAAACACGACCGCGTATTTTATTTTCAACCGCTCATATTGATAGGGGTAACAAAAAAAGTTCAAAAACGTCAATAGAAAAGGATAAATTTTGTGAGGCAAGAAGATGATTCAGACTAGATTTCATTTCGATGATATTAATGGCAAACTCCACTTTTGACGGATTTTTTAATTACAAATCAGTAAAGTTGTAATGAAACGGAGCAAAATTAATCAATAGGAATTACCCTAATTAGGCGAATGGATCTATGTAATAATAATATCATCTTCTCGCTCTCCTCCGATCGGCGGCGTACTGTGAAAGCGGCACAACTTCCGACAAAGGTGTTGACAGAGGCGTTGATGTCGGCGTCGGAAGCGGCGAGTTCCGACAAACGGGACAAGATCCGTTGAGTTTAAGCCACGCATCAAGACAACACAAGTGGAAGTAGTGTTTACACTCGGGCATCATCCTCAGCATCTCCGCTTCTTTATACTCACACAAACAGATCGAACACGTCGTATCTCCTCCGCCACCAAAACCATCAGAGGAAGCGGCGGAGGAATCTTTGGAAAAGTGGAACTTAGGGTAAGAGTTGATGACGGCTTGATCGAGTCCCACGACGACATCACCTGCTTCGAGATCTTCATTGTCTTCTTCAGCGACAAAGATTATGCGAGGAAGGATTACACTTCCGCCACGGTCTCCTGCGGATTCCACGGCGGTTGTGCGGCGGCGAGAGTCACGGCAACAGATGTATGAGGATAAAAGGACGGTTGAGAGAAGGACGAGGAAACCGAGAGCTATGGCTATGGAGTAGCCAAAGCCTAGAGTTGTGAGGTAAGAGTGGTTGCCACCGTGCGGTGGCGACGGTGGAAAAGGAGGGTGGACTAGGAAGACGGAGGCGGAGGAGGCGACTGTTGACATTTGATGGTAAAGAAGAAGAAGACTGGGTCCATGTGGGAGAGAGAGAGAAGAGAGTGATAGAGATTTTTATTTTTTTATTTTTTTGAAAATTTAATTTTAATTAATTTAGTTAGGAGAAGAGAAGAAGAGGTGGGTGGGAATTGCAGCTGATGCATTTAATATTGTTTGGAAACTGAAATTTGCATTTATTAGTAAGTTAGGTTTTATTAATTTAGTGGCCCAACCCCAAGGAATATTATATTTTCTTGTTTTACTTTGTATTTTTATTTTATTGTATAAAATGTGTTCGAGCATTGTAACATTGACTGTTTAACAATATTTGTCAATTTCGTAGTTGATGGGTCCTCTTTGAAAATATTTTATTCGTTGTCATGTTTCATTCATATTAGTTTTGGTTCGATTTGAGTAATTCAAGGCTTCTCACTGCAATTTACTAAACGCTCTTGGCTCTTGGGGTCCGTTCTAATTAAAAGACCTGAGGTTTAACAAAAACTGCTAATGGGTGTCGACTGGCAAATAAACGATAATGGACATGTAACTAATCACGAAGATCAGACAAAATTAGAGCTAAGAGCAAACAATGGGATATAGTTAAATTAGCAAAATTCTGTGTGTGAAAATGCTAAAAGACAGAATGATTGATTAGAAAATATATACAACACGATTAATTTTTAAATCGACCAGTTAGTCTGATTAACCAGTTAACCAAGGCATAAAGTCTACATTAAAACAACTAGAACATGTAAATACTATTGTCGTTGCTGTCATCGAAGATTTTAATCCGCACATCTCACGTTGTTGGAAAACAAAACAAAACATAAAGAAAGAAAACGTAACCGATCCTGTAACGTATACCTCAAAGATCGATTTTTTTCTTGCAATCGACATCTTGAATCGCTTGGCCCGTAATGTTCACAGCCATCGTGCAATTCATCTTAACGGTCACATGCTTCTTCACGATCCCCAATATCTTTACCTTACCACCAACCCTAGTGTAACTCCACATGTTCACAAGACCCGACCTACTTAATTCTCGACCCAAACCCGGATCCGATAATATCCGATCAATCATAATATCAACCGTCAAGTTCATCCTCGAAGTCCGATGCGGTCTCGCCTTCCCCGGTAGTCCATGCGCTTCACCCACCAACGTTCCTTTGTAATATATATCCGTCGTGGTGTTGGAGTACTTAAACGACGCCATATTTGGATTCTTGACCGACACGTCAACGATCATCGAGATGTTTGTCCCCAACAGTTGGACCTGATTAATCCCCGTGACTGAATCTAGGCCGTTGACCATTACGCCGTTCATTTTTATGATCGGGTCTTTGACTCTGAACACCGTGAAAACTAAAGTCAACACGATCGTGGTTAGAATTAAAGATGTTGCAGTGACGCAGATTAAGCATTTGAGTCGGTTTCTACGACGGTGAGTGTTCTTGATGTTGGAGGCGGATTCATCGCTCACCGGAAGTATGGTCGCTGGAGCTAGCGGACGAACATGTTCGGAATCTGTCATGGTGTTTTTTTTAGGTCTTTTATCTGATTAATTACTTCTGGCTAATTATGTGATTTATATAAAACTTTAGTGATGGAGAATTGAATTTTATATTTTATATGTCCTGTGTTTCATGTGCAATCAATTCTTTAAGAGAAAAAACAAATTAATGTAATTGTCCTAACCACTAACACAATTGGGGTCAATTATTGCAGTGGAAAATGGGAATGGTATTAAATTGAGCCTGATTTTAACGGTCATATACTCATATGGGTGGAAGAAAAGTAGAAGCTGCGTATCGGTGGGGATGCCGATTGCGCCAATAAAGATTCGCCAGCTCATTACACTGGTTGGACTTTTGCGTCAACGTCCGAGGATTCTTTCGAGAAAGATAAAAAGGAAAAAGTGGGAGTAAAACGTATTATATCGTTCTCCCCTTGAAAACTACTTTAGATATTTAGAGTTAATTTTCATCAATTTATGTACATTGTTTTGGTTTTACTGTTTTTTTAATGTATACAAGATACAACTTTGTGTTTGAGTCTTCCACAATTATCTAAACAGCTGTTTACTAGTTCAATAATTTGAAAGAATATAGACAGATAATTTGAATTTTTAACACTAAATGCATGATTTTTTTTTGTTACTTTAAGTTGATTAAGATTCAGTTTGCTCCGAACTAATCTTTCTCGATTTTAGTTAGCTGGAGACAACCTAGATTTATACATGGCCACCTTTGTCTATTTGCTCTCTAAACACAAAGCCACCTTTGTATTTAAATCATTTTAGTGTATATTTAAATGATTTCTTAATATATGTTAAATATGTCAAAATGAGACTTTTATAAAACAGAGAAAATAATAATTTTTTTTATCGAAGTTTACATTAATCCCCGTGAGTTGCGGAAAATAGTCCAGTATTCTTTTTTATGGAATAACTGAGAGATTGTGGTTTGAATAAGCATGCATGTTAAATTAGTCCTTCCCGTTGTTTGTACTAGAACTCAGGACCTTCAAAGACGGGTATTCTTGCACTTGTAGTTTTACTCTTACCGAAAAATGTCCAAAGCTTTGTAATATGGTTCGACATAACGGAAACACAGAGTTTTCTACGCAAGTAGCTATATATCTAAAGTCTAAAGATAAATCACACCACAGAGAAACATACATAAGAAGTAAAAAGTAAAAAGTAAAAACCAATAAAATCCTTAACAATATTCCAATAATAAAATCAACCAAAACAAAAAAGATTCAAGAAATGTAATCTCCGATCGTTTATGTTTATAGATCATACATATATTATTTAGAATTAGATTATGATTAAGAAAAGAAAACTGTAGTTGAAATAATTAAAAGAAGTCGCGAAGGGAAGGGAGCTTGATCTCTCCCTGAGTAGAGACAGGAATGGTTATGTCACCAACAACAGGAATGTCGAAGGTTAGCCCAATGTCGAGTTGATAGTCAATGTCCCAGTCCGTACACATGTCCTTCATCAGACTAACCGCTATGCTATAAGCCACCTTAACCGGTACGTCCAGAACCGTCGTACCGCTCCCAACCAACGAACCCGGGTCCGGTATTGTGCCCGACGCGATCGTCCTACGCATGCCACAAACATTATTAATCACCAAATGATGAACAAACGCTACACCTACACATGCCGTTGACGCGTGTGCGTAACGTTATTAGTCTTTTCATATGTTTTATACATGTGTAAATATATCCATTAGCCTATGATTAAATGCTAGACATCATCGATGCACATGGATAATGAAATTAGTATATGGATATATGTATTAATGCGGCACAATGCGAAACATATACAATTAGTGAGATATCAGATCTAACCATTTCGGTATCGAGGCAGACAAATTACCAACGAAATCCATACACATATTAAATACTTTTATCAATTCATAATCAAACATTAGATGATCGGATGCATATTTTGATTCATTAATACAAAGATCGGATACACCTAACACAAAGTACCGTGCACATTTATAAATTAAAAATTCTCAAAATTTAGATGATATATAAAAATATGTGTCACAAATTCTATTCGAACCCTTAGGCTATAGATCCGGTATACGGATTATATCATGATCTGTGTAATAACAAGTGCACAATCCGAATTTTCATCTTTAAATATATGTTTTTGCTTCATAAATTTCATTCGTGCGATGAAGAGTTAGCGTAGATCAGACGGTACAGAAATTATAAATTGAAAGAAAGAAAAAAAGAAGAGAAGATCACCTTGTGGCACTCTTGAGGATGTAAGAGATCTGGCAAATAGGGATGGATTGAGAGTAAGGATTCTTGACGGAGACCTTGGCGTGATAATCAACTCCTTCACGTGTCACGCCTTTGAAATCAACGTCGTCCACGGCGGCTTCCGGCGTCGGGATATTCGCCAGCTTCTCCGCAAAGAAACCTTTGGCTTTGTCCAACAAGCTTGATATCACGGACGCCTTTTCTTCCACCACCTTTTCATCCGCTGATGCCATTCTTCTTCTTCTTTTTTTTTCTTTTTTTTTTTGTTGTTGTTTCTTCAAAGGATCAGATCTCTCTTTATCTCTCTCTCTCTTTCTAATGTCTATGGCTCTGTCGGTTCTTTATATTTGCTACCTCTTTTAAGGATGATAAATACCTTAATTGTCGGAGCGTGACATTTTTGATTTTTCTTTAGTTGGTGTAAAAGGAATAATATAATAATTTTTTCATCATTAGAAAAGGAATTAGATCCTTTTTTAGAGCAGCATGGTCATAACGTGCGTTCTTACTTCTTTGCTCGTCCCAAAAAATAAAATAAGAAGAAAAACATATTTATTATAGAATCCGAACAAATTAATTAGTAGTTGTTTTACTATTATGACCAATTATTTTTAATAGATTTGACATTATTAAAACTTAAACTTAAAAGATATTTAACAACTACATGTTGACTAGTACTACTTTTCTAAACATTAATTTTTGGTAAATAATCCTAAGAAGATGGAAATTTTAAGAGATTATTTTATCTTTCAAAAATTAGTCAAAACATATTTTTCTATTTTTAAAACATTATTTGAGAAATATTTAGAGATAAACATCATTTGCTTAAGTTGAAAAGTGGATTTATGGAAGAAAAAAATATATATGAAAATGTAGTTTTTTGTTTCTTCTTTTAATTCGCCAATCCATATTTTTTGGTACACTTTGTGGCTTCAACGTCGCCAAGACTTGTTCGCTTCTTATTTTCCGTGCCTATTTAAGGATACTGATCAAAACTTCAAAGCAATTCATGTAATAAACCGTAACTGACTTGGTATATGTCTCATTGACATTGTTCACTGTATAAAATAAACAAAACAATGATCACTCACGATGAGCCAATAGTTTATTCAAACGAAATTAAACTGGTTTTGGGCTGGGAAAATTCAACCGAAACCAAATCCGGTTTTATTCGGTTTACATGACGATATTTGCTCTGTAATCACGTGGTAATCATTTCATTCGGATTACAATTGATTTGTTTTTTTATTTGGTTATATGATTAAAACTGATCTATAATCAAAATGAGATTGAAACTATGAACATACTGACATATATGATTACAAGGCTTTAGTTCGCTCCGTTATATGAACTAGGGATCGTTAATATATATATACACATAATTAGATTAGGTGAACTTAGAGAGGAACTGCATTTGATGAAGAAGAGGAGTTAGGGTTTGCATGAGCTCCTCACAAGGATGGTTATGGATTCCTTCATAAGTTGTCTCCACCATGTTCGTCTCTTTCGACAGCCTCTGAACTTGCTTCTTCACGTTACACATGTGTTGTGTGCATCTATAATAGCACCTTTTGATTTATCTCATTTTAAAATTCCCATTAATCCATTATATATGATCATAAGTGAGAAAAACACAACTTTTTGAGATTTTACCTGGGATACAAGCTGTTCTTGACGGATTTCTGACCGTACTTTCTCCATCGATAACCATCATCAAGTATATCTGAATCACTCTTTGTGCGAAACGCAAATCGAGGATTTTTCATCTTCTTATGACTGATGATATCACGAGAAGAATCGACGAGACCATTCATTGAAGAGGAGATATGATGAATCAACAACGAATGTGATTCCTTTATCAAGATTTGTGTGTTAGAATTCTTCCTTTGAATTTGTAATGAAGAAATATATAAAAGGTTGAGAAGCCAACTATATTCAACTACTTCAGACCAACAACAAAAAAAATTCCTTCACGTCATCTCACACGTGTGTGACTAAAAAACCACAGACATGGTTTGGTCTGTTGACTAAAAAAAAGCTCCGTTGCCGGGACTCGAACCCGGGTCTCTCGGGTGAGAGCCGAGTATCCTGACCAGCTAGACTACAACGGATTTTGTTAGTTCTGTTACAATATATTTTTTTATACTAAAAGTATTACAATTCCTATGCTTCATTTTTGCCATTGCTATGCTTGATTTGTGTGTGAAACCCAGAAATGAATCGCCACTTGCCAGAATCTAAACAGACTCTTCAGGTTTCTCCAAAGATTGAAAAAAGTTTAAAGTAAATTCACAGTCACAGAGTCACATAGAGTGGTTTATTCATCGATACAACAATGGCTTCCTCACTCACTAGGAATTGCTCTCGCTTCTCCAAAGCCATCTCTGTCCGGTTAATGAGTAACCTACCGGAAAACACCGTCTACGGAGGACCAAAGCCGCAAAACCCAAACCAAAGAGTGACGCTAACGCATCTCAGACAAAAACACCGGAAAGGAGAGCCGATCACCGTCGTAACTGCCTACGATTACCCATCCGCCGTTCATTTAGACACAGCTGGTATTGATGTTTGTCTTGTTGGAGACTCAGCTTCCATGGTTGTTCATGGTCACGACACAACACTTCCTATCTCCTTAGACGAGATGCTTGTCCATTGTCGCGCCGTTGCTCGAGGCGCTAAACGGCCTCTCCTAGTTGGTGACTTGCCATTTGGTACCTACGAGTCAAGCTCTAGTCAGGTAAAATTGAATCTTTTCCTCTTCTGATAACCTAAATTAACCCTATTTGTTGATAAGCCATGTTCATCTGCTTAGTACTTGTGTAGGTAATTAGATTCTTGATTGCAACACTCTGTGGGAGTTGGAATGTTTATTTCATTTCCTGATACATTGTTTAGGTAATTGGGTTCTTGATAGAAATGTCTTAAATGGTACATTATGTGTCAATGCCTGTGTAATCAGAGATTTAGCTTCCTCAATTTCGAGAACCAGTTAGGGCCCTGATTTTTGGGTTTAAATGCTGGCTTCAGGCGGTTGATACTGCAGTTAGGGTTTTGAAGGAAGGAGGAATGGATGCTATTAAGCTCGAAGGAGGATCAGCTTCTAGGATCACTGCTGCAAAAGCCATAGTTGAAGCAGGAATTGCAGTTATCGGTCATGTGGGTCTAACTCCTCAGGCGATCAGCGTTCTTGGTGGTTTCAGACCCCAAGGCAGAAACATAGCTAGTGCTGTTAAAGTTGTTGAGACTGCAATGGCTTTACAAGAAGCTGGATGTTTTTCGGTTGTTTTGGAATGCGTTCCACCTCCCGTGGCTGCTGCTGCAACCTCTGCCCTCAAGATACCAACCATTGGCATTGGGGCTGGACCTTTCTGCAGTGGACAGGTTTTATTTGGAAAGTTCATTCTTTTCGGTTTTGTGTGTAGCCAAGTGACAAATTTGCATTTCTTATACCTGTTAATTGTTTTCTTGGAAATGCAGGTGCTAGTTTACCATGATCTTCTTGGTATGATGCAACATCCACATCATGCCAAGGTAAAATCCTGACCCAACTATTGTTTTCCAAATGCAATCTCTTGTTGGTTCGTTCGTTATCAACATTCTTCTTGTTTCATGCTCTTAAATTTCACAGGTTACTCCAAAGTTTTGCAAGCAGTACGCTAATGTAGGAGAAGTGATTAACAAAGCCTTAATGGAATACAAAGAAGAAGTCTCTAAAAAAGTGTTTCCAGGTCCTTCTCACAGTCCTTACAAGATCACAGCAAGCGAGCTCGATGGGTTCTTAACCGAGTTGCAGAAGCTTGGCTTTGACAAGGCCGCTTCTGCAGCAGCTTCAGCAGCTGAGAACATGGAGCCTTCAAAGTGACAATTGTATTCTAAAATCTTGAGATATAGTGTCAATTGTACTACACTAGAGAATAATCATTTTATTTTCAAAAGAATGCCAATTTCATAAAACCTCTCAATATTACTGATTGCAGAAACTGAAAAAGATATGTTCTAACAAGGTGGGATGTCAAAGTAAGAAAGATAAAAAAATTTTAGATGGTTCCAATCTTGTTTGCAACATTCAACGCATCATAATCCGGTGTCAACCTCACACAAGCCTTATTGGTTCCGTCGGGTCTGATCAAAGTGTTTAAGTTTCTTATACAAATGATTAAGGGGATGTGGAGGCATCGCCGAGTAAGCAGTGCAACGTCAATAACATTGAGAACGCTATGCATCTGTATGACCAAATGGTTGATGCTGGATGCTCTCTGATGTTAAGATGATTTACGCTTTGATCTCTGGTTTGTGCCAAGATAGGCGAGACCATGATGCCCTTAAAATGGTGGAGAAACTGAAACGAGCAGGATTGTCTTTTGACTTGCTGGCTTATAACATGCTCAGTGGATTGTTTAGTGATAAGAACAAGGCAGATGAAGTTTATGAGTTGTTAAGTGATATGGAGGTAGCAGGATTGATGCCTGATTCCATCACTTACAAGTTACAACACTATCATGTCCATTGAACCAAATCACATCACTATAGAAAATCTAATGAAGCTGCTCCCTGAAGTTGGTGAATCGAAAAAGCTGAAGAAGTTCATGCAAGGTTTCTCTGTTGCTTCTCCAACCGAGAAGGATGGACCTTTGTTTTAAGCCGAGCTAATGAGACAGTGATAGTATGTTTATATGTGTCATCTTCAATAGATTCATTACAGATCTCTAATAGTAATCCCATATTAGTTTCATAAGGAAGTTCCATATATTTACGGTTTAAAAAATCTAATTTGAAATTGACATCATTCTTCATCCACTAGTTTTGTGTCCCCCCCACTAAACCACGGCTGGGTCTCAGAAGTTGCTTGAACAGAGCAATCTTAGGGACATTCCAATGCTCCACGTGCCTGCAAGCAACATTCATCAAAATATGTTTAACCAGCTTCTTCTTCTTCACAAAAGATTTCAAAGTTGAAAGAGATTAGTGTGTTTTACCTGCAAATTTTCCCGGATCCTGTGTCGAAATAGTACTCCGTGTAACCAGTTGCTGTAAAAACAGATTTTTCCCTTGTCATGAATTTCCAAAAAAAGACATAAAAGTTTTGTCCTTTTTATCTTCATTACTAATCATTGAAGCTATAAAAGTTGCAAACTTTATCCTAAAAAGGCTACAAAAATCTGAAACTTTTAAGGTTTCCTTGATAAAAATACCTGAAAGAATGGGTTTCCATGGAAACGACATGACACAGCTAAATTTCCAATGTCCAACTCCTTTATCCTGCAAAACTCATGACGGAGCTTCGGTGATGAAAGCAAAAAAAAACAAACAACCTTTACTCCGACATCGGAACAAATCATCTTTCACCTCAAAATTCTCCCATTTCATGAGCTTCATATTGGATTTCTCGATTAGGCTTCCGAAATTAGTGCAATTCCTTTTGAAACGAGCAAGACCTTTGAAGGATCCAGCCGGATCAGCGAATTCACACTTGTCCTCATAAACCTCCGGCGTTAAATTACCTGAAAAGTCAGATTCCGATTTAGACAACAGAAACAAAACTCATATCACACGATTTGGATGAATTTACTAACCTGTGACGAAGTAGGATCGTTTAAAGTCTTGCTTAATCGAGTCCACGACAGCTACACGAACGGCTCGTCCAGAACAATCAACAGGAACCTCAAAGCCTGTCACAATCGGAGAAGTCTCTGGAGATCGGAAAACGGAAGCAGCGATTCCGAGTAGCTCGGATCCGTACCAAGCGATTTTGAGTAGAACATTCTCCGGCTCGGGTCCTTTACTTGTCTGTGGCTCGTTAGTCGGATTCTGTCCTCTGCAACTCACTCCAGTTGCTTCGAATCGGCGGTTAAGCCGGAAAATTGAACGACCTCCATCGCCGGAGAAGATTGGATTAACGGTGGCGATGGAATGGAAGGAAAGAGAAGCTACCATTTTTTGGATTCAGTTGTGTGATTGATTGATTTAGGAAATGCGACTTTTGCTTTAAAATGTTTTAAAGTATCTGTTTGTGGTTAACAGAGACCACACAATAAATAGTGATAGTAACGACTAACGAGTAACACAAGTAACACGAGCATATAAATCTGATTCGCTAAACAATGAATCAAATTAGTGGTTGTTTTTCAGAAGAAGAATCTCTATAGACCAGATAAAGTTGAAGGATTCTACACTTTCTTGGCTTGTTTATCCTAAGAAATCTGCGGTTTTGATCAACAGATCATGTCGATGGCACCGGGTAAAATCCGAAACTTTTTAGGTAGAAATCCAAGATGTTCTCCATCTGATTGAACATAGATACTTCCACTGTCTGAAATCTCTTCAACTTCGATACTTTGTACACTACAAGAGAGGAAGCATCAAGGTGGTGACTTTTCTAGTGCTAAGGTCATTTAAAGGACAAAATGAGAAGAAACAAAAGAAAAGTCTTACCTTCTTGAAGTCACATTGTTAACTGAAAGATGCGTTCCGTTGTATAGCTTATGAAGTTTAAATACGAAATCATACCATTTGAAGTCTTGAAGAACCACAACCTACAGGGAAGAAGTGTATGATGGTCAAGACTCGAGATCTATCGTATTCACAACATAGGATTTGAGATCGAAGAAACGAATTGTTGCACCTCAAGATTTCCATTTCCAGGGACGGCGTTGGGTGTGATTTTCATTCCACCACCAAAGTATTTAGCGTTTCCAACGCAGAGAGCAGTGACCTGAGGGTATATTTCCCATTCACCTCCATTGACCTGAGAAAATGACACAATGCTTTCAAGTTACTAGCTACGGGGCAGAAGGGATTTCACAGAAAAAAATTGCTTACTCTGATTCTCATATCTCGGTTATGATGCCCCATGAAAGCTTGTAGGGCACCAATTACGTAGCACAACTTTCCAAATTTCTTGTATTTTGAAGCGTAAAATCCTGCCTTTGCGCTCCTGCAAGTAATGAGCAACAAAAGGACAGATATACAACCGCCTCATTAGGGATCAATCACACAGGAAATTACACGATATCCTTACAAATGAACATCAGCTACGTTGATGAAGTAATGCAAATCCTTTCCTTCCTTGTCGATAACACCAACATCAACCCGTGATCGCATCCCTGAGAAAATGCTGGTTATGTGAATATGAGACATAAATACACAGTAGTAACTACGTCCCAACTCCTCAAATGGATTCAGTGACATACCTTTAGCAATGCGCTCCACCGCTTCACAAGGATCATTGTTCCTAAAAAATGCATGATATACTTAACATATGGCTCAACATAAGTTTCACAAACAAATCACGTCAAACAGAAGTTGCAAAAACTAACCAACCAAATGTTCTAGCAAAATCTGAGCCAGTGCCTAAGGGAATCAGCTGCAAAAAAAATGATGGACTGAGATTGTAAGTTGTGACTCCGCAAGACATATACACAAAAACAAGTAAAAAAGTCAACTCAAGCTACTCACACCAAGTGCAGTCGAATGACTAGCTTCGCTGTTGAGATTACCGACAGGTTTCCCCTCCCAAAAGAAACCATTAACAACCTGTAGATAAAAAAAAAGATAGAATGAGTGGAGCTAAGATTCTCCAGAGCTCAGTTCTAGCAACAAAAAATGGCAATTCCTACCTCATGAAGTGTTCCATCACCTCCAACCGCAATGACAGCATCTGCACCATCCCTTATAGCCTGAGAGCATAATTAGAAGCATCAAACGATCAGCATAAAACCAAATCGACAAGACAGCATATACTGTACTATCAAAGTAGTATATTACTTTCACTGCTCCTTACCTCTCTTGTAATGTCAATGGCATGAGAAGGACCCAATGTTAATAATTCAATTACCTGGAGAAACAAACAAGAATACGGGAAAAATCAGTTTAATGAACTGAAGAAAGCGAAAGAAGATGGCATCTCTAACACAGCGGCACAAAGGCAAGTGATTCAAAAACTCACATTACAGTCTTTACCAAGACAAGATCGAAGGTAAGGAAGCAACTTCTTCCATTCTTTAGCTGTTCTACCATTAGCACCTAATCTCATATAAAGGATATAACCCTAAACCCCAATTCCACATTGAGATTGATTCTCATATAAAAACATCATTTTTAAATCCAATGAATTTCAAATCTCAGTCATTTCTTCGTCCAGTGAGTAAAAGGGCAAACACACCTTGAGGGTTTACGACGAAAACGAGATCACGGAGGCCGGAGGAGGAGACGACGGCGGAGGCCCCGCCGCCGCCACCACCACCGCGAAGGGTGAAGCGATCAGAGGAGAGATCAGAGGCAATACGTTGATGTGTCCTAAGGAACGAAGGTTGTTTCGCCGTGAAAGGGCAAAGTGGAATGCAGGAAGTGGATCGTAGCATTGTATGGCCGCAATTCAGCTCCGGGAGACATCGCCGTTATCAAGTTCATCGGGCGATTAGACACTTACAGAGACCCTCTGTTTCAGCGAGAGGCTTTTCTCAACGTTTATGGGCTGGTTTTTCTCTTAAAAGTTTTAAGTCTACATTGGGCTTAAATCTTATGGCCCATAAAACAAATATGTCTTATAGATGTTGTATAAATTAAGGAACAAGAAAAACGAGTGAGGTAAATAAAGACAGGCTCTTTAGTCTTTGTCCGGATGTGAGTTAAGAGTGGGGCCATACTTTTGCCGACCGGTTTTTTCCTGACAGCTGTCATATGGGCTTTGCGGCCCATTTCTTACGCAATTTTCTAAGGAATTCGTTACGTCAAACAAATTTTATGAGTTGTTTATGTATCTTAAATATTTAGTTGTTGATTCCGTAAAAGAAATATAGTTGTTGAAAAAAAACTATTATTTATATGAATTTAGGTAACAATTAAAAAAACGAATCGTCAAAATTATTTTCCGACTAAATCTTCTAAGGTTTTTTTAAAAATCAATAACAGGAGTCTGTAGGACGTGGTATTATTAATTTATAGCCGTTAGATTTGGTTATAATAATTAAAATAAACAAAGACTACGCCAATCACTTATTTATAATCCCACGAAATCGTCTCATTTTGGCCCTTCAATAAAAAGAGACTTTTATTATTATATAGCCGTCCACTTTCCGCTAAGAGACTAAACTATACACAGGGCTGTGACCAATTAAATCCTAACAGCCATTCATAATGGTACACTTGGAAGTTTGTAATTAGTTTTTAATGTGACAGGCCGTGGCTTTATCAAACTCGACCTCCGCCATTCATTTTTCTCAGCCGACCGAGTCAGAGAATTCAATGAAGCAATAGAAGAATTATTTCCACAAGACTTTCCCTGTGATTTCTTCATCTCCGGCAACTTAATACGGTAAGCTTCGTGGAAATTGAGTTTGTGTTATCCATAAATCTCCTTTTCTTCTGTGTGTTCTTCTGTAAATCGAAGTCTGCGTTTTTAGTTTTAGGATAGATTTTACTGTTTGATGAAGAGTTTGTACCGAACTTGTGTGTTAAAAACTTCTAGGGTTCTTCGAATTTTGGAAAGATTGAAACTTTTATCCTAATTCCTTGATTCTGGACTTCTTCAAATGTAGAGTAAGGCTTAGAACAATTGATTATGTTTTTGTTTTCATCTTCAAATATTGATTTTGCATCATTTCAATAAAGGAGGTAATTTTTTTTTAATTCAAGATCTCTAAAGTTGTCAGCTTTTTGGGACTCTTAAGGTTGGGACTTGAGATTGTTCCTCCATTAACCCTTCTATTTGTAGCAACAACCCATAAGATACCTCAAGTTGACATCAAATCGGTTGTATGATTAATCATCAACATTATTCTAACAATATTTCTATTTTCATTTTTCAGTATCTAGCAAAATGAGCCGAGCACAAGATCCACCCCGAGGTTTCTTCCCATTTGGAAATCCCTTTCGGATGTTATCACCAAAGGGCTCAGATTTATCGCCATGGCTACTTTCTCTATTGAACGGCTTTGAGCTACGTTTGGAAGAGAGACTGAAGAAACTTATGCCTAAGAGCAAAGATGAAATCCTCACTTTATCGTGGATGAAGCTAGCTATGGAGTCACTCTGCGAGACTCATAATAACATAAACACGCTCATCACTGATCTCCAGCTTCCTGTCTCTGATTGGGAAGAGAAATGGGTTGATGTTTACCTCAACATAAGCGTTAGGTTACTAGATCTCTGTAATGCCTTTAGCTCAGAGCTCACACGTCTCAACCAGGGAGATCTCTTCCTCAAGTGTGTTCTGCACAATTTACAATCGGATTCCGGGGAGAAGTATCTCCAGGCTCGGTCTTCGCTTGATAGCTGGAGGCAACATGTTAATGCAAACAACCCTAGAATTGAAAACTGCCGTGCGGTTCTAGACAGTCTTGTTAAGTCTCTGAGCCTGCCTAAAGTCAAGAACTCGCCTAAAGGAAAGGTTCTGATGCGAGCTTTTTATGGTGTGAAAGTTCAGACGGTATATATATGCAGTGTATTTACCGCGGCCTGGTCTGATTCCCCCAAGGATCTTTTCGATTTACCTGTCTCTGAAAATCCATTGTGGGCAAATGTCTTTACTGATATGCAGAGTGTTGTAAATGCTGAGATCAGAAACATGTTGTCTTCCGGTAGAACCACGATTCTCAAAGAGCTGGAGAGTGTTGATGCTAGTGTCGAGAAGCTATACCCGATGATCCAAGATGGCGTTGATCCTGTCGAAGTTGAATGGTTCAAAGATTATGTTATGGAATTGGGGACACAAGCTGAGAAATTGTCTCAAGGGTTGGATCAGTTACTGGAGGAAGTTGATAGTTTCTTTAAACTGACTTTGAGCGGGCGCGATGTGTTGCTCTGTAATCTTAGGTCAAGTGACTCAATCTCTGGCAATGCAGTTGGAGAAGATGTAGACTAAAACAGTAAGGTAAACAAACAAGTTTAACCCCTACAAAAGGCAGCTTTAGGTCAATGAAAAGTGTTTCTCTTTTTGTTTGTTTGAGTCCATCTGCCGAGCATGTCTCTTCGGTTTGTGTGTTGGTCTTGTCTGTATGACTGTATGAAATCAATTCTGCAATATAATATAAATATATAATACATCTGTTTGGCTTGAAAAAATCACTGCTTTCTTTGTAATGATCCAGTCTTTCTAAACCAATTTCAATCAAAGGAACAAATCAGATCAGGAAGCATAATATAGGCTTTGATTTATAGATAAGTGCAATTAGTAGGAACAAATGAAAAATGCAATATAGCGAGTGACTCTGCTTCTTGTGACCATACACGTCTGTAATCTTTCATGCTCTTTAGATTCACGGGTCACTTGAGAGATCTTTTACAGTTGAAAAAAGCTTCTCTCTTCACATGGATTTAGTGTCTTCAAGAGATACTTTAGGAGATCCTTCAACTTCAACAAAAGCCCTTCTTCTTGGTCTCTCTCGTTCTCGGTCTGATCATTGCATCATCATGTCTGGAGAATCAAGCTCTGGTTCTACCGATCATTGCATCAAAGTTGTACCGACACACGGTGGCCGCTATGTTCAGTACAACGTTTATGGACAACTCTTTGAAGTTTCCCGAAAGTATGTCCCTCCTATTCGTCCCATTGGTAGAGGCGCTTGCGGTATTGTCTGGTAAGTTCTTTTGATTCTTTGTCTGATCAATGATCAAAGCGTTCCTTCTTTTGAATGTTCATAGGCTCTTTATTCTTGAATTTCAGTGCTGCGGTGAACTCAGTGACTGGAGAGAAAGTGGCTATTAAGAAGATCGGTAATGCTTTTGATAACATCATTGATGCTAAGAGAACTTTACGTGAAATTAAACTTCTCAGGCATATGGATCATGAGAACGTAAGCATTAAGCATCATTTCTCACATTTGAAAACATCTTTAAGTTTCTCAATTTTGCTAGATCTATCAAGTGTTCCTGATATTCAGGGTCGAGGCAAAACGAGGATTCCTCTTTATATAAGATTTCGATTAATCTAATTCTGCAAGCCTTGGTTTGATTCTTTAGGTTATAACCATCAAAGATATTGTAAGACCTCCGCAACGAGATATCTTCAACGATGTCTACATTGTCTATGAGTTAATGGACACTGATCTTCAAAGAATCCTCCGTTCTAACCAAACACTGACCAGTGATCAATGCCGCGTAAGTCTCTGTGTTGTTGTAATCATTTGTAAAGTCATGGAACTCTCTGATCTGATCTATCTGATCTGATTCTATTTACCTGTCTTCCTGTTACAGTTCCTAGTATACCAGCTCTTAAGAGGGCTCAAATACGTGCACTCGGCCAACATATTACATCGTGATCTAAGGCCAAGCAACGTGCTACTTAACTCGAAAAATGAACTAAAGATTGGTGATTTTGGGCTTGCAAGAACAACTTCAGACACAGACTTCATGACTGAATATGTCGTTACCCGTTGGTACAGGGCTCCTGAGTTGCTTCTTAACTGCTCAGAGTACACCGCAGCTATTGATATTTGGTCTGTTGGTTGCATACTCGGCGAAATCATGACAGGACAGCCGTTGTTTCCAGGCAAAGATTATGTTCATCAGCTTAGGCTTATAACAGAGGTAAAACAGTAAAGTAAAAAGCATCAGTTTTCCACTTGTCTGAAACTGCACTGCCCAATTCTGATTTCACTTAAAATCCATTTCTTGAAATTAGCTTGTAGGCTCTCCAGACAATTCCAGCCTCGGCTTCCTTCGCAGTGACAACGCAAGAAGGTACGTCAGGCAACTTCCGCGATACCCGAAACAGCAGTTTGCTGCTAGATTCCCGAAAATGCCCTCTACCGCTATCGATTTGCTGGAGAGAATGCTCGTCTTTGATCCTAACCGGCGCATCTCAGGTAACAAACAGCACGAAGATCCTTAAAACATTCATGTGGTTTTCGCAGTTGGCTTTTGGCAGTTGGCTTTTGGCTTATCAATTGGTTCTGGTTTGTTTATACCTGCATCTGTTGTGTGTGTAGTCGATGAAGCCCTTGGCCATGCTTACCTATCACCGCACCACGATGTGAGCAAAGAACCGGTTTGTTCGACTCCTTTCAGCTTTGATTTCGAGCATCCTTCTTGCACAGAAGAACACATAAAGGAGCTTATCTACAAGGAGTCTGTCAAATTCAATCCTGACCATTGAGAGAGAAACATGTTTGAATGATTTGATTCCTTTCTATAAGTCTGCTCTGTTTGATCTCAGATTCCTTTATATTGAATCTAAACTCATTTTATCTTGATTGAATAATTGCTATGATGATACACACATATTTATCTATATCGTAAGCCCCTGCAGAGCTTAACTTTCTTTAAATCAAATTTCTTAAACTATTGATCATATATGATATCATTTTTGATTTTTCTGTTTACTGAAACAGAGTATTATGTGTAAGCATAGTTCGTTTAGTTAAAGTACAGTTGTTGAACTTAACTACGTACTTTAATGCCAAATAAATTGGTCGAAAATGGAAACCAAGAAACTGATAAAAGCACAAAGATCATATATTTTCCGAGACATTCACGATTTTCTTTCAAACACACACTTATTATTGTGAGTTTAGCATTTATTCTTTCTTTCTGAATCTCCATGCATGTTTCCATATTCTTTTTCTTATTCACTTTCCTTGTTTTTTGATTTATGAGTTACTAAAATATTATAATGTTACATCGTTTGCTTCATCTCTCTAAGAAACCCTAGCTTCTTTTCTTACTCCGCCGGGATGTCCCTCCGCCGCATCATCCTCGGCCTCTCTAAGTCTTCTCCTTTCTCTAGTCGTAACCTCTGCTCCGCCGCCGTGAGAAGAGACCGCCTCTCCGAGGAAATTAAACGGGCAAATCTACGGCGCCGCAGCAACAGCCACAAGACGTGTCTTCTTCTCTCAAATCCTCCTTACCCCATCCCAAAAAACAGAGAGCCCCTACGGCCGGAGCACAACAAGTCGAACCAACATTACGGTGAGAGCTATCTACACTCGACGGTCACGTTCTTGATCCACAATCTCGCGGACCTCGACACGGCGATGGAGTACGCACGCTTGACCGCTTTCACCAAAACTCGCGGCGCAACCACAACGGCCACCTGCGACCTTATAATCGCAGCCTTGTGCGAGGCCAAACGGTACAGAGACGCCTACGACCTCTTCCATTACTTTTTCAACGAATCCAACATCAAACTCAGCGTCCGTTGCTGCAATCACGTTGTTAAAGCTCTATGCGACGATGGTCGTGCCCATGAAGCTCTTCAACTCCATCACCACATGCGTAGCGATGGAAACGCCTCCTTGTGTCTAGATTATCAAACATACCGTATCTTGACCAAATGTTTGTGCGATGCCGGGAAGATCGATGAAGCTCTAGATTTGGTTAAAGATGTCTTCTCTTTGAGATTTGCAAAACCAGAGGATTACGACATTGTGGTTTCTCATTTCTTGGATCACCAGCAAGATTTTGACAAAAGCTGGGCGCTCTGTTGTGCCGCTAACCTGGGAATGACCGAGCTTAACAATGGCAACAACAGTTATCCAACGGTAACAGTGACCGCCGTAACGGTGACTCTCATTGAGCATTGTTTCAGTCGACGGCAAGAGGAAACAGCAATGGAATTCTACACTGATTTGTTAGCAAAAAGACCCGTGATTGAAGATGCTTCCATTAAACCACTCTTGGAAGTTTTGTACAAGTACGGTAAGACAACCGAAGCTTGGTCATTGTTCCATAACATGTTCGAGTTCCCTAGTGGTGTGGACGAGGATTCAGACCACTCAGAGCCTATAAATGCAATGATCAATGAGCTTTTCAAGCTCGGGATGTCTAAGGAAGCATTTGATTCATTCTTAAAAGTGAGATCAAAACAGAGATTCTTTATGAACAGATTCACGCATGTACCTTACGCCAACATCATCACGAGGTGTTGCGAAGATGGGAACTTGTTGTCCAAGGCAGACATGATCTTTCGTGAATTACTCAAGGATAATCCATCGGCTTGCAAGATTTCAACATTCGAAGAAATGATCAATGCGTATCTAAAGGCCGGGAGGCTCGGTGATGCATTGAAAACAGCAAACAAGATGGTGGATGCAAATCTAAGCCAAGTTTCTTCGTTATTAAAGAGTTGATTGATTTTACTCTCTACTTCTTCATTTCAGCTTCTTGTTATTTTCAACATTACTTCATTTTAAAAAATGTGAGCTTGATGGTCTGACTTGGTTTCCACTCCAAGATAATAAAAATAAAGCATCTACCGCCACCAATGAATGGTCTGAGTCAAACTTGGTTCTATTAAGCACGTCAATGTCATCGTTGACTAGGCATGGCTTCTTTAACAAAAGCGAGTTTAATTATAACACTCGATCTTCTAGTATTATATGACCTTGGCAAGAATTTGTGTAGTCGAAAGTTTATAACGAATACATGATATCAAACCTAATGAAAACATTATAAATTAAGGTAACAAAAATGAAAACTAGAGGTTTCTGAAAAAAAAGAAAGAAAGATTTATATATGTCTGCTCTTACCAAACATTGTTCATTGCTACTTTCTGTGTGTTTAAAAACAAGAGAATATACTCACTTATTTAGTGTAATTTAATTACTTTTTTTTGGTTTCGCATAAATCAATAATATATATCTTATTTCCTTGCTTCCATTTGTTCTTACCATATATGGTAACTAACCATGTGATCTGCATTTATAAATACCTAAAATATAAAACAGAGTTCTTATTACACAAATTAAATAAGAACCCTAGTTTCTCTCGTATTCCGCCGCCGAGATGTTCCTCCGCCGCATTATCCTCGGCCTCTCAAAGTCTTCATCACCAATCTCAAATCATAACTTCTGCACGGCCGCCGCCACCGTGGCGCGGTACCCACTGGGGAAAGACATCTGGGATCTGACCGATGAGCTGATCGAGGAAGTTAAACCGGAGTGTATCTCTCTCGTAACCGGGCGGCCGCTTTCTCTACGGTACAGAGTCGAAACGATGATTGAGCTATCAGATCTTGACGGAGCGGCTGAGTTGGCTCGTCTCGCAGTCTTGAAAAAGCTTCGTGGTCGTCCGGACGCAGTCCTCGTATGCAACGCCGTGATCGGAGCCATGTGCGACGAGAAACGTTACTTTGACGGGATCTCTCTGTTCCATTACTTCTTCAACGTGTCTAACATGGTCCCTAACATCGCCTCCTTCAATCTCGTGATCAAAGCCTTGTGTGACCAAGGTCGTTTCGACGACGCCCTGCAACTGTACCGTCACGCAGCTCCATTCGGTGCTGACAGACAGACATACAGGCTGTTGGCTGAAGCCTTGGTCAAAGCCTATGATCCCGATGAAGCTTACAACTTTTTGGACATAACAGATGCGGAAGACGATGATATGCTCACGGTGATTTTGCTTCGCGGGCACTTGGCTATCGAAGATGTTGATGATCACTCCCAAGACGAGTGGCTCGATTGGTACAAGGGTAAAAAAGCTTTTGATTGGGTTGCTACGACATTTGTGGATTACTGGTTCAAACATGGCAAGGACGAGAAAGCTATCAAGTGTTATAGGCTTATCCCTCAGGGGAAATGTCTGTGTACGACCACTGGGAACAATCTCTTGACAATTTTGCTATCCAATGGTAAGAAAACAGAGGCTTGGGAGTTGTTCAACAAGATGATGAAGACCAATTGCTTGGATTCAGAGACGGTAAATGTAATGGTGGACGAGTGTTTCAAGAAGGGCGAGTTTAAGGAGGCCATGGAGACATTCAACAAGTCACAAGAGGGAAAGAGAATGGCTAGGTGTTATAGTAACACGGTGGCTCGACTGTGCGAGCATGGGATGGTGTCGGAGGCAGAGGGGTTGTTTGAGGAAATGAGCTCGTACAAGGACTTGTCTCCTGACGTGGCCACATTCAGATCGATGATAGGTGGATATGTTCGTGCTGGAAGAGTCGATGATGCCCTCAATACCTCGAGAAAATTGGCTATTTTGAACCTACGCAAGGTTTCTTTCTATCGCGATCCACGTTGAATCTGTGATATCACTAATTTTCAACATTTGACGTGTAAATAATACACATTTTAATTTTCAATATGACTCTTGTCTCTGACCAACACGTACTAAATTATTCATATAAACAGATAAAATATTAAACCGAATGTAAATATTCTATCTCGCCGATAAACCGTGTAGAAGCCACGCGCCAAGATTCTTCATTACCAAAATCCCGATCATTTAACAACCGTTCGATCCGCGCGTGGAACTACAACACTTACGTGGCGCGGGAGTAAAATGACGAAAAGTTAAAGAAACGTAAAAAAGTCAGTATTTTTATAAAATAAAAAAGTCAGTATTCAACAATCAAGACGACGAAAATTGAAAATTCTTTCGAGTGATGATGCTCTCTCTTCTTCTTCTTCTACTCACACTAATAGTCTAAAACCCTTAATTCTCAGAAAAAGTTTCAGCTACAATGGCAGAGATTTCGTTTTTGGTTTTAACAACTCTCGTCGTTTTTTCATGGGCTCTTTCGATCGGTAATTGTCTTCAAGATTCTCGGTTGGACAATTATGGAAGCTTTTTCACGGTCTCGAGCTTCAGGTACCCTGAATCCCAAGTCAGACCCTACGATACACGTTACATCAGAGGTCTGTTTAATCTGACAATTTCAGATTCAAGCTTTTTCAGCTGCTTTTTTTTTTTTTGGGTTCTGAATGATGATTTGAACTTCAATAAACGGACTTGGATTTGTTATATCTGATCAATAAATAGCTCTTGGATTCTGATCCTTTCAATAATCAGGATCTTATTCTTCTTTTGGTTTATGCTCTCTGATTCTCTGTTTGATTCCGTACAGTTGATTTGCCTCCATGGTTCTCATCATTGAATGTTGCTATCGAATCTGATGTAGACATCGTGAGTACTACTACAGATCTCTCTCCTCCAAATTTTGTTTTGGTATCCAAAGGAAAATAGAAGTAAGTAATTGCTTTGTATTGATTGTGTTTTTGGTAGACTGCAAAGAGCATTTCGAAGATTTCGAAAAGTCTTCTTCCTGTTATTTGCTTTAGAGATGGTAGTCCTCCTCTGCCTGATGCCTCAACCAACGCTCTTGAAGGTTTAGGTACGTTTTAGCTTATTTGTCTGGTCAAAGAACCTTACTATTTTAGGGGATTAAGAAAGTGTTCTCTTGATGTTTTGTAGAGCTAGGACGGTTCTTCAATGGATCTTTCCAAGGAGCTGAAGATATTGAGATTTCTGAACAGTGTTATCCTATGCAGAAGAACATATCCTTGAGATTGACCAATGAACAGGTTTTTACATTACTTCTTGTGTGTTAGGACTTTTTTAGATGATGAGTTTCTTTTTTAACGTTATTGTTTCCAGATATCACCGGGAGCTTGGTATATTGGTCTTTTTAACGGAATTGGGGCTACGAGGACTCAGGGGAAAATGGTATGGTTCTATGTAACACTCCTAAAAACTTCGTTTTTTGAAACAATTTCAGCCTTTATTGTTTGTTTGTTCTGAATTAGATCTTTAATACTTGGATACTGCACAGATTGTTCGCTCCTCTGCGTTTTCATTTAGTGCCAACATTAGTGTTGAAGGTTGTAAAACCGCTACAATGTGGGGGCCTTCCTGCAACCAGACTATTTATCCGCTTTCATGTTCTCGGTTCGATAACCAGACAGGAAGTGTTATTTCTTGCTCTGATTCTATTCCTAGTTCTTGTCTGACCCATGCTGAAACAAAGACATATGCTTTAGATGTAGATGGGATAGCTGAACAATTAGTTATTATGGCATCCAATGTCAAAGTAGATTCCAATGAAAGTTATCTCATGTGTTACGCCCGTTTTGGAGCCATTGCTTCAGAGACTCTGCATGATTACGCTGGTGATATACATAAAGTTCCCTTAGTTGTTAACAAACCGAAAGCTGGTCGATGGTATATCGTTATTAGTTTATCTGGACGGGAGAACCGGTTTGTACAGGGCACAAATTCTGGTTCTAGGGTCTGCTTTTCAATTAATGTTAAAGTACTCGGATGTCCCGTAGGAAAAGCAGGACCAAATTGTGGGCAGCAAATCTACATGCTTCAGGTAAGTTGCTCTAAAAGCTTGTGAGTATGTCAAAATCAAGATTGAGCTCTATACTTATTAGAATTGTTGAACAAGATATATTTTATGCAGGCAGTTATGAGGAGGGGATGGTTGACACCTTTTGAATCATATTATTTTCCGGTCAATGACGCTTCACCTTCAGGCTCGAGCACAGATTTCCCCCTCGAACCCATCGTCAGCAACTTTTCCTCTATTCCAGAATTAGACACAAGCACATGGACTTATTTTCTCATGAACATCCCTCAAGGAGGTTCTGGTGGGCATATCCATTTCAGATTAACATCAGATTCCACAATGCAATATGAAGTATATCTTAGATTTGGTGGATTGCCCACTATTGACGACCGGGATTATTATTATGTAAATCGAACAAGTGCCAGCCGCTCAATGTTCTTCTCATTGTATAATTCTAGCCAAGAAAAGGTTGATTTCTACATCTTGTATGCTCGAGAAGGAACATGGTCATTTGGTTTAAGGCAGCTCATTGACTCTAATACTCCTGCTGCTTCCAGAGGTCCACCTACTCTAGTATCTCTTTCTCTCGAAAGATGCCCGAGAAGGTGTTCGTCTTATGGGCAATGCCGATATGCTTTTGACGCTAGTGGATTGACATCTTACAGGTTTTTTTTCTATCTCGAGTCAACCAAAATTTATAAACATGATGGAAAGTAGATTACCTTGAGATTAAATTCTTGTGTTGTGTTGCAGCTTTTGTTCTTGTGACAGAACCCACGGAGGCTTTGACTGCAGCATTGAAATTGTGTCACACCAAGGTATCTTAATGTATCAGTGTTTGAAACTTTGACAATTTTTCTGTGTACTCATGTGCGTAAAACCTGATGCAGAACATATTGTTCAGTCTATTGCTCTCATTGCATCAAATGCAGCGGCTCTTTTGCCAGCTTACTGGGCTCTTCGGCAGCGGGTAATTTTCTTGGTTTAACACTATAATCCGGTGCTCTTTGCTTTTTTCTTTTTTTCCATCTAAAAGCTGCTGATTCATGTCCTAAACAGGAGTATCCAGAGTGGGTTCTGTTCACATCCAGCGGAATCTCGAGCGCTCTGTATCATGCATGTGATGTAGGCACCTGGTGTGTTTTAAGTTACAACGTTTTACAGGTACGGATAGTTGGTAGCTGCATCATTGTCATCTTCTATGTGAAATTATACTTAGTTACGAGATGGTAATTTTTTGGCTTCAGTTCATGGATTTCTGGCTCTCTTTCATGGCGGTGGTTGGTACCTTTGTGTACTTATCCACTGCTGGTGAAGCAGTTAAGAGGACAATACACACAGTTGTTGCCATTGTCACAGCTTTATTGGCCTTGACTCAAGCAACAAGGTATCTGAGATGTTTGACTCAATGGTTATTATAAATAGCACCTTGATACTATTTCTAAACCTTTACATTGGCTTGCTATCTATCAGGGCGTCAAATATTATCATTGTGTTAGCAATCGGTTCACTCGGTCTCCTCATCGGATTTTTGGTAGAATTTGTTACCAAGTATCGATCATACTGCGGGTCGGCTGGATTTTCATTGAACATGCTCAACAGGTAAAATAAGGAAGCCATTCTGTTTCCTGACTTACGCAGGATTACCTACTGTGACAAAATCATTATTTATTTGAGTTCTGTCATATTCTTGTCGTAGGCCACGGGCAGTCAAAGAATGGTTTAGTAATTTGATCAAGACGCTCAAGAAACGGTTTCGTTGGGGCTTTGTGGCAGCTGGTCTTGTAGCCTTCACCATGGCAGCCGTAAGTTTCAAAGTAGAAACCAGTTCGAGCTACTGGATTTGGCACAGGTGTGTGTATGTAAAGTTTATCAGATATGAATAATATCGATTGTATCACTTTTCTGAAGGTTGACTTATGAAAAATATGTGCAGTATTTGGCATTTCACAATCTACACATCTTCCTTCTTCTTCCTCTGTTCGAAGATTGCAATTGTAAATAACGAGAACCTAGCCCACAACGGAGCTGACAACTACGAGTTAACAAGGCAAGACTCGCTACCAAGAAACTAAGAAAAGCATAAAGAGAGAGGCTTTTACTGAATTTTTCTGTATCTTGTACTATATACCAACCAAAGAAGTTTTAGAACAGAACAAGACATGGTGATGGGTAAATATTCAGGTTTTTTCTCTCCCTTACTTAGATTCTTTCAATATGGAATCTGAACCTCACTGTCAACTTGTGTCTGTAATCATGTATGTTTATACACTCATAGTGACATAAAAAGATAACTGGAGTTGTCCAGTTGCATCATTTATCTTAGGCCTAGGCAATGTAATGTTTTGGTACAATGAGAGGCTTTGGCGCTCTTGAACAATCTTTACTTCCATGGCTTTTTAAGCTGACTAAAGATTGATGTGTTCATGGTTATAATTGCTAGATTGAGTAGTCCCCTATAGCCAACTGCAACCTGGAGTTTTGGGATTGTAGCAGTTTCTCCTCTCTTTTTTACGCAGTAGAGCCGCTTGATTCCAATGGCCTTCAGAGGCGTAAGCGTTTGACATGATGGAGTAGTTCACAGGTTTGCTTGGTTCAATTTCAAGAAGCTTCTTTGCACCCCATTTCATGGATTCTACTTTCTCATGGATGTTACATGCTCCTGTGAAAGCTGCCAAAGCATGTGTGCTTGGTTCTGTGGGCATTGACTTTAACACATCAAAAGCCTCGTCGATGAAACCAGCTCGACCAAGAAGATCGATCAGACAAGTGTAGTGTTCTTCCTCTGGTTCTATCTTGTAAACCTCAGTCATTCGTTTGAAGCAACGAAGCCCTTCTTGAACTAATCCTCCATGGCTACAAGCAGACAAAACCTCTAAAAAAGTGATCTTGTCTGGTTGAAGTTTCTGCAGCATACTTTCAAATATTCGCAAGCTTTCTTCTGCGAATCCATGAGAAGCCAGAGCTCCTATCACTGAAGTCCATGAAACAAGATCAGGTTCTCGGATCAAATGAAAACATAAAAGTGCTTCAGATAAATTTCCAGTCCTGGAGTAAGAACTTATCAGAGAATTAGCCACCGACAAAAATTCTGCAGAGCCCTTTTTAGTAACCATCGCTTGCACTTGCTTAATCTCCCAAATTGCAGAGAATTTCGTGCAGGAACTTAGAACACTTGCAAAGGTAAGCTCATCTGGTTGAAGATTTTCACGGAGCATTTGACCAAAAAGTCGCATAGCTTCTCTTCCTTCTCCATTTTGTCCAAAACCTACAATCATCGCGTTCCAAGACACTATATTTCTCACAACCATCGATTCAAAACACTTGTGAGCATCACTCATATGGTTACTCTTCGCATACATATTCACCAATGCAGTCGCCACAGGGATGTCGAATAAATATGACAGTTTGAAGACAATGGCATGAATCTGCTTCCCTTGTTTGATCCCGCATGCACTGAGAAGACTAGAGAGAGTGAAATCATCACCTGTGAATCCGTTTTTTTCAGAACTCATCAGCTTGAGTAAACCAAAAGCTTCATCAATCATACCGTTAAGAACATACGACGAAACTAAAGCGTTCCACAGCACTAAATCTCTACCCAAAACCGCCTCGAAAACTTGTCTTGCTTCACCAATGAGACCACATTTCCCATAGAAATCAACTAGACTAGTACTCAGAAAGCAATTCGATTCAAGACCTTGTTTCACTATCAGACTGTGTAATTGGTTACCAGCTTCCACATTGGTCGAATCAGTACACAACCGTATCAACCCGATGAACGACACATGATCCAAAATCACCTCACTAAGAAGACTCCGGCTCAAATAACAAAAACCTAGATGAGCTCTGTGGTTGGTGTCACCGTCTCGGTGAATGACCCCGTGAATCAGTATGTTCCAAGTAACAATATTTCTCACAAGCATTTCGTCGAAGAGCTTATCTGCATCATCAAATTCTCTGATTTTCGTGTAAGCTTGCAAGAGCTTGTTTTGAAGAAACAGAGAATTGTAAGTCCCTTGTTTTACCATGAACCCATGTTCTTGTTTCACGTCAAAGAGATGATCCAAGCTAGCAGATAACTTCGATACAGAGGATATAGCTACAGGTGAAGCAGAAGAAGGAAGGGTTCTAATGGTTCGCAAGGAAGATAAGTGGTTCTGATGGTTCGCAAGGAAGATCGGAGTTGATCGGAGGAATGTAAAACGCATCTCTACAGGAAATGAAATTAGTGTGGCGGGAAAATTAGTTTTACATCACTTACTCTTATATGATGCAAATATCTTGCATTGGTTGATGTTTTTTTTTTATGTAAATTTTGCATTAGTTAATACATAAATTTTACATCACTTACTCTTAGATAATTGATGTTAAAATTAGTATTTTAATTAAGTGATTTTAATATTTGTGTCATTTACGAAAATCGAATTAACATTTTAACCGCTAATGCCAATTTGGCTTTTAAAAAAATATTTTCGTTCGTATAATATTTTATCCTCGCTCAGTTTTTTTTTTATAATATACTTCAGAGCCACATAATTCAAACCACTAATTTATACTTATTTCCACCATTAGAAAACTTATATTATGCATCCCTCAATAATAATGTGTGGGACTTGCAATAAATATGTCTATTGTAAAGTATTAAGTATAGATAAATCTGAATATTATATAGAGAGAGTTTTGGATCCACTTCCTCTCTTTGAAGCGATGTAGAACAAATCAACGCTGAGTTTTTTTTTTGTGTCACAACTTACAAGTGTTTTTATTTTTATTTTGTTTTTGATACAATTTCAATCGTGTAAATAGGATCTTGGAGGCATGACCATGGTCAAACATAAAAATTAAAAACACTACATCTTTACCTTATATTTTGTTGGCTTTTTAAAATTTGGCATGAACAAAAAAGATAAATTAGACAGTGAAAATTTTTAGAAATACATTTAAAGTTGTAAAAGCATTGAAACTTGATTTGATAAAATTAATCTATAAGTAAAAGTAAAAGTTTCTTAAACTATCATCACTTCTTTGCAAAAAATAATATTCCTTCCGTTTCAATTTAAGTATCGTTCTAAATTAAAAAGAATATATTAAACTTCTAATTATTATATTTATGACTAAACACTATTTTCAGAAATTGAGAAATAAATTAAATATTCTATTATTCTTCTAAAGAAGTAGTCTTAAACGACTATTCAATTTTTCATTACTGAATAATATTAAATAAAATGGAATGAATCTATTACATTTTACATCAACATCTTAAAATAACAATTATTTTGAGTTTAAAAAAATAATCTAAATGAGGGGAAAAAAATAATAATTTAAACATGTTACAAGCCCCAAAAAGAGCCAATAAACCACAAGGTGCAACCACTGAATGTCTCTTGCTTTTTGGTTTGTTATAGTTTGCAAAAAATTTAACTCAACCAGTGCTCGGTTATATAATTAACTAGGGTTAAAACGTCATATGACAGCTAATATATATGGGTCTCTCTCTCTCTCATTTTCCAATGCGTCTTTATATATAAACGGTCGTGCTGCTTCATTCAATAAACCCATTTTCTCTACATTTTCTTAATACCAGCAATTAGAGACAGAAGATTTATATAAAAAAATTAGTAGACATAAAGGTTAGTGATTCTGCAATATTATAATCTGATCCTCTTCGTAAATTTTTGTTTGCAAGTTTCGTATTTTCTTCACATTGTTTAGTAACCCTAATTTTGGGGGAAAATTAGTTATTCGATTTTTTGAGGAATAAGGGTCTGTATCTGTGGAAAATTTGATTTTTGACCCTAAACTTTTTCTTTGGGTCACCATCCATCGAAACCCAAACCTCGAAAGAGAGAGAGAAATGGCGGGCCAAGGGGAAGTGGGAAGCCGGTATAGGGTTTTGCCAAAGCGAAAAGATTTCCTTAATTTTTCGATTTTTTGTGTTTCCCGCTAAAAAAAACCCTAATTCCGCCATGGAATCTCAGAGGTCTTAGTCGTAAGTTCATGATTCTGTAGTTCCTGGATCTTCTTGGGATTTCCTTTGTTTCTCTTACTCGTTGTCGAAGATTCCTGGGTTTTTCGTTTCTCTCTAGATTATTGGCTTTTTTTTTTTGGGTTTGTTCTTGTGGTTCAGAGGTAACGAGAAATGGGATCTGTTAATTGTTGTAGGGTTCGTTGTCCGTTGTTAATGGCGGGTTGGTCGATGGTAGCAGACGAGGATGCCGTCGATCCTAGTAAAACTCCGAAGAATCTCGACGCCAATAGGTCTCCTGAAAGCGTTAACCCAGAATCTACAGGGTCTGGCTTTGAAAAGAAGATTAAAGAACTCATCTCCTTGTTCCGACCTTTGCTTGATTCTTTTCTCGCTGAGTTTTGTTCGACGGATAGTTTTCGACCTCTTCCTGCAATGACCGGCGACGGGAGAACCGTTGATTTGTTCATTCTCTTTGTGAACGTGAGTCACAAAGGCGGATTTGATGCAGTTTCTGAAAATGGGTCATGGGATGAAGTTGCTCAAGAGTCTGGATTAGAGTCTCATAACTCTGCATCTGCCAAATTGATCTATGTGAAGTATCTTGATGCACTTGCTCGGTGGTTGAACAGAGTTATTGCTGGAGATACTGATGTTAGTAGCTTGGAGTTGTCTGGAATCTCTGATACTTTGGTGGCTAGACTGAAAGTTTTTTTATCTGAAGTGAAAAAGAAGTATGAGCTGAGGAAAGGTAGACCTGCAAAGGAGTTAGGAGCAGAGCTTAAATGGTTTATATCGAAAACAAAGAGAAGATATGATAAGTACCATGTTGGCAAAGAGTCTGGTTCCAATGATGCTGTAATAGGCATTCAGGGATCAAAATTGACGGACAAGAGAATGGAGCAGATAATGATCCTTGAATCGGGTAATCAGAAATGCTCTTCGCCTGGGAAGAGAAAACGAGAATGTCCTTTAGAGACATTGAAATGGTTAAGCGAGGTTGCTAAGGATCCATGTGACCCATCTGTTGGTCGTGTGCCAGATAGATCAAAGTGGGTATCTTATGGAAGTGAAGAGCCATGGAAACAACTTCTTCTGTTTAGGGCCTCAAGAACAAACAATGATTCAGCTTGTGAAAAGACTTGGCAGGTGGGTATATAGTTACAGTTATTCGATGATCTGCATTTGCCTGTATGACAAGCCTATAAGATGTAGCTGCACCAACTTTCCTGCTATAGCGATTCAAAATTCGTTATTGATTTAAACTGTGGAGATGTGAACTTTTGCCTGTAGAATCATGAATTGCATGTGTCATTAAAGCATTCTAAGGAGTTACTAATAGCAACTTCGAAAAATGTGCATCAGATTTTAGCATAAGAAACTTGATTCTTTATAATGTCCGCTTCCCTGTATCCAACAATGAACATTCTCTATGCTATCTCACTGTACAGAGACTGTGAACCCTGTGATTAAAATAGAATCTAATTAGTCTGATGGTGATTGTTTGTCTGTGCTCTCTGATTTAACTACTGTTCTTCCATGTTTATGCCTTCCAAGTCTTGATAATTTGCTCATGTGTTTCAGAAACTTCAGAAGATGCACCCATGCATGTATGATGATAGTGCTGGACCTAGTTACAATCTAAGAGAGAGATTGAGTTACGATGATTACAAGAGGGGAAAGACATCTTCTGGGAATGGCTCGGATTCAGGCAGTTCAGATGAGGAGGATAGACCATGTGCTCTAGTTGGGTCAGAGTTTCAAGCTGAAGTACCCGAGTGGACTGACATAACCCCTGAAAGTGATACAAAGTGGTTGGGCACTCGAGTCTGGCCACTGACCATAGAACAAACCAACCGTAATCTTCTTATCGAAAGAGATCGTATTGGAAAAGGAAGACAAGATCCTTGTGGCTGCCATAATCCAGGATCTACTGAATGTGTCAAGTTTCATATCACTGCAAAACAGGAGAAACTGAAACTTGAACTTGGTCGAGCTTTCTACATGTGGTGTTTTGATATCATGGGTGAAGGTACTCTTCAGTATTGGACAGACTTAGAACTGAAGAAGATAAAGTCTTTGATGAGTTCTCCTCCGTCACTTAGCCCAGCCTTCTTCGATCAGGCCAAGATGATTCTTTCGTCAAAGAGCAGGGGGAAAATTGTGAGCTACTTCTACAACGTGACCCTTTTGCAGTATAGGGCAAATCAGAGTAGAATCACACCTCATGATATAGACAGTGATACCGATCAGTTATTCATCCGTGCAACACAGAATGAAAATACAGCCCCTGAAGCAAACAGATCCCAGAAACCCGCCCTACTTTCGCCTAAGAAAAAAAGATGTCGGTAGAGCCTTTATGAATCACCCTGTTGAGATTCAAGTTGGAGCAGCTCTTTTTGTTTTCTTTCCATCTCATTTTTGGGGCTTATATTGCCATTGGAACCGCTTTAATCTCTGTGGGGGAAAAAGGCTTCATCATCGCATCGTCTTAGCAAATTCCGGTTTTAGTTTTGAGGTAAATACTTCCATCTCTTCCTTGATGATTCTACAGTAGTATTTCTTTTTGTTGGCATTGCTTGGAAGGCTTTGCGGAAACTGATGAATCAGAGAGAAAATTTCTTCAAGTACAGTGAGAGAAATTTGGATTAGTTTGGTGAATATAACAAAGGCAAAATGTAATTGCTATATGGTGTTTTTTTTTTTTGTTTCCAAGGAAAAAGAAGAAATGAGTAATCTCTCTTGCTATTACTTAAGTTCCAGAGTTTTATGATTTCGATTATAACTTCTCATCACTTGATAAATTAAAACCTTCACACGAGCAAAGTTAAAAGGCAGATGTTATCATATAACTCAAAGATCGTTATAACATTGTGAGAAGCTTAAACCATTTTCTATATATCAAGTAAAATGATATTTTCAATCATGTAATGATTTTTCGAAATAAAATTTAAGGATTTCTAAACAAATAAAAATTTAGTTTACATTGTATAATGTAATTTTCTGAAGGACTTCTAAAATTTTAACAAATTAGAATATAGAGATACTATTTACTAGTTCACATTGTAATTTAGAGAGGATACAATTGTATCTAAAAGTTTAAACCCACAAAACTATGATAAAGAAAATAGCTAATATATGTTCTAGACGACAAAAAAAAAAGAATAAATAAATACTAATTGGCTATATTACTGTGTCAGATATTGGAAAAAGGACAAACAAATAGTCATGAGATGGGCCAATTGCTCACTCGTCGGCCCATAAAAGAAGAACCCATGAAAAATCCAATCATCATAGTTAGCCCACGCGCATATAAATCGCGTTGTTGTAACGCGCCCGTTTTTTGCAGTCTAACCCCTACGAAAATTGGTCGAAAATCGACTGAATCCAATAATTTGGAGTCTAAGGGCGCGTGAGTATCGTTTTATTTTTTCTTAAACGATATTTTCCGCATTGTTCATGCCTAATTTTTTTTTTTGTTTTATTTTATCAATAGCTATATTGGATTATCTCAAAGTGCATGCCTAACTAGTAATTACTATTTTTAAATAGTTTAATTTAATTTTCTTTTCCCTCCCATTAACTTTTAATTACTAATCATTATTTTATTTGTTGCATCCCAAAATTTTATCTACTGAGATGAAAAAAGGAAATTAGTAATGTTATTCTATAATGCTAAACCGTGTATGTTAAGAAAATTAGAGTGATGATAGGGCTAATGCATGTGGACACGTTATTAATTTTCATTAAAAAAAAGGACATGTAATTTGTTGTCCTCACGTCTACTACAGTCGTAACTCCCGTAAGTTTATGGCTCACGTTTCTTTTAAAATAATTCATCTATCTTTTGGTTATAAAATACTACGAAGACATGATAATTGTAGGATAAGTCCCAACCCCATCATCATTTTCCTTAGAAAAATCATCCGTTTTATTGTAATAAAAACAAGCTGTCCCCATAACACGTATAAGGAGGAATGTATTGAAACTGAATAGTATATATGATCGGTCTAATGTATGTGTAGTTAAAACTTAGCATCTAATATTCTTTACCAAACATAAACACACTAGTATACAAAAAATAATCAAAGAAGCCAAAAAAAATATCAAAAAGGGCTTATATGTTATTTTAGTGTACTAGTGTGTTTATGTTTGGATTTGAATATGACAACAAAAAAAAGAAGAAAATTAAATATTTAAGTGCTTGACCATTATTATTTGCAGCCTGTTGTGATATATAATTAGTTAACTAAATCTGCTTTCACATAGACTTATATTAAAAAAAAATATAATATTTGTCCATTTTGATTAAAAGAATAACTACTGTATATGGAAATTGTTTTTAAAAGATTAAAAGACTAACAAAAAGAAAAGAAAAAAGATAAAAGCAATGAATGAAAGACAAAGGCAAAAGGGTAAAACTGGAATTTGAAAAAGGGGTAAATGGTAGTAAGGCAAATGTCCATTTCATTGATCTTTTCTTTTCTTATATATGATTTTATTTCTTCATTTTAGAATCTTTTCTCTATCTCTCTCTAAAACCAGATTCTTGATAGAAGAAAGAGAAGAAGAAGAGGAACGGAGAATCTGCCATGGCTTCACCAAGCAAACGTCGAGAGATGGATATGATGAAATTGTGGGTTAATTTTCCAGCTGATTGAATTATCTATAGATTTATTCTGGGTTTTTCTTTTTCTTTTTGATCTGTTGATGAAATTTCTTCTTCTTCTTATTGATATATAATTGATTTGGTCTGTGAATTTGATAGGATGATGAGTGATTACAAGGTGGATACAATCAACGACGATTTGCAAATGTTCTATGTCACATTCCATGGACCCACTGACAGTAATTCTCTCTTCCATTTTGCCTTTTTGTTTTTGTTGCTTATAAGCTACTTGTTGAAATGCCTCAATGAATCAAAACGAGTCTTTGTTTGATTTGTTCTTCAAACTCAACTTCATATTCATCAATGATAGGAACTAGATTGGGATTACATGATTGCCATACTTGAATTTGGATTATTTATAGGATTGTCATAGAAGCAAATGATGAATGAATCTTTGATACAAAACCAAGTTAAGTGCCTGTTTTGTTGTGTGTTTTCTTCAAGGTCTTTATCAGGGAGGTGTATGGAAGATTAAAGTCGAACTTCCCGAAGCTTATCCATACAAATCTCCATCTGTAGGATTTGTTAACAAGATTTATCACCCTAATGTCGATGAATCGTAAGTGATAACTATCCACATTTTCCATTGTTTAGTGTTTTGCATACTCTTAAACTCTGGTTTTGCGTTTGTGGCAGTTCTGGTGCAGTTTGCTTAGATGTTATAAACCAGACATGGAGCCCAATGTTTGGTAAATTACTAGTTTTTCTCTTTGTTTTTAATGCCTTTATATCTCATTGTGTTTGCATCCATCAAAGTTCTGCTTGTTTTGCAGATCTTATAAACGTTTTCGAATCCTTCCTTCCGCAACTGCTTCTGTATCCAAACCCATCAGATCCGTTTAATGGAGAAGCTGCTTCTCTGTTGATGCGAGACCGTGCAGCCTACGAGCTGAAAGTGAAAGGTAAAGTCACTCTCTTCTTCCCATTTTGCTTCTCTGTTCGACCTCTCATTGACACTACAATTTTTCACCTTTGAAGAATATTGTGAGAAATATGCAAAACCCGAGAAGGAGAATTTAAGTGATGATGATGAGGAGGATGACGATAGCATGAGCGAAGATGGCTCGGACTCTGATGATGATGACGATGAAATCGTTGGAAAAGCCGACCCATGACTGTTACAAATCAATCTTTCTTTGCACTTTCATTAGTCCATCTTCAAATTTAAACCATTAATGCTCATTGCAAAGAGGAGAGAAACTTTCCTCTGTAAATTTGTAAAGACTTATTATTCTTTAGGCCTACTGAAATTTCTTTTTAAAACAGTAGATAAAATGTAACAATTTGCAATCTCACATTAATGGAAACATTAATCCATATCTCATTTTGTTTGTTTTATCCTCCAATTTTTTTTGTACATGACCATATATGAAGATGGATATTGCAGACAAAAGGACATTCCTCTAAAGTTTACTATAAAATTTCGGTATTACGATAAAGAGCAACATACCAAGAAAAAGGAACTATAGACCTACAGAATTATTTGATTACTAAGGTCAAAGATTCACTTCTAAATTGCTTACAATGCCACATTGAATATAAGCAAAAGAGGCTTAATCCTCTCAGGAACCAAGAAGGGTCCCTCTATAAATGGCTAGGCCGTCTTTTACCAGAATCTGTCCTTAACCTCTTCACCGGATTTGCCCATCCCACGGAATCACCAGCCGTACCGCTGTTGTTTGGATGAGTGGGTTGGTTTGGCCAGCGCTGCTGCTGTGCTAGCCTTGTTTCCCTTGGAACTCCACCAGACACAGGACTTCTAAGACCACGACCAATCAGAGCTGGAGGTGGTGAAACTGGGCTGCTGGAGCCACCAGTTCGGGTTTTCGGAGCAGACTTCTCTCGGTCTTTCCTCTTCTTCTTGCAGATTACTAATTCCCCTGGATGAGCTAAAATTGGGGATTCATCAGTGTGGCTTGTTGTCCCCCCAAGCTTTGTTTCTTTCTGCGGTATCTGTACTCTGATCCTTGAGTTCTCACGTTGTTGAGGTCTCTGAGGAGAGCTTGGCTCGGGTTCCGCCTCGTTTACCAACTTTTGCCTCTTGCCTTGGCTAACGCCTGCTCCTCTTGGGGATGGTGTAGACACCAAATTTGGGATTGGGCCAGAAAAGGAAAGAGCATTCCTTGCTTCCCGGAAATCTGTGTCTGGGAAAGACATCTTTAATAGATCAAAGAACAGATTGTGAACCTTCCTTGCTTCAGATCTCACCTGCGGAAATTTTTGATCACCTTTAAACCCATTTGGCTTGTACATCAAACAGCAAAAGGAAATCACTTTTATTAACAAAGCAAAAATCAAACCTCATGTGAAAATCCATAGAATTGCATTGCTCCCCTTAGCATTAACTGCACGTCAGATGCGAGTTCCATAACTCCTGCGTACTCTAGTCTTTCTACACGGTTGTCTATCTCTCGTAGTTCCAAAAGGTTATTTACACCTCCAGCTGCATAACCATTCTGAATTCTCTTCCACAAATTTGTCAGCATAGGTACAATCTGCTGACCTTCCTTGTCGATTCTCCTTTGGAGCTTGCTAATCACATTTTTGCACTGCAAAGTCCAGGACCGAATAAGTTCAGACTAACGATACAAAACAGATGCACCAAAAATATCAACCATATCAGAGAATGCTGCGATGAAGTAAATTCCAATTGACAGAGCATACCCGTTTCTGTATGATGTGGGACATTCTTGCACCAGCATTTGAAGAGCCAATAGGACTAGTTCCATCCCACGTTTCTCTGGAAGCTTCAGCGTTATCCTCCACGGTAAGCTGTGTGGCATTCAATCTACCAGCTTTTGGTGATGATACATGGAGTTTGGAAGTACTAGCTACCTTCTTCGCAGGTAAACTCCTTAGTCTAGAGGACGAATCACTCTGATCTTGTCTTGAACCATGTGAGTCAACAACTGTCCTTAACTTTGATCGGTAGCTACGATCAACTTGTAATGGCTGAGCTGCAGGCATCTCACTACCGTCAACTCTTTCTGCCGTTTGACGGGGTCTTAGACGAATACTCCGTTTTCGTTTTATCGTAGGTTGCAAAACCTGTTCTTCATCCCCTTCATCACGGTCATGGGCCCAACTTCCTGATCGTTGGAGATCTACGTGAGAATCCCCTGATGCTGCTATTTCCCCCTCTTCTAGGTCATCCAGCTATTCAACATAATGAACAAAGCAAACATTACACAAACAACAAAGAAGAAGATAGACATGCAAAATAGATCAGGTACCTACCAGTCTTTTTGAGACAGAACCTGGCCTAGTGTCCAAAGCAGATAAAGAGCCAAACTTTTGTGAAGAAACAGGAGATGCCATCTCTTTCGATCTATGGCTCTCTGGAGAAGATCCTGAAGAACCGGCATCATCACGAGGAGGAATTTTTTTATAACTACCAGAACCCGGAGGATAATCATAACCACAGATGGGGTTCTCTCCATCAGATTCTCCCTTGTTGGTTTGGTGATCTCCAAGAGCGACAGTAAGTTCATCATCATCAAATTGTCGAATGTCTCCCTCTTCTTCATTCCCAGAATCAATGTTCCTTTCCACAGAGCTTTCCTCAGAGTAACCTGCAATGTCATCTTCAATTTCCTTGTAGTTAATCTTTTTGCTCTTGGGCCGCCCCCTTTTTCTCTCACCTCCCGGTCCACCAGGTTGCACAATCAGATTACTGCTAGACAACATGTTCTTTGAAGGTTTCTTAGACAAATCAGCAACAGTAGCATTCACCTCTCTGGTACTAGCTCGAAGCCACTTAGGCACCTGCTCATGATTAGTCATCTCCTCCGTCCAGTCAAATTCTTCATCCATCTGATCAAATAACTCAACTTCCTCTTCGCTTCTGGCAATCATCCTGTTCACCTCATGCAGAGAAGGTACATCATGGACAGTTTCTTGATATCTCTCTTCGTCATGCAATAAAGTCTCCAATGTCATTCGTCGCTCTTCATGAGTTGTCCTTTGGTCAAAACGCCCAGCATTAATGACCTCATCAGCCATGTCAATCTTATACTGTTGAATATTATTCCTTATGAGACCCTCTATAGATCCTATATATCGGTCCTTCCCAGCCATGTCATCCTCTAGGTCTATTGAACCACCACTTCTAAGCTCGTCCTCCTTTTGATGGCTGGAGATTTTTTCAACAACTGCCTCCATATAAATCACTTTTACTTCCCTTGTCTGCCCTATACGATGGGCTCTGGCAACTGCTTGTTCCTCATTCTTGGGATTTGGATCCGGATCATATATCACAACTGTGTCAGCAGTCTGAAGGTTGAGACCCCGTCCAGCTGCACGTATACTAAGCAAGAAGATAAAGCAATCCGTATCAGGATCATTGAAGTCCACAATAGCTGATTCCCGATCTTCTAGGCTGGTAGTCCCATCTATTCTTCTGTATACAAGCCTTCTCCATTGTAGATACTCTTCCAAGATATCAAGAAGTTTAGTCATTGTACTGAAGAGCAATACACGATGGCCTGTCCTCTGTAGCTTTATAAGGATCCTGTCCAGAATCCACAATTTTCCACAAGACCTTACGAGAAAATCTTTGGAAAAGTCGTTGAAATATGGGTAGTTGAGCAAAGGATGATTGCAGGCTTTCCTCAACTCCATGCACCTGTTATTTAAAGTTCTATATATCTTGGCTTGGTATATTGGATTCTTCTGAGCCCTAAGTTTTTCATCGTCTGGATCAACTCTAAGAGTTCCAGTCGCTTTAATCCAATCATAAACGGCACTCTGAATAGCAGACATTCTACACCTTAAAACTACAGAAACCTGCAACCCAAAAGCATAATCAGAAGAATCATCTAGATGGGAAATAACGGCAAAGATAGAAGATAGATCCTACCTTAGCAGGAAGTGACCCTTCCACATCCTCAACACGGCGTCTGAGCATGAATGGCTCTAAAATTTGATGAAGTCTGTGAATGACTATAACCTTTTTTTCAGTCTCCAGCCAGTCATCCTCTATATTATGCGCAGGACCTTCTTTTTGAAAGGGTTGCGCAAACCAATCATGAAATGCTTTTCGATTGTCAAAGACATCAGGAAGGAGAAGGTTCAATAGTGACCAAAGCTCTTTCAGATCGTTCTGCAAGATTCAATAAAAGCAGGGTAAGAATGGTCACATAATATGAACAGCTTAGAGAATCTTGGTTTCCATTTATTATGTGTCCCTGATTTATGCCCAAGTAGCTATACTGTTACCAACCTGCAAAGGTGTTCCAGTGAGAAGTAATCTCCTCTGGCAGCGATACCGGTCAAGATCTCGGGCCAAAACAGATTCTCTGTCCTTCATCCGTTGTGCTTCATCAATTATAATATATTTCCAGTCAACTTTTGAGAGTTTTGATCGATCATACATAATGAACTCATAAGTCGTAACGAGGACATTGAACTTCATGGCGCAAACCTCCTGTTAAAGAGAACAGGGGATGCATCAATCAACAATTTCAAAACATCTGGAGCAAAAGCAACTTTTTCAAAATTTTACCTGAGAGAACAATTTTGAACGTTGATCCTTTGTACCAACATAATATATGCATGAAACAGATGGCAGCCAAGTATGGAGTTCACTCTGCAGAAGAAAACCCGTTAGACTTTAATCAGTTACCAGCGAGAATCGACAAAAGATAGCAAACAAACTGATACATATTCTAAGAACACAGAAGAGTTCATCAACAGGATATGGCCATGTCAGCGCAACTAACAGCTAGTTAGCAAGAGTCAAAGTTAATCTTAGATAATAGATATAAGAGGCTTGTGGGTTATTGCCGAACTGAGTTAGATAATTATGAGTTGGGAGACTTGGGGTCTCAAATACTCCCTTGGTTCTAAGCAGCTGCAATGATTCTGTGGAAAATCATAGGAGTCTATCAGAAACACAAACCTTCCAATTCACCAGAACAGCATTGGGAACGATGATGAGATGCGGTCCATAATTCCCCTTAAACTCCATAAGGTAAGCAATCAGTGCCATTACCTGTACAACAAAGACCGGAAACAATAAGCATATTATGGCGAAAGTACAGTAAATCCAGGAATCCCTGCAAATCGAGAACAGATATAACCTGCACAGTTTTTCCAAGACCCATCTCATCAGCCAAGATCCCATTTAATTTGTTATTATACAACGATAGCATCCATTGTAATCCAACCTGAATGGCACAGAGCGTAAAACCTTAGAAACCATCAAAACGTGGCATGACAGTAAAAAAAAAATCAAATTGCAACGACATAGAGTCTAGATGGAGGAGATACCAGCTGGTAATCACGCAAAGTTCCAGCCTGAAGCATTGAAGGTTGTCTTATAACCACTTCATTTACAGCATGAGCCAGAGTATAATACCTAGAGTTAGGCATAACAAAGCGGGTAAAGAAAAGACTAATGACATCACCCAAGGCACCTATTCCTAATTTTGTGATCTGTATAAACCCCTCACACATGGAAAGCAGGATTATCAGCATTTTACAGATAAGCACATACTTTATAAGCAGTCAGCTGCATTGGAAATTTTGAGTAACAACTAGTACTTTGCTAATTCCCTGTTTTAATCATTTTTTGTGTGACTAATGGCTTACTTGTTGACGGATGAATTTTCTTTTGGCGCATTCATTTCCGTAAATCTATTTCTGATCACAACTTCTTCTCGAGCACAAGTAGCTGCTGCCCTGACCTCTTCTTCTGACAAGCCCTGCATCAAAAACGGAAACAGCTAAGCTACTATATCCACTATAACTTTGAAAAGTTAAAATTTGAAGAATTATCTACAGAGTGTAATGGATAATTCGCTGTGGAGTAGAGAAAGCAGTATTTATACCTGCAATCTGGCTGCTACTGCTGCAGCATTCGCTGCCTCCTCCACTTCCTGTTGATTTTTTGTGGCAGTAATCTTACCTCCAAGTTTATGAAGATAATCTTCGGTTTGGGTCAAAAATGAAGAGAGAACAGCATATCTTTCAGCAGCATCACCAGGCATATTTGTTTGCTGTTCCAGCAACATCTCCCTGTACCTTTCTACATCATTATTCTTCAAGGCCTCCATCCTTTTGTTCCGGCCATCATCTTTTCTCTTCGAAAACTCTCTCAACATCTTTTCATGGTATTTGGCCACTCCCCTGTTACGAGCAGTGCGTGCATCACGTATAGCCCAGTGAGCCTCAAGGAGTTTCTTACGCCACTGAAAAATGGTTTTTAGCTGCTTCTCTCTAACAGCTTTCTGGTTGGCCAGTACTTGTCTATTCATTTCAAGGCGTTGCCGTTCGCACAACCTCACAAATTTGCGGTATGGCCTATCGGGCATGGACATTATCTCCTGTTGTTGTCGATCCACTTCCTCTCTAACACGAGACTGAAGATTCGATAGCCTAAGCTTTTTCTCTTCAATTTGAAGCCGTAAAACAAGATCAGGCCTAATCCTTTTCCTTTCTAAATTTTTTGCTAGCAGACCATTTATCTTCTTCAAACTGTCTGTTCTTTTCTTACTAAGGAACTCTGCACCTTCTTCACAAATCAGATCTTTAATATCATATGCTAATGTGAGATTGTTATTGGCATTGGCTGTTGCAGACCCATAAGAATCAAGTTTTCGAGTGAAAAAGGGAAAATCAAACAAGGGTCCATAATATTTCCTGGCAGAGGCTGTATCCTTGGGCTGCTGGGAAGAGTTTCCTTGTGGAGGAACCTTAGATTGGCTTCCATCAGATGCAACAGCCTTTCCCTTATCAGCTGTAGAATCACTTCTAGGATTCTTTTGAGTACTAGAATCTGCTCCTTGGTCTGACTTAACAGGGAATACATCAGTTTGTTGCTCCTCTTTCGTAGCCACGTCAGAAGAAGTAGCTTCTTTCCCCAGGTTTTGAAATAATTGGCTGTGGCCTGTTGTCAAAGCTACTTCTGTATCTCCAACATTATCTTCCTCTTTAGAAAAAATCGGTCCATTTGAAGAAGCAGCCGCCTGAGACTCTTTGCCACACTCTAGCGACCTTGCTTGGTCTTCTCCAGTTTTGTCTGAAGATCTATCCTGAACTTGTCCTCTGACAGGAGATATTTGCCTCTGCGTCTGCAGTTCAAGGGGTGGTGGAGCAATAGCTTGAAGAAGCTCTGGAGGCAAAGAACCTTCCCCTTTCTGTCAAGTAAAAAGCAATTAAGAAAAAAACAATCAACCTAGCTTGCAGAAACGATATATATAGGCAGTGATACATCGCCAGCAAAACATACAATAAAAAAAATAAGAAATATGGAAAAAGTCAGAGCTGAAAACCTTCAAACGCCTAAATGCCAGTATCTGGGCTTTGAGAACATGGAGTTGCTGTTTGGTAAATCCTGATCGCTGCTGTGCTTGTTGGGTCCCCTGTCCACTCTGAAGGGAAGAGTTACCGAGTGGACCAGTATCAGATGACGCTAGTAAATTTGAAGTCGGTGCATTCAGTTGCCTAGGCTGCTGCATTTGCAAATGTTCAGCAGGACCTAAACTTTTTTTTGTAGACGCATTCTGATCCATAATAGGAGTCTCATTTGCAGAAGTCTGCAGGGAATTTCCTGAGGGCATCCCATTTGTAGGCTGAACTAAATGTCGAGGATACATTGGATTATCTCTCCCTTGGACGGAGAAGGGATTCATAGCAGGATTGACCATTCTGGGACTGGAAGTCGAAGCAAATGAGCCAGTAGATATTGCATGCCTGGCCTTTGCTGATCCTGACTGCCCAGAGATATCACTAGCAGAGTTGGTACGCGGTGAATTCTCACCTGGAACAACGGAAGATGAAGCCGGCTGGCTAGAGATTGGAATAGAAGGTGACTGTGAAGCCACATTGCCTTCACTAGCTTTCTGTTGGGCAGCCATTCTTGCCTGAAGGATGTGTGCCATTTGGCTGGCGTTGGCAGGATGTGAGAGATCGATATTCCGCTCACGCGCCCATGCCTGCATTGCCTGCCACTGTTGTGCAAATGCGAGTTGGTTGTTTCCCATATTATTGATAAGCTGTTGAGGCTGTGGTGCCTGCATTGGCCTTATCATATTTCCAGGCATTAGTTGTCCGGTACTGACCTGCTGCTGAGGATGAGAATTTGTTTCGTTCCTTTGCTGAGAACCTGATTCCATCTGCCTTTCACCGCGAGCAAACTGATCTCCCGATGGCTTAGACGATGAGGCCTGAGCCTGACTAGACGGATTCAAATCTTGTATATTTAACATTCCCATCCGTCCATCTTGATCCTTTCCGACACTTGATGAACCTATCATTCCCATTCTAGCTTGCTGCTGTGCTTTTTGATGCTGAGCCTGTATAGCAAACTGAATATACGCTTGCTGCATTGGATTAAAACTTTGCTGGCCCTCTTGGGTAGAAGAGCCCTGTTGTTGTTGTTGTTGCTGCTGTTGTTGTTGTTGAGGAGACTCAAAGAATTTCCTAGACTGCTGAGGCATTTGGGTAGAACCCGAAGGCGAGGCAAAGTTGCCACCTCCCATCATTCCCTGAACCCCACCAGCATGATATGCAAACATGTTTTCGTTTGCATCTGAGTTTCTCTGCTGCTGCTGTTGCTGCTATATATTAGAAGCACGATAAATTATTACTAACAATCAAATGAACCATACTCCACGATTCAGAGCAACTTTTTATGTGAAAATGAACAATACATGTTCTCCAAGTCGCTACCATTACACAACTTCAATTTAAAGAAATTGTTTACTTTCCTTTTCCACAGAATTGATAAACAGTTAAGTCCCACTAAAATTGAATAGCCGCAAGTTTAACAGACAAACATTGGCAACTGCAAAGAAGCAATTTATCCCTGCCTAACGAACCAAACACAGACTTGAGAATCTTTTACCTGCCTAGACGCCAGCTGCTGCTGCTGCTGCTGTTGTTGCTGGACAGATGAAGAAGAAGAAGAAGGAGAAGCAGCGGATGACGTGGACGCAGTCCGACCAGCCGGACCCATGGGCGGATTCCGAGCGGGCCCTCCGCCACTGCCTCCAGATTGCATGCAATTGGTCGATGAATCTGACAGTCACTACACTGGAAACAATTAAACCCAATTCAAATGCACAACGAAGCTGGAAGAAGAAGAAGACAAAAAGTTGAAAAACCCTACCAGATAAATCCCTCCAAAAGAATTCGGACAGTGAGCCCCCGAGGCAAAGGAAAAAACCTCAAATAGCAAGCAACAGAGAGAGAGAGAGACACTGAGTCGTTGTTGTAGCTACGCACACACCTTTCTATTTCTCTCTCTTCTTAGATTTGCATCGAATTTGGGGGAAATCGGAAACGAAAGTCGCGGGGGATGCAACGGTATAAACTCAGATCCTTTGAGAGGGCTTCTCGATAAAAAGGAAAAGAAAAAGGGAGGGAAACGAAATCCACGGAATCGATGATCGATTCCTCTCTTTGAGAAATTCACGCAGATCAGAAATTTCTCGCAGTCAAACCCTAGCTGGCTTGTTACTTGGAAAATTTGAATGTATAACCAAAAATAAAACTTAAATTAACAAACTAACCAAAAAAAAAATGTGAAGTGATATTCTATATATTTACTATAATATATACCAAAATACCCCTTCTTTTTCCTACAACCCCACCATCACCAACCACCATCTCTACCTCTATCTCCAGCCACCGTCGGCCACCACCGAGAACCACCACCCCGGCTACCACCACCACCGACCTCCGCTGGCCACCACCACCCCCGAACTCCGCTGGCCACCACCACCCCGGCTACCACTACCACCAACCTCCACCGGCCACCACCACCACCGCTGCTGGCCACCACCACCGCTGCCGGCCACCACCACCACCACCCCGGCTACTACTACCACCAACCTCCGCCGGCCACCACCACCACCACCGCTGCTGGCCACCGCCTCCACCGCCAGCCACCACCACCGTCGACCACCACCACATGCCACCTCCCCTCTAGCCACCACTACAATGGCTAATTTGGTCATTATACTACCCTCTATGGTTAGTTACTATATTTTCAATATTAGTGTGTTAGTTTCTTAATTAATTTATCAGTTTTAGTTATACACCTAATTCACCCTTGTTACTTCCCTTTTCCTTTTTTCTCTTTCTTTCTTTCTTTTTTTTAATATTTTTTCATTTTTGTTTTTGGAAGGGGCATTTATTTTAATTTTATTTTTGATTGTGGGTCCCACGCCTCGATACAGTTGGAACACGGAAAATGCGTTTCACGAGGCCACCCCTGGGTTTTCGCTTTTATTACCACAAGTACCCTTCCATCTACATGAGAGTTGCACAAATTACGACGTGACACGTGTGATTGATTTACCAAACGCTTGCTTTCTCTTTTACCAAATGGGATGACTTTTTAATTTTTCAAATATTTGTTTATGTATTCGTTATAAGATTAAAAAAAAAAAGATTACTAACTATAAACAAATTTGAATATCAAATTAATCTGATGTTTGTTTTATTTAATTAGTTAATTTACCAATCATATTAGACAATTTTTATTTTTAATTTTACCTAGTCATGTGTAGAGTGTAGTAGAGTAGTAGATTAGAGAGAATCGAACAATTACTGTACTCTGTTTAATTTACGGTGCAGCCTCGTGTCGTTTTCATCTTTTAGCCTTGCTATGCTTGCCATCTTTACGTCAATGATTCGTCACGCAGTTCTATTATAAGAGAGCAAAACGGCGAACAGTTTTGAACGAGCAGGTTCTGTTTATGTCGTTAATAGTTTTTCGCCGAAACAAGCAAAAGATCACATTATTACGGTTCTGTGACTTGTGAGTCTGTGTAAAGCCTACTACTGATATTAGAAATGCCGTTGCCGATGCAGTCTCTCTTCTTCTGTATCTGATTCCTGAAAAAAAGTTGTTAAACGATGGAGAAGATCGTTCGTTCTTCTTCACTGATTCTACTTTTTGGCCTCCTTCTTTTTCTGAATTTTCAGGGATTCGTCCAGATCGCTGAAGCAGGGAAGCGACGGATCGAGATCTCCGATGACCTAGACGACGTTGAAGACAATGAAGAAGACGAATCATGGAAAGAGTGGGGGAAGAAAGCAACCACCCCGGAATTTGATCCGCCTCCGGATTTCACCAATATGGGATTCGATCAGATCCAAGAGGAGATGGCTAAACGGACTTTTGGAACGGTCGTCGGTTTCGTGAAGCTCCGGTTAGGCGTCCGCCGCACCAAGGTAAACAAAAATCCAATTCTCTCATTCTCCGATTGCAATGGCTCCATCAGTCAAAGTTTCAGATGAGTTACTGTTTAAAAATCTCTGAATCGATTTGGATTTTATCGTGATTTGTTTGATATGATTCAATCAGGATATGGTGATTGATATCGCTATGAAATGGACAAAAGTTTTGAGAACAGGAGGGATAGAAGTAAGATTCATGGCTGTAGATCGAAGCACGGTGATGTTCAATATGCAAAATGGGAAGCTAGTGACTGAGGTAAAATCCACAGAAAACACACAATGCTTAAAACTTTGTTTAGTGGATTAGTCAAGATCTAACATCACAATCATATCTTTCTGTTGGTGGATTTTCAATTAGCTAAGGGAGTTTGTGCTGAGCCAAGAAGAAGCTTACGAGGTTAAGATAGGGAAGCAAGAGTTTAGAAGACCTGGAGATCCTCCATTTGAAGATGTCTTTGACAAACTTCAAGCTGATCAAAAGAAAGATGACGAAGATGGTGATAGTAACAAGAATGATCTTACCAAGGATGAACTATAGGTCACAGAAAAGCTTTTATATTGGGTAGTATTGAAAGTTCAACTCTTTTACTGAAGCTTACGTTAAATTTCTTTGACATGTTTGGTTTTGAAATTCCGTTGAATGCCGTGGGATACAATAAAAAGGAAAGCTTGTTTCTTTTCCGATGAGTATGCACTCATTTAAGCTTATTGCTAAACGCGGAGAGCTCGATAACCTGAATCCTGGGAATGCTTTCTGCTTCTGCTCTCTCTTTCTCGGTGTTGTATCCCCAGTTTCCTGTTTTGAGATAAGTTTTTGTCAGAATAACCAATAAGGAGAACCAGAAGAGATGATATGGGAGGGGAAGAGACCACCTAAGTATAAATTCCATTTGTCTAATTCAGGCTCTTTGATGACATTCTTCAGCGTTGCGAGTCTGTCTTCCACGAAACTGGCCAAATTAAAACAATCCATAGGGATTGTAAACTAATGGTTAGCATTACTAAGTCATGCAGATAGAAGAATTAGTGATAAATATATAGAATGTGAGTTACTGCAGCGTCAAGCCCTGATGTTCTGGTTTATCTTGAAGTAGCTTTAGCACTTCCACCTTTGGCCTGATGATATATCACACAGAAAATAAAACTAGCTTAAGGGTAAAATCTGGATGAGAAACAATTTCTGTGTTCATTGGTGGACCTCATAATGATACTGACCCTGAACCCAAACCATAAATCCTTTCTGATGGTATGATTACACCTGCTATTTCACGCAGTAACGCTTCTGCAAAGCGGCCCTGCAATTTAAACCACCCATACTAACAAAGTTTAGCTCATCATAGCTCATCATTGTGACAGACAGTATGTGTGTCCAGACAGTTTTGGATAGGATTGGAATCATTACTGCACCTGTTTCGTGGTAACGATATAAATCTTTGAGCTGGCAAATTTCAGTGCATCTGAAACTCCTGGATAGAATCTGCAAATATAGTAGACTGCGTCAAAGCTGTGAAGGCAAATGTGCAAGAGAAGATGGAACTTTGACTGTGTGAAACCTTATTGTTTGTACAAGATAGGTCTTGAAACGTGTGTTATCAAGTAAGATATGATGTTGAAGACCTACCTGTTGGCACCAATCCAAGTTGTCAAGTCCTTGTTAATCCAATCATCTCTAACATTTCCAAACAAATCGATCAGAGCATCTTTATCTTCATCCCAAGCTTCCATGATTACCGGCTTAATCTTTGCCCAGCTCTCCAATATCCCATCAACAGTCAAACCTTCTGCAACCTTAATAAACAAAGTGCAATTCATCATCTACAACTCAAAAAAGGAACACTCAACCCGAACTAAGTTTAAGGTTATAATGAGCATTCACACTCACTGAAGATTTCCGAATCGATGGTATCTTTGTCTCCAATAACAACCGCACAAGTAGAAGATTTTCATAGCCAGTTTCCACCACTGGTCTCACCTACGAACACCAACTCTTGAATCTTCACATTCTTATAAAATCACAGCTAGATATAATCTTAATCTAAACTATTTCAGAATCCAACAACACTTTCTAAGCTGAAAAAAAAAACGTAAGGAAGAAACTAATTTACGATATGCATTTGATCAACGATCCATTCCTCTAAAGTGGAATCAACTCCTTCGAACAAATCAGGCCATCTCACTTTCGCTGCCTATAAACACAGAAAAATCAAAGGATGTTCAAGCAAAACTTCAAACGAAAGTTCCAAATTTCAAAATCAGAATCAGAGAAACAAAATCCAGAAGTATCCCATAACAGAGTGTCGAGAGAGAATGATATTGACCTTGACAGCTGATAGAGAGCTCTCTCCACAACTATCACAGAGAACTCCATCGAAGTCCAAAGCGTAGAGATCTCCCATTTTCCTACTTCACCACCAGTTTCAAGCAGCTGCCACACATTTGTTAGAGACGAAGGTTTGTTGTTTTTACTCATACTCTTCGAGAGCTAATGATAACAAGCCACGTGTTTATGACGTTTTAAAATAAAACGCATATATTTTCGCGTTACGTCGCGTTTGCGTTACTCAATCAATTACCGACTGCAGCCGGTAGCAGCGTCTATTCAGCCGACCTAAGAACCGGTATCGCCGGTATCAATAATTGCTGATCTTTTCCTTCTCTTCCCCAGATTCTCAAGTCTCTCTAACTTGAGGAGGAGATAGAAGAAATCTCATCATCAATCTCCGGATCCAATCCAATTCCCTATCGTCTCTTCATAGGTATTTTCCCCATGTAGAAATTGTTCTCCTTTTCTCAATTGTTGTTTTTCCGGAGATTGATTGTCCACATAGCTCGATTTGAGTTTGATAAGCAATTGTTGTGTAAAGAGTTGATTTTGTATTATAGATTGCATCGACTGCTATTGTTTCCGATTGATTGAACGAACTAGACAAGAAAAGGATTCGGTTTTGTCTGGTTTTGAAATTTCCTTACATTATTGATTGGTTCCAAATTCCAATCCTTTTGATGAAGATACTTTGCTGCTATCTATTAGAAACCAGCATGGCTCGTGTTTTGTCCCCTCCATGTTGTTTTTGGTTCAATATCCTGCATTACTGATTGTTTGTTTACCTTTGTTTATCTTTTTGAGAAATGAGTAATTTTGCAATTGATGATGTTAGATACATATTGAGGATGGCTAACAAAGAGGATCGTGAGGAGCATCCTCCTCGTGGGAATGAATGGGAAGTCGTCTCGCTTACTTCTTCAGCTTACGCTGCTGCTCCTGGTCCGTATAACGTTGAATCAAGAGATGTGCGGAAATATGATGCTTACTATGGAGCAGAAACTTCACGTGATCTGTACATGTCTGAACACTTTGTATTCCCACCTAGTGAGCATGAGAATTTACCCATTGATGAACATTTATTCAAGGAGGAGCAAAGAAAGGATGGCGGAGACTTGATGCTCGAAGGTCAGGGATTGTCTGATCAGTTTCATTATGAAGCTGGGAACAACCAACAGAGTATCTATGGTGAATCTGCGCTTGGTTCTTCTAGACACATGGAATCATTCGGAAGTGAAACAGCTGTGTATGAACACGGGTTAGTTGATGCCGAGCCAAATGAGTATGCAGAGGGAAAATTAGATCTCCATTCTGATACCGAGGGAGAAAAGGATGCCGAAAAATCAACACACAACCTTCCTTGTGAAGCTTGGTGGAAAAGGAGAGCTATTTCTATGTATTCACGCACAAGAGAAGCAAACGCGATATGGTCCTTATTCTTTGCAGCTGCAGTCGCAGGACTCGTAGTTCTTGGTCAACGCTGGCAACAAGAGAGGTGGCAGGTTTTGCAACTCAAGTGGCAATCAAGCATCAGTAGCGAGGTATTAATCTATAAAATCACCGAAAAAACTTCAGTCAAGAATCATTATGTTTTACAAATTGTAACCACCTAAGCCATTTATTGACGACTCTTGAATGTTTCCCACACAGAAACTGAGCAGAGTACTCGAACCTCTCTCACGCGTGAAAGACGTGATTGTGAGAAGTAACCCACAAGCTTCTCTCGTAAGGAGTGGTTCATCCAGTGAGGTCTAGAGGCAAAGTATGATAAACTCAAAGAGACAAAAAGACCAATGTAACGTTTGTTGCTTTGACAATCTCACACAAGCATAGGTAAGTACAAATTTGGTCTTGAGTTACATGTGTGCATGATTGTCAAAAGCTATCTGCTTTCTTGGGAGCCTATGTTGCTTCATTATCTTGTACCATTAGAATGGAGATCCAGTTACCTTCTTACAAAGCAATCTCTTTAGGTGTCAAAAGCGCTTGTTCTAGGGTGGAAACTGGAAAAATATACACATACACTGCTTTTTTGTTTTGGTAATTATCTAGTTTTATTCACTTTTTATTTTTTTTCACTTTCATTGTATGCTTACTATAAGAGGCCAGATATTTAACACATACCTTCTGATTTGCAGTAGAAATGACAGAATCGTACAAAAGTATTAAATGGTGAAATGGATTTGTAGAATCATGACACCTAACTCATTTAACTGAAAGTTTACGAAATGACATGCAATACTACTTACTAGTATAGAATATAAATTGCCATTTCACAAAAATGGTAAAAACCGTAAAATGCTGCTGAAATCGCAAAATCATGTTTTTGACTACCAAAGAGAATCATTGTTACACCGATACAAGCTTTAGCATGTGTCGCAGTAGTCGAGACAAAATAAAAATACGTCATTCTTTAGTTTCGGTAGTAAACGAGAGAATAAAGATAGAAAATTAAGTAAACATGTGATTATGTGTATTGAATTACTAGCCTCTAGAGTGGTTGAGTGTTGTCTGGATTACTATTAATTACCATGTGAATAAGTGACGGGGTAACTAACTATCATAATGATTCATTCATTATTTTAGCTACTTTTCAATATGATTTTTTTATAGTATCTCCTTTTGATTCTATATATGGTCTTAAATGCAAAAATGAGACAAGTAACAAGTAAGTGACCAAATTTTTTTTCACTTAAGTGACCAAATTTTTTTTCACTTAAGTGACCAGTTTTATGTGGGACAACCCACGGAATCTAAAGATTTATATTTTGTTTATCACTTTACGTGATCGGTTAAGTTTGTTTGTTAAGTAGTAAGAATCGTCACCAAAGACTCATCACCATTAATGTGCCAAATTTCGAATAGATTTTAGTCATAGGCCATTTATTCAATAAACAAGTCATAGCTATCGAGAATTCCTTCAGTTTTTTTATTTTTTGGTAAATAGTGCATGGGATGGATATACTTGATGTACCTAATCTAACTATTTTATTGTCTATCATTTATGTAACTTCCCGTACGTAACTGTCAATTTTCAAGTATAAACGTTAATTAATTTGAAAAAATATTATTATTAATATGATCTAGAAAAGTATGTTTTCTTTGCCGTTGATGGGAAGGTAACCTAATTAGATAACTTATATTCTCTGTCGATTTGTCCTTTGTCTTAAGTTTTGACCTAATATTGCATATTTATTTAGCCACATAATACACTAACATATGTCAAAATTCACATTCTGCAAAGATAGAGGAGTCGTAAAAAAAACAAAGAATTTGACAAAAAAAAAAATATCAACTGAAAACCAACTGTCAATCAAGTTCATTTAAAACTCACCTTGTTTCATACAGCTGTAATGAAAAATAATACTATTTCGACGTATTAAAGTTCGAACCGGGTATTCTGCAAATTCTTGGTTCGAAATTCGAAAAAGTTGACTTCGTTGGTCAATGCATTCATGCTTTCATGAGAAAAGTCAAAACTACTTTTCTCTTAGTTAATTCTCTGATAGTTTCTTTAGCTTAATTATAGGTTTTCTTTTGTGATTTAGTATTTCGAAAATTGAACTCCAATTCAGTACATGTCGACGTATGTTGAGTTTCCCCCCTTCTGATATTACAACGTGTGGTTTAGTGGTTATCAAATTCAAAATTCAAAAGATTTCAATCTTCGACACGTGAAAATGTAGAATTATAGGAGTGTCTTTATGTATGTACACATCACAAGTTCTCTCGTATGAGTATGTATTGGTTCTTGCATTAATTTACATGATCACGCATTAAGAAGGCGACACATTATTATGGATGTTATAAATATTGAATACTTATAACGTCCTTTTTAAAAATATTTAGACAAAAAAAAAAAAGTCACCAAACCCATAAGCAACCTACATATGTTGTGTAGTTGAGCAAAAATATCATTGGTGAGTTTGTTCACCCATACCCTAACAATCTCAAATCTAAAACCCTAAATACTCATTCCTACACTCTATACCACAAAAATAGGATTCTATATATAATTATATACACGCACATACACTTTGTCAAAGCGTATAAAAAAAAATTGAAATAAAATCAACGAAATAACGTGATATGGTAATAGTACGTCGTTAAATGAAAATAGTTTAACGTAAACGTGAAAAAGTGAAATGACATGCATTTTCATATTTTTGTCATAAAATGATATAAAAATAGAATAACCGAACACAAATCATTTTTCACATAACTTTGTAATTGAAAAGAAGAGAATTAAAGACTATAGAGTGGCACAATTAATGGCGAAATCACTACTCCCTCCGTTTCAAAATATAAGGCATTTTGGAAAAACTTTTTTGTTTCACAATATAAGTCGTTTTCAAGTTTCCATGCAAATTATATATTATTTTAATACTTTATGATTATTTCTATTATACAGTCTCTTTTATGATTGGCTGATCTTTGAAAAAGTAGATCTTCTTAATCGGCGTGCTTTTAGCTAAAACGTCTTATATTTTGAAATGGAAGGAGTAGTGACCATGACTAATAATACATATATGAAACATCATCTCCCTCAAACCGACACCGAATTACAAAACCCTAATTTAATATATTCAAAACTAGAATTTAATAGCCACGAGAATAAGATAAAATGAGGAGGCAACATCCCATGCTTACTTTGTGACTTCTATTACACGATTTTCTAATACATTAAAAAAATACTACTTGATAGTTCTCTCTTTTTTGGGGGTTTGAATTAAATTGTATATAAATGGTTCATGCTCGGACATTGAAAAACTGTGGGTCATTTAGTCATAGATCTCTCTCTATCTTCCTCCTCCTCTTAGGCTCCTCAACTAAACGTCTTTAATGCTCTCTCTCTCTCCATTCCTTACGACCTCATAGACTTGAAAATTTTACCATCAAAACCTTTATTTTCATCCATATATTGAGATTAATATATAAAGTCTCTCCAACCACCTAGCTACCAGCCTAGAGCAGGAACATTAATGGTGGTGCACACCATCTCATGCTTCACATACCCTAAAGCTCTTCACTCCAAGTTTATGAGAGATCTACAGAGATAATCATATAGAGAAAGAGAGAGAAATAGAGATCTAGAGAGAAAATCCATTGAAGGGGGAAAGAAACAGTCTGTCTTTCATAATTGCTCTTTCTATAAATCTTCTCTCGTGTTCTTACATTTCTTCTAAAACCATTCTCTCTCTCTCTTCAAACTTCATCACTCTTTACGGAAAATTTCTTATTTCCACCACCTGGGCCGTCTCTATATCCGTCTACTTCTCAACTTTTGTGCCAAAACGTCATTTCTTCTGAGGGAATAAACACAAAACATTTTCCCGGAAAATCATGGAGATTTCCACTGCTCTAATGATTCTTTCAGCCATCACGGCGTATTTCTTATGGCTCACATTCATATCTCGTTGTCTTAAAGGTCCACGTGTTTGGCCCATATTGGGTAGTCTCCCTGGTCTAATCGAGAACTGCGAGCGAATGCACGACTGGATCTCCGACAACCTCCGTGCTTGCTCCGGTACGTACCAGACATGCATCTGCGCCATTCCGTTTCTAGCTAAGAAACAAGGTCTCGTGACTGTCACTTGCGATCCAAGAAACCTCGAGCATATTCTCAAGAATCGCTTTGATAATTACCCTAAAGGTCCGACGTGGCAAGCCGTTTTCCATGATCTTCTTGGTCAAGGGATCTTTAATTCCGACGGCGACACGTGGCTTTTTCAGCGTAAAACCGCCGCTTTGGAGTTCACCACAAGGACACTCCGTCAAGCCATGGCTCGTTGGGTTAATAGAGCGATCAAGCTCAGGTTTTTACCTATTCTTGAAACGGCTCGGCTCGGCTCTGAGCCGATTGATCTTCAAGATTTGCTTCTTCGGCTTACGTTTGATAATATCTGCGGCTTGACATTCGGGAAAGACCCGCGGACTTGTGCACCGGGTCTTCCGGTGAACACATTCGCGGTGGCTTTCGATCGAGCCACCGAGGCTTCGCTACAAAGGTTTATAATGCCGGAGATATTATGGAAGTTCAAGAGATGGCTCCGGCTCGGCTTAGAAGTCAGCTTGACAAGAAGCTTGGTCCAGGTAGATAATTATTTGTCTGAGATTATTACGACACGTAAGCAAGAAATGATGACTCAGCATAACGATGGGAAACACCACGACGATCTCTTATCGCGGTTCATCAAGAAGAAGGAATCTTACTCCGACGAGACTCTCCAGCGCGTGGCGCTCAACTTCATCCTAGCTGGACGTGACACGTCATCAGTCGCGCTGAGCTGGTTCTTCTGGTTGATTACGCAGAACCCGACTATAGAGGATAAAATCCTCCGTGAGATCTGCGCCGTTCTGATCGAGACACGTGGCGATGACGTGGCGTTATGGACGGATGAGCCGCTTTCGTGTGAAGAGCTTGATCGATTGGTTTATCTAAAAGCGGCGTTATCGGAGACTCTGAGGCTTTATCCTTCGGTGCCGGAGGATTCTAAACGCGCCGTGAAAGACGATGTGTTGCCGGACGGGACATTTGTGCCGGCGGGATCTTCGGTTACTTATTCAATTTACTCTGCGGGGAGGATGAAATCGACTTGGGGAGAGGATTGCTTAGAATTCAAACCGGAGAGATGGATCTCGCAATCGGACGGTGGGAGATTCATCAATCATGATCCGTTTAAATTCGTGGCGTTCAATGCTGGCCCTAGGATCTGTCTGGGTAAGGATCTGGCTTATCTACAAATGAAATCAATTGCGGCGGCGGTTTTGCTCCGCCACCGATTGACGGTGGTGACGGGGCATAAGGTGGAGCAGAAGATGTCGTTAACTCTATTCATGAAGTACGGTCTTTTGGTTAACGTCCACCAACGTGATTTAACGGCGATCGCGGCGGATTTACGAGTGAAGACAGAGTGTAAATCTAACGTCGTCAATGACGGGGTTGGTAACGGCGTTTCAAGGTAGGTAGGGGTAGGTGAACCAATCGCATCTATCATTTACTGTCTAATAGAGAGTGGCACTCGCCTTTTGGCGCGTGTTAAATACGCGGTTATTTGGCCAACACAGCAAGCACGCCCAGTTGTCGTTGAATGGTTGGCTGCATAATCAATAGAGGTAATTTTGCAAAGTGCGTTTGTTCTGTTCCTTTTTACTCATCTGCCTTGGTAATTCAGACAGTAAAATTTGATTTCATTATTTTGTAAGCATCTCTCAATTTGATTTAATAAATCTTATTTTTAAGGGTTTCATTCTAAGCTTAAAGAATGTCCCATGACTCACATTGTTTGGAAATCTGATCGCGATGGCCACATTTTATTTGTATGGTAATCCATAGAATAACCAAATAGCTCTATGTTTCTTACAAATCATTTTCCAGGTTTTTATTTGTAGTGAAATTGCCATTTAATTTTACCATTTGTTAAATCCTAGTGTTATTTATAGGAGTCATATCGTTGAATTTGAGCCAATTTTGTCAGTTATCATTTGGCATGATTCACTTGTAATGGCACTTTTCGTTTGTAGCAGATTATACCATAATGCATTAAATATGTTTGGTCCACTTTGATTCAAGATAAGTTGCCTGCTTGAGAAAAACCCAGAATGTGCCAATTATAGAAATCCTTTGATAAATGGAGAAGAAAGATTACAGATGTTTCTGGGGAATATCTTTGTTTTACATAAAGTCTCCATTAGGCAAAGAAGAGGAGAACAACAGACACACGGTACACACAGGTAGCAGATTCACAAAAAAAAAAAAGCAAACTAAGAACAAAAGCCAGATTTTAAATAAGAACTCAATCAGCTTAGCTTCTGGACTTGAATGGGATGGCTCTGATGACTATAACGTGGTAGAGAGCAGCAAGAGCAGCACCAATGAATGGTCCAACCCAAAAGACCCACTGAAAGAAGAAGATACAGCTAGATTAGTTATCCCAAGCGTTGGAAATTTGAAATAATCGAAATATGACTGTGAATTGGAAATTTGGTGAGAAGTGAAAAACTCACATGGTCATCCCAAGCGTTGTCCTTGTTGAAGATGATTGCAGCACCAAGACTTCTTGCTGGGTTGATTCCAGTTCCGGTGATGGGGATGGTTGCTAAGTGAACCAAGAACACAGCGAATCCGATAGGGAGCGGTGCTAGAATCTGTCAAAATTTCAAAACCAATTAAGCGTTTTGATCCAATGTAACAAAACCAAAATCCATCCTTTATTGATAGTGACTTACAGGAACATGAGAGTCACGAGCGTTTCTCTTGGCATCAGTGGCTGAGAAGACGGTGTAAACAAGGACAAAGGTTCCAATAATCTCAGCTCCAAGACCACTTCCTTTGGTGTAGCCATGAGCTATGGTGTTGGCTCCACCTCCCAAAGCCTGGTATTGCTTTGGCTGGAACCCCTTGACCACACCAGCTCCACAGATAGCTCCTAAGCACTGCATCACTATGTAGTACACAGCTCGTGTGAGCGAAAGCTTCCTGGCTAAGAACAAACCGAACGTAACCGCTGGGTTGATGTGTCCACCTAAGAGGTCACAACACACACAAACACAGATTAGAACATCTGCAAATCAAATGATTCTACACAGAACAAAGCTGAAACTAACATCAAATTTGTTCCTGATTGAATCCTAAACATGCTAAGATTTGAATTTCGCTACCTAACTAACAGAAGATCTATCTAGATAACGAAGAATCTGAAGAAATTCGAAAACAGAGAGTGAAATCGTTAGATCGAAGAAACTAGAAGGCGATTTGACTTACCGGAGATACCAGCGGTGCAGTAGACGAGAGCGAAGATCATACCACCGAAAGCCCAAGCGATTCCTTGGATTCCGACGGAAGCACACATGTTCGGTGACCTCTTCACACCCATAACAGTCAAAACAGTGATGTACAGGAACAAAAACGTAGCGATGAACTCAGCGATTCCAGCTCTCCAGAATGACCACGAAGCTATCTCGCCGGGCTCGAACAACGGCGCCGGTGGTGGCTCTTTGTAGTCCTTGTCACTCTGAGCCGAAGTTCCGATAGGTTGCCTCTCCGGAAACTTGTTAGCTCCGACTCTGACATCTTCTTCTTTACCTTCCATCTCCGACTTCTCTCTCTCTCTCTTTTTCTCTCTAGAGCTTTCTAGGTTTTTCTGTGAGTGGGTTGTGTTGCAGAGAAGAAGAGAGAGTGGTGGTTTTTTATAGTGACGAAACTCAATGTTGGAAGATAATGGAAATAAAATTTAAATAAAACAATATGTTTATTAATTAGTTAACTTAATTGCATGATAGTATAATTAACGTTATCATCTCTGCTGCTACTGAATGCTGATAATGCTTGTTATTGATTAATGATAATTAAAGTGTGTGGACAGAGTTTCAAATCCCGCTTTGCAGCTATTTTTGATTACTCTAATCAAATGTCGTTATTGTACCCTAATAAAATAAATAAATTTTGGACATTTTTTTCTAAATTTATTCATGTATATTTCATGAATGTTCCTTTTTAAATGTAGATTATGACAGGTAAGAAAATACAGAAAAACATACTGTATTAAAAAAGGAGTTGAATATGTGGTCGAGATGAACCGCCGGTTAAGTTGGACCGTTGTCAGGATAAGCACATGGACTCACCGCACCTAAAAGACATAGGGACACCTCATTTACCAAATCATCTATAACATTTTCTTACTTTACTTTATAACATTACTAATTTTAGTTATGAGTGATAGTTTTAATTCTCCAACAATTACTTTACTTTATAGCATTACTTTCTTACTTTAATTCTCAACAATTTTAGTTGTTATGAGTAATAATAGCCAGTAAAACGGAAAAAAAAACTAGAGACTTAATGATATCCTTCTATTAATCAAAAAACGATAAGAGATTCTTCTTTGTGTTCTGTTCTTTTTGTTATTATCTTCACAATTTATCCATGAGGCTATTTTTTATTATTGAAATCATCTAATGGATCAATCAATCATGACAGCAGAATTTTGTTTGTATATAATGCAACTTTAAAGTACCAACTACTCCAAGTATTGATCAAAATAAATTGCCATGCACTATGCACATACATATGCATGCATATATATACCAAGCAGTTTCACCATGAATGTGTAAAATAAATGCATGATGAATGGTGGGTTTTAATGAGATTAAAGAAGAAGATTGGATAGTGTAATATTCGGCTGCAATCCACTATTTGCCAAAAAGGAAAGACAACGTTTAAGCCAAAAGAAAAAAAAGGACCGAACAATTATGGTTGCTTCGTTGCTTTGTTGTCTTTTTGGATGTAACACTATGTCCTACCCACGTGCTGTTTCCTTCTAGTCCCATTACCAGATTTCGTTATTTACTCTCGATTCCCTTCTTTTATTACCTTCCAAACTCTCGTATGGACCAAATTTGATCTGACCATGTACCAAATTTCCTTGGTAAATTCCCTCTTTTAACGGTGTATATTGCAGAAGTTATGTTATCGCCTTTTCCGTGTCCCGAACCATGTACATGCTCGATAATGAAGTTAAATTCACATGCATGACGAAGATATCAAAACATAATAAGAAAAAACTTCTATACCCTATATTTGTTTTGCATGAGTTTGAGTCTTGATTAGTAAATCTGTCGATATTAGAATAGTCTTTTTTTTATATACCATTCACACAATTCTGAAAAGTTCATTGCAACCATTCAATACCATTTTGCCATGTATTCGAAAAAACGGAATAAAATATAATTCTTACAATTCCATTCAACCTATGTATCTTTTTTTTTTTTTGGGCAAACAACCTATGTATCTAATTTCAACTATTTGGTGTTCCATTATAGTACTATCAATCAAAATCAGGATTGCTACTTTTACAAATTCTTTAGTATTTCTTGGTTTAAAGCCATGGCTTTTAGCTTTTTCTGAATGAAAAAAGGGGGAGGTTGTAATATATTTGGACTTTGGTATGAGAATAAAATATTCCACGATTCCAAGCCGTCCAATCCATGGATAAGAAGACACGTGGCATAACCTTACGTATACAAAAACCGACCAAGCCACCCAAACACTTGTCACCTTCAGCCAAATATTAATCATTTTTGTTTAAGTTTTTATTTTCCTGAGTGCAATAATTGCATGCCCACTCCCAATATTCCCGTTGCGTTACAGTCCCCACTTCCACCTCTCCTGGATTATTTAATTTTGGAACATTTTGTTCACTTTTGTCTTTTTTTCGACAAAAGAGTTTTCTGAACAATTTACATAGTTTTAACAGGTTGAAATAACATCATGGATAAAAAGATTAGACAGCAAATTTTGGATATATCAATTAAAATTTACATTTCAAAACAAAATTTGCCAAGAAAAATTGCTCCTCTTTTAACTATGGCCTATTGGGAAGAAATTATTTATCGTCATGTAGGATGTGTGAGTTGATTTTAAGTTCCTACAATTTAAATTCAAAGTACCAAATTTTTGGAAAATCAAATTTCTTAGACATATAAAAGAGATTCGAGCCTTTTTATGGTTGGGCCATTTTTAGCATGTATAAAGCCCAAAATAATACTTATAATTGGGCTGATAATTTAGTCCACAAGGGCCTCCAGCTTTTTAACAAAAATTGGTCCAGCGACCAAGGAACCTAAACCAACCACTACAACTCTACAAGCATGACCGACTCGAACCACTCTCGCTACTAGAACCCAACGACTCGAGCCATTAACCAACCCTAGTTTCCTTTTTTACGTAACCAAACCTTTTTGGCCAACAGGATTATGACACCTGGACATGATCAGTCCTCTCATTTTCTGGTTTTCCAGCTTCTCATTTGATTTTATTTTTTTAAATAAAATAAATTCCTAAATTTAGCCCGCTTTCTCTCTCTACGTTTCTCTCTCTTATCCGCTCCACATCGCCTGGCCGCCGTCCGCCGTCCGCCGTCGCTGTCCACCACCAGATTTTAATCCCTCCGCCGGAAGTCCACCTTCATTACCCAACATCTGTTATAAGGTACAACGCGCAAATTCGCATAATTGACTCTCCTTGGTTCTGGTTCAAAAGAGCTTTTTCGGTGGTTACATGTTTGTATCTCTATGTGTTTGCTATTGCTTGTTTGATTTATTGTGTATTGGACAATTCGAATATATGTGTACCTCCAAACGTATACGGCTGTTTCTGCTCTGTTTTTGTTTTGCTACATCATTGGATCAGTTTTAAAATACCTCTCTTGTTTTGCGTTTCCTGATTTACCATTTCGTTTTATTGGATGTTAAAGGCTTAAAAGTTGTTCTTGTTTGTTCGTCAGATACCGTTAAAGAGATGCTTTTTGGAGATGATTTTTTTTTTCCCAAACAGAGTTTTTTTTGCTCAGCCAATTCCTTGAATTGAGAGTGTATATTGCTTAGCTTATTGGTTTCTTGAAGACCAGCTTCTTCATTGCATGTTAAGATTCAGGGTAGGCTTTCTGAGCGAGTTTCGTTATCTTTTGTTGGAGTGGTTAATCTCCATTTTATACATTTTCTCTTCTTCTTCTAGTTTGGTGGATGGAGTTACTGGATATTGCTTGAGATCGCCATCTGACTTCAAATCTCATAGACCTGAGTACTTTGCTACTTGGCGTATTTATTTTATCTGGTTGGCCATTTTTGTCCTGAAAAGCTTCAGGATTTTAAGGGAAACAGAGACTTTGTATAGGAGCTGAAGGTGTAACAATAAATGTAATAGCAGAAGACTGCGTCATCAAGTCTATTATCAATGTCAGAAGGTGATTTGGCCGTCATGAAACCAGAGGTAAACATTTCATTCCTGTCCTCTTACTAGACTACCTTAGTCAGCTACTTTACCTCTAATGGAAAAGGACCAATAATTCATATGCCTTAACTAGTACTCCCTCCGTATTTTAATAATTGTCGTTTTAGAAATTTTATTTTTTTGAATTGGATGTCGTTTTCAAATTTCTATGCAAAATTTATTACTTTTTAATGTTTTAAGACATCATAAAACATTAAAAAGTAAGAAATTTTGCATTGAAATTTGAAAACGACATCTAATTCAAAAAAATAAAAATTCTAAAACGACAATTATTAAAATACGGAGGGAGTATCGTTTAAGGTTTAAATTTAGTTTTTGAAAAATGAGTTCATTTTATCCAAAGCACCTTTTGATAGATGAATTTTTACAATTTAGTGTTTGACTCGTGATTAACTTTATCTTCATCTTCCCAATTCACGTGAGCTTGTTGTTAATTTTTCTACAGTTGTTTGAATTTATATGAATGACTAAATTTCTTTTTGCGGTGTCATGGATTCAGACCATGAAGTCCTACATCTGGCTTCAAACTGCTGATGGTTCAATCCAGCAAGTGGAACAAGAGGTTGCAATGTTCTGTCCCATGATATGTCAAGAGGTAATACAGAAAGGTGTTGGATCTTCTAAGAATCATGCAATATCGCTTCCACAACGAGTTAATCCAGCTATGTTCAGCTTGATTCTTGATTACTGCAGATTTCATCAACTGCCTGGACGTTCAAATAAGGTTTGTTTGAATTTTGAATAAATATTTTCATATCCATACCCCGTCTGGCCTTTTTCAATACATCTATTTTCCACTCATTAGGAACGAAAAACTTATGATGAAAGATTCATTAGAATGGACACAAAAAGGCTCTGTGAGTTGACCTCAGCCGCTGATAGTTTGCAGCTGAAGCCTTTGGTTGATCTTACTAGTCGCGCACTTGCAAGAATCATTGAAGGAAAAACCCCTGAGGAGATACGAGAAATATTTCATTTGCCTGATGACCTTACTGAGGTATGCACTGTTCAATATCATCTCTTCTTAAGATGTGTCTGCTCCATCTGCTTCGTTTTTTGACTGCTCTTTGATTATTTATCTAGGAGGAGAAATTAGAGCCTCTGAAGAACACAATGGATGATCCACGGATTCGACTACTGAATAGATTATATGCAAAGAAAAGAAAGGAGCTGAAAGAAAGAGAGAGATTGAAGGTCTGTTTAGCAGTTTCTATTTTACCTGTTTAGATATTGTGATTTGTAGCTTTATAAATGAAAATTGAGGGTAATTTGGTTTATAAGATTGAACTGTTTCACGAGCTTATGAAGTTGGGGTTTTCATGTCATAGAATGTTGAGGTTGAAGAACACGTGGACGAACGTTCTGTGGATGACTTGTTATCATTTATTAACGGCAGAGGTACTTTCCTTTGACCTTACTCTGGTTTTCTAAATTCACGATATCCTTTCATTTGTTCCGTTTCTTCTTTGGCTGCTTTGAGTTCTCTCTATTTAACACTGTAGTACTGTACCACCACATTATAGTTCATCTTTGGAATCTTTTTGTGTTAATTGAGTGATGTCTATTTTTGGTGATTAACTATATTTTCCTCTTGCCCAATGCCCGAGAGAAGATACTCATCGTCTAGTGCAGCTGTCTGTTTGGGCTACATATCTGCCATTTACATGAATAAATCATGATCCATCTTTGATTGAGATATTTGGTGTGTGAATTTATGTTTGTGTCGCCTCTTAGTTTTCTCCTTTCTCTATTCCACTTCCTTTTGAAGGCCTCATTGGAAGTAAGGAAAATTCTGTTTCACAGATCCCAAGGTGGTAAAGATGTCAAAAGGAAAAAAGAAGAAGAAGAAAAAAAAGGATCAGAAGATTGTTTCTTCAAATGACATTCATGACAAGGTTCAGACTAGTTTCTCTGTGTTTGTTTTCTGGTCGGTATTTACCAAGTCAATGAATGTGTTCCTTGTGCTTAGGAATCACATGATCTGTATTCCAAACAACAATATGTTGAAGAGACTGGGTCCAGCATGAGAGAGGTACCCAACTTACCTAGTGCAGAAGATGACATTTCTACGCCAAAGGCCGGGTCTGAAGATGAAGATATAGACGATGAAATCGATCCAGCCATGAGGGAATTGCTTGATAGGTAAGACCCTTGTTAAATCAAAACCAGGATATTCTCATAATGAATGTTACACAGCATTCTCCAAGTCATGAATAAAGATGCTCCTTCAAAATCTTGTATCTGAGAAATGAAATAGACTTGTTCTCATGAGTGGTGAATTAGTGTTATTACAGAGAGGTAGAAGATTTTGCTCAAAGACTGAACTCCAACTGGGTTCGGTCGCTAGGAAAAGAAAGAAGGCCTGTACACTTCTCCATAAATGGCAACGGGACTACAAGACGGCATACAGGTATGGTATCTATTTGGCGGCATGTATGTTTACTCTTTTCATTTATCTTAATGTTGTGTTGAACACTTGAATAAAGGACAAACGTTTTTTAGACATACTATAGATGACTGATGTGATGGTGTTATGGTTTGAATTTGAAGGTCAATCTCCATGACACGATTGGAGCTGAAAATGGAACAGTTTTGGTTAAGTATGTGAGCAAATAGAAAGAAAAAGAGAATGGTTCACCAGTCAGTCACCACCGGCGTTTGATGCGTGTCCTCATGTAACAATTTTGATTTTGATTGTTTTACTTTCTTCTAGTGATCCATCTTTTTCTTTGTAAAACCACGTTTAATTAGTTGTTAGAATCTAGTTCTACGATAGCTTTTTTTGTGTGTTTAGGTTCCATTGTTTTAGCATCAGAAATTAATCATACACACTCTGATATCACCATTGCGAGTGTAATAAATGGTTTTAAGTTCCCCCTATACTAAATGATAAGACCTGAGATGCTAAAGAAAAACATAACAACACTCAGCCTTGATCAAGATCAATTGCTTGTTTGGGAGCAGAGTAGCAAGATGATAATGCCAATTGCGATTAATTAAGCTTTTGAAAACGAATAACATAACAACTAGAGAGGAAATGGAGGAATCCAGTGAGGAACCCAATTGGGAACCACGTAAACTTGGCCATTAGGTAAATCAGAGAAAGCTGAAAAAGACTTGGGATTGAAGGAACGTGGGGTTCTAGTGGCGATATCGTAAACACCATAGCCTTCACCATAACGGTCACCGAGGAAAGAAATGGAATTAGGGTTTAGGCCCGGGAAGGAGCTGGCCTTGACACAAAAAGGCTCGTTATTGCCGAGGAATATGCAGAGATCACCAATGTCTTGTGTGTAACACATGTTCATATCTTCCTCCTCTCTAAACACCATGAACAGCTTTGTGCCGCCAAAACTGAATTCTACCGACCTATGCGCAAGGCTTTGAACAGACCTGCCAATGGTTTGAACATACCTGCCAAGCCAAGGCAAAAAGAAAGAAAATGTTCTTATAATGGCAACATGCATGAAACCGCAGAAGCAAACAAATTATTAGAAAAACCTCCTACCATTTGACTAGGAAACGTTGTCCTGAGGGAGACTCAACAAGTTGTTGTGTCCTGTAACAAGATCTCAAAAGCTGCAACTCGGAAAGTGAAAACAGAGGAAGGTTGTGAAAGCGTAAGTCATGGTACTGAGAGTCGGTGGATATTATACCGTTCCAAGACCACAAGTGGTGGCCTCCAGAACTTGGCATGTAGAACCTTTGATCTCTCTTGGAATACATCAAGTTGGCTTGTTCAAAATAATCGAATAATTCAGTAGACGAAAAGCGGTGGTTCCCCTTACTGTGTTGACCGGGTCTATATATACTCACCCGACGTCCCGTGAACTTGACAGCCATAACGAAGTCTTCTTCTTCAGGAGAAGAGGACATTGCCACGCCACTTACCAATTCATTTTGACAAGAGTATTCATAACTCCGAGGAGGCAGAGGGATCATCTTGGGGTTTGATTTGGAGCTCGAGGGATTGCAGTAGTCGCTAATTAGTATGGAATTAGGGGAGCCAAGAAAAACTCCCCAACCATGGGAACTTCCCACCAGCCTCGACGTAACCAACTCTTTGGTAAGTGGCTTATCACGGACGGTAAAATACTCTTCCTTGGCCGGGTCAAACATCCGGAGCTCTGTCATTGCACCGGCCTCTGGTGCTTCACCACAATAGGTGACATAATACATCATGTAAGGGTTGGTGGTGGTGGAGGAGCTGGAGGAGAACATCCGAAGGGTGTGGCATCTCTAAGGAATAACTAGTAAGAAGTAGACATCAGAAGAGGAAGAAGAAAACAGAGATTATACAAAAACTAGAGAGAGAGAGATTACCAGAGCAAGTTTACGGAGAGAGGGCTTGGAAGAGAGGCTGAGAAGCAGAGACGACATAGCTTGCTCTGTGCCTTTCTCAAAAGGGTTTACGAGTTAGTCAACAAGGAAAAGAAACATCTTAAGTTCTGTAATGTTAAGATTTCTAATATTTTCTTATGACAAGATTTTTCTTTCCTTTGTCAGAAGACTCTAATAAGGAAAAACAAAGTGGACAAGCACTTTGGTCTTAGATCGAGTCAAGAAGGGAATTCCTTTTGAGAAAGGCACAGAGCAAGCTATGTCGTCTCTGCTTCTCGGCCTCTCTTCCAAACCCTCTCTCCGCAAACTTGCTCTGGTAAATCTATTCTCAATCTAGTTTTTGTGCGACCTCTGTTTTCTTCTTCTTCTGATGTGTCTACTTCATACTCTTCCCCAGAGATGCCACAGTACCCTTCGGATGTTCTCCTCCTCCACCACTACCAACCCGTACTTGATGTATAGTCTCATACATTATGGAAATTCTTTGGATGATATCGATATAACAAGCGCTATACACTATTTTGACCCGGTCAAGGAAGATGAAGTTATTGTCCGAGACAAGGCCTATCCCATGGAGTTGCGTAATACGAGTCTGGTTGGAATGTCCCATGGATGGGGAGTTTTCAATGTGGAGACAGGTGATGGTAGACATAAAGCCGTTTATGTTAGCGACTTCTGCAATCCTTGTGGCTCCAAAACAAATCCCAAAATCATTCCTTTGCATCCAATGCATCCCATTGGTAAACCTAATATTACCCAATTACGCCTCATCACTAACGCCGCAATGACTTGTTCACCTGATCAAAGTAAAGATTTTGTAGTAGCTGCCAATTGTTTAGGACTTGAGATCCATTTCTTTAGGCCTTGTGGCAAAACCAAGAACTACTCTGGTTTAGGCTTTAAAACCGAATCCCACTATTTTGATCAGTCAAAGGTTATGTATTCAAAGAAAGATAAAAAGTTCTACACTCCTAGTGTTGGAGGCCACTTGTTGGGTTTCTGGGATTCTTGCTTCGAGGATTTGACTGCCTCCAAGATGCATGAGTTGCGGTTTTGCAACCTTCCTGAGGTGACCCAGTCCGAGTGGGAGCTCTTGGACTCATGTTCCCCGCCAACTGTACACCTTGTAGAGTCTCCCTCAGGACAGCGTTTCCTAATCAAGTGGTACACTCAGAACTACCAACCGGGCGAGAGGATGACATTCTTGTGTCGCGGAACAAAGCATTTCATGGTGTTTAGAGAGGAGGAAGATATGAACATGTGTTACACTGAGGACATTGGAGATCTCTGCATATTCCTCGGCAGAAGTGAGCCCTTCTGTGTCAAGGCAAGCTCATTCCCTGGCCTAAATCCTAACTCCATCTATTTTGCAGGCGATGGCTTTGGTGTTTACGATATCGCCACTAGAAAACCACGTTCCTTCCGTCCCAAGTCTCCCTCAGCCTTCTCCACAACACCACTCTTCCCTTACTGGATCCCTCCAATGTCTCTCTAGTTACTATACAAACTTCACTAGTTATTCTCTTCTTGTGGGTGTCATTCGAGTTAAATCATGAGTCATAATTAAGTTATTTTCAATAGTATGATCGACTTTGAGTATTTCAGTAGGTGGATCCAATATAGAATCCAGTTTCTTGTTTCACTTTGTGTTATGTAAACTCAAAAGAAACTAATGAAGACATGTTCCATTGTTTTAGCATCACAACTCATAAGCCACACACTGACACAAGACGAGAAAAGAAGAAGCCAGAAGCAGCTACCTTTCACACATAAAAGGGTTCTTGTTACATACATAATACATTTCCTTGTATATACAACTATTTCAGTTCATTTCAGTTTTTATCTCTATAAGACGTTTAAATTGGCGAATCACTCACAATGCTCATGGTTTTGAGTTGTGAGCTTCTGCCATAGCTTAGTGGAGTTGATTAGGAAGTTCATCATTCCGCTGCACTGATGAAACAAGCACAGTAGGCAACTCCATCAACCAGATGAAACGCAAAAATAGAATCTGCAGGGCCTTTGTATTTTCTACTCAGAATTTCAACACATACCGGGAAAACGTGAGAAGATGCGTCATTCTGTTCCTCTTGAGCTAGGTTTAGTGATGTTGCAGGCTGTGATAATGTATCAGCAGACTGACAAGAGCTGGTATCCAAGGAAGACCTCCTCTCGTTTTCTACATTCAAACTTTGAATCGGATCAATGCTTGTTAGTGGCAATACAAGCCGCTGAAATTCAGACAAGAGCACAGAGAGAGCTCGAACTTCATCCATTCTTGCTTCCCTACATTGATCAGGAAACATCAGCAATAAGCAGCATCCAGCAATTCTGCATCTCTTTCTGAAAAAAAGAAAAGTTCTTGGCCAAAACCTTGTATGGATAAGGTTTCCTTTGCAAGTGAACTGTATTTGACAAGTAGCAGACGCTTGTTTACAGACAAATTTTGCTTTCCTAGACTTAAGATCCTCCATTTTCCTGCAAAAAGTTAACAAGACGGGCTTAGTGAGCAAACAGGAGATTCAAAAAGATGGTCATGTCTAATCTCAAAGAGCCGATGCGATACATGGAATAGTGTTTATCTGCAGCTGCTCCCATAACAAACTTCCTGATCCTATGCTGATGTATCATTTCCACAATCCCTTTCTCAACTGAGTCCATTTCAAAACACAGTTTCTCTGCCTGTACCTACAGAAACCAACCTTCTTTAAAAAATGGTGAAAACAGAGTTGACATTAATATCATCTGTGTTCACATCACATACATACCCCTTTTCTCAGACAAATACTAAGGTACTCTTGTAGAATCTTGTCTGTTTTGGCTGTTTCTTTGCCTCTATACGCTCTCACTGATACATCATCTGCCGTCGAAGCTTCGAATTTGGTACCCACTTTGCATCAAAAGTGAGAAAAGTAAAGTCAAAACCTTTAAAGCCTGCGTGATCTAACGAGAGACTCTTGGAAAGGCAAAACACTTACAGACAGGAATCATTGGAGATGGCTGGTGAATATGAAGGATGCAGATTCTGTTTCCCTCGGAGTTTTGTAACGCCCAGAGGAGATTTGATGTGTTCTTCCATACATTTCTCCCAACTGCGACATAGATTTTGTCTTCGAGAATCCGTGAACTGACTGTTTCCTCCATAACCTGAGAACTAAGAATTTTCTCTGGAAAATGAAGAGGCAAGATTTTGGAAGAGAGCCGTTTCTTGCATCAGCATTTGCTCGTTTACTTGGACAAGAAGACATCCAATGGCTACACATCTCACCATTCTGGTATCTCTGTTCCTTCGAATATTCCATCAATCTACACATATTTTTATATATTGAAAAAGACTTGATTGATGGTTTCGTTACATATTTTATTTCGTTAATGAGCTGTTTTCAACGTAATGCATATGGTCAGATTGTATTACTAAGAAAACAAATAAAAAATGGAGAGAAAAATGAAGAAAAGGTCTTTCAAATTACATGGGTTTAATATACATTACAAACAGAGGAGTTCGTTGAAGCAAATGCTTAAGAATATATTTTAGTGTGATTTTATTTCTATTCACTTTCTGGAAGAGGATGAAGCGTGAAGCCATTCCTGGATTGCAGATCGAAGAGCAAGATTTGGAACTAACTTTGTATGAAGAAGCTTCGTGTTTGTCATTGGGGAAGTCTCATGTCCTCTCTGAAGCCATGTGCTTATGGCTTTTGCTTCATATGTAAATCCATCTGCTGCTAGTTGTGGATCCTTCATCACTTCCTGCATCATTCAAAACAAAGGTTTTAATTTTGTGAACTGATTCGATACAATCTTCGGTTTCTCTCCATATTGACTTTTTTTTTATTTACCAGTGAAATGGGACAGATGAAGTACTGAGGAGCTTCACGGTGCTCATCAGATCGAGAGACCTTCTCATGGATTTTTCTTAGCTCCTCTACTTCTATAATTGCTATGTCGCGTCCTTTTATCAAGAAATCCCGTTCTTCCTTGGCTTTTCTCAACACTTTCGTTGCCAAGTTATACTTGTCTTGCAGCTTTTGCACCAACATATAAGACTCGGTTATTCGGTTCTCAGATATATACCTCATATTTTCGAGTTTTTCTCTCACTTTCTTCAGCTCCATCTCTGTTTCTTTCCTTTGTTTCAACTCCTCGAAATAGGCATTTTCCCATTCTTTAGCCTACATTTGGTCAGAAAACTTCGTAAGCATCAGGAAAAAACAACATTCCCAATGGGTAATTGCAATAGGTACAAGTTACCCTTTTGATTGCTTCATTTTTCTCTTTCTCAACTTCTTGATGCTTGAAAGCCTCCAAGCTTGCTTCTTTTTTCGATTTCTCAGCTTCAAAGACAGCTAATTGATACACATTTCCATTTCCTCTAGATATCGTGTATTGGCCCGAAGGTATAACAGATCCTCGTGAACGGACTGAATCTTGATCAGAACTTGTAGATGCATACTCTAGAGAGGTGTTACCCATGATAGCTTCCCTGCATTATACCATCACCAGATATATTAGAGCTTGTGACATGTGATTGTTCTCACAATCCCAGTTCCCGTTAAAACTCACAAGAGTCTGAAAAAATACAAAGATCATTCCAAAAACCGTCTGAAGTAGTATTTACGGTTGTACAGAGATTAAAGGGACTCGGGATAGACCTTTTATATACCAGGTATCCTTTGCAAGTAAACCATATACAACAAGTAGCAGGAACTTGTTGACGAATGTAAATGGCTTTCGTGGACAACAGATCTGCCATCCTCCTGCAAATTAAGATTAATGATGAATCCACCGGTGAAATAACAAGAACCATCCATGAGAAGATGAAAATCCAAAACTATATGGTTATGCTGGTGTGCTTTGTACATTGAATAGCGTGTGTCTGACGCAGCTCCCATGACGAGCTTCTTGACATTGCGCTCTGAGATCAATTGGATGATCCCTTCCTCTACCGACTCCATTTCAATGTTTATCGTCTCAGCACAGACCTAGGATATCAGAATCGGCTCTTTTTTTTATCTCTTGTATCATTAAACAAATGAATAATATCACTTATTCGCAATAGAAGTAGCTAAAACATACATTCATTTGCCTGCATGTTTGTAGGTACTTGTCCAGGATCTTTTGTGCCTTTTCCTTGTCTTTTCTGTAGAGCGGCTGGTGAACGTGGACGATACAGAACTCCTTGCCTCCAGTGTTCTGTATCGCCCAAACAAGAGTGGACTTGTTCCCCAAGTCACTCCCCACTGCAACATATATCTTCTCATCCATTAGCAGCTGCTGCGAACCTGGCTTGCCCATCATCTCTCCCTATCACCCTCCTGCTTGGCCTGGATTCAGCGTTTAACGCTGCATCGAAGCCTCATGAAGCCAACACTTTTCCCCTTTGCTTGGATCGAAGCTCCTTTCTCCAACACACTCCATATGAGACACTCAAAACATTCCTCTAATTCACTCAAGATAATAAACAAGAACAAACATAAATTTTTTGCAATACAAGAAAAGAGATGATTGATCTAAGAGAGGGAGCAATCAACAAACCAGAACATTTTCTTATGTTATAACATGCATACGAAGTCAACCACGGTAACAATGACGAAACCTAGCCTTAACGCAGAAGCTGAAGCATGTATTAGAATAATGAAGGCTTTTTGACTTTCAACGAGCCAAACCAGGAATCAAAAGCGACAGTATCTGTGTATGAAGAGAAATGTCGACATATTGACACAAATACACGAATTTCACAAGACTTTAGAGAAAATACTGAAGAATACTCTCAGCATTTTCCAGGTTGGTGTCTTTCAATGCTGCGTTAGGTTGGCTTACCCCAGTGCAATCCTGATTTTTTTTACAGATATGCTACTAGCCGCCAAAACGACCTGACCTCACTGCTAATTAAGTAAGATTAATCCCAAGAATCTTAAGAGTTTATTAAAAACCACTATATGAGGCAATCAAAGGTAACTTCTTCCAGGAGGAAAACAAGTCTTACACGATAGTCTTGACTTAATAATTTAAGACTCATCCTAATTTTAGCTAAGCAAAGGCATCATCAGTGGGATCATGTCTAACTGTCTAAGTATAAACCTTGAGGCTAATCTTTGTTCTAAAGAGAGCTTCGAACATAATGGAGGAACAAAATAGTGGCAGTTCTTCTCACACAAACGGAATAAACATATAACTTTTTTCATACAGAACATATACATATATATACACATACAAATCTCACCAGCTTCTTCTTTTCATATCTGACAAATATGGAGGACTTACACTATGCTTGACAAAGTAAACAAATATGATATCCATGGAGAGATTGTATGTATACGTATAAGGAAGATTGAAAAAACTAATCTTACTCACTCACTTACTCTCTGTTGCCTCCCGCAGAAAAGGCAAAAACTTTTTTCATAAGAGAACAGGGGTTGAGGGTTTGAAGGATTTTATTTTCACAAATGATGTTGAAGCCACTCTTGAATCGCAGAACGAAGAGCATGGTTAGCGATTAGGCTGGTGTGAGAAAGCTTGACATTGGTCATTGGTGAAGTATCATGTTCACTGTCCAGCCACGCTCTTATAGCCTCTGCTTCGTATGTGAAACCGTCTGCAGCCACGTGTGGATCCTGCATGACTTCCTGAAAAATTTGAAAAAATACAGAGGAAGAACGGGTTTAGTACCATTAGACTGCAACATAACGTTTCGAGACCTCAAACAAGCAAATTTCAATGACTTAGTGATCGAAGTCTTCTCAGATTTACAATAATATTGGAAATCAATACTCAAATATACAGATTAGTTACCTGGAAAATGGGGCAAATGAAGTATGGAGGGGCTATGCGGTGCTCGTTACGGCCGAGATGGAAAGATGAAGATCCTCCACTAGAAGCCCTCATAGGTTCAAGTACCCTCCACACTTCAGTTCCAAGATCCGGACGATTCTCGCTGACAGTCTCGCAGCATCTCAATGCCAAGCGAGCAAGCTGCTCAGCCTGAACAAAGGGCCAGTCCCCTGCTAAAGGGTCCAAGAGGTCGTTCAATGTTCCATTATCGAGGGCATACTTCACTTCGTTTGATATCCGTAAGGCAGGTCTCCCGGTCAACAAGCGCAATAAGATAATCCCAAACGAGTAAACATCTGACTTCGGAGTTAGCTCTCCACTACTGGAAGCTTCTGGATCCAAATAGGCAACTGTGCCTGTGACATCAGTTCTCACACTTTTGCTTCCATTACGATGATGTAGTGAGCAGGTCCCAAAGTCACTTAACTTGCTAACGAGATTGGAATCAAGAAGGATATTTGCTGGCTTCAAATCACCATGTACTAAGCTATGAGCTTTATTGGAATGAAGAAAGACTAGTGCTGCGCATATCTCAGTGGCAATGCGTACACGATTTTGCCACGACAAGGGTGGAGAGTTGTCCTTGCAATTAAGTCTGTCTTCAAGGCTTCCATCCGGAAGATACTCATAGACAAGACTCCACCCCTCTGGACATGCTCCAATTAACGTAATGATATTTGGATGCCTCATTTTACTTAGCACATCAACCTGCAATGCCGCAAATATAAGTCAAAACTCCTCCACAGTGAACATTATAAAATTACAACTTCAGCAGGACTGTGTTTCCAAGTCCCCTTTTTCGTAGAGGCAGCAATTTGTGCCCAACAAACCAGTAAAAAAAGATGATGAAACGAAACAACAAATTTCGTTTGAACAATTCTTAATTTCACTAATAATATGTCAGGAAATTACCTCCTGTTGATATTCTACAGGGCCTTGCGAACTGTTAGGATTCAACATTTTTATAGCCACCTGAGTATGACGCAGTAAACCAATGTAGATGCTTCCATATCCACCTTCCCCAATCTTCAGGGTCGAATCAAAGTGATTAGTTGCTTCCTCAATCTCGGAGAATGAGAAATCCGTGAAGTACTGAGGTAACTGTAGGGTTGAGGTTTCTGCGCGACTCCTTAGCTCCTCAGCTTCTCTGAGTGCTCTGTCACGTTCTGTCTGCAACTCCTCTCGTTCATCCCTCAACTTTTGCAACAACTTCACAGCTATATCAAGCTTCTGGTTTAGCTTTTCCATTGTACCATCAGATTCTGCTATTTGGCTCTCAAGCATCGCTTTCTGATCCATTGCACTTTGAAGTTCCTCCATGATTACCTCTTGCTCATTTTTTATTGTTATAAATCTCTCTTTCTCTTTCGCTACTGCTATCTCCATATCTTTCCTTCGCTTCAACTCCTCAGAATAGGCACTTTCTGATTGTTTAGCCTATAGTAATTAGCAATAATATCAGAATACTATTATATTTTAGCTGTTATTGGTGTAACTAGAAGCACCATTATTAAGCCTAAAATCTCTCCAAGTGACACACTAGCAAACATGATGGTCCAGTATAATATCTCCAGCTAGAATATCTAGCAATCGTTTCCAAAAAGTTTAACAGTGCCAACTAAATTATTTTTGTAAGGAAACTCACCCTTCTGATTGCATCAAGTGCGTTTTTTTCAGCTTTCTGACGCCTAAGAGTCTCTGCAAAAGCTTCTTGTTTTGAACTGTGAGCCTCTGACGTGGCTTTTCGGATTTTATCGTTAAATGAATCATCCACCCCATCCTGCAATGTTGGACAAATTTCCTGGACAGCTGAGAATACAAGGTATATGAAAATCAAAATGCATTGCTTTTTCCATTAGGAACGACATGGCATACCGGAAAATTGGAGGGAGATGAATGGCCAGAACTCATAACTGTTGCACTTCCCGTTACTTCACTGCCACTAGATTCTCTCTCCTCCTCATCAGTATTTAAAGACCCATCCGACACCCTCCCGCTGTGTTCAGTTGAACTTCCATTGCTTACTAATTGATGAACTGAATCGGTGCTCTGTACTCGAGATATATGCTGATGTTCAGACTCCGGTGTAGAGAAAGTTTGAAGTAGATCACTTGCACTTATGGAAGGACGCGGAGATGCATATTCTGACTCAGTGTCGTCCATAGTAGCTTCCCTGCAATCATAGTACAATAATATTACTAATAAGCAGCCAAAAATGCGTCATTTTCAATGCCAATGCAGCTCTCAGGAAGCTTAAAGACTACTGCAGTAATAATTATGCATGGCTGACTCGTACAAGTCATTTTGAAATCCAGGGATTCGGTCATGGTGAGAAGAAGAATTGGCCAAACCTTGTATGTATCAAATATCCTTTGCAAGTAAACCATATTTGACAAAGAGTAGGTGCTTCTCGGCGTACGAAGATGGCTTTCCTGGACTTCAGATCCGTCATTCTCCTGTAAGTCAAAGTATTGACAAAGTAAGTAAAACATTAAGATATTAAAGAGTGAGACAGCACACAGCTCTACAGGATTTGATTCAATATGAATAAGAGATCCAAAAAAATGCTTCCTGAAGCCCATAAGCAGACCTTGAATAGTGTCTATCTGCTGCTGCTCCCATGACAAGCTTCCTGATTCCCAGCTCCGAGATCAGCTGCACAATTCCATTCTCGATGGACTCCATTTCAATAAACATCTTTTCTGCCCTGACCTACAATCATAATCGACACCATTATTCTCTAGCAGCGACTAAAACTATCAACTAATACACTACTTAACAAGGCCGCTATCATCGTAGTGGTAGCCAATGAAGTAAAACAAGTATCCCTATAAAGGGCATAACATCACCACTATAAAGGAAAACAAATGGAGCCATACCCCTCTCTGCTGGCATATACGAAGGTAGTCGTCTAAGATCATATGCACTTTCTCCCTTTCTTTTCCCTGAAAACCCTGACTTCTTCCTCCTTGACAGCACCAACTGGAAATTTGGCGCCCACTAGGATGAATCAATGAGGAAAACACATTAAGAACAAGATCAGTGACCACACAAACTAGATAAAACGAGACTAAAATTAGGCTTTTATGGGAAAAAACACACAAACTAAGGAGGTCTAAGGGAACTTACTAACTGGAATCATTTGGGAGGGCTGATGAACATGAATAAGGCAAATCTTCTTGCCGCCAGTGTTTTGCAAAGCCCAAATGAGTGTAGACTTGCTCTTGGCCACGTGTTTATCCACAGCAACGAAGATTTTCTCCTCAATCAGGCGCGAAACAGGTTCGTCCATAATCCCGCTCCTACTAGACCTTGATCCTGGGCTACCAATTCCGTGAAATCTCATGGATCCAGCTCTTTCACCCATTGCTGGAATTGGAGTCACCAAAGCCATTGCTCCAATACCAAATCCGAAAAACCAGATCGTTTGATTCCTAATATTCAGAATATTCAACAGATCACTCAGGAGCGAGTAAAAATAGCAGTTTCAAAATCCAAAAGGGAAAGTTCTAACCAAACCAGACTGACAATTTGACTAGAGAGGAAACAGACACACTCGAATCGTAGTGAAACCCTAAAGTCTACGGACTACGGATAAGGAAGAAGAAGAAGAAAGAGTTTGATATCAATTTCGAAACGTATTGACCAAATAAAACGACTCTTGGTCAGACCAACCAAAACTCACGGCAAGAAACTGAGAGATTTTCTCGGAAAATTTCACGAGAAGAGGGAAAGAGAATTAAAAGCGTGTCTGCATATAATATTTGTTCGATTTTGCTTTTAACATACCAAAACGAAGCTTCTTGGGGATTTGTGTGCTTTGTTTGATGCTCAAATCTGACGTGGTCGAGAAGATGAAGAAGAAAAGAGGTTTATTTATCTGCTGTGGACACACACACAGTAGACCTTATATACTATGATGGTCCACCTTAACCGATTAATGACACGTGTACCTGATGATGAGAAGCACGGATGAGATTTGGTACACCAACTCGCTGTCTTCTAATTCTTTTTTTTGTCGACGTGTTCACCTTTTTTTGTTCCCGCCGGAGTACATTATTTCCATTACAGTCATTAGAAAAAAATATTTTATTTGATAACATAAATCTATTTGCATTTGATATCAAATGCATGCAATCTATTTTTCAGACTCCAAAAGAGCTACTATCATGCAATCTATCAATATTCATCATTCTACACATATATGTTAATTTTAAGGTGCTGGTCACTTTTTAATTAAGTGTGACATTTAGATTTATGAAAAGTTAAGCGAAAAGCCATTTTATACTTTTAACGTATCACGAATCTAAAATTCTAGCAAGTGTGAGAGGAACAAGTGCACTATGCTGCTATACATAGATGACAACGTATATGAAAAGTATTAAGTGCATCATTATGTGTCTATCAAACTAAAGTTTCCAATACTTGATGCATCAAACCTAATACACATGGTTTAACCAAGTGTTCTTGGTCTAGTGGTTGCCACTTGTGGAGGAGTTGCCCTGTTGGTCTAGGCCAGGGATCGATTCCCCTCAAGCGCGCAATTGCTAGATCTCCACTTGGCCACTGCGCAATTTACCTGCGGGGCGCAGCGTCCCAGACCACCAGTTCCGGGGGGCCCTTAAGTGGAGGCTTAAAAATCCCAGACACGCGGGCTTAGGCCCAGTGGACTAGTCGGATCACTGTGTGGTCTGGACACTGGGTTATCAAAAAAAAAAAATACACATGGTTTATGCAAAAACCAACAGTTGGATGACTTTATATATCTCCAGATATATTTTGAGGATCTGGTATCGGATTACTAGTACTTTCTAATATATCACTCTAATTAATGATTCTTAAACATAGATCATTATACGTTATTTTGCTAATTTTGTTAGTTGGCGTTCAAGAAATATGTTATTTTGAAAAAAAAAAAAAAAAAAAAAAGTTATTTTGTCCTGAAAATAGATGAGAAAAAGTCTTCTAAAAACAGTTCAGTGTAGATGAAAACATATTTTCAAGTTCTTTTTTTTCTGATAAATTTAAAACTAGTTGAATTCTTAATGTGGCGTGTGTGGTTGTACCATGTTATATAATGTAAATTAATAGGCATATTCCCCGAAATGCTTATTCCCTTGTCATTTTCATTGAATTATATATATGTTTCCGGGGTCGAAAAATAGAATTTTATTTCTTATTGAATATTACGTTAATGTGTAATTGACAGGTTTTAAAAATAAAGAAAAGGTTGTCTCAGGATATGAAGACAGGCGAAGCACATCCACAATTTTCACTAGTTTGATAACTAGTTTGTTAATTAATCATCGTTATCGTGGAATATTTCAACTTAGGATATACGGTTTGGGAATGTAGCATCTCTTTATTCATTCGTTAAAGTTTCACAGTAAACTGCAAATTGAATTTGTTTGTGCACGTTTCCGTTAGGCCAATAACGTTAATTGGATATGACTAGTCTTCACGATAACCGGGATTAACATGTACTTATTCTATAAAAAAAAACCATATCCTTTACCAAAATAAATACCTCCTTAAATGGGCAATATATGTTTCACGGGCCTTAATGTATCCATATAATTAAGCAAGTCGGGTTTGAATTCTACGCCCGAATCCAAAGTTTTATTTTTCAAAAGTGTGAATCCAAAGGTTTGCTTTCAATATTCTAAAATATTTAAGGACGTATCAACATTTTCAAATTGCAGGCTTTGTAGCACACAAAATATACGACAGAATCACCCATACTCCATTGTTCCTCGTTACACAAGCATTTTTGGCTTTTAGTTAAATTTTTTTTTTTAGGTTACGTTATTAATTACATTAATGTTTATGTGATGTGATTTTCTTAGTTAGCATTATTTAAGTGTTTGATTTGTCCTAAATTAATTATGGGATTTATAGATATATACTATATATATATATATATATATATATATATATAGTTTTGCTGAGTTTATATAAAATATTTACTTTGGCGTCTAGAACAAAATGTATACACACTTATTTTGGTGTCTATTACTTTTGTATTAGTGTGATATTGTTGAGACATCGTCCAAGTTCAAATCCGTATAATGCAAATTGCTTGGAAAAAACATGTGTATTAACTAGTTGTTTATATTAATTAATTTGTTTCATGCATCATCGTATAATTAATCTGATGTTACAACTTACAACTAGCTAATTGACATAAATTTTGATAGTTTCATAAGGGAAATTATTTGATACAAAATTTGGATCAGTCATATTATGCTTCATTTAATTAGATGTTTAAGTTTTAACAGAGAGTCCTCATGCAGATGAGCATTATTTTAACGCTATCACCGTCTTTCCATGATGATTATATGTTACCAAATTCCTTAACTAAAATGATTGTGGTGATTAGATAGAGTTGTAATATGGCAACCGCGGATGCTTATTTTATAAGATTACACTCAAATCTATATATATTTCTGTTAGGTAGAACATATTGAAAGAATTCTATATAACATACAAAAACAAAAAGTCAAAAACTAATCATGCAGTTAATTACACATGACGCTACCATATACTTTTGTTAGCTTCCTAATCTTTTAAATTCCAGTTTAAGTAATAACAAGTCTTCGTTCGGCGATGGTACCTAAGAACGAACAAGAACAACGAAACATTGCTTGCACATAACATTCGGGTTCCGAATGCTGAAAGCGATGCACAAAATAGCCCATCAAATTTCCACATGCGAATTAGGACAAGATAGACGAAAAAGGCAGTGACCTGTGAGAGAAGAATCCTAAGAAACTATATTTGCTTCGTATTCTCCACTATGTCGTCGTTTCGTCTGTTGTTATGTGCTGAGTAAAAATACAAGAGACGTTGTCGGTTTCTTAGTTTTGTTTTTGATGCGAACATTTGTTAATTGCTTTTGTCGTTTGTCTTGGCACTGACTACTAAAAATTTTTTTACCTACTTTCTAATTAGGGATTTTCTTTACGGCTCCTTAAAGGTATTTTAAATTTTTAATTAATCTCTTTCAGCCGAATTTTTGAATATTAGTCTTAATCAGAAATATATATATGATGATGTAAATTTGGAACGGATCAAAACTAATAATCCCCAATGAAATTAGCACTCTAGCTAGAGTGACGAGGTTGTACCTTTTCAATTTATTGTCAATAACAAATGACATCATAAATTGGTGCATGCTACATGCATAACGACGAAATATAAAACAATTTAGCTGCATATATATAACATGTTGAAGAAAATTTTATGTATATGGATGGATACACGTATCCAAATTCGCTAAGTTTACACAATAGCTAGGTGTGGTCCAAAAAAAAAAGAATCAACATCGATCGATGTTGTAAATTATGTGCTGATTCTACATAAATAGCAAATGTCCAAATAGTCATAAATGGAATTCGCCAATTGTGAACAACTCTTTTGGCAATATTCTCCTTATTATTAGTTGTTAGCAAATGTTTCATCAACCATATCTAAGTCTAACACAAATTTTTTACCGGATTATACAAAAGAGTTATAATACGGTGAAACTACTAATAAGAGAACCATTAAAAACCACATGATCTCTTCTTTCTTATTCTTTTTGGAATAACGACCAAATCGTTTTGTGATTCTGTATGTTCTTTTTTTTTTGTTAAAATTCTGTATGTTCTTACCCAAATACAAGATCATAATTACGATTTATAACCTTTTTTGATCAAAGATAAAGAATCCACTATTCTACCATACATTTACAATCTTGTTTCATTTATCACGATCGTGCTCTCGACATTTATTACGAATTGAAGTATTTATTAAACTATAGTTTTATTGGGACTTAACACTGACATTATATAAATAACGGTGAGTCAGAACCCAAATAAATAAATAACGGTGAGAAATTGACGAGTTTGCCCTCCCCGACACACTTGTCACCGTACGGTACTCACTCGGACAACTTGGCTCCGGAGGACCATTACCTACCGACTCCGAGACAATTCCCCATATCATTCATTTATTGCATATATATATAAAATTTTATTTACAGTGGCAAAACATTTATGTAGAATGTACTACAATAATGTGTATCCATATTCAAAAACAAGGCAGTTATTACTTAGATATATTAATGAAAAAAAAAGATGATCACAATTTGTAAATCAGTTTTAAACTTTTAAAGTTTTAATTAAGAAAATAGTAGTATGATTCTATGATATTTTTCTCTTTTTTTCTACGTGGGAAATGAACAAGACAGAAAAAGCTTTTGGCTTTTTATCGTTTTCTTCTATTAATATATGATTACTATATTATACGTAAAGCATGAAACTTGATCGGATTTTGTCGGTTCTAATGTAAACTCTTGTAATTTGATGCCAAATGTCCATTTTTTTTAATCAAGTACTGTGTTTTCTTATATCTCTGGGTGTTTTTTTAATTGAGTATATTTCTGGTGAGAGAAGTGGGTCTACTAAATGACACATTTTGCTAAACATCTACCCTCGTGCTTCGAGCTTCGTATCCTCTCGTGATTTTTATTATATTAATAAGCGAAGAAGCCGCATTTCATGCGAAAATCTGGAAATAAAAATCTTTTAAGGTTTTCTTAACAATGGAGGCTGAACTCTGAGTGATCAAAGTATTATCAGTGTTTTCTTCTTTTCATATGCATTATCAGTAGATTTTCCTGTTCTTGCAAGCATTGGATCAGATTCTAAAGGTAACAAATATTTATGCTTTCTCTTCTTTTTTCTGTGTGGGGATCAACAATGCATGAATAATAAATTCGTTTGATTGTAATCATAGTTTTGGTATCTGTCTTTATAATTTACTCTTTTGTAGATTTTGCTCAAGAGGAGTAAACAGAGAGAGAGTAGAAGAAGAGCATTGAGGATTTTAAATGGAGAAAGAGATTTGTAGAAGACATCTTTCAAGAGAAGGGATAGGATGTGTTTGGGTGTTTATGAGCATGTTTGATTTCAGACATGGTGGATCTAACCACAAGCTTTTGATGGATAAGAAACGTGGTGGAAGCAAACGAATCATAGGTTTTTTTTTTGGGTTCTTCTTCCTTTTGAGTCATGAAAATGTGTCTGAAACAAAAAAGATTCTCACTTTGTTGGTTTGATGAACAATGCAGGTAATAATGGAATGTTTGACACTAAGGTTGAGAAGCAGCTTACTTGTGACTGTGACTATGACTGTGAGGTCTTTGTTAAGTTTTTGTTGGATTTGAGAATCAAACTTGCTTTTGTTGTGTAAAATAGTTTTGTGAGGAATCAAAAACTGATGTAGATTGTTTTGTGTTTTTGTCTCAGGAGAGTGAAGCTGAAATGCAGAGTGTCAAGAAACTCATAGAAGATGAGATTGATGAGAAGACTAAGCAAAAGTGTGAGGCGAGAAACCGAAAGAGGAGAAGTAGAACCTGCAGCAAAATCAGTGAGGATATCAATGTTTTGATTGTTGGTGATGATGATGATCATGCAGATAAATCAGATGATCAGTGTCCGAGAATTTCACAGAACGAAGTGGATTTGGTAAATGATGATTCCGAAGAGAAGTTCAGCGAGTTGATAAAGCGGTTGATAGCTCAAAAGGAAAGCGAGGTAGATAGCTGCAAGAAGAACCTGGTGGATGCATTTCAGGTCTTGAATTCTAAAGAAAAATCATTCTTGAATACCGATACGCCAATTTCGGGAGATTCTCAAAGAATCAATGAATGTAGACAAACAATTGTAATTTTGAAGCCTGAACCAAACAGCTTGGATGCTGGATCATCACCTGGCACACCTTCTACAGACAACAAGGCCAAGAATGGGAGATTCAGTTCTCGCTTTATTCTCAGTAGAATCAGAAGAAGACTAAAGTTTGCGGCTGGAAAGAATCCATGCAATGCTCAACATGACTCTGATCCTGATCCAGATACATTGTCTTGTAACATGACTCAAACTGTTGTTTGGGAGAAGAGATAGAGACTAATCCCTGGAAGGGTGTTTCGGATGGAGAAATATTGCCTGACATTGCTTCAAAAGTGAGGCTACTAAAGAGGACACTGTCCATGAAAGTGAAGAAGATTCCAAGAAGAGTATGTGTGGTATATACATTGCCGCCAAGAAACACCTGTCTGAAATGCTTGCAGAAGGAGACATAGATGCTGATTCACCCGATAAGGAAGTACCAAAAATTCTTGGGAAGATTCTTGCTCTCCCTGAGTTCTCCACACCAGACAACAGTCCTAGAGTAAACTTGTCACTTGATCATCCGCTAATCGATAAACCAAAGATTCAGCAGTGCAGTTCAGAAGATTACTACTATGAGCCACTTGGACTGGATTCAAACAAACATGAAGAAACAGAGTTTATGCCATTTCCGGAAGGTGATTAATGTTCTTCTTTCATTTGATCTGATTCTTTCTCAGCCTTGTCAAAATGATACTGACTGCTTTTGATTTGTAACATGCTCATTTCAGACACTGGGATGGAAGAGGAAGAGAAGACTGTTTTGGATTCGTTGTCTGAAGTAATTAGCTCTTCCATTATCCAACAAGATGCATATGTTGATGAGGATGAGCAGAAGCAACTCTTGGAAAAGGTTTGATGAATCCTTGTGTCCATGATACATTTTTCTTGAAGGAAGGCTAATATTTCCTGCTTTATCATGTTTTCAGGAAGTACTCGACGAAGGGCGATTACCGTGTTCTCCACCAAACTCTTCAGTGAGAATGTCTGAATGCCAAGAAAATACCACAGATGTATTGGGAAAGTCAAGTCCTGTGTCGGTTCTTGAGCCTCTCTTTACAGATGATGACACTAGTCCAAACAGCTCCAGGTTCTCTTCAGGTATGCCTAGAAAGAATTTTCAACACCAGTTCAGTATTCTGGTAAAACTTTTGTTCAAAGCTCAGTCTCTGACCTTTTTCATTGCCTCATTTAGTCGAAATGCGGATGCAACCACTGTGCATAAGATTCGACGAAGCTGATTCTCCAAGACCGGAGAAAGACAATGATGCCAAAATTAGAATGGATGACAAGGAATTGGCACTTGAATACATTCAAGCCGTGGTGAAATCCTCAGAGTTGAACTGGGAAGAGCTTTTGGCGAGATCTTTTTATTCGGAGCAGATTCTTGAGCAGGCTCTAATGGATGACATAGATTTCTGTTCGACAAATCTATGCAGCGATAAGAAACTTCTTTTTGACTGTATCAATGAGGTTCTTATGGAGTTTTGTAGACATGGCCCTTGGATTTCATTCGTCAAACCTGCAATGTGGTTTTTTCCAGACATGGAAAATGCTGTTGAAGTGGTACAAGAAGAAGTTTACTGGCATCTCTTACCGTTGCCTTCTCCTCACACACTAGACCAGATAGTGCAGAAAGACCTGGCTAGGACTGGAAACTGGATGGATCTCCGCTTCGATATTGGTTGCATCGGTTCTGAAACAGGTGAAATAATTCTTGATGAACTATTAGAAGAGATAATCAGCAGCTGCACAGACTTGGTCCAACCTGAAACAATCAACGAGCTGATTCATTGAGTCTCACTGCTCCTACACTACAGAAAATAAGAAAGACACTCATGGTCATCTCAAGAGGCTCCTCTGTTTACTCTGTACAGTTTCACTTCCACTTCAACAGACAAGCTCTAGTTTTCAGTTTTTGTGCAGATACACACAACCACAGCTTTTAATACCCCAACGACTGCAAAAGAAACCCTTTGTTTTGTTTCTTTCAGTCCTTATTATGTTTTCTTTTCCATTTGGCTTCTGTAAAGTTTTGAGTTCTGTTAGTTGTGAATGTTGTTGTTATATGAGGTTGAATAAAACAAGGCTTGAACTTAACAAGAAGAACATCTCACCTTGCTTCATTGTGTTTCAGTCAAGAAAGAATCCAATACAGAATGTTTTTGACAGATAAAGCTCTTTGGCAAATTAAGGCCTGTAATGAATTTTGGTTTTGATATGTGTAAATGTACACACAATGTAACAAAATTCTTGTTCACCCTTAATTGGTTCAGAAATTCCTTTTAGAGATTCAGAAAACAATCATAACAAAAAAACAAACACATTTTGTTTTGTATTCTCATTACATCCACAAAAAAGGAAAACATTTTTTGTCGGTGCTCAAAAGAAAAAACTCAGTATGAAAACCCTAATCCTCTCTGTTCCTCACTGTTCTGTCGACGTAAAGAACATCATCAATCCACGACACAACATTATAAGCCAAACCTTCTAAAACCCTCGAATAGCTCTCCAATACCGCCTTCCCAACATCCTATCCGAAACAAAAATACACACAAAATATTAATCATATATATAATTTTGATCTTTCCATCGAGATCTTAAAACAAATTGTAAAAAAATGTTCTCTAAATAGGGATACTCACTCGGTTAAACTGAATTTTGCAGATGTCAAGTGAGGTCTGAGAAAGTTCAGGGTATCTCTGTTTCAGACAGAAAAGTAAGCTCCTTGCTCGAGCCGCAAGAATGTGGTTCTTGTCATTGCCACGATCTGCATCGCCACCGATATCTTTCATCATGTCCCATGAGGACTTAGAGTGAGTCAATCCTCCAGTCTTACGCCTCCACGTAACTAGTGAAGCCTCAACTTTGTCAGCGAGCTCAAGGGCCTCATGCTCTGATGTGATCTTCAGGATATCGAGAAGCTGGTCGGGATAAAACTTCTCGGCAGTGCACAGTTGCTTGTATATCACGTCTCCTACACTTGCTTTCCCACTCTGTCCAGAAAATCAAACAACACCAAGTTGCTTTCAACACTTTCACATTACATTTATATGGAAGTCGCAATAATAGTAGGTATCTTTTATATTTCCCCTAATCACATATGTATACCTTTGGAAGAGTGGTGAGATAAGAATCAGGAATATCCATGTCATTAAGAGTGGAATCATTAATGGCCAATGCTGCTTTATGTATCTGACTGGCACAATCACGTTTGTGACGCAAATTCTTTCGTTCTTCTTCTGATAAACCTTCAGCAGGAACACATGGCACCGGAAGCCACCATTTCTCGTCTTTCCGTTGAACCACCACTTTCCTAAACGTTCCTGAATCTCTACCACCACCGCCCGAGTTCATCGATGAGCTTCCTCTTTCAACGTACCAGAACTCGTTCTCCGTAAAACTATCCAATATTTCCTACAAAAGCCAAACAAGTCGTGTTGGAAATCTTGAATCTTGATTTAGCTATCTGTCTAATTCGAGTCTTATACTTACCATTAGCATGTTATCGAGTTTTCTCAAAGCGGGAAGACTCATGAGAATATCAGATCTTAGCTTTGTTTCTGTTATCTGGTATTAAAACATCAAAAAACCGGGGTTTTAGCGTTTTAAATTGTATGTCAAAATCAAGATAGTGTTGAAAAAGTATTTTACCTCAACGTTAGTACCAAGAGATCTTGGAATAACTTCGACAATGTAATCACAAATAGACATGAAACAATTCATCTCTCGCTTCCATAACTCTTTCTTCTCTGTACTCAATGGTTGTAACCTTAAACTTTGTCCAAACACAGTCGCTGCAATAACACAACAGACACGCGCTACACTATAAATACTCTGTTTTAAAAACAGAGCATATTTGAGATGAGAGGAGAAGAAGAAGAAGACGAACCATAGAGATTGGTAATGGAGTTTGAGACAGTAACAGCAGTACAAACTCCTTTCCCACTTCCTGACATGTCTTCACCAAGCAATAGCTTCGCAAATCTTTCTCTCATCATCTCTAGCTCTGCACTAGAAAACCCGATTTAACCGAAATGACAAAAGAAGAAAGTTACAATCTTAAAAAATTTACCTGCATCTTCTGCAGAATCAATGTCGCTGTCTTCTTCGTCTCCATCTCCGTGGACGTCATTGACGACATCATCTTTTGGTTCCGCGGCGTCTTCGGAGACATCTTCTTCATGGCCACTCAAGACAACAGCGTTAGTGTTTGACGGCCGGTTATAAAAACTCTGAACGTCGAATCGGTGAGATAATCCGGAGATATCAGAGTATGTTCTCCGATATGGCGAAGAAACAGAGCTCGTCGGAGTTCCTGAGACAGATTGCTCATTTTGGTCGGAATTCAATGAACTCTCCATCACGATTCACGATTGTGTATAATGATAAATGTTTTGGTGAGTTTCAAATTCTTCTCTTGCGTTGTTGGCTCCTCTAACGTGACAAAGGTTAATACATGAAGTCTCTCCCACCATCAGCTTGAGTTAAATTATATTATTTAATGACTAAAAAAATTAAATTATGATTGTCTCCGACGAATTATGGCCGTTCGATTTGATTGTGGGGAGAGACGTGCCTTCCACATTTGGCTAATCAAATCTCATAATGAACGTTAGTTGCTATATATGCGTTAGGTGTATAACTAAAGGTTGTCCCATTCATTTCTAATTAAATTCTAAATGACATTTACACCATACTATCACAATTTTCAGATAGTAATGTTATTGGAATTATTATTTTTTGTTGACAATTTTTTTATTGAAAATGTTACTAATGTAGACATCTTTGCGATAACAGGTGTAAATACCATCATTTACTAGTAGTATTGTTCTGTAGACATGAAATATTGTTTTAGATCATTTTAATAATAATCTTAATTTTTTTAGACATTCGATAAAATGGTATAGATACATTTAATAGTATTAAAATAATTATCGCATTCTTAATCTATTATTCTTAATAAATACATTTATTCCAATTCTTATTATTGTCTATAAAATTAAATCGGATTTAAACATCTGTTAATGACATTTCACATTTGTGTTTTGTAATGAATGTTTTTTGGTTAACTTCTAGTAGTTGACATTCAACGTAAACCCTCGAGACAAGAGAGAGGGTTCAAGCCATGGTCAAAGTCGAAGACTTTACTTTGGTTTTAAAACCGGGATGCAGTTCACGCTTAACAGAGTAAAACCGCACGCAGTTTGCAAAACGACCATAAATTAGACATCACATCATGCGAACTGTGTCGGGTCAGGCATGTCACGTGACTACCTCCCTGCCTTCTGCGCCGAAGAGTGCATCGAAATCTCGTGATGGTGGAGGTGGCACGTGCTTCCCTTCACACGTTTAATGAGTCCGTCTCTCCTCTTCCTTGGTAAACGCACACACGCCTAGTTCGTGCCAAGCCTTAGCTTCACACACTCCTCTTTCTCCCAGACACGCTCGAGCCGCTACAACACGCGTGAAAGCTTCGTCTTCCAATTCACGCTGCACGCTCCTTCACGCGCCTTCTCCATCTCACGGCCAGATCCGCCGGAGATCCACCGTCTTCTTCTCTTCTCTCTCTTGGTTTCGCTGACGGCGACAGACGAGGAATTCTTTGATCGGAAGCTCCATTTCTAGGGGTTTTTTAGTATTGCTAGACGATTTGCCGTGAGGGCCGAGAATTCTGGCAATTTTCGAGAGGAGGCTTGTGATTGTTGACAGAATTGCGCTAGAAACTTATTCACCGAGGTAGATTATATATGATTAGGTACTTAATCTGCAATTGTGCTTTGAAGAACACTAACTCTGTCCTCTGTTTGGTTGGTCACTAAAAAGTTTTCCATTTTATTGTCTGGAAATATGTTTTGTAGTTGAAAATGCTGTTTATATGTGCTATTGATTTTTGTCTTGTAGGATCGTTGTTGAAGTTAAGCTGAGAGCAGCTTATGCACATTGAGAGATTGAAGATCAATTTCGTTGATACTAAAATTTTCCCACTTTTCTGACTAACTGTAAGCAAGAAGGAAGGAAATATCATAGAATATTTGGCTACATTGTCCAAATGGTTTTTACACGTGGAGTGTTAAAACCAGAGAAGTAAATATGGAACATCTCATGACAAGGCAATAACGTTCTTAAACTAACAGAGGTTTGGGTGGTTGGGTTATAAGAGGAGTAATGGCTACGGATATGCAGAAACTGCTTGGAACTAGTGAAGAGGATGATGACGAAGAAATGGATATGGATGTGAAGGAAGAAGATGATGGAGACCGACGAAATAGAGACACACGCGCAGCTTCAGGCAGTAGTAATGATGAGTTTATGTTTCAGCAGTCAATGCAAGATCAAGTGGGCACTCCTGGGGGAGGAGGAAGTCGCAGAAGTAGACCGCTTGAAGAGAAGGAGCGAACTAAGTTGAGAGAGCGCCATCGAAGGGCTATTACTGCAAGGATACTAGGCGGGTTACGAAGGCATGGGAATTATAACCTGAGAGTTAGAGCTGATATTAACGATGTTATCGCGGCTTTGGCAAGGGAAGCTGGATGGGTTGTTCTTCCTGATGGAACTACTTTTCCAGCCAAATCTCAGGTACTTATTTACCCTGTCCCTCTGCTATGTATTGTGTTGCATGCTTTAGCTGACGTTTTTCTGTAGTCTAGTAATTGTTATAAGCCAGCAAAATTCGCTTCTACTCGTAGTTGTCAGAAATCATTAGTGTTAAGCTTGATCCTTGGTTGGGGAAAAACTCCTGATGTATCCATTTCCAGCAAATGCTAAATCGTCTTCTTGATCTGCTTAACCTTTTAGGGGGCAAAGCCTACTGGTGGTTCTTCTGCCGTTGCCGCAGGTTCATCAGCTTCTCACATTGCATCACAGCAAACCTCTACTCCTGCTCTTAGAGTGGTATCATCTGGGCGTAGAAGCCCAGTGGAACTCAGCGCTTGCCGTATGAAAGGTGTTTTCACACCTGCTCCATCGCCATATGATATACTCCCAACTCAATCTCCAGAACTGGTTGGAAGTGTAAATAAGGCTGAGGGGCTTGTTGGTTGCTCAGTCGATGTTATCAACTCTAAACAGGTAGCGACACTGCACTAGTACATAGAAAATAAATCTTGTAACAGTTCAGTCCTTTGCATTTACATCGCTTATTTGAAATTCATGAAGTTGATAGTTTCCTCAACATAAGAAAAGCATGTTCAAAAACTGAAAACCCCCTTAAGAACCTATCAGATTGTCACTGCATGGGGGGTTGATTACGTCCTCCGCGTATCTGGGTTCAATTCTAATGACTCTCTTCCACATTTCGTATTTGGTAGATTCTCGAGATTCCTCCAAATCTGACAGAGCAAGATTTCTCTGGCACTCCTTATGTTCCGGTTTATGTGATGTTACCAGTAAGCAACTTTAATCTTAGCATTTACCTATAATATCCCGAAATTTCTCCTTACTAACTACATATCCTTTTCTGTCATCAGCTTGGGGTTATCAATATGAAGTGTGAATTGGCTGATCGAGATGGACTGGTAAAGCACTTAAGAATATTGAAGTCAATCCATGTCGATGGAGTTAAAGTGGATTGTTGGTGGGGAATAGTTGAGGGTCATTCCCCCCAGGAGTATAATTGGACTGGTTATAGGCAGCTTTTTCAGATGGTCCGCGATCTTAATCTTAAGATACAGGTCTGTCATATGCCTGCATGATTGGTTAAGATACAGTTTTCTTAATAGAATGATTGTTCTCAAGCTTCATATGTATCTCACTTTCTTTCTTTCTTGCTAGGTTTTAATGTCCTTTCATGAATGTGGAGGCAATGTTGGTGATGATGTTTGCATCCCACTTCCTCATTGGGTGGCAGAAATAGGGCGAACCAATCCTGACATATATTTCACTGATAGAGAGGGAAGACGAAACCCAGAATGCCTTTCTTGGGGTATTGACAAGGAGCGTATTTTAAGAGGCAGAACTGCACTTGAGGTATACATACTCATGACTGCAAGCTATCATCTCTCTATCGATCAGTAGATTCTTTAAACACCTGATGACTTTATGCACGCTTATGTGTTTTTTCAATTAGAAGATCTTTATCTCACTACTGTGGCCATGCTGTGTCTTTTCTTTACCCATGAATCTTTGCTTCTTGTTATCACAGATATTTAAAATAACCAACTCTGAAGCACTTTTTGGTGGATTTATTTTAGGTGTACTTTGATTACATGAGAAGTTTTCGGATAGAACTTGCAGAGTTTCTAGAGGATGGTGTAATATCTATGGTTGAAATTGGACTAGGCCCCTGTGGAGAGTTACGGTATCCTTCTTGTCCCATAAAACACGGGTGGCGATATCCAGGTGTTGGAGAGTTTCAGGTATATTTCCTTTCAACAGTCTAAACTCTTGAGATAGCCAAGCTTCACCAGCTAACTTACTTTTGGCTTCCACATGATGACCATTCCGTTGCACCGGTACAGTGTTATGACAAGTATCTCTCGAAGAGCCTGAGAAAGGCAGCAGAATCAAGGGGGCACCTGTTTTGGGCTCGAGGCCCGGAGAACACCGGCTCCTACAATTCCCAGCCACAGGGAACCGGTTTCTTCTGTGATGGAGGTGACTACGATGGCCTCTATGGAAGATTCTTTCTCAAATGGTATTCACAGGTTTTGATAGATCATGCTGACCAAATCCTCTCTCTCGCTAAACTAGTCTTCGACAGTAGCTGCATTGCAGCAAAGGTGATTGATTTAGTTCTCTAAGCCATTTGAATCCCTGTAAATTTTAGACTTTTTGTCATAATTTCATCACAATTGACTTAAACAGCTCCCAGACGTCCACTGGTGGTACAGAACAGCAAGCCATGCCGCTGAGCTAACCGCTGGATTCTACAACCCGAGCAACCGAGATGGTTATGCTGCAATTGCATCTACACTTAAGAAGCATGGTGCCACTCTGAGTTTTGTATCTGGAGAAGTGCAAGTTCTAAACCGTCCCGATGATTTCTCAGGAGCATTAGGAGAACCTGAGGCAGTAGCTTGGCAGGTAAAGAAAACACAGCATATCAGTTTCTTAAGCCTAACGCTTATCAGTTATCTCCAAACCTCAATCTAAACTTTATTTTTTGCAGGTGTTAAACGCTGCGTGGGACAGCGATACACCGGTTGCTCGAGAGAACTCGCTTCCTTGCCATGATAGAGTTGGTTATAACAAAATGTTAGAAAGCGTTAAGTTTCGGAACGATCCAGATAGAAGGCATTTGTCATCATTTGCCTATAGTAGACTCGTCCCAGCTCTCATGGAAGGACATAACATTGTGGAATTTGAGCGGTTTGTGAAGAAATTGCATGGTAACTAAAATCGGAATCTTTGTTTTCTCTGTTTAAAGAAGTCTCTGAAGTTCTGATCTTCTTATTTGGTCGTTACAGGGGAAGCTGTAATGAATCATCATCATCATCATCAACAGGTTTAGAGTTTTGTTTGTCCCTGGATCTGCTGAAATTATTTACTGTTAATGTTGTTAATTTTATTAGTTTAGCATCATTTCTGTAAATTTTTGTCATTAAAAAAGTAAGGCGATTACTGTACAAGCCGTTAAAGAAAATTCAAATAATATGGGCTTTATTATTGGGCTAACATTAAGAAAAAAAAATCAGCACCGACATAGTCCTCCTCCTAATGTAGAAAACCAAAAGGTCCCACATCGACAGTATCATGAATCAGCTGTTAGACCATCTGCATTGGGGGATCACCCCCCTGATCTAAGCATTATTTAAATCCAAAAAAATGGGTTAATGGGCTTAAGATCAGGAACTGGGCTCTTGACCTGGATCTGTTCTTGTGGGTATTGCGGGGTGACGTGGCATTTGGGCATTGGTTGGAATATTCAACATATTTGGAATAAATTTGGATAATAAACTATGTATTAATTAGATAAAATGTTTTTGTGCTTTTATTAAGTAATATGTTTGTTTGTTTATTGTTATTTATATTTTTAATGTTTTTTTCATAAATATTTAGTATTGTATTTTCACTTTTATTTTCAGTTTTTCATAAATTTGGCATTTGCAATTTATATGTTATTTTAAAATGTTTTAATAATTGTAAAATCTTAATTTAATTTAGATTATTATATTATTAAGTCTTAAGATCTTACACATGTTCTCCCACTAATCAACTTCTAAACAAAAGATCTAAACACATGATCTTACATTATTTTAACATTATATTCTCTATAAGAACACCCTTACATGATCCCCCATTGATGATGCCCTTAGTATATGTTCTATAAATAATCAGTATCTCGGCGATCAATATTCACTTAAAGATTATTGGGCCTTTGATTAATGTCAGGCCCGAGATCGTTAATACCGAAACATTTTTCGGTTAAGTTTAATCTTTTTAATTTGTTTGCTTTTTTTCTTCAACTCTTTTTTTTTTGTTTTGTTTTGATTTTGTATCTTTAAAAGTTTTTATAAATACTAAATTAACATTAAGTTGTGAAAACTAACCGGATTTTGGATCCCCGATTCCACAAATTCAACATGCTTTTCACATTTTAATGTAAATTAAGTATTTATTTGTACATTTTTTTCAAAAGTTTTCAACTCTTTTTTTAAAAAGACTTTTTGTTTTGATTTTTTTTCTTCATTTTTTTAAGTTTTTTAAAATACTAAATTAATATTACGCTGTGAAAACTAACCGGATTTTGGATCCCGTCATTTAACCGTGATCGTTAGCGATTCCACAAATCCAACATGCCTTTCACATCTTAATGTAAATTTAGCATTTATTTTTATTTTATTTTTCTTAAAAAAATTTCAACTCTTTTATTTGTTTTGTTTTTTCTTCAAATTTTTGGTTTGATTTTTTTTATAAAGTTTTTATAAATACTAAATTAACATGACGTTGTGAATATTAACCGGATTTTGGATCCCATCATTTAACTGTGGTCGTTAGAGATTCCACAAATCTAACATATTTTCACTTAATGTAAATTTTACTCTTTTTTTCTTCAAAGTTTTCAATTTTTTTTTTATTAAAGTTTTTGTTTTGATTATTTTTTCTTCATTTTTTTTAAATTCTTATAAATACTAAACTAACATGACCTTGTGAAAACTAACTAGATTCTGCATCCCGTCATTTAACCGTGGTTATTAGAGATTCCACAAATCCAACATGTTTTCACATCTTAAATTTATATTCTATATATATTTTATCATCAATACGTAACGATGAAAGCATTTTAATTAATACTATATAACATACAACTTCAAAACTATTTTGGTTACCTATTGTGGTTTGTGAGAAAATTATTGTAGAACTAAATTATTCTGTTTGAATTTTTTAATAATAACAACCTCAAAAATAACCAACGAGCGTAAAACATCACCGCCGTAGAAGCAGACACTGCTTATGCCATATGTACAAGCACACCACACAAGGGAAGCTGAGGAAGATACACTTAATGACCAAAGTCTATTAATTATTCATTCGAAAATCTAAGTTAGCCATCACACAGTATATTGTCATTCATTACTTCAAGATTGATGCCAACCATTTGATGAGTGCTTAATTTCACGGATCCTTTTCTTTGCGATGATCCGATTGCGTATGACCTCTTTGGATTCAACAGCTTCATCACTATTACTAAGCACCATAGCACATAGCTCGTCTAAAGCTAGCATTGAAAATGGCTCCTCTATAAGAACACCCACCTGCAAAAATTTCAAGCACAAAGTTAAAGAGTGATAATGAGGCAAGCAAAAAGAAGCAAATAGTGTGACTAAATCTATGAAGGAGAAATGAGTTAGGTACTTCTTCAATGCAGAAGAGAGATGCAGCGCTGATGAAAGTAGCAGGAACTACATTCCAGTGGCAATCATCCCAGAGAATAACAGGGAGCGTAAGATGCCATAAGACTAAGAACCTCGACGTTAGTCGTGTGTAGGAAAGTGGAATCGGGATGCCCATCAGTTGTTCACATACACCAATACCTTCCTGTAATTGCATCATCTTTGATTCCTGTGAAGGAGATAGGTAACTTATTGTAGTTCATATCCAAAGTCTATGGAAAGAGAATTAACCAGAAATCACAATCAAGAATGAAGATGCTTTAAAGATCAAGAAAGATACCAACATATCTATCTTTGTACTGTCCAAATTCAGCACCTGAAGACTCTGAGAGATGAATTGAATGACACAACGAGGACGATGCTTCGATTGAAGAATCAAAGACAGATCATCTGCTTCCATCACATTCTGGAGATCATTAGCAATATCTGAACCATAAATTACATGACACTGCACATGAACAAAATTGCAATCAATCACAATCAACCTTCCTCTACCTAACTCAACATAAGCTAACTTCACAAAACATAGATAAAGGAATACAACAACAAACCTTAAGCGCCACAGGGAAAGCAACAATGTAACGCAAAAGCGCATCTCTAATGACCATTTCATCACCGGAGCCATGAACAGAAGAAATGACTAGCCTAGCTAAATCATTGGTTCCACTGATGATCTTAACCCAAGCTTTCCTTCCTTGTTCAAACCTTGAATAAGAAGCCTCAGTGCGAAACACCAGAAGCAGAGCTAAAGCCGGAGCCGTCAGCTGATACGGAAGAGGAGAAGCTCGAAGGACGGGGAAGAAATCAGGCAACCAGTCCAAATCCACGGCGGAGTTATAGCCGGCGATCAGGAACGCTACGGTGGTGAAGAAGAAAACAGGCGGAATCAAAGATAGTATAACGCGTGAAGACGGACTCGAAGATACATGACGCAGATGGCGAAGAGAGCTTCTGTGTCTGACCCAATTCTCGTGAGTGTAGAGAGATCGTTTCTGTTGCATCCGTCTCTCTTTGATGCCGTCTGACCAATTAGGGACAGCTTTGAGAAGCGAAATGAGCTTCTCCGATAGAGGTGAATCGTCCGATTTGGAGCCGGAGGAGAGGCATGAAGGATTGAATTTGAAATGGAGGAATTTGGGAGCTCTGGCGGAGATTCCGGAGCTTAATCGTGGTTTGAGAAAGGATCGGTGGGTAAAGTTAGAAGAAAAAGATAGATTCATTGACTGATACATTTTGGGCGGGAAAATCGAGGTTTAGGGTTAGGGATTTTGGTGGAGAGGACGAGGAAGAAGAAGAAGTGGAGCGAGAAAACAATAAAGACACATGCAGAAATTGCAGAGTGCAAAAGTAAAGAGACAAGTGATTTGGAGAAAGGTCGTTGGAACAGTTGTGCGATCGGTAATACGACAGCGTTTTAGTTTGTCAGCTTTTGATTGGGCCTAAATGGGCTTATGTCTTATCTCAGCCCATTAAAGTTGTGTACCCTTTGAGGCAGTTGAATTTAGGGTTTATAGAGAACGCCCATCTGGTTGGAGAGGTGAAATTGGAACGGAAAAAATGTCGAAGAAGAACAATTTAGCAAAGAGAAAGAAGCAGCACGAGTACAATCTCCAAAGTAAGTTTCTTTATATCTCTGTAAACGATTTCAGTACTATACGCATGTGTTTCTCAACGAAATTTGGAAATTTTTCGATTTGCAGAAGAGAAAGAGTTACAAGACAAGAAGATTAAGAAGCTTCATGCGAACAAGAACAAGATGAAAGTAAGCACCTTTTTCTGTCTCTCTTATCTCTTAATTCTGATATTTAGTTCATAGACATTGGTGTTAGTTAAGTAGTAAACCGATTCTGTTGCAGAAAATGATGTTGTCTAACTCAATTACTTTAGTTGGTTATTAATGGTGAAATACTGAAATGATTTCATTGATTTGAATTTACTTGGAGTCAGTTTGATCTCTATAGTGTTAATCAGAAGCTTATTTGGGGGAAAAAGATATATTGAATCTTGTTAGTAGAACATCTGACATTTTAATGAAGTATAGAGTAGTTTATGATATCTGTGGGTTGGATGATTTTGTTGACAAGGTCGATGGAAGTGGGAAGAAGAAGAAAGGTGGATTTTCTGTTGGCAAGAAGAAGTTGAAGACGAAATTGACTCCAGCTGCTAAAGCTAAAGCTGCTCAGGCAATGGAGCTAGACAATTGACAAGGAACCTCAGTTTTCTTTCACTTGTATGTAACTGTTCTTCATTGATCTTTGTCTTTACTTTGAAGAAATCTTGTTGAAGCTAAATCTAGTTGAAGCTGGCTTCTTCTCATAGGTTAAACTCTTATGTATCTCTCTTCCTTTAAAGTTCAAAATTTTGCTGTCAAACCGGATCAGGATCATCGTGGAATTCAGTTATTAATCTGTTTGGATTGCTATTCCTTAAACAGTGTTGAATCTCATGGTCTAACTTTGTCATATGAGTATTGTTCCTAAATCCTAATTGCTTCTAGAGTTCAAATTCAGCATAGATTCTGATTTCTCTGAGAAATAAATCAACTTTTAGGTGAGCAAAACAACGACACAAGTATGTACCTATGTACAGACATAAGGCTTTCATGGTATATTAGTCAAACCCAAGATCTTTTCTGGTTTAGTACATTCCACTAAACATATAAAAAACTGTTTAAAAAAAAAGGTCATAATGTGTTTGTCATAATCAAAAGTCTTATATAAACAGTGTCACACAATACATGGTACATTAAAGCTGGATCCTAGTAGGAAAAAAATCTCAAAGGCTTTGAGAGGTTATATCATCCCATCAATGGGTCCTTGCGAGATATTTTATAGATTTCTTCTTATCAGCCTCTCTCGTCAAAATAGCTCTCAAAGTGGAAGCCAGTGGGCAAGTCTCTGACCAGACAGGCCCAAATCTTTTCTCACTCTCTCCTCTCTCTCCGGCGCGTGAACTCCACTCTCTTTATAGATACTACTGTGTACTGTCTCAGATCAATTTCCAAAGATACTACTCAGTCTATAGAAACAGTAGAGAGAGTAGTAAGTAGTAACATCAGCTTGAAAAGGAAGAATTTGTTCATCAAGATTTTTGGTTGAGAAGAAAGAAGAGTGACATGTTGGTGCGTAAGAGATGAGATACACGCGCCTGATAAAGAGTGTGGCCATATGAGTCATGTGCCATACAGATGCCTAGTTGCTATATAGAGCTACAGTCAAAGTCAGTTATTCATTAGGATTTTGAATTTCCAATTACATTTTCAGAAAGAAAAAAAAAAGAGAATTAAAAGATCCCATTGTTGATATCCTCACAGTAAATGCTTTTGCTTGAGAGAGGTTCTGTTAGAAGTTTTTTTGTTTGCTTCTGTTTCCTTCTGTCACCCAGAAAACAAAAAAGCAAATTCAAGAAGAGAGAGAGATAGCACTAAAACCATTGTTGATAGAAGAGAAAGCTTTTCTTCCTTGTTGCTTATGGTGAAAGAATGAAAGAGAGAGAGGAGAAGTAAGTAGCTGAGAAAGTGTTTAGAGCTTTGCATGTTCCTTTCTCGCCAAGTTTATATCTTCATCATAAAGTCTCAACCTTTGATTCTGTTTTTTCTTCTTATCCATTTATCCTCTTTCTTTCTCTCTCCTCATAATTCTAGCCACAATCTTTTTAGGGTTTCACAAGTTCACTTAAAAAGAGTCTTTCTTCAACTACTGTAAATGCAAAATGGATCGAAGAGATGCAATGGGATTATCCGGGTCGGGTTCTTACTATATCCATAGAGGATTATCCGGGTCGGGTCCTCCAACGTTTCATGGATCATCACAGCAGCAAGGGCTTCGTCACTTACCTAATCAAAACTCTCCATTCGGGCCAGGCTCCACTGGTTTCGGATCTCCTTCTTTACACGGTGATCCTTCTCCGGCAACAGCGGCCGGAGGAGCCGGAGCTCTTCCTCATCATATCGGCGTTAATATGATTGCTCCTCCTCCACCTCCGAGTGAAACTCCGATGAAACGAAAGAGAGGACGTCCTAGAAAATACGGACAAGACGGTTCTGTTTCTTTGGCACTGTCGTCTTCCTCTGTTTCGACCATTACTCCCAACAACTCTAACAAACGCGGCCGTGGTCGACCTCCGGGTTCCGGCAAGAAACAGAGAATGGCTTCCATTGGTAATAAACTCTGAAACTTGTAATCTTGAGAAACAAACAAAGCTCCATTATTTATTGATCAAGAACCAGGATTATTTAATGTTTTCTTAAGTCAAAATATCTCTAATTGTTTATTCCTAATGTGTGGGAGCTTAAAACTTTCCTAAATTGGAGCTGATTGGTTGTCTATCTATGTCTTATGCTCTGCTTAAACTCTATGAATTAGACACTCATTTATTAATTCCATGAGCTTTTTTTGGAATGGCTAGGTGAATTGATGCCTTCATCTTCTGGAATGAGCTTCACGCCACACGTTATCGCTGTTTCAATAGGAGAAGTAATGTTGAATCACAATTTCAGAGCTTCCTTGAAGTGTTTATATTTGCTGTTTGCTGAAAAACTTTGAAACTTTGCATCAGGATATTGCATCAAAGGTTATATCTTTCTCTCAACAAGGTCCAAGAGCCATTTGCGTTTTATCTGCAAGTGGTGCAGTCTCTACTGCAACACTTCTTCAACCATCAGCATCTCCCGGAGCTATTAAATACGAGGTTCAGTTTTGAAATTTCTTACTATAAAGAGAAACATTGGTGTTTTTACTCTTTTCTTTAAACATATGTTTCGTATATTTCCAGGGCCGGTTTGAAATCCTAGCGTTATCAACATCTTATCTAGTGGCAACTGATGGAAGCTTCCGTAATCGAACTGGAAACTTATCGGTTTCGCTTGCTAGCCCCGATGGGCGTGTGATTGGCGGTGCCATTGGTGGGCCTTTAATAGCAGCAAGTCCTGTTCAGGTCTGGTTTAAACTTTTCTCTTGAGCTCTGCTTTTTTTTTGTACAAGTCATAATTCTTGGGACTGAATATATATTCTTGAGTCTATCAGGTTATAATAGGGAGCTTTATATGGGCAGCTCCAAAGATCAAGAGCAAGAAACGAGAAGAAGAAGCTTCTGAAGTTGTTCAAGACACTGATGATCATCACGTTCTGGACAATAATAACAACACGATTTCACCTGTCCCTCAGCAGCAGCAGCAGCAGCCAAGTCAAAACCTGATATGGTCAACAGGTTCAAGGCAAATGGATATGCGTCATGCTCATGCTGATATTGATTTAATGCGCGGTTGATGATGATGATAGCGAGAAAGAACTCTGTGTATATAAAGCATGGAATCTAGGAAGAAGAAGAAGGAATATAAGCTAACCTCTGAACAAAAGTATGTGGAAATGTTAGGCAAAAAGATTGACTCTATTAGTGTACCTCTCAAATCTATAAGCTTATTTGGTTTTGTTGTTTTTGTGACTCTGAAGATTTGCAGAGTTCCTTGATTTCTCTATTTCAGATTGTTCAGTCTTTACCTTTGCTTGCAATTGTGATTCTACTTCTACAGCTTAGATTTCAGTTCATTGACTGAAGAAAGTCTCCGGTTGAAGTTGACCGGACCGGAGGTATATTATATCGGAATCTGGAAGTTGGGCCTTTTTATGGGCCTTTATATGATGATCCAATTCATTTTCATCAAATTTATATCATGCATAATTAAATTTTGTTTTTATAGATAAATAACTAGCTCAATGTTTAAGAATCTTCTTCTGTTCCTCCCAATACTCATTAGTCCACTTCTCAACTTCTTTCTCAATACTTTCTTTCTTCTCAAGAAACCTCTTGAGCTCATCTTCTTCAAAAGGTGGAGGCATCTCACAAGCAGCCTTAACGCTCGGAGACATAACCAATGAGTCATCCATAGATTGTCTCATTCGGCCTCCATTGATTGGACAAGCCATTGTCTCCGGACACACTTCCTTGGCTCCTTGAGGAACTTCTACATTCATCTTCATCAACTTCCCATAGCTTTGCAATAGATGCAACATGTAATCATACACATACTTCATCTTTAGATTCTTTCGAATATACCCACTTCCATTTCTCCCTATAGCTTTTGCCTATAAAACATGATAAGATCATAGCACGATCATCATCAATATACGAGTCAACCAAAATGAGTTGTAACCCCAAAAAAAAAAAATGTCGTTTGAAGTTTCTAATAACAGAGGACAGGTTATGTTGTTATAGGAGCTCTCCGGTTATGTCGTTATATTGTTACCTTTTTGGTATTGTTGTTGCCCCAATGGACAGCAAAGACAATGTCACTACATTTTTCTCGAGGTCTAATGGGCCAGTAATGCTCCATTGGAACTAAGCTTCTAGTGAAGAAGTCAAAGTAAAATGGCTTCACAAGAAGAGTCATACTGTCACAAGCTAATATGTACTTCTCGCTCACTGACCAAGCCCTTCCTTCTACATAAATCTTGTACCTTCATTATCCAAAAAGAAAAATAAACCCAAATTACTAGTATTAATATTTAATCTATCAAATAACAAAAAGATTCATATAAAACCTGTGGGTGCATTGATCTTCTAGGTTTGAAGTCTTATACCCAATGCTGCCCTCTTTCCACCAATCCTACCGTTAACATTTTCATCAATTCATCAAGCTACTAGAATCTTTAAGACCGTCATCATCATAAAAGAGACCATGGTAAAGAGATATAAATATAAAGAAACCTGGCGATAGAGATGAACCATGGGGTCATGACAATTCATGAGGTCTCTTCTCTTGCCAACTCTAGCATTCCCTTTCCAATATGCGTAAGGTTCTCTCTCTTCCCACTTCACCTTCTTTATCCCTTCACTTATCGCCTCCAACATTTTATTCCACTCCCTTATGTTGATCTCCGGCCTAACCATAATTAGGGGTGTGAGCATATAAACCGAACCAAGTTTCTAAAATCCAAACAAGAGTTTTTTTTATATAACTGTAACGGTTTTAGTATCTTTATACAGATTAATGGCTTTGTATGCAACCATAAATTGATTATATTACCAGCCCCAAAAGCTCCAATCGGGGAAGACAATGTCGAAAGCACCGGAATGGCCACAATAGTGGAAGAGTGGAGATGGTGGCCACGTCACATTGACTCCTGGTCTTGGCCTATAGTCTCTTCTCCAGATTTCAGGTAAGTCATCGCACATGAAGAGAAGCTCAAGATCAGGGACTTGACCAGGATACATCCTTAGAAGCTGTACTATTCCCCATATAGTGAATACATCTCTTGTCTGAAAAGATTTCTTGTATTGTTGCACATACACTCTTCCTCCTTTTATTATCAGCCTGAAGTGAGCTTTATCACTCGCTCTCTCTAACGTCTCTCGAGTGATTCCAGTCTCACGCCATGCTTCTAGATCCTTGTAAATCCACCTGAAGTAGTCTGGACAAGTCTCTGGATCGTCCTTACTAGGTTGTGATTTCTCCGGGTTGCTTGCAGGACACATCTGTGTTGCTATGTTCTGGTCTAGTGAGCATTGCAATGTGAAGTTAACTGGTGTAGAGATTTTTTTCTTGGGGATAGTTGCATTGGTGTTTCTTGTAAATATTGGTGTCACTTTGATTCTACCTCCACCTATTGAAAACTATGTAAGAGAGAACAATTTTTGAGTGAATTAAACCCATTTGAGATACTAATAGATTGTAATGAATAATTATATATAGATCAATATAGATACCATGTCCATCCAGCTGAGAGAAGCTCCAAGGAGGAGGATGATGAAGAAGAAAACAAAGATGAAGACTGAGGTGGTGATCCATGGCTTGGTTAGTTTATCACTTAAACTCGAGATTGAGTTTGTAGGTTGCCTTTGATGATCAACCACGTGAGAACTCATAGATATTATGTGTTTAATTCAATCTAAGAAACAAAAAAAATGAACAAGAGAGAGAGGTAAGAGGATCACATTTAATTTTGTGATTTTAGAAGGAAAAGAGGATTACAGATATTAATTAATTTGTATCTAAGAATTGTAGTGTTTTGGATGTGTAGACCCATGTTTTCTGGGGAAATTTGAAGAAGAAAATAGATAATTATTGGTTTATTGAGAACCGAACCAACCCACATATGGTCTTTGCAAAATTAATTACCATGATTATGTTAGGAGAGAAAACTAATTAATATTTATGGTTGCCATTATATTCTATATTTTAAAAAAAAAAGTTGTTAGTGTCTAAGTGGGAAACTCACATTTGTCAAACATATTTTTCTTATCTTCATCCTCTTAGTAAAGACACTTAAATTTTTTCTAATATATAAAGTTTCCAAATTTGATATTCTTAACTTACCTTATTATTACCAAATCAACTATTTCAATTTTCCTATAGATTAAGTGTTTAGAGTTTTTAACGCATATTAAATTAGAATATAAATCATTCATTTTATATGATTAAAAATTAATCAAAGTTTGATACTATAAAAACATTAGTTTACTTTCAAAAAATTCTATTTTAAATTTTTCTTCCAGTTTTAATGAATGTAATTATAAAAACTTTCAACCAAAATAAAATGTCTTAGTAAATAAAATAAAAAATTGAACCAAACTTATAGATATATTTTTCTGGTAAAATATCTGTTAAACTTATATATTAGAATAATGATAAAATTAAATATATTAAGTATATATATTTTATATTAACATATTATTAACAATCACACCAATTTGACTGAAAATACAACTTAAAAATATTAAATAAATAAATAAATATATTTACTAATAAAACTAGGGAGACTCACAAAAATGCCCCTTTTTCAATACCCCTTTTCAAAAATGCCCCCTTTGGCTGTCCATTTTTAAAAATACCCCTTTTTATGTACAAAATGACTAAATTACCCTTCTTTTAATAAAATATATCACAAATATATAAGGAAATATAACAAAATTAGGTCCACAAAATACAAAATATTTTTTGGCGGGAAAAGTGATCCCGCAATTTTTCCCGCCAAAACACTTGTAAAAACTTATAAAAACCTTTAAAATACCTTGTAAAATTTTCCCGTAAAATTTTTTCCCGCCAAAAAATTTTCCCGCCAAAAATTTTTTTTGCGGGAAAAGTGATTCCGCAATTTTTTTGGCGTTAAATTTTTGGCGGGAAAAATTTACAAGGTATTTTAAAGGTTTTTTACAGGGTATTTATAAGGTTTTACAATGTATTTTAAAAGGTTTTACAACGTATTTATAAGGTATTTATAAGATATTATAAGATTTTACAAGCAATTTTATAAGGTTTTACAAGTTATAAGGTTTTACAAGTTTTTTATAAGGTTTTACAAGTTATAAATACCTTATAAAACCTTATAAGTACCTTGTAAAACCTTTTAAAATACATTGTAAAACCTTACAAAACACTTGTAAATACTCTGTAAAACCTTTAAAAAACCTTGTAAATTTTTCCCGCCAAAAAAATTTCGCCAAAAAAATTGCGGAATCACTTTTCCCGCAAAAAAAATTTTTTGGCGGGAAAATTTTTTGGCGGGAAAAATTTTTACGGGAAAATTTTACAAGGTATTTTAAAGGTTTTTTACAAGTGTTTTGGCGGGAAAATTGCGGGATCACTTTTCCCGCCAAAAAATATTTTGTATTTTGTGGACCTAATTTTGTTTCAAATAAGGGTAAAATGGTCATTAAAAAATAAAAGAGGGCAAACTTAAAAATGGACTCTCAAAGGGGGCATTTTTGAAAAGGGGTATTGAAAAAGGGGCATTTTTAACAATTTCTCATAAAACTATAATTATATTTATAGCACAAGTTTTTCTTATAAGTAGATGGAATTTACCGCTGAGAATCAACGATTGTACATACTTATCTGAAAGAATGATGTTCATAAAAATCAACGGTTGTACATACTTATATGAAGAATGATGTTCATAGATTATGCGTGACGTGTTTTAGTTTTTAGTAAATTAACTTAAACTTTAAGGTAGAAATTTAAAAATTACGTCTTTCAAAACCTTTTTTCTCGAAAATAATTTGATGAACATATTCTTCAATATTTAAAGTTTGGTAATTTACTTACATTATTAATTTAACCCTGAGATTTGCGTTCACGTTATCACTGCAGAAGAGTCAGAGTATTAATTTTACGACCCATTGAAATGTTTAATATATGACCAGTGCTAATATTATATCTCTAGATCACGTGATTAACGTATAGGAAACCGTATAACATCTGATGATTCTTCAAATTAGTTTGAGATTGTCAACCTCTCGTACACTGCAGATTTTAAAATAGAACGTATTAAAGAGTAGACTGACTAATAGTAGCTTATCTCGATCAATTCAATTGAATTTTATTTTAATAAGAAAATTAGTTATATGTTAGTAATTGATCAACAACTCCAATGTGTTAAATTTCTCATGAATAAGTTACTCTTTTGACATAAATTACTTACGAGATTTATCAATAATTTATTACTTCTTATAACAAAATAACTTGTAACTAGATTAGGAGCTTTTGTGTTCCAGATTATATCGTAAGTATATTATTCATAGTTAATTTATCCATTACAAAAGATATATCGTTGTAAGTATAACCTGAAAATTCATTTCAACACATTTAACATAGTTAGCTGGAAAGAAAAAATTACTCGTTTACTAATTTCAATATGAATACAAAACTAAACTAAACAAGAGCCTCTTTGGTCAAGGCTTCTTGTTAATAGCCAATTCATGAAAATACTGATCTTCCCACAACTCAACTTGACGAGTCAAATTAGCTTTTCTCTCAAGAACCTCTCTTAAATCCTGAGGGTTAAAAGGAGTAAGCATCTCACAAGGAGACTCTTCACTAGGAAACATCACCATAGACTCCGCCATGAATTCTCTCCACCGTCCCGTCTCCGGGCAGCCCATACTATCCGGCGTAATCTCGGTGGCTCCCCACGGAATCTCCGGTTTAAACTTCAAAAGTTTTGCATACTCGTTCATCAAATGGAACATGTAGTCATACACATATTCCATTTTCACTTCCTCTCTAATAAACCTACTCCCTTCTTCTCCTATCTTACTCGCCTATCAAACAACCCAAAATTAATGGGTTACTTTGTAATAAACCAAAACTTTCAGGGTCTTAAATGTACCTGGTCCAAATGAGTATTTCCCCAATGTACGGCGAATTTGAGGGAAGTACACTTAGAGTTGTCTCTGATTGGCCAATAATGTTGTAATGGCATCATTCCTCGTATGTAAAAATCATAGAACATAGGTCTCACGTATAATGTCATTGAATCACATGCCATTATATATTTCTCACTCACTGACCATGCCCATCCTTCTATATAAATCTTGTACCTATTCCAACATTACCAAAAATTTTAAAAATCTAATTTTTGCAAACATGTCCTAAGTAAATAAAATGTGGCTTAAGTTTAACCTGTGGGTGCACTGGTTCTCTAGGTTTGAATTCTTGAATCCTTCTCTAGATTCTCTATCCCAATCCTTCACAATAATAAACAAAATCATTTAGATTATTTATAAATTGCAATATATATAGAAAATTCTACATATTTTGAGAAACCCTAACCTGAATGTAGAGACGTGTGTTCCAATCTTCTTGAGCTGAGACATTACATCTAAGAAGATCTCTTCTAGTTGGAGCCACGTTAGGGTTTCCTCTCCAATAAGCATACGCCACGCGGTCTTTCCATTGCGTCATCTTGTTCCCTTCTTCTATCGCCACTAGCGATTTAGCCCAAGGCTTTATATTAACCTCAGCCCTGGCCCAATAATAATATAATTAGCTAGGTCCAATAACAAGCCCATTAAATAGAGAATATAATTAGCATGTGTTAAGCCCGTACCAGCCCCAGAAGGACCAATCAGGGAAGACGATATCCAAGCTGGCGTCATCAGAGCAATAACGGAATAAAGGAGGCGGGGCCGGGTGCTGTTGACCTTGAAAGTCTTTAGATCGGACGGTTGGTCTATCATCTGGGTCAAACATGAGCTCAAGATCTGGCAGTCTACCTGGGTACCACCGTAGCAACTGTACGATGCCCCACAGAGTGAAAACATCTCTAGTCTGGATTGAGTCTCTGTACTTCTTAACGTACACTCTCCCGTCGAGGATTACTACCCTGAAATGCGCCGTCCTCCTTGCTTTCTCAAGCATCCCTCTCGTTATACCTGTCTCTTTCCATGGCCGTAGATCTTCGTGGATCCAACGGAAGTAAGAAGGACACGTGGATGGTCGTGAATGGCTGCTTCTGGGTTTGTTGTTGTTGTTTCTCGAGGAGCCATCTTGGGGAAATAATTGAGTTTGGTTCTTTACGACGACGCATTGGTTAGGGAATCTTTGGTTTGTGATTGGTGATTTTCTGATAGTTGTTGTTACTTGCTTCAGACCTGCAAAAGTTGTCTGAAGAACAGAGAGATATGAATTTAATTAAGTAACACTTCAAGTTCAAGATTCACTTGATTGAATAAAAAGTTTCTAAAAATGAAGTTATTTCAGATTCGAACTCACGAAATCGAAACAACCCAATAAGTCTAAGAGACCAGCAGATATGAAGAGAGAGGTGACGAGGAACAGAGTAGCTTTAGCGATGCTTTTTGCTGGATGCGACGCCGTTTTAAGACAGACATACTTATTCTTGTTCGTTTGAGGATTGTTGTTGTTCCTCTTCATGCTTATCCGGTGAAGCATGAATCTATATCTATCTCAGCTTTGTACATATATATGCTCACAAACATTCAACACGAAGAGAAGAAAAACGAGAATCAGGCGAGATTAAACGTTACCGAAGCTAGGAGGAAGCTCAAAGGTTTGATTGTGATGATCGAATATTGGTGCTTTTCCACGAGGATTTGAATCTTGTTTCACGTTTTCTTCAACACTAACCAGAGTTCTCATCTTTTGTGTTAATGAATTTCATAGTTTTGTGTGAATCTTGTTTACTTTTTAGTTTTTCGAAGGGTCCAAAATGTTTTTGAATATTAAATAGATAATATTTTATTAATTAGTAGGAGAAATTGGTCATCCATATTCCAATGCAAATATCGCACATGAGATATACAAATGTTTCCCAGACAATCCTCTCTTATTAACGTTGTATTTATTGGTAAATAACTAAATACTGGACCTTTGATGTTCTTAGAAAAATAATCTGCTTATTACAAAAATAAAACTGTTAAGAGTTCAATTAATTAAGTCCTCTTTGAGAAAGTTTGTTATAAATGCTTTAAAATTGAAAAAAAAGAATCCCAACTTCGAAGATAAAGCTTAACCCATTAAATAAAGTTGAATGACATCACAGACCATATTCGACTACTCATTATACAAGACAAAAAAATTCAATTTTGTATAGAATTTTTTTATTATCCTAAGAAAATCAAACTACGTTACAGACTTATATAATCTTTCACAGGTGAGTCTGTATGTGATTTTTTTTTTTTTTTTTTTTTTTGTCGACCAAAGCTTTTACTAGAAAGTCGAAAGGGCAAGTTACAAGAAGAAGAGTGATACAAAAGCCTTTTGAAGCCCAATATTAAATGAACCCAAAAACATAAGAAAATGACACGCAAGACATACACGTGTTTGATTCTAGACCAAGGGTCATGATTAGGCCTGGGCATATGGGTAACCCGTTCGGGTTCGGGTTCGAGTTGAATGGGTAATGAATTTATGGCCCATTCGGGTATTTCTAAATATTCGGTTCCGGTTCGGTTCGGGTATCGTCGGGTTCGGGTCGGTTTGGGTAATAAGCATGAGAACCGAAAAAATCCGAAAAATTTGGATTCCCATTGGGTTCGGGTCTAAATGGATAAAATTACCCATAAACCCGAAATATGACTCTAATACCCGAAGTTTTAAATCATTATACATGCTCAAATGATCAAATAAAGAGAACAGAACATCAAACATGACATCTAAAGACTAAATCCAATCCAAAATCACATGACATCAGAAAGTTCGGTGACGGTAAGGTCGCCGAGAGTGTCGCGACGAGAGTTTCCAGTTTCGATAATGAGACTCAAAAGGGGATTTTAAGCAGAGATTATCGAGGGAATAGGGATTCTAGAAGCAAATTAGGAAACTCAATCGTTAAAACTCAAAAGCTATGGCTATAAGACTATATGACTATATATCTATATACATATATAAACACATGTCTAAAAGTTTCGGGTTTATGGTACCCTAAATGGGTAACGGGTATTCTCCGATCCGATCCGATACCCACGGGTAGACCAAAACTCTACCCAATGAAGTAATTTCCTAATACCCTAACCCGCCCCAACCCAGTTTTTTCGGTCCGGGTATCGGTTCGGATATCGGGTCCGGTTTTTTTGCCCAGGTCTAGTCATGATGCAGATGAGAAAACCACCGGAACACCGTCAGTTGCTCATCGCCGATTTTGTTTGCCATCTTAACAAATCTAATGACAATCCTGAAGAACTAGATGAAGGCTTCAATCACTTCTTCTGAAACATCCTTCTACGTAATCGTCCGCATAGATCTGATTGTTTTTTGCTCGGATCCATCTTAATAAGTCAGATCTGAATCTTCTCAACCCATAGTCCTAGAAGGAAGCCACGCCAAAGACCTAAGATGAGGTCTACTTCATAAGAGAGACGGCGAGGATATTACTCTAACATAAGAGAAGAGTTAAGTTGATAACTTGCGGGATGGAATCTTCAAGCTTTGTAGAAAGATGAGTAACAAAACATCCAAACTTAGTTAAACTAAGAAGGAAATTTAAAATCCGAAACAGACTGGAAATCAATCTGATATCAATCTCCAGTTTGAATCAGAAGAGCAAGATCTATAAACAAAACAAAAAATCCGGTTGACCGGAAAAGTAGAGATCGGAAAACGTTTTCTCTCTCTCAAAGGTGGGAGTGTTAGAAAAAATAGTTTACAACGTTCTTTTAATTAAAACAAGTTGGGCAGAAAATTTAAAAACCCGGGGCCATTAGGGTGCACAAAAGCCCAATATCTACTCTATCTCATGGCCTATATCATATGCCTAAACCGGTTTGATAACCTTCTCTTACCACACACTTCATAACCGGAGCGTTCTATACACGCGCGAGACAAAATGGGTGAGGTTCCACACATTATCCCTTTTGTACTGTCTTCCAGCGTGTACACTCAGTGAGGCTCCACGTCACCCTTCGATCCACTAAATTATTTAAATTTAAAGAATTGTTTAATTAAATTCGAGTGATCGATGTAGATATTATCTTATTCTTAGGGCATCATCAATGGGGGATCATGTGAGGGTGTTCTTATAGAGAATATAATGTTAAAATAATGTAAGATCATGTGTTTAGATCTTTTGTTTAGAAGTTGATTAGTGGGAGAACATGTGTAAGATTTTAAGACTTAATAATATAATAATCTAAATTAAATTAAGATTTTACAATTATTAAAACATTTAAAAATAACATATAAATTGCAAATGCCAAATTTATGAAAAACTGAAAATAAAAGTGAAAATACAATACTAAATATTTATGAAAAAAACATTAAAAATATAAATAACAATAAACAAACAAACATATTACTTAATAAAAGCACAAAAATATTTTATCTAATTAATACATAGTTTATTATCCAAATTTATTCCAAATATGTTGAATATTCCAACCAATGCCCAAATGCCACGTCACCCCGCAACACCCACAAGAACAGATCCAGGTCAAGAGCCCAGTTCCTGATCTTAAGCCCATTAACCCATTTTTTTGGATTTAAATAATGCTTAGATCAGGGGGGGTGATCCCCCAATGCAGATGGTCTTATACATTTAATACACATACACACGACACTCTGTCAATTCTATAGCGTACGAGCTCACTCCAAATTTAGATTCAGTTTTTAATTCGAAATTTTTAGTTTGCCAAGATTAGCAACTAAATAAAGTCAAATATAATACAAGATTGTTTATTAAATTTTCCTTTTCTTCAATGTAGTTTGATTGTTGTTTTTCCTCATAATAAAAAATCTATGATAAAATCTTATTTTCAAAAAAAATTTCACCAATCTTATTTTCAGTTTCAAACCAGTTTATACTTTTAGTTCGGAATTTGGAAGAATTAGTTTTGTTGAATATCATCAGGAGAGAATGACAATATTTCTACAGAGGTGACGTGGCATCATTGAACCACTTTACCTGTCGGCAGTGAGGTGTTTAATCACATGTATCGCATCCAATGCGAATGCGAGCTTTCCAGCCGCACGATCACATGCGCACAAAAATCAACGGTGAATCAAAACAAGTGTCGCACACATATTAAACGCGCGTAGTACGCTCCACCGGTATAAGCTAACGGAGGATATAAAAACTCTTTTCTCATTATTTCCCTAAAATCTCATTTTTATCCATTGTTTTTATTTTCTAAGGAAAAAAATAAAATCTGTTCTTCTTCTTCGGCTGAGAGACAATGGCGGAGGAGCAAAAGACGAGTAAGGCTGACGTAGAATCTCCGGCGGTTTTATCTCCGGCAACGGAACCGACTCCTGCTCCGGTGGAAGTCGCGGATGAGAAAATTCATAATCCACCTCCCGTTGAGTCCAAAGCTCTGGCCGTTGTAGAAAGTAAGCTTTCTTATTTACATACGTGTGTGTTTATATACGGTAATCTTATACTTAGGAATATGGATTCATGTTTACGATGAATTAATTATATATAGTATGTAATTTAGAATTCTTACGTTTGGAACTGAGGTTTAAATTTACAATTAACAAATGAATTTTCTTAAGATGCCTAAGGTTTTTGTGAGTTGGTTTGAGCATGACTGGGTCTATGTTCAGATAAAATCCATTCACACTAAAATCCATCCCTGTTAGAATTTAGAACTTCATCATGGCATTTTCAAGAGAATTAGGTTTTTCGAGGAAGATATTATTAAAATATGATTAGTAATAAAGCAATGTTCCCTGTAATTAGTGTTATCAAAAGTATATGGAATCATGACAAATTTAGTTGTGGACAGCTATAATTTAAGAAAAGTGGTTTACTTTCTTAATATTCCTACATTTTTTTGTTCCCTTAAAGTTGCCTAACTCTTGGAAAATAACAATTTAAGTACTAACTTTTAAGGAGTTTTTAAATCCAAGAACAGTCATTAGTTCATCTTCTTTATTTACTATCTGTAATTCCTTTTAACTAAAGTTAAGTTCTTGAACTCTTATGTTGTGTTTTGCTTTGCGGTGTGAAGTTTCATGAACTTCTATTTTGAAACGAGTTGGTGATGGATAGAACTATAATTGATGACCTTATTAGCCAATTAGAGCATCAAATTTTAACTTATAAGTGAGCTTCTTGCAACAAATCTCCATGAGTTATACTTATAATTGAGCTTCTTGCAGAACCCATCGAGGAGCATACACCGAAGAAAACTTCATCTGGTTCGGCCGATAGAGGTCAGCTAATGATAACAACATTTTGTTTCTCATGTCCAGTTTCTAGTTACTTAGTTCAGTAATTTACTTCAAATGTGATGTGTGTGTTTGGTCAGATGTGATACTTGCCGACTTGGAAAAGGAGAAGAAAACGTCATTCATCAAAGCATGGGAAGAGAGTGAGAAGTCAAAGGCTGAGAATAGGTACACTTTCTAAATTTTCATCATCTTCTCACCCAAAGATTTCTTCTTGTTACAGATCTCTGATGATCTTCAAATGGACAGGGCACAAAAGAAGATCTCTGATGTGCATGCTTGGGAGAATACCAAGAAAGCAGCCGTAGAAGCTCAACTCAGGAAGATCGAAGAAAAACTAGACAAGAAAAAAGCGCAGTACGGTGAGAAAATGAAGAACAAAGTAGCTGCAATCCACAAGTTAGCAGAAGAGAAGAGAGCAATGGTTGAAGCTAAAAAAGGAGAAGAGCTTCTCAAAGCTGAAGAAATGGGTGCTAAGTATAGAGCCACTGGTGTAGTACCAAAGGCAACTTGTGGATGTTTCTAAGTCTTTATTGAATTTGTTTCTCAGGTCAATGTTTGTAACAATTCATCTCTGTTTTTTTTTTTTTTTTTTTTGTGTGATTCAACAAGTTTTTATAGTTTTTGGTTATTTGTTTGGTTGTTTGTGTCTTGTTTACATATTGGGTGCTTTTGTGTAAAAACAACATTGAAGTGAAAGATTTTATGGAGTATAATTGTATGAAGCATCAATCATGTTTTGCTTTTTGTTTCAGTTACACGATTACGATTTCACATCTGATCCTTAAATTCTAGAATGTTAAGACACTTGAGTTGACACACACAAATAACCTAAAACCCTTGATAGTTCAGACACAGGTGGAGATCTAAAAGCAATAAACAAGCGAATGAAGTAAAAATGTCTTCTTCGGTTTGATCTCACTACTCGGAATTCCTCCCAAGTCTTCAAGATGAGAGAACATGAAAATGAAAAGGCAAAAGGTTTCTTAGAACATGAAAATTAGAGATGAGAGAAGACAACTTTAAGGTTCATATCATGCAGCAGAAGAAGTCTTCAAACCAAAACAAATCAAGCCGGTACTGCTTTAAAGGTTTAGATACAATCAACCGCTTCCATCGCCATCAACCACCTATACTGCCACTTCTTGCCTCAGTACAGTACTCTGTGTGTTGCCTTCATCTCTAGAACGAGCTAGTGGCTGCCAAAGCTGAATGATTTGCCTCCTCAATACACCTAAACAACAGCAAACCAAAATCAATGGAAATTTGGTCTATGAGCAATGCAGGTTTAGTTTTAATGTCGAGATGCCTAGAGAGGGATTTGTCTCACCGTTAATCCATCAATGCATTGCCGGGTGGAGAATGTACACCAGGTAGAAGTTACTGACAGTAGATTGCCTTGTCGATAAGTGAAGGTATTGGCTTGATTTCGGTTCCAAGTTCTTGCTCAGTCTGATACCTGTTGGAAACCGAATAAGTGAGTAAGAAAGCTATATCATCTAAGAAAAGAGAGGCTACACCAGTTGAGAAGAAGAAACACGAACATTTTGAAGCGGTCCTCATAAGTTACCAAATTCACAGCCAACCCAAGGTGTCCGAATCGTCCTGATCTGCCTACCTGGTAATGTAATGAAGTAAAAACCCATTCACAATTTGAACAAATAAAAAAGAGAAGGTTCTCAAGAAGATAGATCAAAATCGGCTTCCCTTAACATACCCTATGTAGATACGACTCAGAAGTCCTAGGAAAATCGAAATTTATGACCACATTCACAGCTTGAATGTCAATCCCACGTGTAAACAAATCTGTAACAAACAGACATTCCCCATGAAACTTAATCACATTTGTCAATGTTCAAGCACATGAAAAACACAAAACGTACCAGTGCAAACAAGATTTCTGCATGCACCGTTGCGGAAATCATGGAAAACCCTGTTCCGATGGTCTTGAACCATCTTTGCATGGATATAGAAGCATGAGTAACCGAGTTCTGTTATTTTCTTGGCCAACAGCTCAACACGATTAACAGAGTTGCAAAAGATAATGGATTGGTTTATTTGTAGCTGCAATTGATAAACAATATTTCTATTAAAAGATTCACTACATTAAGTAGCCAGAAAATAAAACATTGGGGTTTAGGACTGTCTAAAACTCTGACCTTAGAGAATAGCGTGTTAAGGCAGTGCACCTTCTGTCTCTCTTCAACAAAAGCATAATATTGGGTAACACCCATAAGTGTGAGCTGATCCATGAGATTGATAATGTAAGGCTTCCTGAGATATCGATCCTTGAAAGACTTCACAGTGACAGGAAATGTAGCCGAAAACATCAGAATCTGACGGTTCTCTGGCAAGAACTGTATCAACTCCTCTATAGATGGTTGAAATTCTACAGACAAAAGCTTGTCGGCCTGGAAAAAGATGTTTGCGAGTTAAGACCATGAGCTCATGAGAAAAAGAAAATTATTCGATCAAAATCTGCAAATATCTAGCATAAGAGTAATCAATTTTGTTTTAACTTAAAAGAAAGTTTTGTTCAGGGAAAAACTAGAAAAGTCCTTTTGGCAGAAATCCAACAATGTTTGTCTTCACAGATTTTAGCAATAAATACACCAATACGAAAAATCTAGCTCAGATATAGTCGAATCAGGAACTCACCTCATCCATTACAAGCATCGCACAATCTTTCAAAACACACACACCCTTTTTGGCAAGATCTAATATTCTTCCAGGAGTTCCAACCAACAAATGGACAGGTTGATACAATCGCATGATATCATCCCTCAGACTGGTACCGCCAGTGGTGACCATAACCTCAATTTTCAAATATTTCGAAAGCTCCTTGCAAACCTGGGATGTCTGAAGGGCCAGCTCTCTGGTTGGAACCAGGATTACGGCTGCATAAGAAAAAAGATCAACAAAAGTAATGGAAAGTCAGCAAGAAAGTAGCGTTTCACTGAAGTAATGAGCAATGGAAGTTCCACTGATCAAGTAACTCACAACAGAGAAAAGCTGGAGAACTCTAAACAGAGAAACTTTCTGAAAGGAAAGTAACAAACCTTGAATGACATTGTTCTCCGGATCAATTTTCTCAAGGGTAGGAATGCAAAAGGCACCAGTCTTCCCAGTCCCATTTTTGGCTCTAGCAAGAATATCACTGCCAGTCAAAGCAATTGGAATGCTTTCTTCCTGAATCGGAGATGGTTTTTCAAAACCCTTTTCATAAATTCCCCTAAGAAGATCCCTCTTCAAAAAGTAATCTTCAAATTCATTTCCTTTAGTGGCAGTCACATCCTGAAGACAAGATATGGAAAAACTATGATCTAAGGGAACTGCTGTCTGGTCCAAAACAAGATTCATATATAACTCAGGAAAATTTCAGAAAGCAATAAGATATGGAATCACTCATACCTCTGTCTGGTAACGATTATCTCGTGGTGGCAGCTTTAAGGTTGCTTTCCAGTCTTCATTACTGATAAGCATAAGAAACACACATAATCCGTAAAACAGCAACAACAAGAGCAACATTCATAATAACCATTCTTCCAAACGAGCACTTACTTAGAATCGCTTATAGCTTCAGATTGAACCGTTTTCTCGACTTCGTCTACATAACTTGGATCACCAGGAAGCTGAGGGCGTCTAGACCATTGTTGTTGTTGTTGCTGTTGCTGTTGTTGTTGAATCTGCTGAGGATAACCTCGTTGAACATACTGCTGAGCATCAGGTTGAGACTGGAGATACTGTGGAGGCTGAGTTTGAGGTTGCTGTGGAAACGGAGTCCGTGACTGAAGGTACTGTTGAGGCTGAGGTTGATGAGGATTCGGATTCGGATTCGGATTCCGTGACTGAAAATTAGGATCCGGACCCGCCGCACCAATCCCCGGTGGAAATCTTCCTCTATTATTATTCATTTCGATCTCGAAACAGAGAACTCTAATTCTACCAAGAAATCTTCACAAGCTCACAAATCGTAAATAAGAAGAGGCTATAAACAACAATATGGTGAATGTTAGGACAAACGAAGCTTTGTAAGAGATGATTGATCTGATTGAAATCTCTCTCGCTCCCTCTCTCGGGGGAGGGCAAGATCGGAAAGTACTGACAATTATCCACAAAACCGAGCTTAGCTAAGATAATAACTGAAGAAGAGAAATAATTTTCTTTTGTCGTCTGTTTACTGAGAAACTGAAAGATACATATACACTCGCCGGGGTCGTTGTTGTTTAGGTCGTCGTCGTCGTCAAGTGGATTTTTCGTTAAACAGACAGGCTCTTCTTCACTCACTCTTATCCACATTATTTCACTAAATTACCCTTGTATTTTCGTATAATTATGAAATAACCCCATATTTCTTCGTATCCACATTATTTCACTCGCTCCTAATTTAAAAATAGACCTTCCGCAAACAGAGCTTATGGCTGAAAACGTCGAAACCCAGAATTAGAATTTTGATGATTTAATGGCTTCTCCTCTTTCGAATCTCTACCACTGGAACCAAAATTACCTCTAATTCTTCAAGAATTTTTGATAAATAAGACAGAAAACTTCAGAGATGAAAAGAAAAAAAAAAACACAAAACCTGGTTTTTTTCTCTCTCGTCGTCGTTTGGTCGTGTCCTAAGACAAGAACCGGCGAACGAAGAACAAACTTTTTGAATCTTATTTCCGAAAGAAAGAGAGAAAATGTCGTTTACAGGAACATTGGATAAATGCAAGGCCTGTGACAAAACCGTGTACGTGATGGATTTGTTAACATTAGAGGGTAACACTTATCACAAATCTTGTTTCAAATGCAGCCATTGCAAAGGCACTCTCGTGGTAATTCTCTCTTCTTCTTCCTCCATTGTTACTCTGTTTTTCGACAATGCTTTTTTCTTATTTAAAGATCAAATCTTTTTCTTAAAAAACAGATAAGCAATTACTCATCAATGGATGGAGTTCTTTATTGTAAGCCACACTTCGAACAGCTTTTCAAAGAATCTGGCAATTACAGCAAGAATTTTCAGGCGGGAAAGACCGAGAAGCCCAATGATCATCTGGTATGTCTTCAAAGATTCATTTTTTTTTCCTGTTTTTTTTTTTGTTTCCATCTGATTTTTTTTCTCACAATTGGATTATGCAAGACTCGAACTCCAAGCAAGTTATCATCATTCTTCAGTGGAACACAAGACAAATGTGCGACTTGTAAGAAAACGGTTTATCCACTTGAGAAAGTAACAATGGAAGGAGAAAGTTACCACAAGACTTGCTTCAGGTGCACTCACAGTGGTTGTCCTTTGACTCACTCTTCTTACGCTTCTCTTAATGGCGTCCTCTACTGTAAAGTCCATTTCAATCAGCTCTTTCTCGAGAAAGGCAGTTACAATCACGTCCACCAAGCCGCTGCTAACCACCGTCGATCAGCCTCTTCTGGTGGCGCTTCTCCACCTTCTGATGATCACAAACCTGAAGACAGCGCCTCAATTCCCGAGGGAAAAGAAGATGATGCTGTCCCTGAAGCTGCAGGAGAGGAGCCTGAGCCTGTGGTTGAGTCTTGAATGTGGTGGAGGAACGATCTTATTATCAGTTGTCAAGTTTGAAGTTTTATATGCTTTTACTGTTTAAATGAATATATAAATACAATTGTTGTTGTTTCTTCTTGTAAATTCTTGTAAAGTTTAAAGCTCTTTTGGAGAGAATATGTTGTAAACAAAATCTTTATCATCCAATTTTTTTTTGAAGAGGATATCTTTAACCTTTTATAACTTTGAGAACCATATTCTGGAACAGAGTTTATAACAAGATACTTATTTGATGAATCAAAATTCAAAACATACGAGTATTGATAGTATTCAAACACACTTCTCTCCATTTCTTGTAATGTAAATAATCAAAAGTAGTGAGATTTCACCAAAGAAGAATCAAACTCTTGACACTGAGATGGATGGTGTTTCAAGACATGAACAGAGCCTTGCATTTTGCCATTGTGTCATCTGGACTCGTAACTGCAACAACAGAAATAATCCTACTTGTCATGAATATATCTCCCAACACAAACATACAGAGACTAAACGATAATATATCCAAGTAACTGACCTGAATGGCCAATTGTTTTTGGTGATTCATAGATTTCATAATCGTTTCCACCCTGCAGAAGGTGAAAGCCATGTTTTTACCCATCAAGCTAAACAGAAACCATATAACAACTCTAATGAATAGATTTGGAGAGTTGAGATATACCTCATAGGTCTTGTCACCGAAGAAATGGATTTCATTGAAGTCCTCGAGATATTGCAAGCAGTAAGTCTTATCCCAACCTTTAGGGAATACCTAAGCCATAACAGTTTAATTAGACTCAGTAACTCAAAAAATTGGATTTAAGAAATTGTTATAATCCACATTTTGGTTCTACTCACATCGAAGCTTATCTGTCCTCCAATTGAGAAAGTAAGGTTAAGATGTGCAAACCGCTCACGAAGTTCAGCTACCATCTTTGGTCGGATGTTTTGAACCTTTTAAACAGAATGTTGAATGACCATGCTCAAGATATATTCTAAAGAAACTGAACAAACTCAATATAGTTTCTTTTACCTTATCATATCTCTCAAATTCATCTCTTTCTTCTTGGCTGCAGTTGCGACCAATGGGTGATACATTGAGCATTCCATTTCGGAATTCAATAAATGTTCCCCTATGTATACAAATGTCAAGAAAATAAATCATCTTATCACTTTGCAAACATGATTACAGATTAACATGATTAGAGATTAGAAGTTGGATCCACATTGTACCTCTTAATTGGAATATCCAAGTCTGCAATGTAGTGCAGCGTGAAATTTATCAACTCCTGCAACATCAATTTACGCTATCAGAAACTATCTAGTATATACAACATCAATAAAACCACTAAAGCAACTGCTGCTACTACACATGAAGGACAATGATATGAGTTTACCTTGAGTTTATCTTCTCCGAGGTGCAGCTTCAGGCTCTGAGAAAAAGATACAAACTATTAAGAAACAAAAGAAATGATAAAACAATAATGTGGATAAGTAAGTAAAAGCCGTTGTTTCATATGCACCTGAACTCCAATGGATTTCCCATCTTTATGGGCAACAAGACCATTCTCAGAGAAACAATAATCATAGTCGTTTGTGACTGCAAATTTTACAAATTCAAAAGTTTTAGCCAAACAGCTGGAGAATCACAAGGCAAGAAACTTAGAGCTAGATCTAAAACTCCCTCTTAAGAAAATCAGATGAAATCTAAGACTTAAGAAAATCACACTCCATAATTTGAACTCAACGAACTTAATGATCAGCAGCTATCCCAAATTCCAAATCTACAGACTTTATTCTGTATCCATGTTGTTGATGGATCTAGTCAAAGATATAAAGCAGAGAAAATCTATGTAGTTTGTCTCCACTTTTAAAGGATCCATATAGTAGAGAACAGAGAAAAAGAGACCATTCTCTTTGAATACCAAATCGAAAATTCTACCACAGATTATAGTTATTCCGATCCGATCACAGTCGTACCTGTTTTCCCAAGCTGCTCAGATATCTTGCTTAGATCAGATCCACCAACGACTCCAATAGTGACGACCTGCAACTCTCACAGACATTATATCGAACACTAACTAGGCATAAACACAACTCTAAGAAACGGAACCTAGCAACGCTGGATCAATGACAAACCTTGCGCAATTCTCGGATAAAATCAAGCAATTCTGGAGTAGCTTCCTTCCTTGGAGCTGTGAGAGTACCGTCGACGTCGAACAAAGCGATCACTCCGGGTTTTTTCGCCGCCATTGAATCCGGTGGTAGGGAAGGAAATGGATGAAGAGTTTTCAAATTAGAAGATGATAGTGGCGGAACATGTGATTATATAAATCGGACCGATCTAATCTAATCGTAACCAAAGAGTGTCGCTTAAACTATGGTCCTCACTTTTTGTCCTAGAGATCAGTGATTGGTTGATAAAATAATCGTGACGCATCAAATTATTCTTTTCTAACATTCCTTATTTATGTTATTTTCTTTTTCTTATTGAATTCCTAAATTCTAAAATTTGAGAAGTGTTTTTTTTTTCCCCTTTCTTTCAAAGGTAACTGATGCTAAAATATTATGTAGTTTTTGGATTAAATTAGTATCTACTATCTAACAATATTAATGTAAATTTACTTGGATTAAAAACATGTACATTTATGAAGAAGACGAACCATTCCATTTTTAGTTTCTCTAATCGTTAAATACTTTGGACGTTGACCCAAAAACATGGAATGGTATTTAAGGGGAAAAGTATTGACTATTGAGGCCGAAACCAATTATTTATGAAGAAGCAATTTGGGCCATTACTATAAATGGGCCTATAGAACTTCCAATGGGCTAACACGGAAAGATGTTATACGGAGCCGTGTTCATGTGCCATTCAATTTTTGCGCTTACAATGTTCTCTTATTAATCTTTGCTGATTCCTTCAAAATCAATACAACATTAACAATATACAAAATAGTTGTGAAATACAAGCAGTTTCTCTGACTCGTTACACTCTTGTGTAAGTCATCACTCTCACTGTGCCAACGAGCTTTGTCACATCATTAAAAATCAAAACTTGCATCCCTTGCAGAAAGCTTGACGACCTAAGATCTCCAAGAAACTAAGGAATGCTTCCATCTGCATCTTCGGCGAAAACACTGGGAATGTTTCCACTTGGCTCTGGCCTGTTGAAGATGATAGCTTTTTCAAAAAGACGAGGTTTTATGGTTTAGGAGAATATAGCATTCACAAAAGCCTCCGGATCAAAAGGTTGGAGATCTTCTACAGCTTCTCCTACTCCGATAAACTTTACGGGAATGCCCAATTCCTCAACCACACTGACCTGCAAGACATGGAGAACCAGTTTCAAAGACAGAGCTAATGGAAAATAAGAGCTTTAGGTGAGAAATGAGATCAAAACTTTATGGGGGTATTTACCACACAACCTCCTCTAGCAGAGCCATCTAGTTTCGTCAATATCAAACCAGTAATACCAACAACCTGATAAAAATGTGACCCAGAAATCTCAAGATTTTACGAAGAATTTCTAGTTTTGGGAGCCAGAAACACTAGGTTTAGGTGGTTTCGTATGGTACCTCGTTGAATTCTCTAGCTTGCGGAAGCATGTTCAAACCAGTGTTTCCATCAAGGACAAGTAGGATCTCCTAACAATTCCGTGAATATTATTTTTAGCTAACGAATGATCAAAATTGGAGACGGCCAGGATGTAATAACATAAGCAAGATAACACAATGGGATAAGTAAAAAGGCTCACTCACATTAGGTGCACCAGAGACAATCTTGCCCACTGCTTTTTTGCACGCAATCAACTCCTCCATCAAACTGTAATTAGTATGAAGACCTTACATAAAGAGGTGTATGTTCCTCAGATCAGTACAAACAGTACATAAGCATGTTCTTAAGTCAGCTAGCAAACTCTTGTATGCTTACGTCCAGATGTGTCACACAGTACAACATCATAGCCTTCCTCCTTCCCCCTTTTAACAGCCTTTGAGAGAACTATTCAGAAACAGAAAGAAAATGTTTAGATAGCGAGCTCAAGTTGCACCCAACACTGATACTGGCAAGCCAAAGTAACAACGCACTGGTTTTACCTGTTGCTGCTTTAGCCTTCTCTCCTTCGGCCACAACAATCTCACACCCAGTCCTCTCTGCCCAAATCTCTAACTGGTCACTTGCTGCTGCTCTAAATGTATCACCTGCTGCCATTAATACCTATGACAAATCATCGCAGGATTGCTGATGAACATACTGATACTCAATTCTATTTCTACCTATCCTGGCAAAATTTCGCATCACCTATTTGAGAAACCACTTTCTAATATCCCATCCAAAATCTCAAGAGAAGAACAAAAAGGGTCTATTCTACATTGATACCAAACATGAAAGGTGTACCTTAGTTCCTTCATTCTTCAATCTATGAGCCAACTTTCCTGAAAAACAAAAGCCAACTCTTCACATAAGATCTTTCTGCGGCTAACCCAATGCAAACCAAGCTAGTCTTTTGAGTTTCCACTCTAAAAAATTAATGCCTAATTCCTTACCAAGAGATGTCGTCTTCCCACCTCCGTTGACTCCAACAATCATTATAACAGCTGGTTTCCTGATACACCATAACATATAACCAGACTTAAACCACAATGTTTCATAATTCCACTTCAACAGAATAACAAGTAACAGAGCAAAAAGAAGAGAACCTAAAACCCAATTGAAGCTCTGTCTTGCTGTTTTTCTTAGCGAGCATCTCCAACACACTTCCCTTCAATGCATCCTACACCATTCTCATTTCGGATCAACTATCTATAAAGTATGGAGCCTAATTCCTTAAATGTACTGATGTACCTTAATCTCGCTTCCTGATTTGAGTTTCCCTGACATTATATCCTCTCTTAGCCTCTCAACAATTCTAACAGTAATCTTCGGTCCAAAATCAGAAACCAATAGCGCCTGCATTGAAAGTTTTCACATTTAGATTTCAGGAAGACTCCATTTGCATCTGAAACCAAGAGAATCGACAAATGATACGAATTAAGAGAGTTAAAAAAACCTCTTCCAATTCATCGAGAACTCGGTCTGTTTCAGAAAGATTCCAGAAGAGTAAGAGCTCGTCGATGACTGCTAGATTTTCCCTAGTCTTAGAGAATCCGGAGAAAACCTTCTCAACGTCGCTTTTGGCCTTCTCCTTAATCAACCGACCCAGCCGCGTGAAGAATCCGCTCGGTCCGGCCGAGCACCGGAACCGGGTCATTGGTGGACGAAATTCTCCTCTGTGTGGGGATAATACGATCCGTTCGGAGGAGAACGGAGACATACGTCCGGCGAGAAACGAGAGGTGAGCAGAAGAAGTTGCCATGGCTCCGTCGCAATCAAGAGAAAACTGTCTTAGTGGATATAATGCTTTTCAATACGCTGCGTTTTGAGTATACGTTTTGCGTTTTGCGTTTTACGTTCTGCGTTTTGCGTTTTGCGTTTTGCGTTTTGCGTTTTGCGTTTTGCGTTTTGCGTTTTGCGTTTTGCGTTTTGCGTTTTGCGTTTTGCGTTTTGCGTTTTGCGTTTTGCGTTTTGCGTTTTGCGTTTTGCGTTGTTTCTCAATAATGTATGTTGGAGCTGTCTGACCGACTGGTTTAATTAGCCCATTTGTGATTATTCAAAAATGATGGAACTTAAGGAAATCGTTACCATATATTTTACACAGAGAAATTTTTAGTGTTTGAACTTGATCTTACATAACAAAAGTTTACAAGCCGGAAAACCTTGATTAGTTATATACATCTTGTACTTCGCCCTAAACGCTAAGTAATGTGGCCATTACATTATTTAGCGTTGCCACATTAGTCATTTGATCTAGAAGACAAGTTTTATTAAGTTATGTTAGGAAATTTGTGACAGACAATAGTTATCCAAAAGTTATCATCTGTTTATACTAATTTCTCTTTCAAAGATGGGTTTGTACAGTCTACTACTACTAAAATGTATCTTACTTAAACCGATTTTCAAAGAGATTGGAATTTTAACCCCTATTAATTAAGCTTACACCGAAACCTTGAGAGAGCACTCAAACCTTGATAGTAAGCACATCCAAAACTTGTTAATTAGCTAGGCCGGTAAATGGTATGTCAACTTGAGCAAACATGATATAAGAGAATGAAATCATAAGATTAATACTTAATTAAACGAGTACAATCATTCAACTAGCAATCACATCAACATACCATTGCAACCACAAACCTATCTGTTGTTAACAAGAAGGCAGCAGTGGTAAAAGCAAATATATAATTTCACTCATTGATGGCGCCATTAAGCCTTGGTACAAGTATGAATAATCCTATCTTTGATTTCTTTTTCTTTTGCCTCTATTTCCCGTTTATTTTATCAAATGTCCATAGAACCACTTTAATTTAAGACTCGATGCAAAGCATGTAAACAAAGTCCAACAACTTCTTATCACACGTGATCCAATTTAACTCAAAATGCAGTTGTGGAAACTTGGCGAATACTACTTTTGACAATTTATATATACTTTGTTGTTGCCTTTTGTTTGCACACAATTTATAGGACTTCGCCTACTTTGTTGCTGAGGACTTTTTTCAAAAAAAAAAAAAAAAAGGTGTTGTTGCCGCGGACGAGTGGATGACCAAAAGTGAGAAGTTACGATAAAATAAGCAGTCTTTTTTTTTTTTTTTTTTTTTTTTTTTTTTTTTTTTTTTTTTTTTTTTTTAACCTTATATTATTAATAAACCCCCAAATGGGCTGGACCTTTGGGCTTACAAAGGAAGTGCAGTTACAAAATAGAGGTCATCGGAAAGTTCACCGGAATCGGAGCCGTGGCTCGGATCTTGCTGTCGACCGGAGGCAGAGAATCAGACGCACCACCTCTGGCGGTTTCAAGGACCACGACTTTGAGGAAGCGTCGAAGGGATGAGGCCAACGATGGAAGAAACCGATTTCCGCCGTCGACTTCACTCCGCCAAGCCACCGTGCCCGCTACAGTCCTCCCAGGATGCGCAACTCACCAACAACCGGCTCTACGGAATCAGATCCCATGCCTAGCAATCCGAAACTCTGGGATCTATCCCCACACTCCAACACCGGAAACCCTAAGAACTCACAGAGCCGAGAAAACTTCGATTCGATTCAGTGGACACCACCGCGGAAGATCTAGAGGACGAAGGCTCAGGCGAACACTCTAGATCTTGGATCCGCAGCAGCCATCAAGATCGCCGGTCTACCGTGAACCACCGAACAACTCAGCGAAACCCACCACGGGACGTCACCGATGAAACCTCCAGCGTCCTCAACCAGAGGCGACAACACCAGAACATCCCACCACCCCACCGGAGCCACCGCAAGATCGACGGAGAAGACACCACACCACCGCTAACGAAGAAGGAAACCGACCCACTACTGCACCTCAAATTACAAGACCGCTGGCTAACGATGAAGCTCTTAAGAGAAACCTAGATCTAGAAACGGATCTGAAAAATTTTGCCTTCGATGAGAGAGAAGAGAGAAAAGCTACAGGAACGATTGGCCTAAAGTTTTTTGGTCTTAAATAAGCAGTCTTTAGGTTTAACTTATCTTTTTTCTCTTATGTTTGGCATTACTTGTCGTTTATTTGTTACACCAACTGCCGAACACATATATACATACAAACGTACGTCATAAATGTGACATAAGCAAAACGATGTCATGAAGGATTAGATCATATGTGGAAAATGTTACAAAGACTATTTGCTGCTCTGTTTTCTTTAGCGAGTACTTGAAATTAAATATGCATGTACTATCACAGTTATATCGTACATACATATGTGTTCCAAAAGAAATTATAAATAAATCACATAATCTTTTTCTTGTGGATTGAGTTTTTCCATCAATTGATCTCTAAATTCAGTGGTATAGACATGACTTTACAATTTACACATATCTTGAAAATTAGTTTAGATTTTGGTTTGACAGTCTCTGATTACAAATGAAAAAAATGGCAGATTATATATTTCGAATCTGATTGAATATTAACTATTTGCTTATATTAATATATTTTCTTATTATTTTTTGCTATTGGTAAGCCATTTTTAAATTCTATCTTTTTTTTTTTTTTTCGTCCCATTTTTAAATTCTATCTTCTTATTAGTAAGCAGCGTAAAAAACTTGGTGACTATGCTTATTTTTATATCTATTCGGTCAAAAATTATAGATTTTTAACTTTTATCTTTAATGATATATAATATATAAAGCGACTAGTATATAACTCCTACATGGTGCGGTTTTATGAATATTTGAATTGGCGTTTTCAAAAACCACACTTACAAGATTCGTAAACCATACCTTGTAAGTTACAATTAGCTGTTTCATTCCCGCTATCCACCAAAAATGGTATAAGAAATAACTAGTAGATATTGACCTAGATTGACTATATATATACTTTAATCAAGTCAACAAGACAACATTGTAGAAAAAGTACGATATAGTTGATATGAGTGCCTAATCCATGTGCCGTGAAATAACGAGGCAAAAAACAACAAATTTCCAGAAACAGGATCTGTAATGATTTAATTTATTCATCACTGCAAGCTAACCCCAACGGTTATCTTGGGTCATATGATTATCTCGCAAAAATATACATAGAAGAGTGGACGATCACATCGTGGCAGTTTTAAACTTTTGTTACATATATGAAAATTTCCACAGCTAATTAATTTAGCTCACGACACGATGCTGACATAGGTAATTATACGTACAATGTATAGGCAGGCATGCATGTGTTTGTTGGCCAAGATTTTCAAGACCTGTTTTTAGTTTTTACCTTTCCCAGCTATTACCTACATCCACTCTTTGAATTTGGATGAATCACGTAACTACGACTACAATGCCAATTTGTATTAATTAACTGTTACGTCAAAAGAATTGATCATTTATATATACACAAATGTGAGAAAGCGGCTCTAGTGTGTTCTCGGACGGTAAGTTGTTCTTCGTGCAAAGCCAACGGCCATTGCAGCTTTTCGTGTTAACGAGAGGGTTTAATTGCTCTCTAAACGTTTTATTATAAGAGCACTTAGTTACATTATACGAGATTAGTTTCTATATAGTCTGTTACATTCTGTGATGAAATTGTTATCGAAATTATTAACTGGCATTGAAATTAGTCGATTATTTTGGTGTAGAAAACAAAACAAGAAAAAAACGCGTCCCGACGACGTTTGGCAAGAATGAACCAAGAAATACCTGAAACTTCGTTCGAATTCTCGCCCCAGTTTCCTTAAAAAACAGGAATAAAATTAAAACAAGTCAATTAAACCGCTTGTGTACGACACGTGCCGTATCAACGACTGCAATGACTTTTCCAAAAGATTACGTTTCTATGTACACAATTGTAGTCCTTAAGTTACCACTTTCATAGTTTTCTTCAAACTAATTAAGTTTCTGATTTTGTGGATGCCTATTATAATATACAAGGAAAAAAGTTTCTAAATTGCACTTGTTGACAAAACTAATTGTATAACAAAAAAGAGATTGGTGAAATTTCTACGGCCTGAGGCTTTTTCTTTCGTTTTCTTTATTCCTTTTTTTGGAAAACCAAAGTATTTGAACAAAACAAATTTAAAAGCGAATTTGTAGAGGACTTTTGTAGTGGAGCCGCGTCTATTCTTTGGAAAATTAATGCTACTGGATAACTTTTAAAAAAATAAACCATTAATAATTCTGACCTAAGGAAAATTAAGTAAATAAATAACTAATATGTAGTGATGTGATGTCATCAAAACAAATTAATAATTTGCAACACGCATCTATGTTCTCAGTTCTCACGCCGCACACCACCGTTGATCATGCCACCGGCCAAAGCATCCAGGAACCATCCGATGGACCACGTCATTATTCCTAACTATTTTAAAACATATCTAATTTATTCCATCCCCTGAGAAAAGCATGGAATAATATTCTATCTAGCAAATCAAATTCAGAATAAGAATAAATTAGATGAAAGCATATATATATACCCATTATAGGATAAATAAATTTAAAATAATACAACGGTCGAATGTGGGGAAATATGTTTTGACACTTTCCCGGAAAAAAAGATAGAACAAAAAAATAGAAAGTGAGTGGAAACAACTACGAAAAAAGGGAGGGTGTTCGTCAGTCAATTTAGCTAAGCTATAAAGTACAAACTCATCTTGTCCAACAAAGTTCACGACACAAAACAATAAGGAATCTCCTGCAAAGAGGATTAGACTTATACATACTCACAGAAACATAAAAACACACCATGTCGTATTCAACAGTGAAACGATCACTGGAGATTGAGGTAATCTCAGCGGAAGGACTCAAGGTAGATCGAAAACCATTGAAGAAGAAAACATACAGCGTCGTGAGAATCGATGAGAAATCTTGGGCTTCCAAATTGGACGAATTAGGAGGGAGTTATCCAATTTGGAAAGATAAATTCGATATGGAAATGCCAATAAACGCAAGTGTAAGGTTTATCTCCATTGAGGTTTATTATCGCACAAGTAGTGGGAGTAACAAAAACGTTGGTTACGCCAAGATTCCGGTGACGGATTTCATGGGAGGTTTTGCTCCACTAGGGCATTTGAATTTCTTGAGTTACAGGTTGAGAGATGAATACGGTGACAAATGTGGAATCGTCAATGTGTCTATCATGGTGAAACCTGACGATAATGATCATAAATCGTCGTCGTTTGCGGTGGCTCCGGTGGATTATGCTGCGTGTTCTTGGCAAGCTACGGCGGCGTCGAATAATCAAATGTGGAGACCGAGGACATCTTCATCAATGGCTTCGACTGCTGGTTATGGCGGTGGTCGTGTAGTCACCGGAGTTCCTGTTTGGTGTGCGTATCAACGGCCGTCTTAATTTTTGTTTTTTATTTTCTCGTATATTATGCATGCACAGATTTATCTTGATATTTTTTTGCCATGTTTTTATTCCAAAAAAAAAAAAACGTTTGATTTATCATGAAATCTGATAAATTTTCGTACTATGAAAAGAATAAATAAATAAAATCCATCTTTAACTTTGGAGTCTTCTTCTGATGATTTAACTCATGCTTAAAAGCTTCAACGATCGTTTTTTTTTCTTGTGACTCCGATTTTGTTATTTGAATCAACATAGAAACAAAAAAAAACTAGCTTTGTTTCAGATTTTTTTTTGTGAAATAATAAGATTAGATTAGTCATGAAACCTCCCATTTCCACTACAATCTTTTAACTATATATATATTTTTGTTCTCAGCTGTCAACAAAAACAATTAGTCGTCTGGTGGTTACCGTGTTTCTAGATCCCCGGGGGAATCCGGGTTCGACACGGGAGACGCGAAGCTGTGAGGAAAACTGCGCATATTGATGGATTTGGGTTCATCACCATCGTCTGATATAAAGACGAGTCAGGTGCGCATCTGAGCTTTGTTTTTTTCTCTTCTCATTTTCTTGTCTTGTTTATTTTCGAAACTAGAAGATATATTTATGTAATAATGAATTATGAAAATGTACCAGAAGAAAAAAAATATATATATGTACCAGAAGTGGATAAATAGTGCTTGAAAAACCATCGTAATTAGCATCCTAATAATAAACTATCATCTTTATTTACCAAATGTTTTTATTATATGACCAATCTAAACACACATTTGTCCTAATTTTTTAACCAAGTCTTGATTCAAGTGAATTTATACTAACTTAATTTTAATAAATTATCAATAATTGTTTTAATCAATTAAGAAGTTGCTTTCTTTATTCTGTTTTATAAAGTGATAAAAACGTTTCTTCAATCATTTTGGTAGAAGTTTGTGGGCGTCTACTACATTCACAATGTGCATATGAAGACAAGTTCTCTCTCTTAGTTGTTGCAAACACTCAAACCACACGGCAAAGCCTCAAATTATTACATAAAAATAATTTCAACATGTAATAACAGTTGTGTAATATAACTATTTACTGACTGCATTTATACAACAAAATACCAGAGAAAGAGAACTCAAGCCCCATCCGGTTGTCTCAAGTTTCCACAGCGATATTAAAGCTAAAACTTTAACAATGGATAGTCATATATCACCGATAAATAAATCTGAATGGAGAAGCTTTGATCATACTGCATCGTTGCCACTTTGTTCACCGGTTTTGAGAATGTTGAATTTGCAGAGAGGGCAAGTGGCGTTAATACGTAGCCATTTGTCTATGCAAGTTTCATGGAAGTGGTGTCTACATGACAGTTCTCTCAGCTCTGTTCCATCTTCATAGTCACAGAGACAAATGCAACATTCCTGAAAGAGAGAAAAGATTCATTTGTTTGTACCAATGATCGTCTCCGGTTTTGGATAATTGATTAGATTTCAGACATGGATGGGTTTAACTTACAGCTTCATCGCTTGATAGCACACGCTCGGTTGGAGAATCAACACCAAATTGAGTCATTATCCCTCCATGAGTTTCTCGTATCTCACCATTCACTTTCTCTGAGTTTCTTACCGTCATAAACTTGAACTTCGGGAGCCTTTCTATCTCCTCATCCGATGCGCCTTCCTGAAACATCAATAAAAGCCCTGTAAACACAATCCATCGAGAACACCGGTCTTGAATAAACGGATATTTGTCTTGACTTTACCCGATCTGCCAAAGCGTACAAAACCGCAATGATGCAAGGCAAACAGCAGCAAACAGCAATACCAATAAGACAAGCGACAGCAACGCAAAGGACTACAAAGATAACATCAAAGGCGAGAAACGCAACACAGAGCCTGCAGACCAGTAACACAAAGTATATGAAACAAGAATCCATCTAAAGCTCAAACAAGGCAGAAGAAAGTTTTCGAAAACAAACCAGTAGAGTTGAGGCGAACTTTGAGCTAGTTCTTCAGAATCAGCAGTGATCCAATAAAACCCAATGATCCACCAAACAAACGAGAAGATTGCATTTGCTGATTCAAGGTGCTTAGCAACACTACAATGAACATTAATTGAATCATCAATGGTTCTTGGGAGATAAAGAAAGGATCAAGCAAGCTTAAAGCTTTACCTAGTTCCAGGTTCAATCTGAGAATCATCTACAATGGCGTAATCATCAGATTCATCTTCACTAGATCCGTGATTAGAGCTTGAACCCGAAACAGAATCTTCGTTGGGAAAATCATCACTTTGTCGTCGATGGCGACGACGATACTCAGCAATTACACATCCAACATGGAACAAACACTGTAAATTGTACCCAATAATCCAGAATCTAAGAGGAACGTCAGGATTCTCATCAGAACTAAACCCTAGAATAGCAATTGTGACGAATACAAAGGCTAGATTCCAGAGCACATCTAAGACTATAACCGGTTTCGAATACGCCCACTCACTTTGTCGCTCCTCAATCTGCTCAGCCGCGTTCTCACGGACTCGAACCGATGACTCACGGAGCATCATCCGGCGACTGCTAGCTCGGCGAAGAAGCCGAGACGCTGCGCCACGTAGCGGTTGCGAAGAACGGGAGAGAGCACGCCGGTTTCGATTTAGAAGCGGCGACGATACATCCGCCGCCGGAGAGGAAGAAGAGGAGGAGACAGGAATCGGCGGTGGATACATTTTTACGGTGTTGGAGCAAACACGATTCAGAATTTGGGATTGGATCTTGAGGAATAATTAGAAAGGGTCGTCGTGGTTGAATTTCACTGGAAATTGGAACGGAGGACGGAGGTTCTTTACATGAGAATGGGATAGTGAAAACGACAGAGGTCGTGTGTGTGCTCCATTAACGTCTCATCAAAGCCTATTAAATTATTATGGGATTGATTGAAGTTAATTATTATTATTTCAAGATTTTTGTGTCAAATTTTCTCAGCTTTGGAAGATCATAAAAATTTAATTCAAATTTAGAAGAGGCAATTTTTTTGATTAAAATTAATTTCTAAAAAAGTTGTTAGGTTTTCGATGGTTAATATTTTTCTTAAGTTGAACTCTATCTTATTGGTTTGATGATGTTTATTGGTTCCACATGTTCAGATAATAAGGAAATACTTGAGATTGATGGAGTACAAACGTAAAAGTATTTGTGGTGCTGCTCGGTGTGAATATGACTAGCCAGGAGGTTCCAGGAGAGGTATGTGGCCATATAATTTAACTATATTTACAATTCAAACTTACTAGAAGAATGTGGAAGAGAAAACAAACGAGAAAGTTCCTCACTGCAATTTACTTCTTGAGGTGTGTTAATTGGCTGGCAGTTTGAATCCCACATGGAAATCATATTTCTCCACTGAATTTCTGTATACATCAGCTACCGTTTTTAACCTTCTATACTGTTAATTTTTGTGCTAAGAGGAACTTATAAGACTCTTAATGATGTATGGAGGGTCTCGACAAGTGGATTTGTTAGATCCTATCATAGATAAGGACAAAGAGGAGATATCAAATTAATACATGGATGTAAGGTTTTGTCTTACTAATCGAAGATATGACCATTGTAATACAAGTTCCTTTAGTGGAGATTTGGTTGTGACAACTAAAGAGACTGTTACCTAGAACATTCATTTGTAATGATATCGGTTTGGCCTTTTGTCGTTTCTTTATAGGTTATCTCTTTATTGACTCCAATTCCAAAGAAGAAGATTAGAAGACCCCAAAGAAGATTGGAAAAATGCAGAAAGAGAAGCTAGCAAGAATGTTTATTATGACATGGTTGATTTATGAATTTTTAGTTCTTTTGTGAGTTTGAAAACATAGAAAAATGACTAAGACTTGGATCTTATGTTGTGTCCAGATGATTGGTGATGAATCATGTCATGGTGTGATTATTATTTTTGTTTGTTCAGTTTATTTCGAATTACAATTTAATTTAGTGAGAAATTAATTTTTTTGAAAGTAACTTACATATTGGTGTGTATTTACGTCTCTTTTAAACTGACGCTAAAATGCAGAAAAGTGACGCGAGTTATTTGACGTTAAATATATAACATAATGTACTAGCTTTCAGAAGAAGTACAGAAACATTAAAGAAGAAGACCAAAACAGAAGGGAAGTTCAAGTTTCTACAAAATCAGAGTGCAAAGCTCCTCACTGTCTGCCGTGGTGCAATTGCCATTGACATAAGCTCTTGAAAGAGCAATTTGCAAGCATATGGAATGGATACCTGAGAAGATTTTAAATGAAATGCCATCAGACAAGCGAGCATGAAAGAGCTAAAGATGAAGAAGATGAACCAGTTACACAACACTTTTATGCTTTGGAAACTTACCTGAACAATATCTGTTTTGTTCTTGCAACCTCTGCATTCAAAAGAATTCTTCTTCAGATTTGCAATGGCGATGAGTCCACAGACTTCACACACATGTACCGTATACGCATCACCCTGATCAAACAGTCTCTCTTTCAAAAAGTGAGCATCACCATGTGCAATCATTCAATCGCATATCTGTTGAACAAACAATTTTTTTTAGTTTAGCTAATTAAGCTTCAACATGTGAGTATGTGAAGCAGTTTCTCACCTTCGTCGAGATAGTAGATGAACGAGATACGCTGTTATGTGTCTGCCAGCGACATTCATTCTTTTGGTAAGATGAGGGAAAGAGTAGCCATCAACCACCGGAACCTAACATGTGAGGCGAAGACGGTTAAGTTCTCTATTATAAGCAATATTCGATCTGAAAATTACAGAGATTTGTAGCTTACCACATGAGTAACACCATCACCAGAATCAATAACCAAACCAGTTAACAAACCTGAAACCAAAAGTTCAACACAGGATGACAAATATCAATGAAGAATGTTTTTTCACAGGTGACTATATAAACACAAGAAAGAAAATCGTAATCTTCAATAATCTCCATAAGCACCTTGAGCATACAGAGTCAAAACGGCTTGGATTGAATGAAAACGCCAGCGAAATTGTATTTCTCAAACATTGTCTCAATCTGTTATACAAAATAAATAAGCTACTACTTGAGCAACCATCAACGCAATTATTCCGTTTCTCTTAACCAAAGACTTGAGAATATCATACCATGCATTTTTTCACGGTTTTTGGAGGGATGAAGAGGTGGATCCGTGAGCAATATCTTACACTCAGATGGATTGATCTGTTAATAACAAAAGGGTTTAAGGATAAGTCAATATCTTTCAATGAGTGAACAGCTCATCAGAATCACAATTTCACATCTGATTTTCTCTTTAATCCTAACATATCTAAGATATCAACAAAACGATTCAGCCAGCGGAATTAAAAGAAATAACAAGAAAGATGTTTAGGCAGCTGCATATGTCTTTAAGAAAGAAGAACCTATTCAAGTTTACACAATGGAGACACACACAGGAAAATCGAAACACACACAATATTCCTCTGTTACACTAGGCTTGAAACAGCAAGCAACCAATGAACCAAACACAGGAAAATCTAAATGGATAAAACAGATGAGACCAAGATACAAAAAGAAAGCTTTTCAAGAGAAGCAGACATTTACCCCAACCTTTCCTTAGAACAGAATCCTCAAAGTAATTAAAATCAATCCGTCTTTCTCCAATTCAAAGAAGACACAATCAATGATGGATAAACATACCCAATTACAGAAATTATCAAAGTATGGTTAGTCTAAGAATCTACTACATTACATTTTTGCGGGTCTAAAGCTATAAGATGAACAAATGCATATATCCATGAGTCTAGGCACTGAAAAAATCACTACACTGGAATCGCAACTCAACATTGGAATCCAATAAGATCCCCAAAAAAATGTTCCAAAGAAGAAAGATTTAAAAGCTCGAATCAATGTGAAGTAAATAATAAAACCAAAATCATCACCACGGATCGAAAAGGATTGACCAATGACCCAGAATCCAAAAGCTTTACTACGTAGAGCTGCCTAAAACCAAAATCATCACTTGTGGATTCCACTAGAACACTCTAAGAATAAGCAGCAAGAACACAAAATCAGAGGTCTTGACACTCAATGCAGTGTCTATCACATGCTTTCTCAACCCATTCTTAATTCTTAGCAACAATAAGACTCAACATAGCAATAGAAGCTCAGAATGAATATGTGAGAGAGCAACCGCAAATCAAATAAGTTACAGAAACCTACCCTTGACACTGCAACATGGTTCCACGATCTCAAGCTTAGCAGCAAATGTTTGCAAATACATACTATCTAAGCCCCTTTTAAGAAATAAAAACATTTAACTTCTTAAGCCTTTCTTCTTTCCTATCTTTCAAAACTGTCACATATAATTCCAAATTTATCAATATACACCCCAACAATTTATTACTCGGAAAAAGGCTTTAGGCCTTTCTATTAATGGGCTTTTAGCGCGAATGTCAAATTTATATTTGGCAACGACGACGTTTCAAAGTCTTGAACCATGTAAGATTATAGAATTAGGGTAAAATCTCCTGTCAAGGTGTTTGCTATTCTCGTCAACACAGTCTCCATTTTGTTCGAATGAAGTTTCATATTTTCAGTTCCACGTCACCATCTCTATCTCTTTTGTCTATCAACTTTAACTAAAATCTTTTAAAAATGTTTATTACTGGCATCAGAGCCGGACCAATGAATTTTGGGGCCCCAATAGAATTAAGAAAAAAAATAACATCATAATTTTCATAATATTAAAAGTTAAAAAGTAAAAATAATCAATTTAAACAAAACTATTATTTTAAAAAATATATTACAATTAAATCCTTTGAAAAAGAAATAATAACTTAAATCTTATGAAAAATAATTTTTTATGGGGTTTTTTTCAAAAATTATTCATCAAAGTTGCTATTTTTTTCTCATATTTACAACAATTTATATATATGTATAATTAAAAATACATTTACGTGGGGCCCCTCTAAAGTGGGGGTCCCTCTAAAATGGGGGCCCCATTGGAATGTTTCATCACCATGTGCTCAAGTCCGGCTCTGCTGGCATGGCATCAAATCGAACTTGGGATCTGTTTCATTACAACGAGAGTATATGAATGGTTTGATTATTTTATTAGTTTTTAACTTTTTATCAATATATATTGTTTTGAAGTTTATTAATTATGTGAAACGCTGATGTTTTTTCTTCTGTTAAAAGCATTGCGTAACTTGCGCTGCCTGTTATAGTACTTTCTTTTGCTTTGTATAATTTTGATAAACTCAATTGATGTTAGAGAAAATTACATAATCATAAATGCATCTGATCAACATTATATATATGGATCTGTAGACTGTAATAATAATAGTAAATTTTCAAATTATTTTCAAGCTATTTGGAGTTATATGTAGGTGTATTTTTTGGGAATAGATAGATAAATAAACATTTCATATACTAAATCAGATATCAATATTGTCACAAACCATAATTCATTCAAGTATAATAAATCAGATATCAATATCACAAACAAATTTTGATATCTCTGCAACTGCAAGCATTGCATTTAATTTATCATAATCAGAAAATGTATCTTCAATCATTGCATTTATTTTATTAGGGATATATCGACCTAAATACACTTTTAGTTTTTATGACTTGTAATGTGTTACTCATTTCATCATAGAATGTCTATGCACAATTAATGTCTATACAAGTATTCATTGCCATTATTCTTTTTTCGGTTTGTTACAGATTATTGAAGTTGTAATGCGTTACAACTTACATAAATTGCCATTGTGTAGAGTAAAAAGTTGAAGGATAAGATTTCAAAACCAACTAGCTACAATTTACTACAGGAAAAAAAAAAAAGAAAGATAATAAATAAAAAGATAATTATACACTACTAGGCACTAGCTAGACAATGAAGAATATCACTAAAACCAGAAAAGAAAGAGGAGACAATGAAAAGTACAAGAGGATGTTGACATTTGACGAAAAAGTAACCAATATGTTTTATGGATGACATACATTTTGTACTAGTGTTGCATTTTGATGGTTCTAACCTTTAAAAAAACCTATTTGATTGAACTTTCAATGTAATATTATCGTTCTTTTACTTTATGCTAAATTTTCCCATCATGCGTATTAGTCATGATGCATAAAACATGAAAAATTCGGAATGTGTTTATATTTTTTTCAAATGGTAGTCGTAGAAAGGCTTTTTTGGTCGTCGTCAATCGCTCTTCACAAAGATGTGAACTTCAAATTTGCATTTTCCATCTTTCTACTTTTTTGGTTCTAAAGGAGGGATTTATAAAAAGATTTGATTTTTGTTTTGGTTTCAAAATTTGCCGATCATTTCTAGAGCGTTTGCTTCGTGTTTTGAAATTTAGGATCATGAATTTTTGATAGTTTCTATGGAAGTGTGTGTTCAGTTGATGAATTTTTGTTGGCTCTCTTGTAGCTTCATGGAAAAACATTTGGCGGTCTCCCATTTCATTTTGGCTCAAGATACTACTCCAATGCACTCCCTCTCACAAGGCAATGGGCTCAATATCAACAAGCCAAAACTGGAGCGATCTTTCTTAAGGGCATACGTGATACCCCAGCGGAAACCCAAACCCAGGCGACCTACCAAAATTCCACCCACTGATCAAGGTAGCAATCTGGTAAGATGAACAGCACTCGGGTACACCTGTTTTGCATACAGAAAATCATCAATTTCTGGTCAAATATATATATAGTTTCTTCTCTAGAGAGCTATTAATTTATACATACCCCTGAACTTTTCTGATTCTTCTTCAGTCATGACTGCCTGAAAGCCATGGTAAGTGGTTGTGCTACAAAATTTACTTAAAACATAAAGGTTTTGGCTAAACTGAAATTTTAAATTTTAATTTGATTTTTTTTACCAAATTTTTTTAGAAAGTAATCGATTTGATATTTAATTGATCCACGTGATTGAAACAAATTATAAATTTTTCTTTTAGCTATAACATTACGATGTAATTAACAACATTATGGAAACAAAATCATCATTGTTGAAAGCCCATCTTGTGGACCTGAATATGATATTTACCTCATGTGAAAATTCTGTAGTTAAGTTACTATAACATGCCCACAGTTTTTGTTTTCTTCTAGCCCATAAAATTGTTCCGATGGTTCGGTATTGGCCCACTAATTAAAAGATAAAAATAAATAGGATACAGTGATACACACAAAATTAACTTTTCAACGACATACACACAATAATTACTTTTCAAGGCCTTTCACAAGAAAATTCCGGTTTAGTTTAAGTTCGGTTTAAACTTACCAGTTAAACCACGCTCGTAGATCGTGTCATCAACTTCAGGTAATGGTGTCAAACAAGCATAACAACTTTTTTTTTTTTTCGTCTGAATAATTCATGAAATATAACCAAGGGAGAAATACAAAGTTGAGATACATGGTGAAATACTAACGCCGGCGGGACTCTAACCCCCGGAAAACTAAGCCGGCGGGTACATGGAAACCCCCAGAGACAAAGGCCAAAAAAGGCAGACATAAAAGAAGGAAAACCTTAAAGTACAGGGAAATGCTAATATCTAAAACTCAAGCAACACAACTGCAAACTCTTCACGAAAAGAATCCGATAAACATTTCCATAGAACATTTTGGGCGCTGGAAAGTGGTTACAAACAGGAGCAACGAGAGGACCCATCATTAGATTGCCTTTACATGAAAGGCCCGAGAAGGATACAAAACCAAGCTCACACAACCACTCCCCGAGCAGAAACGAGCACAGATAAAAGAGGATCAGAGCACAGATCCTAACCATCACTACCACACCAGAAACCAGAGAAGACAAGCAGGAGAAGGGACAAGGAGAAGCCTTGAGATCCGAAGGGGAAAACGCCAAAGAGGGCCAACAAACCTTACACGCGGACATTCGTAGACCCAGCCAAAACCATCTACAGCCTAAGAACTGGTTACGCCACGCAAGAGAAGGAATAGAGACCGAGCCTACCACATCGTCTTGAACTCAAACCTTAATTCCAAACAAGGAAAAGGAAGAGAGCTAGTAGATGCCTTTGCAGGAGACTACCATCCAAATGAAGAACCCACAAAACGAAACCTTCACAAACTCATAACCCCAATAACCGGGCAGAAAGTAACAGGAGGCAGAACTAGGAGTCAATATTGCCATCCCTAAACTTGAAACTAAGGCTTCTACCCTCAACCAACCAAACTACTAACCAATCCTTGTCGAGAAACACTAACCAAAGAAGAGAGAGACGAGAGAAATAAAATACCAGACCAAGAAACGAAACGAGTCCTTCTCCTTGAAACCACCAGCCACATGACCACCACCAGAGCTGAGCCACGTGTCCATCTCCATGAAACCACCAGCCACAGGACCACCACCAGAACTGAGCCACTACCTTGACAAATCCGCATACCACACGAATCCGTCACTAACCACGAACAGGCGTCACCGTCGATGGCTTCTCCTCCTTCAAACACTCATCTCTTCAAAGAGGAATATGACGACAAGGCCACAACAACACCAAAATCAACATATCTAAGCTAAGAAATCCAAAGAAGACGAGGGAGATGAAGCAAAGAACACGAGAAAGGAGGCCACGAAACCTCCGCCGCCAGCCATCCACCGATTCTTCACCAACCAAACAACCACCATCGCTTTACCTTTGAACCACCGAAGAAGGCTAGCTAAAAATCAAAACTAAGAAGCAAAGCAAAGATCTAAGACCCTCCCACAGCTCCGTCGAGAAGCCCGGCCGCCGGAGAGGGCAAATCGGAAAAATCGAAAAATTGGGCGGCTGGAGACTAGGTTTTCGTCGAGAGGGTTTTTTTTTTTTTTTTTGCCTTTTTTTTTTTTTGTTTTCACATGTAAAAAAAACAAGCATAACAACTAACAAGTATCATTTGTAACTAATGGCGTCATAAATATACTGTATCATATATATGTGTTATTAATGGTATGATTTTTCGATGAAAACTAGCATAGGTTAGATTTTGTTGTAAATTTATGTAAATGTATAAATTAAATTCATTATTCCCTCACCTTACTCCTCAGATTCACCACCAAATTTATACTGTGTAAATCTTCTATTCCACCAAACTATCATAGGTTAAATTTTGTTGTTGCCACATGAGAATAAATTACTAGTTAGGAGACAGAACTTTTACTAAAGAATTGATTTGAAAATATATCATAGAATGTACTAGCTTTCAGAAGAAGTACAGAGACATTACACAAATTTTTAAATTTAGTTTTGTTACAAAGATGCGAACAAAAGAGAAGGGAAGTTCAGGTTTCTACAAAATCAGAGTGCAAAGCTCCTCACTGTCTGCCTTTAGCCGATTTCAGGTGTTTAGTAAGCATCCGTGGTGCAATTGCCATTGCCATAAGCTCTTGAAAGAGCAATTTGCAAGCATATGGAATGTATACCCGAGAAGGTTTTAAATGATATGCCATCAGAAAAGCGAGCATGAAAGAGCTAAAGATGAAGATGAACCACTTGAACAACAGTTTTATGCTTTGGAAACTTACCTAACAATATCTGTTCTGTTCTTGCCACCTCTGCATTCAAAAGAATTCTTCTTCAGATTTGCAATGTTGATGAGCCCACAGACTTCACACACATGTACCGTATACGCATCACCCTGATCAAACAGCCTCCCTTTCAAAAAGTGAGCAGCACCATGTCAATCATGCATTCACATATCTGTTGAACAAACAATTTTTTTAGTTTAGCTAATTAAACCACATGGTGGTGGGCGAGTGGTTCTCGTTTGGTTGGAAGGATCGCCCTGTTGGTCTAGGCCAGGGATCGATCCTCCCCAGACGCAGTTTCGCTCTCTCACTCTTGTGGCCACCTGGGAATTTACCTGCGGACTTGCTCAGGCGCCCCAGACCACCAGTTTATCAGGGGGCCCTTAAGTGGAGGCTTAAAAATCCCTGTGACGCGGGCTTAGGCCCAGTGGGCTAGTCAGATCACTGTGTGGTCTGGATACTGGGTTATCAAAAAAAGTTTAGCTAATTAAGCTTCAACATGTGAGTATGTGAAGCAGTTTCTCACCTTCGTCGAGATAGTAGATCGACGAGATACGCTCTTAGCCGTCTAAAAAGTATATAATACAATATATATTATATTCTTTTTCTCAAAATATATATTGTCCAAATCGATTTTCTTTATTACTTCTTTTCAGATTGTTAGTTTGAAATTGGCAAAAAAGATAACTAGAAAGTTTTTACAAGCCTACCTAGTTTTTAACTAGAGGTGGCTCCAATTATGACATAACATAGTTGGGTGTATACGTATTGAATAAGTCTTATAATGATACGATTAGGTATACTAATCGATCTAGTGAGTTTTTTTATTTTGTTTATTTCATATGATAAAAAGTGACAACAATCATGAGAATTTATTGTTGTAAAAAAATTAAACAAAAAGCATAACATTGTAAGAAAAAAAAGAATAAGAAAACGCAAAATCAGGAGAGAGCACTAGTATTGTTTTTATCTTCATAAGGAGCAGGAACGGTCCAATATTGTTTCACCGCATAGTAAATCTTCTCTCTTTCATGAGGACCCTTCTCGTGGTCAGCAATTCTACCTTCCCATTCTAATCCTTTTGTTAATTCCTTAACCTTGATCAAAACGTCCACGTCATCTCTTATAATCACTCCACCACCCGGTCTAAGAATTCGGTCCATCTCCAACAATATCTCCTCCGGTTTACACTTACCTTGGTACAATGTGAAAACCGAGTCAGCATGGATAAAATCATACGTTCTTGGATACGTCGACATTGCTTCACACCTGACGAAAAGAAGGAAAACCGGATTAAACCATAACCTTCCACAAGAAAATTCCGGTTTAGTTTTAAGTTCGGTCAAAACTTACCAGTTTTGATACGTTCCGATTAGACCACGCTCGTAGATGACACCGAGCGTATTGAGCTTAGCCTCGACCGGGACAATGTTCATGACCCAGACCGGATCATCCGCTAGAGCCGCCGCGAATCCGCCGAGGTAAGCGTTCATGTCGACTAAGTTTCTGTATCTCCCGGTTTCACCCAACTGGTAATCTAATTTCTTGTAATAAGAAACTCTCTGTTTCCAAAGTTTCGTGTTCTCCAAGAAAGCTTCAGGTGTGATCTCCTCGAGATCGCCTTTGTTTACTCTCGGAGGAACCGCGTTTAACCTAGCCGGCCACTTCTCTACCTTCCCTCCGGCCACTGTCTTTAGATCCTCCGCGTCATCAACTTCAGGTAATGGTGTCAAACAAGAATCCATCTTCGTATACCTGAATCGTTCGAAATTTATAGCCAAATTCTAACATTTTCAAATCTTAGATAGAAACTGATTGATTACCAGGCCATGTCGGGATCTTGATCATGACGACAAAACTCCGGATTCTTCAAAACCTGTCTGGTTTTCTTACAGTGAATGTGGTTAAAGGGTTTTTGCCAAATAGCAAGATCATCTCTCTGCACAACTTTCTTCCAACACAAGCTTCTCGCGACCTGCTCGATCTGAGTCTGTTCTGCATTCAAATCATCCATCGTCCGTTCCCATCCCTTCCACCGTTTCTGCCAATTTATCGGCGGTCCAGAAAGTATCCAATACCCTCCTGGTCTTAAAACCCTATCCACCTCCATCAAGTAAGCCCCATCTGCAACACACACAAAGTGTTAGAACTCAAAAGGGAGTGATTTCATACTTGTTTAGGGTTTAGAGTCGAACCGTTTTGGCCCCACGGGATAAGGCAACGAGAGCAATGTGCTAAGTCAAAGGCTCTAGAAGGGTACGGTAAGCGGATTGTAGCCATGATTCCGATCATCGCAGGCACGCCACGCTCGAGTGCAAACTGGACCTGAGCTTCGTGTGTGTCCCTTGGTGCAAATGACATCGTAGTAATGTTTCTTGATAAAAGATATGCACCAAAGCTAGCCACCTGAAAAACCAAAGACTCATTTGATTGATTGATCATACCAACAAAACTAAGGCATATGATTTTCTTGTTTTGACAAATTAAGTCAAACTAAGAGACAAGAAAAGATATTCTTCATTTTGACTCTTTGTTTACAACTACTAGTTTATTTTCAACTTTACAGGTTTAACGGTAAAGTATGAGTAGGTCAACAGTAACATTAGACGATTAGGTGACTTAATTAGTGGGTCACACTCAGAAACCAAAAGTGTTGAAAAAACAATATGCAAAATTAAGATTAAATCTACAAAATGGTGATGCACTAATTCCTAAATTTAATTATTTTCACATATATAAGATAGTACACTAATCAAATGGAATTTAGATTAGATATGACTAGATATGGATATACATAAATATATCTTGTTAGTTAATATGGACGTCTCAACAGATTATTCGATTGAACAAATCGGTGAGTGAAAATCTTTTTATTATTATTTTCTTTAATTTGAAGTATAAAAAATAAAGATAACGAATATGCATTCTTGATAGAAATGCAAAATCAAATCGAACCGGGTGGTTTGGTTTAATCAGAGTGAAGAGAATTTGAACGTACCCCGCAACCGGTATCGATGGCTGTACGGATAGAGCCGTCGCTGAGATCAATCAACCGTCCGATATCGTCAATGTAAGCATCAGCGCCACGTGGAAACATCGTACCGCCACCAGGGAACCAAAACCGATCATTCTCGTACCGGACCCAATTCTGATTCTTTTTCTCAACCGTAAGTTCCGTGTGAGGCACATTAGCGAACCACGCCACGTCACGACTCTCCGGCCACCGGAACGGCGTTTTGTAACCGTACGGCGCCGGAATTCTGCACTTCAAGATTTCTTCTCTCTCGGGACAATGCCTTTGCCTATACTCCAATCTCTCCCTTGCGAATTTCAAGGATCGCTTCGCGTCTTCGCACGGTGTGTGCTCGCTCAACTCGGCGGCGCACGACGGGAAATTCACGGCGGTTTCCGTCACCGGAGGTGGATCTTGAATGTTGTGATGCGCGTCGAAGTCGAGATCTTTCGTCGAAACCGGTCTGGTGAATTGCTCACACGGTGTACCGTCTGAATCATCGAAGGCGGCGCGTGGATTCACCGCCGTGTTTTGCCAAATACCGAGAAGGTAGCTACCGATGCAGAGAAGCGCAACTAGGGTTACGTAGTAAAGATTGGACTTCTTAGTCCGAGATGATATTCTTGTAAATAAATTCATCTCTTAAAGAAAAAAAAATCAGTCAATGGTATAATTTTTTAGAAACCAAATTGAAATATTTATATATAGACACAACGATCAACAATGGAGTGAATCGAATGTGTGACGAGTGAAGTTTTCAAGGGTTGATATGAAGTGGTTCGATGGTGTAATATAAAGGGATGAGAGAAAATAGAAGCGAGTGTTAGATACGCGCTTTAAGGTCAAAGGGTCAAATGTATCGTTCGTGAGAGATTAGGCTTAAAACGTGCGAGCTAGTCATAGGCACAATGGGAAAATTATTTTGTTCAAAATATTATTCTTTTCCATTTTCATCGAATTATTAGATTTGTTTTACTAGAAAATTTGGAAACTTAAGGATTTTGTGATATATTCATGTATTGTATTATGAGAAATATATCTTTTAACATTTTGTGATTACCATTTTTTTAAAAGGAAATTGACTAAAGAATGTACGTTAACGTCCACGCTCCGATGAAGCGAGTGAAGGTTGATATATATAGGTGATGAGGGGTCCGTTTGGGTCCTTTGGATGCAAAGAGACGCAATCCCAATTGCACTTTTTACCGGTACGATCCAATTTTAATACCCAACCGAAGCACTTTTTGGGTGAATTTCCCGGTTTACATTACTAAAAAAAACGCTTAAACTGCGATTCTCTTTTGCTCTGTATATACGCCAGTTATGGGAATGTTATATGAACTTTTTTTGGGGGCCAGAGGAAGTTTAAACCTTGCGGGATTGTGAAGAAATCCCAACGAAGCAATGTACATTGGAATCGTAAAACGCAGTGAGAGTTTGGTTTGCGTTTGTAATACTTGTAATTGGTTTAAATTATTAATAAACAGTTGATTTCCAAACAACATTTTGTACCTTACACCTAACCTAACCAATACCCATGGCATTGGACTGGAAACATTTGAAACGAATTCTTAAAAAAAAAAAAAACATTTGAAACGAATGGAATCGAATCGATTTACCGAACCAAATCAGATAGCTCAAGTTTACAAAAATAAAAACTATAACAGATCTTAATGATAAGTTGTTAAGATTATCCAAGTAAAATACTTGATTTCTTATAATTTAAATTAAGAGTTTAATCTAAAACTAAACTGAACAAATGTAACAAATAAATCAAACTAAATCTAAAATTTCCGAATCAACATCCCAAAGTCTTGGATATTGGCCTATCAACAACTTCCCAAATTCTTAGCAAAAAAAAAAAACATCCCAAAGTCTTCTTATCCATGCATGGCCTATCAACAACTTTCAAGATATTTTATTGTACTATTTAATATATAAAAACTAGCGGTTCATTGTAAAATGAGCGTACCACGATGCATGGATCATGGATGCTATCCAAGTTGTAGCTTTAGGCGAAAACAAGCGCAAAATATATAATAATTCCGATCAATAATGCACATATGTATTTGGATTTTGCTCTAGTTTTTGCTTATTTCCAGTATTTGCTTAGCTAAATCAACATCTCATGACTCATAATATGATGCAATACTACTAAAACTTGTGTATCAAGAACCTGAGACATAAACGTATTTATTATAATCATCATTCCTGCAAATAAGTATTTTATAACAGCAGCAAATTTCCTTAATAAAAGACCAACAGAAACTTTCTGAAATGACTTTCTCCTGAACACCAGCTTCCTCGATCGACTTCAGGGTGTTTTGATCTTGGGGCGTGTCGGAAGCAACTGTGTTTGTGGAGAATAATAATGAGAATCATATAAAGATCAGAAGAGAAAGTTACGAAATTGTAAAGTAAAGGTTTTGTGGATGAAACAAGTGTTACCTGGTAACAAGAAATGATGGAGGTGATGAATCCAAAAGCTCCGGTGACACGAGGAGTGATCTTCTTTGGAGCTAACTGAAGAAGACCAGCTGCTACAACAATGTCCATAGCTGATTTGATCAAAGCAAGTGACCTCTCATTTGATTGTTTTAGCTTAGCACGATACTCCTCATCCTACATTTTTACACAATTTGATAAACAGGAATTGAGTTTCTTATAATAGGATTTTGTAGAACTAGAAGATTCTTGACAAAAGGAGAGAACTTTACTTGATATTTGTTTCCATTCTTGAGTCCCTTTTCGATCTTCTTCATTGATGAAGAAAGCCTTCCAATCTCACCAACCTAACAACAGTGAAAACCGATAAATAAGCTGGCGAAAAGGCAAAGGTGACATGAGGAATCGATCGGGAAAGCGAAAGAAGAGACGGACCTCGACTAAAGTTGTACAGACAGAAGATCCCATCCAGCAGAAAAGAGATATACGTCCAAGTAACTCAGCTCGTTCTTTGTTCTGTGTTGAGATACACATAAGTCATTAGACAAAACACAAAACTTGAATACACCAGTGGTACATAAAGTTGATGATCTCTCTCACAGTCTCACCTTATATATTCCTGATCTCCCAAGCCAGACAATTTGATCCAGGAACAAGAATGTAGATAAAAGTGCGTTCTTCGACTGAAAATAATGATACAGAACAAAGATATAAAACAAGGGGACTAAGAAATCTTTGTATGAAACTGAAACAAACTCTGAGCTTTGAGCACATAAGCACATACCTTTCCAAGTAAAACAAGAGGAAGAGGAGTCCCTTTAGGCACAGGACTGATGAGACCATGCAAGTCATTCACAAACTGCAACAATGATATTTAGTTAATAAACAAAGAGCTAAAACACATACTCTAATCAAAATCAAAAGGATTAACCTTGAAAAGACGAAAGACTTTTCTGGCTAAGCTAGTAGATTTGTCAACATTTTGAGCAGTACCAGGTTGTCCACCACTCAAGAACTTGGAACCATACTGTATAGCTCTGCATAACTTATCCCTTGCCTCTGCTTTGTTCAAATACATTACCACAAGTGCTAGCTCTGCTCTTGACACATCTAATGTCGTCCCCATCTTCTTCTACCTAACCAAATTCCAAAATATCTACCACTTTTACAAGACAGGAGGAAAAATTGGAAAATTCTACTACTTTCGAGCGAATAAAATCATCAAGAACACCACGAAAATACCTCAATTTCGGATTTAAAATTGAAACAAATCATAGAAATCAAGAGAGTTTCGAATCGAAATACCTTTGGGAGAGATGTGTGAACAGAGAGAGAGAGCGATCAACTAAAATTCGCAATGGCTCTGTTTTGTCTTGATCTTCTTTTGATTGTGTGTGTAATCGGAGATAGGGCTTGTTTGGTCATCTTCGTTTCCCGATAAACAGACAAAACACGTCGTTGGGTCAACGCTCTCATCTCTTCGATCCCTCATTCTCAGCCGTCGATCATGTTGACTCTCTTCTATGTGTACACCACATTGGATCATCTCTCTCACTCTGCTTTCGGAAGTTGAGGATATTTCGCGCGTCCCAACCACGTGGCACACATATCTAGGACAAAAAGATTGAAAGTCCACGTGGCTTTTTACATTATCTGGGCCAATAACACTCTCAAAGCCCAATAATGTTTCACCTAAATGGGCTCTAAATGCGGCCTAATTAGTAACATTAAACCGATCTTTATTTAACCGACAAAACCTTAGTCGTTAGTTAGGGTTTACTTACTAACCCGTCATTCAGAATCAGAACTGAAACTAACCAAACATAACTGCAGTCTTCTTTTTTGTTTCGATGGAACTCAATAAGGATCAGACAGTCATGTCGGAGGATAAAAAGCCTCAAGATCCAAATCCCAGATTTGCTTGCGAAGGTTGCAGCGTTTTGCTCGACGTCAACGATGGTGACCGTCTCGTCTTCGCTCGTTTATCTGGTGGCGCGTGCGTCTTCTTCTTCCTCAATATCTTAATTTATCCAGATTGATTCTCATCCTCAATTCTATTGTTTTGAATTTGGTTTTTGATTCTTTTATCTCCTTCTTCTTGCAGTATATTAAAAATTGGGAATAAGAATTATTCTTTAAAGCCATTGATCGGAGCTCCGTTTGGATCTCTGTTCCAAGTCGAAACCGGAGAAGATGGTTCTTTCCTCTCTCGCATTCTTCCCATTAAACAAGGTTTCTTATTGAATACCAAACTCACATTATCCTTTATACTGAATTCAAATTTTATAAATTTATAATGTTAGTCATTGATTTTGGTTATAGTTAGATGAATTTGGTCTAATTGATGTTTGCTTACACAGACAATAGCAGTAATAATGTTATGGACGATTCGAGAGATAATCGGGAAATCGTCGACAATAATGAAGCTCAGAACCTTACTGGTGAAGAAATTGAAGCTATGCGGAGGTTAGAAGAATTCTTTATATCCTCTGTGTTTATTATATTGAATGCATACATTGGAAGATTTGCTAAAGTTTTTCTCTTTTATGAGTAGAGAGGGTGCAAAAGGGGATGAAATTATTGAAGCTCTAATTGCAAACAGCAAAACATTTGATAAGAAGTTTCAGTTGTCTCAGGTAATGTATTTATATTGTTAATCTCTCTGCTTCTACTTTGAAAGTAAGATATATAATTGACTGTTCTTGTTACATCTTGTAGGAAAAATATAAGCTTAAGAAGCAGAAGAAATATGCGCCAAAGCTGCTTCTTCGACGGCCCTTTGCTCGAAGGTATTTATTTATTCGGTTTTTTCTGTCTCCTTTTGTTTTCTGACTTCTTCCGTTTCTCTTATGAATGGATCTCTTTATGTTTTAACAGTATATGTGAAGCTTATTTCAAGAAATACCCAGCCAGAATTGGGTAAGTACACTTGTTTGTTTTCTTTAATTGTGTATTCTATAGATCCTGAATCCTATCCTTTTTTCTCTGTTGAGATTTGAATTATGTATTGATGGTGCTGTATATCTTTTTTTTTTTTGTGTGTGTGTGTTGTAGATTCTTACGAGTAGATGCATTATCTCTTCTGTTAACGATGGCTAATGTCACTGCATACTCGGATGTGCTTGTGGTGGATATGGTTGGTGGCCTTGTCACTGGTGCAGTGGCTGAAAGATTAGGAGGTATGACCTTTTTGCAATCCTACATCACATTAATAAGACCATTGCATATTTTTGTAACAATATGCCACTGCTATTGTGTGTCTTATATGTGTATATATTCCTTTTAACAGGCACTGGTTATGTTTGCAATACATATAAGGGAAGTTCTCCTTATCCTGTGGAGATGGTAAGGATGTTCAACTTTAGTGACAAGGTTTTAGAGAGGTATGTTCGATTGGTCTCCCAAGTCTTTTTCTCTCTAGCCTCTAATTGTAGCTGTTCTATAGAATGTATCTGTAATTGACATTTGTGTGTTCCTTTTCTTGTATGTAGGATCGTGCAGTCATCGATAAATGAGCTCTCGTCAGCCAATACTGCGTCTCCTGAAGGAAACAATCAACAAGAAGGAGTTTGTAACTCTGAGAACAATATTAATGCAAGTTGCAAACCTTTACCGTTTCACTTGAGTCCTAATTTGAGAAAATCGTGTGATTGTAACAGAAGGTTTTAATTGAAAAATGCAGGAAACGTCATCTACATCTGATATTATGGTAGAAGAAATATCTGCGACAACTGAGGCTGGAGTAGTAGATATTGTTGTACCAGAGAGCAAAGTTATCAAAGCCGCAAAAGCTGGAGCCAAAGCTTCAAAAGAAACTATAGAGATGTGGCGAGAAAACGGCTTTTCGAGGTAAGTATTAGCGTTTGTATGAATGAAAATGGTTTGCGCTCATCACTTAATGAATGTCTGATTCGCAGCCTAATCATCGCTGCGCAAGACCAAGACCCATGGAGCGTAGCTAAAGATGTATTGCCACTGCTGTCTTACTCTGCTCCCTTTGTAATATATCATCAGTATTTACAGGTATGTCATAAGAAAAAAGCTATTACTAACTGCTCTCTAACCAAGTCAGAAAAGCTCTAATCTGCCACATTTGGTCTTTAGGCTATATACAGTAGTAGACCTATAGCTAAGTGAACTTGTTCGAAGCTTTTCATTATATTTGGTAATAATGAACAAAAATCTCTTGATGATAATCACAGCCGTTGGCGACATGTATGCACAAGCTTCAACAGGGGAAGATGGCGATCAATCTGCAAATAACAGAACCATGGCTACGCGAATATCAGGTCTGATAATACTCTCTTTTTTCTGTGTGTTTTAATCTCAACAGATCATCAAGAGGGGGTTGAATGATATATGTATATTAAAAATGCAGGTGCTTCCTTCAAGATCTCATCCTCACATGCAGATGAGTTCTTTTGGAGGCTATGTTCTGAGTGGCATCAGAATCTCTACCACTTGACTGTTGTTTTCAAAACCAGAAACTGTGGTTTGATGTTTGGTCTTTAAGGTCTTTGTGGTTGTTGTTGTTGTAACATTAGGGGCTGAGATTATGAGAACACTCCAAATAATTGAAAATTTTGCCGGATATTTTATGATAATACATCCATTTACCTTCAAATTTCTTGATGGTTTTGTTTTGTATGTCCACAACTGAAGACTGATATGCTTGAACTATTTTTGGATATTTTGTGCATCCGGTCATATGAAAACATTACAAAATACATTATACATACGGTGACCAAACAAGATATCATTGGCCGAGTTTCATACAGATTATGAAACATATCACATACATTATATATATACCACGTTGCTTCATGTTCTTCTACTTCCTACTAAAGAAACTTCTTAGTTTCCCTTTCTCAATCCTTTCAAGAAGCTTTTTTGACCCAGGAACCTCCAACTCCGACAACTTCTTCAAATAACCAACAGCTCCATGTGAGACCATCAGCTTCTTACACTTCCTGCTTGAACACAAAGCCGCCAAACCCGAAACCGCATACTTCTTTGCTGAATTACTCGGACTCGGCTCAAGCAATATCACAAGACTCGTCACACTCTTCTCATCTCTCTTTACTTCTCTGCAATTCCTTGGAACCGTAACCAGACTCGCTATTGCTTGAGCAGCAACCTCTCTAGCTCCACTCGCTTTCGCCTCCAACATTCTTATCAACAACGGGATACAACCTGATTCACCGATCATTCTCTTCGTCTCATTTGATGTAGCTATCCTGCAAATAGTTGATGCAGCCGCTTGCTGAGCTCCGATTGATCCTGATTTAAGAACATGGACTAAACTTGGGATTATATTGAAGTAAGTCTCTACAGAAACAGAGCCAACAAGATTCCGTATTGCTGCAACTCCTGATTCTTGAGGAAGAGGACCGTCTAAGTAAGCTAGCAGAGTTTGAATCCCATTCTCTGATATAACCGATCTTCGAAGAGTTTCGTTGCTTGAAGTGAGATTCTGAAGACATTCCGCTGCGTATTCTTTAGATCCCAATAGGATTCCGCAGTTAAGTATGTTAATCATCACTTTGACGATTCCTTCTTCCGCTAGATTCTGTCTTACTTCAGGCACAGCGGAAATGTTCTTCAAAGTACAAGCAGAAGCTGATTGAGAAACAGAGTCCCCTGTTTTGCAAATCTCGATCAACGGACTAACCCCGCCGTGACCAACAATGGAACGCGATGTCTCTGATGAAATCGACATTCTCTGCAACGAAATAACCGCTTTCTCCTTAGCAACAAGACTTCCCGATTCTAGTAGCCGTATCAATGGAGGCAATGCGTTCTCAGATATAAGCCAGTTTTCGCATCCGCCTGATTCGGCTAGAGAGCAGATCACAGTCACCGCGTTTTCCCTTACGCTAGGCGAAGTAGCAGTCAAAAGCTGCACCAAAGAAGCGACATTGGTCCGACCTAAAGCGGTTATAACCGCTTTTTCGTCTTCTTTCATTACCTCTACAAGTTGCTCAAGCGCTTTGCGTTTAGACTCCAAGTGACCTATCTGAACCCGAGCAAGCAATTCTCTAACGCTGAACGTTTCCAAGTCTTCAGTCGAAGAAGATAAAGTTTTTGTAACTTCTCCAAGAACACCTGTTTTCATAAGCAATCCACAATCTTTCAAGCTAAGATCAATTTTCGCAGATAGAGAATCTAGATCACTCTGCATCTTCAACTTCCCCTCTTGCTTCTCACTTACGCAAACATTAGCGAGCTCGATGGCTTCTTTTAAAGTTTCTAAGACCGCTTGAAGTTGCTCTTTGCATAGAGTGTGTTTAGAGAAGCAAGGATGGCTAGACAAATCCGATAAACATGTCGGTATTTTCTCTAATCTTGAAATAATCACTCTCCATCTGCTTGAGAAACCTTTCACTGTTCTTGCTTTGGACAAAGCCATCGGTACAAGCTCTTGTGCCTGTAATAACAAATCTTCAACTGTTGGATCAACCAGAGTTTCGTTTCCAGTTTTCTCCTCCACCATGATCACACACAAATACAATCCTTGAACTCTGTTTCACTGAATTGCACAAAAGAAGGAAAAAAAAACAAAAGTTTAGCGATTTACAGAAAGAAAAAAACAAACCCAGAAACGATCAAATATTGCCTTGATGAGACACACTGGCCAATAATTGAAACTTTAGTTCTGTAATAGGAAAAAAATCAAAAGTGGGGAACTAAAGTAATGAAAAGAGTAGTTGAATGAGTGATGAACAAGTTGGTAGATTTGTTATAAATAAGGACACGGATTTTAAAACAAAAAGGAAGAAGCCATCAAAAGAGTTTCGAGAATCTTGAAAATCATCACATAAAAGCTTATCGATATTTTGCTGGAGAACAAAACCCTACCAGACAAAAAATTTACAAGTCATTTTCCAATTTCCATTAATTCGTCGGTGTGAACAATAAGTGCTATAAAAAAGCTAATGATATGCTAATAAATAAATAGAAGAATCATCACAATCAGCATCTATTACATGATAGTATATTTATTTTAATGACAAGGCTCCTGAAAAATAAAGACAAGAATACCCTTCTGAAGAACAAGAGCTTCAAACACAGATTTAAAATCACAAAGATTGAAGATTAAGCTGGTTAAAGAGGAAAAGCAATAAAGAGAGAAGAGAGACTTTGTTTTAAAGAGAAGATGTGAGTCTCTTTCAACAAATCGTATGCTTAAAAACTTCATAAGAGTTCGAACCAAACTCCACTAAAACACACTACACACAAGTTTGGTGACAAATCCACAACTTGTCTTTACTATAAGAAAAGAAACAAAAAAAAGCTTTTCTAATTTTTCCTTAGAGCTTGTGTAAAATGCAAGAGATTCAAACAGAACATGAAGAAACAATTGAAACCCAGAGCTGTTTGAGATTAAGCTATCTAACAATTACCTGGAAACAAAGATCTATGCTTCAGCTTCTGGGTTAGTTGCAGAACTTTGAATTTCGAAATTGAATCAAAAACAAAAGAAGAAACTCTCTTTCAGACAGAGAAGGAGCTGTGTCAGAGTCGTTTAGTCTGCTTTAGATTTGTTCCGACAGAGCCGTAACGCACGATTTTTATCGTATCGCGAGAATTTTCAAATTCTTCCGATCTAGCGGCTATAGTTCCATCTTATGAACCTAATCGAACGGTTGGGATGCGATTGGAATTTGAAATGGCTCGTTGATCAGCTGACATGGACGTATGACTAGTCTTCTCGGGAGCGTCACGTGTGCCAATCGGTTAAATAAATTTTATGTGTTCGTTTAATTAACGAAAATGCCATTGGTTCAAGCATCATCGGCTTTTGAGGGCCATAAAGGAGAGAAAGCGTCGAGAGGACCGAGGCGCGTGAGGCTTTGTGGGCCTTCCTAACGTGCACGAAACGGCACGCACTTGTCTGCTGTGCTGTCTGTTGAGAGCATCGGCTTTTGTGATTAACTAATTTTACCATTTAGTTCATTAATGTAATTCTTTATGAGCTAATCATCCTCCGATTTTCATAATCATTTTATGGTAAAATTAACACGATCGTAATAATTATCACTAAGACCTATCTTATCCTTCATCTAAACCCAGTACTCCCATTATAACTATGAATATCACATTTCATTATTATCTATGATTAAATGATAAATGATAAATTTTGTTTGTTTAATTAAACTTTAATTGAACCCAAAAAATCAAGTAAACAAACCTTTTGTTTTTACAAAATTAATCAATTTTCTGTCTCAGATAATAAGGATCAAAACGCAACGTTTAGCTATTTGTCATGTATGTAATGATGGGCCTAAATTTGAAGCCCAATATTAAACGAGAACTTCCATTCTACGCCAATCTATAAATACCTTTCTCCTTGGTTTTGTCGTCTCCCGATTGATCTGAAATTGAAATTCTCGAATCGTAAAGTTTGCTCTAATCCTAACTGAAGATCTAGATTCTCGCGTTTGATCCATCAGGTTTGCTTCTTCTTCGGGCTACTACGCATCTCAGAGAGATTATGATGTCTTCGTGCTTTCAGTTAGAGTTTCCGCTTCTTCTTGATCTCCGTCATCCTATTCGCGTGGAAGCTCGGGTTTCACAAACATTGTTCGTGAATTCACGTTTTTCTGCTTATACGATTGTTGGAGCTAGAGATCTCTTCTTCGGTTTTCTTTTGTTGTGATTTAGGGTTTTTTTATGTATTGACTATGTACGCGCGGTTATGAAATCATCGAAGCTTTTGGATTTGAGTTTTGATGGTTTTTTACTACTGCGAGTGGAAAACTCCGAAGATCGCCTCTATGGCTTGTCTTTAACATTAGGTTGGAGTCAGATTTATTTTGTGGAGTTGGGGATTTTCAATCCTGTGGTATATCTGGCGATTGGGAGGTTCTGGATATGTCAACTCATGAAAAGTGCCATATGTGAGCAACAATGTTCGACTCTGTGATTCAGTCTGCTAAAGTTTGTATGTTTCTCGATGTATAGTATGAATCATAAAGCGCCAAGGAGGTATTCACAAGGAAGGGATTTTGGAGTGGACAGACAACAAGATTTTGCTGTAGATATTGTTCCAAGAAGATTTGGTGTCCCTTATGAAAAGAGAGTGAAGAAAGGTCCATACAATGGATCAAGGAATTTGGTTTGGACGTCAAAAGAGTTCCAAGCATCAGTAGGCAACAGGCCAAGGAAGAATGAAGCCTACAGGGCTACGAACTCACCAGTTTCACGCACTGGATATCGTGTGTCAAACCACCCAAGGAAGAATGAAGTCTATAGGTCGATAAACTCACCACCAGTTTCAGGCACAGGAAATCGTGTGTCAAACCAGCCAAGGAAGAATGTTGTGTATGGGTCAAGGAGCTCGTCTATTTTAGGCTCCAGCGTTTGGAGGTCGGGAGATAATGGCAGTCCCAAGTCTAAGGAATGTGTATGCAAGTATTGGAAAGCTGGAAACTGCAAGAAGGGTGAGCAATGCGAGTTCTTACACTCTTGGTGTTGTTTTCCTGGCTTGGTGATGGTAGCTACTCTTCAAGGACACAAGAAGGTACTATTCACATACTGCTGTGATCCTCTACTTCGTTATTATTTTTAGCATGGTATGCATCGGGGTTTCGTTTTGAGTACTATTCAACTTCGTTACTATTCAGAATTTATTCACATGTAATTTTTCTTGACCGTAGGATATAAAGGGGATTGCCCTCCCTCAAGGTTCTGATAAACTCTACTCAGCCAGTGGCGATGGTGCTTTGAAAATATGGGACTGCCATACTGGTCAATGTGTGCATGAGATCAACCTCCAGGCAGAAGCAGGGTCTCTGATTAGTGAAGGACCTTGGGTTTTCCTTGGCTTGCCAAATGCTGTAAAGGTTAGTCTATGGCATTCTAAACTCAGGACGTTTATCTGTTTTCTAAATACCATCCTTTGAAATTCAATGGGATTCGTCTTGACTCTGGTCTCAAGTTTTTGCTGTAACATCTTGCAGGCTTTTAATGTTAAGACCTGTAAAGATTTGCATCTCAATGGTTCGGTAGGAGGTCAGGTGAATGCAATTGCTATTGGAAATGGAATGCTTTTTGCTGGGACAAGTGTAAGCCTTTTAACTTACTCCATCTCTACCTCTTTTAGTTCTTTGCTTTCCCGTTATTTCATCCAGATCTAAAGTGTGTTCCTTTTTGGTCTCGTTGGAATTACAGTCTGGTAGTATATCAGTCTGGAAAGGTACTGACACCGAGTCTGATCCTTTCAAATACCTCACATCTCTCGAGGGACATAGTGATGAAGTCAAGTGTTTCGTTGTTGGAGGTCAGAGGCTTTACTCTGGTTCTGTGGATAAAACCATAAAGGTACGGGGATGGTTCCATTTATTTCAATCTTTGCCGAATAAAAACTTGTCATGTTATAGAATTTATTCCAATCAAATTGTTCACTGTAATTTTCAGGTGTGGGATCTCGACACATTGCAGTGTATAATGACATTGAGGCAGCATAGCGACACTGTCACGTCGCTCCTATGTTGGGATCAATATTTGTTATCGTCTTCATTGGACGGGAGCATAAAAGTCTGGGGCTCTTCGGAAAGTCCCAACTTGAAAGTTATCCATACACGCAGCCAAGAACAAGTGAGTTGTAATAACAAGAATAATAAGAAGACTTAGTTTTTAAGAAATAGCATCCTGACTGTTATTTTCTGGTTTGAAACAGAGTGTGCATGCTCTATGTGGATTACACGATGCAGAGGCCAGGCCAATTATATTCTGCTCTTACCAAAACGGAACAGTTGGCATATATGATCTACCATCGTAAGTGAAACTTAATCCGAGAACCTCTCTAGTTTGTACTCTAAAGTCTAACCTAACCATCAGTTGTCTAATGAAATCTGAATCATCTCTCATGTTTGGTATACACAGTTTTGAAGAAAGAGGGACGATGTTCTCAACGCATACGATCGGCACACTTACAATTGGTCCTGAAGGATTGTTATTCAGTGGAGACAAGAGTGGGAAAGTGCGTGTGTGGAGCTTAAGTGGCAGCAAAGTGTAGAAATCTTCGACCAACTCTTTTGTTTTTTGTTTTGGTCGACTAGAATATTCATTATAATAATATAATGTAACATTGGTGAAGGTAAAACAAATACCATCGCTTTATGAGTGAAGAAATGTTCATTTCATGTTCGATTTCAATTGTTGGAGATCGTATGGTCTATAGTAGCTTTATATAAACGAAGATCATATTATAAACAGTAACAAGGCTCTTTCAGCATTGCCTCTAAAAAGAAGTCAGCTATACAAAAAAAAACATAACCATTCATAATAGAGGAACGAGCTTCTAGTTAAATTCAAGTCAAAAATCCATATTATAAAATAAAGGATAATCGACAAAGAAGGTTACTAGCTCAAATATCAACCAAAATTCATAATAAACGAAAAGAAAATTTGTAGCGAAGTGAATGGAATCATCTTCTTCTTCAGTCTCCCTTTTTCCTGAAAGAGCATCCTTCAGTGAGCAATGCCTTTCCTCCCGTGGGTGTGCAAAGCAAAGTCTGGCAGTTTCCACACACCACAACGGTCTGAGAGTGGCTGAACACCGTTGTACTGCACCAAATCCAAAACCATCACTTAGTTATTTCATATAGATTTATAACCAAAAACATTTACAGATTCAGACGTTCAAAAAAGCTTACATGTTAAAGCAGCCTTGACACTTGACATCCTACATCAAAATGATTATTGTCAGCACCCAAATGTTTGAACTTTTGAGAGAACCAAACTCCAAAATTCAATTCATAGGTAGCAAAAAGGTTTGAACTTTTTACCATGAAAAATGAATTGGGAGACTGAACAAGACGCTTAAGCTTGTGCTTCCTCTTCTCAAGCTCAGCAGGTGGGTTAAGCAGATCAATATCGTTTTGAAGGACCTGAAATACATTTATTCAAATTAATCTCACTTGTGGTGAATGAATCAAATCACGAAATCCAAATTCAAATCTCTTAAACCTAAGAATTGCCCTAAGAGAAGAAAAGCTTGAAACCTAATTCGATTTGTTCTTTGCTGTTCCCTACAGAAACTATCAGATTCGACGATGAAAAAGAAATTAAGGCCATCTCTAATGTTCTAAACAAGAGAAACGAAACGAGGTTAGAGATTGAGAAACGAGAACTAACCATTTTCGTTAGCTTATCAGAGATTCTGCAACGACAAGACTCAAGAGAGTATGGAATCAGCCGACAAATGTTCTTGGAAGATGTAAAACCCTAATTCGTACCACAAGGCCGCCTTATAGGTTCTGGTCCGAAAGGGCCCACTGTAACATTACTACTTTTCTTTCAACTTTGTCAGCATTAACATTTTGGGCTGAAGAATATTACATCTGGATCTGGTCCACTTTAATCTATTGGGCTAAATAATGGACCAATTTTCTTCTTCCACCTAATTTTAGTATTTCACAACCCCACATCATTAATTTAGAAAATCATTTGTCGGATTTAAAGCAAGAAATTAAAAGGGGTAAAAATCTATTTTTTTATAAAAAAAGCAAGAAATAAGAAGACATTTATAAAAAGGGAAAAATTGTAAAAAAAAAATTTGTGGTTTGAGTATTGGTGAATAAAAAATAATTAAAAAATTATAGCAATAGAAATTTTTTTTAATTTTTTTTTATGAATTTGTTGTAATAATAATATTTATCTTCCCAATTTTTTGTTTTCCCTCTTGTTTATTGAAAAGGTACACCTTTTGCCGCAATTTTTTTAAAAATTAATTTTGCTCCATTTAAAACACACCAAAAAATGCGACTTATCTGACTTTTTGACTTATTGAACGTCGTCGTCTTCGCTCTTACACTTTCTCTGTACTGTGGTTTAACACTCTCTATCTCTTTTGCCTCGCCGGAACCTAATGTCGAACACCGTCGAAGATGACGACGACGACTTCCAGATCCCTCCTTCCTCACAGCTTTCCATTCGAAAACCTCTTCAACCTACCAACGCTAACAACATCTCTCACCGCCGCCCTCCAAACAAAAAGCCCAGACTCAGCCGTAATCCTGGTAAGGAGAATGTGACTCCGCCTCTGTCTCCCGATGCGGATCTGTTCTGCTCCTCTTCTACTCCACTCTGTAGCTTAGATTGTATCCCATCTAGTGTTGATTGCTCTATTGGTCCAATTTCTTCTCTCGGTGAAGACGACCAAGTTTTAATCGATATAGTGGATAAGGACGACTCTATAAAGGTGAATCGTGAAGGTTATTTGTGTAATTCGGTGGAGGCTAGGTTATTGAAATCGAGAATTCGTCTCGGGTTTGATAGTGGAATCCATGAGGATGATGAAGGCTTTGTTGAGTCCAACTCTGAGCTTGATGTGTTGATAAAGCTTTGCTCTGAGTCTGAGGGTAACAGTGGAGAGTGTAGTTTAGGCAAGGATGATTCGATTCAATGTCCATTGTGTTCAATGGATATTTCAGCTTTGAGTGAAGAGCAGAGGCAAGTTCATAGCAATACTTGTCTTGATAAGTCATATAATAAGCCTCCTGAGCAAGTAAGCTTCTTTCTTATCTCGCAACTGGAATTGATATCAACCTTCAATTTTTAGCATTGAAATGTCCCCCAAAAGTGTTTGGATTTTATTCATTAGTTACTTCATTACGCCATTGATTGACTGCTGATTTGTAAATATGATTATTGTAGGACTCCTTGAGGAAATGCGATAATTCGTCTTCTCTTATTGAAGAATCGATTGATGATCCAGTTCAGCTTCCTCAGCTAGTTACTGACCTGTCTCCAGTGCTTAAATGGCTTAGGAGTCTAGGTTTAGCTAAATATGAAGATGTTTTTATTCGTGAAGAGATCGACTGGGATACCCTTCACTCACTCACTGAGGAGGTAATAGATCTATCACAATCAGTTTTTATTGATGTATGTGCATGTATATATAGCTTACTTGTTTTCACAGAGAAACAGCATTGATAATTGACTAGGTTATAACTCTACAGGATCTTCTAAGCATAGGTATCACGTCACTTGGTCCCAGAAAGAAGATTGTGAATGCACTTAGCGGACTTAGAGAACCCTTTGCATCTTCAGCTGAAGCGCAGGCACAGTCTCATTGTACAAGTAGCCATGTTACAGAGAGACAGAGGGACACGTCAACCACTCGTAAGGCAAGTGAGCCCAAAAAACTAACTGCAAACAAGTTGATTACAGAATTTTTCCCTGGTCAGGCTACCGAGGGTACAAAGATCAGGAAGGCCCCTAAAGAACCTGTCGCAGAAAAGAGTCCATCAGATTCAAGCTCTAGACGTGCTGTGAGAAGAAATAGCAACAATGGAAAATCTAAAGTCATTCCACATTGGAATTGCATTCCAGGGACACCTTTTCGAGTGGTAATTCTTCATAACAAGCCAGCCCATGGTTTTACTTCTTCGTCAAAGTTATAGCTCATGAATGCAACCTTGTTACATATTTCTCCTTCTCATTCAAGTCAAATATGCTCATGAAATTAGTCTTAAACGTCCTGTTGATAGTGAATATTTATGTTTACGCAATCTTTATGTTTGGTGACTTTCTGGTTTAATATATGTATGTAGGACGCATTCAAGTACCTCACACGCGATTGTTGCCATTGGTTTCTTACACACTTTCATCTCGATCGTAAGTAGTCTGCTGTATGTCTAATTATAGAAGAAGCCTGCATATCGTGGATTCAATGCTTAAAGTCTCTGTATTCTCATTTACAGATTATCAAGGTCTGACAAAGTCATTTAGTCATGGGAAGATATACTGTTCCTTGGTTACGGCAAAGTTGGTAAATATGAAGATTGGGATCCCTTGGGAGAGACTGCAAGTCCTGGACCTTGGCCAGAAGGTCAACATTGGGGGCATTGATGTGACATGCTTTGATGCAAACCACTGTCCGGGATCCATCATGATACTCTTTGAACCAGCCAACGGTAAGGTGCGTTCTTAAATTAGACACTTCCAGTGTGTAGTCATAAGCCTATGTTTAACTTTCCATTCACAAAATAATTATCCATGGACTCTGTTGATTTGTATAGGCTGTTCTACATACGGGTGATTTCCGCTATAGTGAAGAGATGTCAAATTGGTTCACTGGATCGCACATCAGCTCTCTTATTCTTGATACTACATACTGTAACCCCCAGGTTCGTCATCCGTCAATACTCTGTAGCATAAAGAGGGCTCAAGTTTTTCAGTTAACATATCTATTCAGTTTAAATTCGTATTTGAAATCCATTTTTGCCACAAGTTTTTCTGCATGATTCCACTCTTATGCGATTTCTTCATCTTACATTTAAGTTGAACAAAGAAGAGAACTTCTATGATCTTAGAGTTTACGTTTTCTTTTCAAAGCAAGAGTGGTTGATACATATGCCATCATTTGTTTGCAGTATGACTTTCCAAAGCAGGAGGCGGTAATACAGTTTGTTGTTGAAGCTATTCAAGCAGAAGCATTTAATCCCAAGACCCTTTTCTTAATTGGAAGCTACACCATCGGTAATATGTTCACTCTTCTGTTTCCGTTCGATATATCATGTTGAGATCTAAATTCTTCCATCTCTTCTCTTTTAAAAGGAAAGGAGAGGCTGTTCTTGGAAGTTGCACGTGTGCTACGGGAAAAGATATACATCAATCCTTCAAAACTAAAACTCCTCGAGTGCTTGGGATTCTCAAAGGAAGATATGCAGTGGTTTACAGTGAAGGAAGAGGAGAGCCACATTCACGTTGTGCCCTTGTGGACGCTTGCCAGTTTCAAACGGCTGAAGCATATATCTAACCGATACACAGTAAGAAACACATCCATTCGGTTTGACTGTCAAAGAAAAACAAAAAGAAGTGATTTTCTTTTTGGTTGATTTCTTTTGAGGATGAGTTCTAATACTGTTTTCTGTCCTGTAGAACCGTTACAGCCTTATCGTTGCATTTTCTCCTACTGGTTGGACATCTGGTAAGACTAAAAAGAAGTCCCCAGGAAGAAGGTTGCAACAGGGTACAATAATAAGGTAACTATTGCCCTATCTTCATGTTCTGTGGTATTGAGCTCAAAATCATGACCCGGAGAAACTTTATATATTTTTCAGGTACGAGGTTCCTTACAGTGAGCATAGCAGCTTCACAGAGCTAAAAGAGTTTGTGCAAAAAGTGTCGCCTGAAGTTATCATACCGAGTGTAAACAATGATGGACCTGACTCTGCAGCTGCAATGGTGTCTTTGTTGGTTACGTAGAACTGTGTTTTACATCTTTGATAAGCTCAAGTTTGCAACAAAAAGGCAGCCTCCTTGGCTACCAATTGAGCAGAGCCGTCAAAGATCTACAACGAAAATAGTTTATGTTATGTTCTATCTAATTGTAGTTATGTAACCAAATGATTATGTAGTGTTTTTCTTCACAAACTCAGAATGCCTTTATTATATCAACTTGTTTGGTCTTTACTTATCCACTGAAGAAATGCAAGTTGCAGACTAAATCCGTAATAAGAGACCAAGCTCATGGAATTGTTGATTTTGGTGCAATTTAATAAGGGAAATAGAAAACAATAAATCCTCTAATATCAATCTTCAAGTAAACAAATACATTAAGTTCGGTAGTAGTAGAGATTACAAACAACAAGTATCAAAATTTGTTATAAAAATCCTAGACAAAAAGCTCTCGTGGTCAGATCGTCTTATCCACCATGCAAAGTGGAAATGAAAACTACAACATCTTTTTCTTCGATTCTTGTATCGAGCTGACCGCTTAGCTCCCAATCACAGTCATTAACCAGCACAAGAACCCCAGGTCTCCTGCACAACATTTGATAAAACATTAACATGCATTGAGCTGATAAAGAAGAATCATTCATAAACATTAACCAACATTGAGCTGATAAAGAAGAAAAGTAGTCTTACACAGTATCTCCTTTCATGAACATCTCAGGTCTCTCTTTGATCAGATTTGTACGAACCCATGAAAGCAAATGCTTCATTGTAAACTAATCCAGGAATTAGAAAAGTCGAATGAGTAGAGAGAAAATTGCGAGCTTTATGATCCAAAAACATAAGAATTCAAGCTTACATCATCAGATTCAGCTCCATTGGGCAAATCGACGTTAACTTTATGAATCTTTTCAGAATCACAGAGCAGCTCTAATCCACCACTACACATCACATGAAAAGTTTCACTCTTCTAAGATCAATCATTGAACAAACAACTAAAACACACACATCGTTCAAGTTCTTCAATTTCAGCATTACATAGAATCAATCAGGAAAATAATCTCACAAGACACCAAATTCAACCGTATTTGATGATCCAATAACTAAACGAAAAGAGAGATTAATAATCGCAGGAAATTAACAGAGAAAGTGATAATCGTACCCGAATTCAAGAGTTAATTGCATCGTCTTTGATGTTTGTAGGAACCAAATTCAAAACCCCAGCTCTTCTAGGGTTTTCGTCTTTCAATCAGTGAAGTGATGATGCTCCAAGCTCCATTGTTCGTTCGTTTGGTGTTTTGCTCTTCATAACGACGTCGTTTAAGTTCAAGACATCGTGGGCTCTTTAATTGGGCCTAAGACATACAAGATAAGGCCTATTACTTTTCCCGATGAATCAATCTTATGTTAAAAACGACTCATTGCATCTTGACCGTTGATTATTAAGAACTGGAACATATTAACGGACAAGATTGAGTCCTAGCTTTTCACTAGAAAATAGATGGTGCCTCATATTTTCCCCAGCGACCGGCAAAATTGCAACCAAGAAGAGAAGAAAATCAGAGATTTAATAACGTGAATGGAATTTTCTTGTTTCCCAATTTCTTCTGTGAAATAGAAAAATTCAGTTTTGTTTCTCTATCTGAAGAAGCTCCATGGAAGCTTATAAGCAATGGGTTTGGAGAAATAGAGAGTATGTACATTCCTTAGGATCCTTTGCCAACGTAAGATTCATTATTACTCTTCTCCTTAATTTGTTTTCCCAGTTTTGATTATGTTCTGATTCTCTGTCGATTTGGGTTCGTTTTCGTTTCATCGTTAGTGTCAATTTCCAAGTTTTCATCGTCTCGTTGTTTGAATTTTTGCTTGAAGAGTTGTGTTTATATTAAAGTGAAATTTGAGATCGAAGCTTTTGTTTATTAGGTTTAAGATTGAAACCCTTTTCAAAAGTTTAAGACTTGAATCAGTTCCTTCTTTTAATTCCTAGTTGTGGAATTCATCAGCTGATAATTCGTCAATTATGTTTATTTTGTTGCAGGGATTGACATGGCTGCTTCCTGAGAAGTTTTCTGCTTCAGAGATTGGACCAGAAGCAGGTTTTGTGATACTTTGGTAACATTTTACTGCTTTCAATCTTAGAGTAACTGTTTCCTTTATCCGTGTTAGCTCCTAAAGTCTCTTGTTTGAAAAATGGAACACTGTCCTATACTCAGTTTATATCGGTTCTTCTCAAATCATATACTTCACTTGTACCCAGGGCTGCTTGTACCTCCTCACATGTTTTGTGTCCTAATTCGTTAACATTAGAATTTAAAAGAATGTTTCTTTCTTTCTTTTGTGTATCTATGTTGTACTTTTATATTTGGATGTGTGATGAAAGTTTTGGTAATCTTCTTTGTAGTAACGGCTTTTTTGGGCATATTTACAACTATCAATGAACACATAATTGAAAATGCTCCAACACCTCGTGGCCATGTTGGATCTTCCGGGAATGAGCCATCCCTTTCTTATCCGCTACTCATCGCCATCCTAAAGGATTTGGAAACTGTTGTGGAAGTGGCAGCTGAACACTTCTATGGAGACCAAAAATGGAACTACATTATTCTCACTGAAGCTATGAAGTAAGCTTGCTTTCTTCTGATCACTTGGATCTACACAACCTACTTAGTTGGCATTTTGATATCTGGAAAACTGTGTATTTTCAGGGCTGTCATTAGGTTAGCCTTGTTCCGGAATAGTGGGTATAAGATGCTTCTTCAAGGAGGGGAAACACCTAACGAGGAGAAAGATTCTGACCAATCCGAGTCGCAAATTAGAGCTGGTAATTTAGGTAGAAATCTCGGGCCTCATAGTCTTGGAAACCAAAATCATCATAATCCATGGAACTTGGAAGGTCGGGCGATGTCAGCTTTAAGTTCATTTGGTCAGAATGCAAGAACAACAACAACATCTTCTACCTCCGGTTGGTCTCGAAGAATTCAACATCAGCAAGCAGTTATAGAGCCTCCAATGATCAAGGAGAGGCGAAGAACGCTCTCCGAGCTACTATCTGAAAAGGGTGTTAATGGAGCGTTGTTTGCAATGGGTGAGGTTCTTTACATAATGAGACCGCTCATTTACGTTCTTTTCATCAGAAAATATGGAGTCCGATCTTGGATTCCTTGGGCTATATCGCTTTCTGTGGACACACTGGGAATGGGTATTCTTGCAAATTCTAAGTGGTGGGGAGAGAAGAGCAAGCAAGTCCATTTCTCAGGACTTGAAAAGGATGAGGTTAGAAATCTCTCAGACCTCAATACAGTAATGTTGAACCGATTTAACTGATATTTCTTGTTACTGCTTCAGCTGAGGAGACGAAAGCTGCTATGGGCATTGTACCTCATGAGAGATCCATTCTTCACAAAGTACACAAGGCGAGTGTTATGAGTGGCATTTCTTTAGCTAGGGGTGCCTAAGCCGTTTTTTTGGTTTGGTTTTTAGGCTTATGAAGTTTAGAAACCTAAGGGAAGTAAATATTTGTAGTTGCTTTGGTTTCAATTATGGCTTGTTCTGAAATGGGAATAATTGAAACCGAATTGGTTCATTTCCTCGTGGCTCTTATGTTCGTACGCTTAGCTTCAGTTAATAGAAGATTGGGGATCCCTAAGTTTAGGCTTATAGCTTAAGCTATCTCGGTTACTAATAATCCAAATACATGCTTGCCTTGCGATTGCAGGCAGAAGCTGGAAAGCTCTCAAAAGAGGCTGGAACCAATTCCATTGATCGGATTCCTCACAGGTTTACTTTTGAAGCTTTCATTTCATTCATGAGATAACTGATTCTCGTGTTTACTTGCATCTACTGACATTATTTTGGTTCTCTCGTGGAAATTGCAGAGAAGATTGTGGAGCTTTTGGAGGGAGCTCAGTCACGGTACACTTACATATCGGGATCGTGAGGCTAAAAGTTTACTTATGGTTTTTATGCAACAGAAGAATATCGCCCATTGTTGGAATGCTTTTTAGATCTTCGAAGGCTCTTTGCAGCAGATTCATAGGGAATGGTTTCAGGCTTTTGTAAGAAATTGTGTTTATTTGCAGTTAGAGAACATAACAAGGGACAGATGTGTCTGATGAGGTAAGCTTCTCTATGTCTAAAGAAACGACCAATACGAATAAAACAAGCATCATTAATGCAGGATGATTAAATGATTTGTCAGAAATACTACTACAGTTACTTATGTAAAACTGTGTGGTTAGTGAAAACTAAAAACATCTAAATCCAAATTTACGAATCACTAATCAGCCTAAATTATTAATGCTGACGTAACGAATGATATCCTGTCGATGGTAGGGCAAAAGTTGGTGGCTTGCTAAAATTACAACATTATCCCTCGGTGGTGGACCCGAATCTGTTATCGCAAAACGTGGAACCCACTTGGTTTAAGCCTGAAAGGTTACTACCGGTTAAACCGGTTTTTAATTTGTGTTTAATTTTTTTTTTTTTTTTGGACAAATTGTGTTTAATTCTAATCCCGGATCCGTTTTGTTCGTTTGGTAATCTCTAGGGTCTAGGCCAAGTCACCAATATTTTGATTTTTGAGTGGGCAGGGAATGGTGGGGTCAAATAGTTGGGCCTAGACCTCAACAATGTATGGTGTGAGACCGGCACTGGAGAGAGTAGGGTCCAGCTCAGGCCCACTTTCACTCGTTTTCGTTTTGTAGCCTTTCTTTTCTGGTGCATACGGTCCCTCTTTCTGGTCGGTCATATACATATGTACAAGTAGACGTAGTATAGCTAGTGGTTCAAACCCGTTTCGGTTAGTTTGAATCGGTTACATCTAGTTACTGTCGAACTAAGAATTAAACCGATTACTTTTATCTGATTTCTAGTTCGGTTTGTACGTTTAATATCCGGATTGAATATTTGTTCAAGTACACAAGTACGTAAGTATGCGTATATCTTTGTGACCGGTTTAGTTAAAGGACGATAGGAGGATTTTGGAATCCTGGAAAGGATTATTCCATAGACACTAATTAGCTTTTTGGTGGCGCAGCCTTGTGACCTACATTAATGGGGTCCAGCCCCAAGTATGGGCTTACAGCTTTTTCCATAAGAAAAAAAAAGATTATTTAAATCTTTTCAACTATTAGAAAAGTTAAATTTGACGGCTTAAAACCTATTATTGGCGATAGAAATTTTTTGCACCAAGCTAGGTAATTCATTACTAGTAACCAGAAAGAGTTTCAAATTTTTGATTTCGAAGCTTCTCTTAGGTTAAAAATTAAAAACCAAGTTGTGTATATTACTAAACAGTAAAAAAAAACTTTATGAAAAAAGAAATAAAGTTTACTGGACCCCATTATACAGATGGTCCCATAATAATACTGATAGAAGATATAGCAATGGAAGGGGATTTGTCCACGTGGTACAATCCGAATGGTTCTTTAAAGCTCATCAAGCACATCAACACCGTTGATTTTTCCCGCATCAAAAAGCGTTCAATAATCAACACTATTCTCACTTGTCTTCTTGCTCCTATATATATAGAGAGACGAGTCACATTGAGTAATCTCCTTCTACGTGTAACGCCGTTAAAACGATTCTTTCCCATTGTATCCGCTTTTAACAACTCTCGTCGTCATCTCCATCGTCCATTTTCTCTCAGCTATATTTTAATGGCGACGATTCAGAAGCAAGAAGAAGTTGGAGGCAAAGATCAAAGCCTAAGAGCCGTTGATCTAACCATCTTCCACGGCGTCAGAAACGTCGAAACTTCAAGACCTTTCCAAGTAAACCCCACAGTGAGTCTCGAGCCCAAGGCGGAGTCGGTGATGCAGATGCAGGCTCCATCGATTTCAATGTCTTTAACTCCACCTTCGTCGACGGGACCACCATTGAAGAGAGCTTCGACTAAAGACCGTCATACGAAGGTTGAAGGAAGAGGGAGAAGGATACGGATGCCTGCCACGTGTGCGGCTAGGATTTTTCAACTAACTCGAGAGTTAGGTCACAAATCCGACGGCGAAACGATTCGGTGGCTGTTGGAGAACGCTGAGCCGGCGATTATCGCCGCCACGGGAACGGGAACGGTTCCCGCCATCGCTATGTCGGTTAACGGAACCTTAAAAATCCCGACGACAACGAACGCTGATTCTGATTTGGGTGAAAATCCGATGAAGAAGAAACGTAAACGACCTTCTAACAGTGAGTATATAGACATAAGCGACGCCGTTTCAGCTTCCTCCGGTTTAGCTCCCATTTCCACGACGACAACGATCCAACCTCCGCCAGCTCTGGCATCATCCACCGTGGCTCAGCAACTTCTGCCGCAAGGAATGTATCCGATGTGGGCTATTCCATCAAACGCAGTGATTCCGACGGTCGGAGCTTTCTTCTTGGTTCCACAAATCGCTGGTCCGTCGAATCAGCCTCAGTTATTAGCTTTTCCCGCCGCGACTCCGTCGTCTTACGTCGCCGCTGTTCAGCAGGCTTCCTCGATGGCTAGACCACCTCCTCTTCAAGTTAGTCCAAGCAGCGGCTTTGTATCCGTTTCAGACATTAGCGGTTCGAATTTATCAAGAACGACGTCGGTTATGGCTCCAAGCTCAAGCTCCGGCATAACAACAGGTGGTTCATCGTCTACTGCAACAACAACGACGCACACGCTCAGAGACTTCTCGCTAGAGATATACGAGAAACAAGAGCTTCACCAGTTCATGAGCACCACAACAACACGGTCATCGAACCACTGAAGAAAAGAAAGAAAAACGACGGCGTATTAGTGATCGGAAAAGGCACGTGGGCACGTGAAGAAGTGCACGTGTTAAGAAGTGGGCCTAGATTTTAGGCAGAAGTGGGTCAACACGCACCAAAAAGCAAAGAGAGAGAGTGGGAGGAGGAAGGGAAGGGGCCACACGGCTCCCACCTTACGCATAGCTTCCGAGGCAGCCAGGTTGGGTGTGGTCCCCAAATGGTTAGAGCTACGTGGTCCGTATGAGTAGGACCAGCTTAAGCATAATTCCGAAACGTTTCGTTTTTTTGGTGGGGGCTCACCACTTTGTCTTGACTTTTTTGGTCTTTGTAATTAACAAAAAATATTTATTGAAGCCCTCTCTAAGTCATGGTCCACTCAACAACAATTGTGATATTGATGTTTTGATTTTATTTAAATCTGTAACAAAATAAATATATATTTTTTATCTAAACGAAAATTCTAATGTTGTTTTCCTAAAATTGTTGTAGCATTACTTTTTAGATGATTCCATTTTCTTAGAAGTGTTTAAAAAGCTTTTTACATAAAAGCCTCGTCCGTGTTATTGGCGGGGCCTAGTAAGCTTGATTGTACCACTAATACGGCGTTGTTTCGTGGGGCCTGAGAGCTTCCCACTCAAGGGACGCCTAGTTGGGTCAGCACCACCAGTTTAACGCTAAGGAAATAAAGGAACAGGCTGGCGTGGGTCATACTTGTGTTTATCTAATCTTTACCGTTCAATTCCATCTTCTTGTCCTAACCGTTGATTCTATTTCGTTCCTTTTTTAATTAGTAGTAGTAGTAGTAGTAGTAGATATTTTCTTCTTGTCACGGTCTCAACGCCAGACAGGATTTACTATAAGATAACTTTGTTTATGTTTGATTTATTAATCAAGTTAAACCATGGTTCTCCGTTTCACACCGTTGATATATATATATATATTTTAAGCTATGTATGAAAGTAAAACTTTAAAAGGTTACAAATGAATAATTGGAGGCCTAAACCAACTTGGTGGATGGGGGAAAAAGGTCCAGAAGTGTTGGCTATAGGAGTCCACGTGGACTTGAACAAATGACTTGTCGTTCTCTTCTTTTATTTCAGTGGACCTCATTCATTTTTATTTATCTTTAGCCTATAAATTGTTCCTTTATTTTTCTAAAAAAAAAAAAAAAGTTTTTTTATCCAACAACAGAAAAACCACCTATGCTTTTTTAGTTTCTTGCTTGTGTGCCATCAAAGAATTAAGCCCAAAAAAGAATAAAGAAGTGGTATGTTCTTACATAACATTGGGTCCAAAATATTTAAGGCCCATTATTTTGTGGATCCAAAATATTCAAGGCCCATAAGACTAAAACTCTTCTTCCTCCCCGCGACGTCTCAACTCAACGGTTGCTTCAAACTCGTCGGCTCTCGACGAACCATCACGGGAAACCCCGAAATTTTGAGTCATTGCGCCACGACGAAGTCCTAATCAAGAGGACAAAGGTTCTGGTAAAACGGAAAGTTCAAACCCTAAGTTATGAATTTGCATATAAGCCATCTTTTGACCCTTTCAGATACCTTGTATAAACCAACTCGCCTTGGTGGAGTGGTAAAATAGAGATAATTCTTCTCTTTTTTACTTGCCGATAATTGTATAACGCAAAAGACTTAGCATATTATCTTTTGACACACGTTTCAAGTCAATGATTTCGACATTTGCTTTATTATATTGGTATGTCGACCAAGATGTCAATTAAGGGGTGGACAAAGGACAACGATTTACTGTTTTCAAATATCTCGATTATGATTAACTAGTACCTTATAAACCTCTGGATGTTATCTCTATTTTAGAAAATCTGGATATCCCCATAATAACAACATCCATGTTCCAAACTAAAAATGGAATTATCATTTCTGTTTTTTCATAAAACAAAAAAAAAATGAACATGGTATTAATAACTTTACATAGATGGTTTTTTCTAAATAATATATTTTCCATTTGTTATTATGACAACAAGGCCATGCCGAATCCATGTGAAATCATGATCCTTATATAAATTACCTGTCCGCGTTGACGAAAAACTTTATCGTGCCCTCTTGTAATTTGTATAATGATCTATTTGCTAAACTACAGCTGCAATATAAACAGTTGTTCTCGTTAAGTTAATTAACTCTAAAATGTTTCATATTCTAACAGAATAAACAACACTCAAACATGTTGAAGAATAATAAATACAGTAATTTACAGAGATATATAATTTAATTCTTTTAATTTTTTTTTTTTTGTCAACAGCTTAAATTAAATTCTTTTAAATTTGTTGAACAGAAAGAAAAGAAAAAAAAGAGATTAGAAAGAAACAAATAACATTCCACCACAAGCGTGTACCAATCTCTCCCGCTCTGTCTCTCTCTTTCCTCCATCTCTCTGTGTTCTTCTTACAGACACCGAGAGAATGGCGGATCCTGATTTGTCGTCTCCGTTGATCCACCATCAATCCTCCGATCAACCTGAAGTTGTTATCTCAATCGACGACGACGAGTCAGGACTCAATCTTCCCGCCGTTGATGACCCTCGTGTTTCACGTGGTTTTGAGTTTGACCATCGTAATCCTTATGGGTTTCTCAGCGAGTCCGAGCCTCCGGTTCTCGGTCCGACGACGGTGGATCCATTCCGGAACAATACACCTGGAGTTTGCGGATTGTACGAGGCGATTAAGATCGTGATTTGTCTTCCGATTGCTCTGATTAGACTTGTTCTGTTTGCTGCTAGCTTAGCTGTTGGTTACTTGGCTACAAAATTAGCTCTTGCTGGCTGGAAAGATAAAGAGAACCCTATGCCTCTTTGGAGATGTAGAATCATGTGGATTACTCGGATCTGTACCAGATGTATCCTCTTCTCTTTTGGGTCAGTAATCTTGTCCATTACTTAGTGATTGCATTCAAAGTTTGTGTTTTTTTTCTAGCCTTAGATTTTAAAGTTACTGTTTTGCTGATTATTGATTGAATCAAAAGATTTTTTTTATAGAGAGATAGAATTGAGGAATGGTCAATTTAGTTTCAAAGGTGTTTAGATAGTTTGTTTCATTATGTTTGCTTACCATGGCTACATTCTCCAATGTTCATATATCTTTATTGGTTCTGCAGTTACCAGTGGATAAGACGGAAAGGGAAACCTGCTCGCAGAGAGATTGCTCCCATCGTTGTATCGAACCATGTTTCTTATATTGAACCAATCTTCTACTTCTATGAATTATCACCGACCATTGTTGCATCTGAGTCACATGATTCACTTCCATTTGTTGGAACTATTATCAGGGCAATGCAGGTCAGCTAGCACATATTGGTTTTTGTGTAGTTTATAGTTTCAGTTTTTTTCAAGTTTTGTGTTTGAACTTTGTAGGTGATATATGTGAATAGATTCTCACAGGCATCAAGGAAGAACGCTGTGCATGAAATAAAGGTATAGAGTTTCTGTGACATTTTTATTTTGATGTCTGTTGTATTTTTAATACTGAGTAACTCTATCAAAGAAGAGATTTGTGTATACACCATTTTCATGAATTCTGAACTATTTGTGGTTGAAAAGGATTCAAATGGTTTTTTGTATTTGATACGGAATGTGCTTTCAAGGATGTAAATACAGAGAAAAGCTTCCTGCGATAGATTTCCTCGTCTGCTGTTATTCCCCGAAGGAACCACGACTAATGGGAAAGTTCTTATTTCCTTCCAACTCGGTGCTTTCATCCCTGGTTACCCTATTCAACCTGTAGTGGTCCGGTATCCCCATGTACATTTTGATCAATCCTGGTGAGACTAGTTTGTGTTTTTCGCACTTTACACTTCTCCGTAAAATAGACTGCCTCCTTACTGATTTTGATGACACTTTCAGGGGAAACATCTCTCTGTTGATGCTCATGTTTAGAATGTTCACCCAGTTTCACAATTTCATGGAGGTAGGCAATGTGCATATCGCGTAAGCCTAGTTGATTGATTGTCTTGTTGTAGACTTTCACTTATTCGGATAAACTTTTTTCGAAATCAAACAGGTTGAATACCTTCCAGTAATATACCCCAGTGAAAAGCAAAAACAGAATGCTGTGCGTCTCTCACAGAAGGTGTGTGTTGGTGGAGATAACTATATGGAGATTACTTTTCTACATTAATTGCTTCTTTTATGGTGAAAAATAGTCCTTATGGTGTACTTTTGAATTCAGACCAGTCATGCAATTGCAACATCTTTGAATGTCGTCCAAACATCCCATTCTTATGCGGACTTAATGCTACTCAACAGAGCAACTGAGTTAAAGCTGGTATGTGCAGCTCATGAATGGTTTTGCGCTCTTAAATAGTTTTCCATGTTGTCTCTTATCTCTGTCTCATAGTTTGTTCAGAATTACTCTGAGCCACAAGTCATGAATTCTTGTTCATGGAAGCTTGAAAATAACTTCCCATGTCAGGAAACTGTTCTCTGGCTGATCATTTATTTCATCTTAATTGTTCTGTTGCAGGAGAACCCCTCAAATTACATGGTTGAAATGGCAAGAGTTGAGTCAGTAAGTTTATCATCTAACACCATAAGTTTGTTGCTTCTCGTTAACATAGAGGAATATCATTCATTATGGTTTTGTGGGGGTACATGAAACTTTAGATAAATATGTCTAACCTCACTATTTTGATGGTGTCTATATGTTCATTCAATGTCCCTATTTTTGTCTCCCTAGTGAATATGTTTCTCTGTCTTTGTTCCTTCCAGCTATTCCATGTAAGCAGCTTAGAGGCAACACGATTTTTGGATACATTTGTTTCCATGATTCCCGACTCGAGGTGATGAATTTTCTCCTCTAAGTAACCACAAAAGTGATATTACTATATCTGTCGGCGTTCCAGTGCTTGAAATATCAGATTTCCCTACAACCTCAAGAATTTTATCCATTTTGCAGTGGACGTGTTAGGCTACATGACTTTCTTCGGGGTCTTAAACTGAAACCTTGCCCTCTTTCAAAAAGGGTTAGTTAAGATAAGATACAATTGTCTTTTTTGTGTGTCGATATGATTGAGAAAGTTACTTATACAAGCATACTGCTGTAGATATTTGAGTTCATCGATGTGGAGAAGGTCGGATCAATCACTTTCAAACAGGTAAGTTGAGGATTTTTATATGAAACAATATCTTTGCGAAGAAACAATAAACCTTTGCAGAAAATCTTAGTATAGAATCCCTAATACATCTTACTTCTTCTGCTGCTGATTGGTCTGCAGTTTTTGTTTGCCTCGGGCCATGTATTGACACAGCCGCTTTTTAAGCAAACATGCGAGCTAGCCTTTTCCCATTGCGATGCAGATGGAGATGGCTATATTACAATTCAAGAAGTAGATTCAATTCTCTTTAATTCTTCACACATCTTTCTCATATTTGCTTTTGTGTTCTTATGAGTGTACATCTTTGACTCAGCTTGGAGACGCTCTCAAAAACACAATCCCAAACTTGAACAAGGACGAGGTAAGTGTAAATAGATTCACCCATGATCTATCGGAATCAAAATCCAAATATCTTAAAAGATGTATAGCCTAATGGTTTGGTAAACTCATGTTTCAGATTCAAGGAATGTATCATTTGCTAGACGACGACCAAGATCAAAGAATCAGCCAAAATGACTTGTTGTCCTGCTTAAGAAGAAACCCTCTTCTCATAGCGATCTTTGCACCTGACTTGGCCCCAACATAACACAGAGAGACAAAATGGCTGGCTAAGATTTGTGATGGGTGCGATGATTATAAACTTGTCTTTGTGGTATATTATACCTTTTGTTTTGTCTTCATATTTCATTTCAGCTAGTAAAAAGAAGGGACTGCTATGTTTTTGGCCTATATATACCCTCCTCCTCCAGCATGGATCCATCCTTTTGAGTGCTGGACTATAACTGCGTGTCGTTTTCTACCCCAAAAAACGCTATGGTGTTTGCTCCTCTAGTTCTGAGCAAACTTTGCTGTATTTGTTTTTCTTCTTTTTTTTTTTTTTTTCCATTTTTGGGGTTACATTACATATGTATTATCCAACAAATTTCGATTGTATTCAGTATGAGTTTTATATTAAAATATTTTACCCAAATCTCGTATAATAAACCATATAGTTTTAACTTTTTTGACATCTGAAATCCAATTAAACAATTAAATTATTACTATACTATTTGCATAGTGCAAGAATAAAAAGAAAAGCCCAGGTGGGGAAAAGCTGACGCAAGCATAGTTTATAGATAATTTAATTAATGGATTATTAAAACATAAGAAAAAAATAAAAGGAACCACGAGAATCAGAAGATGAAAAAAAGACCGTTGGATGAAAGAGCATAGGGCGGTGCACAGCACGCTCTGTGGTCCCCTACACAGAGGAGATGAATCTCCTCATCCTCCTTATTACAGGACCCATGTGCCCGACATGTGTCGGTACCTCAACTGGGAAGTGCCAACTCTCTCACCAATGGCCACTTCTAATCTCTCCTTCACAGTCTCCAATTAACTTCATTTTCCTAATCCTCTTTATCCGACATTTTAATTTTTAATCACAATTCCTTAATCATACTTACACAAATATAGTACTACTACTCCATTAAACAAAGGTTCTATTCTACTTATTGGCTAACCAAATATTATATGGTTTTTCTTAGGCGTTGATTTGTACTTGTATATTTAGAGATATAAGTGGATTCCAATGAAATGCTAATTAATACATGTGCAAATGTTATTGAGGCTATTGATTTATAACTCCCCCAAATCACGCGTCTACACAAAGTTAACCAACTAATAAAGATTTTCGTCTATTTTAATTTTGTAATTTTTTTTTGTTTGGTGGATTAAAAGCTTCATCTATAGTTACTCGCTTGTGATAGTATATATGATTTTGTTATAACTAATAAATCATTATCAACTACCATGCTTAAGATTCACAGACATCGCTCGGAATTATTTTTGAAGAATTTTAGATTAAATTTACCTTTTTCAACAATCTAGTTCGGAAAAAATGTATCATGGACGATGAGTAAGTACTACATCTTTATGGTTTAAAAAATGGCTTACACGGTTTTTTTTTTCAATTTTGCACATTTAGTTGTAACTAATTTAATTTACAAATAAATCCTTTATTGGCTAGATTGTTTTTAAGTGATCTTTTTCAGCTACCCTTATGACCTTACCCACATAGAAAACAATTATTGAGGCGAGAAAAACGCTTTTGGGATACACAGTACTGGTTTTATTGGTGATCGAAGAATGTAGAAGGGAAGAGACCAAACAAAAATCACAAAATTACTGATGCATGAAAGTGCATAAACAAAAATGTGCATGGCAGTCACGGGCATCTTTCACAGACTAAAATGCAGAAGCTTCAAACTCCCACCAAACCTAAGAAAACCAAACAAAAATCACAAAATTTGGTAGAAAACAAAAGGAGTAGGTTTATGGATAACAAAGGAATCTGTCCTTTTTCTTGGGTGCATTCACAAATTACAAACATGTTTTATATATTTTTTTCATCTCAGTAACATACATCATGTCGATATGAATTAACATGTAGATTCAAAAATAGTGATAATATACGTTATCATTAGGGAAAATTAGATTGAGTACCACATTTGGCCCAAAATTTAGATCCAGTACCACTTTCGAAGCCCAGTTAGCATCTATACCACAATTGATGTGTGTAATGACCATTTTGCCCTTCCTTTTGTTTGCTCAAATTTCGGGGACAAAATTCATAGATTGAGGACACAAAAAGAAGTTTACATACAGTTGTCCCCGAAGTTTGAGTTTCTCCATAATTTCATCTTATTTTTGCATGTTTGCTAGTTTTTGTCCCTTAATTTTAATTCATTGTTCTTGGATTTTAGTATATAAACTCTAATTGCGGTCTTTTCATTTTGTTTGATGTTTATATTTCGTTTAATTATTGTCCCCGAATAGATTTTTTGTCCCCCCAGATACTTGTCCCTAAATGTTACACTTTATCTGTCACATCAGTCGAGGGCAAAACCGTCTTTTTCATACCACAATAACACATGAATGTAGTACAAGTGCTAAATCATTCTCAATTGTGGTAGAGATGGTAAAGAATTTGAAAAATGTGGTAAATTTGGCGGAAATCCAATCATTAGGTAGATGGTGATAAGATAATGAAATAAGATATGAATTTAAACACCTAAAGAAGTGATGATGACAAAAAAAAAAAAAAAAAAACTAAAGAAGTGAATATAGTCATATACATGTAAGGAAAATTAAAACAAAGGAGCCAAAAATAGATTTAACCTAAAAGAGGAAGTAAAGAGGTTATAAGAGGTAAGAAAAGTAGGACCATATAATAGCTATATTGTAGAATTTATTATTTGGAGATATGCAAATTTTTGTGGGGGTCCCATTGAGGACTAAAGTGTGGAGCACGATTTATCTTTGATATTAATAAAATAATAAATATATTATTATTGTCTCGGGATTTTTCGATTGATGAGAAAAAGTAAGAGGTGCGTTTTCGAATTATCATTGGCTAACGTTTGTACGTGAATGTACGGACGATGTTGATGTATTTCTAATATTGTACGCTCTTTTTTTCCCACCCTTATTTCTCTAATTCTTGTCCGTTAACCCAAAACTAATTGTTGTTTAATCATTCAGAATTTTGATTTAATTCAAAGACATTATAGATTATGATTTGCATGAAATTATTATGACTGGTAAGCTCATGAAATCTCCATATATATCACTATTTTGGAAGTTACTAACTATACATCTTTTTTTGAAAGCAAATGCACTTCATTCCTAAACTTGTTGTAGTGTTACGAGACAGAGATGGTCAGGCATACAACGAGGATGATCAGAGAATTGTTGAACATGGATACAAGGTTTTTATAATGTAATGGCAACAAAGAAACTTGATACCAAATTTTAGCAATGTTTCAATTTTTTTTTCTATACTAGAACTTACATATCTCAGAATTAAATTATTGTTTATACTCTGGGATCTCGAAGCGAAAATTAGATTTTTATATGCTATGTAAAAAATCGAATTTTTACTACCACTTAAAATAATTGTAGCGGTCAATCATATCTGAAATTAATCGCAGTGAACAAATCCTGAAGCATAGTCTGGTTCTATTTTACTTTCGATGTGACATATTACTAACACAATTCTTTTAAATTATAGGACGAATCCTTTAAGTTAATGGATAGATGATTCAGTTACGTTATATACTTTTGTTTTGGATTTGTCTCGACCAGTTAAGAAATGTTCATAATTACTAGTAATGAAAGTGTTTTATGTTTACATACTAAACCAAACTTTAAACCGGGTTACACATGGGTGTTTATACAAACACAAATATATAAAGATAAGAGACAATTCACTCAAAAATTATCCATCAGATTTTCGTACCTATCTGTGATATTTAATATATATAAATACGTTTAACTTATTTCACCAGAGAAGATGTGTATCTTTTCGAAATAAGTAGTTTGTGTGGTCCTCCCTATATAGATAAAGATCATTAGATTTCGATTAACAAATTTATCTCCAAAAAAGGATATTTTTTGGTGCCACTAGCTAGACAAGACGTTCGATAAGCTGAATTATTATTGGATTTCTAAGTTACGTTTTCTTTAGTTAGAAAAATATAATCCGAGGGACCAAAATTGGCAAATGCCGCTTTAGACACGTCGCTACTCAACGCCATTGCCTCATTATCTCTGACTCTCTGTACTGGCCTCCAAATATTTGGATTGGTGGTCATTTAGGTACCGAGGAAATTATATTTTCTAATGTGGTTTTGTTAATAAACTACGATTGCTAGTGATATTAATCATTCACGTAGAGATGTAAGGTTATGTCATATAACTAAGAACACAATTTAAACAACAAAAACAAAACAATGGAAAAACATGCATATAAAATATACAAATTCAATGAATTTAATCTGTTGGAATGAAAGATATAAAACACTAATAAAACCAATTTAGTTAGTTGTATTACTCACAGGTTAATAAGTAGGATATTCTTATTTTCATATCAATTACAAGTGGGGGCATATAGGTCTGAGAGAGTATTTGTGTCCACATTAAAAACAAAAAGATATTTCTTATAAGAAAATTTATTAAATAATTTGACAGCCATTTCCATCCAACTAGATATTTATGGAGGGAAAAAGATGTGTATGTAAAAATTGCCATATGTATCAAAATATGCTATTTTTGGTCTTTCTTAAGGCTTTTTTCCAAAATAAGTAAAGGATGAGGTTTCAAGCGACCATCATATTTTCGACACATATGACTGACTATTTAGCTCCTCCTTTTTTCTTTCTATTATTTTATTATATTTAATTCTTTCTCCAAGAAATAAAAAAGAAAATTTTGTTTCACAACACCATTACCACAACTACAACGAGAAGAGGATCTTTTTAAGGAGAAAAGCAGAGAGAGAAGAGAGTGTCTGAAGTTTTTTTTTTTGTCTTTTGTTTCTTTTATTACACACAAATAGATGAAACGAGGAAAGCTACTTCTTTTGCTACTTCCATAAAAAGGTTCTTCCTTTCGCAGAGAATCAAGTTTGATCATCTTCTTCTTCTTTTTTTCTCATCTCCCTCCATTAATGCTTATATAGTCTCCTATATCTCTACCTATACATACACAATCTTGTACCTCTTCTGGTAATATATCCTCGCAAGCTTCCTGGTTAGGTTTTTGTCAAACCCTTTTCGCCAATCGGTAAGATCTCTTCGACATGATCTTTCCTTTTTCTTTTGCTTTGTACTCTGATGGATCTCAAACCTTAGATGGGTTTGGTTTCATTTTGTTCGATTTGATGTTTTTGGTTTCTTTATCCTAAATCTCATGGAACGAGGTTGCATCCTTCAATTAAACCGAAAACAAAAGTTTCCATTACAGACTTATAGATCAGCTACTTTAGATTGTTTTGCTTTTTTTCGTTGACTTCATCAGTCTCCTCCCACCCAAAAATAAAAAGTCTTATGTCGAGCATATCTCCATTTTTTTTAACCTACTCTCTTTGATTCATATATCAAATGGGTTGTTTTATGTGTATGACTAATCTTGTTACACCATTGATCTCCCGTTTTCAGCAATTAAAGAAAAATAATTTACTTTTTTTTTTTTTTTTTTTTTTTTTCTGTGAAAGGGAAATTAATTAAACAAGAAGATGGTGAGGGGCAAAACTCAGATGAAGAGAATAGAGAATGCAACAAGCAGACAAGTGACTTTCTCTAAACGAAGGAATGGTTTGTTGAAGAAAGCCTTTGAGCTCTCAGTGCTTTGTGATGCTGAAGTTTCTCTTATCATCTTCTCTCCCAAAGGCAAACTTTATGAATTCGCCAGCTCCAAGTATGTTTCCTTTTTTTTTTTCTTCTTATAAATCATCCAGAGAAAGAGAGAGATATTTCATTAATAGCCTCTCTATTTCTATCTTAATTTTTATATCTCTTGGTTTATATATGGATTAATTGATTGGCTTTTTGTGGAATCACATCTCTTTGACGTTTGCTTTGAGAGGTGGGTTAAATTAATGAGTTTCTTGGTTTCTGCAAAATTAGGGCTATTATTAAAGTAGTATCAAGTACATATGATATACTCTTATTTGTTTTTTTTCCCGCTAGTACATCAGCTTGTTTAATCATCTGTCTCTCTCTTTCTCAATTAGTTTCTCAAGTTATGATATAAATAAAATGTGCTCTCTGGTAAGCAAATTTACACTTGTTAGATATTTGATCTTCTTAGATCTTATTAGAGATCATGATCACACATATGCACAACTTAATTTAATTGTTTTAATTAGTATTCTTTTGGTTTGAGATGACACACGATCTGGTTGAATTAGATTGTCTTGTTATTGGTTTAAGCAAAACATGTTTGTGATGGCTATGAAGTTGTTTCATCATTCCTGATTTATTAATCACTCGTGCTTCATTTTATGATCATTCCTAATTTAGTGCAATTTGTTTGAATATTTGTTCCTGATTTTGACATAGAAACTCAATGTTGATTGTTTTTGAGGATAATAAAGAGTTTTTATCTTGTAGACTTGTACTGTTAGGTAGAAGGGAAACCAAACTTATTTTTCATGAATCATTACTTCTGTAAATGGAAAAAGCCAGCTTTTGATCAGATGTTTCAGACATTTGGTCCATTTGAGAAAGTACTTCTTTCTCTCGAACCTAGCTACTAATTAATATAAAGATAAGACCTCACATGTTTTTTATTTTCTAAAATGGGAAGAAAAGAAAAAAAAAGTACAAGATACTTTTCAAGTTATGTCCTTAAGTAAGTGATCTTGTGATTACTTCAATAAGAAATGTTTTTGATGTTTTGAGAACACAGATTAGGTAAATTTAATCTCTGATGATTTACTTTCATGTTCCAATGTTTTTGACAGTATGCAAGATACCATAGATCGTTATCTGAGGCATACTAAGGATCGAGTCAGCACCAAACCGGTTTCTGAAGAAAATATGCAGGTTGATTCTTTATGATCTTGCCTATTAATACTTAATATAATATCAAAGAGGGTTACGGAATAACCACGATATGTACACAATCTCAAGGTCACAGGATCAAGTCACATATTTATTAGGGATATTTACGTACATGCAATAACATTTTTGTGATATAACCAACAGCATTTGAAATATGAAGCAGCAAACATGATGAAGAAAATTGAACAACTCGAAGCTTCTAAACGGTTTGTGATATATACATATAAACACATTATACTCACTTGTGTGTATATATATCACGGATTAAGAGTTTGATCCTAAAGTGTTTTGTTTTTGTTATCAGTAAACTCTTGGGAGAAGGCATAGGAACATGCTCGATCGAGGAGCTGCAACAGATTGAGCATCAGCTTGAGAAAAGTGTCAAATGTATTCGAGCAAGAAAGGTATATATTTATCTATATCCCCACATTAAAATTATTCTTCGAATCATCTTCTAAAACCACTCATAATTAATTTCTAACTCAATTTCTCATCTCTATTAGACTCAAGTGTTTAAGGAACAAATTGAGCAGCTCAAGCAAAAGGTAAAGTAGGTTTTATGAGTGTATATAAACAGATATATATGTATGTATGCAAATTGTGGAATATTCCAAGTAAATAATCCTCTTGTGTTTGCTTTTACAAATTGGAATCTAAAACTTTTGCAGGAGAAAGCTCTAGCTGCAGAAAACGAGAAGCTCTCTGAAAAGGTATAAATATTCTTATGGGTCTCAAGTTAGGGTTGCACATTCGTTTTTTTTTATTCGGTTAAGATAAGAAAGTTGGGTTCTTTTTGGGGGTTATTAGGTTAGGAGACTCCTTACTAGTTTTTCCTGGTTAGCTTCAATCATCATGACCATTTATGTATTAATTGTTCTATCTTCTTTGCATCTATTAATTTTGTGTAATAATTATATTTGAATGCAGTGGGGATCTCATGAAATCGAAGTTTGGTCGAATAAGAATCCAGAAAGTACTGGAAGAGGTGATGAAGAGAGTAGCCCAAGTTCTGAAGTAGAGACGCAATTGCAATTGTTCATTGGGTTACCTTGTTCTTCAAGAAAGTGATTCACTCAACAAACAAAACAAAAAACTAAGTAAAAACAGGTTTAGCAGTACTGAGAGTGTATAAGGACAAGTAACAAAACTCTAAAGCTGCTTCTCTTGTTGTCTTATTTCTCTCTCACTCTCTCTCAGTCACTTCTTTAATGATGTTCTTTGCCAAAACTGAACTGCTTGTGTTATGTATCTATGTTCTTACACTCGCCTCTCTAGAATGTAATTTTTGATTATGTTTTGTTTTTATGTATCAATTTAGCCCTCTTCCCTCAAAATCAGCAGTATCTATGATATAACTTATTGGTTGCTCAAGTCGAGGCTATAACATCCAAAACTGGTAAACAAATAAAAACAAAATGAGAACTAGTAAAAATTCACTACGAGAAAAGTACAGTTTTAGCTTCTTTTTCTAAGATGGTGTGAGATTCTAATTAAGGTTGGTGACTTTTAGATAATAAAGCTCGTTTTAAGTTCGTTTATAAAGTCTGTAAGCAGATTTTGATTCCACCAGAACTGATGAGCAATTGACTATAGTTCGTTTTAAGTTCAGCCATATAGGACTGCTCGTAGCACCGAATGATTAATCCTAAATCATATCTTTAAACACCTGTTTGAATCACTAAACTGTACTAGGTACTAATTATCTCATACCGTATTCGATCATACCGCAATCTTTCTCTTTTTCTTTTTCACTGAAAGATTTTCATTATATAATACAAGGGTGGAATACATTTTTGGAATGCGTTTTCGAAATACAAAGCCGGCGGAAAACAAAGCAATTCTCCGGAAGCTAAAGCCGTGTATCGGGAAGCACAAGAAGAAATACTAAGGTCAAGAAAAGAAGCTCTCGAAATCAGCGGAAAAGTCGGAGGAGAACAATAATCGCGGAATTAAGACCTCAAAGGTCACGAACTAGAGAACCTTCAACCGCAAACGGAGAAGACCCAAGGATAGAGGAAACCGCAATCTTTCTCATTTATTTGCTTAACATGGGAAATATTCGGATACACCACAACATACATATATTTTTTTTTCCAACAAAAGCATTTTATTAAAACTTAATCATGAGCTAAACTACATATGGTACATACAGAGTAAAACACACAATTTATTAGTTACGAGCCTTTCGTGGACTTATATAAACTCTATATAACAAAGCTCTCACTAAGTCCCGTAGACTGTGATGCAAATACTAGCTAGACAATTCAACATTTTTTTGTGTTAGCAGCAACTAAAAGGTCAAATCAATTACTGCATAATTTCAGATGAAGAGCTGAGATACTTCAACGGTTTTGCTAGTGTCAGAACTCATTGCCCTATTATTTTGTAATTGGAAGACTCATCCTAAGCGGCTAGTGGCAACTCTACAATACAAAGAGCGGTTTAAAAAAAAGCAAAAAAAAAAAAGCGTAGTCACCCTAATTTTTATCTAACTTGTACTAGTCTTGTGACGGTTTAGGAAAAATGTTGCGCCCCCTATAGCTAGCTAGTTCAAGATCGCCGGGAGACGAGATTTGTGTGCGTCTTTTAATTTTTGGGACTGAGGAGATTAGGGCACTAATCCAAAAAAAATAGAGGCTTTAGCCCATCAAAGAAAAAAAGAAAAAACATTATTTCTATAATCCAAATCGTCTAGACTCTTTAGATAATAGAGATAGCTAAACATGATGTGATATGGCATGTGCAGTAAACGTTTATATGGGCCCATAAATTTATTTAGTAATGGCCCACTTGTAAAAAGGCTTACTTTGCGATAACAGCCCATCAAACGGTAGTAAATATGAAAACTTTTTGGAAAAGACAAGAGTAAAGTTTGCCAAATAAAGAAGACTCTTCCAAAAGTCAAATCAAGAAACAGCAATGTGGATCCTACCTGGCTACATCATCATTGCACTTTTTCCAAAATCAACTACGTGGCATTTTATTTTTCGTTCGTTTTTTAGTTTACAGGTTTGATTTCATTTATTCACCCAATTGCTTCGGAAGTTCATTACTTACGTAGTTGAGCTGAATTGCTTTGATAATTCGTCACCCAATTGATTCAACGTCGCGCGATTTATTATTCGGTCCTACTATTCAGCAATTCATACTATAAAGTAAATGTCTGAGATTTAATAGTATTAATGCCAAATAAATCTTTTCATTTAAAGTTTATTTCATTGGGAAAATGTTAGTAAACCCAAAACAAATGTTTTAGATCAAGTAAGCGTAAGAAGAGAAATGTCTAAAGAGCACATACATGCGAATATAGATTCACACGAGCTGGAAATTAAATGACAAACATCTAGTACAAAAGTTTTTGTTTATAGAAAAAAAATATAGAAATGTAAATTGGGAAAAAACGACTGCAGAGAGCTGAAATTGGCCTGACCGTGGGATCGTGGTCTAGTCAACAGAGAGTCAAAGAACCCAACCTTGGACGAAATTGGTCTCACCTGCCACGTTGCTCTTTGATACTGAAGACCCTTCACCTTGCACGTAGTAATGCTGTTGAAACCTATAATCCAAATACGTACCAAACAAGTCTTGTAATCAAATCTTATTTCTATCCATTTATTTGTAAGAGAAAAAAGGAGATATTCTTACCCTATTTGTAAAAAGGGTTCGGTGTTGCAATCCAATGAAATAGGATGAGAAGCCTCAACCGGAAATTCAGAATTGTTTGGATCCCCGGCCACCGATGCCGCCGAGTTTGCCCATAAGTCTTGAAACGTTTTGAAAGCATGGCCTTCCGTCTCAAACTATTGAAAATTTATGTTTAGTTAAGAGCCAACATCATAATTATATGACAATTTATATAATTTTGTGATCTAGCAATAAAAACCTTAATCTTGAGTTGTTTGTTTATGTCTCCTAGTTGCCTCTCCTGCATTTCAAAAGTAGATTGATTGATTTGCATATATGTTTTTCAGTTTGGTATGAAACATTTATATGTAACTTGCCTTTTTCCTAAGATCTTCCATTTCTTCCATCATAACTTGTGTCTGCATATATATGTTAGTTGAATGGTTAATTATGAATACTGTTTGATAAACATATATATATATATATATATATATATATATATATATTTCGAAATGAAACAAGACCAGTCTAGATCATGTGACCTTGCGCTGTCGAGTCGCGGTAAGAGCAGCTTCGAGCTGCCTCTCGAGCGCTTGCAGTTCCTTCACACCCATTTCTCCAAGATCTTCTCCAAGCAAATTCCTTTATAATTAGCAATTATCAACAAACATAACTATAGATTTGTAACTATATACGTATATATTGGAAGATGATAATAACTATTTAATTTCAAGGGATTAAAAACCTATTAGTGCGAACAAGAGATTCGTATTTGGATTTAAGCTTTGTCACCTCCTGACACCAACTCTGCACCATATTAGATTATACAATGAAATGCATATATAGTAACAAGAGAATTTGAAGAAAGAGAGTTAGCTCGAATACAATTATTGTAAAAATCAAAGTACATACACACACACTTGCCTGTGTAGTCTCTTCAGGCTTATTATTGCTTAGAGTACAGTTGTAACAACGGTTATACCGTTCGATTGTTCTTTCAATTCTACAAATTCAATTTAAAAAAAAAAAAAATGAGAGATCATTGGCTCAAGTATGTATAAAGATTCTTCTTACAACAAGAACTCAAGTTATATCTTACACGCATGGTCTAAAAGGTAAAACCCTAGTTTGGAATTTTTTTTTAAAAGCTAGAAACCCATTTTGCAATCTGGCATCTTTAAGATTAAAGAATCAAAGGAATTCAATCAACAAATTTATTTGTCAAATTATAACGTACGGATGGACCCATTAGCTTATGATTAAGGATCCAAGAGAGAGCTACAGAAGACTGAAGATATATAACGATGAACCCTAATTACCACAGGATAAAAGACACAACCATTAAGAATACCCACAAGATCAAAACATGATCCGACTCTTGATTCGTACGATGTAACCAGTAATAAAAGAACCCATTTTAATCAATTTTTCATTAAAAACCTAACTTTATTGAATGAATCTAAAGAGCACAAAAGTTGGTTCGAAGGAGCAAAGATATATATACCCAACACTACCGAACTCGTAGAGCTTGCCACGGCTTGAGAAGATGATGAGAGCAACTTCGGCATCACAAAGAACAGAAAGCTCATAAGCTTTCTTCAGCAAACCGTTTCTTCTTTTTGAGAAAGTCACTTGTCTATTAATCTTGTTCTCTATCCTCTTCATCTCCACTCTCCCTCTTCCCATCTTTCTCTCTCCTTTTTCTTGATTCTGATTTCTTCTTCTTCTTCTTCTTCTTCTTCTCAAGAATTGGTAACTTTTTTAAGTATAGAGATCAAAGGAATATAAGTATCGTACACGATAATGTGTTTCTATATACAGTATATAAACTATTTTTGTTATAATACATCATATTGGACTTATAACCGGGCCCAATAAGCCCATCAGGGTTATTCATTATGTACTCTAAAACCCTAGGTTTATATGCCTATATATATGTATCATTATTCATGGAATGAGAAGAGACAACAATAAGTTTCACAACACGTTATCAGCACGAGTTTGCTCTTAACAACCCTAACCCTAAAAATCGCAAAACACTGTTCACGCCGACACTGTTCATCAGTACTGTTCATCGACACTGTTCATCGGTACTGTTCATCGACAGCGTGAGTTACCGAGGTCTTAAGCTCCCGGTTCAATTCGTTCAACCCCAATTGGTGAAAGATGTCAAACATTCAAAAAGTCGAGTTCGAGGCCCTCAAGGTCTCCGGTGAAAACTATCTCGAATGGGCCATGGACACCAGGATTTTCCTCAACTCAAAGGGACTGGGTGAGTGTATCAAAGCGGATAACACCGCATCTGATAAAGACCGGTCCCAGGCGATATTTCATATCCGCCATCATTTGGCCGCAAGCCTCAAACAGCAATATCTCACTCTTGAGAACCCACTCGAACTTTGGGTGGCCCTGAAAAAAACGGTATGATCACCAGAAAACGGTGCTCTTGCCACAAGCCAAGTTTGACTGGAAGGAACTCCGGTTCCAAGATTACAAATTTGTGGATGACTACAACTCCGAACTCTTTCGGATAGTTTCAATCATGAAACTATGTGGTGAAGAGGTGTCTGATAATGATCTCCTCGAGAAAACATTATCCACCTTCCATACCCAAAATATTGTGCTTCAGCAACAATATCGTGCAATGAAACATACATTGTACGAAGATTTGTTATCCTGTTTGCTCTTGGCCGAGAAAAACAATGACCTGTTAATGAGGAACAGTGCCCAGAGGCCCCCGGGATCGGCTCCAGTACCAGATTCCCGCAAAGAATCCTACAATGTCCAGCGAGACAGATCCTCAGATCGTGGCCGTGGACATGGGAATGGACGTGGAAATGGACGTGGCAACCGACATAACCTCGGTTATGGTTCCGGTAAGGGCCGTGGTATCTCTAAACCAAACCGCCCTGCCCACCCAACCAATCAGCCTGCACCAGATGCGGAATGTTCAATCACTGGACAAAGAACTGTCGTACTCCCAAGTTTCATTACGATTTGTATCAGAAACATGGGAAAGCACCTGCTGAAGCTAACATGGCCCAGCAAGTTGATGCTGACGACACCACCACCGAGCCGACCGATCCCATAGACTACGAGATCTCAGATCTCCTCAATTGATCCTATCATCTGAACATGTGTTGTTATCAAACGGCACACATCTGGACATTCCAGATGCATTATACTCACCCAGCTCAAAAAGAAATCTTTTGAGTTTTAAAGATATCAGACTTAATGGTTTCCACATAGAAACCCAGGGTGAAAGGAACAAAGAATCCCTACTGATCACTAAGATCACACTTGGCCATAAACAAGTCCTCGAGACTATACCCACATTATCTACTGGCCTTTACTATGCTAAGGTCAGTATGATTAAGGCTAAAAATGCTCTCAAAGCCCGATTCCAAGACTACACTATTTGGCACGACCGGCTTGGTCATCCCGGTACGACCATGATACGTAAATTAATCCAAAGTTCTCAAGGACATACCCTTCGAGAAAACCGAGTCTTCCCTCAGCACCTCATGTGCACAGCTTGCTCCCAAGGGAAGTTGATCACTCGGCCTTCACCAGTAAAAGTGTCCAAAGAGACATTACATTTTCTGGAAAGAATCCAAGGAGACATCTGTGGTCCCATTCACCCACCTTCTGGGACATTCCGGTACTTCATGGTACTAATAGACGCTTCGACCCGTTGGTCGTATGTCTGCCTATTGTCTTCTCGGAACCAAGCTTTTGCTAGGTTGTTGGCTCAAATCATCAGATTACGAGCCCATTTTCCAGACTTCCCACTAAAGACTATACGTCTTGACAATGCTGGTGAATTCACTTCCCAAGCGTTTAATGATTACTGTATGGCCATGGGGGTAACCGTTGAACATCCTATGGCACATGTCCATACTCAGAATGGACTTGCTGAATCATTCATTAAACGAATCCAATGGATTGCTCGACCATTACTCATGAGGTCGAAACTCCCGGTCTCAGCTTGGGGACATGCAGTATTACATGCTGCTGAATTAATACGCATCCGGCCATCTAGTGAGCATAGATATTCCCCATCCCAATTATTAACGGGTCATGAGCCAGACATCTCCCATCTCAAAACATTTGGGTGCTCAGTCTATGCACCCATTGCTCCACCACATAGAACCAAAATGGGACCTCAAAGGAGGATGGGAATATATGTTGGTTTTGATTCTCCCACCATCATCAAATATCTCGAGCCGACCACTGGAGACCTATTTAAGGCCAGATATGCGGATTGCCAATTTGATGAATCGGTATATCCAACATTGGGTGGAGAGAAACACAAGCTGGTCAAAAAGCTATCATGGAATCAAACATCCTTAAATTGGCAAGATCCTCGGACTCTAGAATGTGATTCAGAGATCCAAAAGATTATACACTATCAAAAGCTAGCTAATCAATTGCCAGATTCCTTTGCTGACCCGAACAAAGTAACCAAATCGTACATACCAGCTTGTAATGCACCAGTACGAATCACTGTCCCAACGGGACAAGTTCAAGTTGCTATAGAGCCTGCATCACGACATAAACGTGGCAGACCTCTAGGTTCCAAAGACAAGAATCCACGGAAATCAAAGAAAGGTGCAATAGTTGAAACCGGGATTCCCAATATAACAGACATAGCGCGCGCTGAGACTCTCTCTAATGAACCACCAGAAGAGGTTCGGGACGCCGAATCTCTAGGTTCTGACGAGATCGATAACGATGAGATCTTTATCAATTACAATATGTCTGGAATCCAATGGAACAGAAATGAAGTCGACTTAAATGCACTCTTTGCATACAAAGTAGCACTTGATATTGCGAACACGCAAGAGGATCCAGAACCCACGTCTATCACAGAGTGCACTCATAGAACAGACTGGCTAAAATGGAAAGAAGCCATAAACGTGGAGTTAAAGAGTCTCAAACTCAGGAATGTGTTTGATCCGATCATCCGGACACCATTCAATGTCAAACCAGTGGGCCATAAATGGGTCTTTGTGCATAAGAGAAACGAACTCGGTGAAGTTGTTCGTTATAAAGCACGGCTTGTAGCACAAGGATTCTCACAGAGACCCGGAATCGATTATGAGGAGACTTATTCTCCGGTGGTGGATGCAACTACTTTTCGATTCCTCATAAGTCTGGCCATAAGAGAAAATCTAAATTTGCGGTTAATGGATGTTGTCACCGCATATCTCTATGGGCCCCTGGACAATGAAATATACATGAGATTACCAGATGGCATAGAGCTTAAAGATAAGCATGCATCTCGAGATCAATACTGCATCAGGCTGAACAAATCCTTGTATGGACTGAAACAAAGTGGACGTATGTGGTATAACCGGTTAAGTGAATATCTCATCAGAGAAGGCTACAAAAACGATCCCATCAGTCCATGCATTTTCATCAAGAAATACTCAAACAAAGGATTTGTAATCATAGCAGTTTACGTGGATGATCTAAACATCCTCGGAACATCTGGTAAAATCTCCCAAACAGTCGACTGCTTGAAAGCAGAATTCGAAATGAAAGACCTAGGTAAAACTAAATTCTGTTTGGGTTTACAACTTGAGTACGTCAAAGGAGGAATCCTTGTGCATCAAGCGGCTTATATTGAAAAAGTACTCAAGCGATTCAACATGGACCAGGCCCACCCATTGACCAGCCCAATGGTTGTTCGGAGCCTAGGATTGGACAGTGATCCACTCGGTCCCAAGAAGGACGATGAAGAAATTCTCGGTCCAGAAAAGCCATACCTCAGTGCTGTAGGAGCGTTAATGTACTTGGCTAGTCACACTAGACCAGACATTTGCTTTGCCGTGAACCTCCTAGCTCGCTTCAGCTCATGTCCAACTCAGAGGCACTGGAATGGTATCAAACACCTCCTAAGATACCTTCAAGGTACTAAAGACTTAGGACTGTTTTACACTAACCACAACAAGGATGGACTAGTTGGCTTTGCTGATGCAGGATATCAATCAGATCCGCACAATGCCAAGTCTCAAACTGGTTATGTGTTCACGCATGGAGGAACAGCTATCTCTTGGAGATCGATAAAGCAGACAATCACTACCACTTCATCAAACCATGCAGAACTTTTGGCCATTCACGAAGCCAGCAGAGAATGTGTTTGGCTACGATCCATGACTCAGCACATCCGATCAGATTGTGGTATGAAAGAAGATAAGGAGCCCACGGTTATGTTTGAAGACAACGCGGCTTGCATTGCTCAACTCAAGGAAGGTTATATCAAAGGAGATCGGACGAAGCACATCCTACCTAAATTCTTCTCAACCTCGGATTGGCAGAAGGATGGTACGATCAGCGTTCAACAGGTCCGATCAAGCGATAACTCCGCCGACCTTTTCACCAAATCATTGCCCGCTTCAACACTCCGGAAGCTCATCCAACAAATAGGAATGCGTAGACTTAGAGATCTACGGTGATGCTCTAATCAGGGGGAGTAATGCGTGTTGTACTCTTTTTCCTTCACCATGGTTTTTCCCACTGGGTTTTCCTGGTAAGGTTTTAATGAGGCAACATTCCCCAGCGTATTATCGAGATCCCGATTGACCATCAGGTCCGGTTACTCCGTCCAAGGGGGAGTGTTATAATACATCATATTGGACTTATAACCGGGCCCAATAAGCCCATCAGGGTTATTCATTATGTACTCTAAAACCCTAGGTTTATATGCCTATATATATGTATCATTATTCATGGAATGAGAAGAGACAACAATAAGTTTCACAACAATTTTTACTTTCTATTCTTATTGTTATAGGTTAATAACTTAACATGGTGAATAATTACATATGTCCTTTTTAATTAATTATCAACCGTCCTAAGTATGTGAAAGTGGTACCAACAAATGAGATATTTTTTGTTGGAGAAATAAATAAAAAATGGCGTCAATATTTGATGGAACAAAATGATAACTCTGTCTTCATCGTTATAGCTAGATTCCTAAGAATGGAAATCTACTTGTAACAGTAGGACCATTGAAAATTTCTATATATTATTTTCTCTTTTTAATTATTAGGACTCTTTTTTTTTTTCCTAGAGCTCGATTCCAAATTCAAACTAATTCATTTTTTGTTCCAATTAAATGTTATGGCTCACGTTCATCTACTTATTGTAGTTTTTTTTTTGTGTGTTTATATGATGACTATACTCATTTGTTGTTATAAATAAACAGACAATATTGATTTTCTTATGCCATGAAGCATTGATCTATAATACTCGCAACTGTATATATCGATATATTTTAATTGAAAACCGTGATTCAGTATGTTTGGTTAAAATGTTTACTTGACCTAAAATCGGACGAAGTTAATGCTGATTGGTTTTTACTAATTTTGGAACTTTTTAATTGGTCAAAGAAGAGGAAGAAAATTCATCATTGTTTTTGAAGCTCTCGCACAGCTGGTTAAATATAGATGAAATAGTCGTCAAAACGAAACCTGTATTGTTACCTCTGAAAATAATTTGAATGAGATATTTTTCCTATGTATATGCAAAAATATATTTAAGTTTGATCGCTAATATCCAAATGATTATTTTTAATCAGATTATTGATGTTTTTTTCATTTATGATATACTATGTATCATTTGATATCTTGTCGATTCTTTCAACGTTATTCATCAAAACGGTAACTAATTCAATTTTGGGTTTAAAAGGTGTAAGTTAAATAGTGGACACTTCACCTCAACTATTTTTTAGCCAGGTCAATTTACAAACGTCAAGTTAATTTTCGGCTAGTGAGATATTGAAGCTCAATGGAGTGAATTAACAGATCATCACATGAATCATACATATGCAACGCATTCTCTCTTTTGTATTGTAGGCCTTACCTTTTTATCAATCAGTCGGCGTGTCAGTGTCTTGTGGTTTTAAGAAAAATATTTTCAAACCTCATCATCTCCACATGTTAAATAGTCTTTTTCTTCGTCTGAGGCAATAATTATTTAATCAAATAAATTTAAAAACTTAAAATGGATCGTCATATACATTTTACTTGCTTTCGATTAGTACGCGTAACTATTTTACGAACGTGTAGTTATCGCCCATTTGCTAGAGGAACACATACGTTTACAAACAACATAGAATTGTCACATTATATAACATACATTGATAAATCTGTATATCTAACTACAACACACATAAATTGATGATTTATGATATCAAGAGTTGTAATCTAGGAGTTTCATCTATATTTTTACATTTATATATAGAAAAATGAAAGCTTATCAAATGTTAGTGGGCTACTACATCTACAATATATTAAAAAAAAAATCAATAACTAGAACGGACAGTGACCGAACTATTCTCGTTGTGTCTAATCCTTAAGAAAATAACAAAGGAAAGTCGTACGTTTGATGATATAAAACCTTTTTATGTTTGGACAAGTTTCATAGAACATGGTGGACAAAACAAGCCATGGAAATGACTTTGTATAGTACTCTACTATTTAGTATTTCCTTTTTTTAAAACAAGCCAAGCCATGGAAATGACTTTGTACAATTCACAGCTAATTTAGTGAGTATTTGTTTATTTACAAAGTGAAGGGAAGAGGTTGTGGTGGTGGTGGTTAGGGGCATGCCAAATACGGAAAGGCAAGCAAAGAAGATCGGGTAGTCTTCATAATTTCATACTTTTCACTTTGTAGTAATCTTTCCTTTTTTTTTTTTAATTTTCTCTTTTATAAAATTTCCTCACCAATGTTTCTTTGTTCAAATTAATATCCACACACTCTTTTGGAAATGGCACTGCAGCTTCATGTGAGGTGTGGGGTCATTGCGCCTTATCGTCTGAAAATGTTACCCTCTTGACATATCAAAACATTCAATGACCCCATTTTCTTCTTTTCCATAATTTCTCTCCTTCTTAATTTCGTTTACCAGTTTACTATAACAAGAATGAAGCAAAAGGAATAGGCAAAGAACAGCATATCATTTTTTTAATGGAATCCTAGTAGGCCACTTGAAGTCACTATGCATTGAATATGGATTGCTATGTTTTCTCTCTTTTTTAATCTCATTTTTGAGTCAATGATCTTCAAATGTGTGTTTCAAATATAGCATTAACGGCTGTATATCAAAAATAAAAAAAATAAAACAAAGAAGAAAATTTAATACACTTTACATATATCTCTATTTTAGTTTTTTTTTTTTTTTTTTTTTTTTGTGCACCAATATCTCTATTTTAGTTAAAATTTTAAAATTGCCAACGAACCATAATTGTCCCTTTTAAATCATCCGGAAAAAAAATTTCTCATTTCAAAATCTTGTAAAAGGACCATTGACGACGAAATCTATAAACGAGTAAGGCCCAATATTTGTACAAAAGGCCCATTAGGTTGAATAACTATGGGCCTAAAGCGGTCCGATCAATCTATGTGAGACTGTGACATTACCTTCTTCTTCGTCATAGAGATTTCTCGAGAGAGAGAAAAAGAGAAAGATGGCTGAAGCAGCGAGAAGACAAGGTGGTGGGAGACCATTACCGCCACCTCCGAGAGGCGTTAACCAACCTCCTCGCCCTAAAGCTGAACCTGTCGATCGTGAAAAGGTTTGTGTTCGATTTCATATTCTCGAATCGTTGAAACATCTTTCTAGGGTTTTCTTTTTAGGGTTTTAATCTGCACTCACTGATGATTTCTTTATCTCCAACCTTCGAATCGCAGACATGTCCCCTACTTCTTCGTGTTTTCACCAAGGTACGCTTCATCAATGACATAGTTAATCACTGGGCACTCTCGAGAATTGGCGATGTGTGTTTTCTTCTGAATTAGATTGCAATTTGGGATTAATTGGTAGTTTTGATTGCAGAGTGGTGGTCATCATACTAATGAAGATTATGCTGTGAGAGGCAAAGAACCAAAAGATGAAGTTCAAATCTACACTTGGAAAGATGCCACTCTTCGCGAGTTAACTGATTTGGTATGTATCTATGTCTTGTGCCATTAAGTTTTAGATTGGGTGCTCCGTACTCGAGACAACAGCAGCTTCCTTTGAGAACTTTTTTAGTCTAGTTTTTTTATAAATATGACAGATTTCAGATTAAAGCTTAGTGCTGATTAAAGTTCACATTTTGGGGATGTTTCTCATAAGCACAAAGTAAAATCACGTTTTCATTGCAGGTGAAAGAAGTTTCTGTGGCAGCTAGGAGAAGGAATGCAAGATTGTCTTTTGCGTTTGTTTATCCTGACAAGCAGGGTCGCTTTAGTGTGAGAGAGGTAAGTAAGATTACGTTTCTTCATAATCTTGATAGGATATCACATAGCCACACATGATCATTGATACATTCTAGAGTTTCTGTGTTTCTCTGCCACATCTCTTAGTCACACATTTAGCTACCAATCATTCAGAGTTTTATCAACTATGTTTCTATAATATCTTGAACATGTCTTCTGCTTATTGACTGACAACTCATCTTCCCATGGTTATTGATTTTTGAAACTTGAGAGACCACATCGTTATAGCTAGTCACTACAGAATGTATTAATTTGATTGAATGGTTGCTTTCAGATTCAATTGTTATGGCTTTTACTTGTTTTCTCTGTGATGTTTGCATATGTATTCAAGAACCCATGAGAAGAGTCTGATCTTGTGGTTGTTTTTTTTTTTAATTGATAAAGGTTGGGCAGACTATGTCTTATCCGAACCGAAAACAACCAGATGACAGTAAAACGCTTTCCGACCTTAGGTTTGAGGTACGTTAAACACACAGAAGATCCATATTGTAGATGATATATAGTATATAACCTTATTTTTCAAAACAAGTAGCTATAACTGCAGTTGATCAACCTATCTGCAGATTGGAGATTATCTGGATGTGGCAATTTACTAGGAAGTTTCTGTTTCGTTAAGTGGGATTTAGCTGCGTGCACAATGGAAGAAGAACACATTTCATGGTTGTACCATCTCAAACTTCGTTTAGACATGTTATGTATTTTTGGATCTGGTCTATGCACTAATGTCTAATGGTTTAGTATAATATCCTGCTTTTTTTTTGTTTAAAGGGTTTTCTGTCCTAAAGAACCCAAAAAAAAAATGGAAGAACTCAGCCGTTTTATATAGAAAAAAGGTTTAAAATATACTACTACTTATATATGTGTCAAATTAAGATTTCAACCGAATTTACTTTTTATTAGTAGAATTAGTACTCGTACTTCACATAGGAGAAGTTGCTGAAGAAAGAAATCGGAGAAGTGAAAAAAAGAAGCTGAATTTAGACAACATTAATTATCAAGACTGAGTGATAAACATAAAAGAGTGAGCAATGGAAGACAAAAAATTGCTTAAAAATAAAGATATAATTCTAATTATACAAAAATTCTTAAAAATAAAGATATAATGCTTAAAAATATGAACGTTGCGTTTACGATTCCCTATATTGTTCCAACGTTATGTTTGATTTGACTTGAGGATAGGATAAATTTAAACGTTGAAACGGTAACATTTTCTTACCGTTGGAAGTATAATATTTTATTACAAACATTCAGATAATGACTCTCTATAAATACTCCTTTCTTGGGTCAGAAATCTGAATCCTCTTAACTGGTTTATATTTTACAATTGTTGAGTACAATCTGTTTTTCTCTCTTGGTTCTGTACTTCTGTTTTTCCACTTGAGTCCAACCATGGTCGAGTTCCTTTCTCCGGTCAAATCAGATGATAGGCTTCTCTCAAACAAACATAAAGCATCATCTCTTACAAGGTAAAAATACTCTTGTCTAATTCCTCTAGTTTGTTTACCTTTGAATGGTTCTTGTTAGTTTGTTTACATGTTCTTCATCTTTTAATCATCTTTTATGGAACTGAACATTAAATTCAAATGCTCTGTTTTAAATCCATTTAAAATGTGAATATATTGCTGGCTTAACTTCAACGATGTGGACAATAAACTGATTTTTAGCTTATATTTGTATCATTCATAAACTGAACAATTTTAGTCTAATATATGTATGTTCTGTCAAAAAGAAAACATAGAATTAGGTTTTTTTGTTTTTTCATAAAAAACAAAGAAAGAATGGATTGACTTCAAAATGCTTATGATTTTTATGTAAATAATATATGCATGTACAAAATTAACAAACGGAAAAAACGGATTGTAATGAAGATTGATTTTGGTTAATTAATTTTGCAGAGGTTGATGAAGAAGGGAAACAAAATCAATCGTGTTTATTGATTTTGCAACTCTATCCAGCGTGTTTCCATCAAGCTTTGCCAGCCTTTGTTGAAAAGTTGACTAGATTTGTGCATTTATGTATAGATCATAGATGTAATTTCTTTTTTTCTTTCCTGATAAAGATACATGGATGTGTAATGTATGTGTAGGGTATGAGTGATGTGTTAGGTGTGCATATGTATAGGCATAGATGTATGAATAGGCATAGATGTATGAATAGACATAGATGTATGAATAGGCGTAGATGTATGAATAGGCATAGATAGATGTATGTATAGGCATAGATGTATATAAACATAGATGTATGAATATGGGTAGATGAATGAATAAGCATAAATGTGTGAGCGTAGAACGGGAGATCAAGGAAACAATCGCTAAGCATACAAAACTAACACAAACGCCAAAGTCAAAAGCGAAGCAACAAGGCGAAACAGTAAATAATTAACGCAAAAAAAATATGGAAGGATACGAAATCTCAAAAACTCAAACGTAGTCGAAGCACTCGAAATGAATAAACGTCAAATGCTATGCCAAAGTCGAGGAGTATTAAAACGTCAAAATTCGAACGTAATGCAGATATTTTGTAAAAATTCCAGTTTTATTCTCACAGTTTTAAAACATGTGCAAACCTTTAAAACAGAGCCACTACTCAATATTAAACGACATATTAAACGGAGAAAATACAAAATATTAAACGACAAATCTAAGCCAAAAATCTGAACGATAGCTAATCGAAACACTTTAAAAATCTAAATGAACGAAAACAATATAATGTTAAAAGTCTACGCGATTGCGAAACAACACTCTAAAATATATAAAAACGACAAAACTCAAAATAATACAAAATCCGAACGGTCGCTAGTAGAAACTTAAAGGGAAAAAAAAAACAAAAAAAAAGTCAAATTAATACACTAAAACTTCTGAAACACTAAAAATACATAACGATTGCTCAAATAATAATAAACAATCAAATTCCGAACGATTGCTAGTCGAAACACTTTAAAGAAATATCGCTTAGGGAAACACTAAAACACAACAATAATTCGATCACTCAAATGACACACAACTGCCAGTCTTGAAAGAGTAAAAATAAAAAATAAAAGCAAAAATTACCAAATGAAAAAAAAACAAAAACGACTCAAACTTTCCCAGCTCAACCTTGACGATGACCATCATTATTCGCTACTACAAGTTTCCCAAGTTCTTCAAGACCTTCCAATGTCATTAAAGAACAATGTGGAGAGAAAACAACATTATCCAATTCAAAAAGCTCCTTTGGAACATTAGGCTCATCTTCAAAAACATCCAAACCAGCACCACCAATCTCACCTTCTCTCAAGCATCTCACCAATTCTTCCTCATCGATTATAGCCCCACGAGCGACGTTAACGATCACTCCTTGCTTTCCCAGAGCAGAAAGAACATCTTTATTAATCAAATGCACTGTCTTCTCATTCAATTCACAACAGATTATGAGTGCATCACTGTTAGCTGCCATCTCCTCTATATCCATGTAATAATGATATGGAACATCATATGGTTTTTGGTTTCTTGAGCAATATGAAATTTGGCAACCAAAGGCTTCGAGCCTTGTAGCTACCTTCGAGCCAATGCTTCCTAGTCCCACGATTCCGATTCGCTTTCTCCCCAACTGCAAGTTAAATCCACAAATTATAACAAATTTGCTAATTTGATTTTCACAAGTTATGTTGCAAACCTTGGAACCGAGGGGATAATCCCCTTTGAGTGGCCAAAACCGTTGCTTAACGAACCGATTGGCGGCGGAGATGCGCCGGAAAACGTCGATGAGTAAACCGACGGCAGTATCTGCGACATCTTCTGAGAAGCTTGAGCCTGCGTTGGCGACGGAGATGCCTCGACGACGACACTCAAATAAGTCAACGTGGTCAACACCGGCGCTGGTAGTAACAACCAAGCGAAGATTCGGGAGGAGGCGAATCAGATCGGCTGTGACGGGAGCAGCTAGAGGGGCTATAACGGCGGAGACGGAGTTGGAGTGATTGGCCAAGAATTCGGGGAGAGGAAGCGGAGACTCGAAGGCTTTCAAGATCTCAAACTTGGTGGATGCCACGAATCTGTCGCCCAACACAGCCATGGCGGCGGGAGGTTTGACGATGAGGACACGTGGAAGATTCTCGGTGGTGGACAAAATTGAGGAGCTCGTCGTCATCGTTTCTTGGCGCGAGACCGGTCTGTGTTGCATTATTATCAAAATTATTTCACGTTTTTCATTTTTGTTCCAACATTTTTTTCTTTCTGGTCACACAATACACGACACGTTTGATCCACCCATCACGATCATATAAAAATCTTCAAAACTAAGACCTTTTTTTTTTGTTGGGTCACAAGCAAGATTCCAAATCAAACCAAAAAGCAAAAAGAACAGAGCCGGAATCTTCTACCCATACATAAATATATACAAGCCACACGAATCCGATTCAAATGCTTTCAAGGTTTAGTTGTGGCCTTGTCCATTATTATCTCCAGGAATATATGGTTCGAAAAGCTTGGCACATGGGTTAGGCTCTTGATGCATAATCCTTGCAGCTCGTTCAAACTCTTCCCTCAACACTCGGATACTAAACTTGTCTACCACCCGACCCAGATCATGGCTCGTCTCAAACGGATCCTCTATGCATATCAAGTGCCTATCGTTCCCCACCCTTCTCGTCCAGTCCTTCTCTCGCTTCCTGCAACACACACATTCATGTTTCATCTCTGAGATTGTTGCTTCACACATGTTACAGTAAGTATAGTTGAGTTTTTAGTTTACCCAAGTATTGAACCGGTGCGGACGGATACAACATTATACGCATAGTCATGAGCGTAAGCCCAGTAGTTGAAGAATCCCCACACCAGCTCAGCTATGGTCTCCCTGTTACTTGATCCGAAGTTATGGAGTCTATCAACATTATCAAAGTATGCGCACCGGATATTATCTACCCGAACTGAGTAAGTCGGCTCCATTTCCTGCATCAAGTAATAACTTCAATAAAAGAAGAGCATTCAGTACACGATATAAGGGAGATATTATTATACACACCTGTAAGCAAGGAAGAATTGGCGGCCTACGCTGCTGCAAGAAATGGATGCACATCAGAACGTACCTGCAAAATATCAAATATAAGTAATGATTGTTATGTGCAAATGAAACTAACTTCAATTAAAAGTGTGGAGGGGAACTTACGCGTAGCTGGAAAGTGTTCCTTGATATGTTTCATTAACCCTTCTTGACTTTGCCCAATGTTTCACAATGAAAGCCAACTGCCTTAAACGCACATCTATCTGCGCATAATCTCGCAAAAGCTTTGTGTTCACAACAGCCAATACATTGTTGATGCAGATATCACAAGATATCCCAGTAACCGGATCCATAAGTTTTACAATTGGAACCCTAGCTCGTGTTAGTGCCTACACAAAAAACAATGTTTCAGAAAATATAGGCACCAGATTCAAAGCCAGAAAAGCGTATCAAGTACCAAATCAACGTGTTTATATAAGTATAAGCATTTACTTACCTGAACATTTTGGAGATTATCTGATTCCAAGATCTCCGCCAGCTTTAACAACATCTCAGATTTGTTGATATCATCACCTTCGATTGCAAGGCAAACATCGATGTCGCTCTTCGGAAAACCAAAAGAGTTAGCACAGGACCCGTAAAGATACAACTTTGCATGAGGCCATTCTTTGGCAACTAGATTCTCTAGATGTGCCATTAGTTGTCTCTGCTTCTCCAGCTCTTCTTCTGCGGGAATCAGGGACTTGTAGACTGCAATGAATGAAGCATCATACCTGTGGATGTCATTTCGACATGCCATATACATTTTAACCATTCTTGCCTTTTGGCCAAGCAGCCGTTGACCCCGATTGTCCATTCTCGATTCCTGATAACAAAACCCCGATTAATCAATCTTTACAACCTAAAAAAGCATCCTTTCTAGTTCGGGAATTGACTACACAAGCTAAACACCATCACTGAATGTTCCCACAAGTCATTAGTAGTATATTAAAACTGTTGATTTTAGGTATATCCTATATTACAAGCTTACACAAAAACTGAAACGTACCTTGTCGCGAGAAGTCTTGCTATCCTTCTTCCCATCTTTGGCGTCCTTATCGCCAGTTTCATCTTCAAGCAATAAAGACTTAACAATATCTTCTCCAAAATCCACAATCTCGTCATCACCAGGGCCAGAGTTTGCATTGCCTTCCCTCTTTCCCTTACTGAGCTGCCCCAATTCCTCTTTACGTTCACTTACACCACGAGCTTCCTTGTTCAACATCGAAAAGGAATCCGCAGCATCAGCTGCTGATACAGAATGAAGACTTGTACCCTTAGGTAGTCCAGGATGATCTATTTGTTGACTAAGATTGAACTTGCTATCATTCTGGATTGATAATCCCCTTAATCTATCAGCCTCAGCAGAAAAATTAACACTTTGATCCCAAAACTTAGAATGCTCACCCATTGCTTGATCATGATTCCTATGGAAACTACCCATCCCTCTATCATCATCCTTACTTGTTAAATTTATATCCCTTCCTCTTTGGTTACTCGAAAATCCAGGAGGAGGAGGAGTAGACTTGAAACCCCTGCCGTTATTCCCAATATGACCCCAGTTTCCTCTTCCGCTGTGACTTCCTCTGGGTTCATGGAGGTTTGGATCCATGTTAGAATTCGAGAGAGTAGATTGGGGATGCCTCATGAGCTGTTCGTGTTGATTAGAATCGTACTTCAAGTTCCCGTTATGTAACCCATTAAGGCTTTGAGTAGCATCTCCCGAGAAAGAACCAAAAACAAGCTTCCGATTCTCAGATTGCGGCGGCGGTACCTGCTGTTGTTGTTGCTGTACCATGGACTGAATTGCGTGGTTTGCAGTACCAGGAAACCCTAATCTAAAAGCATCTTCCGGAGATAGTCTTTGATTACCGTCGAATTGGTTCGTAGGAAAAGGGTTAAGCGGGAATTGAGGAAACCCTAGGAAATTGGGGGAAAGATTAGGAGGAGGTGAAAAGGCGAGTGGCCAAGAAGGATTATGATTACCGGGTCGATGACCGTTAGATTGCCAATTCGGAGGAGGAAAAGGATTATTCACGGTAGGACCAATGGCTGCGATGGCTGGATCGAGAGCGAATGACTGATGCTGAGTACCTTGTGACGACGGCGAAGGACTTCCGTGCAAAATAGACAACAGAAATTCACCGGCGTTAATCGATGGTGGAGCTGGGGGGTCAGCCCCACCGTCCGCCATGGAGGAGGAGAGGAAGTGAAGAAGAAGTTTTAGAGCGAAAGTGAAACACTTTGGCAAGTCGAAGATCTTTCAATGTTGAATGACCACCACCGAGATCTTTCTTTCTTCAAGGTTTAACGGATCTCGTGTGTGTGGTTTTTTTTTTTAATTTATATATTTTAAAGGATGCAGCCTCACACATAATATCCTGACCGTCCGATCTTGGGATTTTTTAAAGGTGATCGATCACAAGTTGGACTTAAAATTGAACTAGGTTTTGATTTCAATTAGTAAATTTGTTAAATAAGGGAATTGTGGAATAGTAAAAATTTGTGATTAGTAAAATCATACAAAATCACTTTACCACTTGGTCATTTCTTGGACAACTATATAGAAGTCGAAGAATATTAAGGTTTCTTTTGATAACTAAAGCTCATGGTCTCTTTAGACAGTGTCTAGTGCCTACACTGGAACCCAAAACATGGTCATGATTTCATATGATTGTGCAATTCATAAAATATTTTGTAAAACCATGAACTTTTCGGTCTTTTTTCCTTTTCATTAATATATTTTAAATATGACAATGTTTTGATGTATTCAATTTTACAATCGGTAGAAGTAGAAATCAATACAATATATATATGAAGTAACAATGTTAACATTTTATCAAAAAAAAAGTAACGATGTTATATGTAGACTTGTAGTAACAATGTTCTATGTAATTGTTGAATGTATATAAAGAAAGAAATTGAGAAAAATAATGTTTAAAAGAATGATTAGATGAAAACTTGAAAAGAATAATTAACTGATAAAATCTCTGATCATATTAAGAAGAGCGACGGCTCGCCGTGGATCGACGAGCTCGATGCTATGGAAACCGGCGTCGTCAAACCTTGCTTCAACCCTAACTCCAGCCGCAACCAACAAATTCACGAAATCTTGTTGCCGATCCAACGACGTGTCTCCGCCGTAACCGATCACTAAACACCGTCCAAGTCGTCCAACTTTCTCCTTTTGCGGCAAATAACCCAACGGATTACAGTACCTATGATCCCGATCAACACCTACCGGCAAAGATAGTTCCCACATGGCGTCAACCGCCGGCACCGGCATTACCGGGTCGGCGAAATTCTTGAGCTCCGATTTCGTCCTCGTTTTACCGCCAAAAAGCGGTTGGTAAAACACGCAACCGTCTATTTTTAACGGCGTCAAATCGTGGTCTAACGATCTCAGTGCCAATTGGAAAGCGATGTTAGCGCCGTTACTCGAACCGCAGATATAACACCGTGAGAAATCGGCGTAGTCTCTAAGCCAAGGCTCGCCGTTAGTTGAGTCAACGACTTGCTGTTTGACCCAAAGCAGAGCATCTAATGCGTCGTCGTATTGAGCTGGGAGTCTATGTTCAGGAGGTAAACGGTAGTGTACGGAGACAACAATAACCGTTAACTCACTGGCCATTTGAGAGCAGCAACGGTTGTTCGCAACGGAATTGGCTGGGTAAAGGATCCAACCGGAGCCGTGGAGATGGATGATAATTGGGAGACGAGCGACGGCGTTATCGTTGGATGGTAGATTAGTTGGTCGGAAAATACGTACGGACACGCCGGTTTCGTGGTTAATGGTTACGTCTTTGGAAGCGGCGAGCTTGCCGGGGCATGGATCCGGGTCGGGATCAACCATCGGCCAAATGAAGTGGCGCGTGCAAGAGCCGTTGGGGTTGATTGTTATGTTGAGGTGTTTGTATGGATCAAATGCCGGACGAGAGTCACGTGACATGGTTTAATTATTAATTGAGTGATTGAAAGGAGGTTACCTTTGACTAAGAAGAAATGTTTAGATTTTTTTCTTCTTTCTTTTCTTTTTTGGTTGTGCATGTGTATTGCTGTTTTACGTTTAATGGCGCTTAGGTTGGGATTAGGATGAATACACGGATTATTTGTGGTCATGATTTAACGCAGTTTAACGATATTGACCAATTTAAGAATGTTTTTATATTTTGTCTTAAATTAGGAATAATGTTCTACATTTGCTTGTGTATTTGAATGTGTAAATCCCTACAAAATACAAACTAAATTAGATGAAATTATTAGGCATATATAGGTGTATATCTATATAAAATTTGTATCAACTTCCTAAGCACCGTAAGAATTTTAATTTTCGCCAATCTAATCTTTATATTTATAAAATTATAGTTGCATGAGCTGCACATTCAACAATGTTCTTAATGCAATATCCAAAAGAATTATGTAAACAAATTATGATATGATAGTACGTTCACCTATTAAAATCTATCTTTTCGTTGGTAGAAATCATAATTTGACATGTTCATAAAACTTAACTCACCGATTCTAGATGGTTTAGGCATTACACAACATTAGAACGTCCGACTCTCTTTTTAAAAATTTAGTAAATAGATTAAATACGTCCACTATATTTATTCAATGGGTATACATTTTTCCATTGAAACCACACATATCATACGTGACTTTTTTTTTTTTTTTTCATTATCATACGTGACTTAAAACAACGAAATTGCATAAATTTAATTATTAGCTAGATAGTTTGTAAGACATGATTAGATCGGATTGCTACATGTTGGGGGATGGGCCAGTTGATGAACAACTCTTCATAAAGGCCTCAACGGTTTCGTACAAGGCCTTAGCTTTGTTCCCATCAAACAACTCACAAGCATGAAACCCATCTTTATCAAACCTCGTCTCCACGTGCACTCCACGTGCCTTAAGCATCTCCGCCACTTGTCTCTGACGATCCACTAACGGATCTCCACCGTAACCGTTAATAAGAGTCGACGGAAAACGTCCCATTTTCTCATTTTCCTGGGGCCCACTGCTCTTAATCGGATTGCTGTACACGTGGTCACGATCTACACCGTCCGGTAAACAAAGCGACCATAACAAGTGAGTAGCTGGTAACGGACAGATCTTATCGTCTTTAAGCCGTGACTCAGAATCCGACGGTTCAACGCCACCGAAGAAAGCTTGGTTCATTATCAGCCCTTGGATCTTAACAGGAGTGAGATCTGTGTCCACCACACGCAACGCGACGTTGTAGACAATATTTCCTCCGGAGCTCGAACCCATTACGAAGCATTTCGAGAAATCGACACCGTCTTTTAACCACGTGTCGCAATCACCACCGTTGATTGCGCCACGAGCTTGATCACGGAGCCATAAGACTGCTTCGACGGCGTCTTCGTACGCCGCCGGGAGACGGTGTTCGGGAGCTAGACGGTATTCAACGGAGAGGATTATGGTTTGAAGACGATCAGCCATTTTGGTGCAAGATTCATGGAAAGGAGCTGAAGCGGCGCTGTAGAGGATAAACCCGCCGCCGTGGAAGTAAACGAGGATCGGGAGTTTTGATTCCGGCGGAATATTCCGGGGCTTGAAGATTCGGATAAAGGTATTGTTGGTTTGGTTTAATGGGATGTCTTTGGATTGTTCCGTTGGGGGCAATTTGGGGAACTCACGGTGTCTAGTGAGAGATCCATCTGAGTTAAGTGTAATGTTGAGGAACTTGTATGGGTCGCTGGAAGGTGGAGGAGCTTCCATGGATGCTTCAGAGAATTAGATATGGTTGTGTGGTGAAACTGTGTGTTTATGAAGAAGAATTGAGAAATTAAGGATTTTAGAGGTTGAAAAGATCAACGTTCTCATTAAAGATTGGGACTTTTCATTCAAAGTTGCAGTTGGATTTGCCTAAAGAATCGTGTGAAATTTGCAAATATCTCTCCATTAATAGACTGTACTAACAATTAGATTGACATCAATTGTAGAGTAAAACCTAATATAACGGCTAATACATTTGTATACCATAATGATCGACCAAGAAATTGATGTGCATTAACAAAGTGTATGTATGAACCTAGGCTAACTCATGATATCGGCCCATCATAGGCAGTTTAATCATCAGGCCGGCCCATTATAGGCAGCTGACCGCTTTGACATATAGCAGGTTTGATTGTTTGGTTACAACTAGAATTTTCAGACGAATGCCTTTCGATTTCTGAATTGAAACCATGGGAACACTTGCACAAGCATAGTCTGTCTCCTAAAGTCATAACCGTGATTCATGTGAAAGGAGTACCAATTTGGTTAAGAGCATTAAGAGAAACAATACAAAAAAAAAGGTAAACTTGCCCCATACCCATTTATTCATACAGCGGGAGACAGGGATGGCAAACATTTTTTAAACCTGGGCCCATTTAGTTTTTGTGCATAGATTTCAGCAAAAAAAAAAAAAAAAAAACAGGCATTTAAACTCTAATCATGATCATCTAATCTACTTGACTACTTGATGTCAATTGGAAATTCTTTATTGTCTAAACTAAAATGTTAAACATTTAAGATTAAATATTTGCAAAAAGCTAATCTTATGGAATCAAACGGTTTCCAACAAGTCGCAATTGGTTTAGAGTAAGTCTACACTTGATGACTGAGCTCAAAACCAAACCCGAATTTCACCGTGCTTTCTTCCTTGACTTAAACGGAAAACCCATAGGCGGCGACGGTGAGAACTCAAACGGCAAATGCGGTGGCTCAGACGCACCCGAAAGCATCTGAACAATCTCCTTCATTGTCGGTCTCTTAACTGGAGATCTTTGCAGACAAAGCAATGCAATAGTAATACAAAGAACCGCTTGCTCTTTCTCCAAAGAGTGTATAGATTTATCAACTAACTCCAACAATTTACCATTGCAAGCCAATTGCTTAGCCCATGATATCAAATTAGCCCTCTCAAACTCCGACATCGGTGATGCAGTCACCTGCAATGGCCGTCTTCCTGAGACAAGGACCAAAAGCAGAACCCCAAAACTATAAACATCGCATTTCTCAGACAACACACCTCCTCCTCCACATTCTGGTGCAATGTAACACACCGTACCTCTCATACTCGGTGTGCTGCTGACTCCACCACTCTTCTGAACATTCACATCACACCACAGACCAGAATCTTGACTGTTTTTCTTACCCATGGCTGACTTTAGCTCCCCACTTAACCCATCTACCCACCAATCTATACTATTCCTCTTCTTCCTCTTGGTAGGGTTAAGATTGTGGTCATGAACAGAGGAAGCATCATCGTCTCTATGAAACCAAGAGTCAATGCTTGAAATTGAGCTTAACCCTCTTTTCTTCTTCTTTTTCTTTTTCCTCTTCTTTCTCGTTAGCTCTTCACAAAACTCTTCCTTCCACCATTCTCTAGGCTTTCTCTTCTTCTCTTTCTTCTTCTTCTTAGAGACTGATGATGACCCATCACCATTATTGATCCATTCCTTATTTTCGTTAGGTCTCTCTTTCTTAATCTCACTCCCAATCCATTCCATCACGTAATCCTTCACACTCCCTGATTCAATCCCTCCTCTGCTTCCACCATTGTTGTCCTGTTTCCACCACCAATCTCTCTTCGATCCCACTTTAATCTTACTACTCTCCGGCGATAATCCTGATGCCCCTCCCGGTGACAATCCAGTCTCCGTCAAGACGCTAATCGCACAAGTTTCCGGCGACGGTATCGATGTCATCCCCGGAGATGTTGCTCCAACCTCCACCATCAAAACGCTAACTGCACAATTCTCAGGCGAAAGTCCAGATTTTTCACCCGGAGACGCCACCGTCTCCGTCAAGACACTAATCCCACAATTCTCCGGCGAGAGATTGACAACATTATTACCTTCTTCAAACACAGTAATCACGCTTTCAGTCTCTTCAAGAATCGACCCATTATCTTCAACAACATCCTTGCTCTTATCTTCTTCCTCAATCAGAATCCTAGTATCTAAATCCTCGGACTTTACTCTCGCGAGACCGAAATCTCCGATTTTGGCCTTGAAATCAGAATCGAGAAGGATATTACTAGGTTTAATATCTCCATGGATGATAACTGGATCACAACAATGGTGAAGAAACTCGATTCCTTTAGCGATATCCGTCGCAATCTCAAACCTTTTGTTCCAATCCATAAGCTCCTCACATTTGCGATCCAAAAGCGCGTCTTGTAAACTACGATTCGCCATAAGCTCGTAGACGAGAATAAGCTTCCGACCACGACGATCGGAGGAGAATCCAAGGAGAGAGACGACATGAGGAGATCCGATTAAGTGAGAAGAGAGAGAAAGCTCATTGTGAAACTCACGCTCGCCTTGTAAAGAACCAGCGGAGGTATCCATGACTTTGACGGCGAGAGAGTCACCGCCACTGGGGAAATCAGCTTTGTAAACAGAGCCGAATCCGCCGTGACCGAGCTGAGTCGACTCGGAGAAAGAGTTTGTAGCGCGGCGGAGCTGAGAGTAAGAGAAGCGTCGACATTGGTAGTGTTGTGGAGACTTAGAGTTGGAGATAAGATCTGAAGGAGCCGTACGGTTTCGATAGAGTCTCCGGTAAATAAGTAAAGTGAAGAGGATGAGTAACACTCCGGTTAAAGTCAAAGAACCGGCGATGATAAGTGGAAGAGTCTGAAAACTGTGGTGGCCTTCACTAACCGTCGGCGTCGGCGGAAAATCCGGCTGGCGAGATGGCATTTTAGTAAATAAAGAGAGTTAAAGAAGTGTCATTAAAACCAGAGTTTCCATTGAAGAAGAAGAAGGTGACATGATGATAAGTTTCTAACTGACAAAAAATATAAATTTTCTTCAGCTACTTGAACACTCACGTAGGTAAATACAGAGAAAATGGACTCAATTATTTTATTATTTTTTTTGTTTTGAGGATAATAAAGAGATATGCTTGTGTGACAGGAGAGTGATATTGGTAATGGTGACGTGTCGGAGAATAAATGGGGGATGGTGACTGTGAAATGTGACAGTCATGTGAGCGGATATTACTGCTCACGTCGTTTAGCGGAAGACCGGTGAGAGATAGATAGTAGTAGTCACCGAGACGTGAGATTTTAATGAGGGAGCGTGATTAACACGCCGCGCGTTGAGGTGAGATTCACGAGGGTTTTGTTTTTTCAGTTTTTGAAACCTTCTCCTTCTGAAGAGGTCCACGGTGGGACCCACGAAATTTAACTGGGGAAGTGACGGTGAAGTCAACCTCACTCGCCTTTTAAGAAGCGCGTGGAGATGACACGTGAGTTGTTGTGTCGTTCGGGCTTAATCAAATGATTAGCTACTAGACCATTGGTTTAACCAACTAGATGTCTGGTTAATAAGATATGTTCGATCGACTAGCCATGTGCATAACTAATCGACATTTTTTGCAACAAAATGGATTTTCTGCAAAAGTTGTTCGACTATATATATATCTCTATGATCTAATTATATCGTGTAGAATATTGATGATTTAGTTACGCACAATTTTATACCAGTTTAATCATTTTTTTGGTTTTTAATCGTTATTTGATCTATTCAATGTTTATTCATTTAGTAGCAAGAAGTGTACATCTATTTTGTAAAATCATATGTATAATTTGTAAAATACTAACAGCAAGTTTGTATTAAACACAAAAAGATTTGTTTCTATTGTAACGTGTTAGTAACGTCAGCGAAAAGGAGGCATTTTTCACGTCGCTTTTTCGGGTGATGGGATTTTGACCTTTTCAATTTTGCCCTTTATCGCTTTGGTCTGACTCTTTATTGTGGTTTTTGTTTGGTTTGTTTTGTTTTGTTTTTACTTTTACCCAATTTTAAGATTGGACCTTAATACACGCACGAGTAACGTTCACTGGTGCAAAACTAAACAGTGAGATCACGTCATTAACGTTCAAAATTAATCATTTCACTCGCTGGCACCATCTCTTAATTTATTTGAGTGGGAAATAAAAAGGTCAAAGCTAATGTTAGCATTAGAGAAACTATCCAAGTGAGAAACATTCGTGAATCCACTTGATGTTAGTGGGTGATTTGTTAGTTTTAATAGAACAACAAGGTTTGTTTTACCTTTTATTTTTGGCTAATAAAGAAGGGGTAAAGTTGCACTTAGTGGTTTGACTTTGGTAACATCGTTGGAATCTTGATAAGGGAATCTATGGAAAATATAAAAACAAAGAAGTAAAGCGTCAAACACAAGGCCTTTTGCAGGTTAAAAGCAGATTCAGATGTACTTTTAATGTTAAAAAAAAAATTGGAGATTGGAGAAGAAGAAGAGGAAGAAGAAGAAGCGATGACTACTAAAAATGCTCATGTGACTTCCACTACTTAACCTCCTTTAGAAAACTACAAAAAAAAAAGAAAGAAAAATAGTTATCATTAAATACTTTTTACTAGCCGGAACGTTTATAGCCAACACTTGACGGGACCCGTCACCGTGGTCCCTAACTTTCCACCCGCCGTTACATGAATAAAAGTTTTTATGTTTTATAGTTTTTTATACCTAGGAGATTTTATTAGTGTTCGACGACCATCCAAGATGTAGTACTAACAGTTGATAATAAGAAGATAAAATTTGAGTTAAATCACTCGTTAATTAGCAAATATTAAAAGAGCAAACCAGATCGAGCAACTTAACCTAACATCAGAAACAAATACAGCTAACAGTAGATAAAGAGAGTAACGTACACCTAAACACATGGTTAAGCTGCCTAATAGTAATTAATGAAATTAATGTGAGGTTTAACATATGAACAGTACTGGGTACATACAAATTTGGCAGGCTGGTGTCTTGATCTCCCATGTGACATTATAGTTTTAGTATCATATATTTTTTGCATGTTTTGAGTCCAAATAATGAAACTAATACAAATCACTATTTTTACATGTTATGTTCTCTTTGTTTAAGTTCTTAAAGGTAATAATTAGTCTGTAGTCTGTACCAAAAAAAAAATTCCATGTTTGCAAGAAATTTAGGCAAGTATGTAAGTTTCAAACTTTCCATAATTGGGCATGAGAAAAACAGATTTTTAGAACACGTTAGGTTGTAGGTGTTATAAGCAACAATAAACATATACACCATGCAACTAATACCGATTGACAGTTTTTGAGAACTTGTTTTTCCATTTTAGATAATATCTTTAAATTTGTTAATAAAATAAGTAAAAAAAACTTAAATTTATGGATATAAAATGCATGATTGAGTTATATTTTGTAGGCACTCTCCAACTTCCTTAGACAAGGAGAGTAGAACCTAAAGAAAAAAACTGGTCGTCCAATGGACCTCTCACTAAATCAAGGCATGTCTCTGCCCCTCTATTTTCTCTTAGCATTCTTCTTTTTCTTCTTTGCCACCGCAAAAACGCGGAGAAGCGCTAGCACCGGCACGCTTCCACCAGGTCCTCCGACACTGCCATTAGTGGGAAACATATTCCAACTCGGATTCAATCCTCACCATTCACTTGCTGCCTTTTCAAAAACGTACGGACCTATAATGAGTTTGAAGCTTGGAAGGTTAACCGCAGTGGTTATATCTTCACCAGAAGCAGCTAAAGAGGCACTTCGAACACACGACCATGTCATGTCCGCTCGAACCTTTAACGACCCGATTCGAGCCTTTGATCACCATAAACATTCCATTGTCTGGATTCCTCCCTCTGCTCGTTGGAGGTACTAACTCTATCTAATATCAACATTTCGTTTCTTTTTAACTCTCTTTGTGTTGATATCATCTGTATACCAAACTTCAATTTAAGAGTAGTTTAAAACTTTAAATCTATACACACGTGACGTGATTAGCCACAAGTCTATTAAAGTTCTGTATGTATGCATCTTCAGGTTTCTGAAGAAAACACTAACGAAATATTTGTTATCACCGCTAAACCTAGACGCTATTCAATCTTTAAGGATGAGAAAGGTGGAGGAACTAGTGAGCTTAGTAAACCAATTTCGTGAGAGAGGAGAAGCTATTGACCTGGCTCGTGCTTCCTTCGTCACATCTTTCAATATCATCTCAAATGCTCTGTTTTCAGTAGATTTAGCGACGTATGACTCTAACTCCTTGTCTTACGAATTTCACAACACGGTGGTTCGCCTGATGGAGATCTCCGGTAAACCCAACGTAGGTGACTATTTCTGGTATATGAGGTTTCTTGATTTGCAAGGTACCCGAAAAGAAGCCGTACTCTGCATGGAGAGATTGTTTAGGGTTTTCCAAGAATTCATTGATGCTCGGTTAGCCAAAAGATTGTCTCAGACAGAGACAGAGCCTAAAGAGGCTTCGAGCAGGGACATGCTAGACTCCCTTCTGGATCTCACACAGCAAAACGAAGCAGAATTAACGATGAATGATATCAAACACTTGCTTCTCGTAAGTCTTTCACACACATCAATGGTAAGATTAAGATATTATTTGGATGCAAATATCATCAGTTAACCTATTTTTGTGACAGGATGTGTTTGTTGCTGGCACAGATACAAGCTCAAGTACAATGGAGTGGGCAATGACGGAGTTATTCCGTAGCCCGGAGAAGATGATTAAAGCTCAGAGTGAGATACGGCAAGTGATTGGTGAAAACAGTGTCGTTCAAGAATCTGATATCCAGAGTCTGCCTTACTTACAAGCAATTGTGAAAGAGACTCTTCGTTTGCATCCTGCAGCTCCTTTGATCCCTAGAAAATCGGAATCCGATGTTCAGATTTTGGGTTTCCTCGTTCCTGTGAATACCCAGGTTTATTTCATACCTATCTTTATTACGCCAACATTCATTACCATTCAGTAACGTAACTTGTGATGGACGTTAACGAAGTCATAGTTTTATTGTTGGGTACATGGCTTTTTTGTTTGTTTTGGTTTGACTCAGTTGGAATTGTTCGGTTTAGGGTAACTATTAGTATATCTTGAACCCAACTATATTTGGTTCGTTAAAAACAACAACAAAAAGTTGAATTAGTTCGATTTTGGTTTAGTTTTTAATTTTTATATCGGATTTTTTTTTTGTAATCATTATGTAAGATTATTTAATTAATAAATGTCAATTAAAAATAGTTTTTGACCTAATTTCGATTTAAATTTGAATTGTTTGTTTGGTTTGATATATACATAGAACCGACATGATAAATCTCCCATCTCTGTTTTTCGAGATTAGGTTTTGGTGAACGTATGGGCTATAGGACGAGACCCGAGCGTGTGGGACAATCCAATGAAGTTCGAGCCAGAGAGATTCTTGTTACGAGAAACCGATTTAAAAGGCAAAGATTTCGAGTTGATACCATTTGGATCAGGAAGAAGGATGTGTCCGGGAATCTCGATGGCTCTTAAGACAATGCATATTGTGCTTGCCTCTCTTCTCTATTCCTTTGACTGGAAGCTTCAAAACGGTGTCGTCCCTGAAAACATAGACATGAGCGAGGCTTTCGGTCTTACCTTACACAAGGCCAAACCTCTTTGTGCCGTACCCGTCAAGAATCCTACAATATCGTCTTAAATAATCGTATTGTGTGTCAATATTAATAATTTAAGAGAATGAAATTCTAAAAATTACTGAATTGTTATGTTGATTTTCTTAAATACTATTTTAAGTAAAAATTTATAATATTAAAGTCAAAACAGAGGAAACACAATACAATTTGAAAAGGTATGTATCGTCTCAAAGATTGAATTGCTTAAGAGGAAACACAATGCAATTTGAAAAGATATACGTATAATATCTTGTGATTGGTCGTCGGTCTTCTAATTACAACTTCGATGGTCGGCTTTAACTGACAAGTGGCGCACTGGCGCCTCTTGGTTTCAATATAAACGTCCCTGTCACCGGTAGCCGGTAGGATGTATTTGGACCATAAGTTAGTAATTAATCAATAACTTTACGTATTTAAGTGGCTTTTGATGCTTTGATAATTTACTCATTAATTTCAAAGAAAATATCTATTGAGAAAAAATGATGGACATCATCTTTGAACAAGCTTATCTGTTCCTCCTGTTTTGCTTTATCTTATCATTTTTCCTTATCTTCACCATAACAAGATCCCGGAGCTCTCGCAAGGTCGCTCCATCGCCTCCAGGACCTCCGCGGCTACCCATCATCGGAAACATTCACCTTGTCGGCAAAAACCCACACCATTCATTCGCCGACCTCTCAAAAACATATGGACCAATCATGAGCCTTAAATTTGGAAGTTTAAACACAGTGGTCGTAAGTTCACCAGAAGCTGCAAGAGAGGTTCTAAGAACACACGACCAAATCCTCTCTAACCGTAGCTCCACTAACTCGATACGGTTCATTAATCACCACGAGGTTTCCGTTGTCTGGCTTCCACCGTCGTCGCCTCGTTGGAGGTATTATTAATAATATCGATTTTTAATTTTCTATGGTTTAAATTTTCTTAATTGTTGATTATATTATTAAGGAAAAGGTGTCAACATGATTCCGTGATCTCTCAAGCCATAATTACTTTTGACACTATTCATTAAAAGCTTCAATTACTCTTGTTTATTTAATACTTTTGTGTGTCTGTTGTGTATATCAATCACATGATTCTATGGCATCTCTATTAGTAAGAGATGTGTAGAAATTTTGTAATTATGTGAATTCAGTGACCAACACAAGAAAAGAAAATATTATTCCGCTCTTTCTCTGTCAAAGTTGTACACTAAATAAATTCCGCAATCCAATTTAACATAATCATATTTTTTCACATTATCTTTGTTGACTAATATGCGGTGATATTAATCTTTTGTTAAATTTTTAGACTACTGAGAAAACTAGCGGCGACTCAGCTCTTCTCGCCACAGCGTCTCGAAGCCACGAAAACGTTGAGGGAGAACAAGGTGAAGGAACTCGTGAGCTTCATAAGTGAAAGCAGCGAAAGAGAAGAAGCTGTTGATATTTCTCGTGCAACCTTCACCACAGCTCTTAATATCATATCAAACATTCTGTTTTCTGTAGATCTCGGTAGCTACGACTCGAAAAAATCCAGTGAGTTTCAGGACACGGTGATTGGTGTCATGGAATCTGTAGGGAAGCCAGACGCTGCTAACTTCTTTCCATTTCTGGGGTTCCTTGATCTGCAAGGTAATAGAAAGACTCTGAAGGCTTGTTCCGAGAGATTGTTTAAGGTTTTCCGTGGGTTCATTGATGCTAAAATAGCGGAAAAATCATTGCGGAATGTTAACCCTAAAGATGTCTCGGAGAGAGATTTTGTGGATGTGCTTCTCGATCTTACTGAAGGAGATGAAGCAGAGCTCAACACTAACGATATTGAACACCTTCTCTTCGTAAGTCTTACTATTTTTTGTAGGATGTTAGAATCTTATGAATTAACATTTAAAATAAATCAAACGAACATCATCAAGAATTGAAACAATACGTATATATATGCATCAGGACCTGTTTGGAGCGGGGACAGACACAAACTCTAGTACCGTGGAATGGGCAATGGCAGAGTTACTTCGAAACCCTGAAAAAATGGTAAAAGCTCAGGCTGAGATCGACAGTGTGATTGGTCAAAAAGGTGGTGTTGAAGAGTCTGATATCTCGGAACTGCCCTATTTACAAGCAGTTGTGAAGGAAACTTTCCGGTTACATCCGGCTGCTCCGCTACTAGTCCCACGAAAAGCGGAATCAGACGTGGAGGTTCTCGGGTTCATGGTGCCTAAAGATACTCAGGTTTTGGTGAACGTGTGGGCCATAGGACGAGACCCGAATGTGTGGGAGAATCCGTCCCGGTTTGAGCCAGAAAGGTTTTTGGGGAAAGAAACCGACGTGAGAGGTAGAGATTATGAGCTTACACCATTCGGAGCCGGACGTAGAATTTGCCCGGGATTGCCTTTGGCTGTGAAAACAGTGCCTCTAATGCTTGCTTCTCTTCTTTCTTCCTTTGATTGGAAGCTTCCAAATGGTGTCATTTCTGAGGATTTGGATATGGACGAGAGCTTCGGTCTCACATTGCATAAAACCAACCCGTTACATGCCGTTCCCGTCAAGAAACGCTGTCTTAATTAGCCATTTAATTAGTATGTTTTTCTTATAAGTAGAGTACGAATAATTAATTACCAGATTAAATAACAAATCATCTCAAACGCTTCTCTTCTCGGTTGTACAAATATTTTCTCATGAGTCGGCAGAGCCATTTTGACATTGCTCCTTGTCAAATCTTTACCTCTCTATCAGTGAATTTTCATAAACAATTAGTTTTCTTTTTATTTGTCCCAAATATATACACCCACTTTTTTATTTAAATATACATACACACACAACAAAAAAATTAGGAAGGGCCTACAAAAAAAAACAAAAAAATTAGGAAGGGAAATCATGTACTTTCCTAATATTCATATTTTTGTTGTTTGAAAAAAAAAATCGTGTTTCCTGATATTAGGATTTAGAAAGTCACAATCTCTTTTTCTTGCTATTGAGAGTAGCTAAATAGCTAATTATTGACTAAATCAGTACATCTTCATATTAAATCAGAAATATCTTTCCATCGGTTTGGGTTTTCTTTAGCGAATTGGTCCCATCAGAAAAAAAAAAAGTGTGGAACACAACAATGAAGTAACGTCACAACAAAAGAAATAATGAGCGGTGCATGAGATTTCGAAGAAAAGGACAAGAATTTTGTTGAAATTCGTAATTGGCTTTCTTCCGCCGTGTCCAGTAATTCCAAGAAGATGAGATCGCCTGAATATGACACAACACGCAATTGAGTTTGGAATTGGATTGATCTGTCGTTTGGTGTGTAATGGGAACATTATTAGTTAGCAGAATGAAGAAAAGACGACAACTACGGCGTGGTCCTAAACATAGACCAATCGCTTTGTGCTCTTTCAATGTAAAAGCTTGTATGACACAAAATGTTATTTACGTAAATATAAATAATAGTTGATTTTTTGTGTATACGAGTATGTACAATAAACATAATTGTACGGGCTAGTCCCCAAATTCTCTATTATAAATATCACCAAAACCAATAAGATATTTTATTTGTCTATTGTACAAATATATAATATATAGATGTGATTTATTTGGATAATTTTCTATAGTTTTCTATCACTTGAGACCACACAGATGGACATAATCTCAGGGCAAGCTCTGTTACTGCTCTTTTGCTTTATGTTATCATGTTTTCTTGTCTTCACGCCATCACAAGATCTGGACGAAACTCTCACGGGGCCTTCGCTCTGCCTCCAGGACCTCCACGGTTACCGATCATCGGAAATATTCACCTTGTCGGAAAACATCCTCATCGCTCATTCGCTGCACTCTCGAAAACTTATGGACCAGTCATGAGTCTTAAGCTTGGAAGTTTAAATACAGTGGTTATAGCTTCACCAGAAGCTGCGAGAGAGGTTTTACGAACACATGACCAGATTTTGTCTGGACGTAGTCCCACTAACGCGATACGGTCCATCAATCACCAAGATGCTTCCCTTATTTGGCTTCCTTCGTCGTCTGCTCGTTGGAGGTATAATTTTAATATCGACTTCTATTTTCCTACGATTTTGTTTCTTACAAGATTAGCTACAACAGAGTTTTTCTTTTTGTTAAAAGGAAATAATAAAGACCCCTAAAACAGTAATGTTCTTGATGGATCGTTGTTATGTTCTGTTTTAGGCTGTTTAGAAGGCTGTCGGTGACTCAGCTCCTGCATGTCACCACAGCGTATCGAAGCCACGAAAGCATTGAGGGTGAACAAGGTGAAGGAACTTGTGAGCTTCATAAGTGAAAGCAGCGATAGAGAAGAATCTGTTGATATTTCTCGTGTATCCTTCATCACAACTCTTAATATCATATCGAACGTTCTGTAGCTACAACGCGAAAGCTTCTATTAACGGGGTTCAAGACACGGTGAATAGTGTTATGGGTGCTGTCGGGAATCCAGACGCTGCTAATTACTTTCCATTTCTGGGGTTTCTTGATCTGCAAGGTAATAGGAAGACTATGAAGGTTTGCACGGAGAGGCTGTTAAGGGTTTTCCGTGGGTTCATTGATGCTAAGGGGGGTGTATTGGAACAATGATTTTGGAAAATTTTGGTTTTTTGTTAAAATCACCTGTTATTCAATCAGTGATTTAAAATTTTCTTCTCAAATTCCATGTTATTGAAACTGGAATTTATGTAAAATCATTCCAAATCATTTCAAATCTCTTGTTATTCAATCATGAATTTTTAAAACCCATATCAAATCCACTGTTATTGAAACTTAACAAAACTTTTTTTAAAAAATATTGAAAACTGATTTGGTGAGACTTTGGATACCTTTTTAGTGTAAAAATAAGAATTAAACAATCACACCTCTAGGGGTGGTATTTGATTAAAAAAAAAAAGTAAAAAAAAACATGTGGCTAGTGAAACAATCTCCTCTCTTCATCCTCGTCTTCATCTCCCTCGATCTCGATCCCTTGAACAAAAATAACATAAGAGATCCTAAAATCAAAGTCCACATTTGCCTTGAAATATGTACAAGGACTAAAGTCAAAAGAGAGTCTCTTCTTTGGTAGTGGTGGTGACTCACTTCTTGTCCTCACAAGTCTCGAGCAGCTTCAATCTAATTTTCAAGGAGCACAAACGGAGATTCTAATTGATGAATAAAACTATTCGACGATTAGAAGTCAAATTGTTGTGAGGTCGGTTTTGATCTTCAGTTCTGATGTTTGTTTCTTCGCTAATAACATAATAGAACTTTATTTGCGAAATTAATAAATTTCAGATAGAATTTTGAGTTAGTTTATGTGTCGTCAAGCATGGAGGTGAATCTCGTTTTGCGTTGTGTATAGCTTTGATTTGTCGCTGATAACACTAGATTTTTGAAACTAGGTTGATGGAGTGACATAAGTTTTTGTTTTGAGCTTTATCACGAATTCCACCACCGTCAAACGTGTTTTCGAAATTCAAACGACATGTTTAAGAAGTTACCACAAACCAGAGAAAATTATCAAGGCAAGTTTTCTTGTTGTTATAGCTTGGCTAGTTGCACATGTTACTTGTTGATGGTGATTCCAATTACTTTTAAGCCTTTGAATGGTTCATTGATATTGATTATACCGTCTGCAATTTTTTAGGAAATCCCAATTTTTCTATTTTTGGTGCTAAAAATCTCACCAAATCACATATGTATTATCTCTTTAAAAGCTCACCAAATCACAAATTATCTTTCCTTTTTTAAAATGAAGATTAACAATTCCACCAAAAGTATCCTATAAACTCACTTAAATCTCTGCAAATCCAAAATTTCCTAAATTCCACCAAATTCTCCTAAATCTTTAATCGAATACACCCCCCTAAGATTGCAGAAAAATCTTCGCAGAATAACCCTAAAGATGTTTCAAACAACGATTTCGTAGACAACCTTCTCGATTTCAAAGGAGATGAAACAGAACTCAACATTAGCGATATTGAACATCTTCTCTTGGTAAGTCTTACCTTACTAATCATGATTTATTAGATAATGGAATAATCAATTTTGACAATTAATTGGTATCAGGATATGGAAATTTTATAATTATTCCAACAAATGTTAGATGAGTGAAAACATGTTTCGATCATAGAAAGACATTTTTAAATCCTACACAGCATTGTCACATCGTATTTGTACAACATCATGTTGTAGTATATTCTACTCAAATGTTATGAGTTGAAATGGCATGCATGAATATTTATATACTGGTCGGAAATGTCGAGCTCACTGACATGTGATTTATATGGCCAGGATATGTTTACAGCTGGCACGGATACAAGCTCTAGTACCCTAGAGTGGGCAATGGCAGAGTTACTTAGAAACCCTAAAACGATGGTGAAAGCTCAGGCTGAGATCGATCGAGTGATGGGCCAAAAGGGTATCGTTAAAGAGTCGTCAGATATCTCAGAACTGCCGTATTTACAAGCAGTTGTGAAGGAAACTTTCCGGTTACATCCGCCTGCTCCGCTTCTTATCCCGCGAAAAGCCGAATCCGATGTGGAGATTCTTGGGTTCATAGTGCTTAAAAATACTCAGGTTCTAGTGAACGTGTGGGCCATAGGACGAGACCCGAGAGTATGGGAGAATCCGAGCCAGTTCGAGCCAGAGAGGTTTTTGGGGAAAGAGATTGATGTGAGAGGTAGAGATTATGAGCTTACACCGTTTGGAGCAGGACGGAGAATTTGTCCGGGATTGCCTTTGGCTGTGAAAACAGTGTCTCTAATGCTTGCTTCTCTTCTTTATTTCTTTGACTGGAAGCTTCCGAACGGTGTCGATCCTGAGGACTTGGACATGGACGAGACCTTTGGTATCACATTACACAAGACCAACACGTTACATGCCGTTCCCGTCAAGAAACATTAATTATCCATTGTAATACTTTCTTCTGTTTGTTTAAAAGTACCCTATGATCAAAATAAAACAAAATCATCTATAAACGCTCTGTTCTCGAAGTAAGATTTCTTCTTATAAGCCTGATGTAGTAGCTCATTTGGTTAGAAGGCTAAAAGCTCCACCACATGGGTTCAAGTCATGGCAGAGGAGAAGATTTCTTCTTATAAAATGGGTAGGCTTGAAGAAGTCAAGGTATCCACATTAGTATTGGGCCTGTCTTATATCTTTAGGTAAATATAAAGCCCATAAATTATTGTAACTTTTTCAATTAAAAAAATTACTATGAGTTATCAATATAATATAGATTGATGGTTATGTTAAAGAAAAATAGAAAGAGGATTTGTTATTTGGTTTAAGTGTAACCACCACAATTCTCACCAAAAAAAGTGTAACCACCACAATGGCTTCCACGGAAACAAATACTGTATCATGAATCCATGATTAATGTTTAGGTTAAGAAAATTAAATATTTTTTTTGGCATTATTGTCTAGACATTAAAAGTAAGATAAAAATTTATAAATGAATTTGTTAAAAAAAAAGATTTATAAATGAATTTGTGAAAGATAAAAAAGATTTATAAATGAATCACATTATTGGTTGTAGTAAAAAGGAATAAAATTGTGTTACATGAAAAACAATATACTTAAATGAAAACTTTAGTGTTAATTGACTTTTATGTGTTGGAAGTTGCTAAATCCCAAATCGGTAAAAAACCACAATCTCTCTCTCTTCTCCTCTTTCTCTCTCCCGCGCGCCCAAGTCGCCTCCTTTCGCTAGTCTTTCTCCGATCGTCGTCTCACCTCTCTTTACTTTCGTCGTCCTCTGGAATCTTACGCATTCTCCGTCTTTGCTTTCGTTGCGCTGCCGGAGGATAGAGAATCCGTCCAGATTTGCTGGACTGCTTCCGATTCGCTTTCATTGGCTCATCATCTCCGAACATCTCTCCGGGCCGATCCGTGCGTATTCTCTTCCGGCATTGATTTCTATAAGCATTTTTTCCTTTCAAAGTACTCGATGATACACGCAGAATGTATTTTTCATACGAATTTCAAAATCGATCCTCTCTGAGATCTGATAGAGATCTTCTAATTGAATGTTTTCTGAAGATTTTTGAGTTCCTTGAGCAGATAACTGTGATTTGCACAGATTTTCGTTTTGTTTTTGATGCTGTATATGTCAACTTTAGTAGATCCAACTGAGTATATCATTTAAGGTTTCTTTGGTTCAATCACAGTGTCGACTTTAGTTGTCATCTTCATCAGTGTCAGATGCATTTTCCTCACAAGCTGAACTTTTACTCTGTGTAACAGGTGGAGGGTGAGAAAACGCTGTGAATGTCTGTACTCTCTGTAAGTTGATAGAATGGAAGACGATGATGAAAGAAAGCTCCCTGAAGCTGATGTTACTGATACGTCTGATATAGCTAATCCTTTGCAGAAAAGGATAGAGGCATTTGATATAGGTGGTTCTGGTTTTATTCCTAAGGGTGATACGGCTTTGCAAGGGATTAGTTCAGCTGATAGAGTCTTCAAGGATGATGATTTTGAACAAGTTTCTCTGGGAGATCAGGAAAAGGCTGCCAATGAATCTCTGGGTGAACTTAAGGAACCTGGAAGCACTTCAAAAACTGATTATGGGAGCTCCTCATTTGGTGGCACTGATGTAGCTACTTATTACTTATCCGGGACTCAGGATATCTATGATCTGATGCCTATGGACGATGTACAAAGTGACCGACTTTCTAGCCCTGGACCAGAGAGAGAGGCAGCTTATTCCATGCAGCAGTCCCCGTCTGAAACTAGCCTGGATCCAGAATCTGGATATTCCCCAGTTCATTCCCCGCTGAAGCCCAAGCCAAAGGCCACAGTTCCAAATGTTTCTCCAGAGCTACTGCATCTTGTGGATTCAGCCATCATGGGGAAGCCTGAGAGCTTAGGCAAACTAAAGAATGTTGTAAGTGGTATTGAGAATTTTGGCTGTGGAGAGGAGTCAGAGGCCACTGCTTTTCTTGTTATTGATTCACTGATTGCCACCATGGGTGGAGTTGAGAGTTTTGAAGAGGATGAAGATAGCAACCCTCCTAGTGTCATGTTAAATTCCCGTGCTGCTATTGTTTCTGGTGAGCTTATTCCCTGGCTTCCTGGTTTAGGTGATAGCGTTAATTTTATGTCCCCGAGGACTCGTATGGTTCGGGGTTTGCTTGTTATTTTACGGTCATGCACGAGAAATAGAGCTATGTGTTCAACGGCAGGGTTATTAGGAGTTTTGTTGCGATCAGTGGAAGAGATAATTTCCAAGGACGTTGATATGAAATGGAATGCTGCTGCTATTTTGCTACTATGTATTCAACATTTAGCTGGGCACTCCCTTAGTGTCGATGATTTACACAGGTGGCTTCAAGTTATAAAAGCCGCAGTTACAACAGCGTGGTCAAGTCCGTTGATGCTTGCTTTGGAGAAGGCAATGAGTGGAAAGGAATCAAGGGGACCTGCTTGTACTTTTGAATTTGATGGTGAAAGCTCTGGCTTACTTGGTCCCGGAGAAAGTCGTTGGCCCTTTACCAATGGCTATGCATTTGCAACATGGATCTATATTGAATCATTTGCTGACACATTAAATGCTGCAACTGCGGCAGCTGCAATTGCTGCTGCCGCAGCAGCCAAGTCAGGGAAAACATCCGCAATGTCAGCTGCGGCGGCTGCGAGCGCTCTTGCTGGTGAGGGCACTGCTCATATGCCACGTTTGTTCAGCTTTTTGTCGGCTGATAATCAGGGAATAGAAGCATATTTCCATGCTCAATTCCTGGTGGTTGAGAGTGGTAGTGGGAAAGGAAGAAAGTCTTCGCTGCATTTTACTCATGCATTTAAGCCTCAATGTTGGTATTTTATTGGTCTCGAGCATAGCTGCAAGCAGGGACTTCTGGGGAAAGCAGAGAGTGAACTACGGCTATATATTGATGGATCCTTGTACGAAAGTCGTCCTTTTGATTTTCCTCGTATATCCAAACCCCTCTCTTTCTGTTGCATTGGCACAAATCCTCCTCCTACTATGGCTGGTCTACAACGTCGCCGTCGTCAATGTCCTTTGTTTGCAGAGATGGGACCAGTTTATATATTTAAGGAACCAATTGGTCCTGAGAGAATGGCGCGTTTGGCTTCTAGAGGTGGGGATGTTTTGCCTTGTTTTGGCAATGGGGCAGGCCTTCCTTGGTTAGCTACAAATGACTATGTACGTAATCAGGCAGAGGAGAGTAGCATTTTGGATGCAGATATTGGAGGATATACCCACCTGCTTTACCACCCTTGTCTGCTAAGTGGGCGATTTTGTCCAGATGCTTCACTTTCTGGAGCAGCAGGTGCCTATATATATACTCCCTTTTTCTTAAGATCAAATGCTCTTTAAAATTGAAAACGTGAAATTCCCAAGAATGTTGATATGCGTTATTATATGTTATCAAATTGTCATGGTTGAATTGTGGTGTACTTTGATTTGCTCATTCTCTCTATCAGTGATTTTCTTTTCCTTTCATGAATTCCTTCCGTCATTGTGTTTCTTCTCCATTATCGTACAAACTTTATTCTTCTTTATTTCTGCTAGGAGATCGGAAACAATCATTTCCATTTTTGATGTCGTTTGAACAAATCTTTTTGTTTTACTTTTTATATTTTTCTTCGTCAAGGCACTCTAAGGCGACCAGCTGAGGTCCTTGGACAAGTCCATGTTGCAACGAGAATGAAGCCAGTGGAGTCTTTCTGGGCTTTAGCTTATGGAGGACCCATGTCCCTGCTTCCTTTGACCGTAAGCAATGTGCATAAAGATAGCTTGGAGCCATGTCTTGGAAATCTTCCACTGTCTTTGTCCACAGTTACACTTGCTGCACCTGTATTTAGAATTATGTCAGTCGCTATTCAACATCCTGGGAACAATGAAGAGTTGTGTCGTACTCAGGGACCCGAGATTCTTGCTAGAATTCTGAGATATCTTCTACACTCACTTGCATCCCTTGACAGGAAGCATGACGGAGTAGGAGAAGAGGAACTAGTTGCTGCCATTGTTTCGCTTTGCCAATCTCAGAAGATCAATCATGTTCTCAAAGTGCAGCTCTTTCGTACACTTTTATTAGATTTGAAAATATGGAGCCTGTGCAATTATGGTCTCCAAAAGAAGCTATTGTCATCCCTTCAAGATATGGTTTTCACTGAAGCAACAGCTATGAGGAATGCCGAAGCTATTCAGCTGCTTCTAGATGGCTGTCGAAGATGCTATTGGATGATTTCTGAGAAGGATTCTGAGACCACTTTTCCTCTTGATGGGAATACGCGCCAAATGGGGGAACTCAATGCTCTGATTGACGAACTTCTGGTGATTATTGAACTTCTAATGGGAGCAGCATCTCCTTCTTTAGCTGCTGATGACCTCCGTCGATTACTTGGTTTCATAATTGACAGCCCACAGCCAAATCAGGTAACGTTTCCTTAAGTGTTTTTTTTCCCCTTCAATTATCACCATTAAACAACCAAAATGGAGAAGTAAAAACTTTGTACCTTGGATATAATAACCTAGTGGCCAACCGTAAGTTTCTTTTTCCAATTTTTGTATACTCCCTATTCCAGTATTGTTTGTCTTGAATGCCATATTCTTGTTCTGATAATTAAGTGTGTTATACTTCTAATATTTTAGGTTAATTCATATTCAATGCCAATTCATACTTTGCCAATTTGTTATGCAATCCAGTCCTTGCACCTTAGCGCCGTTTGTAGTTTGCTTGCACTATTACTAATAAAACAGTTACGTAGTCAGAATATGTATATGATTTCTGGAAAACCATCTTATAATGGTTTACATGGTGAAATGTGGGTCATTTCGAGAGAGAATGGTCTACCAGATTGCACTTTTTTGTGTTGGTAGGTAGAAAAGAATGACAATGACCAAATAAATTGACAAATACGTGCTGTCTGACACTGTCCAACCTTTTGATATTTCCAGGTTGCGAGGGTATTACACCTTATGTATAGGTTGGTTGTACAGCCGAATGCTACAAGAGCTCAGATGTTTGCAGAGGTATTTATAACATCCGGTGGTATAGAAACACTTCTTGTTCTGCTGCAGAGAGAAGCTAAAACTGGTGAGGATAATGTTTTAGCTATGGGTAAGAGTGGAACAAGGTCATCTACTGATCCAAGTGAAAAGAGTCCGTACAACGAGTCTGGTTCGGTAAAACAGTTGGATTCCAATCCACACGATAATGAGATTGGCTTTGACCTTCCTGGTCCTGATGAAAATTCTGTTGAGGATGATAATGTTGAGTCTCTGAATGAACCAGAGTCAGTTCGACAAGAAAAGGAGCATGGGTCCGCACCTGTCGTTTGTGATAGTGACTCAGTTTCCATCTCCAATTCCATAGATACTGAGAGAATATCAGCTGTTTCTGAAATTGGTGGTATAAGTCTTTCAATAAGTGCTGATAGTGCAAGAAATAACGTGTACAATGTTGACAATAGCGATGCTGTTGTGGTTGGGATCATCAGATTGATTGGTGCTTTAATTTCTAGTGGGCACCTAACATTTGATTTGGATGCCCGTTCTGATGTGACAAGTAACATCCTGGGTAGTGGGCTCCATGAAAATGGTGGAACAATGTTTGATGATAAAGTCGCATTGCTACTATTTGCTTTGCTGAAAGCATTTCAAGCTGCTCCAAACAGGCTGATGACTGACAACGTCTATACAACTTTGCTTGGGGCCTCGGTATGGCATGTTCTTGATATCTCATTTTGTTCAATTTTCTTATGAACAATCCGATTGAAAAGTATGTTGGGGTTCTTTCTGATTATTATGGTACTACTTACTATGACTTGGGTAGAAAGAAGGAGCACATAGGCATATAGCGTTTCTTATAAATAGAAAATGTTGGGGTGTATTTACATGGTTATTTCGCTTCAAACCTTCTACTTGTTATTTGAATTGTTAAAAAGGTGTGTAACTTTGATAAAAGTTGGTTTCAAAACGGCTCTCTGAAATGCTATCTCATACCTTATATTGACTATCATGATTTTCTACGGCTATTGTGTGTGATGTGCGGTTCAAATTCATGTGTCAGCAATTATTTGGTCTATATCGATTACTCTTTGAAGATTTTGGTGTGAAGTTAAAATTATTGCGATCACATGTACTTTCTTGCAGATCAATGCTTCATCAACAGAAGATGGCCTTAACTTTTATGATTCAGGTCACCGCTTTGAACATTCCCAACTTTTGTTAGTCCTCCTGCGGTCTCTACCATCTGCATCTAAGGCTCTACAAAGCCGAGCACTTCAGGTATATGTCAGTTGAAATATTTCCCGACTGTCAAGGAACAAATGTCCTTGTAAAGGTGCTTGAGATATTCTGAACCCTGGGTTAGTATAACTATACTAGGAAACATTATGAGCATTTTTTGTTTCGAAACAGCTGTCATGAAATCTATTAAAACTTAATATTAGTTGACTGGAACTTTTGTTTTGTGGACTATTTTTAAAAGCGTTCACTTGTCCAAGTCCTCTTCATTCGATGACGTTCTGATCTCGCTCTTTTTTGTTTGTTTGTCAGGATCTTCTGTTTTTGGCTTGCAGTCATCCGGAAAATAGAAGCAGTCTGACAGCAATGGAAGAGTGGCCTGAGTGGATCTTGGAGATACTGATCTCGAACTATGAGGTACTCATCCAACCTTGGAACCTAAACCTTTTGATTGTTGTATTATAACTGAGCCGAGTGATGCGTGCAACTCTTAAAGAGCGAATAATTACACTGTTAGCTGATAAGTTGTAGAAGAAGTGCCAACAGCTCTGCCAATTTTACTGACTTTTGAGTGTACACAGAAGGATGCAGGGAAGCAGTCTGCTTCAGTGGGTTCTTGTGAGGTAGAAGATATGATTCACAACTTCTTGATCATAATGTTGGAACATTCAATGCGCCAGAAGGATGGTTGGAAGGTAAAGTTTGTCTTAACTGTCTATGGGGTTACACTTTAGCTCTCTTCGAGCTACATTGTTTTTAATTATTATTACTTGCGTCATCTATTTCCTTCTCCCAGGATATCGAGGCCACAATTCATTGTGCAGAGTGGCTTTCTATCGTTGGTGGTTCTAGCACTGGAGAGCAAAGAATTAGGTATCTTTTTTTCCTTGTACCTCTTCATCTTTTTTTTTCTTTCACATTTTTGAATCACTCTATTTTTCTTGAGCCACTTATGACGTTCTCACCTTTTTAAGCCTTTTGCACTGTCATCTATTTTGGTTTTCTGAAGTATGGTCGTTTTTTAGTCATTCTCTCTAACTGATCATATTGTACACTAGTGTCTCTTCCCATATGATTTGAGAAGTATGCCAGAAGTCTGTCAATTTTTTTTTAATCTTCTACTCTTTGAAGGCGTGAGGAGTCATTACCAATTTTCAAAAGAAGACTTTTTGGTGGATTGCTAGACTTTGCTGCCAGAGAACTGCAGGCTCAGGTAACTCCGTTTTCCTTGCGTTTTTTTTTTGTATTTTTTTTTGGTTTTAATATATATGTTTTCTTATATTATATTGAAATTAAGATTCTTTTATGCCTTCCATAGTTCCATAGATCCTTTACTGGAAAGACCTTTTCCAGTGAGCTATTAAATGGCTATATAAGTCCTTGATAAAGGAAATTGTAGAGCGTCTGTTTTCTTACTAATGCACAAAATAGATAAATTCCAGGGAAATTGCTTGCAAGAAAAAAAATACTGTAGAGCTTTGTTGGTAATCTCAGATTACACTATCCATTCAAGCATGTGTGTGTGTTTGCCTGTCTTGTTATACTGGGATAGAACTAGATTTTTATCTACACAATCTTTTTTCCCCTCAACAGACTCAAGTTATTGCTGCAGCAGCTGCTGGTGTTGCTGCAGAGGGTCTAGCACCAAAAGATGCAAAGGCAGGAGCAGAAAATGCTGCTCAGCTTTCTGTTTTTCTGGTGGAAAATGCAATCGTGATTTTGATGCTTGTCGAAGATCATTTGCGGTCACAAAGCAAACAGACTTGTGCAGCAAATGCAGTTGCTGCTTCTCCATCTCCTCTTAAAAATCGTACAAGCACACTGACAGCGATCGGAGAATCATCAGAGATTTCTAGCAGCCGTGCTTCACTGTCAAGTGATTCAGGGAAGGTCCCTTTAGATGTAAGTGGAAAACATTCTCAAATGCCTGATTTCTCTGAATTGGACTTTCCGATACTTTGCTTCTCATGTTCTCTTGTCATGATCAAGTGCTTTTAAAGAAACCACGCTTAGAAATAATCATATTTTCTTATGCTGTTGATCTGCTCATGCTTCTCTTATGTCCTAATTAATTCTTCTCCTTGTTGGTTGGGTTGTTACCTCTTTTTATTTTCATTGTATCTCTTACGAGCATGTCATTTTCAATATCAATTTTGAATTTGTTATTTGGGATTCTTGTAAACATTATTTTCTTTATGCTACGAAAATTCAAGTAATTTTTCTTTCTTTTTCAGATACTCGCTTCAATGGCTGATTCAAGTGGACAGATTTCTGCAGTCGCAATGGAGCGCCTTACTGCTGCTTCCGCAGCTGAGCCTTATGAATCTGTTTCATGTGCTTTTGTTTCATATGGCAGCTGTGCCATGGATTTGGCTGAGGGTTGGAAGTACAGGAGTCGATTGTGGTATGGTGTTGGCCTTCCCTCTAAACCCAGTTTACTTGGTGGTGGTGGCAGTGGTTCAGAATCCTGGAAATCTACTTTAGAAAAAGATGCTCATGGAAACTGGATTGAACTTCCCTTGGTTAAAAAATCTGTATCCATGCTTCAAGCTTTGCTGTTAGATGAGTCTGGACTCGGAGGTGGCCTTGGAATAGGTGGAGGATCTGGTACTGGGATGGGAGGGATGACAGCCCTCTACCAGTTACTGGACAGTGATCAGCCTTTCTTATGTATGCTACGGATGGTGCTTCTGTCTATGAGGGAAGAAGACTATGGCGAAGATAATATGTTGATGAGAAATCTAAGTTCTGAACGCTCCTCAGGGAATTCAGTTACAGTAGATAGTGGTTCTCAGATGTCTATGCGACAATCCCGATCAGCTTTATTGTGGAGGTAGACTCAATGAAATATTTTGTTTCTCTCTTCATGGCCAATTAGATATCCATCTGGTTAGATACTTTGTGTCAGCATTTTTGCACCCTGGTAATCTGGTGCGGACACAATATGATGCTCTGAGTTCAGTTGTGTCCGCAAGTCGTTTGTGGGTCATTCACGATGATGACTACATCTCATATAGTATTTTCTATTGGGTTAATTGCACAGAATTTTAAAACATGGCATCTAATGCTTAATCTTTAAGTTCCACAATGGATATTTGGCCTGGTTCTGCTGTTTACCAGGAGAAGTTTGACTTTTTTTTCATTATCTCACAGTGTGCTATCTCCTATCATAAACATGCCAATATCCGATTCAAAGAGGCAGAGAGTACTGGTTACTGCATGTGTTCTCTATTCTGAGGTTAGTCTTCCCTAAATCAGATTGGCATGTTTAATGATATTCTAGTCTCAAATCTCATGCTGCGATTGGAAAGTTGTCATCATGCCCTATTTTAGACTTTTTACTTCTGATGCCGTCCTTAGTATTTTGGTTAAAAAAACTGATGCTTTCCAGTGTCCTTAGTGTGTACATATATTGTCTTTCTTCGCTTTCTGATTCCAGCACAAATCTGTGTAGGTATGGCATGCTATCAGCAGAGACAGAAGACCACTTCGTAAGCAGTATATAGAAGCTATTTTACCACCATTTGTTGCCGTCCTCCGGAGATGGCGACCACTTTTGGCCGGCATTCATGAACTTGCCACTGCTGATGGTATGAATCCCCTTGTCGTTGATGATCGTGCCTTGGCTGCTGATGCTCTCCCCGTTGAGGTAGCTTAAAGCTGTTTACATTCCCTCAGTTGCTATCATAGTTATATATTTCTAGATTGGTCACTATTTATTTCTAGTTGCTGAGATACCAATATTTTTATGCTTGAGTTATTAGATTGAGGTATCCAAATTTGTCTATTTAGGGTGCTCTTTCTATGATTACTCCTGAGTGGGCTGCTGCTTTTGCTTCACCGCCTGCTGCAATGGCTCTGGCGATGATAGCTGCAGGGGCAGCTGGTTGGGAAGCACCACCACCTCCTACACCTTCACATCTTAGGCGAGACTCTTCAATGCTTGAGCGTAAGACTGCAAAACTTCAGACCTTTTCAAGCTTCCAGAAACCGCTGGAGCCTCCAAACAACAATGCACCACCTCGACCAAGAGACAAAGCTGCTGCAAAAGCGGCAGCTTTGGCAGCCGCACGAGATCTTGAACGAAATGCAAAGATTGGTTCAGGAAGAGGTCTGAGCGCTGTTGCAATGGCAACATCTGCACAGCGGAGGAATATCGGTGACATGGAGCGTTTACAGAGATGGAACACTTCTGAAGCTATGGGAGTGGCGTGGATGGAATGTCTCCAACCAGTGGATACAAAATCAGTTTATGGAAAAGATTTTAATGCTTTGTCCTACAAATTTATTGCTGTACTTGTTGCGAGTTTTGCATTAGCACGTAACATGCAAAGATCAGAGGTTTGTTTTCCACCTATGTCACATTTTATTGGTTTGTGAAGGGTGCATACCCGGAGTCTCATTTTTAGTTCAACTTCTCACCAGATTGATAGGCGTATGCAAGATGATATCCTAGCAGCAAATCGCCTATGCTTGGGAAGCCGTGCTTGGCGAAAACTAATTCGTTACTTGGCAGAGATACAATGCTTTTTTGGGCCTTTTGGAGATGGAATATGCAGTCCTGAACGCGTAAGCCATGTTTAAAAAAAAAAGTTGAAACATGTTAAGAAGTTTCTTAGTAATGTGATATCATTTGACATGCAGGTTTTCTGGAAACTTGATTCTATGGAAAGCTTTTCGAGGATGAGACAATGTATAAGGAGGAATTATTCTGGGACTGATCATCATGGGGCTGCAGCAAATTATGACGATCAGACAGACACAAAAAGTGATAATGGTAGCAAGGGTTCTCCGTCAAATCCTCCTGTTCTTGCTGCTGAAGTAATATCAATGGAAATTGCAGTATGAAGATGATGAACATGGAGAGGGTGATCAGCTTGATGTCAAAAGCAATGCTGAAGAACATAGAAGGGATGAAGGGAGGATATCTGGGTCACATGAGCATGCATCCAGAACTTCAGCAGGAACTAGCGATCCTCGAACATCGAATGACCTTGAAATGGTCCGAGATTCTTCAGTAGTAGCACCTGGTTTTGTTCCCAGTGAACTTGATGAAAGGATCCTTCTTGAACTTCCAACATCTATGGTCCGGCCACTAAGGGTTGTAAAAGGAACCTTTCAAGTATGTTCGACCAACCTGAATGTTTTGGATTTTCTACATGTAGCTAAAATGAATAGAGAGGATAAATTGGATATAACCAACTAGATTAGTTAGATCCAAGTGAAGTCAAGAATTGTGGCATGTAGACATCATAGAAAACCTGAAATTGGCTTATGTTCCCAAATATGCTTTTCTTGTATGGAATTTGAATTGCTGATTATAACTGCTGTGCCTTTCTCAGATTACAACAAGGAGAATAAATTTTATTGTAGACAACAGAGAAAGCCAGAATTTGGCTGATCACTCAGATGAGTCCCAATCAGGTGATCAAGAAAAGGATCGTAGTTGGCCAATGTCTTCTCTTCATCAGATTTATAGCCGGAGGTAAAGTTTCATCATCAAATTCTGTTTAGCTCATGTATTCCTATTCACTACTTCAATCTAATATTTTCAGATGATTTATTTGCTTAGTATCTAGAGCTTTTTATGTTTATCTAACCAAGATATGAAATTTTCATCTAAAAGAAAATCTGGAATGGTTTATAGTTTATACATATTGTTGTTCAATGCACTCCCTGGCAGACTGAAATGAAATTTTAAAAACACTTTGATTGCCCACAAAGCCAACACCAACAAGTCATTTAGATGAAATTTCATATCTTGGTTGCCGAGTATTACTTTTTTCGGATAAGTTTTCCTCTTTCTGTATGAGTTGTGTTTCATTTTATTCTCCCGGGATTAGTGATAGGACTGATGATCTATTTCTTTGTTTATTTCTTTCTCAGATATCTCCTGAGAAGGAGCGCCCTGGAACTCTTTATGGTTGACCGTTCAAACTTCTTCTTTGATTTTGGGGTATCTGCATCTAAAACTCTTTCTACTGTATGATATATTTATCTCTCTGACCTTGTAAATCTCCGCATGCTGTAACCAATTACTTTTCCCAATTTGCTTGTCTTAACATCATAGAATACTGAGGGAAGAAGAAATGCATATCGAGCTATCGTGCAAGCAAGGCCTCCTCACTTAAACAATATTTACCTAGCAACTCAGGTTTCTGTTTTATCCTTACTATCTTCTTTTCTTTAACTTTTGAATTACTCTTGGTTCATATTTTTCTTCAATGGGGGATTGATAAAGCATATGACTAGGCTGAGCCACTTTTCGTTCTGTGCTGCAAACTTACAAATATTGTTACCTTTTCAGAGGCCGGAACAGCTTTTGAGAAGAACTCAGTTAATGGAGCGCTGGGCTAGATGGGAGGTACCAATACACTGCACACTCACACTTGTCTTGCAATTTGTTTATCCTTATCCAAGAATAACATCTAATACAGAAAGATCCCCATCTGGATAATATCTGCAGATCAGCAATTTTGAATACTTAATGCAGCTTAACACGTTGGCTGGCCGTAGTTACAATGACATTACTCAGGTAGATCTTGTGCTCTTTTGCGTTTTCCTGGTGAACTTGTCAATGCCCTTTCTTCCTTGATGGATAGATATCTTATTCTTTGCAGTATCCTGTTTTCCCATGGATTATTTCTGACAACAGTTCAGAAAGTCTGGACCTTTCAAATCCATCTACCTTCAGAGATCTTTCCAAGGTGGAATCCTTTGCAGTTTTTTTTTCCAATTTTACGTTCTTAGTCTGCATATGATGGATCATAAACCTAGAGAATCTTGTTTTGATGTGGGTTTGTATATGTTCAGCCAATTGGTGCATTGAACCCAGAGCGGCTCAAAAAATTTCAAGAGCGATATTCTAGCTTCGAAGATCCAGTTATTCCCAAATTCCACTATGGCTCACATTACTCGAGTGCTGGAGCAGTAAGTTCTCTTCTCTATAATATCCTGCCACAATTACTGCCATTCCCAGTTTAAAGTTTGTGTTCCCTGAATCGTGGACAGAAAACAACGTATACTGTTTTTGATGCAGCTAGATGGAGTTTGCATTCTTTTCGATATTTATCATTTATTTCATGTGCGCAGGTGTTGTATTATCTGGCCAGAGTTGAACCTTTCACAACCCTGTCAATTCAACTTCAAGGTGGAAAGTTTGATCATGCAGACCGCATGTTTTCAGACATTCCAGGCACTTGGAATGGAGTTCTAGAAGACATGAGTGATGTGAAAGAATTGGTACGTATTGGTCTCCATAAAGCATCGAATGGATTATTTTATTCGCCTCTTCCTTAAGAAGTCAAGAGCCTACCCTTATTTAGTCACTAAATTTACAGGTTCCAGAGTTGTTTTACCTCCCTGAGGTGCTGACCAACGAAAATTCGATTGACTTTGGTACAACACAGTTGGGAGACAAGCTTGGTATAGTGATTCTTTTCCTTGTCATAGCCAAAACTTATGCGTGGCATGGTGAAATTTTTGTTATCTGATGCGGTTTTTTATCTATTAGATGCTGTAAAACTTCCTCCTTGGGCCAAAAACCCAGTGGATTTTGTACACAAGCAACGAAGGGCTCTTGAGAGCGAGCATGTATCTGCTCATTTGCATGAATGGATTGATCTCATATTTGGGTAGGTTTTCTCCCTTGAACTGATAATATTCTGTCAGCACATTTTTCTAACTTAGTTTCCTCCTTTTACTTAGTGTGTTCAGCAAAATAATCACATGTGTCTTTGTAAGCCGCTAAATTGTTTTTTCATTCAGGTATAAGCAACGTGGCAAAGAAGCTATAATGGCAAATAACGTTTTCTTCTACATTACCTACGAGGGGACTGTTGATATTGATAAGATCACGGACCCGGTAAGGCAATTTTTCTGTACTGCTGGAGTTGCTCAGTTTTAGTATGAACATGTTGACATGACTTGCCCGTGAATGTTTGATGAAGGTACAACAACGTGCTACACAAGACCAGATAGCTTATTTTGGGCAAACACCATCCCAGCTATTAACTGTTCCTCACATGAAGAGGATGCCGTTGAAAGATGTCCTACATATGCAGGTGGCAGCTACTGATAATTTTGTTTTGCAATTGCACTCTTCGTTAACACCTCTTTTAAACTTATATTTCTCTGAGGGTGAACTATTGAAGGTCGATAGGTTCCTTAACAACTTTTTATCAAAAACATAAATAGGGTTTTATTATAGGAATCTACATCATAAGGTTTAACATAGAGTTTTCTTTGTCTACTGCATGCTATGTGAGTGTAGGAGATTTTACTATTCAGCGTTCTTCGGGAAAACTAAGACCAAGAAATATCTTGCGTACTTTATTTTCTTCATGTTAAATTTGCCACTTTAACATGACAGTTGCTTATAATTTTTGTTTCAGACTATTTTTCGAAATCCAAAAGAAATAAAACCGTATGCTGTTCAAACCCCAGAACGCTGCAACTTACCAGCCTCAGCCATTCAGGCATCTTCAGATAGTGTTGTGATTGTGGACATGAATGTGCCAGCAGCTCGTGTTGCACAGCACAAGTGGCAACCAAACACTCCTGATGGCCAAGGTACTCCCTTCCTCTTCCATCACGGGAAGGCAACAACAACTTCAACTAGTGGATCATTGATGCGCATGTTCAAGGGTCCAGCTAGTTCTGGAACTGTTGACTGGCAATTTCCTCAGGCACAAGCATTTGCCTCATCAGGAATCAGAAGTTCATCCGTTGTTGCTATTACCAGCGATGGGGAAATAATCACAGGTAAGAAAGCAAGCAATTATACGATCCCAAGTTTTTTGGTAATATATATTTATGGAACTCGTGTTTAATTATAGGTGGACATGCGGATAATAGTATCAAGCTAGTCTCATCTGATGGGGCAAAAACTCTGGAAACAGCTTTTGGGCACTGTGCCCCTGTTACATGTCTGGCTCTTTCTCCAGACAACAACTTCCTTGTGACGGGTTCACGGGACAGTACTGTTTTGCTGTGGAGAATTCACAAGGCGTTTACTACTCGAACAAGCGTGTCTGAGCCATCAACTGGCTCTGGAGCGCCTTCCTCCACAAGCAACACGAATCTGGCCAACACGTTGGCAAACAAAGGCAAAAAATGTCGCCTTGAAGGGCCTATACAAGTGCTCCGAGGCCACCGAAGAGAAATAATTTGTTGTTGTGTCAGCTCAGACCAAGGAGTCGTTGTTTCGTCTTCTGAGTCCTCAGATGTTCTATTGCATTCCATTAGAAAAGGACGGCTGATCAGACGATTAGTTGGCGTGAAGGCAGATTCTCTCTGCATTTCATCTGATGGGGTTATAATGGCATGGAGTAGTTCGGAAGGTTCTATTACCGTTTTCACCATTAACGGAGTTCTGATTGCCAAAGCAAAACTTCCTTTCTTTTGTAGCATTGGTTGCATGGAAATATCCATGGATGGTCAAAATGCCTTGATTGGGATGAACTCATGTGCCAGCTCGGATTATTCGAGTAGTAATGATACATCAAAAGATGGCAAAGAAATTGAAAGACTGGAAGTTCCATCTCCTTCAATTTGCTTCCTCAACTTATACACACTGCAGGTATAATCATAACTCCATGAAGAGATCAACTAATTCATTTACTGGTCGAAACAACCTGAGATCCTTGTCTTGTAGGTATTCCATGTGCTAAAGCTTGGTCAAGGCCAGGATATAACCGCACTGGCTCTGAATGTTGACAACACGAACCTCTTAGTTTCCACCGAAGATAAACAATTGATAATCTTCACTGATCCGGCTGTAAGTTAATTATCTAATACAAAATTTGAGGATGTTTAGGTTTAGATTCGTCAGTTGCTATGATTTAGTAGCAAGTCTCCATAAAAACCAGTATCTTTATCAAGACGCAAAATTTCTATTGTTGTACATAGTTTATGATAAAAGAAGGTTGTGAATCCCTGCAGTTAAGCTTGAAGGTGGTGGATCAGATGCTGAAGCTCGGGTGGGAATGAGAGAAAGGAATCAAACCTCATTGATACAATATCACGGAAACTCACGGCAAGAAAAATCTGTCGGAAAACCTCATGCTGGAATACTCGGGGAAGTCCGAGGTGTAGCAAGCCATGGAAATCTTAAAATCAGATTGTGGACATGTTTATTCGTCTGTAACATATGTAAGTATGGTTAGTCGTCCCAGTAAAGTGATCCCGTTTCATCTCTACCTGGTGTCATTTTTGTTTGTTCTGATTTCGTCGGTCCATAGTTTTTGTGAAGATGGTTTATAGATATCAAAGGCTTGTTGAGATTGTTGAGGTATACACACCGAAGCTTCCTTTTTCTCTCACCCATTGAGTTTGTTTGTTGGTTATATGTCTGTGATAAATGGTGTCTTACTGATGATTTTAATATAAATTCATTTATTCAGAGCAATTTGTTTCATCAATGAACCTCTCATGTTTCGAAGTTACTTCAAACTTCTTTTAACTATTCAATTTAGGAAAAAACAAAAAACTCGTAGTAATCTCTGTTTTTTGTTTTTTCTTTCCCAACAAATCCAGCATTGTAGTTGTACACGTCTCACACAACTTTTACATACACACGAGTTTTAACTTGACATAGTTTCCCCCCTACAAGGCAGGTGGGTACGCAATATTATTGAAGTTGTTTGCATCTGCCCTCTGCACCGCCCTGTGAACCGCTCTTCTCAAGCTCCACTCGTAACAGAACTCCAAAGTCAGCCTTAGAGCTGTTCCTAGCCCAAGCACCACTATGACTCCAATAATGATGTTAACCGGAAGCGCAGAGACCCCGAGTGTGATAGATATCAACACATCAAGCATTAAACCACCAATCAGAATCGAGAATGCAACCCAAAGCGGACTAAAACATCCTCTCTCACGGTCTTCTTGTCTATAGCTAGGATCAATCCTCCAAACCCAATAATTTGTAGTTGGTTGAGTCTCAGGAGGTGTGACATTAACAGCAACAACTTGACAGATCTCACACTGATTAGAGCCTTTAGTACGAAACCAAGCATCTATACAAGACCTATGAGCTTTAGCAAGACCACCACGACAATGACAACCAAGTTCAATCAAAACCTCTTCTTTCTCTTGTAGACAAACCCTGCACTGCTCGTGAGAGCTTCCGTTTCTGGATAAGCTAACCTCCTTTTTCGGTGGGATCTGAGCCACCAATTCTTCCCGACTAGAATCTCCATTGCAGACAACGATTGTGAGGTGGTTGGATTCATTAGCTGACTCGCTTATTGACTCGCTCTGCTTCTGGTGAGCCTTGTCCTTCTGCTGATGCTTTTCAAGGTCGTCACCACCACCGGAGCTGGAGCTACTTTGCATCTCAAATCTGTATTCCCCTTATCAATTCCACAAACCCTAGGAAGCCATACGATTCACTATGGGACCAGACGAAAAACAGAGATTCAACTTTTTTTGACTTTGAAATAAAAAAATTGGAAATCAATCTCTTATTACAAGCTCTGGTTTCTGTTTTGTTTCAACACAAGTTAGTTAGTTTTTAATGCTATTGGGCCAAGAAAAATGGGCCTGGGCCGAGTTTCGTCTTTTCCTCGAAGCTTTAAGTAGGTATTGCCCTCTAGAATTGTTTAGAGAGAGAGAAAGAGATGGGAGGGAAAGGAAAAAAGAGGAGAGAGAAAAATTACCTAGCTGCTCACGGCGGACCGGCGAGACTTCCGCCGCCGCCTGATCGTTCGAAGCAAGATGATGTTCCTTCTAAGCTCCGTATACTCATGAACTACACTTCTCCGCCTCCTAACGGTATATTATAACGATTAGAGTCGATTTTGTGTGTTGTTGTTGTGATTTCTCCTCTGTGACTGTTTGTTTTGTTATGTTCTTTCTTCAGATTCTACTAAACAAGTCGTAGAGAAGAAGGAAAAGATTAAGAAAGCCGAAGTAGATGTTGCTGCAACGGTATAGTTTCCTAACTTTTGGTTTTGTAATTTAGGGAACAATTTAGAGATCTCAATTTGAATGGTGTTTTCTCATTATTCTCAGTATTCTGATATGAATTGATTCATGTTGAGGGAATGAGAATGTGATGGATAATTGTATAATCAAAAAGCTGAGGGATACACAACCTTGTCTGATCAGGAGAGTGATGGAGATGATAGTGTGGTGGAGAGGAAGAAGAAAAAGAGAAAGAGAAATCATATGACGGATCTTCGTTTCGAAAATGAACTTGCGGAGTTGGATGGTCGGTCTAAAAGGAAAGAACGCAAGAAGAAGTAAGCCTTATTCATTTCTCTTAATGCCCAAATCTTTCTTGGCTATGTATGTGTTTGATGACTAGATCGAAATGTTCTACTTTAATGCAGGTATTGGGAGGCCAAGAAGCAAAAGAAGAATAAAGGGAAGACTGAAGATACCCTCCGTGAAAACTTCCCCAAGCATGAACAGATAAGATTTGGTGATGTTGTGCAAGCTCCACCTAAGTTGGCTGTGGTTCCAAAGGTATGTAGTCTCGCTATTGTTTCTAACTGTAAGTAATACTCGGTTGTGCTATTGGTTCAAATTATTATATGTATGTTCATTTGGCAGGCAAGAAAGTCTACTCTAAGTGCTTCACAGGAGAGGCAGCGATTAGAGGCCATTGATGCTTACAGATCTCGCAAGGGATGGATTGCAAGACCAGGTGTTCCAATTCCTGCCGTGGTCATGCAATAAGATAGGCCATGAATGAAGTCTTTTTTGTAGTACGACTTATCTGCTGTTTCTTTTGTACTAGGTGGCTCTAAAATTATACAATATTGTAGTCTTGTTCATCAAATTCTAATATGATAGTTGAGTCACCAAAGATCTATAAAAGCAGATTATTTAGTACAAGGAAATTTATTGGTGTCTGGTTCCATCTTTATTGCGGTTATATGACCAAAACTCATGGAACCACTATAAAAGTATGGAAAGTGTTCTTGTTGAATCAACTGCTTGTCCTCGGGATTGCACAGAGATGGAGTCCTCCTTCGACATGAAGTGTAAGCATTCTCTTGTAACACACATTGCTCTTCTCATCCGCCATTTTGAAGCGAAAGAAGTGAAGAAGGGCAGTTGATACTATCTTCATTTGCCGGTATGCAAAATCCTTGCCTGGACAGATTCTTGGACCAGCCTACATACATAGTCAAAGAAAGAAAACAACTTAGGTCTTAGATACAAATGCCTTACTCTTAACTACATAGATTGTCAGCAACAACAATGAGAGTGTACAAACATGAAAGCTTATGAATTTGAATGGTGATTCGGTTTGGAATACGCCGTCCTTGAGCCATCTCTCTGGCTTGAATTCCTCAGCATCTTGTCCCCAAATGTAAGTCATCCTACCCATAGTATAGGCTATGTAGTAGATATTATCCCCTTTGCTCACTCTATGTCCATCTGGAAGAATGTCATCATTTTCTGCGCACCTCATGTCCTTTGGAAGGACCAATAAAGATAACAACAAAAAAAATCTTAAATCCCCATTATTTGGTTCCATTAGCTCCTAAAATGTTCAGCCACGGAAGAATCTTCTAAGGGCTGGTTATTTTACCTTAGGCACAGGAGGGTATAGCCTCACAGTCTCAGACAAGGCTGCATGGAGATATTGCATCTGATCAAGAGCCTCTTCGTTAATACTTTCAATGAAACCATTTACATCGGTTGTTTTCTCGTGACTTGATGTCACATCTCTGATTTCTTGTACGATTTTCTCCTGAACAAGTGGGTTTTTGCAGAGCATGTACAAGAACCAAGAGAGAGATGCAGCGGTTGTGTCCTTACCAGCAACCATGAAATTCAAAATGATATCCCTCAGGTACTTATCATTCATGTTCTCCGGATCTTTCTCACTCTCGAGAAGAAATTTCGATAGGATGTCCTCTCTAACAGCCTAAGGACAAGCCAAACATTTTTGAAACTTTTAAAAGCGATAACATGCAATCAAAAAGAGGGTAAAACTTTAGAGAACTCACAGTGTTCTGTTCCTTGGCAAGCTCTTTCCTTTTAGTGGTAATGAGACTATAGACAAACTTGTCTATAGTAGCAACGCTCTTCTGGAGTCTAGATTCTGATCCAATGTTGAGAAAGCATTTCAGCTTCCAAAGCGGATCGGTGAACCTGGAACTAGTTGCAACGTTGCCTTCATCAAAAGCCTTCATGAACTCTTCCCCTTCTTTGCTAAACCCATCTAGACATCTCAGTTCCACACCAAACCCAACTTTAAAGATCGAGTCCAATGTACATCTCATCAACATATCCTACCTCAAACCAAAACATAACAAAGTTATCCTTTTTGAGTTACCAAACTTGGTAATAACAGAGTCTGGTTTATTTCGAAACGTACCTGAGCATCAAAAGCATTTCCAGAGAGAGCAAACTCCGCAACAAAACTAACAAGCATAGATGCACTTCTCCGAAAAACAGAGCAGCTAAAATTTCTTAAAACTCTTGTAGAGAACTCAAAGCTCACGAGCTTCCTCTGTTGTTTCCATTTCTTTCCATCAACAGCAAAGATTCCATGTCCCAAAAGATCCGCAAGATTCTCTCTACCAACAGGTCCTTTACTATAGTTATCGAATCTTGTCTTGAGAATATGCTCCACGTTCCGAGGATCTGCAGTCAATATCTCGCTCTGTCCTGGACTCAAGAATCTGAAAGTAGGCTTTTTCCTCGCGATCTCTGTTTCGTAATCGTGTAATTTGTCGCTGTTGAAGAAAAGATCGAAGATTGTGGCGTGTACTGGAGTATACCTCTTGTCGTTTCTGGATTTTCCGGTGAAGATTCTGATCGTGAGATAGAGTGCAAAAGACAGAACGATGAAGATCGTTGTTACAACTATAATCGCCATGCTCGTCAAAATCTCCATTGCTTTCGAAGTTTTTTTTTTTCTTTTCTTGTTGTCTGCTTTTTTCAATCTTCCCGCTGAGAAGTCAGTCAACTGTCGACGACTCAACAACCACAAAGTCAAGAGGTAAAAGATAGATTTTCTTACACGGCTCCTAGGAAAAAATCTGAACCCTCTCTTTTACTTAGAAGTTTACGTGTGTTTTAAAATCGTTTCCAGTTCCTTTGGTTTCATCAACTCTTAATCAATGGAAATTTTGATTTGATTTGATTTTGATTCTATCGGACATGAATTCGACATCCAAACCAATCGTTTTAATGTTTTCTCATATTTTGTTATTGTTTGTATAAATTTGGAAGTGATTGTGGAGTCAGGGCCTCAACTTTCTTTAGTAGCACGTAATCATATTATACAAAAGACAAAACAGAAGATATGGGGAAAGAAGTGTTTTGTTTTAGTTGAGTATACTACAATATAGTATTCATATGTAAGAGTTTTTTCGAGATGTTCTGGTTAAGTCAAGTGCTTGTTCTTGGAATTGCGCATAGATGGAGTCCTCCTTCGACATGAAGTGTAAGCATTGTCTTGTAACGCACACTGCTCTTCTCATCAGCCATTTTGAAGCGAAAGAAGTGAAGAAGTGCCATTGATACTATCTTCATTTGCCGGTATGCAAAATCTTTGCCAAGACAGATTCTTGGACCAGCCTACATACACAGCCAAAGAAAGAAAACATCACTCAGGTATAATATGAAAAGAATTTCTCACTCTTTATCTATGTAGCTTGTTTGCAGAGTGAACAAACATGAAAGCTTATGAATTTGAACGGTGATTCGGGTTGGAACACGCCGTCTTTAAGCCATCTCTCTGGCTTGAATTCCTCAGCATCTTGTCCCCAAATGTAAGTCATCCTACCCATTGCATAGGCTATGTAGTAGACATTATCCCCTTTGCTCACTCTATGTCCATCTGGAAGAACGTCATCATTTTCTGCACATCTCGTGTCCTTTGGAAGGACCAACAAAGATTAAGAAAAATCTTAAAATGTTCAATCACAGAAGAAGCTCTTAAAGACTGGTTATTTTACCACAGGCACAGGAGGGTAAAGCCTCAAGGTCTCAGACAAGGCTGCATGGAGATACTGCATCTGATCAAGAGCCTCTTCGTTAATACTTTCAATGAAACCATTTACATCGGTTGTTTTCTCGTGACTTGATGTCACATCTCTGATTTCTTGTACGATTTTCTCCTGAACAAGTGGGTTTTTGCAGAGCATGTACAAGAACCAAGAGAGTGATGCAGCAGTTGTGTCCTTACCAGCAATCATAAAGTTCAGAATTATATCTCTCAGGTACTTATCATTCATGTTCTCCGGATCTTTCTCACTCTCCACAAGAAATCTCGATAGTATGTCCTCTCTAACAACCTAAGGACAAGCAAAACATTTTTCAACCTAACAACAGTAAATGCAATCTTTAAGAGGATAAACTCAAGAGAACTCACAGTGTTATGTTCCTCAGCAAGCTCTTTCCTTTTAGTGGTGATTAGACTATAGACAAATTTATCTATAGTAGCAATGCTCTTCTTGAGTTTATATTGTGATCCAATGTTGAGAAACCATTTCAGCTTCCAAAGTGGATCGATGTATCTGGAACTAGTTGCAACGTTACCTTCATCAAAAGCCTCCATAAACTCTTCCCCTTTTTTGCTAAACCCATCCAAACATTTTAACTCCACACCAAACCCAACTTTAAAGATGGAGTCCAATGTACATCTCATCAACATATCCTACCCTCAAAACAAAAACATAACAAAAGTATCCTTTTGAGTTTCCAAATTTGGAAATAATGAGTCTGGTTTTGTTTCGAAAACTTACTTGAGAATCAAAAGCTTTTCCAGAGAGAGCAAACCCCGAGACAAAACCAACAAGCTTAGATGCATTTCTCCTAAAAACAGAACAGCTAAAATCTCTTAAAACTCTTGTAGAGAACTCAAAGCTCGCAAGCTTCCTCTGTTGTCTCCATTTCTCTCCATCAACAGCAAAGATCCCATGTCCTAAAAGATCCGCAAGATTCTCTCTACCAGCAGGTCCTTTACTATAGTTATCGAATCTTGTCTTGAGAATATGCTCCACGTTCCGAGGATCTGCAGTTAATATCTCGCTCTGTCCTGGACTCAAGAACCTATAAGTCGGCTTTGTTCTCGCGATCTCTGTCTCGTAATCGTATAATTCGTCTCTGTGGAAGAGAAGAGCAAAGACCGTGGCATGTACTGGAGCATATCTCTTGTCGTTTCTTGATTTTCCGGTAAAGATTCTGATCGTGAGATAGATAGTGAAAGACAAAACGATGAAGATCGTTGTTGCTACTGTAATAGCTATGCTCGTCAAAATCTCCATTTCTTTTCTTTCTTCAAAGTCAACGAAAATATCTAAAGTACAATGAGACAAAAGGTACCTCGTACAGAGATTTTAACATTTAACGGCGACCACACGAAGAAGATGGTCAAAAAAAAAAAAAAATAGAAATGGGCCACCGAGAAAATATAATTGGGCCTAATTATATATGTGTCGGCCTTTTAAAGCGAATTCGAACCTTCTTCTCTATGTAGAGGGTTAAAGACTTTACCGTCTGTTGTTGTTTTGTTCATTCATCGTTTGCGTATTTTCGTGGTTTCCCAGTTCATACGACTTCATCAAAATTCAATTCACTGGGTTTTGATTTCGATTCGATTTCTCTCGGACATGAGTTCAATATCCGAGCAAAACATGGTGAGTGAAACCAATTTGTCGTCTTGATGTGTGTTATGTGATTAAACTCGGAAGTGATGATCGATTTTATTGTTTGTTTGTTGCTTAGATATGAGTTTTCTCAGAGGTATAATTGATTCGTTTAGCTCGATTCTCAACGAAGAATCTAAGCACGATCCTAGTGTATCATCATCATCAACATCTTCTGGTTCCATGAATGGTATCGATGGAGTTCCGGTTACTAACGAACGAATTGCGTATAAGCTAAAAGGATACTTCGATTTAGCGAAAGAGGAAATCGCTAAAGGTGTTAGAGCAGAAGAGTGGGGTTTACATGATGATGCTCTTCTTCATTATAGAAATGCTCAGAGGATTATGAATGAAGCTAGTTTTACTCCTTCTCCTTCCTATATTAGTTCCAGGTTTTGATAAGTTTGATTTGACTTTATATGATTTTGGTGAAAAAAGAGTTTTTTTTTTGGTGATGATTTTGTTGAATTATATGGTAGTGAAAAGGAGAAGGTGAGATCGTACCGAGAGAAGATTTCAAATTGGCAAAATCAAGTATCTGAAAGATTGCAAGCTTTGGGTAAGCGTACAGGTGATCAATTTTTGGGTTTTTGACTTTTTTTTACATAGAAATATGAAGCAGCACAAGTGAATTCACATTGATGGTTGTTTGTTTTTGCTTGTTTCTGGCATCAATGGTGTTCATATTTTAGGTGTTGGAGTGTCTGAGAATAAGGTATTTGTCTTGCTTCTTTCTCTTCTTTTTGTAGTTTGTAGTTTTTAGTGATATGTTTCTGTATTAGGATTGATTGTTTCACTGAATTTGTGAAGGCATTAATTGTATACTTGATTATGTAGAGAACCGTAGCATCTCCTTCTTCAGCTTCAGTTTCCTCTACAGCGTCAAGGTATAGAAAAACTTCATCGCAAAGGACTCCAGTTCCCAGAGGTGGCATTGCAACGGTAAATAATCCTAAAGATGCAGCTGCAAGCCCAAAACCTGTGAAAGAATCTGGAAATGTCTATGATGATAAGTTAGTTGAGATGATAAACACAACAATAGTGGATAGAAGCCCGTCTGTGAAGTGGGATGATGTCGGTGAGTGGCATTGTTATGCTTTTCTTCTTGTTTTGCCTTTTCAACGCAGTATGTGGAAACACACTTATGCTGAATTATTGCAGCTGGACTTGATGGAGCTAAACAAGCTTTATTGGAGATGGTTATTTTACCAGCAAAACGAAGGGATTTGTTCACTGGTCTCCGAAGACCAGCGAGAGGTAACATTTTCAACCTTGGTTTTTTCTTGATCTTCTCCAATGCCGTTCTTGATAAAATTTCTTCTCTATTAGGTCTGCTTCTCTTCGGGCCACCTGGCAATGGAAAAACAATGCTTGCCAAGGCAGTCGCTTCCGAGTCACAGGCAACATTCTTCAACGTCTCAGCATCTTCTTTGACGTCAAAATGGGTGTGTACTGAATCTATTTCTGTACTCTCTTTTGTAATAAAGTTTGTTGAATCTATCTTTCAACTCTGATAGGCATACTGACTTTACTGTACTGATTCAGGTGGGTGAGGCTGAAAAGCTAGTTAAAACGCTGTTTCAAGTTGCAATATCCAGACAACCATCTGTTATATTTATGGATGAAGTATGTACTTTATCCTTTTCCTGTCTTATATGTTAACTAGGCAAAGAACATAAATTTACCAGAGTTCTAGACAAAACCATATAAGTTGTATTTGACCGAAGTGCTCACTGGAAAAATGCACCCTTACCAAGATGCAGTCAATGGAATTAATTGTGAGTGTAAACATATTGTCACTTGGAGATCTGATTATGTTTGCTCTGGTTTTCAGATAGATAGTATAATGTCAACAAGGTCGATCAGTGAGAATGAAGCAAGCAGAAGGCTGAAATCAGAATTCCTTATCCAGTTTGATGGTGTGACTTCTAATCCTGATGATTTGGTGATTGTCATTGGTATGATTTCTGCTAATTTAGTCCACATCAAACTCAATCTTCACTGTTTAACATCTCGGAGTATCAGTTTACATATATACTGCTTTTCCTTACCCTATAAATTTACCTGGATATAATGTTTTGCAGGAGCTACTAACAAGCCACAAGAGTTGGATGATGCAGTGCTTAGGAGATTGGTAAGAACATTATTTTCATCAGAATTTTTATGTCCACAATTTCGTAGGAAAGTATCTGATTATTTACTTCGATTTTCTCACTTTGTTAGGTGAAGAGAATATATGTACCATTGCCGGATTCAAACGTCAGAACACTACTTTTTAAAACTAAATTAAAGTGCCAGCCTCACTCTTTATCCGATGACGACATTGATAAAATCGTCAAAGAAACCGAAGGCAAGCTTTATAGATTAATACTACCAGCAGATATATTTAGTGGTGCGAGTCAAGTAACTGATAAGCATAAGCTTTCCCTATGTTACAGGATACTCAGGAAGCGATCTTCAAGCATTGTGTGAAGAAGCTGCAATGATGCCAATCAGAGAACTGGGTGCAGATATTCTCACCATCCAAGCAAATAAAGTATAAAATCTTAGTCTCTCTAATCAATTTTGAAGTATCTTTGAGTTTAAAAGGTTTGAATAGATGTGTCCATGTAACAGGTGAGACCTCTACGATATAATGATTTTCGGAAATCGATGGCAGTAATCAGACCCAGCTTGAGTAAAAGCAAATGGGAAGAGCTTGAACGTTGGAACTCAGAGTTTGGCTCTAATTAAATTTCTTCTTGGATTGTTTGTTTCTGTTGTAAATTTGAGGTAGTTTATAATATATGGTGTAGAGTTAAAAAACAACAACAACAAAACAATCAAAACGTTTTACTCTTCAAAGAAGAAGATCAATATTATTAAGAGATGGGTAATGTGATTGTGGAGTCAGTGGGAGTTTCGAAATTTAGAGAGATCGTGGAGGGTAAAATCGTCATTTCAGCACTTCACTACGAAACGCTGCGTATTGAATGGGTTTGTTTCTTCGTCAGGGACTTTGAATTTCAAATTTGGTTTCTCCGCTCTCTCTCTCTATCTGAAAACTCAGGCTCTTGCTCTCTCGCCGTCGTCTAAGTCGGTAAAAGTACGGTGATCGGAAAAATGAGTAAGAGATCGACAGAATCTGACACTGGCGATACCGAGAAGAAATGGTCCCTGGCAGATTTCGAGATCGGGGGACCACTTGGAAAAGGCAAATTTGGTAGAGTCTACCTCGCCCGAGAAGCCAAGGTACTCATTTCCCTTCGATTATCTCGAACTAATCTCTTGTAAATGTTAGATTAGGGTCGAGATTTCACTCAATTTGAGCTTTTACTGTCATGGAAACCTAATTTTGTGAATCAACTGTTTTGGTTGTGGTTTTGGGATATAGAGTAAGTACATAGTGGCGCTGAAAGTGATATTCAAGGAGCAGATTGAGAAGTATAAAATTCATCATCAGCTTAGGAGAGAAATGGAGATCCAAACGAGTTTAAGCCACCCAAATATCTTGCGTCTTTTCGGTTGGTTCGATGACGATGAGCGGATTTTCTTGATTCTTGAGTATGCTCATGGTGGTGAGCTCTATGGTGTGCTCAAAAAGAATGGTCATCTTACCGAACAACAAGCCGCCACTGTGAGTCTCATTTTGCTGCTATGCTTCTCAAACGCTGTGTAAACTTGCTTCTTGTTGGTGAAACTGATGGTTTTTTCTCGATGATTTCAGTACATTGCAAGTCTCAGTCAGGCACTGGCCTATTGTCATGGCAAATGTGTGATTCACAGAGACATCAAACCTGAAAATTTGTTGCTCGATCATGAGGTATGTGTGTTTGGTTATAGTTTATGCATTGAGAACTCAGGATATTCATCATTAGTACCGTCATATACATGCAGGGGAGATTGAAAATTGCAGACTTTGGCTGGTCAGTGCAATCAAGTAACAAGAGGAAAACAATGTGTGGAACCTTAGATTACTTGGCACCTGAGATGGTAGAAAATAGAGATCACGATTATGCAGTTGATAACTGGACTTTAGGCATACTGTGTTACGAGTTTCTCTACGGTAACCCTCCATTCGAAGCCGAGAGTCAAAAAGATACATTCAAGAGGTAAGAGAATATATTAGGCTTTTATCTTTGTGGAAATTACAGAATAAACTAAACATCCGCTCCTGATGACGTTTTGTACTCACTGTTATGCAGAATTCTTAAGATTGATTTGAGTTTTCCTCTTACACCAAATGTTTCAGAAGAAGCCAAAAATCTTATCAGTCAGGTATACCCAAGCTAAAGCATACCCACAACGACTCTCTTGCTTGACTAGTTATTAAGCATTAACATATAGTTGTTTAAAATCTTTTGCAGCTTCTTGTTAAGGATCCCTCCAAGCGACTCTCCCTTGATAAGATCATGCAACATCCGTGGATAGTCAAGAACGCAGATCCAAAAGGTGTGTGCGCCTCAATTGATGTTTGATGCTATTCTCCCAATCTCAGGACAAGTAGCTTATATGTAATCTAATGTTATGAGAAGAATGTCTTAGAAGTACAGCGAAAGCACTTTCCATGTGATATATTATCTCATTTCAGCACAATAGAATCTAAACTAAAATCTGTGAATTGACTTCTTCTAACATCTAACACAGAAAGTCAGAAAGATCCATAGATAGAAACTAAAAACATCAAAACATTTGAACCTCAACAACATTTCTATGTTTCTAAACACCTGATGAAAACAAAGACAAGTACTCCTCATCGTCTTCTTCACCCCTTAAAGCTGTGTCAGTAATGGTAGTGTCGGTACTGTAACTACAAGTGCTCTTCTCATCAGAAACTCGGGGCAGTGGAATTCCCATGATTGAAACAGAAAGCTTCTGATCATCTCCATCTTTGCAAGACACAGATCTAGCAGCTGTTTTCACAGTTAACGGACTAAAACTGCTATGCTCATGTGAGTTAGTAGTATCCACTGGATGCTTCTTCTTGATACCTCTATGCATGTGCTTATCGCAGTACTTCTGACCAGACAAAGCATCTTTGCTGCATCTCCACTTCTTCCCATCTGTTCTTCGGCACCTTCCTGGTTCATTGTCTGTATCAACTCTTTGTAAACGAAACCCACCACGTTCTACAACAAAGAAACAAGTTATAAGACCAAAAAGCTCACTTTGACGATAAGTGGATACTATAAGCTGAGGTATCAAAGATATTACCTTGAAGAACAGTATCTGGAGAAAAGTGGATACTAGGAAACAAGCCACCATTAACAACATTCATATTCTTCCATTCTCTGCTTCTTGCAATTATATCATTCTTCCTGTTGCTTGAGAATTTTGCAGCTTCTAAGGAATTAGCAGATACCTCGGGGAAGAACTTTTGAACTGAAGGTAAGCTCTCATCACCTAGTAATGAAACAATGGAACCTGGTCAATCCAAGGAACAGTGAAGAAATGAATTCAATAGATATTTTTCTGTTGTGAGTCTGGTATCATAATACCTTGAAGAGGAACAACTCTTACACACATACTTGACTCTTTTTTACTGATAAAGTCATCACAACTCATCTCCATGTTCCTTCTGCTCCTGTCGCCGTGACTCACACTTTTGTTTGTGGATTCAGAGATCACTAAACATGGACGAGTGACATCATCACAAGCTCTGGCACTAGGCAATGAAGCAATGGTAACTACCTGCGCATTACTAGAACCCGAGATTGTCCCATGAAGAACACTCTGACTCTCGTTATTCCTGTCCAAACCATAAGTGTTGTCGTGTTTGGTTGACGACGAAGCAACCTCATAAGAAGATTCCACAAGCTTTCTTGAACGTTTACGGCCTCTATGCATGTGCCGTTCACAGTACTTTTCATATAGAAGGACCGTGTTGCTACACCGCCATTTCTTCCCATCTGTTCTCCTGCACCTTGTGGGTTCAGGTTCCACCGTGTCGATATGGTTTACTCCCTTGTTACTCAACACTGCAACACAATCCCCAATAATCACAAAATCAAATTCAGACAAGAAATCAATCAACTATTAAAACAGAACATAAAATCTAATAGATTAATACAGAGGTAACCAAAGACTGTTGTGTATGTGAATCTTTAACTCATCCAACTCAAAACCCAAGAGCCAAAAACATGTTTCAGGAAGTTAAATAAGCATAACCCATCAAGCTACTCCACATGAATACCTCAAAATTAGAACAATAACTTCTCTAGATTCTAAGGTCCAAGACTTACTATAGTAAGTGTATGTAAAAAATCTTCTAAATTATGTTCTTTCTTATCTCCTAGCTCAAAAATTATGCAAATACTCCTGAGAATTTCTTGAAAAGTACACTCGAATTTCAAGTTACTTACGAGAAGAAGAGTGATAGTTGTAATTTGAGGAAGACGAGAGAGCAAGACTGTTCCAAATAGGCACCACAAGATGATGAGGCACACGAAGACCAGCCTCTATGTATCTATACACCAAAGTTTGCATCCGAAACTCCATTAACTGCGCCGCCTTCATCCACGGCCACTTATTCCTCATCCTCTCCTCCTCAACATCCTCCTGCTTCATTTTAGGGCTCTGCATCTTCACAACAAAAATTGGTTTTAAAACTTTGTTTTTCTAGGGAAACTTTATTCAATTCCAAGAAAAAGGAGACAGCTTTTGAAACTAGCGACACAGAGAAGCAAAAACCCACCTCCCAAGAAGAAAAAGCTTTAACACCAAACAGATACTAAAACCTCTTGCTTTGTTCGCTACTGTTTAAGAGAGAGAGAGAGTAAAAGAAAAACAGAGGAAAGACGAAGAGGCGAGTGTGAAGAGATTTAAAGGCAGTTGTCAGGTTTCTGACAAATGCGTCAGCGTTTTTCAGCCTTGTTTGAATACTTTTCGGACATTAAAAAAGTTGAGTTTCCCTCTTTAAACAATGACACACAGAGAGAGACTGATAACTCTCTGTCCAGCTGCTCCACTACATCTCCACGTTCTTATTCCTCTATATGGGCCCATCTTATCATCAAAGGCCCATTACTACTACTCCATTAAGTTGGGCTCTACTCTTCTTCTCTCTTTTTTTTGCTTTAATCATTCAAAATTTGTTGGTTCTGATTGGCTTTTATTGTAACATTTTTGTTTCTCCTGATGCCTTTTATTCTTGGTCACATTTGCAATTATATTTTTCAGTAGGCAGAAAAAAAAAACACAAAGCAAAATACTTTATTTATAGTATATAAGGAAAGTTTGATCATGTAATGCTTACAGCTTACTAGTAACTCACTAGTGTTTTTTTAATACTGTCCACACTTGGAAAGTAACGCTTTTACAGCTCAAAAAAATCGTATAATGGGAAGCAGTGATTCAATATTATTGGTCCTCACCGAATTGTGGATAACTCTACTATCTATATTTAAATATGAACGTCGGCAACCAAAATAAATATATATAAAAACATGTATATTCATTTCTACAATTTTGTATAAACACTATGCATCATACGGACTTGAATTCGTGTGGTGGCACATCAACAATACTTTTACAACCATCAAATGAAATTGAATTTGAATCATACATAATAAAATGCAGATGATTACATAATATCAATACTAATAGAAAGTACTAAACTATATTTATATGTCACGGTCTTTACAAATTCTTTTTCTACTATACAAAAATGTGAGGTTTGAATCATTGATGAGTAAGATACACATTCTAGTGGTCAAGCCACTAATCCACAAACAATTTTTTGGTACTTAAAACATTTCAGATAACAACATTACTGACCACCACAAACAAAACTCAACACTATCGATCAATTTAGATGAAGAAACCGATAATCAATCTACAGTGTTTTTTATTTAGGCCAAAAAAAATATCTAGTGCAGAAGAAAAAGAAGCCCAAATCTCTTATTTTGGTGTAATTTTAAACAAGAAGACAATTAAATGGAATGGCCTCTTTTCTTCTTCCAGCTATGTCCGAAAAAGAACACATGGCCCCAATCCAACCCAACTCACTACTTATATACAGCACACATTTCAAAAATAAAAAGGCAAAATTAACTCTAGTCAAATATTCTAACATAACCATGGTTAACATTTAACCGTGGTTAATAATCATCCTTCTCTTTTAACTTCATCTCTCTCTCACTCAGTCTTCTCCACTTCCTCTGCTCCACACTGACACTCAAAAACTCAAAACCGTCTCATCATGGCGGCGTCACAGACATTCTCACTCATCGCCTTCACTTTCTCCCTCCTCGCCGTTGCTTCCACCGTGAGTAGCCACAACATCACTCAAATCCTCGCTGATTCTCCTGATTACTCTTCCTTCAACAGCTACCTTTCTCAGACGAAGCTCGCCGACGAGATCAACAGCCGCACGACGATTACAGTTCTCGTCCTTAACAATGGCGCAATGTCTGCTCTCGCCGGAAAACATCCTCTCTCCGTCATTAAAAGCGCTTTAAGCCTCCTCGTACTCCTCGATTACTACGATCCACTAAAACTCCACAAGATCTCCAAAGGCACAACTCTCTCCACCACACTTTACCAAACCACCGGAAACGCTCCCGGAAACCTAGGATTCGTCAACATCACCGATCTTAAAGGAGGCAAAGTCGGATTTGGCTCAGCCGCTTCAGGTTCCAAACTCGATTCATCTTACACCAAATCCGTTAAACAAATCCCTTACAACATCTCAATCCTAGAGATCGATGCTCCGATCATCGCTCCGGGAGTTTTAACCGCTCCTGCTCCTTCCGCCTCCTTGTCAAACATCACCGGATTACTAGAGAAAGCCGGTTGCAAAACCTTTGCTAATTTGCTTGTCTCAAGTGGAGTTCTCAAGACTTACGAATCCGCCGTTGAAAAAGGCTTGACGGTTTTTGCACCGTCCGATGAAGCTTTTAAAGCTGAAGGTGTACCAGATCTGACGAAGCTCACACAAGCTGAGGTGGTCTCGCTCTTAGAGTATCACGCCCTCGCTGAGTATAAACCTAAAGGCTCATTGAAGACTAACAAGAACAATATCTCCACGTTAGCCACTAGCGGCGCCGGAAAATTCGATCTAACTACCTCTACCTCTGGCGATGAAGTTATTCTCCACACCGGCGTTGCGCCGTCGAGACTCGCCGACACTGTACTCGACGCGACTCCGGTTGTGATTTTCACCGTGGATAATGTCCTCCTCCCTGCTGAGCTATTCGGAAAATCTAAATCTCCTTCTCCGGCACCGGCGCCGGAGCCAGTTACCGCACCGACACCATCTCCGGCGGATGGACCTTCACCCATCGCGGCTTCACCACCGGCACCTCCGACGGACGATTCACCTGAAAGTGCTCCTTCAGACTCGCCGAGAGGTTCAGCAAACAGTAAGTCGGCTAACGCGGCGGTTGGCGTGAGCACACCGTCGTTGTTCACCGCATTGGTCACTATCGCCGCCGTTGTCGTCTCCGTGTCTCTCTGCTCTTAGAACCTTTCGAATTCTCTTCGTAATTACGCAGGCTGCCACTCCCTTTGTTTATTTATAATCTATTTTCTTTTGATTTTTATTTTTGTGGTTATGTGTTGTTGAGTTTGAAAACATGGGATTAGTGAGTGAGGTTTACTTAAATCTTTTGTTAATCACATTTTCATTATTGCTTTCAGTGTTGATCTGATTGGGATCTTTGTCCTTCAACTTATTTTATTTAACTTCTTTTCCATTTTTGGATAATTTTTGTACCGACAATAATGCAGCAAACTAGAAGTCTACCTTTGAGGTTAATCAAAATTCTTAAAAAATTCTTAAAATCCCTACTTGGAACTAAGTTAATGATTTTCTTTTGTCAAAGAACTACTTTATGATATAAGATCAATATAAGGTTTAGAATTTGATGTTTTCTCTCGTGTAGTGTTTGATTTAAAGATGCTTTTAGTATTTTTAAATAAATTTAGTTGGTAATTCCTAGGCCCCATTTTATATTTTTTGATATCAAACTTTTTGTTGTTTTTAAACTTCGTTTAGAAAGCAAATTGATACCTTATTTACCTTTGCCGGCTAAACGCTAAGTTTTCCCGCGAAGCAACGAACAAAGCAACATTCCCACTTTAAGACTTAACTTAATTAAATTATTATTTTTAAAACGATGAGAATATTCCAAATTTGTAGGTTATATATTAAACGATGCCGTTTCACATATACAAATCAAAATTAAACCAATGAATGGGTCTACATTGTCGAGGGTTGGGAGAGGTGGCCCAGTTATATTTATTAAGAGAGTGAAAAGCCCGATTTCTTTCACATCTTGACACCGACACTTCTTTAAACGATGAAAACGTTTCTTTATTCCGAGAACACAAACCCCACCGTTCCTAACTCCATATAACAACAATCAGTTCTTATTTCCATTTAACAAACGACAGAGCGTTTAAACAGCAGTCTTCCTCGAGAAGCTTTACCAACAGAGAGACTCGTGACAGCACAAAACCCCTTCACTCACTGGCGTATTTGACAGTTAGGGTTTCAAAATCCCCGCCATTTCTCTTCTAATATCGAAGTAGTATTAATGGCGTCTACGGCGGCTGAACAAGACGAGAGAAAAATTGCATCGGTAGCATCGAACGCGAGCCAGGACATCAAAGCGGCTGCTGCTGCATCGCGGATCAATAGCCAAAACGGCGCTTCTCCATCTCCGTCGCTCAACTCCAAGGATTTCATCGTCTCCGCCGCAGCTAACATCGCTTCTCAGCCGTTACAGAACTACGATTCGAACGTTTGGGGAGTCCTCACCGCAATTTCAAGCAATGCTCGCAAACGCCGGCAGGTTCGTTTCTCTCTTAAAACTTCTAGTCTTTTCGAATACCAAATTTTGATTCTCGTCCAAAGTTTGATTTGGGTTCCTAATCAAATGGATTTATAGGGCATAAATATACTTTTGACTTCGGATGAGCACTGCTTAGGACGGCTTCCATGTCACGCTAGTTATCAGATAGAATCAAATGCAATTAGTGGGAATCACTGTAAGGTTTACCGTAAGCAGGTCACAGGCGGTGATGGGGATAATACGTCTAGCTGTGATGTATCTGTCTTTTTGGTAGACACAAGGTTAGTGAGCTTCTCTTCTGTTTCAATTGTGTGATTCATTTTTCTATGCAGTTGTAAAATGTAGTCTTTGTTTATGTCTTCGGTTTTCTTTGATTCAGCACAAATGGTACGTTTCTCAATTGGGAGAGGTTAAAAAAGAACGGCCCTGAAGTCAGGGTTCAGCACGGTGACATCATATCGCTTGCTGTTCCTCCAGAGCATGGTAACATAAGTTTTCTGTGTCTTAGCATTGTGAATTCATATCTCACATTTTATCACTTGTTTTAGGGCTAAATGGTTAAACTGATTTTTTTTGTTTGGGTTACCGGTTACTATAGTTTTTTCTGTTTTATGCCCATTTTTTCAGATCAATTAACATGTTAACACTAGACCTCTGCATTTTTTTCAGAGAAGGCTTTTGCATTTGTATACCGCGAAGTACTTGGTAATAATCCTGCACTTTCCTGCATGAACAGAAAAAGAAAAGCAGGTACGAGCCACGAAGGTTACACATTTTTTTCTTTTTGTTCTACTTTCCATGTATATATAACTAAGGAATGGCATGTCTCAGGGCTCTTTTTCCCCATTATATAGCATATGTTTTTTCACTTCTGATCTGTGTTTTTGCTCATGTGAAGAGGATACTACATGTGAAATTAAGAGGCAGAAGGGCATAGGGATTGGTGGTCCCAACGGTCCAATATCTCTGGATGATTTTAAGAGCCTCCAGCGTTCAAACACAGTATGTTCATCATTGATGTTGGTTCCGTTATTAGATGTAAGTGATTGTATGAATCTTGATGTCATTCTCAACTTTTTTGTCAACGAATCAATGTCGTATGCAGGAACTGAGGAAGCAATTAGAAGCACAGGTGCTTACCATTGACACTCTGCGTAATGAGTCCCGCTCAATTGTGGAGCACCATGAAAGTGTATGTTGAGTTTTTCTTTGAATATTTGTTGTGGCCGGGGGTAGTTTTGTTATTTAAAATGCTGTTGCAAACGATAAAAAACAACAATAATCATGTTTGAGTGATTGATGGATTATTTGAGTATCTTTACTGATATAACTTTGCATTTGCAGGAAATAAAACAGATAAAAGAATCCACTGCAAAATCATTTCATAATGAACTGATTGAGCTGCGTGATCAATTAGATACTAAGCAGAAGGAACTGGCGCAGGTCAACAAATTATCAGCTGAACAGAAGAATTCCATTGATGAACTTGGTGAGAGAGTAAGCGCTTCTTTGCAATCTCTCAGTGAAGCAAATGAAGTAATTAAAAGGTAAACGGAATGTTTTTCCCTTGTTGATTGTTAGATCATATTTTATGCAAGTATTGTGACAAGTTTAATTTACCTGTCCCAACAATGATCTGATTAAAACCATCTTTCACTTCGAAATGTTTCACTTCGGTCTTTTTTGGCGACAACATATAGCTTAAAAATTTATATACACTGCTTCTTTTGGTCGTGAATTGGTCTGTCAGTATGAACTGTTTCTTGTTGAATCACTTTCTTCATATTGAGTTGTGTGACCTTTCTGGAATATCTTATGTGACTATGCTTTCATAGCCTGAGCATTGCAAATATAACCTTAAGGAAAAAAATACATCTTGCTTTCAGTCAAAAGGCATCCATAGCTGAGTTGAAGACAGGGTTGGATGAAGAGAGAAATCAAAGAAGAGAGGAAAGAGAAACTGCCGTTGCTGAACTCAAAGCTGCGATGCATAGATGCCAAATTGAAGCTCAGGAAGAATTGAAAAGATTTTCTGATGCTGCTATGAGACACGAGAGGGAACAACAAGAAGTAATCAACAAAATGAAGGTATGATAGACTTAGTTGTGTGAATTAACATTTCTCATTATTATGCCCTTCGAATAAGACAGTTTACTTGGCCAATATTTAGGAGTCAGAGAAAGAAAGGTCAATGCAAGTGGAAACATTGATGTCGAAATTGGTATGTTTTTGTAAATGTTTTTCATAATTAGCCTTGTACGCGTAGATTTTATCATTTGTCATTTGACAAGTTTTGTGGTGTTTTATAGGAAGATACGAGGCAGAGGTTGGTCGATTCTGATAATAGAAACCGTCAGCTAGAAGCTCAAGTGTCTGAGGAGCAGCTTGCTTCTGCTAATGCACAAAAAGTACCTGACCTGAATGCAATTTCCTCCGTATTCTGCATGGTTCTTTTTTCTCTTTTATTTCTGTACTAACGGGTGCATTTGTTGCAAAAAATTCCTTTGGAGCAGAAATTGGAAGAACTTGACCTTGAAATAAAAAGACTGCAAAAGGATCTGGACAGTGAAAAGGTAAGAATGGAAACAAATTTGTGTGCCTTATACTTTTTCCCCAGTTTTACATTAATGACATGCTTCTGTTTCCTACCTCGGATTTCTGCTACGGAAATATGATACCATGCTTTTAAAGATCTTGGACATGTAGCTGAGATTTTTTTTTTGCGTCCTCTCCATAGTATGTTTAAGCTGAGACTGTCTTTGTTATGTTAGCAGGCAGCTCGAGAAGAAGCATGGGCGAAAGTGTCTGCCTTGGAGCTAGAGATAAGTGCTGCTGTTCGAGACCTTGACGTCGAAAGACAGAGACACCGTGGTGCAAGGGAAAGAATCATGCTCCGGTAAGAACATCGACATGCATGGTACTATAACGTTAGGCTGCTATTTCTAGTGTATATGATTGGTTGGGTAACCTACTTTTTGTTTAACATCTTCAACTGTCAATGGTGAAAACAACACATGCATGTTTTTTTTTTCTTTTAAGTTTGTGTTTTGTTTAGTGCTTCTGTACAGTTCTTTTGCTGTCTAGATTCCCTGATTGGAAGGTAGTTTCTTGTTGACAGTGTTACCTTAAACTATTAAGATTCATTTCACGTAAGTTTGATTGGTCTAACATATTGACACACGGAATCTTCATGTAGTGAAACTCAGATGCGGGCATTTTATTCTACGACTGAGGAGATCTCGGCTCTGTTTGCAAAGCAGCAGGAACAGCTCAAGACTATGCAGAGAACTCTGGAAGATGAGGATAATTGTGACAATACTTCACTAGATATTGATCTTAATCCAATAAACAGAAGTCCCAACAGAGCTAATGCGCAGGAAGATAAAAGAGCAACTTACCATTTGAATTGTGCTGCCAGGGCAAGCTCGTCCACTTCAGGGCAAAGGTCTACCAGAAATGAAGTTTTGGATACGTCATGTGAAGATGCAGATGCTACCCAAAAGCATGATTGTGAGATCATGAGTCAGGAAGGCCAAAACACCCAAGAAGCAGAGTATCCAAGCTCTGAAAAGGTCGCAAAGGGTGGCTTTGGCTCAGATATAGAAGGTGTTGGTACAGCACCCACTTCGGGAACAGACCCTGTAGGAACAGAGCAAGTTAATGAAACTCAAAGTCCAGGAAATGATTATGAGAGAAATGATCATCTGAGGAAGTCGATTATTTTAGCTGGTGATACAATGCAAATAGATTGTGAAACTCAGGCACATGAAAGTGTTCAGAATGATGGAGCTGTTCTCTTGTTAAGGAACCCAAACGATCAAAGGGATACTCAAGACACAGAGGGAGTAGGCACTATAAGGACGTCGGATCTTCTAACTTCTGAAGTTGCGGGGAGTTGGGCTAATAGCACGGCTCCTTCTGTACATGGAGAAAGCGAAACTGAAAGAAGTAGAGAAGATGAAGAGAGTCAGACACAAAAAATCAAGGAAGTGACCATAGTACAGGATTCTGCTGGTCAGATAGGCGAAAGCCAAACTAAACCGACAAGTCCAGGGGTCCTGGTCACTAAAAAGGATGATGCTGAGCCTGAGCGTGGAGTTATTAACGAGCCAGTGGGGATCATTGATCAAAGGAAGATGAAACATGGTACTGGTTCGGACTCAGAGACAGAGAGTTGTTCGGAATCTGATGATGATCATGAGAAGGAAAAACACAATCCTGTCTCAGACTCTGATACAGAGGGTTCTGATATGAATGATGACAAGGGATCACTCTCTTTGGATCCCGATACAGAAGAAAGCCATGAAGCTGATGGGGATCAGAAACAAGTGGACAACATGGACGAAGACGATAAAGCTACTTAGCATGATTCCCGTTTCAAGATCTAATTCTCAGTAACATAGTCATGATTTTACAGTCTTTTCCAAATCCCTCTTTGTTTTGTATTCGTACACACCGGGCTCATTTTTTCGTTTACATTAGAAATAGGGTGTAGATATCGCAGGACAAATGTTAAGGTTGTAACAAGAGGAGTTGTAATTTACGTGGAATGCGAAGCTAAACGAAGTGATTAAAAAATTTGATAGTTTAAGATGTGTCTACTTCAGAACAAAGTCTCTCCATAATGTGATGCAATGATATCAAAGATAGAATGAAGGGGAAAGGAAGGGGCTAAGCTAGAGATGGGGCTAAAAATAGACAGCAAAAAGAGTTAGTCAGAGGAATCATCAATGGAAAATCTGAAATTAAAAGAGAGGCTTTGATGGTGAAAGGGCGAAGAGAAGCTCCTTTTACAACCATTTCATCATTATAGAAACAGTAGCAACTCCAAAACTTACCCTCCAAACTCTAATCAATTTCTTGTCATTTTTATGATCTCTTTAGTGGTAAAAAAAACACTCTTAGGTTTGATTGAGAAGATTCATTGTTGTCTATGGGATACTTAAAAGGATGGCTATCAATAATAGTTGATATAATAATAGAGTTATAACAACAACACATTATAACAAGTTTTGAACACTTTATAGAGAGAAGCGTGGATGGGGTTTCATTTCGGTGTTGACTATCACCTCCAATTCCATTGATGCCTCTTCTTACTAGTTTGTCTTTGCATTTTGGTTTCTATGAAAATATCAATACAAGAAATGAGTAGAGTTTATAGTGGTCCTAGTCCTTGCCCTCATCAATTTATTCTTTGTTTCTCCATATATATCATCAATACATGTAATGAGTATATATTTTTTTTCTTTTTTGTCAATGAGTAGCTTGATATTTTTATTGAATGGTTACGAAATTTAGCTTAGTATATATCCATGTTTCACATGAAACTATTTTAAAGTGTTTCTTCATCTTTTTTTCTTGCTGGAATTTATAGAAATTTAAGATGGTAAAATATAGTTAGGCGATTGGTAAAAAATAAATTATAGTTTGAAGAATATGGAATTATAATTGAATCGGGCTATAAGAAGAAGAAAGGGGATTGGGCATGTGCATGTGGAATTTGGGTTTGAGCATTGAAGAGAAAAAGAAAATAGCCCACAACATTCATAATGCAATGATGATGATGATGGTTGATGATGATGATGATGAATGAATCCATCGACCATCGTCGTCGAGTGGGGAATGGGGGTTATTATGGCAAATGGGTATGATGATTGTGGGAAGAAGAAGCCAAATCGGTGGTTTCGTTTTCCAAATTAAATGTGCTTTGGCTTTTGCTTCTTCTCCTACTCGAGTACTCCATGACTTTTTCCACTACTACTACTACATGTATGTATGTATATGTATATATACATTACAAATTAAATATAGATATGTGTATATTGGTAAAAGTCACTGCACCCGATTCGGTAGTATCCATTTCACACTTTTTCCTGATCTTCCTTCCAAGTTTCAGAAACCATTCTCTAAAACCTCGCTACCTCACGTGACCCATCACGAGCCATGATTCCCTCTTCTTACCGTTGCTTTGCGTTTCATGTTTTTGTACATAATTTATAAATTTTACCAAAAACGTTTTTAACTCGTATGATTTCATTTGAAATAAATTAAAAATACTATTTTAACACGTAATCATAAACTCAAACTAGCAAAACAAAAATTATATGTTTTACCGTGAAATTTTGGACTACTGCCCATAAAGAAAAGAAAAAGAGAGTGTTTATTAATCTAAAGATTACACATCCAACATGTAGAAGAAACTATTGGACGGGGAACAACGACAACACATGGGTGTAAGTAAATTATAAATCAACTTTAGAACTTAAGTCTTGTTGTGTGTATTTAACGGAATGATTAACCATCATTAGATATGACTTCAACGATTTGAAAATTCTTGATTTACACTCTCTACCTTGGATGCTCGGGTACGTAATCTTTATCCCCTTTTGAAAAAGAAGGGTATTATTGGAATTAAGATTCATAAAAGCAAATATTAAACAGAAAACACAATTGAAAAAAAAAAAAAGACAAAGACTTGTGATTTAAAAAGTTAAGAGGAGAAACACTTGTACTTGTAAGGAAGATCGAGGTTTTGACGTACTCTAACCTTTTTTGACTTCTTTGGCTCCTAAATAATCATGATTTGACCTTTTGGCAGTCAAAGAAATCTGCCAAATCACTTCATAAACTCAGATAATTGTTGCATAGCAAATCTGAATCCTATCCTTTTTGTTGTAGTAAGTTTAGGTTAATCTTGTCACATAGACGGTATAAAACCACTTTCTCATTTATCCATTTATATGTTATTGTGTAACACTATTGAAGTTATAAAAACAAAAAAAGCTACATATGTCCAAGTCTAACGGCAAACCTAATGTATGAACACATTCCGACCGAATAAATTACTACTACAAGCATTTTTAGATATGAACTAATTTATTTGTAAAGTATAATTGATGATGTATCAATAGCCAAATGTTACGCAGATTTGACTAACTGTCACCTTGATTTAAGCTTCATGCCACCGTCACCAATGGATCCATTAAGTTGACAAACAAACAAAACTTATTATAAGTTATAAACCAAAATTGAATAGTTTCTTATGTCGTGTGTGTATACCTTTTAACGGTGAATTGAGCTTTTTAGGGAAACCTCCTAAGTTCTTCCAAATAGTACATTTTAACCAATCAATCAGTCAAAAACAAAATAAGATATACATAGAGAGAGAGAAAAAGGACAGTTTTTGATATACATGTTCTTCTTCTTCATCCTCTCAAAATTTCAACTTCATCTTCTCCCTCATCACATTTTTCCCTGTCCCTTTGTAATCATGATTCTTCTTTTGCCATCATTACCTTCTAAAGGAGCCTCTCTCTCTCCTCTCTCTAAACGAATAATGCAAAGGGAACACAAAACTCACAACAAACTTTCTCATCTATATAACGCCTCTCCTATATCTCTCCCATTAATCAAACACGTCTCACTTATATCTCTCCCTCTTGTCTTCTCTCTTCAAGCTTCAAGATGTGTTTGAGTTCTTCAGAAACATTTTCAGACACACCCACGAGATTAGTTTTGTACCTCAAAACACAAAGTCACGTTCGTATCCCTCGTCTCTCCAGGTTAATTCAATCTCTATCATCATACATACACTGAATTACATCTAGGAGATTATCATCGACTATATATATATGTAAGTACGTTCTGAATCACTATAATGGTTTTTTTTCCTTTTTTCAGGAGGAGACGGATGTGGCGGGAAGAAAAGAAGATGGAGATGATTAATCTAAAGCTTTACGTGGAGAATCAAAACATATTAAGAGAGAACGAGAAACTTAGGAAGAAAGCTCTTCTTCTTCACCAAGAAAACAAAGCTCTCTTCTCTCTGCTTCAGACCAAAAAACTCTCCTCTGTTCCATAAATAAAACCTTACAACATCACCAATCACCAAGATCATATTCTTCTTTCTTTAGTGTATCAATAATAAGATCTCAGGGCTCAAAAAAAAACCAGAAAATTTTGGTTATTTAGAGTCTTTTTATTATCTAAGTGTGGGTTTAGTTATTATTAGTGGGTATACATCTAATTTTTAGTTTCATCTCTCATGTAATCTCTGTAAGTTCTTTTGTTAGTTAATGGTTAATCTACTTTCTTATTCAAAGTTTTTTTTTTCTGTTTTTGCTACTCTCTAGTCTCTCTACACATACATAATTGAGTATATTCCGTTGGATATAATTTTGACAACTTACAAATTTTTTGACAAAGTTCTTTTTAATCTCAATGGACGAGAAATTTACACAGCTGGCACGAACATCTCACGTGACGTGGGTACCCCAAACAACGTAGAAAATCACCGTAATATTAAATATTTTGATTTGGAGTATCCAACAAAATTAATGATTTTCACATGGCGATGCCGTGACCGTTCCAAGATGTCAACGCCATGTTGTTTCAAACAATGGAATCAAACATGCTTGCCGTTTCTATCCAAAAGTCTCTCCCTCTGATTCTTTGAAGCAACCTTAAAACAGAGTATAAGCAGAACATAACGATCAGAGGATCAAAACATGATAAGAAATATGATGAAATCATTCCGTGAGTTTTCATTCAACAGCTACATAATACCAAACGATAGAACCATCTCTTCTTCTTTAAGACCAAACAAAAGGAACCAAAAATTCGAAGGAAAAAAAGTATGCTAATATCGACCAATAAGGATAAAATCATCGTCATCAAGAGCCTGAACATCTTTCTCACCCACAAAATGCTCTCGTCCAATCTCCTTCACCAGTTTCACAAACTCAAGCCTCTTAGACAGTGGCAATGGTACATACGGTAACCTAAAAACTGGCCTCGACACTCCAAGCTGAGCCAAAGCAGTGTTAATTCCAATCGGGTTTGGCTCGTGGAATAGCCAAGCCATTAAAGGTAGTAGCTTTGAGTTCAAAGATGAATTCCTACCTTCAAACATCAATTTCCTCATCAAACCCGGAACTAAATTACTAGTAACCGATATAACTCCTGTTGCTCCATAATCCCATCTCGAATCATGACACTCATCATCATTACCACTCCATACAACAACCCCATTCTCAGTGTACTCTTCTACCCGCTTGTTCCCAACACATTCCTTCACACCGGCTAAATTGGGATTCTGAGAAAGTTTGAAGATGGCACGAGGCGGTATATCTTGCCCTGTTCGACCAGGCACATTGTATATAATCGTCGGTCCCATATGAAGAACAGATTGGAAATGTGCAATCAGACCCTCAATCGAAGTCTTGCCATAGTAAGGGTTTATGTGAAGAGCAGCGTGCATTCCAACCGCGAATCCTTGTTCAGTCGCGTGGATTGCTTCTCTAGTCGAATTGCTTCCAGTGTTTCCAATGACTTTGATGCTTCCGCCAAAACAGTTAACGGTATGGCCTATAAGCATAATGTGTTCGTCCCAGCTCATCAATTGTCCTTCACCAGTTGTACCCCCAACAATGACACCTTCAGCGCCGTTTTGTATCTGAATGTTCACTAAGTCATCGTATGCTTCAAGGTCGAATCTTCCATCAGGTAGATACGGTGTTTTGATAGCAGTGATCACACGTAGAGCTTTAATGTCGTCTGTGTTTGTCCTGAAAAGCTCAAAAACAAAACAAGTCCCAAGTATGGAATAAACTCACAGAACAGAGAGTATATATATATATATGAAACTTTAGAATCATTGACAATGTAACGCTGGTCCAAGCTAAACTCTATCCCACAGACCTGTTTTTAACCTCCAAGCTGCGCATTGGGAGATGGAAATTGGGCACAACAGCTGCTTTTGGGGAGACCCATTTCGAGCTCCTTCTGTGTTATCAACACATTAAAAACCACATAAGCTTGACTCAAATAGGCAGGACAATTTCTCAATGAATCATGGAGTTCATGTCTCAATGAAAAAAAAAAAAGCAAATTTCTTTATAAAACAGAACTCTTTATATACATAAGCCAGAGAAAGTAATAGTTTTTCAATTCCAAACCACTATCATTCAATAGCAAATTGCAATTAGACCGTATACGACAGAATCACCATTGAACTAATAGCTTTCAATCCTAAAACACTACAATTGAAATTCAACTAGACAATGACTGACTATACAAGCCAATTCCATAAATTAAGATGCCTAGGTTCGATTGAGCAAAAAAATACAAAAGCTTGAGCAAAACGTTAGGAGAAAGAACCTCTTGTAGCCATTGAATAGCTTTGGACAGGGGAATTGAAGAGCAGAGTCCATAGAACACAATCCATAACCTTTCAAAGCAGCCATCTTTCAAAACAAACCAAAAAGATATTTACCAAAACCTTCTTAGTCACGACCGTCGTGTATTAAAACGTCACCGAAGCTGGTAATCAAAATCAGTTGGCGACGATGATGATACTAATAGTGTGAATACTTCCGATAATCGTTGAAAAGAGAACTGAAACAATGGAGCTCTGGTAATGGTGCCTGAGCATAATGAGGAAAGATTCCGATAAGATTGATTGATGTGGATTTGTAAGAAGGACAAAGCGGCGAGAGATGGACGGAGAAAGAAACTAAAATGCCGCCTTAGGGTTTTTGTCTCTCTCTCAATATCTCCTCAGATATTGCCACGTGGGTACTGATTGATACGCACAAAAATTATGGTCAAGGTCAATTTTTGGTTTTTTTTTTTTTTTTAAGGATTTTATAGCAGCCTTTCGAAGACTTTTTAGCTAAAGATTTGATTAATAATTATGATTAAGGGCTCCATTGGATTATTATTAATCCTTTCCTAAGTAACAATTCATGCAAGGCACGTTCGTATTATCAAAAACGGTCCATCGTGACTGCTTTGTATAATTTGTTTTTTAACTACATGAATATAATCCGACAAAAAATACACTCTGGTTATTGTTGTCTAATAATACACTTTAAATTAAACCTCTCGCTTATGAGCCCATTATAGGCCCAAGTTTGTCATATTGTGACCAAACGGAAAGCACTATGATCATTATAAGCCCAATAGCTTTAATATTGAAGCCTCGAAGCCCGAATCATAGTTAATAATGGAATCTAATATCGATTGGTTTGGTACGGTTTATCACGGATTACTTTGGTTAAGTTTGCTTTTCCGAATGTCTATCTTCAAAACATTTTATTTAAGAATACGTAGCTCCTTTCCACGTTTATATAAACAAAATAAATTCATCTCCACACTTGACATAGTGACAGAACGAAAGATAGTCATCAATGTCATTCATTATACTCATTGAGCTTATAAAACTATGAAAATTGTTGCATCAAGCGTCTAGCGAATATTTTCATTTTTTGAAAATCTTGATCCTTGTTATTGATAATAGTTCAATTAGGACAACAAAAATGACCCATCGATCATAGATTCATAATCATAGGTTATATAAAATAAATGGTGGTGTGTGGTTATAAATGCAAAAAGAAAAGAAAAAAAGAAAGTTAGAGAGAATGAATGATGGGCAAAGTGGGAGGGAGGTGGCTTTGGAAGTAAGGAACTCTCTCTTTCTTCTCACTTTCACTCATCGCCTCGTAAAGGAACTTTTCTTCTTTCTCTCTCAGAGACATGCACGTGCGTCGTTGCATCATCCAATGCTCTTCTCTTCCCCCACCTTAATTGCTTTCTCATCTCTCACTTACAAAACCCTACTCACACCATTTCTATATGTATACTTCCATCAAATCTATGTCTTTATTGATCAAGTGAGTTAGTCAATTATGTAATCATCATTTTCTTGTTCCAAGTTCAAGAATCCAATTCCTAGTCGACCCTTTTTACTAACCGAAAAATGATTATGAAAATCAGTTTAGATTTTAATATTTGGATGTTATATAAAAAGATTTTCGTGCAAATGTGTGAATATAAGTATCTGCCAAATGCAATCACCTTGTTCCCAAGTCTTGTTCTTGTCATTATGCCTCTTGCCTCACCATCTTCTTACCAACCTCGGAACAATCATCTTTTTTTCTTATTTGTCTTCCAACTTAAATAAATTATAAATATCTACATATATAGCCGTTTAATTTAAAACGAAAAATAACCGTTGTTTAATCTTAGAACAGGAAACAGTACAAACAATGTGATTTGGGAAAATGAGTTTAGAGTTTGATTAGTAACGGACTTGAGAAAATCATTTGACCTTTTACCAAAAAAAATAACGGAAGAAAATAACAATTTGACATTGTTAGTAACCTGTTAATTAAGCTTTCGATGAAATCACTTATGCACACTATAATTCAGCATAGACGACGCAAAGCTAATTATCACCAACACATGAAAATAAAAACTCGAAAATCAACAATTTATAGTCTCCTAGTCAACGCAAAACACAAACCCCCTCTCAAACCTAAAAGATCGATCAATCCAATGACCAAAACGATTCTCTTCGATTCATAGTACCACGAATCTTCGTCAAAGGCTACAATTATCTTTAGAAAACAAAGAAAGAAAATTAAAATTTGACAGAAGAGTGATTATAAAATTAAAAACAACGAACGTATCTAACTTGTTTTTTTTTCTTCCGCGATTTAGAAAGATGGTCTTGGAGTTCCCCAATAAGCTTCAGCTGGCAATTGAACAGAATTCATAAGATTCGGAGGCAACCCTTGTATAAACGACGTCGGATCTTGCATCAACTGTTGTTGTTGTTGCTGCTGCTGCTGCGTCTGAGTCTGCGTTTGCGTCCCACCACCCATCGTTGCGTTTCCATCGATATTATTAGCAACCGCTCCAGCCGTTTGCTCTTCCTGATCATCTTCCTCTAACGGCAACCTCTCATACGCAGCGTTTCCAAACGAAGCAGCCATAATCACTACAGGTCCTGAAGCCATGAGTGGACCAACCACGCTTCCTCCAACGACCTGTCCCTGACCACCGGCTAAGTAAATCGTTAGACCTGACGCAGCTGGTGGAGCCGGAGGAGGAAGGAAAGATCCCGAGAGAGAAAGAATCTCGAAACGTCCGTGTAAGTTAACGACAGATGAGCCACCACCAGGTACTGAAGCTGGTTGTCTTATGGTAACGTTGGTAACGGCGCCGTTTCCGCTCAAAACGCAGATGCCACGTTGGCGACGGCGAGCGAAGACGGTGACACTTTCCATGACGTCACATCCGTTTGCTACTTCCATGACATGAGATTTGAGAGCGTTTGCGCTGTCTCGAGTGATGATGATTGGTGGTTTTGGTTTGTTCTTGGATCCCGCTGGTCTGCCACGTGGCCTTCTCGTGATGTGATTGTCTCCTCCTCCTCCGCCGCCGCTTTCTCCACCGGAGCCAGGAGTGTTTTGATCTTTTCCGGCTGAAGAGTGCTCGTTGGGATCGATATCAGCGTCTCGGTCACGTTTTAGGCCACCGATTCGGTGCTGGTCGATTTCGTGGCCGTGATTCTGTTGCTGCTGCTGTTGGTGTTGGAATTGATGGTGTGGGTGAAGATGGAGATCTCTTGAGAGAAAAGGTGGAGGAAGAGAGCGAGAGACCTGATCCATTTCTTGATTCAAAAGCAAAGAAAAAGTAAACAACTGAAAACCCTAATTAATTAATCTCCTCTTCTCTTCCACTCAACTCAAAACCAGAAGCTTAGCTTGATGATGTACAATAACTCAATTCAATTAATCAAAGGGGAAAAAAATCTGAAGAAGAGAAATTAAGAGAAGGGAGATACCAAAGTCATATACATGTAAGATGAAACTGGAGCTGAACTAGTAATACATGAAAATAAAGCTTGTAAGAAGAAGGAGAGAGAGAGAGGAGAGGAGAGGAGCGAGATGGGTTTAGGGTTAGGTCAGAGAGGAGGAGGTTAAGGTTAAGATGAATGATGAATGGGTTTAGTTTTGGTTTAGATAGACAGCGTGCCGCATGGGCGGTGTGTGGGTCACTTTGTGGGCTCTACTTTTTTTTTTTTTTTTAATATTTCTCTTGTTTAGTTGTGTAATTTTCAGTTGTGTTTTGTCTCCCTTTAATTGAAAAACTAATACAAGGTTTTTTTTAGTCTATGAAAGTATTGGATGAGGTTTACTAGATATAGTCCATGGATGCGTGAGATTATATCAAACATTATAATGGACACACAAATTGAAGCGCACGAGTCTATATTAAATATGAAAAATGATACTAATTTTTTTTTAAATGAAGCTGATGATGAAACTGATGCATATATGCATGATTTTGTAGGTGGTACATGCCTTAATGTACGGTCTTTACTTACATTTTATCAATTCACGAGTCTTATTTTTTAGCCAACAATCACGAGTCTTCTCTTTTATATTATGTTTCTCGATGTAACGGTAGAGAACATTAAGAAAAAAACAACAATTTTATACGCACACATTCAAACTTATAAAGCAATGGGAAAAAAACTTCAGTAGTAAGTACAAAAAAATGGGTAGAATCAGGAAGCCTAACACCTTATCTATAGTTTGGTTTCCTTTAAAAGTCACTTACATAAATAAAAATAAAATCATACTATGTTGCGGAGAGTCAGTACTAATTTTCTGTTTACGTACGTATGATAGGATAAATTTAAATTAAACAACCATTAAGGAATAAGACTCCATTCCATAATGCATATACTTATAGAGGATTCGTTGGGGTTATTTACAGAAAAAAAATATACATGTAATTGTTTATTTGTTCTCACATACATACAATTGTTATTATAAACAGAAAAAATATTTTTAATAATATACTACATGTGTCTGCATATTTATGTACGTTAAGATTAATTAAAGTGCATGGAAGTTAGTGACAAATAATAAAGAGTTGAAAACTTGAAATGGAGAAAAGAAGCTGAAATTGTGAAGAAGAGACGTTATTGTGGTTGGGTAATGACAGAACTTGTTTTAAATATCTTACTTAAAATCCAGCAGAACAACTTAATTGTATATGTATATACATACTGTACGCCTTATTATATTTTGTGAAATATGGATACTGTTATTTTACTCAATCAAATTTTAATGTAGTCTCTGCGAACTTGTAATTTAATAATCACATTTTTCATTTATTTTCACGATTCTAGTATCACACGATATTAGTCATCAAGTGAAAATTATGTATACGAAATAGTATATTATTGTGTTTGGTATTATTATGTTTGGTTTACACAACATCAATTGGTTTATTCATTAAAAAATACACTTTCAAAACATCTGCTTGAATTTGTATTCATTGTCTAATTCAACTAAAAGAATGTGGAAACGTTCATTTTCAACTCCTTGAAATTTATGAAATCCGGAAACTGTTGCACCAGTTTAAAAGTTACCAATTAGACAATTCAAGAAGAACTGACTTAAATTCTTTTATTTTCAGCCGATTCCTTTTTTTCTTCTGGCTTTTTAACATAAAGCAAGTTACTAGTAGTAGTAGTATAATATTCAGAGATTAATTATGTATGTTGGGTCGATAATAAGGCAGATTCAAGCTCGTAAATCGCGGAAGCTTGGGGAAAAAACTAAAGAGACAGGAAGTGGAGGAAAGAGAAGATGACAGGCGCGTCAGACGCCGTTGGATGTTTGTCCCCGTCGGTTGCGATGCCTTCACGTAACAAGACCAGCCAGCGAGGACCAGCTCACACTCGCACGTGCAGCCGCTGACACGCGTGAAGGATTCATTTAATGTAAACTAAATTTACTTAAAACATTGACTCAGTTGATCAGGATATTATGCCTGAAGATCAGAAGAGTGGCTTTCACGTCACGATGGGGAATAATTTAGGTCACCAACGGGTGGTTTTTAACAAAAACTCACCACTCAAAATGATTACCTTAAAATATGTCAAAATCGTCAAATTTCCCAAAATATGTAAGCTTCTTCAGTTCTTGTTCTCACCCCACCAATGTAACATTCTCCAGGACAAGACATCTCAAAAAGTGTTTGACAGTGCCACATCTCATTACTTTCGTGTGTTCGACTTTATTTGTCTTATATAAATGTTTCTTTTGGTACGAATATTTAATTATTTGTACAAATATTTAGAATCATGTATATATATAACTAAATAAATAATTGAGGCTGTGATAAGGAAGAATCTCAATTCTATATGTAAAAAGAAAAAAAGAAAAAAACGAATCGCTGTTACATACATATATAAACAGCTCTGGATTCGATTATGATTCTACCATGCTTAATAAAGTGGATAGAGATTTAATAAATTTTAATTTCATTACCGGATAGTACTTAATTAATGTTGGATACCGAAAGTTTGAAGCTTGTTAAACGTTGGGCAGTTAGACCAGCATTAAAAATTACAATCTCTAGATTAAGTGAGTTTTATTCTTTATAATGTATATCTAGCTTACTATTATTATGTGATTCATTAATTATGTCGGATTGTATATTAATAATACGGCGTCCACGTATAAAATTATGTATACATATATATATTACTATACACATCACTTACAAGTTTCATAATGTCTACCAAAAGGTCCTTTGCTTCTGTTTTCTTCTTGATTATATTCCAGATAATAAACATGATATATAAAATAATATTCAATCAATATGATAAAAAAAAAACAAGGTATTATAGATATGATGATTGGGGAACAACCTTGAGCAAAATCCTCAGTGTATATATATATATATACAACTATAATGTTAATCACATTTTTTTATTATAACGTCCATGAACATAGGTCATTGATCTAGGGACGTTTCGGCGATCACCCGTTAAAAATCCAAACAAAATTTATTTGTACTTTTTTCTTTTGCCATTCCAAATACAAAAAAAAAAAAAGTTATGTTAAATCATACTACACTGAATTAATTTAGAATACGAATTCGTATATTGCTCGTGTAACTTAGTAATCACGAAGAGAGAGAGAGAGAGAGGAAAGAGTAATGTGTGTGTTTGACCGCATGGGAAGAAGAGAGAGATGTAGGTTGAATCTGAAACCAGGACGTGTGGGCGTGATTCTTCCCTTTCCCACCCATCCCCCGCGGATCCCGCTGACACCCGACCCGACCCTATCCGGGTGGGTTGACATCGGACTACCCACTCGCATCTCACGTTTTTTTGTCTTCACTTGATATCCACTCAGGAGGGGCCATGTGGCTCTGAAACCCATGTTAATAGTATATTCTACACTAATTACTCTTCGAAAAACAAAATCTGCAACCATTAATTCGCTTGGATCATTATTACTCACTAAAGCCTAATTAACATGTTATGTAACCCTTTTTCCTTGTTGATATCAAGAAACTTGAGAATAACTAGACATTTGGACTCTTGTGTGTATAATCTCTTAGCTCAGTGAATTGCATATGCTCATTAATGTTCATATCTTACTTTTTCCTATTCTCTATAAAGATATTAGTATTTAAATCAAATTGAGATAGCTTTAAATGACGATGAAAATCAATTTTTTTCCACTATAAAATCGAATTTTAATCTATGTGACTATGTAGTATTAATATTAATTTATTTGGACAAGTGGCAATGAAAAAGTTAATGGTTGATTAATGATAGATAAGGACGGACGTGTAATTTAGACAAAAACCAAACATAGCTCGATGCATTTTTTGGTACCCAATAACTTTTTAATCTACTACGTCAATCCACATCGGAATTTGTCATATATGCTTTGCTTTTTTGGATATGTGACCTTATGTCATGTAATATATAACTCGTATGAAAAGGCACTCTAGCTTAAGGACATATAACGATCGAATTATTTGAATATTAAAGTCGCAATAGACAATATCTTTATTGCTATATGTAGAAAAGACAAAAGATATAGTCATCTATTGAATTATTTATAACAAGATATTACTAAATGTCATTTTCTAACCTAATCAATCAAGTTGGTGTTTATCATCACCTTAACATCGTTCGTTTAAATCTTGTATACTTTTCCAAACTCTCCCAAGTCTTAACTCTATTGGAAAGTTCCATCTTCTTTTTTTTCTATATACGAAACAATTTAACCTCTTAAATCAAGATAATTGATCCACTATCTCTGTAATTATACGAACCACCCAAGATTATTTATATATTGAAAGAAAAAAACGAAGGTGAAAAGAATGGACCACAGCCGAGGACCGAGGTTGTCATGTGGTGGACAGCGATTTACTTAGAATTATTAATTAAGAATTATCTTTTATCTTCTTTTGAAACGAGCATATGCCTCGAGAACTCGGTGCCAAAATGTCAACGATTCTCTTAACATCAACTTAAGCATCAAAGCACGACGCATTTGGACTATTTAATTAAGCTAAATTACAACCATAATCTTCTTATTAATATTTGTTTATGTTCTGCGGGCGTTGATTATGGTTCTTAATTACTTATTTAGATGATTAAATCGATGGTAGAAACAATCCTCTGTTCTCCTACAACATTTTATTCATTTTGCAATATATTTTGAATAGAATAGAAACAATCCTCTGTTCTCCTACAACATTTGATTCATTTTGCAATATATTTTTAATAGAAGAAAACTAATTTTCAAATTATAAAAAGAATAGCAAAAAAACGGTTGATGAACGAGCCGAAGAAAAAAAAACGGATGATGACCAAAATTGAATACAGACATGGGACGAAAGTAGTATCACGATTACAACCATAACTGTAAGTTTCAAAAAAAAAAATTATTTTGGTTAATTGGTTAGTAGTTAATACTACTCCACTGGTACAAATAAATTAGTTTATTGGCTTACAAAAACTGATGATTCTTTTCTTCAGAAAAAGAAACAGAGAATATAATGGATATAGTTGTCATATTATTTTGTAAACTTTTATTGTAGTGGCTAAAATATTAAATTCTTTTTTAAGTACTTAAGTTTATCATAGTTTTGTAGAGATTATGAAAAATAAATTTGTAATAAACATCGATAGTTGAAATGTTAAGTATCAATTAACTATCACAATAACAAACGGAGAGACAGAGCGTCAAAGTTATATAAAAAAAAATTCAATCTGTATATGGAGATAAAAGTAACATTTATATTATGTCCCGATTTATAGATGCAAATATTTTACAGGAGGGAGCTCCGACATGTAAGGAAGTGCAAGCTTTGTTATTATAATCTTGTAAGAATTTGATAATATACAACAAAATGATTGCTTTTGATATCGCGTAATATTAAATATCGTGCATGAGACGAAATAAGAAAATAAAAAGTGAGTTCGATAACGAAATTAACAGTAATATATATAGTTAATTAGTAACAAGCTTTCTATATAACAATATCTATATGAATTAAAAAACGCTTCACCTTTTCTTCGGATTATTCATATAGATTTATAAACGAATCCCACGTACACGAGCTCCTTAACATAAATTAATTGAAATTTCCTGTCATGTATACGTACTAAAACATTGATTTTAAGCATTAAAATACCATTGATTTGTTAATTTAAGTTGAAATTTCAACTTATATATTACCAAATGACATTCCATTCCCAAGGCATTGCAATCTATACGTCTACGATTTTTCTTTCGTTTCTTACTTTTCTTTTATGTTTTATTTTAGGGTGTTCGACTATAATTTAAAAACTATTTACATATGTCTCTTTAGTAAAACCTTATTTTGATCCAATAAAATCGTCAAGACCAAAAAATTTCAAACACTTATACAAGTACTGTACAACAGCGTAAAAACATCCTCACCAGGATTTTAGAATCTTGAAAAATATCCACTACCAATTTTATTTTAGATAACCATCATGCATTCATGCCCGTAAAGATTATCATACGACATGTACACTCTTATATATATACCAAATGACAATTTCGAAGGTATATCTTTAACAGTTTAACATATAAGAAGTCTCATTTTGTTGGGGTTTTTTTTTTAAATTTATTTATATAAAGGTTTTTTCGTTTGAAATCGCAGTTAGAAAAATAATGTTACATAGCTCAATTTGCTAAAGTCAATTAGTTGAACCAACAAAAAAGACCTTTATTAAACTCAACCAAATCCATTAGGAGAGTATTAAAACTGGCCTAAGCCTAGGTCCAGGCCCAATAGAATGTAGGACGAGTACGAATGATGTAGCATCAACGAAGAGAGAGACCATTAACAAAGTACAATACAACTTAAATTGATACTGGTGAATCCAATCCCGTGGAATTCTCTCATATGAAGAAAGAATATAACAGAAACATAAATCTGTTAGCGAGTAAGGGTTTTTGCCGAGAAGCATAGTGTAAATTCACTTTTTCAGATTAATTTGTCATTGCGCTTTTTGCAAATGTTGATGTATGTGTAATTCATCCTTTAATTTATTATCTATGTTATAAGTTTATAACTTTGTTTACTCTAATTTTTTGTGCAAATGTAAACATTATTGTTACTCTAAACTTAGTACGTAACATTAGTGAAAAATTTAAAGGCAAAGAAGAAATACTCGTCAGAAAAGGAAGGGAAAATACAGTAGTACACTAGTACTACAAATTTAAATGTTAGAAATTTTATAATCAATATTCCTTACAACATTCCAAGAAAATTAAATCTTATTGAGTAGTAATTTAATTTTCCTAATGACAAAGGGGAGATGTATCGATCAAAACCAACTCATCTAGACATAGTTCGAGACGGCGAGTCGTCGGTAGCTGCCGGTGGAGGAGATCCTTGTCTATGGAGGAGTTCATGAGCTAATGCTTGAAGGTCCTGACTGTTTCCACCACCGAGCCCCGCGGCCACAGAAGAAGACGACGATGATACACCGTATTGGTGACGTGGATCAATGAATCTTCGTTGTTGCGTGGCCCACGCCGAAGAAGACGTCGTTTGATCGAAGATGGATGCTAGATCGTAGGTTGAGGGTAAGGGTGAGACTGATGCAGGTAAATCAGTTATGGCAAGAGGTGGAGGAGGAGTAAAAAAGAGCGGTTGCGGTTGCGGCATAGGCTGTGGCCGCGTTTGCGGTTGAGGTAGCTCTAGTGATGCCAAATGGGCTTGTAAGTAAGAAACTTCTGCCTGTAGATTCACCACCTATGTATACATTTTACGAGTTAGATAAATTTTTGGCATGATATGTAAATATAGGTTTAAGGACTAAACCTGTAGTTTTCTTGTAATTACGTAAGAATGAGATTAATGGCTTTTATTGCAAAAATTATGCAGTTAGTTTGATCATTGAAATCTCCATCTCTTACAGTAGTTTGTATACGCTTAACGTGATAGCTTAATTATCCTAAAAATAGTTTTATTTTTTATTTTTTATTTTGAGCTATTTTAAAAATTCTGATTTCATGTATTTATCACATTTTTAAAAGTTTAAACATTTACCTTTTTATTCACCTAGCTTGATTAACTTTAGAATTCAGAAATGGTTGATTTATTAATGCATGTTCGATTTGTTAAGGTTGTTAGGCCACAAATTACGTAAAGTATTAACATAAACAGTAAAAACTTAAAATGACACGCATCATATAAGATTCATCCACTTATTACATGGTTAAAAGTTAACTAAATCCGAAGAAACAAAAAAAAAAAAAAATCATACCCCCACAAAAATTATTTATTTTCACCTTTCATAAGAAAGAAATTTTTAGCTAGTGAAAAAAATATAGTGGTTATATACGTTTCAACACAGAAAATTGTACCCGACCAATTCCCGAAAACCAGCAAAACAAAATTTCATAATTTTGCAATGGGACTTGTCACGACCGTATCATTTTTATATAATTGCATAATACATTAAATTAAAAGATCTCATAAGTAATCAACTAGACAACCATGCTTTTTTTTCCTTTATACTCAAAGTAGAAAACTGCAAAACCAAGAAAGCTCAAGAAAGTGACAAACTCTCGGAAAAACTCGATTTCATTTCATGCACACCAAAAGAAATTGTTCATACTAAAACGAATTTGCATGAGTTTAAAATTATAGATTATTCCCAAACGAAACCGAAGTTTGCTACTTTGGAAAAGAAAAACAAAATTGTAACTGTCATCAAAATAATTTGTGGTTAGTTTAAGTCGACTAGTAGTATGTTTCACATATAGTGATTTCCAACGCATTTTACTATTAACAAAAAGTTTAATAAATTACTTAATTAATTACCTGTTGCTGAAGAGCAAAGATGTGAGCGACGCAACCATAGATAGGATCCCTTATCCTAGCCTGAGCTTCATAGCAAATTGTTACGACAGCATCGGACCTTCGATGAACCGGTATGTGTAAGAGAAGCTTCGAGACGTTACTGGCTCCGAACACTTTATGCACCGCCGCAAAATAAGCCGAGCCTTGCTCGGAGTCAAAGTACGGTGCAAATATACATCCCGGCACACACTTCCTCCTTAGAAACTTACAAGCACCACATGGCCCACCACCACCACCGCCACTACTTCCTCCTCCACCACTGCTGCCTCCTCCACCACAACCACCACCTCCGCCTCCCACGGCAGTGATTGTGTTCCCACCACCGCTCATGACCGGCCACCCCACAATTAACGAGTTGTTACTCTATCTCCCTCTCTCTTGTGTTTAGGGTTTTAAATTTGTTGAGAAAAAGATATGGAGATTATGTTTGGTGTTGTAATTTGAAGAAGAGAGGAAGATTTGAGAAAAGGAAATCAAGAGAGGAGAATTAGGGTTTGGTAAGAGGAGAGTACAGAGAAGAAAGTCTTTAAAGCCACGCGACGACAAAGCTAACAAAAAACAAACGATCTCTCTCTATTTTCTCTTTCTCTCTCACATTTAGTTGTTTGCGTGAAGCAAACATGCGATAAGCCTCTTCTATTATTCTTTTTCACAATCTTTAACTACATAATTATATTATTTATAAATTAAAAGATGAATAAAAGGGAAAAATTGTTTGATTTTCTATATCCCTTGGAACATCTCGTGATAAAATTTTATTTTCCAAGAAAAATAAATTTCTTGTTTTCTCTTTATTTGCTGTGAATTTACATGTGATTTGTATTTGTTTGAGATATCTCACGAATTTAATTACGTACAAGATGGAGAAATGAAAACATTTTACATCCTTACAATAAGTTTTTAAAATAGTATAATTTCTTCGCAAGTTTGATAGCCAATGATTTCGATTTTCCATAATTTTTATTATCAGAAGAAAAATGCAAAAGCGTACGTAATTGATGAAATGCCTTTTTAAGGAAATTTATAAGGAAAAAATCGTAGTGATGAAATTGTTTTAGTTAGTTACGCTTAGAGAATGAATGAGTCGATCGCCAACTTATCTTTTATAAAAAGAGGATTAACTATGTTAAAGCAATCATTCCCATATTTATTCATGTTTTCATTTAGTAATTCACGTTTCCCTTCGATAATTACAACTTTAATGGACTCGATTCCGGTTAAGAAACGAGATCAGAGTGAACCGGGAGGCAATATGTCTAAATTTCTCGGTTTGAAATGGAAACAAAACGTAGTTACGTGTACCAGTAAGAAAAGTACACATGGCAATAATGATTGTAACTGCCTAGCGAGTGAAAGATCAAAAAAATGAATGACGTCATTCTTCACGTGGGTCCCACGCGCCGTTCCCTTTGAAAGTTATTTGTAACGCCTCTTTGCTTCCTCAATGTCTCCTCCACGCGTATATCAAATCTTAAATGTGTAATATCTTTCATTTTATAAGTAAAAAAAATGATGTTGGTTGTAATAACAAAAAATAAAAATTAGTGTTAACTAAATAAATGAAAAAAAAATGAAAGCTCCTGAACTTGAGAGTTTCATATTCAATTTTTAGATTTAGGTAAAAATATGGTCGACCATAAAATTTGTCTTGGGCATGAATGCATGAGTCAAAAGACAATTCTTGCTATCATAAATTATATTCTGTTTTTTAGTGATTGATTAGTCATAAACATCGTCGAGTTATATAATAGCGTAATAAATTTGAGAGATGAGATAGTGTAGGAGGTGGAAGTGACATGGTACCTCAAATCTTGGGGATATATGTACAGAAAGATCGACCATTTTCGATCAAACATAAATTATTTTAGTTCACTTAGGTTTATATGGCTCATTATATAGTTAATTCTATGTATTAAATTATCATTTATCACTTTGCTTTTGTTTCTTTTGTTGATGAAACTTTTTCTTCCACTCGTGCAGTCAAGCCCTAAATCTAACATTCTCGTCGAATTTGGTAAGGAATATAAGGATTATATATATCTGATCTGTCTTACAATTTAATAGACGTAATTTAAAAAATGTATATACACACATGCGTTATTTAACTCATATATATTCATATATCCTAAGACCCTATTATTCTTTTGAACTCTAAAATCCACCGGTCAATATCTACTCAAAAATATTATTAGAAAATTATACGGTGTCGCCTAAAAACAAGGCACAGCGATTGATTTAAGAGTTTAAGTGGGAGCTGATGACACAATTATACTAATCTTTTTTATTAAATATACTTTAATATTTTAACAAATGTTATCAATACAATACAATCTACTTAGTGTATCATTTACTAATAATATTTTTACTTAGTTGATTATCTGTAGCAGCTACAAACTGTATTTTTTTTTCTTGGTAATTATCTGTAGGAATTTATCGTAAAATATATATATGTATCAGACTAATTTTTTCGATCGTTTCAAACAAATATGAGTTACAATGAAACTTTTGCTCCAAAACATGTAGCCTTTTAGAATAAGTCATCAGGAATTGTAAATCTAGCTAATACTAATTATTTATGTATTCGGAATGAATTGTTAAAGTTTCCATTGTTACACGTTAAGTAATTAAGGCCAACCGACTTAGTCGATTAGTGATTCGTCTCCATATTTCATAAACTGACAAATGATTCCTTAAAAGTAGAAATGTTGCCTTGAATTAAATATATATTTGAAATTTTGTATATGTTTGACTAAATTATACAGTAATAATTAAATTATATAAACACAATCCCAAAATTCTTAGAACTTGTTTATGTAACCACAAACACAAAAACACACGCACACGCATACATATGAGTTCAGTTTAAGTCCAATTGATGGAAAATAATAAATGGCTAACTGGCAAGAAATCATGTACTACTGTATATAGAATTCATAATTACTTAATTTCTTAAAATTATAAAATGAAACTTATTTTGTTTGATATCATAATTGGCCCCTGGTCGGATAATTTTAAGACAGTGGTTGTATATTAGACGTAAGACAGTTTCGATCTATAGTTCTGGTCGCCAGTTCAAATTCGACAATGTTTGGGTCAAATCTCAAAATTCAACCAGGACGAGTTAGTCTGGTGGTAAACGGCTTGCAGATGCAAGAACGGCCCCGGGTTCGATTCGCACTGGCCACCAGGGAATTTACATGCGGACTTGCTCTGGCGCCCGAGACCGAAGACTGTTACCTGGCCAAGATCCACCTTCGGGTGTGCGCCGCAATCGCGGCCGAGTCCGTGCCGTAAGGGTTCGGTCTCTAGTCTGGACCACCTCGGTGGGGCCAGGACACTCGGTTATCAAAAAAAAAAAAAATCTCAAAATTCCTTATTATTTATTTCGAAGTACATCATCAGAATTTATGGGCCTTTATAATGATAATGTAGAAAAATAAAAGTATGACTATGTACAACAGAAAGATTTGAAGAGATCCTTTAAGTAAATTGTATTAATGATCAATGAAAAAAAAAAAAGATTTATAGTATGTAACTGTTAAAAAAAACGGAAATTTTGTGCATGTTCGAAATAAGAAAGTTTGGGGCGTTAAACTAAAACATTTGAGAGTTGAAGGGGCTGGAAGTGGTGGCTAACCATGTAGAATAGAGTAAAGAGACTGATGGATTAGCAGACAAGGAACCGAACGGCGCGATTCTCTTCTCCAACGCTCCGCTTTCCTACTTACTATTAATCACGTTTATGGATGCTGAAGATTTTTTTAAACATTTTCTAAGTTGAATACAATATTTGAGAATCCTCAAAACCAATCAGATAAAAACAATGTCTTAAGTCCGGGCAGAAGAAGAACCATTGAGCATCGGATCACTTAAGTACTACTATAGATCGAATACCTCAAACCATATTAGTAAGGAATATTTTAATCAATGTAAGGTGGTTTTTTGTTTAGCTTAGTGCCACAAGTTCGACTATCATAATCTCTCTCTCTATATGTTAACTTTTAGTCAATCTTAAATTATTCGGTTAAGTTATTTTGGATGATCTATTTTTAAATATGTCATTAATGTATCTTTTAGAATAAAGCAGCATGCATATAAATTTTTAACTAAAAGAACTTTGGTATGATGTGATTTTTGTATATTTTTTGAGGGATTGTTAACTGAATGTAGAAGTGGTTTTGCAAAAATGTCTGGTTGGTAAAAATCCGTATAATTAGACTACTATCTTGTCATATTACGAGTGTTCAAACTTCAAACCAATCAGATTCTTCGAAACGTATAAATATTAAAGTGATCAATGCAATACAAGTGTTAGACCATAGATGCAATAAAAAGGGTTGTTTATAGGCTCACTATTAGAGAAGGGATGGTGAGGTAAGTGACTGAATGCTTAGGTCCATGGGTCAGTGAAGTCATAGAGGATGTGAGTTATGCCACGTGTCTACATCTTACGACGTGGCTTGTTTGTGTAGTGATCTGAGAAGCAACGCGTACAAGCGATTTCTCCTTCGATCGCAACCGTCGATTCTGTTCGCCTCTTTGACTGAAAATTCGCTGAGAACAATCAAGTTTCCTCACTCGACGCATTCAAGCGCGTGCTTTTCACTGTTTCCTTTTACAAATTCTTTTTTTTTTCGGCATGGTTGATAGAAATGGATTTTAAATTTCTTGAAATTGTTTTTGAACTTTGCTAGGTGAGATTGGTTTAGTTCGAAACTAGTTTTGATTTCTAGAATTTAAAAACCCTTGTATTTAGAACCGGTTTATATCGAGGTTTTGCTGATTTGTTGAGCTACCTTTATTTGTTAAAATACTATAACATTACTACAATTTTATAGAAGAGTTTTCTTGATTTTTTTTGTGAGATACATTCCTACACTAAAATGAAATTTCTCATTAAATTAAAACACTAAAAAGAGAAGACTGGATCAGTGAGTTATGTCGGGTGGAACTGAAACAAAAGGAAGAAGAGGCAATAAAGAAGGTTTTGATTTTCAAATCTCTCTGCACGTATATAATCACTTTGACCGTGATCGTGACCGTGATTGTGATAGTGGAGAATGGAGAAGAGAGATATTATTAAGCTGTCTTGTCTCACTTACTTACAAATGCTATAAACTTATTGATACTTACATGGTTTTTGTGTTTATGTGTGTTTCAGTGTCAATTGTTCATCCGCTACGTACGTTTGTCGCAGCTGGTTTAAACCAACCCTCCTGATGATATGCTGTTATATATAGGGTTATGGTCTGAATCAGACATTTCATGATCTCTCCTTCCTACATTTTCAATGTCTATGAGTTCATGTGGGGATATCTATACACACACTCAAATCTGTGCATATGCTGATATGCATACTGTATATATATACGTAAAGAAAGAGAGTGAGTGTGACAAGAGAGATGTGATAGCATGAAAAGAAATGTGCATGGGGAGGGGCCGCTAGGGCTAGAACACATGTACGTAATTGTTGAAAAAAAAAGCAAAGGGGTTTAAGGTTATGTATCTGCATTTTAGCTATATGAAATCGATCACACGTGGTATGTGCAATTTGATATCGATCTTCATCATTGCGTGTAGATCTTTATAACATATATTATTTCAACTGATTATATAACCTTGTGAATAATTGTCTTTGCTATGCTTTTGTTTGGTTTAACTCATACACTAAATATCTATAACATGTTAGCAGAGATCATTTATAACATCGAATTTTGGAACCCATATTAATTGTTCATATGAAGATATATTAGAATTATATACATGAGTAGTATTCACGTAAAGACCAAAAAATAAAAAAGAGTACGAAATGAATAAATAAGCGGCCGATCATTCAATAGTATACAGAAACTTACATTGATAGTCAAAACCCAAACACTTTTCATTTATTATAAATGTTGAAATTAGTTCATCGAGTTAGCCTGATGTAAATAAACAACCCATCTCCTTCTCTCTATATATCTCTTCCTCTCTTCCTATCTCTCTCTTTAGTTGAAGATGATGACCGGAAACTTGAACGGCGGTGGAAGAGGAGGAGGGGAAGGACCATGCGGGGCGTGCAAGTTCTTGAGGAGAAAGTGTGTGAAAGGGTGCGTTTTCGCTCCTTATTTCGATGCAGAGCAAGGAACTGCGAGATTTGCAGCGGTTCACAAAGTGTTTGGAGCCAGCAATGCCTCTAAGATGTTACTGAGATTGCCTTTGCACAAGCGACTTGATGCAGTCGTCACGCTCTGTTACGAGGCCATGGCAAGGCTTCGTGATCCTGTCTATGGCTCTGTTGGCCATCTCTTCTCTCTTCAACACCAGGTCCTTCTTTAAAACCATCTTTTATAACACAAGTGATTATATATATATAGAAACTTACAAGCAAGACTGTGTGTGTATTCAGGTGATGAATCTACAAGCAGAGCTTGCTCATGTTCAAGCTCTTCTTTCAACATTTCAGCGTTTTCCTCTACAGTCGCCACAACAAATGCAGCCACCGCCTTATGATCTTGCGCATAACAATGAATATGCGATGGAACCGAGTAATTTGGATGGTGTGTGGGAAGAAGAACATTTACTTCAAGATGGAACTGAAGATGGGGATTTCCAAGAACTGGCGCCGCAGTTCGTCTCAAGGTATTTACCGGCGGTCAAACTTCCGGCTTGCACTTAGGTCAAACTACAAGTCAAGAACTTATGTATTATAGCAGTGGAGAGTAGAAAAATGGGACGTGTCTCTGTTCCCAATAGTTGACCATTCCGCTTAAGATCATGATATAGCTAAGTATGTATGCCTGTTAAGAGTTCAAATTGGTTCTTGCATGGAGTGTTTCTTCGACAAAACTTCAGATCATGGTAACAGAGCAAACAATGAAATGCTTATCGAGCATGGAATATACTGTGTCTTGACGTCTTGTAGAGAGAGCTTATATAGTGCACTATATAATGAAACTAAGGTAGAATCATAAAAAGTTAACGCAGAAACAGAACCTGTTTTAGGGGAATTTGCCAAGAGATTAGAAACAGAGTCTAAGAAGAGAGACAATTCACTAAAAACAGAGAGATTGAAAATAAAATATCAAATCTTTCTTATAACTGCTAACACCATAATTAGCTCACTATGATAACAATTTCAATCCTAGATTACGATTGTTAATGAATAATGACAATGAGTGGAGTTGGTAAAATTTGTATTCCGTTAAGATTTTATAGCTCTTGTATATACAGTATAATTTAACATTCTTTCTCTTTAATCAGATAATATTCTTTACATGCGCTCTTTTCTCAATTGTTTCTCTCTGTTCTTGATTATGACTCGAAACTGCTACCGTTTATGAGATCTGGAAACAGAGATATTCGGGACTCCATCGTCACAAATCCCGGCTCCCATCTTCAGTGATCATACCCAATGAAGTTCCTACATTTGGATCAATGAATCAATGGATATGTTTAGGTTGGGGCCTGGGGGCTGGGGGAGTGGATGTTGCTCAACGGACGTTGCACAAGATTGGTGGATGCAAGTCTACTCAAGATTTGCTATTTTCTTTGGCCCTTTGTCATTTAAAAACTCAAATACAATTTTTTTTTGGATTCAACTAGAAGATGAAAAACAAACTGGTAAAGTTTCCAAAACGTTGATAAAGAAAATTTTCAAAATTAGTTGTAGAATTTTGCTATATAAAAAAAACATTTACAATATAATTTTGTATGTAATTCGTTAATTAGTTTTAGGGTAAAAGCTTTCATATATATTTGACGCTCAAAAACCCTAGATTAAACCTCCCATCCCAAGGCATGAACACAATGACCAAAAAAAAAAAAAAAAGACGAGGAAGTCATCAGAGTCTCCGAAGTCGTTTTCTTCTTTACCATACGACGTTGTTCTCAACTGTCTGTCTCGTGTCTCAAGAACCCACGATCCAATTCTATCTCTCGTATCCAAGAGTTTCAGATCACTCATCGCTTCGCCTTTTAGAGAATTTTTTTAGTATTGGTGTTATTTTTATGGTGTTTTTGATTGATAAATTTGCAATTGTATACTTTTTCTCCTTCAATTATATACTTTCACAAGTCTGTCAATCATATCATTAAACTCCATCTGGACCAAGGCGGTTTAGATGACGCTCTAAAGCTCAACGACTCATCACTGGCCAATTCCGATTCGAGTTCTGTCATTGTGAAAGGTTTTGGTCGACCCCGGGAGGCTACACAAAGCCCTAACTAGATCTATTAATGCCGAGAGACTTCTTCTCTATGGGCTCGATCGGATGTGTGCAAGAGCCTTGTTTGGGGACTATTGCGTAAAGGGGATGTGAAAAGGGGCAATGAGGTATTGGGCGATTTAAAGGGGACAGCTCTCATGTTAATTATACTGGATATGACTATGTTGCACGCGATTGTGAGTAGCGAATTTGTGGAGTATTGGTTCGAGCAAGGTAAGTAAGAGGAAGCTATGAAGTGTTACAATCATGTAAAGTTGAGAAAATACACGAAAGCAACTACTGTCAAGTCAACATACTTTTAGAGAGACAATTCACTTCAAACGTAACAGAGAGAGTGAAAGTAACAACTTTAGGAATCCATGGAGATTTTGGCTTTTAAGATTCAGGGTTTACACTAGATCATAAATTTGTAAACATTTAGACTACTTTCCTAATCTTTCGATATAGCTTAAGTTATAGCATGGGCATATGTACCTCATTTTTCTCTAGCTCTTGGTAGCAACTACATGGCTCGGACTTGGAACTTTCCACTTAACCGAAGATGTAAGCCGGAAGTTTGACTGCCTCCATCTTCGATAACAGTTCTTTTCCCTCACAACGCCCAAGCTTTTTTTTTTGTTTGTTTAATATAAAGTAATATTCATCAACAAAAAAAGACAGTGTTACAAGAGACTTTTGGTTTTGCTGAGAGTTTTAAAAGTTAAATCTAAAAAGAAAGACGAAGACAAAATGAGGCTTATAGTAGTATCTGACGAATACCAAACCACCTAACGTCCAAGTTAGTTATTAGTTCCACAATGTATAAGTATTTTTTATATATTAATTCAAATTTTGTGTTCACCATAGAATTTTCTTAACTAGATTATTTATTGAATTTCAACTGGGAAAAATATTGTATCAGTACAACATTAAAACATCTTACTCTTTCTAATACTGTAGAATGTAGTCATGTAGAAAACGTAAAACAATAAGTATTCATTTTGTAAAGTAATCAGTTCAAAGAAAACAGCTACTCGGAACTTAATTTGTCTGTATTATTATTATAAGGCCATTAATATTTTTTTTTTGACAAATTCCCATTAACAAACTTGTATTCATTATCTTCTAATACTGTTTTGTTTCTTTTAAATACTCCCTCCGTATGAGATTAAGTGTCATTTTAGTCAAATTTTTTAGTTTCTAAATACATGTCGTTTTGATTTTTTTAAGTAGCTTTTGCTTTATAATACCCAAATTACCCTTAATGAAACACAACTAACTCTAATAAAAGGAAAGCAATTTTGTAATTTGTCATTTTTTTTGAGGATAGAATTGTAATTTGTCATGTTTCCTTAATTTAACTAATTACAGTTAAAACGACATCTAATTAAATACGGAGGGAGTAGCATTTAAGGAAAAAAATATATGGACCATAGAAGCGTGATGTGAATTGTGAACCAAACCCAAAAGAAAATTATTTAGAATTTATTTAAATGTCATGCATCACGCGCATTCACTAATAAAGTAGTAATGTTTGTGATATATAGCTGTAGTCGTTTTTTTTTTTTTTTTTTTGGGGTCTCAGATAGCTGTAATCGATTTAAATTGTAAGTTTTAGAATAGCCATCTACGATCTTAGACTTAGGAACGTAGGGATCATTGATCCCCCTAACACTGTAGTATTGTTACTGTTGTATAGTCATCGAGGGTGTTTTCTATAATTTAAAAAACTATATAGATATAAATTAAAAGAATATATAAATATCGAAGCCTCAAATCACCAATTAATGTCCATAAGAAATATATATTTCTAAACAAATTACTTATTTCTGCTTTTATTTTTAAACGTGGAATTTTGGATCCAAAACCCAAACATCTTTCTCATGCTTCTATAAAAGTTGGTGAAGTGACGATATCAATTACACAAACGTTAAATATGTTTTCCAAAAACCTAAACGTAATATGATCCAGATTCTTACAAAATTGATGGAATATTCAAATACTGTTTCGGATAAGTATTTAACGGATTACAACAAAAACAAAGTCTTTCCCTCTTCTTCTATTTTTGCATACAGGCGAAAAAACGAAAACTATCAAATCACATAATTGATTAGAGTTTTTCTTGTTTTTTCTTCATTTGTTACTTTTTGTTTTTTTTGTCGTTGTGGTTGTTGGAGGTTTAACTCTTAACTAATTAATCATACAAAATCAACAATACACACATATATCTATTATCTATATGGATGAAATGGAAACGAGTAATTAACATTATTAATTAGAACAATTATATCATCTTTTGAAATGGTAAATACGGCTATAAGATCAAACTCACCTATTGTTTGCTACATCGCTCAGATGACAAATTCATACTGGTGATTGAAAAGCAATAATATAAAAAGAAAAAAGAGAAGAAAGGAAGAGAGTTCGCAACATCAACAAAGCAAAGTCCCGAAAAAAACGGTAGCTTTGTGGAGACACAAAAATAAGATAGTTGCAGGATCATGTGCCACGCCTACGCTTTCTATTCCATTACATCTCATTCACGCGTCTCACTCATATTAATTAATAATTATTATATAATCACAATCCTAATAATATCCCTTAATCTATGCCTAGAACATGCCTAAATTATAATTAATACATTCGACACCACTAGAAGCCAAAACTATAGTAGTAAAAAAAAAGAAGAAGCTGATTTGTACGTAGAGGATGAAAGAATGAAAATAACGGAATCCAATAACAATGTTTGTAATAAACGGACAAAGAATGTGAATTATTCACATAAATGATCTGTAAAATGTGAGCATTTGATTATAACGGATATAATAAAACAAAAATTGTAATAAAGAGAGAAGAGGGCAAAACGGGGAACATGTCACGCGGATAGGTGTGAGGGAGTTAATGACGTAGGTTCCGTTATTTAAGAACCCTTTAGAGAGGTTCCCACACACCAGAAGAGAGAGAAAGAGACAGAGAGAAATGGTGAGAGAAGAAGAAGAAGATGACAACAACAACAACGGAGGAGGAGGAGGAGAGAGAAAGCTGCCTGTGGCTGATGAAACGGTGCCGTCTTTGTTGGACGGAACGGGGTTGGTTTGTGTAACGGGAGGTACTGGTTTCGTTGCTTCTTGGCTCATCATGCGTCTCCTTCAACGTGGCTACTCCGTTCGAGCCACGGTTCGAACCAATCCAGGTTCGAGTAATTAGCTTCACTTTCTCTTTACACACTTTAAATCATCATCATTGATTAACCAAATGCGAATAAAATTGTTGTTGTCATATATGGCTGTTTGGTCCATTTTAACATAAAGTACATAAATAGAAAGATAGATTATAGTTTTTATTTATTTATATAAAGAAATATAACATTTAAAGTTGATTTTTGGATCGACAATTTAAAAATATATATTTTTATGGATGTGAGAAATTTATTGTACTTTGCTGGAATTATCTGTCAGTTTGTAGGATCTTGAAGCTTCATAGCTATGTCATGTTCCATGCATCTTCTATAGAAAGTCAACCATATATTTTATGATCAATAACTAATAACCATAAGATATAAATGAAGTTAATGATTCATGATTTGTTTATTTTATGCATATTACAGAAGGGAATAAGAAAGATATAAGCTACCTAACCGAACTACCATTTGCATCGGAGAGGCTTCAAATATTCACCGCCGATCTCAACGAACCCGAGAGTTTTAAACCGGCGATCGAAGGATGCAAAGCCGTATTCCACGTGGCACATCCTATGGACCCAAACAGCAACGAAACCGAAGAGACCGTTACGAAACGCACCGTGCAAGGTCTCATGGGGATACTAAAGTCGTGTTTGGACGCTAAAACCGTGAAACGCTTTTTTTACACGTCAAGCGCCGTTACCGTTTTCTATAGCGACGGAAACGGCGGTGGAGGAGGAGAAGTAGACGAGAGCGTTTGGAGCGACGTGGAGGTGTTTAGGAATCAGAAGGAAAAGAGAGTTAGTAGCTCTTACGTCGTGTCGTAAATGGCGGCGGAGACGGCGGCGCTTGAGTTCGGCGGGAAGAATGGATTGGAGGTTGTGACGCTCGTTATTCCTCTTGTCGTCGGACCTTTTATATCTCCGTCGTTGCCTTCCTCCGTCTTCATATCTCTCGCCATGCTCTTTGGTACTTAATTCTCATATCTAATAAATTTAATTTAATTTTTCTCCATGATTAAACTAAAGCTACCAAATTAATAATTTTAAAATAACTTTTCTACTTTGATTACGTAGACGTTATATATAGGCATTAAAAATTATATAAAATAATTAAAAGTATACTATAAACTTTTGTTTATTAAATAAAGTAATTTCATAATATTAGACTACTAGCTAGTACCAAGTAGTTAAATGGTTCACCCTGTATAGTACTTTTGTTTTAAATGACAAAAACTTTCTGCTTAGACTTCGTAGATTAGTCTATATTTATGTTTTGGATATTGTGGCTATTAAAAATGTAGCAAATTTTATCATTTTAATCAAAATATGTGTTTTCTATACCGAAAAAAAAGAATTAAAATCCTAATTTCTATACGTAACTATTAGAATGATCACGTACGTGTGATATTCAATTTATTACAATTCGAGTAGACTGATTTTCGTTGTTTCGTTAAAAAACGTGTAAACATGTGTTAATATTCACAAATAGTGTTTTGAGTAATAATCACTATTCACTATAATAGTTTACTTTATTTTTTGTATGAAGGAAATTACAAAGAGAAGTATTTATTCGATACTTACAACATGGTGCATATCGATGATGTGGCGAGGGCGATGATATTACTATTAGAAAAGCCAGTAGCGAAAGGTAGATATATTTGTTCGTCGGTGGAGATGAAGATCGATGAGGTCTTTGAGTTTTTGTCTACGAAATTTCCTCAGTTTCAGCTACCTTCAATCGAGTAAGTCATTTTTTACTAGTATAATTAATTCAACGTGTAAATATTCTATTGGCTTTTCCAAAGATTTGATTTACAATTTTTATTATGTTCTTTTTTGTGGATACGTAAAGTTTGAAGAATTATAAAGTAGAGAAGAGGATGAGTCTCTCGTCGAAGAAGCTGAGAAGTGAAGGGTTCGAGTTCAAGTATGGAGCCGAGGAAATATTCAGTGGAGCTATAAGAAGCTGCCAAGCGAGAGGATTTCTTTAAATTCTTATGGAATTTTGTGTTAAATTTGTATATGAATTGAAAATATCTTTTTATTTTCTTTATTGGCCATGTCCGTTTTGTAACATGTTCTTACTTGTTACGAAAAAAAAAATGTTTTAATTCATATTTTTTCTTGATTTATTAACCAAAGAAGGTTTAATTAAGAAAAATAAAAGTCAACAACGCCCACCGTGGGGCTCGAACCCACGACCACAAGGTTAAGAGCCTTGCGCTCTACCAACTGAGCTAGACGGGCTAGTTGTTTAGCTTTCTCTCTAGTACGTATTTGGCAAACGTCAAACGTGTAGAATCCTCTGACAACAAAAGAATAAGAAAACAGAGTTGCAAAACAACATAACTCGTACGAAAAGTCGTGATGTGCTTCATCAGATCCTTTAACACATGCATTGATGATTTGATGTCCAAGCTAAGTCTTTTACTGATTTGCGGAAATTATGTAGTATGATTCTGTTTTTTGAACATAAGGTTCAAATAGTAATCCAAACCAAATACTGTACATCAGAACAACTAAAACAAGCATATGATAAAAGGCTACTCTTTTTTTTGGTCTTAAATCAAAAATCCTTAACTAGGCCCAGTGGGCTTGTCTGTAATTACATAAGGGAGAAGCCATTAACTAGGCCCAGTAGGCTTGTCCGTCATTACATAACATCGGACGTAGTAAGTGAAAACGCTTTGCTTAGCATGCCTGTCAGCAGCATGCCTTAACTTCTTGTCGGGGCTTAAACCATTGTGTCTAACTTATTTGATCAAATCAATTGACTCTTTCTAACTAATCGTTGATAATGACATGTCATCCGAAATTTCTAGTTAGCTCCTAAAGGGAAAGAAAAAAAAAAAACAAATCTTTGGAGTAGAAAAATCAAATTCGTCAGGTTCGTAGCTTCGTCCTCGTTGATGAGTTCTGCATCTGGGATTTCTCACTACCATTTGTCCCATAACCCCTTTTTGAATCTTAGATTCGATTTCCCGACAAAAGTCTCTTCCCTATTTTTTATCTGCTCTGTCTCCATTAGTACACAAACCGATCCAGAAACCGGAAAGGTTAGATTTTTTTCCAAGCGATCGTGATTGAGTATGCATAGATCTGGTACTACAATGGCGTGGAACGTCTTCAAATTCTGTACAGCTCTACGAGGACTCGGATCGATCATGATCCTTCTGGTCCTAGGTGTTGTTGGTGTAACCTATTACGCCGTCGTGTGGACCAATTACGGACCAGCACTATCAGATGGAGGGCTCGGTTCTCTTGCTGCTCTTGCTATTATAATCCTTTTCCATTTTTTGGTAAACCCTTCTTCCACCTAATCTTTACCCTTTTGTTGATTTCATTGTTTATCCAATAAAAGCTTCCTACTTTGATGAATTCTTCATTATAATTTTGTTGGGTTTCAAGTAATTTTTGTAATTGAATTGCTGAGAAAGTTATGATAGTGTGTTGTTATTATTGATGCAGTTGGCAATGCTTTTGTGGAGCTATTTCTCTGTTGTGTTTACTGATCCTGGTGTTGTGCCTCCTAATTGGAGGTTAGCTTCAGACGAGGAACAACGAGGCGAGTCTGATCCGTTAAACAGTTTGGAGTTTTGCGTGTTACAGCCTGATTCTTCCAACCAAAGAACTCGGTTTTGTAGAAAATGCAATCAACCTAAACCTCCTCGCTGCCATCATTGCTCTGTTTGTAAGAACTCAGTCACAGACATATACTCTCAGTCTCTCTCTGTAATTATCTTTGGAGCATTTGTCGAAGGAGTATCAGGAAGCTGAATGTGTTTTACATAAAATCCAGGTGGCCGATGTGTGTTGAAAATGGACCACCATTGTGTTTGGGTTGTGAGCTGTGTCGGGGCGCTTAATTATAAGTATTTTCTTCTTTTCTTGGTAAGTCTAACTTTGATCTATTAGTCATTTTCCTTCTGCTGTTGTGATCCTTGTGCTGCATTGCTGTTCTTCATAGAAAGGTTCACACTTTTTAGTTAGCTCCAGATTTTGAAGTTGAATTGTGCCAAAAGAGTTTCCTTTAATGTCTCTTACCAAAATTAGAGTACTTTTTGGGTATAGGATACATTCTTGTATGTTTATGCCACCAAATGATATAAATTCTTCTCATGCCTTGTGTGTTAAAAATGTTTCAAATGCAGCTTTACACCTTTTTGGAAACAACTCTTGTGACTCTACTTCTCATGCCGCACTTTATAGCTTTCTTTAGCGATGAAGAGATACCTGGAACCCCAGGCACCCTTGCTACTACTTTTCTTGCATTTGGTACGTTTCTAATACCCAGTCTTATTATGTTTGGCAGTTTAATTGATTTTCTCGGTTCCACCTATCCACTGATCTCACAACGTTTCAAATCATTACCGCAGTATTAAACCTGGCATTTGCTTTAAGCGTTATGGGTTTCTTAATCATGCACATTTCGTTGGTTGCTGCCAATACCACAACTATAGAGGTACATGTTCTTTTCTTTTTCTTTGCTAGCCTGTTAATAGTTTGGTGCATCACATGGTTAATATTTCTTTAATGTATTGACTTTGTGAACAGGCATATGAGAAGAAAACAAGTCCAAAATGGCCATATGACCTTGGTCGAAAGAAAAACTTTGAACAAGTAAGTGTAGACTTTGATTTGGTATCAAGTTATGTACTTGTGAAGTTCTTTAGGTTCTTTCTTTCTCCCTCATGTTTTAATCTCTTTTTTTGGGGTTATGTTTAGGTATTTGGGATGGATAAAAGATACTGGTTGATTCCAGCATACTCAGAAGAAGATTTAAGACGAATGCCGGAACTTCAAGGACTCGAATACCCTTCCAAACCGGACTTCGATTCTCAGGATTTCTGAAGAAAGGTGCCTTCTTTACTGTAACAATACCTTAGAGATGACAGAGACAGAGATAAACACCAGGAAATGACTTTGGAGGAGTAAAATCTACTCTAACTTAAAAGAATCGCTTCTCGCATTACACGGTGTCGTTTCTTCCCACAGGTAGAAGAAAACGCTGAGACTAAGGGCAAATCTGATGATATTTTGTAATTTGCATATGAATATGATTGTAGTTATAAATGTAGAGCCAGTCTCACGTTAAATAGAATCCTCCCTCCGGTTAAGTCACTCACTTTTCTTAAAGTGTATTCCTTCTGTTAAAACCCTGGTTTCAATGCTTGCCATTGAATGTTTGTGGTAAAATAAAGAAAAATTCACAAGGATGAAGAATGATGAAGAAGCTTCTAGGTTATGGTAAAATGACACGTGTATCAATCTCAGCCGTTCGTTTTTTTTGTCAACAATCTCAGCCGTTCTTTTCTGTCAGAATTGAGGTTATATAAAAACAGAGTGATGTTAATTTGTCTTTTGAATTAAGAGTACTCTGTCTCTGGAATTTCTGGGTTCTTCTCGTATTCTCTCAAAGGTACTCTCTTTTCTTAGCTCTTGTTCTAACTCTTCATTTCTCTTAGAGAACGATAGGTACTCTCTTGTTCTTATACTCTATATAAGAATCTCCTATGAGAGATAGAGATTTGGTGAAGTTTGTTGTATTCAACTTAGGCTGTTCATAGAGATTTGCTTGATTAGTATAGAGAAGAGTTTCTGAGATCATGTTACTAAATTTTATACAAAAAGATTGCAGAGATAAAAAGAGGAATCAGGGAAATGGGTGATCCATTTGGTGGTAGATTTGGAAATATTGGAGGATTTAGAGGTAGCTTGTTTGGAGGAAGAGATCCTTTTGATGATCCATTCTTCTCTCGACCATTTGAGGATTTGCTCGAACCACCCAACACCTTTGGTTCAGGTGCTTCCTTTAGTAATGCACAGAAGAACAATGGTGGAAGAGGTTTAACAATTGAAGAATTACCATCTGATGAAGAAGTAGAAGAAAAGAAATATATTGGTAGTGATGATCAAGAACATGCTAGTTCAGTGAATCAACCATCTGTTGAGCACCCTGAAGATGATTCTGATGGTAACTACCACTAGTGATTAGATGATAAACTTTGTTTTCGGATTGTATTTAATTGCTTGGTTGTTGTTGTAGCTGAGAGGAAGATTCAGAATGTGAATCAAAGGAGTGATTTCAATCAAAGAGAGGGTACGCAGTCTCGAGCTAACACATTCAGACATCACATCTCTAAGGTTACATATGGTGGCATTGATGGTGCTTACTATACATCTACTAGAACCAGAAGAAAAGGCAGTGATGGAGTAAGCTTGTTTCTCTTTTCGACCCTTTATTTTAAAGGAAATTTTTACGCATACTAATCAGATTCTGTTTCTAGATGGTGGTAGAGGAAAGCAAAGAAGCCGATAAGACTACCGGTGAAGCCACTCATAGGATCTCCAGAGGAATCAATGATAAGGTGATTGATTACCCTGTTGATGTTTTGCTCCATCACTTCTTGGTTCCACCAAGTTTCAATTTTAGATGTGTCTTGGACTGAGACTCGTGGTTTGGTGTATCCAGGGTCATTCAGTTACTAGGAAGCTTAACTCAAGTGGTGGTATAGAGTCGACACAGACTCTTCACAACCTCGATAAAGGTCTGCAGAATCTACACAGCCTAATCATAAGTTAAAGCTCTTTGAAGGAAAAATGGAAAAATTATAAAAGATTGTTTGTTTGATTTTTTTGATTCAGACGAATTAAGTAGCTTTGAGGAAGCATGGAAAGACAATTCATCTCTTGCCAAACATGAATTCACTGGTTAGCAAAACTCTTCATCTCAAATTCAGAATCAAGAAGTTTCAGTCAGTTTTACTGTATTGTTTTTGTTCTCTATACAATGTTACAGGCTCTGATCATAGTTTTGGAGGGTGGCTTCTTCCAGCTCTTGACCAAAGTCGTCGCCAAACAGAGCAAAGTCAGACTGGTTCGAGCCGATCTGCAACTGGAGCTAAGCAGGTTGTTCGAATCAACATTGAATGAATCATCACAAAACCATGTATCAATCTATGTGTGTAAATCAAATAATGTTGCAGATGCATCATTGAAGTTGCAATGTCAATAATTTTACATTCGTGTATCAACCTATTTTTATAAACTTGTTTTGGCTAATTATACTTTATAATCAGATTTCTATTTGAATCTTATATAATATATATCATAGTAGAATTCCCCATAAAAATCAATCCAACTATTTTAAAATGCAAAAATATCATTAGAATCAGCAACTATTTTTTTTAGTCATTAGGAAACCATGTATCAATCAAATAATGTTGTAGATGTTGTTTGAAGTCGTTATGTCAATAATTTACATTCGGTAAACGCAACATATAATAACTTTCGAGTTTGGAAAATTGTTAAAAGTTTTTGTAACGTATATATACATCATTTAGATTTTAGACACAGAGAAAATGAAGTGGTGGAAAAGGGTAAAACAGGAAATCCAAATCTAGCGTCTGAACAAATGCTCCTCTCCCGATAGATGATCCACGTGTCTAATCCAACGGCTAGGAAGCATCCTCGAGTCACCACGTTGGTGGCCACCAGTAGCTCCCACGTGTACGATATCCAACCCACTCCCAACCGGTAAAAACACGGATCTAACTACACGTGTACCTCCTTTCAACACATCGTGCCATTTAAACCCAGAGATTGCTCTCTGCGCGGCGTTTTTACACACCAAAACGGCACCCTTGTTGCTCAATTTCGCAAACCTCAGCGTTCTAACGAAATCTCGCCGCTTCGAGTCCACCACCAAGAAATCCACACCGAGAAACTCCTCCATCGTGTTCTCAACAGATTCTCCGACCACCACAACCTCCGTCGTCTCCGTCGTAACGACTCCTCTCATGGCCAACACGTACTCAAGTTTAGATTGCTCGTCAGGTACTATACACACGTGTCTTCCGCGCGTGTGAGTTGCAGCAACCGCGAGTCCGACGCTAGTCGTGATTGGATCGCCGCGTGACCATGTCTCAACGATCAGCCTCGCGTTCCATCCAGCCGCCGTAGCTGATAAAAACTCCGCCACTCCTGATTCTTTGTAGCTCTTACACTACACACATATATGCATGCAAAATTAAATAAAGTAAAAAAAAGTATTTATATACACACATATATATATGTAATCTAGTTAAAAGGCATACCGATTTAACGGTGTCGATGTAGGCGTCAGAAGCAGTTTCCGGCGACCAGACAAGCTTCATAGTGAAAGTGAAATGGAGTTTGATGATTTGGGAAGAAGAAGAAGAAAGTGGTTAGGTTTTATAAATGGACAAACGAAGCGTTGACATTTGCTTACACTAATAACAACGTGTCAATTGGTCTCATTGCTTCCATTTATTACTCCTTATTTATCCTCACCATTTTTTATACAAAAATATCTGTTACTGGTCGTTCAATCAGTAAATCTACTTTTATATAAAAAAATTCCATTCTATGCAAAAATCGAGAATTTTATGTCGTCGATTTGCGTTAGCCTACTATTTTGACAATCTAATGTAAAAACATATCAATATATACCTACCGTAAAAGTTATTTAGACACGAATTATATTACATAAGTGATAATTAATAATTTAACCATTGGATTTGTTATAATACTAGCTAGTTAAATGTTTTTTTTGAATTTTGATACTTATTTCATTGTCGTCAAAAGGTTAGAGTGTGAAAATATACGTGTACTACTAAATCAAAGGATAACTTTGATTGCTGATATTGTGGACTTGGTGAGACAATTTTTTTTTTTTTTTTTTGATAAACCCTATCGGCTGATCCGGTCGGCCTCGGTAGGAACGCACCGAGGTGCTACAGATTGGACTTCTCCCGATCCAGGTAGAATTGGGCCACCACACTGCCTGATCCGAGTTTGGAATGCCTTCCGACTAATGCCAGGGGGTAGTCAGGCCGCCTGCATTTCTGACTACCAGGTAAACCAATTGGGCCAAGGCCCAACTGACAGACTTCCCAAACAAATGTGTTTTTGTTTCCAGGGAGAATCGAACTCGGGTCTGGGAGTTTCACCCTTCACCAAAGCTTCCTCTGCCACTAGACCACAGAGGTTTGGGCAGTGAGACAATTTGAATACTTACATGAGATGGTCTTTGATTTTTTTTTCTTTCTAAATTCTCAATCTTTGATTTTTGCCTTTGTTATTTCAACTTAATGACGATCCATATGCTTTTTCTTTGGAACTCGCTTTCATTGTGCCAACCAACGAATGTATAATAAAAGGTTATATATATAAGAATTATATATATATCGCCGGCTAGTTTGGTTTATTATGCACGTACCACATAAGCTAATGGGTATGCGACAAAGATATGTATAAAATTACATATAAAATTATAAATGAGATTCGTTGAAGTTTGAAGATATTACAAATTACGAAGTTCATTCTATATGAAAAGATCATAAATTTTGTCTTGGTCAAAAATATGAATTAAAAAAATCCTAGCTTGGTTTTTCAAAAATGATTAAAATCCACCAATCAAAGTCTTAGACTCACTTTGTAATCAAATTATATGGTGAAAATAACTAAGCCATTAAAATCACTCAAAATTTAATATAAATCTCATTAGCATATGTAGACATATAGTCATCAGTTTATTGATAAATTTGCTGGAATTGCAAATAAAAACTAAGTGTACAATGTGCATGTGTGCCCAAATGCGTAAGAACTAGAGCCCATGAGTAGTTATGAACTTAATTTGTATAAATATAGCAACTTAAATCTAATATTAAGCTATAGTATACTATTTTGGTCGAGACATGCGTGTACCATAGCTCCTGAAATAGTACGAACAACCCAATGTAGAGCAAAGTACACTTAAGCTATAATTAAATTGAATCTGCCTCAAGTTGACATGATTTTAGTTAAACTAACGATTGAGTAGACGACAAAATAGCGCTTTCGTTTTATATAAAAGACGCACGATATTTAAATTGCAACTATGCATTGAAATCATATTATATAGTTTATAAACAAACCCAATTTGACTCTCACCCAAAAAAAAAAAAAAATCAATTTGATAAAGGAGAAAAATGTACGATATATCGTACCACTCCATCCCTGACAATGACTTATGAAGGAAGTCAATGCTTATCAACTGTACTTGCTTATCAATACGATATTGACAATATCTTATTATCACACTATCAGTTTTCTATTTTCTATACATATATTATTTCGTACAGATTTATTTGGTGACATAATAATATAATCAACTTAAACTCAAAGATCTAATTCAATTCGTTTAGAGGAAAGGAATATCCTTCAAATTCAAAAAATTTCTATTCTATTTTATTTTGGTGTCTTGAATGTCTCTGTTACTACCTTCCTACCAAAAAGAAATGTCTCTGTTACTACGTATCATGTAATAATTTAACTCCACAATGAAATAAAAATCAGTTTAATAAAGAAGTAAGTACATAATTGTTTATGTTGAGGATATAAATCGATTTATTAAACCAAGCTACGTACTTTGTTTCGATGTTTGTAAACAATCAATACTATTGGGCAACCTAATTTCCTTTTGCAGGTTTTGGGCTTCGGCTAATAATATATACTATTGGGCCTTATTTAGTGAGCCCGCTTATAAGCAAAACTAAACGACTTCGTTTAACTTATTCCTTTAGAATCAGAGACTACTACATACTAGCCGTTAAAACGATGATAAACCCAATCCGGTTATCTCCAACAGAAGAACGTAACTGATGCTTGTCTTCAACAATGGAGTGTTCGATTTCATCCACCATTCAAGTCCTTGGAAGCTGCAAAACTTCATATGACGTGAACAAAATCCACGCGGGATTGATTAAGACGGGAATTATCAAAAACTCTAATCTCACTACAAGGATTGTTCTCGCTTTTGCCGCTTCTCGACGTCCGTATCTTGCTGAATTCGCGCGTTGTGTCTTCCACGAGTATCACGTATGTTCATTTTCAGCCGTAGAGATGGAGGATCCTTTTTTATGGAACGCCGTGATCAAGTCTCACTCTCATGGAAAGGATCCGAGACAAGCTCTGCTCTTGTTCTGTTTGATGCTCGAGAATGGTGTTTTCGTGGACAAATTCTCACTGTCCCTTGTTCTTAAAGCGTGTTCGAGGTTAGGTTTTGTAAAAGGAGGAATGCAGATTCATGGGTTTTTGAAAAAGACTGGACTTTGGTCGGATTTGTTTCTGCAAAATTGTTTGATTGGGTTGTATCTGAAATGTGGTTGTTTAGGTTTTGCCCGCCAGATGTTTGATAGAATGCCGCTGAGAGACTCTGTTTCTTATAACTCCATGATTGACGGGTATGTCAAATGCGGATTGATCGAATCCGCGCGTGAATTGTTCGATTTGATGTCAATGGAGATGAAGAATTTGATATCTTGGAACTCTATGATAAGTGGGTATGCTCAGACATCAGATGGAGTTGACATAGCGTCAAAACTGTTTGCTGAAATGCCTGAGAAGGACTTGATTTCATGGAACTCAATGATCGATGGATATGTAAAACACGGAAGAATCGAGGATGCTAAGGGTTTATTCGATGTGATGCCGAGAAGAGATGTAGTTACTTGGGCTACCATGATTGATGGGTATGCAAAGTTAGGGTTTGTTTATCAGGCTAAGACTCTGTTTGACCTAATGCCTCATAGAGATGTTGTGGCATATAATTCTATGATGGCTGGTTATGTTCAAAACAGGTATCACATGGAAGCTCTTGAAATATTTAGCGACATGGAAAAGGAGAGTCACCTGTCACCCGATGAAACGACTTTGGTAATAGTTCTTTCTGCAATTGCTCAGCTTGGCCGGTTATCGAAAGCCATGGATATGCATTTGTACATTGTGGAGAAACAATTCTATCTAGGTGGAAAACTCGGCGTTGCTCTCATTGATATGTTTTCGAAATGCGGAAGCATCCAACACGCTATGTTGGTTTTCGAGGGAATCAAAAGCAAAAACATTGATCATTGGAATGCCATGATTGGTGGTTTAGCTGTTCATGGTCTTGGAGAATCCGCATTCAATATGCTCTTGCAGATCGAGAGACTCTCCATAATACCAGATGATATCACCTTTGTTGGAGTTTTAAATGCTTGTAGCCACTCTGGATTAGTGAAGGAAGGCCTTCTCTGCTTTGAGCTCATGAGGAGAAAACACAAGATAGAACCAAGGTTGCAACACTATGGGTGTATGGTCGACATACTATCGAGATCCGGAAGTATAGAGCTAGCCAAAAACTTAATAGAGGAAATGCCAATTGAGCCAAATGATGTCATATGGAGAACGTTTCTCACCGCTTGTAGTCACCACAAGGAGTTTGAAACGGGAGAGCTTGTCGCGAAACACCTTATTTTGCAGGCTGGCTATAACCCGAGCTCATATGTGCTTCTCTCTAACATGTATGCTAGTTTTGGAATGTGGAAGGAGGTTCGTAGAGTTAGAACGATGATGAAGGAAAGAAAGATAGAGAAAATTCCTGGATGTAGTTGGATTGAGCTCGATGGAAGAGTCCATGAGTTCTTTGTAGATAGCATTGAAGTTTCCAATACATTGTAGATAAAACGATTGCGCAGCGATATATTTTCCAAGAGCTTTAACCTAATCTGCATGCAATTCCTTGCCCATACATGAAGACAATGTCACAACATATTCACATGTTGGTTGGATGCAGCTAAGATATGTCTAAAAAAAAAAACTTCCCACAAGATCACCTAAATTTCTGAAAAGTGATTGTTTTTACAGCCTAAGTACATCAGCTACAGTTACAAGGAGATAAGATTGTTACACTGAACCTAAAAACAGAGTTAACATCAGGGGAATGGTGATAGTCTGAAACCTTGGTATGCCAATTCTTGGATAATTAAAAGCAAGAATCTTGTTAAACGGAAACTAATAATTCGCTGCGAGTGTGTTCAGTTCTTGCATAACATCTTCCATGGATGGTCTCTGGTTTGAGGATTCATGAGTGCAGAGAAGACCAAGTCTAGCGAGCTGAGCCGCTTCTGCTTCCGGGAAGTTTTTTCGAAGATTTGGATCCATGAAGTCTTCATTCAGTCTTCCTGACTCTACAGCTTGTAAGATCATCAAATGGCTGATTTTGCTTTTACCACTCAGTATCTGCAACAGAATCATACCAAAGGCATAAACGTCACTCTTATCAGTAAACCTCCCTGTAGTTATGTACTCAGGAGCTAAGTATCCCATTGCCGCACTTGCTTTGAGCTTCGAGAAAACGATGTCATCCGTGAAAAGCTTGTGAAGACCGGAATCCGCAAGAGAAGGATTATACCAATGATCAATGAGAATCTTCTCTGCAGATAGATTCTGGTGAACTATTGCAGGCTTGTTTCCATTTTCTCCATGTAGGTAAACAATCCCTGAAAGAAAGAAAAAAAAACAGACATCAGATTTTTACATGAAAAAAACCGAATTTGGTTTGCGAAAGAAGGAATCGCAGAATCCAACCTCTGGCGATGCCATTAATGATGGAAACTCGAGTTGTCCATTCAAGAACCTCTCCAGTCTCATCCTTCACATCAAGATACTGCAAAAGATTACCATTGGGGACAAACTCATAGATAAGGAAACATTCTCCACGTCCTTTTGAGCAGCAGAATCCTCTCAACCTCACTAAATTCTCATGCTTCAACAATGTCAGCATCTTCAACCCTTTGAGAAACTCGGATTCATCGGATTTACAGCTCGATTTCGCTATACATTTTACAGCTGCAACAGAACCATCTCTAAGGATACCTTTATAAACCGAAGAGACATTACTCTTCCCCAACAAGTTAACCTCAGAGAAGCTTTGAGTAGCTCTCTCAATCTCCTCAAGATTGAACATAAAGCTCTCAAAGACTTCTTGAGACAATGCACTGTTGTTGTTACTGCTCTGTCCTCGTCCTAACGGATCCCAACCACTTGCATACTCTAGGCTGATCAATGGAGAAGAGCTTTTTCTTCTAGAAACTTCTTTGAAGTTGTACTCAGTGCTAATCCTACCGTCCATTGCATCAAGACTGCTTCCAATCTTTTGTTTCCTTCGTCTGTACCATGTGAATGTTGAACCACCAAAGATTGCAACTGCGAGGATTGAACCCATAAGCCCCATGACGATTCCTAAAGGTGAAGACTTTGAGGTTTTTGATGAACACCCGCCATTGTTGTTACTGCAATTGCTTCGTTGTAAATCTGCTGATTCTGGTTTCACGTCAACGGTTGCGAAATTCGTTGGGTTTGTTGGGTCTGGCCGGTTTAGGTTCGGACCGTTTAAACCGGTGCAAGCTTTCAAATCCGTGAACCCATCTCCGCATAAACCGTGATTGTTTGAATACTGGAATCCATTGTTTAGCCTCTTCAAAGCTATAAAATCCAAAATAATCAGAAACAAGTAAGCAAAACATTAAGAATTGATACAGTTTAAGTTCTCTTCGATCCGGTTTTTGGATTGGTTTTCGGTTCGGTTAAATCGGATTGGTCAACTCTAATCATTCAGCAAATTGAAGAATTTATAAATCTTGAGGAAAAAGAAATTATTACCAAAGGGAACGAAGCCTGAGAAAGAGTTATTACGAATGTCGAGAACTTCAAGCAAAGGAGCACCGGCGAGTTTCACCGGAATAGGACCAAAGAGATTGTTGAAGCTCAAATCAAGTCTTGTCAACGTACCAATATCACCTAAACTCGCCGGAATGGCGCCGGAGAGTTGGTTATATTGTAGAGCCAAGACAGTTATCTTCTTAAGAGAACCTAACTGTGTCGGTATACTTCCACTTAACTTGTTGTAACATAACTGTATAACTGCATAAAAGCACACACAAAAAAAAAGTGTTATGAATAAATGCAATTATTTTTGCCCTTATTTTTGTTGAGTTTTACATTTTAGTTTCAAAACCCCAAATAAAATTGTTTTTGAGTTTTGCATAAAAAAGAGTGAAAGATGAAGGAGACAATAGAGAGTATCCCTAGTTTCTAGGAGACTCAAAAATCTAAAAACTTGAATGGATGATTAAAACAAAACAAAAAACAAAATTCTAAAATCTACACCATTAATTAAAGACCAAAACTCTTTTTAGCTAGTTTTAATAAACCAAATTTGACCCACTTAAGGTCTTTTAGCTGCAATAAATGAAATATAGTGAGTGAGGTTCATGAAGAACACATGCATAAATAGACCGACCTTGTAGATTGTCTAAGTTTCCGATTTGAGGAGGGATTTCGCCGGAAAGATTGTTGACATTGAGGTATAAATCGGTGAGGAGAGGCAGATTTGAGATATCTTTAGGAATATGACCCGTCAAGGAGTTGAAGTGAAGGTATAAACCGGTTAAGCTAGTGAGAAGACCGATTGATGGAGGGATAGTTCCGGTGAGACCCATTCCTTGAAGAGAGATGTTAGCAACACGGCGGTTTCCGTCGCAAGCGACACCGTCGAAGGAGCCAGAGGAGCAAGGGTCGGCGTCGGGAGTCCATGAAGTGAGGAAACGTTTTTCAGGGTCGAGAGAGGATTTGATATCGAGGAGAATGTCAAGCTCTGAGGAGGAAGACAGTGAAGGAGAAAGGAAGAAGAAGAAGAGGATGAGAAAGAGTGAGAGTGGAGAGGCCATGTTTGGTTGGAGAGAAGAGAGAGAGATGAGGAAGAAAATGAAAATGACTCTCTCTCTTGTGGTTTTGAAGCAAAAGTTTTCTTCATTGTACTTATAATATAATAGTTTTTGATTGTTAATACTAAAAAAGTTTAAACCACAAAAGTATAAATATCGTAATCATAATAATAAAAAAAGTTTGTTCAACTATGAAAATGTAAAATGATAACATAGACAACTATATTGACCATAACTCTAATTTTTTATATATATAACTGTATATAGACTAATTCCAAAAATTGTATCTATTTAAGACATTCATAGTAGCTAACTATATGTAATTGTTATTGCAATGAAAGTATTTGAACCATAATCCATGTGTTAATCTTATGATAAATTGTTGAACCACTTGACTACCATGAGTTGATAAATAACAACAAAATAAAACATGTTGTCACTTTTTAATTACAGATATTACTGATCAAAATCGACATAAATTTTTTTAAAATTTGTGGGTGCGATCGGTAAGACATGTAAGAATTTTCTCTAAAAAAATTTTCGTCACGGTTAAGAACTGTACTTAGTTGTTGCGTTACTAAGACCATCATTAATGGTAGTCTCTTAGGAAGATCTTAGGAAAAAATCTTAAGGCCATGCGCAATGGCGCATTTTCTCCCCGGGTGTGACCATTAAAGTAATCGAAAATAAGAGAAAAGTTGTCTCTCTCCTCACACCCGGGTGTAACTTTACACTCGGGTGTAAGACACTCTCTTTCATTCTCTCTCTCTCTCTTTCTCTCTCTCTTTTCTCTCTCTCTTTAAATTATAATAAGAAAAAAAATTTTACACCCACACTCACACTTACTCCACTGTAGGTGCTCTAACTTAAAATAGATAAAAATAAAGCAAATATCTTAAAATTGTTAAGAATGTCTCTTAGCTAAGAGACATTTGGTGGGTTAAAAAGTGTTTCTTAGCTAAGTGTCCATCATCTAATGCTAAGAGCCAATAGTAAGAGACTACCAATAATGTTGCTCTAACAGTTTTTGCTACAATTTTGATTGTTTGTTCATGTTACATAAAGTATTCTACATTCTATCAGCTTTTTTTTTTGACTGATTAGTAGCTTCTTTGAAATTGAAGGGAAACAAAAGAGGAGTCATGAAAATTGAAAATATTGAAGTCCACGAGTTCATTTCATTTTCTGTACTTTATACGGTAAAGATTACTTTAAAAGACTTTTCAGAGGAAAACAATAATAGTTAGGCGAATCTTAGCTTTTTTTCAAAATTGTAAATGATACCATTCTCTCTGATTTAATGGTAAGAAAAGTTGTTTCTTTTTCAGTGCACCAGCTATAAAATCGTACTATTCCATACTATCATTGTTTTAGCTTTTCATATATCCATTGAAGTTTATGTTAAGAAAGAAAAAATCCATTAAAGTTATTGCTACCATTAATTAGTCTTAACAAAATTGTTGGATATATGTTTTCTTATAAATTTCTATTAATAAGCGAATTCATAAATTGTTAATGACCATATTTACTGAAAACATTAAAATTGCGAGGTTGGGATTTCAGTTAGAAAAAAACTAGTATATTTAACTAAATTAAACCTCGAGTTTATCCGATCATGAATCATCATCAATAAATACCCTTAGATATTATATGTACAATAACCTGATAACCAGCTTTATATGTTCACATGGAGAATAAGGTACAAAGATAAATGGGATTTTCTTGATATTATTCCATTAAGTTACTATATTTGATTCTAATAATTGTTCCATGAATAAAACAAATAGTAGCTTATATTTTATATTATATAATAACAAAATAAAAAGGTAAAAAGGCATCCAAGAGGCATGGGGCTAAGAGTACATCAAATGGGACAAAGAAGATGATGGAGGCAAGTCAATAGAAGCAACATGTGAACATTTTTTTAACACAATTAATAAACAAATTTAAGTAAAAAATTTCAAAACATGTGAACTTGTCTCGAGTTAATGTTTTTGCTATCTTCTATATCTGATCATAGCAAAAGGTAAAATGGACCAACACCTCGCTCTCCTCTAAGTGTAACATGTGAATTTACAGAAACAAGAAAGACATAAAGCTAGAGAATAAAGCAAAAGGCTATAAGGGCTACTTAAAAGATATTCCATTTTCTCTGTAATTTTCTTACTTCGTGGGTAGTGGTGGATGATATTTATATATAGGTGGTGGATGATAGATGTGTGTGTATTTCATTATCTATATATAGAATATTAGAATGGAATCATTGTTTGAGCGAGTGTGAGAATTATCAAAAATAATGCGTCTAACTGTCTATGATAACTTAATTAGTGCAATCAAATCTCTATATGATGATGACATAGTGTTGATTAGACAATATTTGAGTTTCTAAGTTGATTGAATGTGATTTACTTTATTCTTAAAACTATAGTAATAGTACGTAAAACTCACTTGAAGCAAATAGTTTATGTCCAATTAGCCGACATACATCTACTAAATCACCCAAGTGGTAAGTTTTATAGCTTTAATTCATCTGTTTTTATTTGCTATTAAGAAACAGTAGTGTGATATCATTTAAAGTCACGCCTTTTATTTGGATCGTCTCTAGAGAAATCCCTCACACGTTATCTAACCCAGCCTGTCTCATTTTTGTTTGGATGCATGAGTACGATGTTTCGTATATTGTTACAAAAACTTTAAAATTTTATCAATAATCATTATAATTGTATGTTGGTACTTGGTAGGCACCGCATTTTACTGATTATCATCCTTGTTTTGTTTTCGAGCAAAACTATCTATCTTGTTTTGCTATATATATCGTGTCTTATTGTGAGTGGTAATATTATTTTTTTATGTTATAAATAATGTTGTTTTCCTTCTCGTAAATTTAGACGTTGAAAACCGAAACTTATGTGTGTTGGATGTGTTCTCCGATTTATTACATCTAAAATTGGTCCAAACGCTATATGTCACATAGGCGTGCCAATTAATTATCATAAGTTATCAAATGCATCAAATATTTAGTTATATGATTATACTGTACTAATTAAGTGGTTTCGTCGTCCCATTTATCAAATTTCAATTCGCATTTGTGTTAATTAGTTAAACTATTTATAACTACAGTAAATAAGACTTTTTTTTTGTCATATTCAGAAAATGATAAGCTCCACTACAAAAAGTTCCACAAGCTGAAAACAATCAAATTTCAAATTGAGAGAATTCAAATATAAATAAATTCTTCTATCTCACCTAACACGGGAAGACAAAACGAAGTAGTAGTGTCCATGATAGAACACAGAAGACAGACAGTATATAATCTCATGATTACAATTTTTAAATATACAATAATATGTGAAGAACAGTTTATAGTTAATCAAATTCTTTCATGAAAAACTTAGAGAAATTGTTAAAAATGCCCCTTTTTCAATACCCCTTTTCAAAAATGCCCCCTTTGAGAGTCCATTTTTAAGTTTGCCCTCTTTTAATTTTTAATGACCATTTTACCCTTATTTGAAACAAAATTAGGTCCACAAAATACAAAATATTTTTTGGCGGGAAAAGTGATCCCGCAATTTTCCCGCCAAAACACTTGTAAAAAACCTTTAAAATACCTTGTAAAATTTTCCCGTAAAATATTTCCCGCCAAAAAATTTTCCCGCCAAAAAATTTTCCCGCCAAAAATTTTTTTTTGCGGGAAAAGTGATTCCGCAATTTTTTTTTTTGGCGGGAAAAATTTACAAGGTATTTTAAAGGTTTTTTACAAGTGTTTTGTAAGGTTTTACAATGTATTTTAAAAGGTTTTACAAGGTACTTATTAGGTTTTATAAGGTATTTATAACTTGTAAAACCTTATAAAAAACTTGTAAAACCTTATAACTTGTAAAAACCTTATAAAATAGCTTGTAAAATCTTATAATATCTTGTAAATACGTTGTAAAACCTTTTAAAATACATTGTAAAACCTTATAAATACCTTGTAAAAAACCTTTAAAATACCTTGTAAATTTTTGGCGGGAAAATTTTTCCCGCCAAAAATTTAACGCCAAAAAAATTGCGGAATCACTTTTCCCGCAAAAAAAATTTTTTGGCGGGAAAAATTTTACGGAAAAATTTTACAAGGTATTTTAAAGGTTTTTTACAAGGTTTTACAAGTGTTTTGGCGGGAAAAATTGCGGGATCAATTTTCCCGCCAAAAAATATTTTGTATTTTGTAGACCTAATTTTGTTATATTTCCTTATATATTTGTGATATATTTTATTAAAAGAAGGGTAATTTAGTCATTTTGTACATAAAAAGGGGTATTTTTAAAAATGGACAGCCAAAGGGGGCATTTTTAAAAAGGGGTATTGAAAAAGGAGCATTTTTGTGAGTCTCCCAAAAACTTATATACTTGAGTCAAACAAATATCATAAAAAATGAGATAAACATTTAGAATATAATTATGAAAAATACATTTGATTATTGTGTAAATAATTTCAACTCTTAGCTTTGGCGGCAGATATTTTCGTTCACATAGTTGACAACTGTATGCCATTTTCCGCATAATTCGTCACTCGATTCATGGTTTCTAATGATAGACCATAATGTTCCACCCCAATACCATTTAGTATAGAAGACTATATATCAAACATGTAACATCTTTAACATTTTAACAAGTTGATGTAGACCAAAGTAACATATGCATAATTTGTGTGAGTTCGTAGTTTTAGCTATTTGATATTATTTGAGTAAAAGTTAAAACGAGTTTAACTGAAAATGGTGTAGAAATATAGAACTAGTTCAAAACAATTTTAATTAGTCAACATTTAAGAGAAAATTTTACAAGTATTTTTTCATGTACTTTATATATTTATATTGACTAGGAAACAGTATAAGAAAAAAATGATATGAAATGTCTGCATCACAGAAACCGAGTTTTGTTGGAGACCACAAAAAACCAAGCAAGTCGAAGACAAAATTGAAGTATGAAGTTTTAAAAGCATACACTAATTAATTAATGATATTATATTCATTCTATGCTAAGTAAAAAGTCGAATACGAGTTTAGTTACAAACATATCACGTGACCAAGACAAATGTGCACTTTAAATTAATTAACAATAATCTCATCGACAATACATATCTTTACAAGTTTTCTCTTTTGCTTTCACGGTTCTCACTCTTATATTCTTGCGTTTCTCTAAACCTTTTTTTACAAGAAATTTCTTGATATGTTGTACCATTCTTTTACTTTAAATTCTGACATTATGATACAATCAAAGACTAATAATACATTAAAAGGTATTGATAACTGCAGCTTAAAAGACTAACTTTAAGCATATGCATAATTACAACTTTTCAGACAAAACTTGCAAAGAAAAAAAAATCTTTTATTGCTCTTGATATTTCTTTTGTATAGTTGGGCCTTGAAACCTCCCAACGTTAAGTACCGTAAAAGGCTTTTTATATCAGTTGGTTTATTTCTGCACACATAGGTTCTCATGTCTTTGTACAACGGAAACAACATAATCTTGAAAGTTTCCATAAACTGGCATATGTGCAATTGAAGACATTGAGACCATTACATAATCAAGGTTCACCAAGAATCGACACAATCATTGTCATAGAATCTTGTGAATCTTCGCATGATGTTGAATTATATGAATCAGAAAGGTATGGATTGCCGATCAGGCCAAGACTCGATCTTCTGGAAGTAATCGACGGGCACTACTCCATCAATGCCTTCAGTCAAAATCACTTTGTTGTCTGAAATGTAGAACGCAATCCCATCTGGATGGATCAAAAGATGAACTTAAATGTTGAATCTTTGGAGGGCATATCATTTTTTTTAATACAGAGAATTAATGTCTCATACTAAAGTAATACCTTCAAGAGCTTTCTTCATGTCGAGGAAGATGATAACATTTACATTCCTTCTCATGCCTTAGCCAAATCATGTCATTATGGAAAATCAGATAAATGTGCATATACAATAAAATGCATGAACAACAACAATAGGATCAAATCTTACCACTAATCACTTCACCATCTGTTGGTAATCCACAAGAGAAGTGAACATGCATTCTATTCATGCGCTTTAAGCCCGATGCTAATATGGATTCCAAATTCTTCCTATAAGTTCCATGTACACACACTGCCATTACAGAAATTCAAATGAACACGAGCAACTACGCGAGTCACACATAACAGAATTCCCAAGTATGTGTCCTACTAATACCTGGAGCTTCTTCTGGTGACAGTATTGGTTTAAGTAACTTTTCCGACTCAACCGTCTGCGCACAAAAACATAAGAGGAAGCTAAAGAAGCATATTGATCAAAACTAGGAGAACAAATGAGGATGGTCACAACTTTCAACACAATGAGGATGGTATCAAGTTCTATTACCGTGATCGAGTGGCCTTGGTTAGCGCGAATCAAGAGCTCACCATTCTCATCGATGAGGCTAAACCGTTGTTTATTGTCCCTTCTCACAGCCTGCAAGTAAACGAAACCATCACAAACTCATCGATTCTCAAAACGTCTGCAATCAAAAATGCTCGTTGACCAAACTAACCTCTTTAATTTCATCAATCGTGTGTGATTTCAATTGAATATTTGCAGAAGTTTTCAAATTCAGGTTAAGTAAATCTTCAACTTTAACAAAACCATCACCTCGCATATTCAATCTCAGCTCAGTAGCCATATGTCGCAATATTCTCGTCCTGATTATCAATCCACATAGATTCAAAAATCAAGCTAATTCTCTAACATATCGAATCCAGTAATGATCGATTGCACTTACAAGAGTCGTCCAAGGGCATCAATTCTATCTTTTCCGCCTCCACCGCCGCCACGTCCCTGAGGTCTCCGTCGATCGTTATCTCTCTCATAGCCTCCTCCTCTACCACCGCTACATTCATCAAAAGTCAAACACCAAACCTCACATGAAAAAACGAGGGAAAATTAAAAGGGATGTTGACTTTTGAGTAATTTGAAAAATTCGAATTCACCTTCGACTGGACTGAGCGAAGGAAGAGAAATTAGATTTTCTAGAAGAATTGGGATTTGAAGCATCCATGAAAGCAGAAGCGGGAGACGATTTCGAGAAGAAGACAGAGCTGCTCAAAGTCAGAGTTGGAAGACGATGGCGACAGAGACGCAGCAACAGAACAGAGTTATACATTGCTGAAGCAATCACCAATTAACCGGTTCGAAATCATAACTCCGGTTTAAATCTATATCATGTACTGGGCCTTTCTGTTATAAGGCCTACTTTTAATCTGTTATGATTTAAATTAGGCCCACTTATGAGACGGCATACTGTTCGATAACAGTGAAAGTAAACGTCACGCAGTTTGGATCCTTCCCGGTTAGCTTTTTTCAGGCGATCAGTACTCAGTCCTCCTCCCGGCAGCTTGTTTATACGATATTAATGGTTTCCCGGAGAGATTATCGGAGCATGAGATCTTGTAGCGGATGGCGTCGAATTCTTTTACTTATTCCTGTGCTCTTTCTTCTTCCTCATCTCTCGTCACTTCTTGATTTTTCTTCGGATTCGGCTAGGAGGAACGATGCGCGAACCATTCCTAGTAAGAAATTGGATCACCTTGTGCTCGGTCCTGTAGCTGGACAAGGCTTGTCGGATCGATTGCATTGCCGAGGTTAGATTTTGCATATACTTCTATTTTTAGGTTTGCTACAATTAAGCACTTTTGTATAGGCACAGATCTGAGCAATTTTGTCCTGCAATTAGAACACATTGTCTCGTCTCTATCAATCTCAGGAATTTGTGTTTATAACCATTTGACTGAGATCCATCATTCACACACTTAAGGCTATTGTTTTCATGCTCGGAATATCTCATTGTAAGGCTATTTAGGAACTGCAACTTGATGCACCATTAGAATGGTAAGTTGGTATTGATAGTGTTTTACATTTTCATATTTGTTTAGGCACGAAGGCTCTGAACAAGACTCATGGTTCAACTTCTCCTGTGTCTGGTGCTGGAAATGGTGTTTCTTTTGTGACGGTGTTTACTGTTTATAATACGTCGCTTGGAAATGCGAAATCCTCCAATATGGTTTCTGTTGTTGGGAATGTTACCTACAGCAAGCCAGAGAGGTCAATGGCAGTTCTAAATGCATTTGCCTACTTCATTCAGGTAACTTGCTGAGTTTTTCCCCTATATTTAACAGTTTTGGTGTTTCTTAGCTGCTGCGTTTGCTATCTCATAGACTGATATCTACTGAAAAATCTGTTTTTGTAGGTGACTATGCCCAAGAGCAATGTTGTCATATTGACTGATCCAGCTTCTGATCTCTCCATCCAACAAAGCAATGTGATGGTACAGCCTGTTCAGGGTGATTATTCACGGGGTAACCTGATGCTTCAAAGAATCAGATCTTACATTGTAAGAGCAAACTCGCACTGATACCTAGGTAGAATAAATTTGTTGCTTTTGCCTATCTATCTCTTTGGCATCCATTTCTTTAAGAGCCCGCCTATTTTTTCTTCTTATCCATTTTAAACGTGTTTGCTGAAGTATCTGAGGTTATAGAGAGAATATGAATGCTCACTTGGGTCGTGATTTTTGTTAAAATTTGGCTCTGCAGACCTTTCTTGAGATGAAGCTCGAGAAGAATGAGGGTGGGATAAACCACTATATCTTCACTGATTCTGATATAGCTGTGGTTGACGACATCGGGGCTATATTTGACAAGCATCCAAGCTTTCATCTAGCACTCACATTCAGGAACAATAAAGATCAGCCGCTGAATTCAGGATTTATAGCAGTGAGAGGCACACGTGAAGGGATCCTAAGGTTTGCATTTATCCTAAGTAAACTTGAAGCAAATCTCTTATAGTTAAAGAAGTACTTGTCTCAGCATATTGATGACTTTTTGTTCATGTGATCCCAATGCAGGGCCAAAGTTTTTCTTGAAGAAGTCCTAAAAGCTTACAAAACTAAATACATGAAAGCTTCGCGTATGCTTGGTGATCAATTGGCTCTGGTTTGGGTTGTTAAATCTCATCCTTCTTTTGATGCAAAGAGATTCACAAAGCCACAAGCTTTCACACAAGAGATAGCTGGAGCTTCAGTGTTATTTCTACCATGTGCTCTATACAACTGGACACCTCCTGAAGGTGCTGGTCAGTTTCATGGCATGCCATTAGATGTCAAGGTACTCTAAATCCCTTAACCATAAACCCTAAAATCATTCATCATATTCTCATTACTCGTTTTTGCAGATTGTTCACTTCAAAGGATCAAGAAAACGTTTAATGCTAGAGGCATGGAACTTCTACAAATCCACTTCAAACATTCCTGATATGTTGTGTCTTGTTCTAGGTAGTGGAAGAACTAAATACGATTTCTAGTGACGACTCTGTTTTTTTTGTGTAATCTCTTTTATTTGATCAAATCAACTACAACAGTTACTTACTCTGGAGAAGTAAAAATAAATAAATTGAATAAAAATTACCGAAATGGGTTTATGTGTTCAATCTGTTACAACAAATACCCAAAATTACTCAAATCAATAAGCAAACAAGAAATCAAAAGATCATCAACCAAAAAAAATCATCTAGCGGCGGCTTTTTTCTCGCCGGAGTAATAACTCAAATACCATCTCACAAACTTCTTCAAACCGGTTTGCAAATCCGTCGTCGGTTTATAACCAAGCTCACGTTGAGCTAAACTAATATTAGCATGAGTAAACGGAACGTCACCGTTTCGTGGCATCTTAATCAAATTCTTCTTTGCCTTCACTTTCAATTGTCTCTCCAATATTCTCACCAGATCTGAAACCGGCACCGGCGACGTGTTTCCGAGGTTAAACACTCTCAATTGCGCCGGACCTCTCTTCTTCCCTCCACTTCCTGTACTCTTCTCCGCCGTATCTAGCGCCGCTAAACATCCTTTCACTATATCGTCGATGTAAGTGAAATCCCTAGCCACCGTTCCATGATTCGCCGATTCGAATATCGAAATCGATTTACCTTTTAGAATATCTTTAGTGAAGAAGAAATACGCCATGTCTGGTCTTCCCCAAGGTCCATACACCGTGAAAAACCTCAATCCGGTTAGAGATAATCCATAGATGTGGTTGTAGGTATGTGCGATCTCTTCGCCGGCTTTTTTAGTCGCGGCGTATAAACTCGCCGGTTGATCTGTTTTATCTTTCTCCGAGAACGGAACTTTCGTGTTGAGTCCGTAGACGGAGCTAGACGAAGCCCAGACTATAGCAGGTTGTGGATTCACAGATTTGCAGATCTCGAGGAGATTGACAAATCCGGCGATGTTGCTGTGAACATAAGAGCTAGGGTTTTCCATTGCGTACCGTACACCAGCTTGAGCTGCTAAATGCATAACGTGTGTGAAGGAGACGATCTTGAATAGCTTACGAAGCAATTCGACGTCGTTTATGTCTCCTTCTACGATGAAGATCCCACTTCTCTCGAGTAAAGCTTGTCTTGCTCGTTTCAGAGATGGATCGTAGTAATCGTTGAAGTTGTCGAGGCCGATTACGCCGTCTCCGCGGCGTTTTAATGCGGCGGAGACGTGTGTTCCGACGAAACCAGCTGCTCCGGTGACTAAAACTGTGATTCCGTTGGTTGTTGAGGTTCGGATTCGAGCTGAGGATCGGAGACGTTTTTCCCAAGCTGGTCCTCCGTAGCTGTTGGTTCGGAGTGAACGGCGAGATGGATCGGACGGTGAAGAAGGGTTAATGGACGGGGGAGATCGGAGGAAGAGTAGAGAGATGAGACAGAGGAGGAAGAAGGAGAAAAATGCAAACTTTGTGAGAGAAGATTGGAATCTGAGACGATGCAAGTAAGAAGATTTCTCCATCTTGAATTTGCCTGGGCTTGAAGGTATGTCGTCAAGACGCGACATTTTCTCGGGAAAGCGAAGGAAAAATTTGGGTTTTCTCTTCTTCTTCTTCTTCTTCTTCTTCTTCTTTGGTCTCTCTTCCTTTATTAGTTTTACTGGCAGCTTCTTAGAATCTTCAGGTTTCTTGGAGGGATTAAATTAAAACGAAGGTTTCTTTATTATGACTCCAAAATGAGAAACACGAATATTATCTTTTTAATAAAATATATTCGAGGATCAAAGTTTGGTTTATAACAGGGTGTGATAAAGAGAGTGTTTAAATTAGAACATGGGGATTGAAGATTTTAAGAGATCCAAATCAAGGGAAAATATGAAGAAGAAGAGAGTCAAAAACAGTTTTTTTATTATCTGTTTGACTTGAATTTTAAAAAAAAAAAAAAAGAAGGAAATGTGGAGATTTCTGTTAATAATTGATAAAACAAAAAAAAATTGACTGTAAAAGTTTGTTGACTCTTCTAAAGATTTGTTGTCGAGTCTTGAAATTTTGATTGGTGAGAATACTAATATACTCCAAGATTTTCGGGAAGCCACTCGTCCCAAATTTTTTTGAATTTGAACCAAAGTTTTAACTTTTGTTACTAATAGATTTGTTTTGCGGATAGTTGTTAAATAAGAAATGGACTCTAAATTTGAATAGAGGTTGTTGATGATCCTAAATCCTACTATGTTTTTACGTTTTCCTTGAATGGTGTAAGAGATATTTTGATTTTAGTGCTTTTGATCTAAAAAAACGAGTAATGATCTAAAATACATTTCCAAAACATCGACCATAACAATTTTCTAAATATGACATTTTAGTACAAGTCATGATCTTAAAGTGTGTAGGGTTAAAATCATGGTTTAGTTAAAACCTACTTTTTTAAAATGTATAAACAAAAAAGTTGTTGGAATCACAAGAATATGTTTTAGCTTTTATATATTTATTATTGCAAAAAGGCACAAGTGAATAAAAGGCTAATAATGGCACACAAAGACCCCATGTGAAGATTTGATTACATAAGACAAGAACATGTCCTCTTTTTCTTCTTTATGAATTGGCATAACATGTCCCCGTGCCTTTGTCCCTCTTTCTCCAAGATCTACTCTCTTGTCTCTTTCCCATTGCAGTTTAAATTCCAAGACAAAACAATAGTGAGTGACCCATTAAGCCCATCTTCTTGATTATAAGGGATTCAAATGGCAATGCCATTCGTTTGTGGTAGCGATTTGAATGTGTTAGATGTGGTTTTGGAGGCAAATTCCCATTGAACGCCAAACAGTTATTGTGATTTCGCAGAAAAAGGTGATTTTGTGAAACTCTACCAAATTACAAGATTCCCTGAAATCTCTAGCCTCAAAACAACAGAGAGTCAAACAGAGTTGGAGTCAAAACAGGCTGGGACACAATGGGCTTGGTCGGCCCATCATCGAAACACTAATTACAAGAGTATTAAAGACCAAAACCGATTCAATAATTGCATCTCAATTCTCACTCAGTTCAGTTACACGCAATAATGTTACAGAGGCAAGAAAGATGGAAACAGATGAGCTTGGATCAGAAGAAAAAAACAGAGAGTTTTTTGTTTAGTGCTTTGTGATTCTTTCAAGGACTTGGAAGTAGTCGGGGAAGGTTTTCCTGGTGCAACCGGGATCATTGATGGTGATTGGAACATCAGCACAAGCTGCAAGAGAGAATGCCATTGCCATTCTATGATCATCATATGTATCAATCTCTGCCGGTTTCACCTTTTTAGGTGGTGTTATCACACAATAATCTGAACCTTCTTCCACAGTAGCTCCCAGCTGAACACAAAAACCGCAAAATTTATGAGCGAATTTACTTAGTATGAGCACTATAAACAAAAAGAGAGAGAGAAGAATATTACCTTTCTAAGCTCTGTGCAAATGGCAATCATCCTTTCTGTCTCCTTTACTCTCCAGCTAGCCACTATATATATTGACCAAATAGAATTAAGTGACCATGAATATTGAGAAACCTTAAATTATAAGAGAGAGAGCTTTTTACTTACCATCTCTAATGGTGGTTGGACCGTCGGCAAAGAGAGCAACGACGGCAAGAGTCATGGCTACATCAGGCATTTTGTTCATGTTGACATCAATAGCACGCAAGTGTCTCATTCCAAAAGCATCTCTAGGTGGTCCTGTCACAGTCACACTGTTCTCTGTCCAGGACACTTTACATCCCATTTTCTCAAGGACCTCGGCGAATTTTACATCTCCCTAGAAATTCATCAGAAAAATTGAGCTTAGACTCTTGCGAATATGTTACATACAACTTGTCAAAAGATGAAACTTTGACCTAAACGAATTTCACTATAAACTTAACAGCCTCGTTGATGATTCAATGTACAAATATTACCTGCAAGCTGGTAGTTCCACAACCTTCAACAGTGACAGTTTCACCGGTAATGGCAGCACCAGCCAAGAAATAACTAGCACTAGAAGCATCACCTTCTACGTACGCATTACCAGGCGACCTGCATCATTTTACCGTATAAGTCATTATTTGGTCAATCTAAGGTATGTGATTTCAGAAAAGGAAGAGAATAATAACTCTTACTTGTATTTTTGCCCGCCCTTAACAAAGAAACGGTCCCAGCTATCACTATGCTCGGCACTAACCCCAAAACGTTCCATCAACTTCAATGTCATTTCAACATATGGAACAGAAATCAATTTATCGACAATCTCAATCTCGACGTCTCCAAGAGCTAAGGGAGCTGCCATGAGCAGAGCAGTCAAGTACTGACTACTAATTGATCCAGAAAGCTTCACCTGCAAATGCAAAAAATGTTAGATGTGTCAATAAAGAAACTATACAAGGAAAAATGTAATCAAGAAAGAAAACTAATACCTACTAAAAAAACCCAATTCCTTTTTACAAACAATCCATTGTCAACAAACGATGAAATCTTGTCAAGTAAGGCTATGATGAACACACAATTCTGCAAGTGTTTATAAAGTAAGTGTAGAGATTACAAATCACACATGCCATTTGCAAGATCTCACCTTTCCACCAGGAAGGCCACCATTAGCGTTGACACGAACAGGAGGGCAGTTAGTTCCAAGAGTACATTCAACATCAGCACCAAGCTGCTTAAGACCAACGACCAAATCCCCTATAGGTCTTTCTCTCATCCGAGGCACCCCATCAAGCACATAACTGGAATAAACCAATCAAAACGAAAAGTTAGCACAAACTCCATTCTCGAAACATCAAAAACTAAGAAGCATAAACTCCTTTAATCTACCTCGCGTTTCCACCTGCAGCAGTAACCGCGGCGGTAAGTGGACGCATTGCTGTTCCTGCATTACCGAGGTAAAGTTCGATATCACTCTTTGAATCTATGGAAGCTGGGAATATGCCGCCACATCCTTCAACTACGGCACGATTGTTTTCACTGTCAGTTTCCACATTAAGTCCCAATCTCTTCAACGCATCAAGCATGTAATTGATGTCATCACTGTTCAACAAGTTGTCCACTACAGTAGTTCCCTATAAAACCATAGCAAAATGGTAAAGTATCTATCTTTCATCTAAGTTCAGATTACAGAGAAGGACGAAACGAAGTGATATATACCTCAGATAGAGCAGCGAGAAGCAGGATCCGATTAGACAGAGACTTGGAGCCAGGAAGCTTAATAAGACCCGAGATTTCTCTAATGGGTTGAAGCACAATCTCCGACGCTTTCTCCGCCGTGGAAACAGAAGCCATAACCTTAACCGGACGAATCTCAGAACCAATTAACGTCATCCCACTCTTCTTCAACCCCCACGACGACGAAATCGGATAAGCTCGTGGATGCTTCAGAGAAACCGATAACGGAGATTTGCGTTGAGTGGATTTCGAGAGATTAGAGATAACACATGGGTTCTGCACACCACTGCAGATTCTGCTAACTTGCGCCATTGGAGAAACTTCAATTGAAGCAATCGGAAGATGGGGTTTGAGAACCTTCAATTGAAAATTTTGATCTTTCAACTATGCGTTCCTCCAATTACGCAAAAAAAATTCAGAAATTTGTTGGTCTAATCAGAGATCACAGAAATGAAATTTATAAACTTTCGACTACTTTGGCGGCTCTTTTGTGGGGTTTTGAAGGAGTTGGTGAGAAGAAGGCATCCGTCAAATCTTTCACCAACCCAAATGAATCTGCGATGGTAATGAGCATTTATCATAGCCAATTATAATATGACACGTGTTAAGTAGGTGTTTTCGTCAACTAGTCGAGAGGCTTTGGTTTTTGTTTGGTAGGTGAAAGAAGGACTATTAAATTGGGCCTCAAGAAAGATAATGGGCTTTTTTAAAAATTAATTTGCTTATTGTGGATTAATCTCCTAAATTTTTGTTTCCAAAAAAGCTTCCTATGTTATGTTTTTTGGGGATGTCGAAGCGCATCATTTGTTTTTGGTCTTGTGCACGTTGTATGTTGAATCTGCTATTCTTTTTGGAGTATTAACTAGGTATGATGTCGTGTATGAAAAATGATAATCTACGAATATTCCAAATATTGGTGGTGGTGGTAAGTACCTTGGTTTACCGGAACAGTTTGGTGGAAAGAAAAAGGAAATGCTCCAATATATACAAGGGAGGGTAAAACAAAAAATCTCTGGATGGCAAAATAAATTCCTATCCGAAGCAGGTAAAGAAACTCTGATCAAAGCGGTAGCCTACGCGATGCCGATATACTCCATGAACTGCTTCAAACTCCCTATAGAACTCTGTTCGGAAATCGACAGTATGATTGCTCAATTCTGGTGGGGATCCACATCGGAAAAACGAAAACTCTCTTGGGTCTCTTGGAAAAAAATGTCACGACCTAAGAAAGAAGGAGGGATGGGATTCAGAGATCTCCACCAATTCAATCAAGCATTACTTGCTAATCAAGTCTGGAAAGTGCTACAAAGACCACAATCATTACTGTTTCGCCTACTTAAAGCAAGGTACTTTCGTGATGATTCCATATTCACTGACTCAAGAGGAACTAAACCCTCATATGGATGGACCTCTCTCCGTTTTGGTGCTGAGCTACTCAAACGTGGTATACAATGTATCATCGGCGATGGAAATCATACAAGCTTGAATTCCGACCCGTGGCTGCCGACTGTTCCGCCGAGACCACCAGTAGTGTTACCATCCACAAAACCGGATCTAAAGGTGAACTCACTTATTGACAAACATATGAAACAATGGGATGTATCCAAGATCATCTCTCTGATCGATACGACAGACCATCATCTTGTCAAAAAAATATACATTCCAAGAGGTCCAGCGAATGACTCCTATATATGGAGCTACACTAGGAACGGAATTTATACGGTCAAGTCTGGATATTGGCTAGCTGTTCATCTCGCTGAATCCGAGGATAACCCAAAGCCACCTTTAGCTACAAGCCCTGACGTCGCTGCGAGCATATGGAGATTAAATATCACACCAAAACTAAAGCATTTCTTATGGAGGACAGCTTCCCAAGCCATTGGTGTTGCATCAAATCTGCGAAGACGAAACATACATATTAACCCGTATTGTTCCCGCTGCTGTGTTGAGAAAGAAACTAGTGATCATGTTTTCTTTTCTTGCAATTTTGCAAAATCCGTATGGCGTATGGTAGGCATCCCTCACCAGCTTTTGACCGATGCAAGTATACCATTGGAGGATAAGTTCAGATTCCTATTCACTCTTCACCACAATGCCCAACTAGACGATCTAACTCGATGTGTCCCGTTCTGGACACTATGGAGAATATGGAAAAGTAGAAATGATCTCGTATTCAACAATCGCCCAACAGATACACACGATGTCATCAAATTGGCCCTATCGGATACGAAAGAGTGGCTCTCCACATACGAAGCTCCTGAATGCACCAATGTGGTAACACAGCCTGGACATAAATCTCGTATCAAATGGCGTAAACCGACAAGAGGATGGGTTAAATGCAATTATGATGTTTCTCATCATGAAGGTAACACTGTTTCAGGCTTAGGATGGATAATAAGAAATTCTGATGGGCTTTTTCTGCATTGCGGAATGGGAAAATATGAAGGCAGTGCTACCATTGAAGAGGCAGAATGCACGGCCCTATTGTGGGCAATGCAGTGTACATGGGGCCTGGGATATAGATCGGTAGAGTTCGAAGGTGACAATCTGAACATTAACCGTGTAATCACAGGCAATGATCGGAATCTACGTCTTCAAAGTTATATGACGGACATCCTTCAATGGAAAACCTTGTTCACATCTGCCAAGATTGGCTTCCAATACCGCGAGAGCAACTTATGTGCAGATTTTCTAGCTAAGAGAGTGCTCTCATGTAATGAGTTATGGCTTTTGTATCATGCTTGTCCATCTTTTATTAACATTCTTGTAAGCCACGACATTGATTATGAAAGTTAATAAAGCTTTTAGAAGGAAAAAAAAAAAAAAAAAAAAGAATATATATATATATACAATTTATATTTATGATTTTCATAAAGCATATATGGAAAATCAAATTGAATCTTTTTTAACTGCCACAATGGTAAATTCGTTTTGCCTGTTTCTTAATTTTTCAAACTAGTTTATTCATCGATGCATTAGAGAAATATCATGAAAATTTGATTTATTGACCGACAAAATCATAGCAAATTTAAGGATGTTACATTGTTGTTACTTAATTAAATAAAACCAAAAAAAAAAAAAAAAAAAATAAATAAATAAATAAAACCCAAACGCATACAAATTTATTTTATTCGTAATAATAGTACTGAAGAATGAAAGCATAGCATGTCCCGTGCATTTATTGGTTAGCTCTCATGTTTGTGGCTTCGTATAATTAGCTCTTATCCGTAAATTATCTTTTGCGGTGAAATTTGCATATACGGTCATATCATTAGGCATTATAGATGAGATGTTGTGTCACTTTCGTTCCAAACAAATTTATGTTATCATTGTTTTTGAGGCGGTTTCATGCATGTACGAAACGTAGCTGATACTCTTATGGCGGTTGCTTAAATTACTATATAGATAGTTGTGACTCGTGATATAATATTTCTTTACGGGAAGTACTGTTTAGTGATATCTACAACAAGACTTCGGAAGTTTATTGATATTTGCATAACAATCTAGCTGTCGTCTCTTGTCCATATTTCTCTGTCACAAGTAATCACTAAGAAAAACTGATTTTCTCTTTCTGTATTTTAAAAAAAAATCTGGTATACTCTGTTTAGTTGACATGTCACTTGCATAAATCAACAAAAAAGTTTATGAAATCATTTGTGTTGGTCTTGCATGTTGTATGTTGAATTGAATCTGCTATTTTGGAATATTAGCTACGTACTATGCGATAATCTGCAAAATACTGTATCATAAATCAAAGTTGGAAGAAAAATATTCAATTCTTATTTAGTATAGATTTTCAAAAAACCATATACGGAGAATCAAATTAAACCTTTTTTAAGTTCCACAATGGTAAGCTTGTTTCTTACTTTCTCAAACTAGCTAGTTGATGCATCGATGCATTAGAGAACTATCATGAAAGTTTGAATTATTGACCGACAGACTATGACATAGAGACGCAACGCAAAGATAAAGATAAGCAAAGTTAACCGCTTAAGAGTACCAATAAAAAAGCAAAGAAATTAAAAAAAAAGGCTCATGCATCATTAATTGGCTCAAGGTGAACACCCAATTCTTCGAGAAATTCCGAAGATCTTCCAAAGAAGCCCACTATCTTATGACCTCTCTCTTGCAAAACGAACTTTTTGGCATATGTCACTGAAGAACCTGGGCCAATAGGATCGCGACCAAACTTGAGAGCTCTTCCCCTGTTTGTCTTCATTATCAGCATCGCTATGGAGAGAGTGTTATGATCATAATTTTTTAACATGCCTACTTCAACGGAGGTGACATATTCATCAGCATAGAGCTCATACTACAAAATAAGATAGGGTAAATTAAAACAAAATTAAATATATATATTTTTAAATAATGTTTTATAAGTTAGAAATTAATTAGAGACAGAAAGGACAAACCGAATGTGCGAACACTGGCGGCGACACAGCATACGTGTCACCCTTTTCCATTACTTGACCAAAACCTCCATAGAGAATGCGATATTCATAACCATCATCAACATACTGAAAATCGATAGCAAGGATACTCGGCCACCGACTAGCTGCTTTAATCAAACGGACCCTACCGTGTATACCATCATCCCAGTCAATCCCATTCCCAGTATCTCCACCTTTTACCACTGCAAATCTTCTAGGAGGTGCCACTGTGAAATGGGCTCCGAGAGCAAAAAGACGATTGAGATTTGATTTTCCCATGAAACCAACAAGTTTTGTGTAAACTCCCTCCCCTTTGATGATGAACTTAGCACCAACAGCTTTCCCAAACATCATAGACTCTCGGTTTTGTGATGTTTTAAATTTTAGAGAGGTCAATGCTCTCTCCGTCGGGGAAACATCAGCATCATCATTGTAAGTGCCCTCGATTGATGTAATGTATTCATCAACATGGAGCATGGCAAACTACAAGAAAAAAAGAAAGAAAACAAACTTCCGTTTGATTAGTGTAATTAAGAAATACAAACTTGATGTAGATTCTTGCAGAACATAAGTATTATTCCATCAAGCGGACTAAAAAAAGGGATTCATTAAATAAAAGAAATAGAAAAGAGAAAAGGATTCAACAATACCTCTTTTGGTTCTTCTTGTGGGTCCTCGCCGTGAGAATGAGGTATCAACTTCTTGATTTTATCAAAATCACCCGGTTGTGAGGTTGAGGGTACCCAGACATCTCCATTGCAATATTCGAACTTGATGTAGCTCAGATGGCCATCACCTTCTCCAACCCACAATTTACTCACACCTTCATTATAAACCCCATCATCCCAAGGAACACCGTAGCTTCCACCTTTAAGGTATGATGGCTTATGAACCGAAGAAACGGTGGCAAATCGAGCTCCTAATGAGTAAATAACATCACCGGAGCGTCCATGCAACCCAACAAGCTCTGTTCCATCCGCACTCAAATCGATGTCTTCTGTATCCATTGCTACTCTCTCAGTCGAATGCGTACCAAACTCCTCGGAAGATCTCCCGCGTGATGTCATGAACTGAAGCTGCAACACCGTATGGTTAACGTATGTGATGAAACGTCCGCTGATCCATGTAATATACTCGTTTGGGTAGTCGAGGGCAAAAACAGACTGAAGAAAAAAACAGAGCAAAACACATAAAACAGAATAATTAGAAAAACAGATGCAAACGAACACAGAGGGAAAGAGAGAGAGAGTTATGGATATCTTTTAAAAAGGAAAAACCTCTGTGATTTGTTGCCCCCTTATGCTTCCATGTTGTTTCTCCACGAGATTCCCATCTTTATTATTTTTCCTTTTCTTTTTATCTTTATCTTTCATATACTCTATCTTTAGATACGCAACGCCGTGAGTGGGGTGTTCTCCGACGATCACTTTGCTAACTCCATCATAAGCTCCATCGTCAAATGCTTTTCCTTTCTCCAAATCACCGCAAGGTTCCACATTCGTTGACATTTTCTTTTTCTTCCTGAAAGTTATAAAAATATATCGTTTTTATTATAGGAGAAGTAAAACTCAAGACTCAAAAACAATCTATAGATCAAAGAGAATATGGAGTTAAAAAGAAATAAAAATCACATACCTTTTGTTTAAAGATTCAGCCTTCTCTTTGACGATCTCTTCGCATTTACTTATAGTAGAGTAGTGGGGAGGGTTATAAGAAGAGAATGGCATTCAATGTAAAGCACACCAACTAAATCAGCTATCATCATTATACGCAATTCATTGAGCAAAATGCATTTTACGTATAGCAAGTAGTGTTCTAAGAAGAGAATGGCATTCATTGATCTCTTTGCCCCAGAAAAAAGAGAAGAGAATGGCATTCATTGTAAAGCACAACAACCAAATCAGCTATCATTATACGCAATTCATTGATCATTGAGCAGAATGCATTTTACGTACTGCAGAGTAGTGTTACAATAAGAGAATGGCATTCATTGATCTCTTAGCCCCAAAAAAAGAAGAGAATGGTATTCATTGTAAAGCACAACAACTAAATCATCAATCACTGTACGCAAGTCATTGAGCAAAATGCATTTTACGTATAGCAGAGTAGTGTTATAAGAAGAGAATGGCATTCATTGATCCCTTTGCCCCAAATAAAAAGAAGAGACTGACACTCATTGATCCCTTTGCCCAGAAAAAGAGAAGAGAATGGCATTCATTGTAACGCACAACAACTAAATCATCAATCACTGTACGCAAGTCATTGAGCAAAATGCATTTCATTGTAAAGTAAAATATACGTAAGTAAATATATTTGTCTCATGTATATTTATTTATTCCTGTTAGAAATTGAGCACTCACCACACATCGTACCTCGTCCCGAGCAATTACTAAAATACCTTTTACACACGCAAAAGATATCTTAAAAGCTTACAAGAACACAGGTAACAGGGTAGGTATGCATGAGTAAAGAGAGCAGCACTTTTACACACACAAAAGAAAGAATTTTTTTCTTTTTTTTACCATTGTCTTTGGTAATGCTCATTTTTTTCCCCCTTTTTCCTATGAAATTTGGAAAGTATTTAGTTGTTATCAGAATGGGTAATGAACTTTTTTGAATAGAAAGATTTTTTTTTCTGGTAAGAAAAAGAAAAAGAAAAAAGATCAACATAAAATTTTGGTAAAAAGAAAATGATAATTACTAGTATATACAAATTCAAAATCTAAGGCGATCTCTTGGAGCTAATTAATCCTCACATGAGTGTCTAATGATGTGGTACTGTCGTTGTGAAACCAATGCTTAGAGCATCTCCAACGGGGCTTCTCTCCTTGGGCTCTTAAATATTATGGGGTCAAATTTAAATCAAAATGGGTAAATAACTGAAGAAGCGAGTCTGATTTAGGAAGTTAAAGAACCCATAAGACTCGGTAACGTGTCACGTTCTGGTTGGTCGAAGGCATATTGTTTATGAAAGAGGAAAGAATAATTTCACGTCTTTCTCTCTCTCTTTCGACACTTCGTTTTGTTCATTTTTGTTAGTCGCCGAGTGCGAAATCGGAAGAGAAATCGGAGGCAAATGGTGATAAATCGGAGGGGTTTATTCACCAATCTCATCATCTCCATAAGTATCAGCATCGGGCATGATTGGCGAAGCTAATCGGCGAGTTTCGGAAGCCAAATCGGAGATTTGAAATCACCAAATCAGAGGGTTTCTTCACCAAATCGCCAGTGTTTCTTCACAAATATCTTTGTCATGGTACGATTCTAGTTCTCATGGTACGAATTCATGTATTTTTAGTATTTAGGGTTACTTGATTTTACAAATTAGAGTTTCTGGTTTTTTCAGATATTAGGATTCTTTGTTATTAAACGTGATTTGGATGGATCCTTTTCTACACTTTGTTAGTTTGTAATTGTGGGTTTTGGTTTGTTATGTAGCAGATTAAAGAAGATCAAACAAAAGACCATTTTACCTGCAAGATGACGAGATCGAGGGTGCTTGTCCATTATTGGCAGCTGCTACAACTTCTTGACATTGTTCTATATTGGTAATGATTCATTAACATCTTACTGCATTATAACTGTTTTTGCGATTTGAATATCAATATCAAAAGGTTTTATGATTTGGCTTGAGGTTAATTGATGTCTTTCGGACTGATTATAAATAAAGCAAGCGATGGTAGTTAAATTTGATCGATCTTCTTCAGGCTGTGTCCATGCAGCACGATGATGATCTATGGGAAGAGCTGGTTGAACAATGTCTAAACAAGCCTGAGATGGTAAAAACTGTTTTTGCGATGCGAATCACAATGGTTTACTTTTTTCTCCTTTCGTCTTTTTGAATGAGTTTGATGTTCTCTTTTCAGGTTTGGAAATGGAGTAGGACTCTCTGTTCTTGTCAAACATAGCATCTTGTCAGTCTTGTATAGAATTGGAATAGGACTCTCTGTTTTGGTATATTTGTAACTTGTCGGTCTTGTATAGAAATGGAGCATTGCATCTTGTTCACATTTTTGTAATTGGTTCTCTGTTTTGGTTTATATGTATCGTAACAAAACCATATATTGCATGATTGTACATGTTCTTCTTGTTTTAACACATTGTTTAAAAAAATTTAAATTTTTATTCTTAAGAACCCCATAAGCTAGGGATTCTACCATTGGAGGAGAAAAAGGTTAAGAACTTCTAATAAAATTCTTAACTTTGAACAAAGCAAAATTTAAACTAAAAAAATGGTTAAGACTCCCTCATGGGATTCTACCATTGGAGATGGTCTTAGACACCAACTTTAACCAATTGAATTTTCAGTATAATAAATTAAAAGAAACCGAACCAGAATACTTATCGCAAGTAATCTTCAATTTTCTTTACGAATAATTCAAATTCAAGTTCACAATTCTGTGCTACCAAGTTTGTTCTCCAAGTAAACCGCACACGCTACGCTTTCGTTCCTTCTTTTTAAATCGGATATAAGGCAAGTATAGTTGACATAAACATAAACATAGTGAAAAAAAAAAAAAAAACTTTCGCCCATTGTTTTATCCAGAAATTAAACAAGGATAAGAAAGATGGACTAAGAAGAGAACCAAAGCGAAATCTTCAAAAAGATAAGACAATACTGTAGTAAGTGAAAAACCATGAAGAAAAATGACTTAGTCAAAGACAGTAAACCCTAATAGGGAACAATGGAGAGTTTGTTCATAAGAAGATGATATTCTCAATCTCAATGTAACATGGAATTAAGGCACATGCATGATATTCTCAATGTAACCTGGAAAACACAAGATATCACGATCATGCTTCCCAATTCCATGGATACGTCTAAACCCAAAATCGGCGATTCCTTTGACTTGCGCACTTCTGCAACTCTCTTGGATTACATCGCAAGTCATGTTATTCCACAACTCCTCTTTCTCTTGAACCCACACACGCATCTCATCATACAAGTAATCATACTCTATTCCTCCAAATTTTCCTTGGTGATTTATAAAATTCCAACTTGTGATATCATCGTCTTTCGGTGCTTGAATAAACATCATCTTCTCGTATCTAAGATCGAATCTAGCTATCGTGTTATGTCCAACTCCGTAGTATATAGCACCATTGATGCAAAGTCCACCTTCTACATCTGTGTAAGACTCTCCGGTGGGGGTCTCGACCCTTCTCCAACATTCGGGTCGACGAGAACTCAGCGTTGAAACGACATGTTCTTGTTCTAGTTTTATACCTCTTCTACCGCGTTCGTGTCCATCTAACATCATCATCACACACAATACTTTGTATTCATCTTCCACCGGATCGTACCCGAGCCATGCGTGCGTGACTCTTCCGTTGGCTCTGACATCGGGCAGTATCAACAACTGTCTCGTGGTCGGATTACAAACAGAGATTGATGAGCCACGTGTGCAACAAATCAGACCGTTCACGGGGGGACATGTGATGTAGTAGGGGTAGGCGTCATATCTCTTGTTGTAGCCGAGATTAGAGATCGTCATGTCATGTCTTGCTACAACTGTGGACGATTTGTCGTGTTCAGGGGCTGAGAAGATGAAAAGCTTCCGGGAATCCAAGTGGTTAAAGCTGAAAAGGAGACGAGGCCGAGTCTTTGACCAAGTCAGAAAGGCGTCGGCAAAATCTTTACTGTCGATGATAGAGCGCCAGAGCATCGATACGGATCGGAATCTGATGATAGATTTCGCCGGAAGCCTCGATAGTATCTCGAAGGTGAGTTTAAGAGGAATGCTTGTTGTGGAGTTTCCGGCATGATCTAGGTTACGTGATGTACACGGTTGTGAATCTTCCATTGTGGCTTGGTATAGTTATAGCCCTAGAAACAGAAAAAGGACCAATATATATAATACAAGGCACTTTTGTTTTTCCATAAATAATTAAACAAAATTGGAAAGATGCAGGACCTAATTCCGTGCCATTCCAATTTTTTACCTATTTATTTAGTTCCATTAATTTTTATTTTTTTTTGCCTATGGAAATTGGAAAGAGTTCATCGCCATCAAATCAGATATGTCAAAGGCTTTTGACAGAGTAGAATGGAATTATGTAAGAGCTTTGCTGGTTGCTCTTGGTTTTCATCAGAAATGGGTGCAATGGATCATGTTCACGATTACATCTGTTTCCTTCACAGTTTTAATCAATGACAAAGCTTACGGGAACATCATACCTTCCAGAGGATTGAGACAAGGTGATCCTCTTTCGCCTTTCTTGTTTGTGTTGTGTTCTGAAGGCCTTACTCACCTAATGAACAGAGCTGAAAGACAAGGTCTCCTTAGTGGCATTCGTTTCTCTCCTGGTGGTCCTGCTATTCATCACCTTTTGTTTGCTGACGACAGTCTCTTTATGTGCAAAGCGGACAAAGATGAAGTTTCTGTTTTGAAAAACATTTTCAGGGTCTATGGTGATGCAACAGGACAAAGAATAAATTTTGATAAATCATCTCTTACTTTTGGAGCACGGATTGATGAGGACTTCAAAGTTTGGATCAAATCAGAGCTAGGCATAACCAATGAGGGCGGTGCTGGAACTTATTTAGGTCTCCCGGAGTGTTTCAGTGGCTCTAAAATCCAGCTTTTAGATTACATCAAAGATCGACTCAAAGCTAGGCTGTCTGGTTGGTTTGCTAGAACGTTGTCAATGGGTGGGAAAGAGATTCTGCTAAAGGCAGTTGCTATGGCCATGCCGGTTTATGCAATGTCCTGTTTCAAGTTGACCAAAACGACTTGTCAGAACTTGACAAGTGCAATGTCAGATTTTTGGTGGAATGCTTTGGATCATAAAAGAAAGACTCATTGGGTCAGCTGGGAGAAAATGTGTCTCTCAAAAGAATTGGGAGGTCTGGGTTTTAGAGACATAGAGAGTTTTAATCAAGCTTTGTTGGCTAAGCAAGCTTGGAGGCTTCTTCAAAATCCTACTTGTCTTTTTGCAAGATTTTACAAAAGCAGGTATTTTGATGATGAAGAATTCCTGGAAGCTGATGTGGGCGTTAGTCCTTCTTTTGCATGGAGGAGTATCTTACATGGCAGAGAGCTGTTGATGAAAGGCTTAAGAAAAGAAGTTGGTGATGGAAACTCTATAAGCGTGTGGATGGACTCTTGGATTTATGACTTGGCTACACGGCTTCCTTTTCAAAAGCATTTCTCTGTCAACCTTAACCTAAAAGTGAAGGATCTCATTGATTTTGATAACAGATGTTGGAATAGAGAACTGCTGGATCACCTCTTTTATCCTGCTGATGTGGAGATCATTTTGAAAAGGAAACCAGTTATTGACAGGGAAGATTTTTGGGTCTGGCTACACTCAAAATCGGGGGAATACTCTGTTAAAACAGGCTATTGGTTAGCATTTCAATCCAATAAGCCTGACATTTTAAGAGAAGCCAGCCAACAGCCTTCAATCAATGGTCTTAAAGAGAAGATTTGGTCCACTAAAACAGCTCCAAAAATTAAAATGTTCATTTGGAGAATCCTTAGTGCAGCCTTACCTGTAGCTGATCAAATCATTCGTCGAGGGATGCATACGGATACTCGCTGTCAGGTCTGTGGGGACGATGGGGAATCCATTAATCACGTCTTGTTTACTTGCTCTCTTGCCCGTCAGATTTGGGCTCTTTCTGGAGTGCCTACACCAGAGAATGGGTTTCAAAATGCTTCAATTTTTGCCAATATTCAATTTCTCTTTGACCTTCAAAAGAATTGTTTGATTGCTGAGCATGTTAGGAGATCTTGGCCTTGGGTTTTATGGAGGCTCTGGAAGAACAGGAACAAGCTTTTCTTTGAGGCCATTATTTTCTGTCCACTGAAATCGATTGAGAAGATACAAGAAGATACTAATGAATGGTTTCAGGCGCAATCACAAGCTCAGATTGGTGATTCCGCGACAAACAGCTTTGAGGAACCAAGCTTAAATAGTTGGGATCCTCCTCCTGTAGGTTGGTTAAAATGCAACATTGGAGCCGCCTGGTCCGGGAAAAAAAGATTGTGTGGAGGAGCATGGGTGGTTAGAAATGAACATGGGGTTGTTTTATTACACAGCAGGCGTGCTTTTAGTAATCTTTGTGAGAAAAAAGATGTAATGCTGAAGTGTGTTACTTGGGCTGTTGAAAGCATGCACAGTCACAAGTTGTCCAAGGTCATTTTCGTGTTTGAACCAGGAGACTTGTCTTCAGCCTTTGCAAGACCAAACGCATGGCCATCCTTTGCTTATCAGGTATCAGAATTAACTCATTTTTTGGAAAAGATTGGGGAATGGAAAGTCTTAGTGGAAAAGTATGCAGCAAACAGGGGAGCTTCTCTAATTGCTCAAAGTGTAGTAAAAGAGGATAGGTTACAATCTTATGTGGCTTCGGGGTATCCTCACTGGCTTCGAAGGGTTTTTGAGGTTGAGAGAATCTCCTCTTAATGTGCTGTTTTTACCTTGTCCAATCTTTGTCGGCAATTTTTGGTGTTTGGTACATACCCTTGTACCTAACATATAACCTTGACTGGTTTTTTGTAAAAGTCCTACTTCAGTTCAAAATATCAATACATAATCCTTTTCAGTGAAAAAAAAAAAAAAAAAAAAAAATTGGAAAGTGTCACTGTGCTATACATGCATGCATGAACTTTTGTTTACATATATTTTTTGGTCGGCCTACTTTTTATATTCGTTACTTAATTTTGTTATCAATCAAAGTATACCCTAAATGTTAATTATCGTTTTCAAGAATAGCAATTTTCTTTAAATAACATAATTGTGTATTATTACTATCGTTGTACTATTTGAATTAAAATTCATATGTTGATGAGAAAAAAAGCGAAAGATGTTGAAATTTAACATTGCGGATAAAGGGAATTACTCTTTAATTATTTTTCATTAGATTTCACAACTGAAAATATACATTTTCCTAATATTACTTACATTAATGGTCAATTAATCATCAGACAAACCAATCAATTAGACTACAAGTAGATGTAAGACTAGTTGAGACGATAGAAGTTCAACATTGCAGTTAACATGTCAGGATTACATGTTTTTGCGAAATAAAATCAAGCATAAAAGTACAATATAGAGTTGTTGTTTGCAAAGATCAAAACTATGTTAGTTACAAAAAAATAAAAGCATCCTTTTTTATTTGGACAAAGAAGATAATGCTTATGGAATGTCTCTTACTTCAAATGCAAACCTCAGTAGTACCTGTAAGATATTTTTTAGATAAGTGACTTAGCTGCTTCAACCATAGCTTCAATGGTGATACCAAACTCTTTATAAAGCTTTTCTGCTGGTGCACTTGCTCCAAACGTGTCAATTCCAATCGATTGCCAGAAACCTGATCGTGTTCACCAATTAATCAACCAGGGACGATGCAGAACTTGTTTCGATTGTCTCTACGGTGGCTGCACGAACGAGAGGGCGGAGAGAGCGACTTATCGTGGAGGCGTTGCGTCGACGGGAAGAGATGGTGCGTGGGGAAGTGGATCTGAGACCAGAGAAAGCTGGTATAGAGACGCAGTTTTCAGAGCCATTGTGAGAGATGGCTCGTGTAAAGGAGAGCTTGTGAGAGCACTAGAGAAGAAGTAGAAGCCATTGGATTCAGAAAGGACACAATCTTGACGGCTGAGATCCTCTACAGCTTTAACAATTTATTCCAACATAATTTTTTGGTTTAATTTTCAACTTATCATTGTTTTTTACGCTAATTGTTACATAATTTAATTTTAAGTCAAAAAGAGAATACACGTATAAGATGGACAATGCGGCATGGTTGGTGTGTAAAGCAAAAGCCATGGTCATGACAAGGGTAGGTGAAGAACATAATTGCTTTAGATTTAAGAAATACATTTAGTCACTAATTCACCAACTCCGGTATTGACCAGCCTAAAGCAGGCAGTTCAATCGAATCAAGAACCGAACCAAAGCTAAACCGGGGAAAGCTTACTCATGTCCTTGTGACTGTGTTGTGGACCTTGTGGTGTGTCGTTACATCATCTTGACCCGTTTGCTACTTGAGGAGGAGTTTCTTAGACCTCTACTGGTTACAGTGTATGAAGCCGAAGCTGAAGGAAGTGAAGGGGACTTATCAATATACGCATAACGTTCATCACCGTTCCAATACAGAATGACTCGGTTGGTGCATGAATGAGACCAGCTATCGCCTGAAAACAGCACAAGTTGAACATTTAAGAATCATAACAAATGAATGATGATGATGATAATAGCAAATTGAGATGGTGGATTTGAGTTTGGTTCACCTAATGCAAGCGCTAGTTGAAACGAGCCTTCAGTGTACTTCGTGGTCACTTGGTTTAGTAACACAACCTGTGACAGGACTTTAAGAGTTTATGATGGAACCTCTACTTAAGCTAATCCGGATTAAGTCAAGGATGTATTGTGAATTAGATCATTTCTTGCGGACATTCTTACCGCAAGTGAGAACTTTTTGGCAAGCTTCATGAACTTTAAAGCCATTTCGCTAAGCACTCGTGTCCTCTGGACTAAGTCATCAAAGTCCTGACGGAAATGAAACGTGATACTGTCTACAATCACAACTTTAACCTGCAACCATAAAAGGTTAAAGAGAGTCTTAGTGACCGCCGAATTATGTCACAACATACTTGTAGCAACAAGATCAATGGATTTCGGAGTTGAACTTAAATTTGTATACCTACATCTTTATTTTCAGAGATGAACTTGTCAAGATGATTGACCAATGCGATTTGCTCGGTGTAACTGCAGACACGGAAGTAGAATATGTTATCTAAGATATCTTTGGGTTTCATTTGTACTTGATTTGCTTGAAAATGTTTATGCATGTATCCTGTGTATTCTTCCATGTCCTCTACACAAGCTTCTGCTATTTGTAAAACACGCTCCACCATGAAGCTACCTTCTGTATCTGTAGCATACAAAAACTTGGGAATCGCAGGCATTAACAACCAAGTAAGTGATCAACCAAGCCATTAGTCATCGTTACTAAAGAAACATACCGATATATATAGCTTTCCCTCCAAGACCACCACACTCACGAGGAATCTGAACATTCACAGAGAGCTGGATCCTGAAATCAAATCAAAGTTACCGAAGAGTAAAACGTGTTGAGAGAGTAGAGGAAACCAGTGAAGCAGAGTTTACCCAATCTGAGTCTTGCCAATCCCTGGTACCCCACCTTTGAGAAAATAAGCAAACGACTAAATCACTTAATGTTCTCAAATTGGACCAGAGAAAGAAAAAAATGGAGATGACATACCAATCTCTGTAACATCCCTACAGCTTATTCCACCACCCAAAATGCTATCAAGATCAGAGCAAGATGTAGTAATGCGCGGCAAAGACTCCTCCTCGTGAAGCATATCCCAAGCGTTCTTTGCTCCTTTGTTTAGTTAGAAAGTTCAAAAAGAGAATCCTTCAGTGAATCATTTAAAGAAGAAAACCCCAACAGAGCTCCAAGGAGTTCATCAAATTACCATTTATGAGAGAACGGCTTCCATTGCAAGAACTGGATCCTGAGGATTGTTTAGCCAGCCTCAAAATCTCAAATGCTTCCTCCTCTGTGATATTTACATCTGCTCACACACCAAGTATATCAAAGATGACTCAAAACACACACACAAATAGAATTATTCCAGAAATAAGCCTTAAACAAGAGACTATATAGTATAATCAAAAGGTGATAAACCCTAAATCTCAACCCAGGACTAATCGATTGCGGTTACTGGAAAATCAGAGAAAAACAGCATTTGACTCCCAAAAACGAACAACAAATTATAATCTTCTGTGTAAGATTAGGATTTAGGGTAAAGCAGAAATTTACCTCGAGCGAGATCAGAAGAAGAAACCGAAGAAATCAATGACAGAGAAGCATAACCGGCCGATATCAGCTTTCCTCTAATCGAAGACGATAACGGTAACCTCCATGCCTCCATGACTGTAGTCGCGACTGAATCGCCGGCGATTTACGCCGCCCAAATCAATGTAGGAATGAATTAAAATGTAAAATGAACCAGACACGGTTTATATTAACCGGGACCACTGATTGAACGAAATTGATTCAATAATTAACCGGACAAGCGTTTTTTGTTCCTCAGTGAAAAGGTACAAAAAAAAAAATCATGAATTTTCAATTGCATATACAGTATATTCTTGTTTGAAGAGTTTTACTTTTACATAAAATTTCTACTATCGATCGGTAATTTCCATATTCATGGTTTTGTATTAGAGTAATGAATGAATTTAATCATTAAAAATCATAGAAATCAATTTATATACTTAAATGAAAAAAATTTATATAGCAAAGATTATTATAATATTGAATGTGTTTAATTACTAAAATCTTTACATACTTAAGTGAAAAAGTGGTAGATATAGTAAAATTGAATAAAAGTGAAATAATTGGTAAAATTTGAGACAAAAATAAATGATGAAACTCCATATGCATTGTCAAAATTTATGTTTGAGACCAAAAAAAAAAAACACTCATGGATATATATTTGTTCTGAATTATTATGAATATTTTATAAAGAGTTAGGTGAATTATGTGCATAGAAAGTTCACTTCATTCTTTTTTTGAATAATATGAGAAATGATGATTTTCTATGGTGGAATCGTATATGATATTAGATCATCTATTTGTTATTTTGCAGTTGAGTTTTCTAGACTTTGCTGGTTCAGAGAGAGTAAAAAAGTCGAACTGTGATGGTTGCCAATTAGAAGAAGATCGAAGTACCAACAAATCACTTTCTGCATTGGGTGATGTTATTAGGCTTTGTCTTCTTGCCAACAACATATTCCTTACATGAACCACAAGTTAACAATGTTAATGAGCAATTCATTGGGCGGCAATGCGAAGACGTTAATATTTGTTAATGTGTGAGAAGCTGAGTTCTGAATCTGAGAAGTTGAGTTCTGACTCATCATGGGAATAGGTGATGAAGAGCTTCATTTCTTGGATGTTGACTAGCGCCGCAACACAAGAAGCGAGCACATGAAGAGCATATCCGACCCGACACTCCACCAAGAATTCCACTTGTGGAGGTCAAGAAGGGTGCTTATCATTTAGATGGTAACAATGTTCTTTTTTCTATGTTGGTTGGTTGTGTTTTTGTAGGGTGGTTATTGCTAAAAAATTTGAAACTTATTGTCGAAAGAGTTTTTTTCTAAATATTAAAATTTAATTCAAAAACTACAAAATTAATAACATTTAAAACACTAGTTTTATTTTGATAAAATTGTCTCAATTCATATTTTTATAAAACTTAAACACTTAAAACAAATCTCTTTAAAATATTAATTTATGATATATAATAATTTATAGCATAAATAATTAGCAGTATATATTAATAAAATATCATAGTCCTAATATTATTAGAGGTCAGCACTGCAGAATTAAAATATCATAGTCCTAAAAATTCACTTACGAGAGTTTGATGGATTTTAAATTTGGAAAGATTTGGGAGAATTTGAAGGTGATTGCAGTGAATTTTTAAGATTTTAGAAAATAATATTTTTGATTTGGTGAGATATATTATACCAAATTTTGGAATATTTTGGAGTGCTACATGTGACTTTACAATCCAATAAAACTGTTATCATTAGTCACCATTCGTCACTTCCTCCACTCCCTTGTTTTCGTATTTGCCATCGATGTTAACCATCTTTGTGTATCATTCTAATTCAAGACATGGAGCATTTTTTAAAAAAACAAGCCTTTTCAGAATTAGAAAGGAGAGATAACGAGTTTAATCGTTTGATCAATCGTTGAAGACAGAGAACCAATCGATGTGAAGAATGATAAGGATTCTGAGGACCACGGTTTAGCTTAACCGGGACCACTGACTGAACGAAACTAAATTAACCGGAAAAGCGTTTGTTCCTCAGTGAAAAGGTTACAAGATTTGAGAGACAAAGGAAGCTACAAAGATTTTTAGTTACACGAGACTATCTTTCTTGCTACGTTTATGTTTGTTGTTGAAGAGAATCTGCTCGGATAATTGAAGTAAGTGACGGGTGAATCCGCGCAGTTCTCATAGAACGAGCTTTGCTTCTTCCTTTTGCATACTCCTCTCCAAGAGGCCACCTTGGTCGAAGATCATACTAAATTCATAACCCACAAAACATCAATCAGAAAGTTCAAATATTTTCATATTTCAAACAATAGAATATTTCAACGTATCGACCTTTGTTTAAAAACCGTACCACAAAATCATCAGGTTCAGTTGCAGGTGGAGGTGGATCGTACCTTCCTACACGGAAATGCTCGAGACCAGTCCAAGCCACCATTACTCCTGAAGAGATTAGTGAAATGTTAATTTCTTTTCTCTGCATCTCTAATTTGATCAGTAGGAGAATCTCAAACTCTGTTTACCATTGTCTGTGCAAAGGCTAGGAGGAGGGCAAACAAGTTTCAGGTTTTTGTTTTCGACAATGTTATTAAGTCGGAGTCGTACATACTTGTTTGAAGCAACACCACCAGAGACTACCTGATGATTAGTCAATATTAGTCTAGAATCGTATTGTCAAGCAAAACAGAGGGTTTTTTTTCCCTAAGCCCCACCATATGTTTTATAGAAGGCTCGAGTTCTAGTGCCCAGTCTATAGCTCGCTCACACTTTTCCTCCAGATGCAAGACAGCTACTCGCTGCTTCATATGAACTGAACATGTTTACAAATCAGCATTTCACTAGAACATTAAAACCGCAGATTGATTTCTACCTGGAAAGAAGCGGCGATATCAGCACGGTTTCTTCTGTCTTCGTTTGTTGCAGAAGAGACAGGACATTTAGCATCGCTGCAAATCCAGCAAACGACCAATATTTTTGTAACACAAAGCTTCAGCACATGTGACATAACTCGGATAAACAATTCCCAAAGCTGATTTTAAGATCTCACTATTTTACATTTCTTTGGCTTCAATGGCTAGCCTCACTTGTGTCTTCAAACCAGCATAAGAAAAGTTGCAATCTTTATGATATTTCATTGGAACCTGATAAACAAGGTAAACAACATCACATAAATGATGTGAACATTGAGTAGAACATGAAAAATATATCTAACCAACCAGTAAACTATTTTCACTTACATTAAACTTAACAGACTTTGCATCACCCTCCAGAGCAAGTTGTTCAACAGCTGGTCCACCACTCCTGCGCATATCAAGACCGAGCCATTTTGCTGTCTTGTCAAATGCCTCGCCTATAGCATCATCTACTGTAGTCCCAAGTTGTGTGTACTGACCAAGCTTATGCGCAAGAACTAGCAGATTGTGCCCTCCTTAATAAATAAAAAGTTGCAGCGCTGTTTAGATAGGAGAGGATTGTGAAACTGATTCTGCATAAGAAATAGACAATTTAAGCAATACCTGATATAAGCAATGCCATGAACGGAAAGCTTAATTCTTGCTCTACTAACCTACAAAGTCAAATCAAAAGCTGACGAGCAATTCATAAATCTCAAAATGGGAGCAAAAACATCAAGTAAACACACTAATCAATACCTAGCTACAAGGGCATGAGCCTCCATGTGATGCACCCCGACAATTGGGAGACTGAAGTTACCAGCAACGCTACGAGCCTTTCGCACACCAACTGTATGACTCAAAGAGGAAAAGTTTAATCATTACCTGTGATTTCAAATTACTCTTGAGAGTGAATACATTTTTCCTCCAACTTACCGCGTAGACAGAGGCTCAAACCAGGTCCAATGGTAACAGCAACAGCAGAGAGATCCTTCTCGGTCAAACTGGCTCTATCAAGCGCGTCTTGCACAACCTGCAACCAATGAATACATCGATGGTTACATAAAACCCCAACGGCGTAACCATATACAGCAAAATGAAGTATCTGGATCAATTCTGAACAAGGACTGAATCTAGATACTTGAGAGGTATTGAGTCTTGTAATGATTTGTAATGATGAAACGTCTATATTACCTTATCGATAACTCGGGAGTGTGCTTCTTCAGCCTGTTTAGGAGCGACGCCTCCATATTGGGCAAGCAATTCTGCCTTGATAATTGATGTCACCAATTCCGAGATCAAAACAGGTGAAGCTTAACGAATTATATAAAAGATAGAAAGTTTTAATAGTGAAAGGCTTTCTCAGACAAAACTATGTATTCAAGTGATCAGTGGAGTCTTGTAAACATCAAATGCACGCCAAAGAATCTAGTTGCCGATAATAAAGCAAAGGAGTGATCATTACCTGAGAAGAAATGACTTGACTGAGAATTTCACCATTACCTCTCACCTAAAAACCACACATTCCAACATCAGAAGGAGCAGTGAACTAATGTAAGTTAACACAATAAGTAACGACAAGAAGAAGAAACGGGCTTACAACAGCTGCGGCAGTGTCGTCGCAGCTCGTTTCAATACCAAGAACAACCAAATTATCATCAAAATTCGAATTTTCGCTATTGGGTAACGAGTAGATTCTTGTTCCGGTAGAATAAAAACGTGTCCTTTGAAAATTGGGTGAAGATGAAGGAGAGATTAACGAGAAATTCGGGGTTTTGGTTCTAAGTTTAAGGTGTTTTTGTAATCTGAGTGAAGGATTAGTCGCTAATATTGAGGTTCCAGGATAAAGATTGAATCGGGGAATCGCCGGAGAAAGTGTAAGAAACAGACGAACCATTTGAACGAACCGAAAGAGAAAAAGACGGAAACTTGAGCTGTGCCGAGAAGATGAGTTACACAGGCGTGAATTTGGATTGCTGCCGAATCCGGTTTTAATCGAACCGAAAAATTGAACCGGTTTGAATGGACCATGGTGATTGGGTCATGGTTTAGAGATTTTAAGCAAGTAGAAATAATGAGCTTTACCATTTCCGTTCACTTCCTAGAAAAGTATATACCTTTCTCTGTATTTCCGGCTAAATCTCCGGCGACCGTGAGCTTGATGTTTCGTTCACATCTACTTATTTGGCGTGAAAGCTGATCAAAAGTTAGTTGACTTGTCTCGAAACTTCTTTTGTCTGTCTGAATAGTGAATAAACGGAGCAAATCCAGGTGATCTCTCTCTCTTTTGTTTTCGATCTCTTCTCTCTAGATTCAGTTGCTCCATTTCTTTGTCTAATCACAAACCTAAATTGCAAAACTTGTGAAATTTTCTGGAAATGAACACTGTAGAAAAATCTTTAGGGTTTGTGAAAAGATGATTCCATAGCTTCGTAATCTACATTTCCAGATGCAATATTTCATTGAAATGATGATTCACTTGGAGATCTATCAACACAAAAAGGTTTCAATTTTTTTTGCAGGAGAAATTTGTTTGGATTAGAGAGATTAGGAGAATACAATTTGTTTGGTGGTTTCAAGTATGCTACCAAGTGGGTTGAAAGAAACCCAACTCCGTGAGAGCAACAACAATCAGAAAGTCCATCCTCAACCTATGGAAGAGTCTATCAATCAGAATCCTGAAGCTATGGAAGCACTTATTTCCAATCTCTTTGGAAACATCTCCTCTTTGAAATCTGCTTATATCGAGCTTCAAAGTGCTCATACTCCTTACGATCCCGAGAAGATTCAGGCAGCGGATAAAGTTGTCATTTCTGAACTCAAGAATCTTTCGGAACTGAAGCATTTCTACAGAGAGAATAACCCCAAGCCTGTATGTGTCTCTCCACAAGACTCTCGTTTAGCTGCAGAGATCCAAGAACAGCAGAGTCTGTTGAAGACTTATGAGGTCATGGTGAAGAAATTTCAGTCTGAGATTCAGAACAAGGATTCCGAGATCACGCAGATGCTGCAGAAGATTGACGAAGCAAACCAGAAACGACTTAAGCTTGAGAAGAATCTTAAGTTAAGAGGAATGTCTACAAACGAAGGTTCTGGTGGAGATGGAAATTTGCAATTTCCTGACTTAACCACTGAACTATTCATATCTACTTACGAAGCTGCTGCTAAAGCCGTGCACGATTTCTCCAAGCCGCTAATCAACATGATGAAAGCTGCAGGATGGGATCTTGATTCTGCAGCCAATTCCATTGAGCCTGACGTTGTTTACGCCAAGAGGCCTCACAAGAAATATGCATTTGAATCATACATATGCCAAAGGATGTTCAGTGGGTTTCAGCAGAAGAACTTCTCAGTAAACTCAGAGAGTGCAACGGTTATAGGCCGATGATGACACAGACACCTTTTTCCGCCAGTTTCTTGCTCTGAAGGACATGGATCCACTAGATGCTCTAGGTACAAACCCTGATTCCAACTTTGGCATATTCTGCAGGAGCAAGTATCTAATCTTGGTCCACCCAAAGATGGAAGCTTCTTTCTTTGGAAATCTAGACCAGCGTGACTACGTGACAGGAGGTGGGCACCCGAGGACTGCATTTTACCAGGCCTTCTTAAAACTTGCAAAGTCGGTATGGATCTTGCACAGGCTTGCATACTCGTTTGATCCAGCTGCAAAGATCTTCCAAGTGAAAAAGGGTAGTGAGTTCTCTGATTCATACATGGAAAGTGTTGTGAAGAACATAGTTGTGGATGAAAAAGAAGAGAACCCAAGAGTTGGTCTTATGGTCATGCCTGGGTTTTGGATTGGCGGCAGTGTCATTCAAAGCCGAGTTTATGTTTCAGGTGTGAAGGTCCTTGAGTGAAGGATCTCAGGAACTGTCTTAAAGCTTTCCCACTTTGTTGTGCAACTTTTATTCCCTCCTCTTTGTTATAATTATATTATCAGCAAGCCTATATGTATCATCATCTATTGTTCAGAAAAAAAAAAAGAATTAATATCTTCGAGTTTCAACATCTTTAGGATCGTTATTCAATGACAGTAGCAACTAGCAAGTCTCTGTGATTCAATGACAGTAGCATCATTATAGCAAAATAAGATGTCACGGTGATAATATTCTTAAGATATAAAGAAAAATGAAACAGTATGACTTTGCTTTACGATTCAGTTTCAGATAAAAATAGGTTTCTTACATTTCAATCAAACCCAAAGTAATAATCAAATTTTACATAAATAGAGACAACAAGGTAACAACATCGAATGTCTATAATGGCAAAAAGATGACGCTATTATTCCAAAGTTTACGAATCAAACCCAATGAATCACAACAAAAAAGGAACCAAACACTTAATCACTTGGTAAGCCAAGGGTATACGTCAGGCGATGACGGAAGCCTCGCTGTTAAAACCTCAACACCAGTATCCGTTACCAAGAGGGTATGCTCAAACTGAGCGCTGCGTTTTCCATCTGCGGTAACTGCAGTCCATCCATCAGGCCATGTTCGATCCCGCCATGTCCCTATTATGACATTGTCCTTATGTTAGTAACGGGAGTAACAAACTAACAAATTTAAACATTTAAAGAATGGGAAAAAAACTCACCTGCGTTGATCATTGGCTCGATTGTGAAAGTCTGACCTGCTTTCATCACTCCAACTGCTTTGTTTCCTGATTTTGAGGTTAAGGACATTTACACTGGAATAGACTAACAAGACAACAACAAACCATGTCACGAAATTCTAAAGTAACAAAGGATACTTGCATAGTGAGGAATGTTTGGGGCACAATGGAAGAGATCTCCAATACCATGACCACAATAGGATCTCACCTGTTCAACCACAAGTAAGTTTTTAATTAGACAGACAGATGCTGTGAACATCGTAAACTGCAAACAAAGAAAACCAGACTTTACCACTGATAACCCAGACATTGTAGCATGACGATTGACTATCTCTCCGATTTCACGAAATCTTACTCCAGGTTTAACTGAAAGAGACAAAGCATAGAAAGTCTTAGCATCTCTTCTCAATTTTTAACATAGATTACAGTTAAAACGTAAAAGCTAAGAACAGGTAAGAACTTGGAACCTACCAATTGCTATGGCTTTCTCCAGGCACTCGTATGTGCACTTAACCAGTTGACGTGATGCTTCGTCAACATTTCCAACAAAGTATGTCTCATTAAGATCACCTACCCAAAAATCATTCTATGAGACGACATATCTCAACAGGTAACAAAAATACGATAAGTTATCAATCTTTCTGCAGGAGATAAACTTACCATGGCAACCTTTATAACAGACTGTTACATCAACATTTACTATATCACCATCTTCTAGTTTTCTGAAGCCATTAAAGCACGAGTGATTAGCCTAAAATTTCCTAGGTCATTTTAGCTATTTTGTCAGAAAAGCTCAAAAAAGTAAGAGCATACCTAGCATCCGGAATTCCATGACAAATTACTTCATTAACAGATCTGAAAGGGAATATTCAGAACATAGACTTTAGAAGCAGAGGGAAAACATGGTAGAGGTAATAATGTAGACACAAAAGAAGTACCTACGTGCAGCAAGATTTGGGAAAGAAATAGTAGTTGAGGGGCGATGGATATCCTCCTGCCAGAACATAAGATTATACAATAGTTATAATGTTGGTGTGATGAACTTGAGTGATGGACTTCCCAAAAGGATAAGAAAAACTAAAAGATTCAAGTAAACAGTGAATCCTAAAAGACACAAACCTGCTGCAATAGTTGCTTCATGAACAACTCGATCAATCTCATCAGTAGTCACACCGGGGCGAATCACCCTAGCGGCTGCATCCAGGACCTCTCTGGCAATCTGATAACAGAATATGTTCAAATAAGAACCTTGAAAAAAGATCAGTGGGAAATGTAGTCCAATGGCATTACAGGAAAGAAAGAAAATAACACTAACTTTACAGGTTTCACGCATTCTCTGAATTTGTTCGGGCGTTTTTATCTACAAGACAACAAAAAACCTTGTTAGTGACAGTGAGATAAAATATTTGTGTCCATGGCTCCGAATCAAGGACAATGAGCAGAGGCTAATGTATCAAAGCATCACTAACCTCAACAACATGTTGTAGATCACTATTCGGTTCAACTTTGGGAGTCCCCTGAAAAAAATGGTATAGATTATAACAGGGAATATTAGAAACTATAAACTAACTGCAAGACAAGTGAGACCTACACAGACATACCACAGGGAACTGTTAATTAACAACTCATATAAAAGTACAATTCTTGAGACTAAGCCATTCTTAGCTAAGTAACTATTACACTATCAAAGTCGAATTAACTCGAGTTCAACTTTGCTAGTAGTAGGTTACTAGTGCAGCAGAAAAATAAATCCAGATCACATAATGTATGGGCACTTACATCAATTGCCCAGTCAGGTTTCTCAATCTCAGCAGGCACAACACGCTTGGTAGATATGGGATATTGCTTTAGGGGCCTACACAAACGCAAGAAGATATAAGAAAAAAGTAACAAGATAAAAACATTACATCTAATCAGCAAATAACAGTTGGAGGAAATCTTGGTTACAAACCCAGTCCAATCAAAGTGTGGAAGCTTAGGTGTTCTAGCCTGGCCTTTCTTGACGCAATAGAGCCAGCCTTGAGAAATAAGATCAGAGTTCTGATCACCGGGAAGGGAATTGGCAATAGAAGACAGCTGAGCTTTCACATGTACTGATTTGTGCGAGCTCCAAGCTGCCTTGAAACATTCTTGAGTGCTGTTACGATAACAAGAATGAAAAGTTAAAACTTTGAAAAAAATAAAAACTGGCCAAATCAAAAAGGTTAAAAAGAAAGACACATACCAGAAAGAGGCTTGTTCACGAGGAAGCTTCAAGTCCATGCATTTCGGACACCTGCGAGTTCAAGAGCCATAAATCATGAAACTACGCATAAAAAAGACATGAGTCGATGTGAACATCAGCATCCCATTCCTCTAACATATACTAAAAGCAACAGTTATCGAAAACATCCATTTAAAATTCGAACTTCAGAGCTAAATTGACACCAATTATGCAAGTCAAATAGAGAAAGGAAGAAGAAGAAGAGAAAGAAGGGTAATTACGTACTGAAGATGCGCAGGCTTCTCGCAGCGAGCACAGGAAAGAGTCGCAATGGTCGATGCATCTGATTCACCGGCCATTCAATTTCTCGTATTAAGCCAAACAGAGAACCAGCTCAAAATCGCCGGTGTGAATTTTGAGAGACAAAGAGAGAGATGAGACCTCTAGGGTTTATCGAATATACTTAATTGATGGAAATTAACATATTCTGAAAACGACGACGTTAACTAAATCTTCTCTTCTCCTTTTTTTTTAAATGCTTTGACTAAATTCTTCTTTATTTATTTTCTCTAAAATCTTAAAATACAAGAGCGTTTTTTTCAATCTCTACTGTATTTGCATCCAGTTTTATAGAACGAACTAAAATTCTATTTTTTAACAATGACATTAATCGACTAGTAGGACAAACATGATGACCAAGTGTTCCATGGGTGGCCCAATTAGCTTTTACACCAGACTTAGGTCCAAATCCATGGCCCAAGACAAAGAAAATTTAGAATAAAGAAAAAAAAACAGAAAAACAAAGTGAATGGCATGTTTGATACTTGATAGTGGTGTGTTTTGTTTTCATTCATTCATATGTTTTATAATGATATATATGCTTTGTTTTGATATGATCTATATGCATGCATAGACTCATATCTTATAGTTTTCTAAATATGTTTCATGGAAGACATATTTTGTACAAACGTTGCATTTTGATGGTTCTAACCTTAAAAAAAAATCCTTTTTGATTAAACTTTTAGTGTAATGTGATGTCTCTCTCTTGACAACGCAAAACGCGAGCAAATCACAATTTTTTGTATCTATTTCACCTAGTTTAGACTATTTGACAATTTCTTTTACCTATTTTGTACTATCTAAACGTCACAGAAAATATAACGGGTTTATATAAGATTTTACTATATTCGGAGCACCAAAGTTGCCAAAGGTTGTTGATGAATGTTTTCAAAGATATCATCTTGACATGCGTGCTAGTCAAGATGATATCTTTGAAAACTCCAGTGTACATTCATCAACAACTGTGAGCAATTGTTTTTCGCTCTCTGAAGTCTCTTTCTCATTAAAAGGTCTTATGCGACAATAGACTCTGATTTTCCCTATCATATCTACAATTAAATACAAACATTAATAAATTGATTTGTAACTCTGTTCATTACATCAATCATCCGTATTATTGATTTGTAACTCTGTTCATTACATTTCATCGTTCGATATTTTGATGTTTAATATTAGGGTTGGGTGTTCGGGTTTGGTTCTGGATTTTCAGGTTTATGCATCTATGATCCGTTCGAATATTTTCTATGTTCGGGTCGGGTGCGGATTCAAGTATTGTTTGCTTCTTTTTTCTAAAATTTTAAAATACAATAGCTTTTCTTTCAAGTCTACTGTATTTGCACCCAATTTTGTAGAATCAACTAGCTTACTCAAATCCTTCAAAGTTTTTTGGGTCCATCATTCACATTCTTTGCATAAAATTCTTGTTTGTTATATGTTGTTGGCTCCCTTAAACTATTATCTAAGCAAAAACTCGTCCAAGTCATTCTTGATGAAGATTCATATGTTGAGAGTGTAAGCACTTTAAAATTTGCTGCAAAAGATTACGATCCAAAATCACTAGTTAACGAAAATCGATCAACTAAATTGAATGTAGAAAGATTATGTACAAGTAAAAACAATCGGCCAGGAAAAGTATATGTATTCTCACTTCTCAGGTATGTGGGCTTGTCTCTACTTTTGTTCATAATATATATGCCTATGTTAACAAAAATTAAGAAACTATCTAGAAAATAAATTGTCTTGATTTTTGGAATATTTTCTGATAATTAAGTAAAACAGTATTCATTTTCGTAAATAAGAATTAAAGTAGATTCACCTGAAAATTACTAATGATTACTTGAAAATCACGATAAGCTATCAAATTTAGAAGGCTTTAGCCATGTTTTTCCTCTTTTAATATTTCGAAAGTATTAGTCTCGTCGTGTCAAGCTAAAGAATTTGCAATATAGTATATAAGCTAGTGATCAGTTTAAATTTTATATTTAATTTATTAGTCCATAATATATCAAATTTTTCTTAATTATTTAATAGTCTAGTTGTGCTTATACATGGTTTAAGTACCATTTAAGTACTTGGACAAAGACAAAATTTTGTTATGCGAATGGCGTTGGCAACACCTAGTTTGTGATAAAGAGATGGATAACAACACAATCTGAAATGATTACGATCGAGAACAAAACGAAGACAGCCAAACAAAGTCTTTGCGGGCCTCAAACGGAAACTTGAATTATAAGTAATCAATAGTCTTATACTTAAAAAACTATTGTGGAAAACCGAATATTTCATTTCATTACTTAAAGGGCAATGAGAAAGTTTCAATTTAATATTCGTACGTCCTTTCGATAACGAGGTTTTAACGATCTTTGTTAAAGTCTATCTATTATTGCTACAACTACTTGTTTGTACCTCTTTTCTTTTGCGTGAGAATTTTAACAACTAATGTGTGTTCATTTTACATATAGATATGATTAAGATATGATTAATACATATGATATTTAGATTAGATTAGATTTTAGATGTATTTAACTAACACATATATGCACTGCCGCATTTAATTTTAAAATAGGTCTTGATTGCTTTAAATTAGGTCTTAACTAACATGACTGCTGGTCATGTACAAATTAGATTAAAATCGGCTTAATTATTTTGTTTTTGAAATTTCAAAAAAATCAGTTCATCTAGGAAAGGTTGCTTCAAGATTACAGATTATACTTATTTTTCATTTTATAAATCTGATTTTGTTTTCGCCCACTTTAAATCTTTTAAATTTAAGCAAATAATTAGTCTCTGCGAAGGTGAGAGCATCATAATGTGTCTTTACGAATGTCAACAAAAACCAAAAATGTCCCTATGGAGTTTATAAATATCGTCAACCGAATCGTTGTTTTTAAGTATTTTGTAAGTATATTCATGATGTAATTTTGTCAAACGAGTAGATTGTGATAGTACTCAAATTGGTGATTACCTCTTCATATACATTTGATTTTTATTCTTTTTTTTCCTAAATAAGAAATTTCTATGGATAATCCATGAAAAGACTAATTAACGTCCAGAGTCAAATCATATCGATTATCGATCGTTACTTCTTCCTCAAAGATTTATTCAAAAACAATTAATTTCGTTACCAATAAAACAAGGAACGTGTTATTATTTTGTGGCCGTGCTTAAAAAGTCAACTTAGACCAAATGATAATGTTGGTAATCTACTCATGGATTGAGACCTCTCTACGATTTCTGCTAGTTTTTGAAACCTCGTTTCTTCCGTCGACGTTACGTGTAACGCAGTCTTGCTTTGAACGAGGACGTCTCCAAAATCCATAGCTAGAATATGATACTTATACCAATTAAGTAAACATTCAAACAAAGTCTAATCTCTTCACAACACAATACTTTTTCAGATTTTGATATTAACCATAAACCAAAAAAAAAGAGTCCAACTAAGTGAGCACAAAAGAAAAAAAAATTCACATTTTTGTAAGAGTTTTTGAGATTTATATTTTCTTTCTTGGGCATGCTATTGCGGACCACCCAGTAGTAATGAATAATGACCACCACAATCTATAATGTCTATGTCTTAGCTCGCATAATTTCACTGTCTTGTGAACCCTCGACCAAAGTTACATGTTTAGTAATTATCTATTATTTCTATTATATATTGATCTACGTGTTAATAATAATAAAACCCCGTGAACTAACCTATACAAATTAACTAAAAATATCATGGTATTAAACCACTTATATATTACTAATTTTGTTCACAAACTCCAAATTCTCTAATTGTCACAGTATTAGGTAATTAAGTTCATATTGGATTATTATAAGTAACTATAGATAAGATAAATACAAAATATATTTATATATATATATATATATCATCAATGTTAATTCGTAGTCGTAACTACAGTTTTTTTTTTTTTTGTATGACGTTAGTTAGTTATCAGTTCTCATTCATTTAAACGTTGACGGATGAATTTCTAGTAGTATTAGAAACATATATAGCTGTGCATTGCATGTAACAAATTCTTGACCAACCTCTTAATAAACAGATTTTGGACGGATAAGATCATTAGAATCTTTTGCTTTTAAATATTAGATGACGTACCTACCATCGATATAGTCTTACGTATTCTCGATTAGTTTAATTTAAAAAGAGACCAAACATATACTAATAAAATGGTTGAATCTATTATCTATATATGTTTCCTTAACAACTTAATTAGTTTAAGCACAGTTTGACATCTAAAATTTTGTCCACCAGCCCGGAGATTTCATAGTTCCATTCTACCCACCAAAAAAAAAGAGCCGTTTCCATATATTTAAACATGAACTTTAAAATTTTGTATCTATTATTATTTGAATTTTTTACAAATTCTGTAATTACTTGGAGGAATTAATATGTATATGTTTTCAGTTATTTTGTTTGACATCTTACTTTTATTGACTTTATTCAGAACAACGTACTAATTATATGTTTTTTCGTAATAATATAAATGGGTAATTTTGTGTGGCTAGTTCATTTGGTGAACAAAGTTATCTTACGTTTTGGCAAGTTGAGTTCTTGCATACAAAGTTAAAAGTTCTTTTTGTAGTTTTTGTGTATGATGACAAAATGATTAATTAATAATTTAGCTAGAAAAACTTTAGAATTAAAGATCGTTTATCTAGTATATATGATTATATATGTACACAAAAACAACCAGAAAACAAAAAATCAAAGTTCGCCAATTCAAAATACTTATGTTTCACCTAGGAATAGCATAAAATGCATTTTCAAAATAAGATTAATCACAGAATCTTAATACAGTCTTTTGTGCAAATTGCTGTGGTCGTATACAGTGCGCTACGGCAAGGAGTCGATTATATTGATTAAAAAAAACTTGTCAATATTTCGAAGTTTACGTCGACGGTTGATTAATCTTTGTGGATAGCGATTACACTGTCTCTGCCTGACCTACATATTATTATTGTTGCTACAAAGTACAAACTATACAAATGCGAGGCATATATGACTTTGATTTTTTATTAATCTTTAAGAGACTCGTGAGAATTCGATTGAGTTTAATTTAACTCACATAGACGCGTTTATGCCAGTAATGCTATTGAATTTAAGAACTATATATATAATATATCTTGAGAAACAAATATATATAGTAACTAATTAGGATTTCTGCTTATTCGTAAACCTATTATTTTCATGCTATCACTAATAATCTGTGTCCAATTTTTTGTAAAACATTCGATTGTAGACTATTTTTTCTGATTATTATTCAATATCACTTTAATTTGTCTCGTAGTCAAATCAACGCGTATTACGTCAAAAATGATTGCCCAAACAAGAAAATTAGAATTCAACATTGAGAATATATGACGGCATGATCTGGTTATACCAATCCATTGGTTGGTAACTTGGTATAGTCTTTTATACTTTTATTTTTTTGCTTCAACTATAATGAAATTACATATTAATATATTTATTATTAATTTAAATAAAAAAGCATAAGTCCCCACATCTATATAAACACATCGATTCAAGACACAAATCCCATCAATCAATACCTTCAAACACAAACTTCTCGTTTCTCAAAACATTTGGTCTTATGATGGCTTTTCCAGCTTATATTATTACCTTTGTGTTCTTATGCATTCTCGTGGCATCGACCGTTTCCGGGTACAACCAGAAAGACGTGAAAGCGTGGTGCAGCCAAACTCCAAACCCTAAACCTTGCGAGTATTTCTTAACCCATAACTCAAACAATAAACCCATAAAGTCTGAATCCGAGTTCCTCGAAATCTCAACGAAACTCGCATTAGACCGAGCCGTCCTCGCCAAAACCCACGCGTTCACACTAGGACCAAAGTGCCGTGACACACGTGAGAAAGCAGCGTGGGAAGATTGTATCAAGCTCTATGACCTCACTGTCTCTAAAATCAACGAGACAATGGACCCCAACGTGAAGTGCTCAAAAACCGACGCGCAAACATGGCTAAGCACAGCTCTAACCAATCTTGACACGTGTCGAGCTGGGTTCTTAGAGCTTGGTGTTACCGATGTCGTCCTTCCTTTGATGTCAAACAACGTCTCGAATCTTTTATGCAACACACTCGCCATTAACAAAGTTCCTTTCAACTACACCCCACCCGAGAAAGACGGGTTCCCGTCGTGGGTCAAACCTGGTGACCGGAAACTTTTGCAAAGCTCGACGCCAAAAGATAACGCAGTGGTGGCGAAAGACGGATCTGGTAATTTCAAGACGATAAAAGAAGCGATTGATGCTGCTTCGGGGAGTGGTAGGTTCGTGATATATGTCAAGCAAGGCGTTTACAGTGAGAATCTTGAGATTCGAAAAAAGAATGTTATGTTGAGAGGTGATGGTATAGGGAAGACGATTATTACCGGAAGCAAAAGTGTTGGAGGAGGAACGACAACGTTTAATTCAGCCACTGTCGGTACGTATGGTTACAAAACAACAAATGATTAATTTTGTTTATTTTAGTTATGAGATATCTACTATATAGTAATGGGGGATTAGCAAAAATACCCCTTTTCTCATGCCCCTTTTCAAAAATGCCCCTTTTAGATGTCCATTTTCAAAAATGCCCCTTTTTAAATCTGAAATTTTTATAAAGTTTTATTAGGTTTATAAGGTACTTATGGATTGTAACTACTACTTGAAGACTCGATCCAAGTATTTATAAGGTTTTATAAGGTGTTTTTAAAGGTTTTACAAGTTATTTTAAAGGATTTTTAAGGTTTTTCAAAGGTTTTACAAGATATTTTAAAGGTTTTTAAAGGTATTTAAAATGCATTTATAAGGTATTTATAAAGTATTTATAAGATTTTAGATACATAGAAATGTAGTTTGTGTATGTTTTAATAATATTACATACATATTTGGGTAAATCTTATATTTTTAAGAGCATTTTTTATAAGGTTTTAAAAAAGGGGTATTTTTGAAAAGTGGCATTGAAAAAGTGGCATTATTAACAATTTCCCTATAGTAATAGTATAATATGGTTTAGTTTGCGAAATGTTACGTGCATGAACACACCAAACTAGATACCAAAATTGAAAGGGATATAAAAGAACCACGCACATCGTCTTATAGGTTGTCTAGATTTAAGATTTTAAGATTTCGTCTTGAATTCTCTACAAATATAGGTTAATATATTTTTCTTGCAAAAACAAAAAAGTCCGTACACTTTTATGATAGTGAGAAGTCATAAAACATATAAGTCAACGCAGTTTTTTTTCTTTTTTCCATGGGATACTTTGAAGTGTACGCAATCCTCCACTATTACTCAATAATTTATGATCCATACTTTATGATAAATTTTCGATGACGTTTAAAGTCATAACTAATCGTTTATCTCACATTATTGCAGCTGCGGTCGGAGACGGGTTTATAGCTCGTGGGATCACGTTTCGAAACACGGCGGGTGCAAACAACGCACAAGCGGTAGCTCTAAGATCCGGGTCGGATCTATCCGTTTTTTACCAATGCAGTTTCGAAGCTTACCAAGACACACTCTACGTTCACTCCAACCGTCAGTTTTACCGCGATTGCGACGTTTATGGAACTGTTGATTTCATCTTCGGAAACGCAGCAGCGGTTCTCCAGAACTGCAACATCTTCGCACGTCGTCCACGTAGTAAGACCAACACAATCACCGCTCAAGGAAGATCCGACCCGAATCAAAACACGGGTATTATTATCCACAACTCTCGGGTCACTGCCGCTTCGGATCTTCGACCCGTTTTGGGATCCACCAAGACTTATTTGGGTCGACCTTGGAGACAATATTCTAGGACAGTTTTTATGAAGACTTCTCTTGATAGTTTGATTGATCCACGTGGCTGGCTCGAGTGGGACGGTAATTTCGCTTTGAAGACTTTGTTCTATGCTGAGTTTCAAAATACGGGTCCGGGTGCTTCAACTTCGGGTCGGGTCACATGGCCAGGGTTTCGGGTCCTTGGTTCTGCTTCAGAGGCTTCCAAGTTTACTGTTGGTACTTTCCTTGCCGGTAGCTCTTGGATTCCATCTACCGTGCCGTTCACTTCTGGTCTCTAATGAGTATATGATTGATATTATATAGTATGATGCAAAGTTGTATATACGACGCAATTGATTCCTCTATTACAAAGAATAAATATTGTTTGTTACATTATAGAAACTCTTGTATAATTTACATATTACTATCATTTATGCAATTTCAATTTTTCTGTAAAGATATTGTATTCTGTTTTATCTGAAATAAATTGTCATACGATTCTATTACTGTTTCAAGTTTTTTAACACACAAAAAAATGATTCAAGTCGAGTCATTGTGTTGACTTGAGCCGAATGTCGAATATAATGGATCTTATGGCCCATTAATCTTCTCCATAACTCAAACAATGGCCCAATGTTGTAATGATATTTTATAAAAGCGTATATAAATACAAATTGACATATGCGATCCTTTGTTAATCAAAATTGAATCATAAATAGGGGTTGTTCATTAGATTAACAAATAATATACCCAAATATAAAGTTTCTTACATATATACTCGAAACAATACTAGTTATGAAAACTATGATAAAACATCAAAGCAAGAGTAATTTATGAAAATATATGTAGATAAATTAATCGGGAATATAACATAATTTATAAGTTTATTGTTCTTTGAAAGATGTTGTTACATATGTGTGAATATTTTTTCGACAACATGCAACATGTAAATTTGAATCATTTTTTTTTTTAACTTCAGTTGTCACGACAGTAGCACAAGCCATTATGTTACAAGTTCTGGTCACATGTATATATTAATATGATACATTCTTCTAATAGCCTCATGCAGCAACAAGTTGGTATATTCTTTTTGTATGGACCAAAACTGCTAATGGTTACGACCACACAAGCAAATTAATGTCAACTCAATAATTAAATCTTAAACTTGGACCAATCTATAACTCAAGCCAAATTATAGATCAACCTATGAAAATTATTTGTCTAGTTGCGGATCTACGACTAATACACCTGAAAAGGAAAGATCCCACCAATAGATAATATGCATATTACAAGTCAAGTGGATAAAGTTATTCCAAGAAGCAAGAACCGTGGCATGTATTATTTCCATAACTTAGTTTCTATTTACAACTACTCAAGCAGTGCCCGAACCCGCACGTCGTTTATTGTTTTCCGTTCATACATGCTTGCATTGATTGTACGGATAATTTTAGTTACCATGTTTGGTTAGTCTTTGGGATTACGATTCATGTTTTGCGTAAGTGCGTAGATTCTCACTAAGTCAAGTCTTTTTTGGGTAAATTACGTTACTCGTTAATCGTCAGCCTCTTTCTTTATCTAAAAATTAGTAATTATCGAACGAAAACACTTATTGACATAGTTTCAACAAAATCTTCTCTCCACATTCATTTGATCATGAGTATTCAAATACGTACTTTTACATATGTAGTCATTATGTGTACCTTGAACAACCGAATATTTTTAACCAGCAAGCTGCTTGAAACCTGTAATATAGTACTTTAGTAGTTTGTATTAATATTGTCATAGTCTAAATTTAAATAATTCGTATTTAATTTCGACTATGTATGTATGTGTGTGAACAGTTTCAAAAATATGTAACCAGAAGTCAAAATACATGATAAATTAGTTGTTCTTTCGGATACCAATCGCATCGCGACGCTCATTTTAGATTTGAACATCTTTCACGTCAAAGTGTTTCGTATCCAAATCAGACAAGGCAACCACAAAAGCCAAAATATTTTGTCGTCTAACCTAGCCATACTTAAATAGTATTCGAAATATATATCTTTTGGCATAAGTAGTAGTATTCAAAATATATAATTAGTTAGTGGGAATAAGCAAGCAACAAACATATCCTTGCGATTGATAGCTAAAAATCTTGAGTAGACCCATAGAGAGAATAGAATCGTGTTACACTTTTCCTTTGGTGTTTCATCACCAATTCCATTTGATCTTTATATCAATGTCCAAAGACAGTATACCACTAAGTGTCCCCATGCTAATCACATCATTATCGATAATTACTATTAGCCTCTTAAATAATTATTTACATTATCACCTTACTGTATAATTGACTATCACAAGAAAAGAGTAAAGTGACAAAAAGTAACAAGATTAGAAAATGGTAAATTAAAGGGAACAATATCTACTAAGGAAAAGCTTGAAAATCCTAAGAACTTTTTTCCATAATTGTCTTCAATTGCGGCAATGGCGGCTCCATGGAAATATCCGAGAACTTGACCCGGATGCGATCCGGGTTTTGACCCGTTCGAAGTCCGAATACAAACAAGGAATAGTGATACCTCCTTCGTGGCAAAATCCGTACTCTTTTTCGGCTTCTCGAAGCAGCTCACCGAACAAAGGATGGTTAAAGTAAACGATGGGTACCAAAACTCTATGACAGTCACCGTCTTTTTGACCCACGTAGATCGCCAAGTGTCCCCTTGGAACCGGGTCGGGTTTCTTATGATTAACGGGTATGTATCCGGATCCTCTCGTAGACCTGAAACGTCTGAAACTTTGCTTGAGACGTTGGCCCCAACTTTTGAGCTTGGCGAATGGTCTCAGCATGCAAGCTTGTCGGGTCGAGTGTATCCGGTTGTATCCAGAACGTCGGATCCGGGTTTTCCGAAGGATCCATCTTGAGACTCGTCTCCCGATTCTAAACCCTATGATCTTCTTCATCTTCTTATAGCTAACTTAAAAAAAAACAGTTTTGTCACAAAACTACACTTTTTGAGAGATCTGAGAGAAAATAGAGGTTAAGAGAGTGAGACGAGACATGGACTAACGAGTCAAATAAAGAGTGATTCATTTGAACGAGAATAAATATATAAATCAATCTTTTTTTTACATTTTCTTGATTTCCTCTATAAGAAAAATAAAACAATTTCTAGGGAAAACAAAAATTCGTGAATGATGTGAACGGAAAAAGAAAGAAATACTTTCGATGTATATAAACGTTAAAGAAGAGATCAAGAGAAGAATGAGTGAAAGACAGAGGTCTTTAAAGGAGTTTATATGGAGTCTAAATAAATGAACGGTTAGATGAAGATTAAGCTTTGTGACCGTTGGATTAGATTAAAACTGCCATATTTTTCTTTTGCTTGGCAAATAGTCCAAACCAGAAGAATCTACATTAAATATGACACGTCCCATTAACCGTTAGCCTACGTTTATCGTTTATCTGTGAACGTTTTGATGGGTTATGAATCACAAAACGAAAAAATAGCAGTATCAAAGTATTTATGGTTGTTTAATTAGCGTGTAAATTTTTATGCACATATTATTTATGTTGATTTTGAATCTGAAAACATAATAATCTATCAAACAGAGGGATAAAGAATCTTTGATTCTGAAAATGTTTTGTCGGAACTTCATACTTAAGCATGTTTGAACTTCGAAGATGAAGACAATTATGCCACCACACGTGTGCTGGCCAAGTGGGACAAAGTTTTGAACTTATTCGGTAACACTTACACGAGATCAAAATCCCCACCATCTCGTTTTATTTATTTGTTAGTGGTCATCTAATGTTTTTTAATCAGGTTAGTGCCCTAGTGATCATCTACTTGTCTGTGATTTTGATAAAATTAAATTACATATAATAAATTTATAATACGAGAACAAAATGTGTACGGTGTGTCCTCTAGTTGCGTTACTTGCGTACGTTGATGATGGTTAATATATATATTCGTATCAGGACAAAAAACTTTAAGCAAAAGACGAATAAAGATAGATCTAGTTTGAGTAATTGGAGGATATTCACTAAGCTTTTTGGAGCTAAAATGGTGAATTCCCCACGAATCAACGCTGAGAAGAGAAGTTTTATATTTTGATTTACTTTACACAATTACAGTTCATTATGTAAATTAATATCGTGTTTCTAGTGTATCCAATAAAAAATCTTGGAAGTTTAAAGAAATGAAATATTACTACAAACAAAATTGATCTTTAAAAAATAAAATAAAAAGCACATGAGCGATGAGTGATTGCATGCACTCTGATACCATATTAGCTAACAAAATTATGTATATAAAAAAGTAGGTTTTATGCAGTGTAAAATGTACTTACACACTAGCTTAATACAAGCAAAACAAAAAATTAAACATAAATCAATTTGTGTGTTTCAACCGACAGGTTTTTTTTGTATATTTGTTAATCATAATTTGTTGCAGCTAAAAGACGTTTAAACGTTCATAATGGATATGACCCAGCTGGTGAGCTGGAGAAGATATTCGTTTTTCGTGATCAATGTTTTTATGTTTGCCCATCACTGTTTCTATAAACCCATATTAAATTTTCATATACTATTAGTCACAGTTAAACGTTACAATTGGCTATCACGAGTTCTCTAATCTACAGTAAAAACTATGATTTGATCATAAAAAGTTAAAGCACAATTTCCGAATCACAAAAGAACAAATTGATTTGGACCTTTCGATAATAGGAATCTGAAAGAAGTTTGTTCCAAACACTTCTCTCGATCGCGATCGTATGGAATCTTTCCCTTATAAGTCCCAACTCATCAGCTTCGTGTCCGTACAGTTCGTACCTCACACGAACGTGTCACATGGCTTCAAAAGTCAACTTAATCGAGAGCCCAATTGAGGCCTACCATAATCGGGCCTTAAAAAGCCCATTATTAAAAGTCCATGATTAGAAAAGGCCCATAACCAGTCGAGCGAAGAAGCGGAGGAGGGAAGAGCGATCCTCTCGTCATTGTTGCTGCTAAAATTGGTTCCATCGATTTCAGTTAGAATCAGATCGTCGTTGTACTGAGAGCTCCGGCATTGGTTCACGGCGAAGCTGGCGAGTTATCTGAAACGGAGAGGTTACTGATCTGAATTGTTGAAGATCGGAAAATGACAGAATCGAGTCTGGATCTGCAGGAATCTGGTTGGGAAGAACTTAGGCGGGAAGCTCGTAAAATCGAAGGAGATCTAGACGTTAAGCTCTCTTCTTACGCTAAGCTTGGCGCCAGGTTTACTCAAGGCGGTTCGTTCTTCTTCCTTTCCGCTTGATCATGCTCTCTGTGTTTCCTTTTTCTTTTCCATTGCTTTAGTATGTTGCAGTTTTGAATGTGGAGTTAGTAGTCTGTAATGTGATACGGATCGAGGAATCAATTTTGGATGTGATCTCTTCATTGGATTGAATTTTGATCGATACTGTCTCTCAGTCTCTGTTATGGTTCCTCAATGCTTAAATTCATTTCTGTGATGTAGAATGGATAAATCTGAATGTGTTTGTATAATGTTCCCAGCGAATTTGTAAGAATTAAGGTGAAGTAATGCTGCAATTGATAGTACTTTCTCTCAGATTTTCTGTGATTTTTCCATGTGTAATCGACTCTGTAAGAAGAGTATTTGTGTTTTAAGCTTACTGTTTTGCATTAGCTTTCAAATTTTAAGAATTGCATTGTTGTATCACATATTGTTCTTTTCATGAATTATTAGAAAATCTTGAAATGAAAAGTCAGGTGCCTTTCCTTACCAGATTTACATATGTTTTGGTGTCAGGGTATGTTGACGCTGGGTCTCCAACCGTTGGATCGGGGAGATCATGGAAGTCTATGGAGATGGAAATTCAATCGTTGCTTGAGAAGTTGTTGGACATAAATGATTCCATGAGTAGATGTGCTGCATCTGCAGCACCCACTACATCGGTTACTCAAAAGCTTGCTAGGCACAGGGATATACTTCATGAATATACCCAGGTTTTCTTGCACTATATTTGACTTTTTTCCTTTTTAAGCTATTTGTTGTTTTCATAGTTTCAATAGCTATCCCCGTCACGTAAATTTATTTGTTGTTTTTCATAGTTTGAGTGAAATTTTGAGTGTAACTTAGTAATATATCAGGGATCTCAAACTTGAAATTTCTGATCATGCTACTGATGCAACAATCTTCAGCTAAATACTTTTGTTGCAGAATGCATAAGGTAGATAAGTTAATAGATGCGTTTGCATAGAACACAGTTTTGGTACTGCTATCCACTGTTTTGGTATCATGCATCTGTGATTCAGTGATACAAGATGAGTAATTGCAGTCCCATTTTTTGGTAAAAAGCAAAAGCCTTCGCACCAGTGTAGATTTTGTTTAGCGGTACTTATGTTTCTGCCATAGTAGGAGTTATACGTATTATGGGAACTATATTCTCTCCTATAATGTATTTTCATGTAAATTTATAGGAGTTTCGAAGAATAAAAGGAAATATAAACTCGATGAGAGAACATGCTGAGCTTTTGAGTTCTGTCAGGGATGACATAAGTGAATATAAGGTAAAGATCCTATAACCTCTTAGTTTAGAAAATAAGTATACCTTATTATTGGAGATACACCTTCTTTTCTGCTCACAATTTGATTGGAAATTGGGTTCTGTTTCTGCTTCTGCAGGCTTCTGGTAGTATGTCACCGGGTGTGCAAGTGTTAAGGGAGAGAGCTTCAATCCATGGAAGTATATCCCATGTAAGATACTTTCTGCAATCATGGTTTTTGTAATCTGAGTGATATGTTCTGTTAATATCCCTCTTTCTAATGTTGTTATCTAATGATGATATTATGGAGAATTTACTAATACTTGTAGAATCATTTGGCTGCAGATTGATGATGTGATTGGTCAAGCTCAAGCGACAAGAGCAGTTCTTGGCTCTCAACGATCTCTGTTTTCAGATGTTCAAGGGAAAGTAAAAAATCTCGGAGACAAATTCCCAGTGATTCGTGGCTTACTTGGTATCTCTATTCAACCTCTATATGATATTCTCAACTAATCTCATTAACCTTCTATTATCTTTGAGCAACTTTTACTTTTTCAATTAATAGGTTCAATTAAAAGGAAACGTTCTCGGGACACCCTTATCCTCTCTGCTGTCATCGCTGCTTGTACGTTGTTTCTAATCATCTACTGGCTCTCAAAATAAACAGAATGTTCATACACCTAAACTATAAAACGAGTTTGCCTCGGCATCCCTAGATCGATTTTTCCAAGTTTTTTTTTTGCTTTGTGTTGAGTTATCTGTTTGTAGGACAATATTACACCCTGAATCATAAAACAGCGTAAAGTAAAAATTCGAATCATATATATCTCACAATATCAAAGATCAATCCATGTGACATCATTCAGGTACTTACTTTATTTTACCACACGCTTAAATTCTTCAACAATGGTCCAACATAAAATGTGGTCCAATACATACATTATGCTCTGTTTTATTATGTTAGATTTTTATTACTGTCTCTCTCTCCCTTAGTTTGGTCCTCTCGACCACAATACTTTGTACGAAAAAGTAATCCAACTCATAAATTGATCTTTCAGCTTACATTTACATCCACTCAGGTTATAATATCTAAAGGCCTCGCTCTCTTTATTTTCGGTGGGTACACACTTCACTAATGATGATCCAGTCCCTTGTATTTATTTCCCTGTCTATACTCTATGTGTCCTACATATAGTTTTAAGAAGTGCTAATCAATGTGGTTCGTACCGGTTTAAAGATATTGTGGTGGGCCAAAGCCCACATAATAGCCAGGCCGGATTGACTTTTCTAAGTTTTCGTCCCTAAAAAATATGGTCAATGTGGACCAATGAAAAGCAATTTCGATTAAATCGATAATCCAAGAATAGATGGATATAGTCTCGCTCGTAGAAGATATAGGCTAAACGAGGAAAGTAACAAAGAGTTACCCCAACGTATGATTCGTTAGCTAATACTAATTATAGTTTGAATATTGCTTTTGGAGGGAGGAGATAGTAATATATTTTAGCTTTTGGCTTTTTGCTTTACATTGGCTGGACATAGGACTAGGAATCAGAGGCTCTTTTTAAAATAAAAGCTTGTTAGATTCTGCGCTTCCCAATGGGAGACCGTTTCTTACGAATTTTCAGACAATAAAACACTCGAAAGGATCAGAGGAGGCTCAGTTTCTCTTTTTGGTTAAAAGTGAAAAAAAATAATCATTATAATTTTTGTAAAGACAGTTGATATGAGATATCTATAGACTATAGTATAGTACACTAATCAACCATTGAACCATCACCTATATTCGATAACTCACGGATCGGTGATACATACCCTTAGGAACAATCGGACTTATGAAACTCATAGAACTATTCTTCTTCTATGTTTGTTTAAGACTCATAATTTTGTTCGTATTAAATGTATCGAAATTTTTATCTGAGATTTGTAATGGTTAATATCGACTTGGATTGTTAAATGCACACCATTATTATGTTTGAATTTTATTTTTATTTTTTAAAAAGTTTTTGTTCTGTTTGTAGATTGTTACGTTTGAGTTACGATTTGCAGATGATGTTATGCCAAAGAGTGTATGTGTCTTTAATGTAATTAAAAACAAAATATTAAAGATGTAAACACATACATAAATGCCAAAAACTTAAAGCAAGTTATCGTTAAATGTCGTCGATATACACATTAGTTTGGTTGAAATAGTATGGTCAAAAAATTAAAGTATTTAATGGTAAATTATTCTAGTAAATAATTAAATTTGAAGATATATAGACTTTGATGATTTATAGACTATTGAACATAAACTAATGAGGTTTTATTATGATTGATAGACGAGGTGCAATCCTCGATTATCATATATCAAATAAGGAAGTGCAGGCGTACTTCGATGTTTATTTTTCAGAGATGAAATCGGGACTCATCTAGTCATATTTTGCATTATTGTCTTTAATTAGGCTTCGCTGAAATGTAGGACGTGATTAATAATTAAGCATCAAAAGATTTAATAACATAACAATAATGAAACAAGAATAGAAAAATAAATATAGAGGGAGAGAGAGGGCTTGAATATGTCCAATTTGGCATGTTGCTGTGCCCTAACAAGGAAATGTGAGGAGAGAAAAGAATGCACGTGGCAGAGAGAAGCCTGCGACATAAAGACAAAGAGACGGACCATAGGGTCGGAGCCGAGGAGCCTGGACGGTCCATAAACATGCTTAACCTATTAGCCTACATGACTCTACCCTATCTCACCTATGACCTACCTACTCTCTCTAGCTCTCCACTCCGTACTCTTCTTTTATTTTACTTTTCTACTCGTTGCAGTGAAAATTACTGTTTACAATTTAAAATACAATTCATACAACCATACATACACAGGCTATGTATTAAAGGTGCAAGCACATAATTAACTTTCTTTTTATTTTATTTGTTAAAACATTGATCATATAATAAATAAATAACTCTTTCTTCATTTTAATTTATACAGAATGAAGTTTGTATTCTAGTATTCAGTATAGTTGTTAGTTTGTCACGATATCACGATCATCTGTGGACATTGGCTAAAAATATTTCTTAGTTGAGACTTGAGAATTATATATGGATTTGTAGAACAAATGATTTTTTTAGAAACAAATATTCTTTTTTTTTTTTGTTAATGAACAAATATTCTTGAAGTTAGCTTTTTTCTGTCTAATAACTTAAGTGTTGATTTTAGTTTACATTTACACTTATTCCGCATCTACTTTAGTTTAATTACACGATATAAGAATATTTCTTATCTGTGACCAGATATATGATTTAGTTGTTTGTATTAATTAGTATGGTTGAAGTATCAACATCTGGATATTTATATTCAAGTAATTTATATTGTTGACAAAATAAAAAATACATCTACATGTGAACATCGTTCTCTTTTTTTACTCACTTTCAGAGTTTGAATCCACTCGTAAATTTTGTTTTACCCACACTGTCGCTCTCCTTGATATCCGAGAATTTGTTACTCCATATATAATTTACTCAGGCCAATTATATAAGAATTATGCAGAAAGCGGAATCTTACAAAACCCATTTGCTTTTAATAATTGAATGAGATTTTCAGAATCGTAGTTTTTGTATAAAAAGAAGATAGAAAATAGAACTGGAGAAACCCTATAGTCTTCATATCTGATACCTTTTTCAAGCACAGAATAAGTAAATGCTTTATTCACACACATCTATGTATGTATATAGGAATGTGTGTGTATATATATACTTTGAAAAGCCATTATTCTTTGTTCTGCGCAACAGCCCATTTCTAACTCATCCCTTGCAAGTAGCAAGCATAGGCACATTTTTGTTTTATTTTTGTATACAACAGAGTTTCTTATCTTGTAGATGCGTACATACTTTTACTATTCGGAACTAGAATGGTTCAAAGTACTGTATATTTATCTAATACAAGTAGTCTGTTCTCAATGTCTTTAATTAGTAGCTAAAATGAGTTTAACTAGTGAAACAGAAATAGTATTAACTATATGATATTGAAGTGTACTGTCATGTAACACGGTTCTAGTCGGTGATGATAAATTTTATATTTGTGAGATGATATATATTTAAATTTGTCAACATCTGTTGCTATTTCTTATATAGTGATGGGCTTTGTCTACATTTTTGTAGTGAGCTTGATTAGTGTCTATAATTGATCTCTAAAGACAAATGATGGTTGACTTCCATTGACACTAATATTTACTTTCAAACATGTGGGGTTCAGTTTATACCTTTTACAATTTGGATGTTTGTGAAAAACAAAAGTAACATAATAAGTAAAAGATATTATATTACTCTAGAAAAGGCGAAAGTCCCCATACAATCTATTATGCACACACCATTTGAAGAATTAAGTTCATTATAATTAATGGATATCAATTAATTGATTGAAACATCATTGGCAAGTTAATTAGTTACTTTTCCGAAAAGTAAAAAACTGAAAGAATTATTTCATAATCATGCATATATATGAGATTGTGGAGAGTATGAATTATTGCTTCAATTAAATTGTAAGTACTTTCTCATTAGATGTACAAATAGATTGGGGGCTTATGGCAAAAGCTTTTCTAAACCAATCAGAAGAGAAAAAAATAGGGAAATGTCAATGTCACGCCTATGATCTCAGTACACACATGCATGCATGTATATACACATATTACACATATAAATTCCAATACATGTGTGTACTATCTCTGCATTCCCATCGCCCAAATTGCGACAAAAGTGTGGGCTAACCCTAACATTATATACGTTTCTAGTAAAGCATGATCAGACCAACATTTTCAACTTTTCCTTCATTACAACCAAAAATTATGCACGCCTTAAATTTAATTAATACTCAAAACTTCCGTCATTATATTTGCATCTTTGGTCGACCTTTTACCTATATAACCACTTCTTCTTCTTTTTTGTCAAACACTTATATGACCACTTAAATGTTATTAATTGTGAGGCAATAAATAGTAGCTGGTTGCAATATTTCCGAGCTTGATTCTTCATATGTAATTCTAAGTTATGCTGAATTTACAACGTAATGTGCATTTTCGGTAACCGGATGTTATGGATTGCAAACCAAATGAATTTGCTAGTGAATTACGAAATATTAGCTAACTTAACCACTTAATTAAGAAAGGTAATGCTATAATACTAGTTTTTTAAGAAAGGGGAAATACTAGTTGCAATAAAACGATAATACGATTGAGTTAGCATTACATAATCTACAAATTCTATCATTCTCCGGATTAGTAAGAAATAGTAATATTGACATACAAGGAAATACTTTTAATTGGCTGGACAAAACATAGATATACATAGCATATATCATATTTGGAAAGTGGATGCAAAGATATTTTCTTAGACATCTATACTTGAAATGAGAATGGAATATCTTTTAAAAAAAAACATGTAGGTTAGAAATTAATTACGTGTGGAGTTTTGCTCGTGGCTTTCACCAATATGGTGTTTCTATAAATACGTACATATACATGGCGCTTTTAAAACTATCATTGAGAAACAACATATTGGTGCACAAAAAAAAAAAAAAAAAAAAGAAACAACATATTAATATATTGGTTGTTTCCTTTGTTTAGTTCTTAGTTAATCACTATACAAGTTTGAGAGTGTGCGTAAGTAATTAAGTGATAGATGCCATATATATTTTTTATTTAAAATAACGATTAACTTAAACGGAAATATAATAGTAGTACGTATATTGATAAGCAGCCGGTTTACTCGGAAGTTTTAACTACATAAATAGAATTAATTTACTTTCGCTTTCACGGAAAGTCTAGACTTGGATGATTCCAAATATTCAAATGGAGGGGGAAAAACAATCATATAATTGACTAAAAAGCTAATGATAACCAATCAATAAAAATGGAGCATCATGTTTATCTCTACATATACATACATAATATATACAAACAAAGTAAGTATGTTTCAATAAATTAATTATATTTAATAAAAAAATAGAAAAGGAATTGTATAGAGAAACGAGAAAAAGTAATGGCAGTGGTAATTAAGGAATGACAACAACGGGTGAATGAGGCGACGCTTAATCACTCCCATGCACACGTCCCTTTCTTCCCCCCACCTCTGCCGCCCTCTCTCTCTCCTCTCTTCCTCCATTGGGAACTGCGAATTCTATTGTCAAAGCTTTTAAACTTTTTTCTCTTTTTTTTTTTAAGAGCTTCGTCGTTTCTTTAACTTACTCACAAACACATTACATGTGTCATCACGTGCAACCCCAACCCCAAAGCCTAAGCTCGCGAATCTTCTAATATGCCTCAATCTTCCCTTGTTCATACTACATCTTACTCCTAAGATTTCAAATTGTGAATAAATCATGAAGTGGTTTGTAGTTTAGTGATCATCGCTATATTGATCGAATCTCATATTTTTGTATAGTAGCTACAAATTTGAAACAATTTCTTGTTCTATTATATAGAAACATAAATGCCAATTTTCATCTACTAACATGTTCTTTTAATTGTATAAACCAAAATTCAATTCATTGCAAAATTAGGTTTGTAATGGTTTGAGATCAGATGGAAAAAAGGTCCATCTTTAAGCGATAATATCCTTAAACTGTTTTGTCATCAGTCTTGTCTCCTTGTGACCACAAGGTCATCTTAGAGGTACAACGGAATAGATGATTAATGTCTACGTTTTCTAGTAAGGGTGAGACCGCATGGTCAACCGAATTTCTAATATAGGCATTATCAAAAAAGAAATCTTATATAGGATGTTGACAATAAAGATTTATTAATAACTCGCATCCTTTGATTAAGAGTTTGTTGTTAAAGTTCAAAAGATCTAAAGTGATATTTATATTTTTCTATAAATAAAAGTGATATGTATAAAAAATAGTCCTATTTATTTATTGTCAATTAATTTTGTGTTCAACGTAGCTTAACATTTTGTGTAACTAGAAATTGTCTAACAATATATAATATCTAGATCCACTTAGCAAGATTTTGCATTTTGATTAAAGTATGCAATTTTTTTTACGAAAGCTGTAACTGATAAATAAAAACAAAGTGAGGTATGGTGTAGTTCGATTGTTATGTTGCAACGATCTAAGAACATATGGAAAAATTTGTTTGTGAAAAATGAACTGCGTGCACTTCAAAACCAATGCATGTTTTGGACGAAAAAAAAACCAATGCATGTTTCGTGTGTGGTTTCGAAATGAACAGAAATTATATGGTGTTTCATGTGTAGTTTCGAACTTGAAAAAAAAAACAATGCATGTTTATTTGTCGATTATAATTATGTTTAATCGGCCACTTGAATTAATCAAAAACCATTTAATTAGCTTATTATACACCGTCATATTTTTCGTATTTGGTTTGTTTTATCTATTCCACAAATATCCAAACTTGTTCCATTTATTTTGCTTGTTCAGTACCGCCCATTCTGTTATTACTATTCAAAACCTAAATTTTATATAACCTATTGGAGAATTTTCTGCACACAAATAAAAAAAAAGAAAAAAGAAAAAGAAAGGGGAATAGAAGTTTTAATACACAACATTATATACATACACACAAATACACAATATTACTCAGCTCTAATAATTAATGTGATTTGATTTTTTTTTTAAACCAAAAACGTTATTAGAAGACGACCTAGAGGCTACAATTAGAGCCTTTGTTGTTTTTTACCCTCTAATATATTTAATATCTCCTTTCACCTCTTCTCTCTCTATATCTTCCTTTGTGGTATATAATACACAGCAACCCAACAATCAAGAAGATCAGATCATGGTGGGGTTTTTTATTTTCTCCTTATCAAGAATCCTCTGATCAGTCAAATACCCATCAATCAATCAAATCCCCAAACACTCCCAAAAAAAGATCAGGTTCCAGTTTTTTTCCTCTTCTTACAAAAAAGATGTCTATGTCGTCTATGTCCTCCCCTTCCTCAGCTGTTTGTTCACCGGACCACTTCTCTCCTTCCGAGCATCTCTGCTATGTCCAATGCAACTTTTGCCAAACCATTCTTGCGGTAAAGAATCACCTCTCTTCAATACTTTCTATCTCTCTCTTTTTCTCATCTTCTTGATCTATATATAATTAGGGGTTTTACTTAATTCACTGTTTCTTGTGTGTGTTTATAGGTTAGTGTTCCTTACACAAGCTTGTTCAAGACCGTAACTGTCAGATGTGGTTGCTGTACCAATCTCCTCTCGGTGAACATGAGATCATATGTCCTCCCAGCTTCTAACCAGCTCCAGCTCCAGCTCGGTCCTCACTCTTACTTCAATCCACAGGATATTCTGGTACTTAAAACATTCAAATACATGATCTTATAGGGTCTCATTTTAGCTTATTGGAAGTAATCTCAGGCCTCAAGGATGTAAATATTATTGTAGGAGGAGCTGAGAGATGCACCGTCTAACATGAATATGATGATGATGAATCAACATCCTACTATGAATGACATACCATCTTTCATGGATCTTCATCAACAACATGAGATTCCTAAAGCACCACCCGTTAACCGCCGTAAGATACTAATTCTTCTCACTTCTTAGGATTTTTAACTTTTTTTGCGAACCATATTTATAATTTGGTTGTGATGATGAATCGACATTAAAATAAAGACATGCATATATAGCTTTTCTTATTTAACTGGATCTCGTTCAAACCCTAACACCATTGAAGAAAGCTTAGAAGAAGATTTGTTTTTTTTTTCCTTTTCTTTTTGTAAACTAGAAGGAGGCTTGAGAGATGTAGATTTTGTATATTTAAAATATTCATTGATCCATGACCTTTAGTATGTGTTGATTGTCTACATATCCTGGATGGCTTTTTAGTGTTGGTAAACATTAAAATAGTGACGATAAAAGAAAAGGGGAGATAGATTCATGGATCCCCCGGAAATCTAGCTAAAGAGAAAGAATCTATGTAATATGTTAGAAGATGGGCTTGTCTTTAAAAAAAACATGATGAAGTGATGATGGGTTAGAGAGAGAAAGTGTTTGTGTGAGAGAGAAAAAAGACAATGAAAGTAGTTTTAATGAGTGTTTGTCTCTTTCTGTCTGAGTTTTTGTTTTTTCGCTTTGTCTTTGCCGTTGAATTTCGCCATTGCCAGCTCCAGAGAAAAGACAGAGAGTCCCATCCGCATATAACCGATTCATCAAGTGAGTCTTATTATTTTTTTTCAATCATTCATATTCTAATCATAACTGTGTAACATTAATATAATTCCTGTCACGTTTTTATTTTAGGGAGGAGATCCAACGTATCAAAGCTGGTAATCCTGATATAAGCCACAGAGAAGCCTTTAGTGCTGCTGCCAAGAATGTAAGAACCTTAATTTTCACATCCCAAAAATATATATTAACTAGTTATCCATTGGTTAAATTAAATTTTAATAACCAAAAGAGTCCAAACCCCTTGGTAATCCATACTTACACATACATATATCCAGTTCAATAAATATTTCAAAATATGCTGAAAACCAGTTAGAAGTTATCCATGGCTAGGGCATTTCTGATTTCATTTACTAGTGTAAATTAAGCCATTGATACTACTAAGTACTAACATCACAACTTGGTTTAGATTGCCGGCGGAAACTAGGGTTTGATTTATATATATATATATACTTGCTCTTGTATTAGTTGTATATATATATATATATAAAGTCATATATGTAGGTATAGCTGAAATTAGGAGTAAAGAATTTTGTCGGGTTATAACACAAGTTGATATGTGTCTTGTACGTATGTTGTTTATGTGTAATGCAGTGGGCCCACTTCCCCCACATACACTTCGGGCTCGTGCCAGACAATCAACCCGTGAAGAAAACCAACATGCCCCAACAGGTAAACCCTAATCTGTCGACATACCCTTACATCTTTAATGTATATACTTTAATGTATACTATACCTACATTTATCATTTCAATTGATTTTGATCATATCTTAAACATGGTTGTATAGGAGGGAGAGGATAACATGGTGATGAAAGAAGGTTTCTACGCTCCTGCGGCTGCTAACGTTGGTGTGACTCCTTATTAAAGAGACATATATATAATCGACTAAGTATTTGAGGAATTGAAATCCAATTTCTTAGGGTTTATGATATCCAAAAGTTGGGTTTCTTTATCTTTCTTGAACTTCTATATATGCATGCGTCTTTTTCTGTTGTTGTGTAATCAAAAATCTTGCTAATTAATGGGGTTTCTTATGTTAATTTTCATTTGTAGTTATATCATTAATTAACTTACTAAAATGTTTTATTATATTTGCTCAATGCCGAATTTTAAAATTAAATAATTAGTCTATAGACTATAGATCTATACAACGATCAATTGATCAAAGCTTTTTTTTTCCTCCAGAATGAATATATCATAAAAATGATTAAAGAATCATTTACAAACTGAGAGTTCAGGCAAATATTTATCGATGAGAAAACAATAGGGGAATGATTATTACATTGCAAGGAAATATGCACAAGCATTTGCTTCCCGGAAACTTGTAAAACGATGAGAGTCTGTTCAAATTTCTCCATCCAAAATCTGATTCTTGAGATGGTTGCATATATATGGTTTAATTTTATTGGTCCAACGGTTTTATAATGATTATTCAATAAACGGTATATTAAATCATTACTAAGACATGTGTTAAATCGATAATTGTTGTGAAATAGAGGACATATATATCAAAGTTAAATTTTCGGATTACCTTTGAACTCATCAGAACTAATCCAGTGATGCCTATCAAAAATAAAATAAAAACAAATCCAATGATGATATTTTTCTTTTGGAGCAATATAGAGTGATGAATATAAGTAGCAAATCAAATAAAAATGACTTTGGGCTTGATTGGTTCTCCCGCTAGCACCCGCCTAGCGGTTGTTAGCGGTCGGTTGCGGTTGCTAGCGGTTGGTACCAATCACACAAACCGCTCCACACCGCTTCGAACCGCTCGAAATCGCTGGATTTCAAAAGCTCCTTTCCGCAAGCGTTTGCGGTTGCGGGCGGTTGCGGTTGGTTTAAAAAAGGAAAAAAACTAAAAAAGGAAAATAAATAAATTAAAATATATATCATCATGTCTGATTTATATTCACGTTAATTCTAAAAAAATAATTATTATTTAACTTTAATTTTCTAATATAAATAATTATTTTTGTTTTCAATATAAATATTTATATGAATAATTATTTATGGTTTTTAATCATTAATCATGTTTAAAAAATTTATACTTTTCATAACTATAGTTTCTGGTGTTTTATAATTTTTTATAATCATATATTAAATTTATTTTGGTAAATTTTGGTTTAACCGCTATCGTACCCGCTGATCAACCAGTCGTAAATCTCCCGCAAACGCACCCGTTTTCAACCGCTAAACCAGTCGGTCAAAACGCTAAATAACGCTTGAAACCGCAACCGCCCGCTTCCGCAAACTCCCACAACCGCAACCGCAACTGCTGCGTTTAAACCAGTCAAGCCCTTTATCATAAATGGGTGAAGTCACTTTGACCCGTGTGACTATATGTTATCAGGCTTAGTAGAAATCGGCCCATTTAGTATTAGTGACGTGTTTCCTTAGCAACTTGGTGGGCCTGGTAATCAATAATGCGATGATGATAAAATGATTTATATCCTTAGCAATTTCTCATAGCACCGGATCTCAAAATCTGCCAACGGAGATTGCTTCTCATAATAGATTTCTTCAGTCTCCGGAGATCTGATGTTCATTTTCCGATATGTGTACTATAAACTCCCCGATGACATCGAGTAAGCAAGAAGAGCTTAGTTGTCAGTTTCCAAGTTCCAAAAGAAGAATCCAACAAAACGCAGTGTTTCGCTATCTGGACCATCTAATTTCTACGTGTTGTATACTTGTATGCAACAATGACGGCTTTAGCCTTTCGCTTTCTAATGTGGTCCATGTCGATCTGGACTTATAGAGCCATATGGGCCTATGTTGGGTTGGATAATAATTAACCAATGAGAGACCACGCAGACCCTCTAAACCAAATAGAGGCATTGAAGTATGAGCTTGAATACTATAGACTATAGCGGATGTCATTATAAATCTTTTTGATTGAACGTAATTCATGATGGATGAGAAAAGGAGACATATTAAGAACATAGTACATTAAAAATTTCATTAACAAACTCAAGCATTACATCAAACTCAACATGCGAGAACAATAGGTTGGAGATTAATTTGCATTTTCTCACAAAAACAATAGATATCAGTAGAAACAAACAGATAAAAACATTGCAAACCAAAGAGATTTTTCTCTTTTAAGTCTCAAATCTTCAAGCACATTGGAAACCATAAGGAAGTTTCTTGCCACAATAGTTCAATAGCAAGCTCAGATCAACAGGAACATTGAGATTAATCCCCAAGACATTGGCTTTAAGAGCGGTGCAGAGACAAACCGCAGCTTCAAGATTAGCAAGACCTTGAAGAAGTGTACAACAAGGAGTCTTTGGTGGAGAACCAACAACAACGTTAACTAGGCCCAATAAGTCTGCGCAAACACCGAGCTTAAGTGTGTCGGTAGGACAAGTGGGTTTAACGGCAGGATCCTTCTTTGGGGATTTAGGGACTTTTGGGGGTTTAGGAGTAGTTGGTGGACATTTTGTGGAGGTAACAAAGGTGAAGAAAAGAAGATTAAGGGTAATAAGAAGAGCAGTAACTGCAAGAGCCTTAGAAGCCATTGGAACTTTTTGTAATGTTTTGGGATGAATGTGAAGGAGAGATAGGACGTGGTTTATATAGAACAAGTTATTACTAATTACATATACAGAGTAACAGAGAGATAAAATAGCATGTGAGTGACTGAAGAAAAACTGAGTAAGAAACAAAACTATCCAGCAAGTTGGCGTTTGCAACTTGAGGCCATGAAATTGATTAGACTAATATTAGGAATTGTTTTTTTCTTTTTCTATCATAGAAAGGGAAAAGACAAGATTTTGGTCTTGTTTGTTTGTGAAAGTAAAGGCTCCACAAACTTTGAGCCAGAGTGTCTCTCTGGGTGGTATGCATCAGTTTGATCATAGTTGTGCAGATCCATTATACGATTGTTGATAAGATATTATTTCACATTGCATTAGTCCCCATTCCTTTAGATTTTTCTTATGAATCAGAATCAATCAATTTTTTTCCAAATACAACTGGACAAGATAATCCCAAAAACAAATTCAAAACGTCTATATCTCATCATTACTCTTTTCCAATATTTGGTTTGGATTTGATTTGGTCTAGTTTATCCAAATTTATAAGATATCTTCTAGAGAGAGGTCCGTTTGGTATCCAAGAAAAAGATTCATGTGGCATCATCAAACGATACCAGTCTAATGAACTCTATTTTAGGAGAAAAAAAGCCACACAAATTAATAAATAGCAAGAATGATAATTATTATAAGATTAGTCTATGTACATTTTAACAAGTGAAAGAAGATAGTAATCACAATTATTTGAGAAGTAATAAAGATTGAGAACAAACTATACACACAAATTGAAAGTTGGGAAGCATGCATTAAAACGTGGCCGTTTCTCTCGGGTCAGAGATTAGATTGAAGAAGCACCGAATGTGTTTTCGCCACTGTAAGTGATGTAAAGGAAGCCATCTTCGTCTTTCTTATCCTCATAAACGCTTGACATTAGCTCTCCTGTTGGAGGGAGAACATTGTCTACGAAAATGAAGATAGCTTTCTCTGCACTTAGTTTGATTCTCTTCCGAATCACATACACAAATTGACCAACTGTTAGGTCTGATGGAACAAGGTACCTGCATTAATCAAACCCAAAACAAATAAAAAATTCCATACAAGTCTTGAAAAATTGAACAAATAACAAGTTTAACATGATCAATGAAAAGGTACTTACTTCTTCTTGTCTATATTTGGGACTTCACTTTTCTCAGCCTTTTCCACAATCACCTGCGACCAAACACAATGTAAGATAGTGATCTGAATCTTGAAGAAAAAAAACAAACAGTATTGGATTCTTAAACAAAGAAGCTAATGTTCTGTAACCTAAACTAGGAATATTCACTGCGAAGATTCATGATCTTGTTCGTGCAATTGAATTCAGCATACATTGATACATACTCACAAACACATGTACAAAAACATACGAAAACTTTACTTGAACAGAACAGAACAAAAAAGATCAAAAAACAAAACAAAGACTAACTAAACTACGAAACTAATTACAAAAATTCATGTTCTTGTTCGTGAAATTGAATACAGCATACATTGAAACACACGCAAAACACAAATCTATAACCATAAGAAAACCTTACAAGAACAGAACAAAATCAGATCAAATCAACCAAAAAAAAAAACAAAGAACTTACAGGAATTCGATCAGGGTATTTCTCCCTGATCCTTCCAGCTTCAGCCTTTCTCTTCTCTGCACATAAAACAATCTCGAACAATCAGATATACATACACAGATTACAGATACGAACGCTGATAGACCTGTGTTTATACTGGTTCCAACCTAAGATCACAAAATCGAATCAGTAGAGAAAAAAAGACTAACCGAAATCGTTGTCCATCTTAAAGCTGCTTCCTTTATTCATCTTTGCTTCTGATAATTTATACAAACAGTCAAATTTAGACACAAAACCCTAATTTTTTCCAACACCCAAATCAAAAGTCTGCGTCTTTACGGGAAAATTTGCCTTGTAATTCTAGAGAAATCGAAACAGAGAAATCAATTAGATAACTTACAGAGAGAGAATTTGATGGAATGGATAAGGATAAAACTCTGGAAGAAGAAGAAGATGATGATGATCTACGGATGGATACAAAGTCAAAAAAAGAAGGAACCTTTTGCTTTTCGTCTATGATTGGATAACTTGTTTATATGTGTGTGTTAGCTGACGTGTTGAGTAATTAGACACGTCAGCTTAACTTGTTCTCCAAACAACAAAATCATTTCATTATTGCTCAAACATATTTTTCTTCTTTGTTTAAAGAATTTTCGTTAGGTCAATGTCAATTCTTTTAATTAATACTATGTCTTTGAGATTAATAATACTACTACTACGTAATATTATACCAAATTTTGTTTAATTTATTGTTAGTTTTTTCCTTATACTTTTCCTTTTAGTGTTGAACACGTCTTTGATTTGCCTTTTTCCTCACCTTTTCTTTACCTGATTTTTTTTTCCTTGGAGGTGTTTTATTTTTTTACGGTTTATATTGTTAACTAAACATGTAAAGCGAAATTACATATTCGTAGATGATATTTCTCATGTGGCGCTATAGAAAACAAATTACTATTTTAATTACCCATACAAATATCTGATTTTGGGGATCTAGATGATTTAGAAGTCGATATTTGTGGTGCAGGGACCTCAACAAATAATACGGATTATTCATTTCATTATTTGGATAAAATCGAATAATAAGGATTGCTCAACTTTAATGGGCCAGATTACGTAGTAAGTGGGTCTATCGTAAGTTTACGATAAATACGAGGTTTGATGAGACAGAAGACAAAGGCCCAATATAATATGTCTGTCATCTTTTCAAATCTCCTCGCTCTACCAACAAAATGTTCAGAAATTATCAAGAATTTTGTATAAATATATCATATATATATATATATATTTTGTCCACAACCTCAAAATATTTCATAACCTTCGAAAATCTTTAGTAATAGAGATGTTAAGGAACATAAATAAAATGAAGAAAGGTACTATATAATAGGAGCAGTTCATCATTGCCAAATGATTAATGGAGAATGTATGTAATAGTGCATCGTATAGTTTTATATTTCAACTATCCCTAGATTTTAGCAATAGTAATTAAGATTTAATAATGTATTAATCGATGATTATCTTGTGTTGTTGTGTTGGTCGTTGTCTTAACAAAAGAGACCATATATTATAACCATTTAGCAGCATTATTGTACTTCCGTATTTGTTATTTTCAGCCATAAGCATAAATCCAAACATACCATCGATACAACTATGTATGCCATGTTCATCTTAATTTAGTTTTCATAATTTAATAACGAAATTTCTACAACTAGAGTTCCATTATCGATACACTTTTCCTATTTATGTTTTAAAGTGATCGATAATAGTAACTCTGCGCAAATGCCACTAAGGTCCGAAGCCTGTGTATGAGAAACGTATTAAGAAGATTTTTTTTATATGCAAAACGTTAAGAAGTGAAGACTTAATTTAAATATAAATTATAACAAAAAAAAGAAAAGAAATATCATATTGCATATAATATACTACAATTGAATATCTCTACACAAGTGGCACGTTAGTGGTGTCCCTTCTTTAGCTAGTCATCACCTCTAAGATTGAATAAGCAAGTTGGTAATTTGTATTCTAAAAATAACAAAAAGGCACGAAAAATAATTTAATGCGATACACATTTTGTTTTAAGACAGAGTAACAATAGTGGTGGAAACTCACATGGAGGTTTGTGATTTGTCTTGGGAAATAAACCATGTCTCTCATAATGACAATGCTCAAATTTTATAATAATCTGATTTTGTATGGTTTAAAAACATAAATTTATGGTTAACTCAAGGCAATACTGATACATAATAATAACATAATAAGCATGTCTAGTTTACATTCATACACAAGCAACCAAAAATTTCAATCTTGTCTTGGAAATCCAGCTGCACATCTCCTTGTTTGATTTTCATTTACTCCACTTATTGTTGTTAATTACTTATTTGTATGTATATATATAATGACCACTTGATTTTTGGCAATGCTATTATATTTTGTTGTGTGATTATGGTTGTATCTTATAGTGTTAGATACGGAATAAAGAAATATGTTAGCGTGATCCATGTTATGTCATCGAGGTGTTTCATTACCACGAATTTTCTTAGAAATTGTGAACAACATATTGGGACCGTGCGATTAATCTGATTTGTGTTGGCAAGAAAAAAAATTGTTTTATAATTTAACATAAGTTTGGTTTCCAACACAGTTGTTTAGTGTTTTAATATCGTTTAAGTATACCTAATGTAAATAGTTTATTAAGAATGGACAAAAGGTACATTAACTACTTAATACTTAAATTAATTATTTTTTTTCAAACAAATAATAGAGTGAAAGTTTTGAACATAGCACTGTCATTTTCATTGACCCAAATTAACATATAAAAGTACCATTTTATATAATAAAAACTTAACAAAACAGTGGATATACTTAGACATGCTTTTACACAAAAAAACGTATTTTCTTTAAACTTAAAAACATATATGATTACAATGCATTTTCAAGAAAGTCCTAATAAATTTGAATAAAATAATGTTAGTTATTTAACTAACACATGTTATGATTAACAACTTTGAGTTCTTTGCAAAAAAGAGTTTAGTTTTTAAATCAGGAGTTTAAAGTAATCGACACCACCACCATCTTAGATTTTGTAGTTAAGATTAATTTAAAGAAATAAAGAAAAGAAAGAATATTTGCACCATAATTTAGAGCCGATGGATTTTAAGTGAGACAAAGCATCTCAGCCGTTGAAAGATTTTGGTCTCGATGTTTTCAAAAAATCTTCAAAAAGCCACACAGAGAGACACTCAAATAGAGCACCGGTCCGTCAGATTCAGTTTCGAAAACCAGGCCCAAAGCCACCACCTGCCAGACCTGTTTCCCCTCTAATTACTATATTAGCCCTCTCTCTTTCGTAGTGTTGTCCTCGAATCTAAAGGATAGAATAGGGAATTCGAGTATATAATTAGTAATGAACCATCTGCGTCAGTTTCGTCTTTTTGCTCTGTTTCCTCGGCATATGTAAGATTTTTTTTAAAAATACACTGTTTCAGATCAGTGACCTCTTTTTTTTTTTTTTTTTTTCCATTATTTTGGAAAAAAGTATTCGAAAATAAAGTACGTGAAAACGGGAAAAGATTTGAATTGAGGGGTGGAATTCTTTTTATTTTATATTCCTTCCGTTATTGTATTATTTTTCAATTGTATGTTGGAAGAATTTGTTTTAGATTTTTTGAAGAAAGAAATTAACCAATTCAAATAAAAATGGCAAAAACATGTTAATACCTTTTGCGGAAATGTTGTTGTAGAGGATTAGCCAATTATATACATCATCACAAGATCACTAAATTCGTTGTACACAAATATGATAAGCAACTAGTACTATGGAAGCAACATTCTATTAAAAAGAACAAGGATTTTGAAAGCTTACGGCCAACATCGAAAGAGTAAGACAAATTAAGTTTGTGGAGAGTAGAGTCACGCGCAGCATTTGCGAAGAGACTCGACAATGATGGCACGAGAACACGGTACATATGTAGATAAGTACATCTACAGACATAAGCCACACATAGAGGAAGAGAAACCAAAAAAAAACACAAAAGAAAAAAAAAATGAAAATTCCTTATTACAAAAACCAAAAGATTTAGAGAGAGAGAGAGAGAGAGAGTTGATGAAGACCACTTTTTATATATTGCACGCATCCATATAACAGCTACAGCATCAGAGAAAAAAAAAGAAAGTTATTTTAGAGAAAGAAGAAAATTAAAGAAAAAAAGTTGGGGCGCCAATTACAAGTTTTTGAGCTTTGCATGTGTTTCTTTCTTCCGTACATTAACCTCTCTGAAACATAACCTCTCTCTCTCTTCTTCTTTTGTTGTCTTTCTGTTCTGTTCTGAGATCTATCTCTCTCTCTAGGGTTCTTTTTTTTTTCTGGGTTTTTTTCTTTAGTTACTGTGTGTTGTCGAGGAGGCGATGCCCTTATCCTTTGAAAGGTTTCAAGGGGAGGGGGTGTTTGGTTTATCTTCTTCTTTCTATTCAGATTCTCCTAAAATCTGGTCCAATCAAGACAAACCCGAAGCAAAACAAGATCTTGGTTATGTTGTCGGTGGTCTTTTACCGGAGCCGACGTCTGTTCTCGACGCTTTAAGGAGTCCTAGTCCTCTCGCTTCTTATTCTTCTACCACCACCACGCTGTCTTCCTCTCACGGCGGTGGTACCACCGTCACCAACACCACCGTAACCGCCGGTGATGATAATAGTAATAAATGTAGTCAGATGGGTTTGGATGATCTTGATGGTGTTCTCTCTGCTTCTTCTCCTGGTCAAGAACAGAGTATCTTGAGACTTATCATGGACCCGGGTTCTGGATTCGGTGTTTTTGACCCGGGCTTTGGATTCGGGTCTGGTTCCGGGCCTCTGCCGGTGAGTGAAAATTCGAATCCTTTGTGTAGCTTCCCGTTTCAAGAGATTGCGAATCCAGCAGAAGCTTTGATCAATCCTACAAATCACTGTTTGTTCTCTAATCCTCCGTTATCTCCACCGGCGAAACGGTTTAATTCCGGATCTCTTCATCAACCGGTTTTCCCTTTCTCGGATCCGGATCCGGGTCACGACCCGGTTCGTCGTCAGCATCAGTTTCCGTTCCCATTTCCGTTTCACCACAACCAGCAACAACAAATGCCGTCTTCTTCTTCGGCGGTGGCTATGGTTCCGGTTCCGTCGCCGGGAATGGCCGGCGATGACCAGTCAGTCATCATCGAGCAGCTGTTCAACGCGGCGGAGCTAATCGGAACCACCGGAAACAACAATAACGGCGACCACACCGTTCTCGCGCAAGGGATATTGGCGCGGCTCAATCACCATCTCAACAGTAACCATAAGTCTCCGTTTCAAAGAGCGGCTTCTCACATCGCTGAAGCTCTCCTTTCACTCATCCACAACGACGCATCACCACCGTTAATCACGCCGGAGAATCTGATTCTCCGAATTGCCGCTTACAGATCCTTCTCCGAAACCTCGCCGTTTCTCCAATTCGTTAACTTCACAGCGAATCAATCGATTCTTGAGTCCTGCAACGAATCAGGGTTTGATCGGATCCACATTATCGATTTCGACGTTGGATATGGAGGACAATGGTCATCTCTAATGCAAGAACTCGCCCCTGGAGGAAGAAGAAGAAACAGAGCATCATCTCTGAAATTAACAGTCTTTGCTCCTCCTCCTTCAACAGTCTCCGACGAGTTCGAGCTCCGGTTTACAGAGGAAAATCTCAAAACTTTCGCCGGAGATGTCAAGATTCCGTTTGAAATCGAGCTGCTAAGCATCGAGCTTCTTTTAAACCCAGCTTATTGGCCACTCTCTCTCCGTTCATCGGAAAAAGAAGCAATCGCAGTGAATCTTCCCGTAAACTCCGTCGCCTCCGGTTACCTTCCGTTAATCCTCCGTTTCCTTAAACAAATCTCACCAAACGTCGTCGTTTGCTCAGACAGAGGATGTGACCGTAACGACGCGCCGTTTCCAAACGCCGTGATCCACGCGCTTCAGTACCACACTACTCTGCTTGAGTCTCTTGATGCTAATCAGAATCAGGACGATTCGAGTATCGAGAGATTTTGGGTTCAACCATCGATTGAGAAGCTGTTGACGAAACGACACCGTTGGATTGAAAGATCTCCACCGTGGAGAAGCTTGCTCACACAATGTGGGTTTTCTCCGGCGAGTTTGAGTCAGACGGCGGAGGCTCAGGCGGAGTGTTTGTTGCAGAGGAATCCGGTGAGAGGGTTTCACGTTGAGAAAAGACAGTCTTCACTTGTCATGTGTTGGCAAAGGAAAGAACTTGTTACTGTCTCTGCTTGGAAATGTTAGAAGAAGATGAAACCACAAAATCTCTCTAAGCTAATTTCTCTGTTTTTCTTTTTTCAGATTTTAAATGTTGTTATGTTGTTCAATGTTGTTCTTAGTTTCGACTTTGGTACTTGTTTTAACATTTTAAGGAAGTCAGGATATATAATCAAAATCTCCTTTTGTTAGATTTTATTTTGCTCTTTTTGGGTTAATGCATAAATCTCTTATCCAAAAACAGAAATTGTGAAAGAGATATGGTTACTTCATAATTGAGTTTATGCATATAAAGTTATAAACTTCTATTTTGGGCAAAAATAGACTTGTGGAAAACTCTGTTAAAGAGCCTATTCCACATTTATCTTGTCATTAGAATGTACCAAGGAATTAGTGAATGAATACTCACGGTACATGCGAGATAACACATTCTACGAAGTAATTGTATATATTAAAATTTACAACCAAAAAGTGAAAGCTAATTGAATTTATCATTTGGTTTTTGGAGCTTCCAAGGTTGAATGTTTGTTTAATCGTCTCGGGTCCCTAACGGATTTTTTGGCCATGAAAAAGTTTGTTTTTCCGTCATAAAAAAGGTTAGGACTTTAATTGCGTACAATGTTTATTTAGATGTATTCATAAATCATAAGCTTTTAGCTTTAAATATACTTGTGCATTATTGTAATACGACTTTTGTTCGTGAAATCACATGCTCCTAAAGTCATTGGTGCTTGATATTATAATCTCAGTTTTGATTATAGGACTTTTTATATGTTAACTAAATTGGAGGGTCTTGATTTTCGACCAACCGCTTCATTTAACTAATGTCGATGACGTCGGTGTAGAAAACTAAATATTGTTTAATCATGGCCATAGCCCGTAGTAGCTAAAAAACGTGTAATTTTATAGATTGGCTGGATTAGAAAAACAAATAATGAATATATTTACCCTACATATCTGTTTATATCAATTATTGTCGTCTTTATTTACTAAGATCTATATCTAATCCACTAGCATCTTACCTAACTATTAATAAAACACTAGATAAAGCTTTGTTTTGGGTGCGGTTAATTTGATAACAAAAAAAATGTTAAATTTTGTTCTTGTATTATTCTACTTTAATAAGTTTTGTTATTGGAGAAATAATTTTACGAACAAAAAATTGAAATGATGAAAGACCTTTCCAAAGTCATGTTTTAAATAATTTTTAATAAAAAAGCAAACGGAAACGAAGAAAATATTTAATATGAAAAAGTTTGGTTGTGACACCTCTAGTAGCGGATCGAGGTTTGCATGTTACTTTGTATGAAATGTTTTCGTTTTGGTTGCCTAATTTCGAAATTATCAGCTTTTGACAATATAAAAAGCATGCATCAGCTTTAACTTATAACTTTAAAACTAAAAAAGACATATAAATACGTCATCAATAAGATATGAGAATTTGAACTAGAAATATAATAACGTAAATTAAACATGGAGCCAAACCGACAACAGACACTTTTGTCTCCATGACTGCCAAAGAAAACTTCATAATTTTACTTTAGACATTAATTAAGAAACACCGATTCATGCACACACCTAGTCACCTACGTGCTTACAAATAATATTACATCTATGGCTTTTTTTTATTTCCTTTCAAGAATTTTATAGAAATAACAATCTTAACATTTCGTAAATTTGCGTTAAAAGTGAAAACTTACTATTTTGAACCACCTTTATTTTTATCACAATCTCCATGAAAAGTAAACAAAATATAAGAATCTCAGCCTAAACAACTAAATTCGTAAATAACTTTACTTTTTCCATAGTTTTACAAATATTTAAATGTATGTGGTTAAAGTTTACCAAATTTTTTTTGTGACATTTCATAAGAAAGGAATAAACTTTGATAGATACAAAATCTTAGGCTGATGCTCGCTCCACCAATGTCTTCGTCTTCCCAATCATTTCTTCCTTTTTTTCCTCTTTATAATTGTTTTCTTTTAGTTCTTTAAAAATAAATTAATCTACCTTTTTCCACTCAATTTATAAAGTCTGCTTGGGAACAACGCATTCTCTATCAACCCCACATCATTTTAGTCCTCTTTTTTTAGTTTTCTTTTCTCAAGACCTCTTTTTAGTTTTTATCCATTTTATAAGAAAGATGACAAAAAACAAAACATAAAACAAACAAAAAAATCGAAATCTAGAAGTAGTAGAAATATGTGTAAAAATTGTAGATATAAAAATCTCTGTGTTGTCTAAAAAACACATATATTGTTCAAATTGGATTGAGCAGCGTCAATGGAGTCGTGGTAGACCTATCAGTCCATCACCATCAAAATAATTGCAATTCGGCATTAATCATGTTTTAGGGTAATTTAATAAAGTCAAACTTTATACATTTTCCATAAGAAGAAAGAGTTCCTAAGGAGCTTATAATTTATCTAAAAATTAAAAGATGAAAATAATAATTCGTATGACTACCAAATTATGCACCCCAAAAGACTGCCCTTTTGGGTCAACTATCAAACATAAACCAAACGCAAACCGATTGTTACATCGTACCAAGAAGCAACATACCGGCTCTGCTTTCACCTCCTAGTCCTCTGCATCTTTCAAAGGTAACAACAGTGAACACTGCACCATTTGTTTCACAGCTACATTGCCGGATTTTATCGTGGAAATGCTTGTAAGTTTCCTGAAGCTATGGTATTTCCGGTAGATCATCGAACTCCATAAAGTCTTAGGGATGTTTTGATGAATGAATAAGCTAGTGCACCGGTGAAAATGTAACTATCAACTCTATCTAATATTCCACCTGCAAGCATGGGAAAGATAGAGGTAGCGGGAGTGAGAAGAATGGCATTGATTTGTGGATCAATTAAGGGTGACATTACCGTGTCCTGGGATGAGTGAACCAGAGTCTTTGACGCCGGCATCACGCTTGATCATTGATTCAGTAAGATCACCAAAGACTGACCCAAAGAAGTTAAGAAACCCAAAAGCTATTGAGCTGAGGAAACCAAAAACAAATGAACCATTGAGAAACAGAAAGATAACGAGAAACCGAGTTCAATATAATGAAATCTCTTGAGTACCTGAACAGAGATTGAGGCCAACTAAGAGATCTAGAGAGTAGAATGGTTATGGCTATACAACCAACAAGTCCTACAATAGTCCCCTCCCATGTCTTTTTGGGACTAATACTAGTAAGGGGTGTCCTACCAAAAGCCTGCAACTTTTTTTAGTTAAAACTAAATTCAAAGCGGTTATAGAAAAAAAACTTATCTGTGAGGTATCATTATTGGTGTTACCTTGCCACCGAGAAAAGCAAATGTGTCCGTCGCAATTACACCGCTAAAAGAAATCAATGTTGCCACAAGTCCAACTGTCCAATGAGCTTGACCACCAAGAAGAATTGGCCATGTCCTTCCAATACCTTTAGAATTAAAAGGAAAAAAGTGGTCAAAAGGACATCTGAAGTAGGAGGAGAAAGTAGAGAGCTTTGCCTCAATAAACTGAACTTTAGAGATATAAAAGGCGAGAGCTTGCCAGTGTTAAGCGCAGGAGCAGCTAAACCACAGCGAAGCTTAACCCAGAAACAAGGGAGATAACCACAGTAAAATAGACCAAACATTGTACTACTCAGTTGAGCAAAACGTGGGGATCCTCTCTGTACTAACAATGCTATTGCAACCAGAAATGCTGCGGATGTCACCAATATATCAATGTTACCAAAGTACCTAAAAAGATATTTCATAAAATCTGTTAAGGAGAGAAGTCATATCACATGGATAACAAGACAAGCTTCGATGTAGAGCGTTTTAGCTAAACTCACAGTGTAAGTATGGGCATAAGGGCACATATAACTGAGCAAACTCGAGATACATATCGTGGAGGAGGTGTCATTCCTTTAGCTATGCCTCTACTTCTAACGAGCTCGAAATATTCGCGGGAACCGATAAAAACAGAAGCTGCTAAGGCTACAGTGAAAACCCATCCTCCAGCTAACACAACACATCCAACAGGTAATCCAATGCCAATACCAAAGATCACTCTTTTCTTAAGCTGGCTTGCTTTCTTCTGCTTATCTTCCACATTTTGCAAGTCATGGATTCTATCAATTCCCTGAAAAAGAAAGACCAATAGAGGAATTAGTGAAGGCTCACTGACTAGACAATGATCAAATCCCTACTACATTCTGATAACAATAAAGCTGATTCTCATTCCTAAACACTATCAAGTCATTGCTCAATTAAGCTAAAATTTGAGTCTTTCTATCTCTCTATGTTTCTCCATCTCGGTCAATGTTGAATAAGGGAAATTGCTTCTTCTAGAGTTACAGATTGGAGGAGAAGGAAGTATAAAGTGATTACCTTTGCGTTGTCATCATCACCAAGCTGGTCTGATTCAGCTCGAGCAACGGCAGTGAGGAAACGCCGTTTAACAGAAACCGGACCAAGGCCGGAACGAAACAATGGTTTGGTATCACCACCGACGAGACGCAGACCAGATAAAGGGGGAAGAATTAAGGGTTTTTTAGAGAATGAACGGCAAGGGCATGTACAGCGAGAAGTTGATAAAACAAGTTCAGCAAAAGACGCCATTGCTTTCAAAATGATAGGGAAAAAAACAGAGGAAAAAGAGAGTTTTCTTGAAAATCAAAATCTCTGAATCATCATATCATGTCGGAGAGAGTGTGTTTGTGTGTGTCATTCGGTTATCTCTCGGCGAGTTTTGTATTGTAGCTAGGTAGAATAAGAACCTTCTGAATTAAGTAGAGACTTCGTATCCTCGCTAAAACAGTCAAGAAGGCAACACTTTTTTATTTATTCTATGAGAGATGGAGAGAAAAAGTTAGTGGAGAGAAGATAAAAGACACAAAAGTCTTTGGTCTACACAAAGTTGTAAAAAGAGAGATGAAAAAGGAGATTTTGTGAAAATTCTAAGTCTTATGGAAACCGTAATACAAATGCTCTAACGCACTAAGTTCAGAATTTTAACCGAAGGTGCATGACGATGATAAGGTAGAAGAGAAGATTGTCCTCCTCACACAATTTGATTTTCTTTCTTTTTCAATGCTTTTAAAGCACTTTTGAGACTTGTGGAGTATTTTGTTGAAGCGAGCAGATCATGTCCTCTTCATAATGTATCCCAAGATTAAACCGATTAGTCCGACCAGAAGAACGTACATGAACGGGATTCCACCACTCTGACTTCTCTTGCTTTCACGCTTCAACTGGTCCTGCAATTTTAAATCTTTTTGTTATCCGAGAGGTTCTTGTTTCGCAAAAAAAAAGCTAACGGTATAAAGATTTAATTGAGCTTAAACCTAACTACTCAATGAACAAGAACACGGCTGCTTCTCTAAAACCAGGGAAACTAGTTATGAAAGTGCTTGCCATGTTGCTAATCATCAATCACCCATCGCAGACAAATATTTTCTTTGATTCCTAAAACAACCACCGGGAGGAATAGTTCAAAATATACAAGGATCAGGTGAAAGTTGCTTACCAATTCTTGTTGAAGCCTGTTGTTCAGTTGAACCGCAGAGTTCTTTTCCTCGGTGAGTCTTGTGACCAATGCTCTTGCCTGATATCATTCAAATCAATAGGTGTCAAAATTACATGTAATAGAATGACCACTAAGGTCTCCTAACTTCAAAGGTAAATTGTGCCAAATAATAGCCAATACGTTTGTTGCATCTTAGACCAATGCAATTGCATGCATAAACTGATTAGTAAAAAGCTAAAACTACAGCAGAGGGAACCATATTCCTCTGACAGTATTGAGGTACTCAACACTGCTAAGACATTGGTTAAAGCTTTAAACAAGGCAAGCATTATTTTCAGTGATAAACAAAAAGATTTAAGATTATAGGACTAATAGATTTGAGAAATTCACATCAAGCAGTGTAAATAAACGAGCCATTAAGGTGCTAATCACTGGAATGATCTGAACTTAAACAAAAGAAGACTAACTGCTCTAAACGACCTGATAGAAAAGAGAATTCCATAGGTTTGGATGGTAAACTAATGTAGGTAGCGTAATGGTATAAAACTCATGCACTCTTCTTTATCATGCCAAGGTAGCTCAGTTTCATGAAAGTATCAAACGGGTAAAAAATTACCTCAGATGAGTTATCCTGAGCATCAACCCTGTCCGCGCTAAATCTTGGAGCCTAAAATTAAACAAGATAATGCAAGAATATCAACTAAAGTACAAAAAGGAAATATCTACAATATCCTTCTCTTCTAGTTATAAGGCAGTATATTTCTTGGCTATTTAAGCAAGAGATGTATACTTACAGCAGTAAAATCAGAAGCATTCCCATTATCAGAGACAGAAGCCCTTGGTGAAGAGCCCTCTTCAGATCCTTCTCGAACCGGTGATGGTGGTCGTGGTGGAGCAACATAGATAACTCTCAATTTAGTCTCTTCGACTCGATGCCCTGCCTCTTTGCTAAACTGCAGTGTTCATTACACAATAAAACATTGCTAAATAACCAAAGCTTCCAAATCAGAAAGTACTCAGATAATAAACAATATCAATAAATACCATCTCATGAGTAACATCCTTGGGGGTGGCTCCGGGACTAGCTACTACACATTGAAGCAAGAACTTATCTTTACACTGCATATCAGCGGGAGCTTCCTTTTGAGCTTGCATGGTCACTAATTACAAAACAAAAACCAAAACTAGTTTAGTAAGTTGCTCATCTTTTTCCATTGAGATCAATTACGAAGAGGAAAGAGACAAAACCTAAAACTTCAGAAGAGGATCTGGGATGAACAACACCAGTATTAGGCCTAACGCAGTACTTCTTTGGATTCGTCGTCTTAACCTTTAAAAAATTGAACCTTGCAAACATTAAGATAAACACAAAAATCTCCAAGATAAAATTAAGAAAAATTCAAAAGCTAAAATCACCTTGAAGGCGACATAATTATCGGTCTTGTTACCCAAATAGAGAGAACAAGAGATCTGCTTCTTCAATTCAACTATACATGATAAAAAGATTCACAAAATCATTAAACTAATTCGGAAAAAGACAGATCTAAGACATATGCGAATCATTGAAAAAAAGCTTACAAGGGAATTGAAGGTCGACAGGATCGATGGTGAGAAGCTCGTTACTCATTTCTGTTGAGGTATTTATTCCGATTCAATTGATTGATTATAAAACAAATCTTTAAGAAGGCAAATGAAGTTTTGGTACGGTGACTCTGATCTCCGGTGGTCGTCGACGATGGATGAGTATAATACGTAAACAAGAACAACGTGGGACAGCAACGTATGTCTTGTTTCTCTTGCCGTCTCCTTAATTAATTTAGACCGGAGACTCACTTATTTTTATTACTATTATGCCCTTAATAGTCTCAGTTCTCAACTTCTCATAGTGAGTTTTCAGGGTTATAGAAGTCAATCTGACTCTTTGACCAGGACAAAAAAAAGAGAATTTATTTTGGCTTTCTCTCTAAATCTCTTTTTTTTTTTCTCTCCTCTAATAAACAAACATAGAGTCAAATTACAGCAAAACGAATCAATTATACTTATTTATACGATTCGTCGTTTTCTACATATCAACTAATCAACATTTGTGTTTAATTATCAACAAAACTGATTGATAATAATAACAAGGTTAATAAGTTATGGATGGATATCGGAGGAAAAAAGATGATGAGAGTGACCAAAATGACCCAGATCCGTAACCAGAATTCAGGCTTAAAATGGTTTAGTTACATCCTCATAAAGTCCATTCCAAGGTTCCAAGAGAATTAAAATAGAGACACAGTTGGTTCCTCAAGGCACAAGACATATAACTAAGTAGGAAAGAGGTGGTTGATATAGTTGATGTCTTCTAAGTGCCAGACGCTTTAGACTTGCTAATCTTGAAATAGTACGCAATTGCCCCCAAGATTATAAGAGTCAGATCCGCACAGTAAAACCGTGTAAATGTCCGCACTACAACAACGTGTGACTAAAAGAGTTAAGTTCAACAAAACAAAGTCCAAAACCATACATACATGATACATATATAGCATAGATCAAGGAACTTACCAAGTTGTGCCTCGGCCATGTCCTAAAAATGCATAACGATTTTCCGTTGAAAGAAGAAACAACATAATGTTCGTAAGCAGAGAGTTTGAAAAACCTTACTAAGATTATTAGAGCATGTTCAATTGATTAAAGAGGTGAAGTGATTAATAAAGATTAACAAAGGATAAAAGAAAGAAGTTTACCATGATATGGTATGGATTGAACAAAGGATTATAAATGTCGACAAGGCCACTAATCTCCTCAGGTTCGTCAAGCATAGGAGGACGTAACCAGATAATCTTTTCTCCATCAAGGGGACACACACAAGGTTCTCTCTGTTTCTGGAGTGACCAGAGGAATAAGATACAATTCACTGTTGCATTAAAAAAAAACAAGTTTAAGCCTAATTGATATCAACACCACCCAGAAGAGGCTAATCCAGTATCAAGGTTTGTGTTAGACAAAGCTAAAAAAATCCTCTGAGTCACATTAGAGTGGGTTAAAGAAGAATCTAACCGCAGAATCTGTGGTCGCAAGGGTTGACGATAACTACCGGAGAAGAGTCTGATAAGCATCTACGGCATTGAATAGCAATAAGAGGCTTCTTTCTGTCTGCGAGAGAAAACCACAAGTCTTGGCACAGAAGAAAAGCAAAATCTATAGCTGAAAAGATATGGACTAATAATTTTGACAAAAAGGTCACACACAATTCTAAGATTATTTCCAATTCAAATCAGCCATACATACATAACCACGTAATTCTGATTGATTTAGAAATTCGGAGAAAAAGAAACGCATATAATTCAAGTATGATCGAGAATTGGAGAAAAGAAAACTACCAGTCCTGGTTCGACGCTCTGATGATGAAACTCTCGGCTTCGACGCCTGAAGATTCTTTGATGCCAATTGTGGTTTCAGGTCTCGGGACTTGCCTTGAAATGTCTCCTTCATCTTAGTGCCTACATAGGAAACCAAGGAAAACATGGCGATGGAATTTGGGATTAGGGTTTGAACTAAAGTAGATAAATAACAAATTTGGTATCAATTTCGCGCGAAATACTGTAGGGTTTTTGTTTGTTTGTTTGTTTGTTTGTTCATAGGTCTTTAGAGATACCAAAGACGGCCCAAGGCCCAAATATTCTGGGTGGGTGGGTCAGATTATTTGGGAATGAAGATAAAAATGGCCCAATAAAATCGATCAGTAATCCATTACACTCGAGGAAATTCATTAGATTAGTTAAAAAATGGTCTACATGAAGGATTTTATATCAGTAATCCATTACCGTATCTTATTTCATTGCTTCGACAAGTTGGTAAACTAAATTAGAAACATTATTCTATTGGTGGAGCAAACCTCCTTTTCATGTTTCTCTCTACATCAAGAGAAAGAAACAACTAGGAGTCAGATTATTAACACGATCTAAAAACATCTATACTAACTAGAAGATGGAAGAAATGCAAAAGATAGACCAGTTTTTTTGGAGTAGACGTCACTGTAAACTCTAATGAGACACTGATCCCTTGAACATTGATATTGGAGTGCAAAAGCCGGAGCTTGATAATGGGAGACCATCACTTCAAGTGTTGTCCTAGGGTTAAGCTCGAATTCGAATCCCATCGCAACAGTCTCCTCGAGTGAAGCGCGCATTAAAAACGGTTTATTCATCTCAGTGAGCGACACAAATCTGGGGTGAATCCGATGGCGGGTTGAAACAACGTATTTATCAGCGTCTCTGCCAAAAGGAAAACATATTCAGAATCACGCAATGCTTATTGTATATGAGGAATCAACGGTTTAATCTACTAACCCTCTTATCTGTACAGAGGCATTCCCTGCAATAATAGTGAGCCCAAGATACCACTTATCGAGCTTCTGGCTGTTAATGTCAACAATACTCATGGAATTGAGTTCCAAACCCGAGAGATAACCAAGGAGTCTCAAAGTACCAGTGAACTGAGCCATAGGACGGGTTTTGTACATCAACCTAGCACCAATTTCACCATACTTAAGCTTATACAAGATCCCAATCTACACCAATAACAAGTAAAAGTAAGCAAGCAAGCAAAATCTTGAAAAATCTATGTATACTCTATTACAACACGCACCTCTTCATTGAAACAAGTAGATTTGATAGAGTTGTAGTCATACTCCTGAAGATTTTCTGATGTCAACTGTAGTTCCAGGCCCTGAATGTTTTTAGCTTTGATATTACTGACCTCATCTCTTTCAAAGTAGCCAAATTCTGCTATAGACAAAATCAAATCCAGATTTTAACAATCAATCTCTCATTTACTAAATTCCGAGACTTGCCAAATTTCAAAAGAAAAATAAAGGTGATAACTTTCAGGACTTGCCTTCAAATGTCTCCGCAATCTTATTGCCTGCAGAGTAAAGGAAGGAAAACATCGCCGATGATCGAAATTGGGGGTTTAGGGTTTCGACCGAAGAAGACGATCAAGTAAGTGTACGAACAAATTGCTATCAATTTTGCGATTCTCTCGACCCGTCGTTATGTGTTGCAATATGGGCCTGTCAGTAAAAGACGACCCAAGGCCCAATTGTTGTGATTTTAACTGGTTTTTTTTAATGGTACTATAGACTATAGAGTAAAAAAAAAAATCTGCTCATTAAAATTCGAAAAGAGTTACAAATAATAACGATAATGCCATTGTCCATGTAATTAAGCTGATTATACTTGTTCTAAGATGAGTGACAACAACATCAAGGAATAGGTATGGGAGAAGAGAGATGAACAGATCGGAGAACAAGATCGGAATCGGAGATATTTAGCGGTGGAAGTGAGAATGCACTATAAGTCGAACTTCCTCTTCTCATCTCTTTCATTGTCAACAATGCCGCAACCGTATTCCTAAATATCCCTACTCCCGCCGCTGCCGAAGTCACCGCCGCACATCTCTCGTATCCTTCCGCCTCCGCCACCGTCACGGGAAACACCGCGTCCATCGTCGTCTCCCACTCTCTCACTAGTCTTGAAACAAGATCAGTCTTGAAAAACGGTTGATGAAGAACTTTCTGTATAAACGGTGATCTTAATCCTCCTCCTGTTCTCTTGTCGTACTTCTTTAAAATCTTTGCTAATCCTGTAATAGAAACATATTTTCTCCGATCAGATTTTGAAAACTTCAAGTTTAAAAAAGAAAGAATTTGGTAACTCACTCACCAGTGTAATTGATGTTACTGTAGTTTACTAGAAGAACCATTTCTCCATGGAAATTGACAATATCTTTTCTCATCTCACTAATCTCCTCTCTAAACATTTCATCATTGTGTCCACATTTCTCAACCAGTCTCTGAATCCTATATTGCAATTCCTGCAATTTTTGTTTCATATAATCATATTAATTAAATCACACTCTATTAAAAATGTGTACAAAGTGATTTTTTATAATATGTAGAGAAACTTCCACCAAAAAAATACAATTAAAAATGCACAAACTAATTAATTGTCACATAATAATCCAAATTTCTATATTGGACAGACAAATTGCTAAAAACTATTGGATATTCACTTTTATAAAATAGACCCTCCAATTTATTTATTATTAACAAAATTTCCTCAGATCGTTTACACATTTTATAATCATAATATTTACCAACCAATCAAAAAACGATTTATTTCTCCTACACTTTTTAAAGATAGATCAGTGATTAATTTAAACACTTTTTTTCATAACGATTGGTTAAAACACTTATAGTTAGATCAGTTGACTTAAGTGAACTCAAGAAGAACAATCTCTCTGTTTTTTTTAGTTATACCTTGTGGTGGATGATGAAATCTTCTTCTTGTTCCACGAAGAAAGCATTAAATTTGTCGATCTCTGCGTTCAACAAACCAACGAAAATAGATTCCGCCGGCGCCGGAGAAGAGATCAGATTCTTGAGTTCCTTGTAACGGAGAAACTTGTCCCGCCACTCCGGCAACGACTCTTGTATCTGTTCTTTAATCCTCTTCCCGAACTTCATCAAAATATAAAACCTCAAATTCTTATCTTATTTTCTTTCTTTTAGTTAAAATGAAATTTATTACAATTGATAATGGGGGAAGAAGAAAGAGGGTAATATAGAGATATATAAATAGTGGTTGTGTAAAAGAATATGAAAGAGGATATGCTTAGCTTTGGCGTGACGAAGTGTTGTGAATGTGGCATGTAATAAAGAGATGAAGAAAATAAAAAGGTTAGATTATTGTTGTTGTTGTGTTGATGTAGAAAAAAAGATTAAAATCCTCTGGCATATTCGGTCTCTAACTTCTCTTTGAGTCTTATATTTGATTTTTTTATAATTATTTTTTTGTGTTTTTCTATTTTTGACCGGACCTTTTATGGTATGTTTGGTATATTACATGTGTTTGCTGATTTCATGCTATCTTTTTTCAAGGTATAAACTATAGAATTTAGGTTGATTCCTCGATTAATCCATTTGTTTTTTATTTTTATGAATGCATGCTGTTGATGTGACTGTGGGTCGCGTCCTCGAGAGACCGTCGAGCAGAAAGAAAGGAAGAATTTGCCGGGACGTTTGTGAGATTAGAGATTAAAGTGACTAAAATGACCTAGACCCGTGACCAGATTTTAGGGTTAAAATGGTAATTAATGAGATCTTCATAAAGTCTTATGACAAAGAGAATTCAAAGATTCCAAGAGAATCAAGCATCTTTTTTTTTTTTTTTTCACTGAAAATGGATTATATTGATATTGGAAGAGAAATAGGGCCTTTACAAAAGATCAAACTGGAAGTGACATAGGGCCTTTACAAAAGATCAACTAGTAACAACCAAAGGGTATGCAGACATACCGTTTCCCAAAAGAGAATCAAGCATCTATGGGTTGGTTTCTTAGCAAAGAAAAAGAAAAGACTCTTGAGGAACGAGGACAAACGAAGGTAAAAGGTTTAGCACAAAACCCATTAGAACAGGCTTGTTGTTTCAAGGCCCAAATACTAGATGAGTCCATAAAATAAAACTCCATGAACTATAGCCATGTTAACTTATAAATTTTCCTTTTTAAAATATAAAAATAACTAATAAAATTGACGTTATCAACCAAGTCCTTAACTAATAAAATTGAAATAGTTGATAAAGTACGAAAAAGGTCAACATAAGTGACTTCATTGATTGGGAATTTGAAGATTGATCATCATGTTGGGATTGAAGTCTAGTGTTAAGACCAAACACACTGGTGATTTTTTCTGAGTATCATTGGCCAAAAATAATTTTATAATAGACCAAACTACATAATTAGGCTTGATACGTATCAGTGGACTGATATCTGTGATACCCAGTTTCGTTGACGTGTCAGTTTTTTATTGGACAATGATTGTATTTTTTTGGTGAAAACAGAGAAAAAAAAAATCATTTGCTCTCAAACCCCGATCCCATCTCTCCTCCACCGATTCTTCTTCTTCTCCATTTCACCTCTCCATTTCTTCTGTGTGATCTAGGATTTCTGATTTCTGTTTTAAAATCACATAAAAATCAGGATTTCTGATTTCATTTTTAAAATAGCATGTTAATAGAGTATCGATAGATAGGTAGCTTCAACGTAAGGAATCTAAATTGGTTTTAGCTCAAAAGCGAAAACGATGGGTTCCATTGAAGAAGAAGCACGACCTCTCATCGAAGAAGGTTTAATATTACAGGTCTGTGCAATTTCGATATCTTGGATTCGGTTAATCAATTAGGTTTTGCGAATTTTGATTTTGCTGAAATTTCAAAACTTTCGACTTTAGATTGATCTTATGCATTTTCTTTCTGGGTTTATTGAGATCTTTTCTGGGTAATCACTGTTTTATCTTAGTGTTCTTGATCGTTTTTGACTTAGGTGATGATGTTTTAAATGATTTTAGTGGAGAGTGTAGTGACAATAGTGTTGATGTTTAGCTTTCTGACTTAGACTAATCATTGAGAGTGAGAAAACTGAATGTTGGAGAATGTTTTCATGGAGAGAATAGAAGATAAAAGCAAGTTTAACACATGATCAAGACAACAACAGAAGGAAGTTAGCCTCCGCCGATTTTCAATTCTTCCTTCCCGATCCTTCCTTCCCGATCCTTCCTTCGCTCCCTCCGCTTCTCCTCCGGCTTCATCTCTTCGATCCATTTCTTCTCTCTCTATAGTATCTGTGTTTCATGGTCATATCTCATGAGTGTATATAGCTTATGTGTCTATCGGTTCTGAAGTGAATTGAATTGAATTAGCTTGAATTAGCTTGTGCATACTTAAACTAGCAAATGGATTTGATTCTTGGGATCTTTCCACAGAGACTACAGAAAATCAGAAATCTTCTACACTTGAATCTTTACTTAAGTCTAGTTGTATCTGCATACACCAAATTTCCCTTGTAGATTATGCGTCATTCTTATAGTTACATTCTCTTGTTTGTATTTGCAGTTTCCCTGACGCTATACCGACCATGAAGCCAATGATGACTTCTCTTCCAAATGCATTTATTGCGACCAATACAAAAGTATTACTTGAATGGTTATAAATATGAGCTGGCTTTGAGCATTGTGTTCACGTTATTCTTTAATCATGTGATATATTTGGTTTCTCTCTAGTTAGAGAAGCTTTGGTTTGGTCTGTGAGCTATTTGATTTTCTTATGGAACTCTCCTCTCTTCTTACTTATACTTTAGGACTTTTTGTTTACCATATATTATTAGCTTTGGACTACTCCTTAAGCTAGAGGGTAATATTTATGCTTCTGGGTTTGTTTTTATTGTGTGTTGATTGTTTTGAGTTTCAGTTTTGGATTATTATTCTCTGTTTCAAAACCTCAATGGTTCTCTATCATCACAATTTAATGTCTTTTGTGTTGAGGTTTCTAGCTGAAATGAGATTGATGATGGCCATTTGATGGAGCATCAAATAGAGAAGAAGGATGGAGCCCCTAAGATGGATTAAGCAAGTTTGATTCTAGAGTGAGTGCAGCAAAAGATGAAGCTAATTCAATTGATATGATGGATACGTCACAACCAATAGAAACAGAAAACATAAATTATATAACTCTGTTTCGGTTTGCTTTGTAACTTGATTTATAAGTTATAACTTTGTTTTATTTTAGATTTGGTTTTGGATTTTTAAATTTATTTATATAATAATAAAGATTAAAAAAATTTAATAACCAAATACACAAATTTTAAAAAATCAGTCGCAGCTATTTATTTATCTTTATCATCATGTTTTTAATGTTTTTTTTTGCTTAAGTATATTCTATGTTTTTTTAGATTGTAATATTAACTTTTGTAATTTTATGTTTTTATATATTTATTTTTGATTTTGCAAATAATTTTTTTTTTTGATGATACTTAAACCGGTCTCACCAATGGAAACAGATTTATTATCAGTATCATAGAAAATCTCAAACAATAAACAAACATTAAAATTAATACTAAAAAAATGTTAATGATACTCTATGAGTATCAACTATGTGCATGCTCTAACATCGGCTAGGAAATCTATAAATTGATACGAGCTGACGTCTTTCATTAGCTAATGTCAAATGTTATATTGTGGTCTAACAAATGAAACAACATATGAGATAAGAATAGTTTTATATATATATATATATATAGATTTTTCGACATTCAAATTTTGATAAAAAGCTTATTTCTAGAGTATTTTATCCCCAAAAAGAAGGAGATAAAATACTCTCAAATCACACAGTTTTGTTATAAAAAAAACATAGATCACTAATACTTTGTGAACACTAAATCCAAGTGATTAGCCACCAAGCAAAAAATGGATTAACGATTTTAATATGTAAACATTAAATTCTAGTAAGTAGCCACCAAATTGCGTGATAACTGATAAGACTAGTCGAACTATCACAACAACTTTGAATCACAACAATGTTGAGTGGTGATTACGAACATATAAGTCATTGGGTTTGTTTCCAATCATAAGTAAAGAATAAAGTATACGTGAAGAATAATTCTAAGTAGGTGGTATAGCTCAAAACCCAAAGCCAAAGGCCAAATTTGATTCTACAGTGAAAATGATATAGAAACTATAAAGTTTGTTTCTCTTCTCTTTTTAGATTTGACTTTTTTTTTTATCCCCTAATAGTAGGCGAAAGAGATAGATGAAGTGGGCACTCTTACTTCTCTAGCTTCTAAATTTAAACAGTAATGTACCTAAAATTGCCAGAGAAACCAAGAATTTGATACACTTACGATAACCTTAAAAAAAGTCTAACAAACAAAAAACTAAAGAAAATTGAATGCTCTCTGATTTAGGCCAACACGACGTGAAGCTAGTACTGAAAAAACTTGGCGTTAGAACATGTAAAAGCAGCCTCCTTTGCATTAACATAAAATTTGATCAAACCCCCACAACACACAAAAAACAAAGAATAATAATAATAATCGAAAAAAGTTTTAAAATTTTGACAACCCGAATCACGCAAAGTCTGTTGTTAGTTGTTACCTTTCGTTTTCACCATTCATCGAACACCAAAGAGGTTTCATATTCTTCATTAGGTGCAGGAAGATTAAGATCAATCATCCTCTGTTTCACTGATACTTCTTCTTCTTCTTCTTTATCGTTTTGGACAATTTGACTTATTGACAATCCTCTTCCTGCTCCGATGTTACTTCCGTGAGATCTCTTATGGCCTCCAAGTGCTTGTCCTGAAGTAAAAACCCTAAAACAGATCGGACATTCATGAATTCTCTTCTCCTTGACTCCATGAACATACTCTGTTTTAACTTGCTCTGTTTTTGTCGTGCATGCCTTGTTCTTCTTGTGACTTGCTCTGTGTCCTCCTAATGCTTGATACGATTTAAACACTTTACCACAAGTCTCACACTTGAATCTACCTCTGTTCTTGCTCGATTTGTAATCTTCACTGTCATGATCTGTCTCATCTTCTTCTTCTTCTACACGTTGCTTCTTCTTCTTCTGTTGCTTCCATTTGTCTCTTGAGAGCATAATGAGACAAAAGGCGAGATCTTCCTCCGTTGTTGTATCAGAAGCTGAGCTGTGATGCTCTGGCGCCGTCACTAACTCACTGGGTTGGCTCGTTTTTAGCTTCTTAAAGTCGAAATCGAAGGATCCAAGTTTCCGAGTTCGCTTAGATCGTCGGCGAGTTGGGTTAATTCTCGACGACTCGGTTTCACTTTCAACGTCGTCGTCGTCTTCAGCGAAATCAAACTCCAATTCATCATCAAGAAGATTCATCTTTAGATTATCAAACTCACCGCAATTCAAATGATCTTCATCCTCACCAGAAGAAGAAGAAGCATCCGACTCTGTATCGTCGCCGTCACTGAGTTGACTCGGCCGTTCCTCTGCTTCGTCACCAGTTAATTCATAAAGTTCACGTTTTGCAGAAAGACTAAGCATGTGAGATCTCATGTGACCACCTAAAGCTCTTCCATTGATGAAGCTCTTGAAGCAAAATCTACACTTGTATCTCTCCATCTTCAACGACGACAAAATTACAGAACAGAGATAGAGAGAGAAAGAGCTTTTTGGGTTTATATCTCAAAGAAGAGACAAGAAAGAGTAGAGAAACTACAAAGGAGAGTAGGTGACAAAAGCATTCTTCTTCTACAACCAACGAACTAAGAAGAGACGAAGACAAACAAAAACAAATAAACTTAAATTCTTTTATTTAATTTTGTTTTTTTAACTTCCCTTTGTTCTCTCTCCCCTATATTTATAAAATTCTTTGAAACGGAAGAGTAAATATGGTTTTTTGAAATAATCTAATTAAAGCGTTTGCCATGAAATGGTGAAGAAAGGACAATGTAACATGCGAGCTATGCCCGTTTCTGCCAAAAAAAAAAAAAAACTCTTTAAACTTTCCGAAAATGCCCTTCTGATCAAACGGATTAAAAATAGCAAAATTTCTATTTTAACACCCCGAAATATCAGACGCAACGCGTCTTAGTTGTCTATTTTCAGCGGAGCTTTGATTTCAATGCGTCAAAATTAATTACTTTACCTTTACCTTAACCTCAACTAAGGGTATTTTCGGTACTTCACTTTTCTTTTGTTGTTGTAACGAGTCGGAACAGAACAAAGCGTTGTCCAAAAATGAGGGGGAGAATGTTAACATTTTTTCATGGCTGTCATTTTTTTGTTTCAGTTTGTGACAGCCACGTAGTTATTCAAAACGACGGTTTCACAACTTATCCTCACCCACCAGTAACTTTATCTCTCTAAATGTTAACTAAAATAAATCGAAATACTAATAAATAAAGAAAAAGTTGAGATTCTGCTTGGCCTCTTCTCTTTTGATAGGTTTCGCCAACTGTCAGTGACGGTATCTCCTTAGCTAGTTAAAAGCCGGCTTAACAACATCTGATTATCTAATCTTTAATATTATTCCACTAATCACTCGAATAAAACGATTATGAATGCAAAAGAAAAGTGTTAGGGGATTTCTCCTTTGATTTTGGATCTTCGAAGTTAGAAAATAATAATAAGAAAAAGTCAAGAGTGCATAATTTTCGTTTATCAATTATAACACTGCCACACGTTCTTGTTCAACAAAAAAACAAACAAATACCAACTAAAGTCTATTTAGATAGAATCACATATTAACTTAAATCGATGTGAGCTTAATTGTTTTTTTTTTTGTCAAAGTGTATGTTTTACTTAGAGTAACCAAAAAGAAGTTTAATTCTTAAGCTACAAACACATTTTAACTTTGGACCCACTAAAATTGATGTCATTGGTTTAATACGAACCTAAGAGCATGATTAAAGGCAAACTCTTATAGAAATCTTAAGCTTTTCTTAACATTTAATGCAATATAATTTAATCAACTTTGTGCTTTAATGTTAAAAAACGTTCCTTAGCTAAGGAACGTTCCTTAGCTAAGAGCCCTATTCTAAAAATCTCCGCCTATCCCGATTATTCTCCGCTTAATCGTTAGACCCACCCTATCCGCCTCGATTAATGACTAATCCCCTAAAGAAATCAGTTACCCGATTACTCTCCGTCTAATCCGATTACTTCTCGCCTAATCCGATTACTCCCCGCCTAATTTTACATATCCCGATTATTTTTAGATTTCAAGTATAAAAAAAAAATTTATTTTTGTTATTCAATCATTTAAATTGGGAGTTTGTGATGTTTTACAATAACTTATGTTCAAATTTTAATTAAAATCATAAATTTGTAATAAAACTCATAAAAATCTATCTCAAAATATAGTTTTATGTGTTTAATGCGATAAAAATGTTAAAAAAAACCATAAAACTAATATCTGATTAATCTCGATTTTAATCCGATTTTCCGATTAATCGCTAGGCCCATACCGATCGCCCGACTAGCGCCTAGCGATTTTTTAAACAAGGGCTAAGAGCATATATGGACAAAATATTTCAGAAATTAAGTTTAAAACATTTATGTTTTCTGTTATTTATGTTATAAATTGTATCTCATGTATGTTTTAATTTTTTTAATTTGCAACTATTATTAAATTTTCTATAATTATAAATTTTATTTTTATGTTAATTTTTTTCTTTCTAAGAACCACGTGTTAATAGCCTACCATTAATCACACAAAAATCTTAACTCAAAAATACTATCTCTTAACAATCACTTTTACACATATATTATTTAAATATTGCTAAGAGGTATTTTTAAGATATTACCAATAATCATGCTCTAACCATCGCACTTTCCTTTTTTCTCTCGTAGCACTGTATTAAATGTGATCAACGACGCACACAACAACGATCATGTGATTTTTTTCAATTCATCGAACCCTGATCATTCGAATTTCCATAAGTGCAAAAAAAAACTTGCACACATTGGAGTTTTAAGTCTAATTACTTGTGTAACTACAATTAGTATTTAGTATTATGAGAGAGATCACAGATATTTGAACAAATTAAAGTTCAACGTTCCACAATTTGACGGTTACAAATGCATTCTAAAAACTTACATTGGAAGGTAATTTAACACACACAAAGACTCTTTTTTTTCCACACTGAAACTTGAAAATCTTTTAAACCAAATTTGTGGAAGCAATTCGTCTACGCAAAGTGTAAAGTTGCGATTTATTCTTCAATGGCATGACTTAATGGTGGTGCCAAACCACTTACGCCACTCTCTCTCTTAAAGGGAAAAAAAAAACTCCTTTAATTCTTCCGTTGACTTGTTTAATATTGTCATTTGTCAGCATATTACATCCTAGTTAGATGGTAGTGGCTTTTTCATACATAGGTTAATCGAATTGGTCGATGAATGAATTAAAGTAGCAATACTCTTGATGAAGTCAACTAATAATAGACGTAAAATTTAGAGAAAACATAATTGTAATATATAGATCAAAAGGGCTCATATGTTGTTATTTATTACCTTCTTAAATATATATATATTTTTTGTTTGAGCAACAGACCTTAAATATTTGATTGAGTATTGAAGAAATGGGTCAACTAAAATGGGGAAAAATATACTTTAAAAGTTGCCAATGGAGGGAGTGACAAGTATCGCCGGCTCTCCAAGTCGCCTGAAAAGTGGCGTGAGTATTCGATGTTACGAGTTTTTTGACATTTCATGTTGGGTAACATTCGATGCCTCTCAACTTGCATAAGAAAAGCCCATTAATATATAGGCCCATTAGAGATTTATTATAGTTCCCAATAATTTGAATTGAGTAGGCTAATCTCTTAAAATTTATCATAGTCTGATCGAACTGATGCATCTGTTTGTATAGGGGAAGGAAGTGGAGGCTGTTAAACATCTTAAGGTGACTTTTGTTCATAGTAGTTTCTGTGAGTAGTAAATATAAAACCATTTTTTAATAATATTTATGGCGGATGCTCTAACGAGTAATGTAAAATTAGGATATAAATTTTGAGACTATTTGGAACAAATCAATTCTGGTTAAATTAAATGATTAGTTTGATTATTCCATTTTTGCTTTCATACCTTTTAGTATGCACTATGCATAGATAAGTTGATGGATTGGTCTTCGTAAACCTCTCTATTTTCTTTTCTTTTCTTTTTTTGATCATTTATGAAATGCCTCTTAACCAACTTGCTACTCTTTGACAGAAAAAGACCAGCTCAATTATTCAGATAAAGAAAGGCAGGTAGAACTCTTATATGTATAGCTATCATGACTGATTGTTTTGGTGGATAAAAGAATTTTAGTATCAGTTTTTTTTAATGAAAAGAACCCCTATAAAAAATGACAAAAAATATAATATATATGGGATCATATTGGTAAATCATACATCTTTTTATTATTCATTACTATATCATAAGCTTTCTATATGTTGTAGTTTCACTAGAGAAAAACAATGAAATGTGTCGAATTACAATATGACAAAGAAAACTCTACTTAAAGTTAACAATGGAACGGTAAGTTTCACTAGCTTTCCAATTCGCCGGAATAACATTATAAGCGACGACTACTTTATGAGATTCAGCAGAAGTAAGTCTGATGTTGAATGGTCCTTTTAGGGCACTGCCAGAGTTGACCTTCCATACGGCGGACCTCATTTCTTGCATGGGGATGAAATTTCCGCCGGCTGGTTGAATTTCAACATAGGACAAATCTCCATCGCCGTCTTCATACTCGACAACAAATGCAATGTAGTACGGATTTGCTCCAGCGTCCATATGGAAAGCTATGTTAGTTCCTCGATATAAACATGCCGCGCTGATAAGAAAACAAATAGTCAAGATTTTGATTAGTACTATATCATAGAAATAGACAAATAGTTAATATATAACAAATTACTCGGCTATGAAATTTTTTTTAATTAAATATTTTTTGTAAAGTTAATAATAAAATTTAAAACCTAGATTTATTTGATTTATTAAAAAAATAAAAGACTCAAACCAAAAACTTGATTAGACATCCTAAAAAGAAACATTAAAAAAACAAAAATTATGTAAGTATATAAGTACCGTTTGTAGTTAACACGTAAAACACCAGCAGATCGAAGTCGATCGGCTTGGCCAGGTTTGGCTAAGGCACCCATGGCTGTGCCGCTAAGATCAAAGTGGACTGGTTCAGAGGCGCAAGGACCATCGGGACACTCGTCGGTTATCGCCACCGTTATTGGTCTTCCCGAACACGCTGGATTTCCGCTACATATAATCTAATAAATAAAAAAAATTAACTATATAGTTGATAAAAGTAAAATAATGTTGTAACCATATAATATACATTCAGATCTTGCACGCTATCAGTTTTTTCTCCAAACCAAATATTTAATGTTTATTCTATCTGATTAATTAAATATGTCAAACATATTATAACATTTTTAAGAGATATAAGAACTGGTCATTTTATTGAATATAATTATATATATACTCAATTTATTATATGTTTTATGAACAATTTTAGCTATATAAAAAATTATATATATCCTCTTAGCTGAAAATACTATAATAAATTACTAACTAATGCATTACCTAAAAGGCATCAATAAAGCTGACCAAAAAGGCATATATTCTATGTTACATATATTACTATTGCTCTTGCCCTATATACATTCATACGAACCTGGTAACATGTTCCACATCCTTTTCCATTGTTGAACAATGAAGGACCTCCGGCTGAAACCATTGCGTATAATGGTGGATTAGCCACCGCGAAACCGTACCCACAAGCCCCTCCTACACACACATATGTATATATAGACATTTAAGAATCATATAAAAAATTTCTATTCTAAAAGAAATATGTGTATAAATATTGTTACAAATCGGTAATATTATTACGTACCAGTGCTACCGGCGCCGACAGGTTCGCCGTACCAAGTAACTCCGGCGGTCCCCGATCCAGCAACATCTATAGTCTCATTTTGGCAATAACAAAACTTTAGTGAGACTGCAAAAAGAGCTAAGAGAACGAAGTATCTATGTGATGATGATGCCATTGATCTAGCTACCTTGTTTTGTATAAAAAAGTTTTTTTTATTATATTTAAAGGTATTTGTGATTTTGATTCACTAGATGACGAAGCTTTTTATAATGTTTTTTTTTTTTGGAATACTCTCACGATGTTTTAGGAAATTGTATATTGGTAATATAAGTGAATCTTTATATCTATGGAAGTCAAGCTCTCCAATCCTCTACAGGAAAGGTAAATTTGAAATGAAAATTGGTAATTGCTTTCAAAATAGTTTATTAACTTGTCATAAAAACTTTTGGTAAAGAAATAACATTATATATTTTTGTGGTCAACAAATACATAACTCCTTATATAAGATTTAATTATATTGGTATATATTAATATATGTATTTCATTTTGTATGACCAATTTACTAAATTAACTAATCAATTTGAAAATATTTTACTACAATTGACAACTGACTAAACGTTTTGGTAAAGAACATAAATATTAAGCAAAATATGTAATGGCTATTATGAATTTGGATGAGAGAAGGATAAACTCTCAAAAGCATATATAAGAAACAAAGAAAAAATGATATTGAAGCGAATACATTTTTTTGCCGAGTGTTCTTTACTTCTTTTATTCCATTAATTGTGTGAATGAATATTACAAACCCTTAAACATCCTTATATTTATTTTTGTGAAAATTATAAGTTACAAAATTTGATACCACAAGAATTATGAACTACTGAAATTTTTTTATATATTAATGTATATTTAATTTGCTTATGGACATATATATTAGCTTAAAATCCTTTTATTTTCTAATCATGTTTATCACCCTGGATACAAGTTTTCTGTGTAAAGGCGTAAACCTACCACATATGACATATGTATTCTGTCTAAACCAAAAGTCAAATGAACAAACATTTGCAGACACTAGAATCGAATTCGCATTGTTTACGCAACAGCAAAATCTAATTCTGGCTGTAGGTTAGAGCAAGATCAACTCTTTAGTTCTTGACCTAATATTATTGTGCCACCACACGTACGGGATTGAACATTGTAAGTAAGAGATATTATTTCTACTATAGAACTAATTTAGTTCTAGCTAAACTTGAAAGTTGACGTTCGATTTGTATATCGAACCGGGTTGCCAGCCTGCCGGAATGACATCGGAAGCGACAACAGTCTCGCCGGAGTCCAGCGAAGTCACTCGGAGAGACAGCGGGGCACGCAAAGGTGACGACACGTCGAGCTTCCACACGGCACCCCACAATTGGCTCATAGACAGCCACTTGTCAGAATCTAGAGCTTGTTTGAGTTCGACTCGGCCAATTTCGCCGTCTTCAGGCTCTTCTATGTCTCTTCCTTCTCATTTCCGCTCCGCCGCTTCAACTTTTAGCCCTAACAACATGTTTTCGCCGGCGATGCTTCAACAACAACAACAACGAGGTGGTGGTGGTGGTGGGTTTCACCATCCTCATCTACAAGGACGTGCAACGACGTCGTCTTTGTTTCCTGGTATTGATAACTTCACACCAACGACGTCGTTTTTGAACTTCCATAATCCGACAAAGCAAGAAGGAGATCAAGATTCAGAAGAGTTAAACTCTGAGAAGAAAAGAAGACTCCAAACGACGTCGGATTTACATCAACAACAACAACAACACCAACATGATCAAATCGGAGGATACACTCTTCAATCTAGCAACAGTGGATCTACCGCCACCGCCGCTCAGCAAATACCGGGAAATTTCTGGATGGTTGCGGCGGGTGGTGGTGGTAACAACAACCAAACAGGTGGTCTTATGACAGCTTCTATTGGTACCGGTGGAGGCGGCAGCGGCGGTGGTGAGCCTGTTTGGACGTTTCCTTCCATTAACACTGCGGCGGCAGCGTTATACAGAAGTGGCGTTTCGGGCGTTTCAGGCGGCGCGGTTTCGAGCGGTTTACATTTTATGAATTTCGCAGCTCCAATGGCATTTCTTACTGGACAACAACAGCTAGCAACAACTAGTAATCATGAGATTAATGAAGATAATAATAAGGGTTTGTTGGCAATATAGTACGTTTGTGAGTAATAATTGGGAAAGTAGTACGACTACTATTTATAATTAGAGAAACAGTCAATTATTAGTGTTTGTGTAATAGAATTTGTGTGAGATAGGAGAGAAAGTGGGGTAGAGTGTAAGAGAGTGGAAATTACTACTAGGGGCTTTGTATTTGTGAGAAAGAGAAACGTGGGTCATGTTTTTTTTTTTTTAATTTCTTTTCTTTTCTTTATTATCTCATATTCCCCTAAAGTCTCATAATTAAGATGCTCGTTAGTAAATTTTTTGTTTCTAAAATTTATCAAATACATAAAAATCTATGTTTTTTTCTCTATCATTTGATATGCATTTTGTTTAATAATTTTTTAAAAATTTATTTTATAGACTACTATATAGAAAGGATGACTGTACAGATATAGACCACTGTACAGAAGAATGACTGTACAGATATAAATCACTGTACAGAAAGATGATTGTACAGATATAAACCACTGTACAGATGATAGACCACTGTACAGATATAGAGCATTGTACAGATATATAACATTGTACAAAAGATATAGACCACTGTACAGATATATACCACTGTACAGATATAGACCACTGTGAAGATATAGACTACTGTACAGATATTATAGACCACTGTACAGAAGATAGACCACTGTACAGATATATACCACTGTAAAGATATAGACCACTGTGCAGATATAGACCACTGTACAGATATTATAGACCACTGTACAGATATAGACCACTGTACAGATATAGACAACTGTACAGATATAGACCACTGTACAGATATAGACCACTGAATAGATATAGACCACTGAATAGATATATACCACTGTACAGATATATACCACTGTACATAATACCACTGTACAGATACATATATAGACCACTGTACAGATATAGACCACTGTACAGATATAGACCACTGTACAGATATAAACCAATGCTCGTTAATGTTTGTAATGTAGTAATATTTACTATTCAAAATTGGAGAATTAGTCAGTTTGTACTGTATATTAGAATTCAAGTGCACCAGCAAATACAACTTTGTAAATACACAATCTCAAAAAAAAAATCAACGATCCTACTCATCCAAAACATATATAGACATTATAGACCACTGTACAGATATAGACCACTGTACAGATATTATAGACCACTGTACAGATATAGACCACTGTACAGATATAGACAACTGTACAGATATAGACCACTGTACAAGACAACACCATTTCCTCCATAAGTAGTCACTCTTCCATAAGTAAATGACACACCATTTCCTCCATAAGACAAGTACATAAATTGGCTCGATGTTTTGGGTCAGCTATCTTCTTCTTGTTGTGTTAGCATTTCGGTGATTGCTTGGCTATAACAAAAAAAAAATACAATGGTAAAAATGACGATGTTAGATATTGTTAATGCACAAACATAGAATGCAAAAGAGACCCAAGATCAATAAACTTCAATTATGCAATCCTGCCATAAGTTACCACATCTATAAACATAGGCCTGGGCATTCGGTTAACCGTTCGGTTTCGGTTCGGTTGCGTTCGGTTTCGGTTAGTTCGGATATGGTAATATAATAACCATTCGGATATTTTAGGAATTTCGGTTCGGTTCGGTTCGGTTACCTTTCGGTTCGGTTTGGATATTTAAATTGATAACCATAACTAACCAAAATTTTATCACGTTCGGTTTGGTTCGAGTTTTTACCCAAAATAACCAAAATTGACCGAATATAACCGAAACTAACCGAAATTAACCGAAAAAAATACAAAAAGAAAATACAAAAAAAAAGAAAATTATTAGAAAGAATATTAAAATTGGATTCATTTTTGTCAAAGAATATTTAAATTTGACAAATATAACAAACAACATTTGGATATTTTGATTATTTAAAGTATGTTTTGATTCTAAAAATAATTAATATTTTGAGTATATAATTCTAATTTTGTGTATTATTATTGGGTATCTTATAGAGTTTTTGGATATTTCGGTTAACCGTTTGGTTATCGGTTCGGTTCGGTTCGGTTTCAATTATTTTGGATAAGGGATTTGACTAACCATTCGGTTATTTTGAAAACTTCGGTTCGGATATGGTTCGGTTTTTTTCGGTTCGGTTCGGTCGGTTATTTGGTTAGCGGTTTTTTTGCCCAAGCCTATATAAAACTAAAAACCTTAAGAACTAATGCACGGTTATGTACTAAATTGAAAATGAAATGCATCAATAAAAGCCATAATAACAACAATTGAGTACCTCTCACCAAAAAAATAACTTCTTACCACTTAAGCACAAAGATTACAGAAAATTGCAGTCATCTCATTTGCTTCTTCTTTTTCTCTTACTCTTATCTAATCTTCTTATTCTCTGCTTCAACGAGCTGATGTTGAATTCCTATTAATTTTTAAAATCAAAACAATTTTCCCATAGTCAAAACAAAACTAGAAACTAATCAAGACAAAAAGAAGCTAACAATTCTAGATTTTTGGAAACTGATAAATAGAAAAAGAACACATACTTAAATCTAAGCAAAGAGAATAAGACGAAGAGCACTGAAGACGAAGAGAGGAAGCGAGGATTGGAGTTGACCGCCATTGGAGGAGAAGCTAAGCTCTTGTTCGTCACAGATCGAAGAAAGAGAGGGAGATCTGAGATCAGTGAGAGAGAAATGGGAAGATTAAATGGTGGAGGAGTAGATCGAAGATAAAAGGAGGCTGAGACTGAAGGGTAATGACGTAATCGACGCGAATTGAGGCCGGCGACGAGCTTCACGGTGGAGTCGGAGTCGAAAAGGAACATACCTAGCTTTTGTACTTTTGGCGGTTAGGACCCGTTCCTAGCATCCTAACCCACTGGGTTGTAACACCTCCCCTCCCGATTAGATGTTTTCCGAACCTCCGAGCAAGGATCAATTCAATCCGGTTTGGTGGAATCGCCATTTTTTTCTTCGGTGGTGAATCGCCTTATTACTCTCAACGACCTTTAACGGAGGCGGCGGTGGAGGAGGAGTAATGGAAGAATCTTGTGATTGTGAGTCGACGAAGATAGAAGCAGAGATGAAGAAGAAGACGAAAGAGATAAGAAAAAGTCTCAAACTTTGTAATGGCAAATCCATTTCGCGAAATTACAGAGGAAAAACAGAGAGATTCAAAATCTCATAATTATGAAATTAGGGTTTCGCGATTGGAGTAACTGCAACACCAATAGTTGCAAAGTGGGAGAAATAATCTAAATCGATTTGAGGAAAGAAGGAGAAGCGAATCTGAAGAACGTGTAACGTAAAATGATTTCAAGAAGAAAGGAGAGATAGTTTCTGATGTTTTTTAAATGGTAAAGTATAGTGATGGCATTGTCGTAAATATAAGAAATATCTGAGGGTTACAATGTCTTCAAAACAGTGGAGTACAGTGACGCTGGTGGTTTTCCCAATTGTAAATAGTGTCAGTACTACTTTTCCAATTATGTTTGGAAAACGTACTATATTGCAACTTATTCCTAATAATAATAATGAAGGAGGAGGAGGAGGAGGAAGAAGTGATGGTGGTGGTGATCATCATAATACACAGAGACATCATCATCATCATCAACAACAACATCATCATAATATTCTCTCCGGTATAAATCAGTACGGACGGCAAGTTTCCGGTGAATCTCAAGCTAGTGGATCACTTGGAGGTGGTGATGAGGAGGATCCGCAAGATTAGACACACACAAAAAAAACAATTTTACGGTGGGATTTTCTGCCGGCGGCGGTGGCGGTGACGGCGTTCGGCGGCTGTGTAATACTTTTGTTTTCGCCGTTAATTTTTTTATTTTCTGTAGTAATTTTTTTTTTGCTAAGTAAAAAACAAAACACGTGAGATTTTTTTTTAATTTTGATTTTATTTTTGTTTACTTTGATTTAAATTTGATTTTTCTTGTGAGTGAGTGATTAAATAGTACACGAGATTTTTTATGTCAGGTTTTTTGGATTTTGAGGAGAATATGACACTTTTTTATCATTATTATTATTTTTTTTTTTTTGGTAAAAAGTGAAATTTTATACCATTTTTGATTTTTGACAGAATTACAGGGAAACTTGAAACAGATTAAAGCAATCTACAGAAATATAAAAACAACATTACAACTCAAATTGCAAAAGATTACTGCTAAGCGGTCAAGGCCAAGATGCAAGAGGAGAAACACCGATTCCGAGCCCGCGAAGCTCGAAAATTTGCGTGGTTGCCACAGAACCGAAGAACTGGAATCCTCATCGTAGTTGCCACGAGCATATCTATCCAAGGCCCGTCCTCAAAACCTCAAGATAGAAGCCTACAGCTTCTCCGAGAACTAACACAAAAACGAAAAAGCAATCGTGGACTTCTACACTAGCTCAACGAGATAGCGACGCCACTTAGACCTAATCGCCGCCTCTATTCACCACTCGACAAACCTAGCCAAAGCGCCAAGAGCAAACCAAAGCAACAAGAACCGAACACGACAACACCTTAACAACAAAACTCTACCTTAAAGCAAACCGGAGAAGAAGCCACGGGGACGAAGACAAACGGACACGGAGAAGCCATACCCATGGCTGAAGAAGCTACCACCTTCAACAACCCACCAATGGAGGAGACACGTTGACCACCAAAACCAGAATCCCCAACGCCTCTAACCGCAACGAACAAGCTTAGAGCACCAAAGTGACCCCGAGGCTTGCCTCCAATAGAGAAACCCGCCTTTTCCAGAGACGACACCGCCGGTGCTGGAGAAAAAGAAGATAGAGAGACCGAGAAGAGAAGAACCGTCTCGCCAAGACAAAACCGGTGAGCCCAACCACAAAAGGAACAACGGCGATGACTGAAGAACACGGCGATGCACCACCGGTTTCTCAGATCGGGAGAATGGTCCCGCCGCGAGGAGCTAAGCCGCTGAACATAAGCCTCACCTGAGCCAACACCAGAACCGACGAGAATCACGCCGCACGAGGACAGAATTGAAGCCACACTCACCGGAGAAGAACTCTGAAACATCACCGTCCTCAAGCACCGAAATCAAGAGCTCGACGGGAGACATTAGCAAACTGTCCTTTGCACCGTGCGAGAAGCGAGACCTCTCGACGCTTCACCACCATCAAGAGACAAAAACCCAGCCATGGACAGAGCACCACCGGAGCGACAAAGGCAGCACGGAGAAGACAACCAGAGAAAAGGAGAAGAGAGTGTGGCCCTCTCCGGCAACCGGTGAGGAGCACCGTCGCCGGAGAGGGCAGATCGAAATTTTGATTTTAGGTTATTCGCAGTCTCTTAATTTTTAAAACTGTTAGGGTAAACTTTTTATAGTGACAGACCCCACCGCAAAGCGGCCCCATATCCAGGAAAAACTCTACCTCCAGCCTGGACCTACGGGTTAGTATACACCGCTTGCCCCTACTCGTATGGAGGAGTTTTTATTTGGAGAGGTTCAGTACCACCGTGGTGACAGAGAGACTCGAACTCGAGACCTCTGGCACTCATCTTTGAGAAGGAAATACCACTAGGATACCATCACTTCTCAAAAAAGTTTACCCGTAACAGGATCATTATTATTTTTTCCTTCTGATAGTGTCACTATCTCGATTTTCAATCATCTTCGTTTTCTTTATCCATTAAGAAAATTAATTACACATAAAGAAAAAATTAAGTATTCGCCAAAAATGTTTGTTCATATCTCCAGACTCCAATAAAAAAATATACTAATAGTAACATCAAAGTATAACATTTTTCAATCTTATTGTTTTTCTTAGTAACATTACGTTTTAATTGTTAAATACAAAATGCCAAAAAAATTGAGAAACTATTTTATGTAGGAATAAGATGGGCCTCTCTCTTGGCCCACCAATCTCTATCTCACTTGGCCCTTGAAGTAGTTGTTTCAATTTTCAAAGCTAATAGAAAATAGCTAAGTGTCTCGTTTGTTTTACATGGTCGAACGAAAACGATACAAAAAATATAAAATATCTCGTTTGATCTTATATGCTATGAAATATATTAAATGCTTTTTTAGTATGTGATTCATTTTATCTCTGTTTCTTTGTCGTTTGTCCCCACTAAACAATCAATCTGATTTTGTATATGATTTAGAGTATCAGAATTAGAAAGTGATCTAGTTTGAAAGACGCGTTCTATGTTATGGTTCACAATTTTCTTTTTTTGTTAACCAACGTTCTAACAAAGTACACCAAAAAAGCTTGATTGATTCAGTATATATTCTTTTGTGTTTGTATATCTTTAGAAACTAATATAATATATCACCTTTTTTTTTATCAGATTTCGTTTTTTAAATTGAGAATATATATAACTAGAACATTATTTACTCTATAAATTTTTTTTTTACATGGTAAAATATAGTCTATTCACTCAACATTCGAAGTTTAAAGCATTAATTTGGTCGGTTTAGAACATTTAAATGCACCATATCAATTGGAATTCAAGAGTCAAGTTAGGTTATGTAACGCAATTGTTAGTTTGAGTGACCGGTTTTTCGTTCATGTTAGACGAGTTTTTACTTCTTCGTAAAAATTTTTATTTATTTTCATATACCCCCCCCCCCTCCATTTTTAATAGTTGATATTTTAGAAAAAAAAATTGTTCTAAATTATATGATGTTTTTAATATAAAAGTAATTATTTTTTTATTGTTTTTGATTCTTTATATTCTACAAATTATATTATCACTGGTTGAATTGTGTTTAGATAATTAATACTAATTTTTATTTTATATAGTAAAACGTCAACCAGTGATTAGAAAATAACAACATACCGGGATAATTAAACGTCAATCATTTAAATTTATTAGCAGAAAGTTTATTAGTTTCTATTGCTAGAGTTAAAAAATTTGGAGATTTGATTTATTAATATTTTTCATTAGGATTTGATTGAGCTAATTATCTAAGGTTGAGATTGACAATAATTTTCTAAAATAACTATATTATACACGGTTTAAAAATCTATTTCGCATGGGTCTAATAAGTTTAACAAAAAGGATGGAGACAGAAAACAAATAAAAATAAATGTGAATGCAGACTATATAATACTATATCATTGAATGTATAATAAATTTTGTCCAAAAAAAAAAAAAAAAAAAAATGAATGTATAATAAATTATACAAATTCAATAAGTAGAGAGAGATTGATAGTGGTGGTGACATGAGGACTGTAGCATTGTAAGGGTCGTGGGACCTAAAACGTTATCAGGTGCAGTGATTGTCGTGTGGACCTGATTGATTCTCTCATCTCCGTAACCAACGTTCACTTTTTCCCCTCACTCATGACACCAAAAATTCTCTCTTTTCTTTTTCACCACACTCGATTCGCTGTAATAAAAACATGGCAACACCAATTACTAGTAATCAAACCATATATAAAACTACGTTATTTTCATATTTTGTTCACTTTTAAAAATTACATCTTTCTAAGGGATATGAAATGTAGATATGTATAATCATATATACATACATGATTCGACTTTAGGTGGTTTAATTACAGAATTAAAATTTCTACACTAATTGTTTGAAATTCGTAATAAATCAACGGATAACATTATCGTTATATATTTATAGTCAGGGCTGTAAACGGAGCGGATATCCGTTTTTTTTAGGATATCCGTATCCGTATCCGTATCCGTATTATCCGCCAATTTGGTATCCGTATCCGGATCCAGAATTCCGGATATTTGGTATCCGGATATCCGTTAAAAATCCGGATATCCGCGGATATCCGCGAATATCCGTAGACATGCCAAAAAAAAAAAATCATTTTTTCATATAAAAATACTGTATTTTCGTATAAAAATACCGTATTTTCGTATAAAAATACATAATAACCGGATATCCGTTATCCGTTTTTAAAATTAACATTATCCGTATCCGTATCTGTATCCGGAATATCCGTTATTTTATTATCCGTATCCGTATCCGTTTTCCTGGATATCTGTTTTTTTGGATAAAAAACGGATACGGATACGGATATCCGCGGATACCGGATAATAATCTCAGGCCTATTTATAGATTATCATGTTGTCATTATGTAATAGCTAATTCCGATCTAATGTTTTAGATTCGTAATAAATTTAATAAATGACACTAGTATTTTTGTACATGGTTATAAATTCTCACGTTGTCATTATATGATATAGCTAACTCCAATCTAAAGTTTAAAATTCGTAATAAATAAATGGATGATTTTAGCACCAGAAGATACATAAATACGCCATTTAAAAAAAAAAAAAAAAAAGTGACTACGTACGCAACGAGTCAACTGATTTTGTAGGACAGACAGAGATGCAAACAATTTTAATAGTATAGTTGGGGTAAGTTTTAGATCACATGGGTTTAAAATTTAAATTGTGAAGCCATCATCGTACGGAAACGTAAAAATTGGTCCACATACGAAAATTACATTAAAGTATATATAAGCAAATGTACGATTAAAAGTGTCAACCTTCAACTAGTCACGGGGTCAAATATAACCATGTGTGAATTGTTTGTTTGTCTTTTTTATACATAATTTAATCGAATATATAATTGTTTTTAGTATCCATCCTTTCATACAAATATTTACCTTATTCTATATAGTGAGTACTTTTTATAATTTTATCGTGTGCCATGAATCCGAGACTTTTAAACTATAAAAAATCCCTAAAACGCGAGTAATTTTACATGGTGTCATGAATCTTGAGGATTCCTAAAACACAAACATAATGATTATTGTTATTACTTGAGAAACATTTTTTTTTAAAATCTCATGCAACATTATCACAAAAGATTGTTGGTGAGAAAGAGAATAATAAGCTCATTGACCTAAGCCCAAATGTACTAACTTGTACCTATAGGTGGTCCTTGTTGCTATTGTTCTATGATTCTATCATGACATCGGAAGACAAAAACCCCTTGGGATTAACAAAAAACTTGTTACTTAGAAACAAAAAAAAAGAATGATCAATTATTGGAGACAAGATCTAAACTTTCCTCAACTTGTTCATCTAAACCTTCGTAGGGAGTTTTTGCAAAGTCTTCATGCCCGAGAGTTCCAAGCTTTACGCATTTTTTGGGAAAGATACATTGTTGCATTGATAGCTCCAGCAGCCAAGAAACCAGATACAGCTTGTCTTGCGCTTGAAACCATTACCCTTCGTTTCATTACATTCCCCATACATTTCGCTGCTTCTTCTCTCGAACCTATACAAACTTCTCCCATAACTCTACCTATACATATATACCAGTTTTGCCATCAAGAATCAATAATCATGCATCCATTTCATCTTTAGGATCGAAATATAGCTTATATCACTCGAGAGAGAGTTGATACCTGTCTCACTCACGAATTTCTTCTCCCCGAGTGACTTCCCCATTAGGCTTCTCACTGATGCGGGAAGATAAGAGACCAGAGAACGTGTTGCTGACAGGCTAGAATCCTGCTCACAAGTTGAGAAGGATTGATATAAGAACAATCTCAAGACTGAGTTATATCCATGGTGAATTGGTGATGGAGCCTATAAACTGTGTATACCTGCACTAATTTAGTGTGACTAGCTTCAGCCGATGAGAATCTCAATAAGTTTTTGGTCTCGCACTCTTCAAGAAAAGGCTTATACATTGACTGGAAAATATCAAATTGTCCCTTTACAATCTTGTTCACCTAAAGGGCAAGGGATCAGAAATCTTTTCACCCAAAAAATTAAAAATAGTTTATATGTTCTAAGAACAATTTTTGCTATGTGATGTACTCAAGAACATGACTGGGTTCTCTCTCACCTTATTAGTGTCCTCTGCAAAAAACATGCGCAGGTCTCCCATGTAAGAAAGGCTGCATATTTTGGCGTATAGATCTTCCTGCACAAGAGTTCTGTGAGTTATAGTGTACAGTCTAGTGAAACTTCAAGGTTTCTGAGCAGTGAATTGAAAACCAACCTCGGTGAATTTTGATGGTAAGAGAAGAAGAGCTGCAGATATTGCAGCTCTCTTATTAACAGAATTCACATCCTCTATGTCCAGATTATCAACAAGCATATGAACCTGCAACCAAAGGCACTTTCCTAAAACATCTCATGAACCATGGTTATTAGTAAAAACACCAAGTAACTGACATACCGGTTTCTGTAAACGGCCACTCAAGTAGAATCTATTCCAGTCTAGTATGTCCTGTACTAGGTCATGCATCCGAACAACCCCATACTTGAGCTTCTGCAAATAGCTTCACAAAGAAAGTAAATCATGCAAGAAAAATGGCTTAAGATTACATACAACGCGATCATTATCAAACTTAGATTGTTCACTAGGTTTTAAAAAACTCTACAGTTCCTGGGAAGTTCTTACCCTGTCGTTCCAATTGACAAACGGATTGAAGTGAACTCCAACTCCTACTTTATCGGCAACATTTGTAATCTAATATCGGATAAAAAGAACAGTATGTTCAGTATTTGATGCAGCCGTATAAGCACTGAAAGAGTATGGAATATAGAGACTAGACTAGAGAGTAATAATATACCAGCCTGGCTCCACCAAGGTGAACCATCCATGAAGCATAGTGATCTGAATTCATTTTCAGATTCTTGGTCACACAATAAAAAAATATGAATTAGGATCCATGGGCTTAAATAAATAGCTCCTGCTATAACAATTACAATCAAAAGATATTGCTCACCTGAGAGTGCCATTGCATAGGATCAGAGACTCCAAGGATATAATCCACCATTTTAGACTACACAAAGCAAAGGTCACATTTTTGCACTCAATTAGAAAACTGATTCAGAAACAGGAATACAATCATCAAGGAGAAGACAAAGACCTTATCTTGGTTATTTGGATGCAATGTGGAACCATAAACACAACAGAAATCCACAGGAGGAAGAACACTTAAGAAGCTCGAAAGCTCCTCTCTTTGAGTAGTTTCCATTACCAAAAAAGTACCCTTTTACTAAATGTAATGCGTATTTGATTTCCCTTGAAGTTCCAGAATTCACCAGGGCAAAAATCTATTCAAATGAAGCGATCAATTTAGATTTTGTTGGAATTGTATCCTTGATTGAACCTGCAAAAGAGAAAAGAAGAAGCCAAGGGAAGATGATGGCGAAGGAAGAAGAAGAAGATGATGGCGAAGGAAGAAGAAGAAGAAGATGGCGTGAAGAGAGTCAACGACAAAGAGGAGGAAGACACAAGTCAACAAAAGAAGGTTGGGCTTGAAGTGTTTTGGTTTTGTCTTAAGATGACTAATGGGCTGTGGATTTGTTAGGCCCAAGAGAAAGTGTGTTTTGTCTAAATGGTTGTTTAGCCAAGGAAGTGGTTGTAAACCTTAGTTAGATTAGAAGTGTTAGTAGGAGTGGTTAGAGTCTAAGAAAGTTGTTAAACGTTGCTTGTATGACTTCTATCTAGAAGTAAGGTCAATAGTTAACCTAGTGTTTAGGAGTATGGCTTGTGTAAGAGTCATGATTAAGGTCCATGTGTCTAGAGTAGCAAGTGGAGATAAACCACTATATGTATGTGTTATGTGTGTTGTGTAAGAAGTATCCTTGTGATCCAATAAACAAAATGTAGACAATTAATGTTTTCTCTCTTCTCTCTTACTAAACGTTTATGTCTTTGTGTTGAAACAAGAATCTAACCAAAGACTTGAGAGAATGAGAGAACAAGGTTCTCTTTGTGTTTGTGTTAAAGTGAGTGAGTGATACAAAGCACTAAAGAGAACAAAGAGAGAATAAGGTTGTGACCTCAAAGAGTGTGAAGAGGTCCAAATGTCAACATGGTATCAGAGCTTACTTGATCTTGGAGCCTGTCCAAGGAAGAAGAAGAAAAAGCTGTGAGGAAGATGGAGACAGCCATCAACAAAGAAGAAAGCTGGCCGTAAGAAGAAGACGGCAAAGATGAAGAGATGATGCAGCCCGAGAAGCTGCTGTAAGTGAGACGGCAAAGAAGCCGTGGAAGAAGAAGAAGAAGAGAGTGAGACCTTGAGTGGACCTGAGCTCAAGGCAAGAGATTTAAATCTTGAGTGGACCTGTGCTCAAGACAAAAGAAGAGAAGAGCCTGCACAAGAAAGAGAAGTGTAAGGCTGAGGGAAAAGAAGAGCAAAGCTGAGATTATGTCGGAAAAGAAGAGAAGGAAAGAGATGTGGTGACAAGAAAGAGCACCACCAACCTACACAAACTCTTTCCCACCGTACCTTAGAGAAGGAGGGCTTCAGGTGCATCCAAGTAGACGTGGAGATCTTCTGGAAGAAGCAATGAAGACAACGGTGTGGAGATGGTGTTGTGAAAGGTGATGAATTCAATTCTTCTTCGACATTGTATTGGTGAAGCTTGAAGATGCTTGTTGAGGCTGAGAATCCGAGTGGTTCGTAAGCTGAAACGAGAAGGAGAAAGAGAAGCCAAGGTTAGAGAAAGACCAAAGCCAACGGTTCAAGGAGTCAAACAAACCAAGTCCGAGAAAGCGGAGGTTGATGATTCAAGAGCCTAACAAGCTAAGGTTAGAGAAAAACCAAGGTGGAGATTCAAAGAGCCAAACAACTAAGGCCGAAAGCTAAGGTGATGACTTGAGGAGAAGCCAACCATACTACGGTAGTGAAAGCCGAGGTGGTGGTTCAAGTCAGAGAAAAAGTGTCCTAAAGCTAAAGCCAAAGGTGATGGTTCGGAGAATCAAAAACAGAGTGAAGAGGCTGGTGATCAAAGGAAGACACCAAGCAAAGAAAAAGCTCACCACAGTGGGAGCTGAAGCCGGTTGCAATGTCAGCCGAGCAAGAGACGTGAGAAGAGCTCACGGAGAAGACTTGGAGGTGACATGGAGAAGGCTCAAGGCAAAGAAAAGCTAAAGGGTCGAAGTGTTACCTGCAAGAAAAGAGACTTTGGTCAAGAATTTGATCAAAGAAAACCGAGGGAGATTGCGAAGAAAACCAGCCAAGAGATGGCAAAAATATTCGCAACAAAACTGGAAAGAAAAGGGTTGGATCCATGGGGATTCAGCTTAAGAAGGAGAAGAAGAGCCAACTTACGGAGAAAGTGGTGGTTGAAGACGGCGGCAGAGACTTTCATCGTGACGGTGACTGGTGATCGGTGAGAGTTGTGACCTCTAGCTGTCGTTGGAGATGCTATGCACCACAGATAGAGAAAGAAGCTCGATTAAGAAGAATCGAAGCAAGAGGGAGATGATGAAGAACTTCTCATAATCGAGAAGAAAAAGAAGCAAGGAGCAATGGGATTCAAATCCCTAAATTGGAATTGGAAATTTCAATCAAGGATCCAAGAGGGAGTGTTGGAATTGTATCCTTGATTGAACCTGCAAAAGAGAAAAGAAGAAGCCAAGGGAAGATGATGGCGAAGGAAGAAGAAGAAGATGATGGCGGAATCAATTTGGAGAGACGGAATGGAGACAGAAACGTTTGAACACTTGAACAAAACCTTAAATCAATTTACAAGACCCTAATTGACGGAATTAAACCCTAAATCAATCCAAAGTGAAAAGTTTAACCTCATCCTACGACAGAATTAAACAAATAACAGAGAAACACATTCAAAGATCAGTTCTTAGTTCAAACTCAAAGACGAAAATTGACAAATTTTTCTTAAACCCAAAATTCAATATTAATTCAGTTTTCAATTCAGATTCAACAAAAGAACTAAGAAATTTAATAAACCCATTCAATCAAGCAACAAACCTTTGATATATGGATCGAACAACGGAATGGCCGCAAGAGAAGAGAGAACGATGACCCACGTGAAGAATTTTAAGCTCAAGGTTTCTTGCACAAAGGGTTGCAGACTTACAGTGGAGTCTTGAGAAAGAAGAAGATGAATGAAGATTGAAGAGAGATCGAGTGAGAGTGAAACGAAGAGGAAGAGAGAAAGAGTGTCGTAGGCTCGCAGCCGTTTTTGTTAAAGAGGAAGAGAGAAAAGAGCTTTAGGTTAAACTAGGTTTAAGACACATTTATATAGTAGTGCTTAATTTCCGGTTCTCGGTTACCCGTTCGGTTAACACTAACCGACCCGACCCGAAGATATAACCGAAATCTCTGCATAATTTTGCCGATTGAACCGAATGAATCTATAATAACCGAACCGATTTGTCCAAATCTCGGTTCGGGTCGGTTCGGACAAATCGGTTCGGTTATATTTCCCAGGCCTACATTCTTATATAAATATCTTATGCAATGTACATTTGAATCCAATACAATAGCTAGCATAGAAGCAAATAATTCAGACAAAACCCATATGGCAAAGTGATCTCCGTAATCTTTCTTGGAATTCTATTGTATTAAAATCTAATAAAGTTCCAACAAATATATATTATAAAGTTTTTTTTTTTTTTTTTTTTTTTGTGAACCATTGCTTAATATAAAAAAAAACTCAGACTCCCAAACAGAAGGAGGAAGAACAGGGTAACAGAGCTGACTTTGCAAGCAAGTCAGCCTCAGAGTTTTCCACACGCGGGATAAAATGAAAGGAAACAGAGAGAAAGTTCAAAATGAGGAGCTTTATGTCCTCTAAAATGCCATCGATCTCATTAGCATGGCCTTCGGCATTGAGGAGGAGCATAAGCTCTTGACAATCCGAGAAGCAGGCCACTCTTGAAACACCCAAAGCTAAAGCCGCCGAAATCGCCGCTTTTAAAGCCAGTGACTCTGCTACAAGCGCAGAAGAAACAAAGGGTCTTGAGGAGGATCCCTGATGGATCACTTTCTTGGCTGGATCCTTGATGATCCACCCCAGTCCGCAGCAGCTGCTCTCCGCCTTCCAAGCTGCGTCAGAGAAGCACCAAAGAGCATCTTTGTGAGCTGGACTGCGAGCCTCTCTTTTACTGCTAGTCGGTTTCAAAGGAGAGAGGGCTTTGGCCTCCTGCCACGCTGTTGCTTCCTTGACAGCTCTAAGGACCGTGTCTTCCTCCGAGCTGAGTCGATTTTCAAATATCAGCAGGTTACGGGCCTTCCACAAGAACCAGAGCAACCACGGGTACAGAGGGGTCAAGCTTACTCCCACCGGAGGGAGAGTGATCGCCTTGCGAGCTTCCACTAGAAGCTCCTTAACAGTCCAAGTCCCATTCAAAGAGGGCAGCCTATTGACTGGGAGGAGCTCCCACACCCGCCTTGCAAAAGGGCAAGTAAAGAACAGATGTTCAGCAATCTCCACTTCACCACATCTCTTACACGAAGTATACGCGTCCATCCCTCTAGCCGCCAGAGCAACACCTACTGGGAGAGCATTACGAGCAACTTTCCACAGGAACATCTTTAGTTTTGGTGATGTACGGACCTTCCAGATATTAGAGCCCCAATTGAACTTATCGGAGTGGGGGAAAACTGGATTGCTCCTGCTCAGGTTATAACCAGATTTTGCCGAGTAGGACCCCCCCTTGACAGGGAGCCAACGAAGCTTGTCTGGTTTTGGAACAGCACTCAAGACTAGTTTGAGTATATTTTCCTCATAAAGAGGTACATGCTTCCTTATTGCTTCCAAGGAAGCATGTACCTCTTTATGAGTTTTCTTCAACTTGGGTTTCTACACACTTAATTTCAAAATATTTTTATATGTTTCTTTCCTGTTCGGTTAAATATGATTCAAAGATGTCAGTTTCCCTTTTCGATGGACTCATTTGATGAATGTAAAGTTTGAATGGTAAAAATAGATTGATTGCCATTTTTTTATTTTCCTTGATTTTTAATTTTCTATACATTTTCTAAATTCTAAAATAATTATTTTGATAAAAAATTGAACATATAAAATAAATTTATAATTCTAAATACTGTTACATCTTAAAACATCTAAACTACTTGGTTCGGTGTAAAAACAAAAAATACTACATGTCAACTTGGTTGGATGTTTGTGTGCGGTAAATTCACTGCAACAGAAACTAGAGTTTTTTTTTTCTCTTTTCACCATCACTAATTTCTCTTTGGGATGAAAAAAGAAAGCACCAAGGTCTTTTTAAATATTTTTCAGACTTGATTCATATTTAATACAATGAGAAGTAATTTTGAGAGCTTGATTGAGTGTATATATATATTACAGATTTACAGTAAATAATAATATTCTTTGATTCTGGAAACATATATTAACAAAACTAGTTTGGAAATTAGAAAAATTAAATAAAAACCAAATTAACAGAGTACGTACATCGTGATTCTTCGCTGTATATTCCAAAAAATCATGTGCCCCGAGATCCAAGCTAAGCTGACCACGCAATTGTACTACATGATCGATTAATTAATCACAAATATTATTTATTTGGGTTTTTTCGTAATATACAAAAGCTATTTAATTTTAATCCTCGGACTATTAAGATTATAAAAGACCAAAACAATATGTTGGAAAAAAAACAAAACAAAAAACCTTAAGTTATTAGTATTTGAAAGTACACATTTTACCATATTTAACACCACAAATTGCGTCTACAAAAGAAAATAATACCACAAGTTGCAAGATGTGATTAAATTCATGGAGCAAAGTCTTTCGAAACACACAAAAAATAATCGACAAACTCTATGGATCGGAATAGTGATGTAGTTTCTATCATTATTCTTTTTCATATCAGTTCACTTCTCTATTAATTCACCAATCGATTGTTTTGACTTTTGAATTTGATGATGATATAAAATTGGCTTAATGAATTTGAACAAAAAAAAAATTGGCGTATAATGAAGAAATCATAATTGATAAACCAACTTGTTTTTTTTTCGTTTTTACAAATTTCGTGTCGGTTTATAAGCAATGCTAAAGTTATAGTTAGCTAGGGTCGTTTTAAAAAACTAAGTCAAATCCAGCAAAACTAAAAAAAATTGAAACTTCTTTGTTGCGACAAATTTACACAATATAACTATCTTCTGAAGTGATCATCGGAATTCCCACTTGGAAGTTGGAACCTAATTGTTGAAGCCATGTTTCAAATAAAATGGTTTCATCGCTATTTATTCCTAAAATTAATATAAAATATATATAATATAACATGATCTATTAAAAATAAACAATAAATTATAATTTTCACTCAATAAATTATCATTGTATTTTAAATTTCAGTTATAAGGAAAGTGCAATAATTAATATATGATGAGTAATGTAACACTACTAATGTTGTTCTGATTTTCATAATAAATTATACAAATGTTATATAAATGGTAGTGAGACGGAGTACCATGTAATTTAATTTGTATTACTAATAAATTAGTTATATAGGAATCATGATCCATTGATTATGAATTCTTGAAATATACTTGTAATTGATTGATCTCAATGAACTAACCATAAAAGGCGAACGTTTGATTGATTATTCCAAATTTGCAATTAATCAACTGATTGATGGGCGAACAATGCTTCTGGGCGAACAATGCTTGTGTTCACCCCTAGGGATTCTCTTTTTATTTTAACCAATCAGAATTCGGTATATAATAAAAAAATTAAACTCATTTAATGATTAAATCTAATCCATAACAACTCTTTTATAAACCCAAACCGATATATAATTTCGTTTAATTATAAAACTAAACTCTAATTCTCCTTTGTAAACCCAAACCGCCATTTAAACTTGTTTAATCGTAAAAAATCTAAATCCTAATCGTATTTTCCAAACTCAAACCGACATTTAACCTTGTTTAATTGTAAAATTTAAATCCGTTTATAAACCCAAACCGATATTTAACTTCGTTTAATCTTTTTTTTTTTTTGTCATCCGAAATTAATTAAAGCTCAAAAGAGCCATTCCTGAGGAATGTTGTTTACATAGGTGATATGAAGCGATTCTGTACGAACTTTTCGTGCCAGATTATCCGCTTTAACATTAGCCCTACGAGAAATTAAAGATAAAGAAAAAGATAAAAACTCCTCCTTGTCGCTCTGAAATTCCTCCAAATACACTGAAAACGCCGGCCATTCAGTTGGAGAAGACACCATCTTCACCAGGTCTGAACAGTCTGTAAAGAACGCTACCTCTTGATGATCTGCACCAATCATACACTTCATTGCCCAGAGAAGGGCTTCGACTTCGGCATGTAGTGGAGATAAACTTCTACGGAGGTTCGCAGCTCCCATGGTTGGCGGCTCTCCATTTGACGATGTACAGAACTAATCCTAAAATCTAAACCATAACCCTTTCTAATAAACTCAAACCGATACATCATTTCGTTTTAGTGGCAAATTAGATTTTATAGTTAAATAATTTTTATTATTATTATTAGGTGGTATAGATTCTAATTGGCTTTAATAAAAAAGTGAATATCAGGGTTGAACCAAGTATTTTTCATGATAATAAAAGAAGGAACAAAAACAAACTAATTTAAGAACACGCAAAATAGAAAATATCAGTAATTGAATTATTTAATCTCATCACTAATAAAACCAAAACTAACATCTACTATACATTTTTGCAGCAGTTTTTGGGGTACCCAAATCGGGTCGGGTAATTACTAAGATTTTGACCCGGATTTTTGATTTTGACCCGACTAAATGACCCGCAAATTTTGATTACGGATCCAAATAATGAAACTTTCCAAAAAGAAATGCAAGAATTTCGGGTTAATAATATTGTATCCTACTAATAATACTTTCCAAAACAACAAAATCCTAACAATTGCTATGATTGATTATTGCGTATATTCAACAGTTATTACTACATTATAAATCATTTAGTTTTTCTAAAAAAGGGTAAGAATATCAATTCAATATTCTCTCCACATTCAATATTTGTCAACTACTTCTAACCAAAAAGATATTATCCTTATTTGTTCACCGTATATGCCGATTTACATATTTTCTTAGATATCCAAACCGTGCTAATTAAGATTTCCTATGTAATCTATCCCAAAACCCTAATACCTGTCAAACCTCTATATATACTGTCTCATTTCCATTGCATCTCTCCACGCTTTACAACAATACCGAGTCAATCTACAGCTTCAAAACATAAACACTTACCAAGAAGAAATGGCTGCAGCAAGAGGTTTTCCAGAATATCGACTGATAATCCTGCTGGAATGATATGTCATAAAAGCATATTAAAAAGGTATGTTTAGTTTACCTTTGTTTTATTCCATATTTGCTTTATGGTTTGCAAAACCCCCAGTAATAGTCAGACAAATGTATAAACATGATTTTGTATTTTTGCAGTGCAGATTCAATGTAATTGTGACGCTAAAGGAAGAAACAAATTAGACTTTCAATTTCATCAATTGCATTCCATCGCAGCCATCCCTCAAACATTTTTCTACAATGGATCAAGTCACTGAAAGAACTCTAAAAAGATTCACCCCTAATAAGAATCAGACTCATTCAATTTAAAAACTCCTTTTCACTTACTCATTTCACAATATTTGTTAATGTTCATAAGAAATGTGTTATTCTTCTATAAAAAGACAGTTGAAAGACATACTCAATAAGCCGTATGAAAGAAAAGTGTAGGCTTAATTCTTTATTCTCCCATCTCAGAATCTATCTAAAAAAACAAATCAGGCATTTGAAAATTGCTAAACGAGTTAGATTACCTCAAAAGTTGGTTAAAGTTGGATTTGAGCAAGTGAATCTTCCTCTAACAATAATCTTTTCCATCATCCATTGTTTTCTACAAACACAAAAAAACACTTAGCTACACAAGAACAAGTCTAATAGAACAAGTTCATACATAATCCAATTCTCATTACCTCGACGAAGTAACCAGTGCCAATATCAACCAAAACCTTATCAGCTTCATCAAGTGTCCCAGGAACGTATAGAGAAGCAGTCAGTGGTACAAGCATCTTCTTACCTACAATTTTCAATTGTTTCAAATCATCATCCATCGTTGAAAATATCAATTTGAATAGCGAGAGGTGAAATAAACAAAACCTTGAGGTCGAAGAGAGAGATCGTTGAGAGCTGCGGCGGCGGCATCAAGACGGACGGTGGCTGTACGGATGCTGTTAAGACTATTTTGAAGGAGATTCACTTCCAGATCCGCTTACTCCTTTAACGCCTTCACCTGATCGATTCCCATCTTCTCCATCTCTCCTCTCGATGATGACGACGCCATTCTCTCTCTCTCTCTCTCAGTCGCGTCCTCGAGTCTGCGAATCGCTCAATCTCTTTTGGTCGAAAGCTTGGAGACGAAGTGTGTGTGGCCCGTTAAGTGGAGTTCAGCGTCAGAGTTGAAGTCCTCAAGGCCCATGTTGGCCCATTTGAGCCGCTTCTAACTTTTTCGAGGCGTTAAATGATGATTAAATAAAATAGTGTATGTCATATTTTGATTAACATAAAAGATTTAATATCCATTTTCATTCAAATTTTATACTCCCTCCGTTCTATAATAAGTGATGTTTTAAGCTTTTGTTTTTGTTCATATATAGATGATGTTTTCAATTTTCAATACAAAATTAATTACTTTTTTATTGGTTTTGACGAATTATATTCTGTAGATTGTTTTTTTATTGGTTGATTAGATAATAAATGATGTTTTAGTTTAGAAATAAACAAAAATTAAATGATTTCTTAATCGATGTGCATTCTCCTAAAACATCACTTATAAAAGAACGGAGGGAGTATTAATATTTTTAAAATTCCGTATTTAATCAGGTCGTTTTTTTTATTCTGACCCAAAATTGATGTTTAATTTCACAGGACGGGATTATATGGTGGACGGGTTTGGGTTGATATTAATACGGGACAATATATCACGGCTGAAATCCTAGAATTAACAAATCAAAATACAATTATATAATCTTAAACACTAAACAAAATAAATATAACTTAAAATTTTTATTTTTTAGTTACAACGCATGTGATCCGCGGTGTGCAACAAAAAATATTATACACAACAAATTCATCAATTTATAAAAAGATAAAAAAATCAAATAATTAACCCGCGGTATACCGCGGGTCATATCCTAGTAATTATATATTTTTGTCTGTATATGCTCACATTAGTATATGTTTTTGATCAAGTATGTAACCATATAAATCTTCATGGGTTATTATAGTAATTGACACTCATTTTCAGGAATTACTACAGCTCTTTAGAACTCCACTCTAATTAATTAATTATATGCAAAGTATCTATTTCAAATTATTCATTAGTAATTAAAAAGCCATTTATAAATACATCTTGGATTAGTCGACGTTAGTGAAAATCAGACATCTAATTATAAATTTATAATTGCTGTCAAATATATATATATAAAAATTTATAATTAATATAAACGCTGTCATTTTTTTTTAATATAAACTATATGTATTTATAAAATTAAATTATATATGGTTTGTAATGTAGTGATTTATCATGATATCATCGATACATATTAGCCGATTCGGAAGGCAAACAAGTGAAGTCATCTCTTAGGGTCTCACATTATTAAATATTTTTTTTTGGGAGAATTTTTTTTTACATTAACAAAAAGGCCTAAATTTTTAGTTATGCGTAAGACATCAAAGAAAATTTTGAAACTTTGGACCGACACCATCTGTGTTTAAAGCCGACAATACATTATGTTAACAATTAACAACTATATATTTGCAAAATAGGTACCAAGGTTTTTTTATCATTACTAATTCCAGCTGAAACTATGCAAGTTTGCCGATAAGTACGTGAGATTATGGTCAAGTTAATAATTCAGTACCATGCATATTCCCATTGTCTATTAATTTCCCAAATGTATATCGATGCATATTCCTCATATTGTCTATTAATTTCCCAAATATATATCGATGAATATTCTCATATTGTCTATTAATATCCTCCTATATATACTCGTGACGTGACCAAAAAAAGAGAGAGGAATCCTCCTACTATAATCAAGTATCACCTTTTAGATAATATATACTAAAATGTCATAGGATTACTTTTGTTCCGAACTTTAATCTGTTCCCTATATAGTGAAACATAGAGAAATATGAAAACTAGAATACAAACGCGGAAATAAAAATTGAAAGTTAATGCTTTAATTTTAGTAAGGATGAAACGGAAATTTGTTCCTCACTAATATTAACAATATTTTTCAAAATCTAGGTTCAAGTAGCATTGGCCACCGATGTTCGAATTCTAACATGATTTTCTCGGGCTTCATGATTAGTTTTTGGACCTATAAAGCTTTTAATATCACCTGAATTATAAAAGAAAAACAAAAACAAATAAATACCGGTTTTTTTTGCTGCAAAAATATATTCACAAAATTACATTAAACTAATAGCAATTTTTGTGCATACATGTGATTAGGGTGTTTTTCTACAGAACAATGGCGTAGTCTTCAGTAAATTTTTAAACAAACACTCGATCTTCGAGACTTAAGTCAAAAAGCTCACCATCCTTTCAAAGCAAACATTAATGTTGATCACGATATACTTTTAATCTGTTCACTGAACAATTTAACTATACTTGAAGATATATTACCATTTAATATATATTTAGGAAACATGTTACAAGAAACTTATACTAAGTTTTTTATATTTTATTCAGTGGAGCCAAAACGGATGGAAAATTCTATATAAACACAAGTTGAAACCATTCATCTTTATTCTATGCAGTTGCAGTCCTCCCTCCACTTCTATATTTTTCCTTCATATATCTTTCTCTTGCTCTCACTCTTATATTATAAAATAACATACAAACAAAAGACTTACACTGATCACATATCTATATTGATCAAAGTTAAGAAACCCTACGATTTACTAAATCTCTCTAGCTATACTTTACCATATCATATTACATAATGTCTAACCGAAAATCACGGTCAAGACAAACCGGAGTTCCCATGATCACCGAAGAACAAATCAACGATCTTGTCCTTCAGCTTCATCGTCTTCTTCCCGAACTTGGTAACAACAGACGCTCTGGAAAGGTATAGTGGTCTAATCAATTCTTCATTTAAATACAATATTTTTTCATCATTTATGATTTTTTTTTTTATCCTCGACCAAACTAAAAAGAACACTAATTTAATTTGCTAGCATCTCACTAATCTTGCAATCAAACTAGAGAGTAGAGCCTTTAGTTAGAATTATAAAATAAAATTTAAAGTCTTGGTGTTTTAATTATATATAGAATGTTACAAGAAAGCGAATATACTATAAACTTTTGAACTAGAAAAATGATTTAAACCACACATATATTAAAACTAAAATATCATGATGATTTCTACCTTATTTTTTGTAGATATTTAATCTTCCATAGATTGCATATATATTGATTCATTTGATTATGCATGATTCAATTTGGAATACGGAGTTTTTAATTATTTCAAAACTTAGAGACAATAAATAGCATGATTCCACAAGGTTTTGTAAAGTTTATTATACTTCTTCTTATCGACATAACACATTTTGGATACATTTTCAGGTTTCAGCATCGAGGGTATTGCAAGAGACATGTAGTTACATAAGGAACTTGAGCAAAGAAGTGGATGATCTGAGTGAAAGGTTGTCGCAACTTTTGGAATCAACTGATTCAGCTCAAGCTGCACTCATCCGAAGTTTGCTTATGCAGTAGAATTAGTGTAATAAATTAAAATTTTATTTTTTATTACAAAAAAGCCTTTTTCTTATTTTTAATTCCCTTTCTTACTGTATTTAAAATGTTGATCATTCTGGCGTTTGTGTTCTAGATCTGTTATGTAATGTTTATTTTATTTAGGGTTTTGTTTTGTCAGTTGTTAAACGAAGCAAGTGGTTTGGATTTACGTTCAAATTATTTAAGGCAAACGAGTTTGTCAGAATTATTGTCCTTTTTGTCATGAGAATATCTAAATAACATACTGTATCTATACTAATTCTGTAGCTAACAAGTAATTAAAGCTCATGTTTAATGTCTGCTTAAATATTTGGAAAAAAAGATGCTCATAAAGTTTTGAAATAAACTGGAAAGTTGATAAATTATTAAAGCCATATACATTTAATAGTCTGTTTTTAGGTATTAATTAAGAGTTAGAAATTTATTCAAAGTATATATTATTTGAAACAGTACTGGCTATGAAAATTTAGATTTCGTTACAAGACAGAGCTAGCCTCAGGTAGAGTACATGTATGCATTGGCTGATACAAGGTATCACATGCACCGATGCACGATTTATGATTTAATTTTCTTATAAATCTAATGTTCTTGAACAAAAATAATTGTCCATTATCTGTCCAGATAAAAGTAAATCACAAATATAGTACATGCTTTGTTAAATGAAAATATTTTAAAAATAGTTTTCATGTATGTTTGTTTGATTCGAATAATAATTAAACCAAGTAGGAAAACTATGTATTAGTCGGCAGTCCGCAGTTGAATTTTCATCGTAATCAAAAATATACAATCTGGTGCTGTTCGTTACTCCATTCAGATGATCCATCTGAATGGAGATGAGTTATGATGTTCGTTTATAACAATTTTACAGAGCAGTGAGATGAACCAGTTGGATGATTTTTATTAAACTCATCCAAAAAATGATCATTTTCCGACTGAGTCTGATTGGAGCAGTTGACTGGAGCTGATTCAGTCTAAAATATAAAATGACCTAAATACCCCTATCTAAGTTGGAGAATTACACCAAAAAACCTAAACCTACTTCTCAATTCTCATCATTCTAACCACGACAAAGACTCAGAGAGCCATCCTTCGACAAAGTGAGAAGAGAAACGAGATCTTCGACGGATCTCTTCGCAGCTGGATCTCTCCGCCGGATCTCTCGCCGGAATCCACTCCTCTTTGATCTTCTCACTCCACTCCACTCGTCTTTGATCTCTCCGCCGGCTGTCTTCTTCTCTCTCGTGCGTGGGTTTGAATTAGCTGCGACCATTGTTTGAGAGGTAAGACTCATGGGTTTGATTATTGGATTTGATTTCTCCTTTAGTCATTGAAATCTCGAAGTGGGTTTCAGGTGTTACGGATTGAAATCGCTGCAACCACTGTTTGAGAGGTATGATATATCTCTAATTCATGATTTTGTATTGAGTTTATGTGTACCAATGGAGACGAGTGTTGTGGCTTTGTTTGATTTCGTGTTTCTAATGCTTATAGGCTATGTGAATCTGGTGAGTTTTTGTTTCAGTGATTAGCTATTTCTTCTTCTCTTGTAACTCTTTTCTATAGAACCTCCGAGAAAGTAGAATTTGATAAAGATGTTAATTGGTTTGAAACCTCCAATGCATTGTAATTGTTTAGATTTATGTGGATTGGATGTGTGTGGAGATTATACTGTTGGTGGATTGTAGAATTCAATGCATTCAATGCATTGTATGTAATTGTTTATAAGATGATGTGTTGTTTAGATTTATGTGGATGTTTGTTACCAATGTTAAGGTGGATCTTTGTGAAGATAGCTTGAAACGTTTCATGCTTGATGGATTGTATTGGATTCTATAGTGCGTTTTTATTAATATAGACGTACGTAGTCAAAGAGGTACCTAATTTGTTGTCAAAATACCTTCTTTTTTTTTTTTGTTGATAACACATAATATTTGTTTTAGCTCTCTCAATTATATGGTTCTTGAATTATATGTAGATTTAAAATCTCTAGAAACTATTAAAATTATATCAGTGTTGTGATTAAATATGCTTTTTTGGAAAGTGTACGTGGAAAGATTAAAACTTTAATTCATCGTTTTTTTTTTTTCTTGCCGACTATTTTTTTTTAATTACTTTATATATACCATAGGTCCATATCAAATTTAAATTTAGTAAAAAGATGGTTTTCCTATATATTCTTTGCTTTGGAAACACGACTGCACGACCTAGGGACATAGATTGTATATTTTTGATTACGATGAAAATAAAAATAGTTTACATGTTCTGAGAACAATTTTTGCTATGTGACGTACTAAAGAACATGACTGGGTTCTCTCTCACCTTATTAGTGTCCTCTGCAAAAAACATGCGCAAGTCTCCCATGTAAGAAAGGCTGCATATTTTGGCATATAGATCTTCCTGCGCAAGAGTTCTGTGTGTTATAGTGTACAGTCTAGTGAAACTTCAAGATTTCTGAGTAGTAAACAGAAAACAAACCTCGGTGAATTTTGATGGTAAGAGAAGAAGAGCTGCAGATATTGCAGCTCTCTTATTAACAGAATTCACATCCTCTATGTCCAGATTATCAACAAGCATATGAACCTGCAACCAAAGGCACTTTTCTAAAACATCTCATGTACCACAGTTATTAGTAAAAACACCAACTGACATACCGGTTTCTGTAAACGGCCACTCAAGTAGAATCTATTCCAGTCTAGTATGTCCTGTACTAGGTCATGCATCCGAACAACCCCATACTTGAGCTTCTGCAAAGAGCTTCACAAAGAAAGTAAATCATGCAAGAAAAATGGCTTAAGATTACATACAACGCGATCATTATCAAACTTAGATTGTTCACTAGGTTTTAAAAAACTCTACAGTTCCTGGGAAGTTCTTACCCTGTCGTTCCAGTTGACAAACGGATTGAAGTGAACTCCAACTCCTACTTTATCGGCAACATTCGTAATCTAACGTCGGATAAAAAGAACAGTATGTTCAGTATTTGATTAAGCCGTATAAGCACTGCAAGAGTATGGAATACAGAGAGTAATAATATACCAGTCTGGCTCCACCAAGGTGAACCATCCACGAAGCATAGTGATCTGAATTCATTTTCAGATTCTTGACCACACATTAAAAAATTGGAATTAGGATCCATGGGCTTAAATAAATAGCTCCTGCTATAACAATTATAATCAAAAGATATTGCTCACCAGAGAGTGCCATTTCATAGGATCAGAGACTCCAAGGATATAGTCCACCATTTTAGACTACACAAAGCAAAGGTCACATTTTTACACTCAATTTAGCAAACTGATTCAGAAACAGGAATACGCTCATCAAGGAGAAGACAAAGACCTTATCTTGGTTATTTGGATGCAATGTGGAACCATAAACACAACAGAAATCCACAGGAGGAAGAACACTTAAGAAGCTCGAAAGCTCCTCTCTTTGAGTAGTTTCCATTACCAAAAAAGTACCCTTTTACTAAATGTATACGTATTTCCCTTGAAGTTCCAGAATTCACCAGGGCAAAAATCTATTCAAATGAAGCGATCAATTTAGATTTCGAGTAATCGAAGTAAAGTTTCTACAATTAGGTTTATGAATCATTGTGCTTTGAGATTGACACAAACCATGGAAAAAGAGAGAAAGAGGAGGAATTCGAAAGTGTTATTGATTTAAGAGGACAATTGAAGAAGCTTTACCTGCGACTGCGAGTGAAGGCGGCGCAGAGAGAGGAAGAAGAACAAACGCCGTGAAGCTTTTTTTGGGTTGGGCCAAAAAGATTAGTTTCTAACCAATGTTTTTTCGGACCCGGACCGGTAAACCCATGATCCGTTTATTTATTTGGTCCCGGTCTAGCTTCAAAATCCTGGTACTAACGAACCGGGAAAATCCTGGTAAACCCGAGAATAACCGATGACCTTAACCATCTTTTTTTTTTATTATAGAATGTTAAATTTATTCAAATTTTTTTAACATCAAATGCGTCGATTGTTTAAATGTTTTCAGAATTTAAATTTCAAAGAGAAACCAAAGATGATGAGAGCTTCGTTCTTATCTTGATGCGAACTAAATCGTCGTATATAACTGTCATATCTTCTATTTCTTTGCTCTCTTATAGAAGATGTCGTGCTTCAAACTTGTTTATCTAGTTATTGGACCAATTGAGTTGAGGAAGTTGGAGCTTCTCCATACTTTCTACTATTCCGTTTTTTCTATAAAAAACGGTTCAACTTCCTCAACTCAATTGGTCCAATAACTAGATAAACAAGTTTGAAGCACGACATCTTCTATAAGAGAGCAAAGAAATAGAAGATATGACAGTTATATACGACGATTTAGTTCGTATCAAGATAAGAACGAAGCTCTCATCATCTTTGGTTTCTCTTTGAAATTTAAATTCTGAAAACATTTAAACAATCGACGCATTTGATGTTAAAAAAATTTGAATAAATTTAACATTCTATAATAAAAAAAAAAGATGGTTAAGGTCATCGGTTATTCTCGGGTTTACCAGGATTTTCCCGGTTCGTTAGTACCAGGATTTTGAAGCTAGACCGGGACCAAATAAATAAACGGATCATGGGTTTACCGGTCCGGGTCCGGAAAAACATTGGTTAGAAACTAATCTTTTTGGCCCAACCCAAAAAAAGCTTCACGGCGTTTGTTCTTCTTCCTCTCTCTGCGCCGCCTTCACTCGCAGTCGCAGGTAAAGCTTCTTCAATTGTCCTCTTAAATCAATAACACTTTCGAATTCCTCCTCTTTCTCTCTTTTTCCATGGTTTGTGTCAATCTCAAAGCACAATGATTCATAAACCTAATTGTAGAAACTTTACTTCGATTACTCGAAATCTAAATTGATCGCTTCATTTGAATAGATTTTTGCCCTGGTGAATTCTGGAACTTCAAGGGAAATACGTATACATTTAGTAAAAGGGTACTTTTTTGGTAATGGAAACTACTCAAAGAGAGGAGCTTTCGAGCTTCTTAAGTGTTCTTCCTCCTGTGGATTTCTGTTGTGTTTATGGTTCCACATTGCATCCAAATAACCAAGATAAGGTCTTTGTCTTCTCCTTGATGAGCGTATTCCTGTTTCTGAATCAGTTTGCTAAATTGAGTGTAAAAATGTGACCTTTGCTTTGTGTAGTCTAAAATGGTGGACTATATCCTTGGAGTCTCTGATCCTATGAAATGGCACTCTCTGGTGAGCAATATCTTTTGATTATAATTGTTATAGCAGGAGCTATTTATTTAAGCCCATGGATCCTAATTCCAATTTTTTAATGTGTGGTCAAGAATCTGAAAATGAATTCAGATCACTATGCTTCGTGGATGGTTCACCTTGGTGGAGCCAGACTGGTATATTATTACTCTCTGTATTCCATACTCTTGCAGTGCTTATACGGCTTAATCAAATACTGAACATACTGTTCTTTTTATCCGACGTTAGATTACGAATGTTGCCGATAAAGTAGGAGTTGGAGTTCACTTCAATCCGTTTGTCAACTGGAACGACAGGGTAAGAACTTCCCAGGAACTGTAGAGTTTTTTAAAACCTAGTGAACAATCTAAGTTTGATAATGATCGCGTTGTATGTAATCTTAAGCCATTTTTCTTGCATGATTTACTTTCTTTGTGAAGCTCTTTGCAGAAGCTCAAGTATGGGGTTGTTCGGATGCATGACCTAGTACAGGACATACTAGACTGGAATAGATTCTACTTGAGTGGCCGTTTACAGAAACCGGTATGTCAGTTGGTGTTTTTACTAATAACTGTGGTACATGAGATGTTTTAGAAAAGTGCCTTTGGTTGCAGGTTCATATGCTTGTTGATAATCTGGACATAGAGGATGTGAATTCTGTTAATAAGAGAGCTGCAATATCTGCAGCTCTTCTTCTCTTACCATCAAAATTCACCGAGGTTTGTTTTCTGTTTACTACTCAGAAATCTTGAAGTTTCACTAGACTGTACACTATAACACACAGAACTCTTGCGCAGGAAGATCTATATGCCAAAATATGCAGCCTTTCTTACATGGGAGACTTGCGCATGTTTTTTGCAGAGGACACTAATAAGGTGAGAGAGAACCCAGTCATGTTCTTTAGTACGTCACATAGCAAAAATTGTTCTCAGAACATGTAAACTATTTTTATTTTCATCGTAATCAAAAATATACAATCTATGTCCCTAGGTCGTGCAGTCGTGTTTCCAAAGCAAAGAATATATAGGAAAACCATCTTTTTACTAAATTTAAATTTGATATGGACCTATGGTAAATATAAAGTAATTAAAAAAAAATAGTCGGCAAGAAAAAAAAAAACGATGAATTAAAGTTTTAATCTTTCCACGTACACTTTCCAAAAAAGCATATTTAATCACAACACTGATATAATTTTAATAGTTTCTAGAGATTTTAAATCTACATATAATTCAAGAACCATATAATTGAGAGAGCTAAAACAAATATTATGTGTTATCAACAAAAAAAAAAGAAGGTATTTTGACAACAAATTAGGTACCTCTTTGACTACGTACGTCTATATTAATATGAACTTCCCCCTAACTAATGAGTTAAAAAAAAAAAATTGGTTGAGAAAAAAAATTATTTTTTGGTTTAATGTGAATGACTGAAAAGTTAGAAACCTTCATGATGGTGTCAAGATTTTTTTTTTTTTTTTTGGACAAAGACTTGTTTTCATTCATTCAAATCAAACCAAGTACAAGGGAGAGTGATTCAAAGATCACATAGTTTAAAACATAAGTAAAGGAGGCATTCCCCAATGCCAAAACAAGATAGATAAGGTGAAACGACAATGATTCCATGAGAGCTTTGAGACCAAAACTATTAAGCGTTCTGGCACATGTGAGGTCACGGTTAGTCGAATGATCTTCCACGAGCGAATCGATGGACGAAAAAGTGGTCACTGTCAATAGACGAGGTGACGTTGAAAAGGGTTTCATAACCGAGGTTCTCGCCGGCACGAGAAGAACGAGCTGGAGTTGCTCATCAGCAATGAGATGGGTGGCTGCGGGTCTAAGGTCGGGTGGGTTTGGAAAAATAAATTTGAGGAAGCTTCGGTAATCACCGCTCCATGGAGACGGGATCATAATGCCGCGCTTCCTCAAACTTTTGAAATCTTGAATACTAATCTTAATGTTGTTGATTCGAACTTGCTTGATTCCAGTAAACAGAGGAAAGGTGGAGAAAAGATTGAAGAAGCGTCGGTAACCACCGCTCATTAGAGACAGGGTCATAATGCCGTTCTTCTTCAATCTTTTCCTTTCAAGGTCAGATAGGTATGGAGATGATGCGTTGCTTTGAAGCTTGGGTTCCCTTGAGGAAGTGGATTGGGGGAGCTGAAACTGCAGCTTAGAAGAGGAGAAGGCTACTAAAATTAGTGTTACCTTGGGATCACAGAAGGTACAATCCGGCATATAGCATTCGAAACATTTCAGCCGGTAGTAATGGTCCCATCCCAAACGAAAGGAAGTTGGGATTGTTGAATTGATAACCTTCGCGTCAAAAAGTTCTTCGGACCAAAGCCGAGATGAGCTTGCAAATAGGATTCGAGACAATTGAACACAATATCTAACTAGAATTAACGATTCAAAACTACATTGATGTCCCAAGTCAAGCAGCACAATGAATCGAGAAATCCAATCAAATAATTGAGAACACATAGAGAAATGATCAGACCTGTGCGAAGCTGGGGAGAGTGATTGGCCATAGACGAAAGTGAAATCTTTCTCTGGAGGAAACGGAGGGTATAAGTTCTGCACGTGAGAAAGTTGGCCAAGCCCATTAAGATTCATCTCAAGAGAGGTTAGGGTTTCGCCAAGCCCAATTTGAGATTCTCTCAAATCGAAATTGGGCCTAACCAATGCTAATGGGCCACAACAAAGGAACAAGCCCATACGCTGTAAACCTAGCTTCCTTTTGCAGATTCGAGAGATGGGCGATGGTTGGCGGCTGCGCTGCGACGAATCAAAGGTCGGAGATGGGTTCATCGTCGCCGGAAAAGAAGACAGCTCCAGGGTTTTAAAACCCTCAGAAACAAGAGCTGAGAGGATGAAGACAAGGGTCTCAAATTTGACCATGTAAAAGCTCTCCACCCAGAAAAAGGCTGCGCCGTGCACCGTCGACGACTCCCCTGAACGTGGTGCAACTGACGGTCCAAGAGTAAACACTCTTGCCATCAACGAAGTCCAGAGGAGGTAAGTTCTTACAGATGTTAAATTTGATCCAGATCGGAAGAATTCTGACATATATGGTTGAAGCAGCTTCGCCGGAAAGGGTGTGGACAGAGGGAGGAAAGAGATAGGAGTCGCCGGACCTCTTCTTCGTCCTCTGTCACTGTCGATTGAGCCGTCTTCGAAGCTTGCCAAGAGAACAAAAGTTTCAAATGATTGAGACAGGGGCCAAAATAAACGTAAAACTGAATAAAGGTTGCAGAAGTTGCGAGCAGGAAGAGACAAATCCCGACGCCGGCGAGCCGAAGCTTCACCGGCGTCGAGAAGCAAGGTTAGGTTAGCTTCCTCGATATTAGAGCCTGAGAGCGTTTTTCTCAAAATTTTGAGTTATGTAACCAAATTAATGGTGTCAAGATAAAATGAAAAAGCCCATCCATTATAATTGGGCTATTACTCTATTAGCCAATGAAATAAATACATTTCAATCTGTAAAAACACTTGGTATATATCTGGGCTTTAAGTATTTGTTAGATTCTTGGCATTCCAAGAGTTGCACCAAATCCAGCACATTTTACTGGGAAATCTTTTTAATTCTGAATGACGTCTGAGAAGAGCAATGTATTAATTCGAGTGTGATATACTATTCTAACAGTATTGTTTTAGTAGTTAAAATAAACAGTATTAACTATGATCTATAGGCGGAAAAAAAAAAAAACTATGATCAATAATTGTTTTTTTTTTAGATAGATCATAGATGTGAAAGATAGCGGATAAAAAGATGACATCCTTTTACCACTGCAATCAAAGTTGATTGTTAAATATATCCTCAAACCGCTAGTGAATTCGCTAATTGTCAATTATTGTTTTATTTTTATTTTTTAATTTATAAAGGGACATAATTTGATGAGGCTAAAAAAAAAAAAGACTTTGCTGAGGCCATGTAACACCGCCACGGTTTCCATTTGGTGGTAACAAGGAAAACCATTCAATGGCAAAGTTTATCTATGTAACAAAGGGGCAATTTGGTCATTTCATGTTCCAATCCACCTCTACGTAAAACTACCGGCCTTGCACTTTCCCACAAAAAAACAGCTAGCCCCGCACGCAGAGATAAAAAAAAGCCTTTTCAGGCTTCTCATGCACAAACAATTACTATGTTGTAGTAATGTTTTAACTTTTTACTAGCTTAATTGATAAACGGATCTTTACAGCTTTATTTACTGATTAACATACTCCCTTTTGTTCTTACCAAAAAAAAAAACATACTCCCTTTTGTCATTCTAGATTATTTTACGTACATTAAGAAGTTTTATAAGCCCTCATGATGGTGGGCTGGTGGTTGATGGGCCCAAGGTGGATGGGTGCAACTCCCTCCTCCCATGGTTCAATTCCTCCCTCCTGCTGTTATCAACATTATTGTGGGAAGTCTGTCAGTTGGACTTTGGTCCAATTAGTTTACCTGGTAGTCAGAAATGCAGGCGGCCTGACTACCCCTGACACTTAGTCGGAAGGCATTCCAAACTCGGGATAGGCAGAGTGGTAGCCCGAAGGGCCTAGCCGTTAACACGGTGGACCAGTCCACTATGTAGCACCTCGGTGCGTTCCTACCGGGGCCGACCGGATAGCCGATAGGGTTTATCAAAAAAAAAAAAAAAAAAAAAGAAGTTTTATAAATTGACTATTTTGACCTCACAAACAACATCAATTTACAATCTTAATTCTATTGCATTTGTTTTCATTTTCTCTTTTAATCATTTCAATAGTAACTTCTTAGTATTCTTTCTCATTCAATACATAATTAACAGCTTTAACTAAATTAAATATACATATTTTTGACTTGTTGACTATAAAAATGTAAGAGGAGGGAATCCAAAATTTTCACGTCAATGTCACAATTGAAGAAAAAGCTAATGGAGACAAATATTAAAATTCAAAACTTCTCACGTTTCCATATACTAAGAGCACCTCCAATGGGAGGTTCTCTTGATAATTTCATAGGGTTCTCTTAATTAAAGTGATTAAAAATAAATCAAAACCCAAAATTATAAGGAGAACTGGCTCTCTGGAGAGAGTTTTGGGAACCGGCTCTCTGTCGTCTCTCTCGACGTTTTACCAAATCGAAGACCCAATTCTACCTGTTTTGTCCCCAATTCAATCTCCCACCAAACCATCGCTTCGTTCCCTCGAATTTCAATTGGGTTCTTCTTCCACCGCCGATCCAATTATCCCACCGCCGAATGAGATCGTCATCGTTATCAGTGGTCCGAGCGGAGTTTGCATAGACGCAGTGATCAACAAGCTTCGTCAAGTTCGTGAAGAGGTTAGACATCTAAAGAACTTTGATTACGTTGTGGTGAATTGTCTGTTCCTTGTGGTAGATACTCCTAGAATGCGATGGGGATTGTGAATTTTTATGTTTGGTCCTCATGTATGATTATGCTTTTCTTTCATGTATGAATGATGAGGTTCGATTCTTGCTTCTCCCCTATTTGGCCCCCTTCTTCTCGATCCTGTTCTAGTTTCAGCTATCGAGTCGATCCAATTCGTTTTTGATTTCATTTTGTTCCTGTTGAAATTTTTGTTTCATTCGTCTAGATTTATCGCCAATTAGACGTTCAATTTCGTGTATAATTGGAAGTTGGGTATCGAATCAGTTCTTAGAAATGTCTAATTTTATGGAGAGTATTCATATCAATTTGATTGTTTATAAAAAGAGTGTAGCTTTTCATGTATGAATGATGTGGGATTGTTTGGTTTCATATTGTGGGAGGCCCTTTGTGGGTTGTTACTTAAGCTTTGTGGGGGCATTGTCATGCTTACAACGATTGGCGTCTCTAATCATGACTGGTTCCAAAAAAATGATGCTTTGGATTGGTTAATGTCCTTACTTCGTAGTTGGTATCAGAGATTGTGTAAGTGTGTTCATCATATTTTTTTTGGGTGATTCTAGCTAAAGACGAGCGTTGTTGATGTTGAGTTGATTCTGGAATGCAATTACAACGTTTGAGTGGCTCACAATGCTTGACATTGCAAAGGCTTATCTAAGAGATAGTTCTAAGGGAAAGGCGAGAGAGATGCTTCGTAAAACAGAGGAATTGAATGATCCAAAGTCCTACGAGAGACTCATAAAGCTATATGGTGAAGCAGGGAGAGAGATGATGTTTACCAGATATGGGACTTGTACAAGAACACAAAAGAGAAGAACCATGTATTGTTTTGCAAAATTTGAATTTTTTTCTAAAGAACCCCATGGGTGGTTCTAACCATTGGAGGACACAAAACTTAAAAGCTCCTATGCTAGTACTTAAATTTGAGAAAGGCTAAATTTATACTTAAAAAATTCTGAGAACCCTTCATGGGGTTAAAACCATTGGAGATGCTCATGTACTTGAGATAAAATGTATTAAAAGGGTGGTTGATTAGTGGTGGTACAAAAGAGTAGATATTTTTGTGTTCTGTATTCAAATTTTTTTTGAGATAGAGAGACATTCTTTAAATTAAAATGGACCAAAGCTGGTTTTGAATCTCGAAACAGATTATATATGGTTTCAAAGCCTGAAATTCTCGCGGTTTGAAAAAAAAATGTGAGATAAAATGTAACTAAAAATAATAAATTGCATGTTAATTACAAGAAACTCCACAAGCTGATGTGGGAAAGCCAGTCAATCCACGGAATTTTCTAACATCTTGATTACATCGGAATAAGCGGTTTCAAAAGTCATACCAACCATACAATGGGTTCTAATATTTTTGTCCACAATATTAGAAGTTTTGCTTGAATAAAAAGGCTAAAAATTTCAAGGTACTGTTCATTAATGTATTTGTTGCAAATTTGATCATGTATGATATTTACAAGTTCATAGTTTTGTTAATTAAGTGGGGATTAATGTAATCGTGACTAAAAAAGAGGGTGGGATTAATGTAATCGTGTATTCGTGTGAATGTGGATACTTCTCATTCACGGCAAAAGGAAAAGACAAGACACTAAAAATATCTAAATAGAAAGAATAAAAAAAGCGAAAACAGACAACAAAACCCAAAACAGGAAGACTTAAACAAGTACACAGAGTAAGAAAAAACTTTTCCTTAAACTGTATTTTCGTAACTATTCATATATATATGATTAGTCTCTCTGCAATTTAAAAATATTTGTGCTCTCTCATCTCAAAAACTACACTAAATCTATAAATCATCATTTATCTAAAGTCTTCAAAAAGGTTTCGATTCTGTCTATACTCTTGGTTTCTTAACGAATTCTTGATTTTGAGTCTAATTCTGTGTTTCCTTTTGTTTCTCAGCAATGGATTATACAAAAACCAAAGAAACACCGATAAACCATTACGAAGAACAACAAGGATCAACAAATTCATCTGAAAGCAGAAGCAATGAAGAGGTCTCTGATTGTGATCAGCAACATTCTTCCATAGCCAACGAGCTTGGGCTAATGGAGTTGCCTAATGACGATAAAGTTTACAAGCTAATCTATGGTCATTGCCATTCTAAGCTAACTTCTCACTTAGGCAATCAGTTTAAGATTGTATCGATTCTCAAGAACGAATTTAAAACCCCATTAGGACAAGCTAAGCTTAAAGCCTTTCAGATATACACTGAGTCTGTGGCAAAGAAAAGCGGAAGTTACTGCGAATGCGGTGGAAACAAAGCTGCTGCGACAGCAGCAGCGAGAGTGAAATACGGTTGTTGCGGTGTGGAGAAGGAAGAGTTAAAAGCGATTCTAATGTACGGATTTAGCCAGTTTAGGAACAACAATGGCTTATGTCTCTCACCAGACAATGCTCCTCTTCAATGGTAAACAACAACAAAACACTTATTACATATTTTTTTCATTTTGCTCAATGAGTCTCATCGTTAATGTTTTCCTTTTTTGTATAGTATGATAGATCCTTCATCATCTTGTAACGAAGATGGGACTAGATTTTTGTTGTTTTCAAGAATTATTATGGGAAAATCAGAGATTGTTGGCTCGACCGCACAATCGTATCCGAGTTCTCCAGAGTTTGATTCAGGTGTAGACAGTTTAACATCTCCGAAGAAGTATATGATTTGGAGCACACACATGAACACTCATGTTTTGCCTGAGTTTGTTGTTTGCATCAAAACTCCATCTATCTCGAGAAGTAGTAAGCACACAAAAATGTTTGTTCCTCTCTTCTTTAATTCACAAGTTGTTCACTTGCTGATTTGGTATGTTTTTTTTTTTCTATGTAGAGAACCCAAAATCGCCGTGGATTTTGTTTCCGGTACTGATCAAATCGATATCGAAGTTTCTAAACCCGTCGCAAATCCGTCTCATTCAGAAACACTATAAAGAATATCAAGTAAGTCCACTTTCTTGGCTCTCTGTTTTTCATCCTCATCACAACATTCTCATTGTTGGTTCCTTTGCCACTCACAGGAAAGGAGAATCTCGCGGTTTGAGTTGATTCAACGACTGAGGACTATAGCCGGAGATACATTATTGGTTCAAATCATCAAATCTTTCGGACAAAAGGTACATAGTATCGTAGACACATATTTTCAAAACGTTTTTTTTTTTTATCATACACAACTTCCACAATGTTGGTTCTTTGAAAATGTTTCAGGGACCGGAAGAATCAAGACCGATAAATTTACAGTCACAGCGTGGTTGTATGCATATATAGAGAAGTCGTTTGTTAGCTCTATGTTGATTACACCAGAATTTTGCTTTCTCACAACACATTAGTGTTTTATGTAAATATGTTTCTGTAAATCAAAAGACAATAATTCACTATCTACCTGACAAGTCAATGTTGCTGAAACATAGAACCTTAAGTGGATAGAGGAACTTCCCAGCCTTGTGGAACTGGAACTTACTCATTTATGATCTTTAATCATACTATGAAATGAACATAGCAGTGTTAAATATTTGTTTTTAATCACAAACTTCATTCTAATTTACATCATAATTACGTAAAACACAATTTTAAACAAACACTCCTGTGATTTTTTCGTATAAAACTACAACAACGAATCAGAAAAACCTGTAGAGCTTAGTCCGGTAAGTTAAGAACTGTGTGTGTGTGCGGGCGGGCGCATTAGATTTCATTTCACAATGATTAGTGTCGGGAAGATGTGGAACCGCTTCTAACAAAGCTAGCAAACTCAGGGTCAATCACAATCCCCTGAACTTGTCTTCGTCCTCTCCTTCCCAACAAGTTTACTCCGCCATGTCTTGGTGCCACCGGATCTGTCACGGGAATATTTTCAGGAACTGGCATCTCCGTGGAGTGTCCTGAGATGCACAATGAACCTGACTCGTCTTGTTGCCAATACACTTCCACCATGATTCCTCGTGGATTCTCTGCAGATTCTGTTCCCGGTATCCCAATAAATCTTGCCCCCACCGGTATCTGTAGATTGGATTGGATCGGATCAGCTCAGGAGTTATATGAAGTCTCTATATACAGATATGAATGTATGAGATGTAAGTTATTTACCTCAACTGAGGAACCAGATGTTAGGTCGAGAGTGACCATTGTTCCATCAACCGCAGCGCTTTCGAGTTCAGCTTTTCTTGCTATGTTCAAAAAGACTTCTTCAAGAGTTGCGAGACCAAGTTGGATATCTGAGATTCCAAATTCTTCTTCTCTGTCTTGAAGCTCAGCGAAAAAGCCCTGTTTCGTTGTTAAAAAAATAAAGAAACAGAGAAGTTGTGAAATCACTTACACTTAGTTATATAAGTAGGTAGTAAACTCTATATATGGTATATTGTGTAAATGCTTACTGTCAAAAGATTCTCTTTGTCGTGTGGTATAACAAAAGTCATGAAGGCCTTGTTTTCCTCTATTGGTTTGACTTTGAGATGCTGCAAGAAAATATCACAGGTCATATGGTATTAGATTAATTTAATTGCATTGTAAAATGGGAACTTTAACAGGCTGCTAAAACAGACTCACATCTTTAAAGAATTTCTTCACTGGCTCTCGTGAATCGAGAGCACCAGTTTCGCTATTGTGGTTATTGCCATTGTTTTCTTGGTTGTTGCTTTCAACAAAGCTGATGTTAGCAATAAAACCTGTGCCAAAGCGGGATTTCAATCTGATCGAGGTTCCAATGCAGCGGAGCCTACCCTTAGCCATTATCCCTATCCGATCACTTAATATATCAGCTTCCTCCATCGAATGTGTCGTTAGTATAATGGCACGGCCTTTCTTGGTTTCCTGTATAATATCCCACACATGCCTCCTGGTGATCGGATCCATGCCTGTAGTCTGCAACCCGTGTATGGCAAGCACGCATGTGTAAAGGAAGCGGAACTTAGATAAATAAACATAAATAGAATATAGAAAGTAACAAACCGGTTCGTCCAGGAAGACCAGCTTTGGATCACCAATGAGTGAAACTGCAACACTGAGTCGGCGCTTCATTCCTCCACTGTAACTTCCTGCCCTGATTTTCCCTGCTTCTGTCAGTTTTACCTCCGCTAGTGACTTCTCAACCATCTGTATGATGGAAAGAAACATTTTAAGCGACAAAAGAGGAAAAGTATTCTTGATTTGAAGTAACCAACAGACTCATTTCCACCATTAGGGTGACATACCGAGTTGATCGATGAAGGTGGCAACCCTTTGATGCTAGCAAAGAGTTTGAGGTGTTCTTCACCAGACAAAGCATCCCAAAGAATATCAAACTGTGGAATGGGAATGTCAAAAATCATTTAAAGCATAACAAATGACTGTAACTAAGGCAAATGCCAGAAGCAGATAGCAACCAAAAAAATGGCCCACCTGAGGACAAACTCCAATCATTTTACGGATGTTGGACATACCAACAGAGCTTCTTATAGAATTTCCATAAATTAGTGCTGTTTAAGCCAATTCAGAGAGATTTTAGTATGGTGAAAATGCTTAAGATCTACCTTCTACGAAAAAAACGAAAGTGGAAGCTTCATCTTACCATCACCACCAGTAACTGGAAATAAGCCTGTCAAACAATTGATAGTAGTTGTTTTCCCTGCGCCATTGGGACCAAGAAGACAGAATAACTGATCCTTGGCAATATTCATCCACAACCCCTGAATAAATGTAACACATATCACGGAAGAAACCACATGGAGAAATAATCAGTAAAATTTCATCCAAGTCCTAGCTATTGATAGATCAATGGTAAGATTGTCATTTGTTGAACATCGTTGGTAAAGAACAGACTTTTTCATGCTAAATTGCAATTAACAAACGTAAAAAGGTCAGTTTTTCAGTTATGTTTTCTTAAAAGAAATACCTTCAGAGCATGAAAAGGGGGAGTTTTCTTGCATTTGCAGCATCCAAAATTCGTCGTCCCAGGATAAGTCTTTGCAAGACCACGTATTTGAACTGCAATGTTGGGATCAACTAAACCATCCATTGAATGTTGTTTAACTAAAGTTTCCTCTTCAAGGACATCTTCGTCATCTGGGGCAATGTGATCCACAGGTGGGACTGAACCAGTACAACTACAAATTCCACCTTCTGTTCAGAGTAGAAACGTTTAATTAGGATCACATTTTGACAAAAAAAATTACTAACGAATACAGAAACAAGACTGAGGAGAAAGTACCTTCTACTCGGTTGCCACCTTTACCGGTCCAGTAACCAGGTTTTAGAAAGTAAAAGATAGATTTCCTTACACCAGACGCATTTGGAGTAATATTGTCAAAGTAAAGAGCCAAAACAAACCACAAAAAGAATGTCCCAAGAAGCCACAAGTAGATATCATTCTGCCAAAACCAAAAAGTAACGATCAGATAGACGATTGCACACAGTTATTAGATGGAATTTGTTTTGAGAGTTGACGTACAATTGTAATCACACAATCAGTGTCCTCGTTGGGTCCGCATTCTGCTCTCTTACTCCAACTAATACCAGGATCTTGAGGAGTTGAAGTTGCATCAGCAAGCAGCTTTAGACCCTGAGAAAAGGTATTGGGCGGGAACAGTGACCAAAGCGACCTGATCATGCGAGAATACTTCTTGGCATAGGGAAACCCAGTTGATGTTGCAAGCTGCAGTTAGATTTATGATTAGTAACAGTTCATAATTCTAAGAAACAATATCATCTATTTGTTTTGCATGAGAACGGCACCTGTGTTACAAAGCCAACCAGAAACACAAAGAAGCCGACAGTTGTTGCTGACGATGATTTGCTGATAAAAGCTGATAACATGAATGCTAGTCCAATCTAGCAGCACAAACAATGAGCTTAAAAATTTGACTTATGCGCCAAAAGAAGTAAAAACACACTATCTACGAAGAAAGCCGAAAACAGAAATCCTTCGACAGGTATTCAAGGTTAGTCTTACCAGATTAAACTGGAAAAGCATGAAAAGTAGGAAGACAACAGGGAAACTGTTCTTCAAGAAAAAGTCGAACTGGAACATCATTCCAAAGAGAACGGTCAAGAGCGCCGAGATGGCAGTAAGAATTCCTTCCCATGTAAGCCATGACAACCAATAAGCAGTGTCAAAAACACCCATCATCGTCATTGCCTGTTGCAAAACAAAGGATCAATGTACTATATATACATTGGTAACAGCCTAACTAGAAACAACGTTATACCTGGCGAAGTTTGAGCTCTTTCTCAGTAATCAAAGAACTAATCTGAAGTACAAAACCAAACATCGCAACAGCAAGGAAAAAAGTCGGTCCTATAGTGTCCAACGCAACAATAGCTTCGATAGTTGGGTGCGGAAACTCCTTAAACCCAACAACCCAATTAAAGTTAGGATCTGCAAAACATAATAACAACTTCCCAATGTCAAGAACTAAACACTTGATACCATAAACATAAAAATTCATCAAGATATGCACACCTCCTATCAAAGACCTCGCGATTTCACGCTCAGCCGCAATTTGAAGCGGTATCTGAAACTTGAAAGTGGGATCTTCAAATCTTCCTCTATTCATCTCTGGTGTTGAATTAGTTTGAATACCATAACTAATTACTGTAGCATTTCTTTCCACAAAGTGCAAAGCTCCTGGAACTAGCAACGGGTTCGCCATAAGCCACGTATCTACCGCTTCAGGATCCACGAATGATCGTACCTTAACAGACAAACAAACAAACAAAATTACAATTTGCATATTTAACTTCCACTTTAATTCTCAAAACTGTAACCTAACAATTTGGTTCTCTATATCTATGACATCACTAAAATTCCATTAACATAACAATCAAAAACTACTCTAATTTCTCCTGAAGAATGCTTAATTACACAATTTCAAGATTACAATACCTTCTCGGTAGGAATTGGTCTTCCAGGATTATTCTTCATAATCGCATTAACAATCTGAGTCACCTTGGGGCTACGATTTCCGCTCCAAACAAAGTCATAGCACGGAAGATTCACGAAGAACTTATCTTCGCAAGGCGGAATCGGCGGCGAAATCAACGCCGTCGGATCCGTAACAGTTTTGAGCGCCGTGGAAGACGCAAAGCTCTTCTCCATAGCTTCTTGGATACAGAAGATGAGGAGGATGAAGAAGAAAGAAGCGAAGAGCTGAAGAAACGTGGCTCGTTTGCTTCGCCATGAAAGAAGAAGGTTTTTCTTGAACAACGCCGTGTACTGTTGCAAGAGAAGAGGCAAACCTCTCTGTAACGTCATGGCCTGAGACGTTTTTTCGAATTTTTGGGAATCTTACTGTGATCTGAATTTTTGATTGGAGGGGACGATTTAAGGGAGGCGTAAGATTTTGTTTATATTTATGACCCTGGAGTTATGAGGTAATTACAAATTATTTATAAGTAAGAAAAAGAATAATGTAGTATCAAATTAGAAAAAAGAGAAGAATTATATATTTACTTTCGAGAAAAATGTCATTAAAATCCCCAACTTATTAAAAGCGTTGATTTAAATCCTCAACTCACAACGAAACGAAATAAATATCAAACTTATGTTGACTTTCCAAATAAATATTAAACTTATGTTGACTTTCCAAATAAACACCAAACTTTCATTGACTTTCCAAATAAATATCAAACTTCCGTTGACCTGACCATATTAGGTACGACGTTAAGTGGGTTAATAAATCTTCAACTCATGACAAAACGAAATAAATATCAAACTTATGTTGACTTTCCAAATAAATATCAAACTTATGTTGACTTTCCAAATAAATATCAAATTTCCGTTGACCTGGCCATATTAGGTACGACGTTAAGTGGGTTAATAGATCTCGTTAACGGAGGTAATTTTCTGTTAACATATATGTTAATTGATAACGACATTGTTTCATATAACAACAAAACGACGTCGTTTTGTCGTAACGATTGAATTAAATCCCTAAAGTCAATCTTAGATCCCCAAATCGAGCAAAATCCCTAACCCTAAATAGAGTATGATTTGAAACTCGGGATTTTATTGAACAGTTACGACAAAACAACATCGTTTTATGTTTAGAAGGAATACTTGTTAGTGTTTTGATCAACAAACGAACTCTGTTTTAACAGAGTATGAAGAACAAAACCAAAATGAAAAATAGAGTATGAAGAAACTTGATCATTATTGATAAGATAAAATGTATTACACACAATGATGTTATTGAGTTTGACTCGGTCTACTTATACAACACGAAACAACGTGTACGTACATGTGTTAATCGAAAAGACACAACTTTACGAACAGACACAACTATACGTACGTACATTCGTGACTCTTACGTAAATAACTAACTTATATGAATACGACTTTAGGTTATATGACTTAGATGAGATTTGATTATAGTTCAACAATACTGTCATTTTTAATTAGCGGGTTTGTTAACAGAAAATTAATCCCGTTAACATTGTCTGTTAACTCACTTAACGTCATGCCTAATATGGCCAAGTCAATGAAAGTTTGGTGTTTATTTGGAAAGTCAACATAAGTTTAATATTTATTTGGAAAGTCAACATAAGTTTGATATTTATTTCGTTTCGTCGTGAGTTGAGGATTTAAATCAACGTTTTGAATAAGTTGGGGATTTTAATGACATTTTTCCCATTTACTTTCTACCAGGAAAAGTATGACTTTTATGCTTTGACTGTTAGCAATTAGAAATTCTATTAAACTATCAGATATTTTAAAAAATTATTATATTTTAACATATCAAAATTAAAAATATATATTGTAGAAATATACGTTTTCATACTCAACTAAAGCCGCAAAGTAGTAAGCGTTTGAACCTTTATCCACTTGAAACGTCACCGTTTTGCCAATATAGTTGCACTCAACTCTACAAGGAAAAAAAACACAATCTAACCTTAGTAATTACTAATTAGTATATAATAAGTTAGTAACGTCGTAGTTATGTTTATTAATGTGAAATCCTTAGATACATACTTTCTATAAAGAATCTGCAAAACTCCTGCATTCCGAAGTGACTATCTTCACCAGAAATCGCCATCGCACCAAACGCTGTACCACTCAAATCGAAATGGACAGACTCTGTAACGCATCCAGGACATTCATCTGTAATGACTACCGTAACCGGTTTTTTCGAACATGCCGATTTCGAAGTGCATTTTATCTGTACATGTACGTACATAATTACATCAGTATATAAGTCAAACTTTCATTTAATTTCAATCTCTTGTGCATAATTATTGTAATTAGTAACCTGGTAACATGCGCCACACCCTTTCCCTGACTTGAACAACGACGCACCTCCGGCTGATACCATGCTCGAAAACGGAGGTTGTGCAACAGCAGTTCCATAACCACAAGCTCCACCTTCATTATAATCAATATATCGTGGTTAGTATAATTATATATATAGCTAGTTTCTTGCTTCTTTATCTAGAGCTGTAATTAATTGACATAACATAACACATGTTTATATATATACCGTCGCTTCCGTATCCGGTGGGGCTGCCATACCACGTAGCTCCGGCGATAGACCAATCAGCATCACTGGTCGTGGCGGCTGAAATGTTGAGTTTCTTGGGGCTAAAGCAATGAGTTAAGTTTAAGAGGAGACAAGTTAGAGCAAAGAGTAAGTTCACGATCATGTAATATCGCTCGACGATAAGAATTGCCATTGTGATAAATGATAATATTCAGTAGCTAATAAGGACTACTTATATAGTAGTTATAGATTGATCAAATCCCGTGAAAGGCTATAATTTGCCCAACTGTATTAATCCACGTGTTACTTTGTCTAAAAAGTAGTATAAGAAACGTGAAGTCTTTCCTTTTTTAGTTTTGTTTTATTTCGAAGTGGATCCTCCTACGTTACCGTTAACAGTTATAGCCATAGTTTATATTAGGGGTGAGACCAATTATCCGGGATCCGGGATCCGATCCGGGATCCGCTCCGAAAAATAGGATATCCGGGTGGGGCGGATCAGGATAATGAAAAAGCGGATCCGGCCGGATCCGGATAATAGAAAATTTAAAGCCGGATATCCGGATCCGGGATATTTTATATAATAATAATTTTTTTTTAATATTTTATTACTATTATTTAAATTTTATTATTAAATTCTATTATTTTATATAAGAATAATATTTTTTTAATAATATTTTTAATTATTTATATTAAATTATTTGTTTTTAAATATTTTTCTTGAAATTTTATATTAATAAAAAAAATTATATAAAAAACCCCGGATCCGGATATCCGGCTCTTTTTACGGATATCCGGGTGGAACGGATCCGGATCCGGATAATGAAAAGGCGGATCCGGATCCGGATACCCTAAAAAAGCCGGATATCCGGATCCGGCCCAGTCCTAGTTTATATGTGGCTGCATCATACGGTGTCGTATTAATTATTATTTCCCCCTAAATCAAGGTAATTTGGAATTATATTGATAGCGATATTTGTACGCTAATGTTAGCCGTTAAAGGTGGATTGCTTGGTCGTTGAATTTTAATCGCACGGTTGAAAACATTTAAAAAGTTCTTAACGTGTTTGAAAATAATCGCATGAACGTAAAACTTGGCGTAAATCAGGTTCGTCATGACGATTTACTGAAATCAATTTTATTTATTTTATCTTAAGATAAAAACGTCAAGGAAGGTCCCATGAATTAATTTGTATAAAGCCTTTTAACAAAAAAAAAAAGAATTAATTTGTATATGAATTTGATACATGCGTCGATATCGAGATTGGTCTGCGTTCTATGTGTCGATTTGGTGCTGAAATTGATTTCGTTGCTTTGATCTTCATTCTTTGGTGGGTTGTCTTCATTATGGGTTCAAATTGGGTTCTTATTTCTAGTGGGTTTCGTTATACAGTTCTTTTAATTTATGTTTATTGGGTCTAAAGCCCAACCACTAAAGTTGGCTTATTTATTGTATGTAATACAGTAAGTACTTTTGACCCATTTAATTTAATGTAAATATATTTTCATCAAAAAAAAAATTACAGTGACTGAATATTTTAGTAGTATTAAAAAGGTGAATATGAAATGAAAAGAGTAAAACTTTTTTTTTTCATCGAAAAGAGTAAAACTTTAATCTAAAAGATAAATGCATTCAAGAAGGAAAAAAATGTTATTTATGATAAATAAAATTTGGTAATTGATTTCAAAATAATTTATTAACTTGTTATAAAAACTTTTGGTAAATAAATAACATCATTTTTGTGGTAAACAAATACATAACTCCTTATATAAGATTTAATTATATTGGTATATTTACTACGATTGACAATTGACTAAAAGTTTTGATAAAGAACATAAACACTATTAAGCTAATATTAAACAAAATATGTAATGTCTATTATGAATTTGGATGAGAGAAGGATAAACTCTCAAAAACATATGTAAGAACAAAGAAAAAAAGAAATTGAAGCAAATATTTTTTTTGCTGAGTTTTTTCTTTCCATTAATTGTGTGAATGAATATTACTTCAATTAGCGGAGACTAAATGTCTTGAAGCAAGACCCACAAGCATAAGTGTGTGTAACTGCCCCACTTGGATTCTCAAGGCCAAGATATGTACTACAATGAAGGTAACAGACAAAACCTTGCAAATATAAAACAAAGTGTTATCATAAAATTTATCTTCATCCGAGAGTCATATGGAAAACATTTTATACTTGCCTTAATGGTTTTGTGGTGCGCCACGTCGATGTTACACCTGAAACACTCCAAATGCGATTCCCCTATGCAAGACATCGAATAAGTGATGAAGCAGTCTGAGCACTTTTAGTGCAAATTCAATGTCTATGATACAATAATAGCATTTTTATTCCGAGAACAGAACCTGACAGACTCCAATGCGTTGATAGACTTCAGCTAGCGAGTTTTTGAGATCTTCCATGATTCTGTCGTATCCCAGATGTACTCCATTAACACCTTTAATGCAAAATCTTCAACGGTGATGAAATCGCTTGGTGTAACGATCTTGGAAGACAACTCAACAACATCGTTCTGCCACATAGCACGAACGGGGATATGAGCAAGAGTCTCATGCGCCATGTTCCTGAAATGACAAATAGCTGGTTTCATAATAACAAAAATTGAAAGAAAAAAGAAACAACTTAATGTTCTATTGCCTGTTTCAAAGCAAAAGTCATATCATTGTATCACTATTTGGCCGCATGGTGTGTACTGATATCAATTCAGTAATCAAGTTTTTGAGTAAGTAACAGGCGAGTTTTCTCTAAGGGAAGCACTCACCCTAGCCAAATCTTCTGCCATCTGAGCCCTCGAGTCCGGGTTGTAACAAAAGTGGATGTTGATCAACTTGATAACGTCAAACAACTCATTCATCTGCGAACCAAAAATAAATAATAATATAAAAGCACATACAGTAAAACCTCTATAAATTAATATTCTATAAATTAATAACCTCTCTAAATTAATAAATTTTTCCGGTCCCGAGTTGGGACCAGTGTAAAATATGACATAAATTGATAAATCAATAAGATAATAATTTTTTTTTAAATCTCATATAAACATATGGTCCCATCGATATCATAAATTAATAATTGTATAAACTAATCAATATATATATATATGATATAAATTTATATATGTCATATTTGAATTAATATGATATATATTTAAAATATTATATGTAAAAATTTTAATAAATATGACTCTATTATTCGGAAAAAAAGTTTTGTTGTTTTTTTAAACTTAATAATTGCTTCTCTACTTGTAATTAGTTTTTAAAAGATATTAGTTATAAAGAAAAAAGTTATTTTTAGATAGAAATGTTTTTAAGAAATTACAAAATTAGTAAAATCTTTCTATAAATTAATAATTATTAATTTATCGATAAATTAATACTTCTCTCAATTAATAAAATTTGCTAGTCCCAACATTATTAATTTATAGAGGTTTTATATTGTATGTCTACTAAACGTGATGGAGCAAGATTACCTGAAGGCGATTTTTAAATAACGCATGAGTAATTTTCGTATCTTTCTCTCCACTTTGTCAGGTGTTAAAATGAAGTGAATGTGCTCCCGGCGAAGCTGCATAAAATATAAAAAAGAAAATTTATAAACAATTCACATTAGAGTATAAAACCAAATTGTAATTGTGGAAGCCCCATTGGTCCATTGGTTGACCAAGGGTTAATTAATGCTTCTACACCCAGAGGTCTGGGGTTCGAGTCCCAGATAATGCGATTTATTAATAATTTTGCAGATTATTGGAGGCAAGTGTGCAGGAGATCTCCAGCGATGTACAATTATAGCCGTTCGCCAGGATTCTACGCAGAAAGAGAAGTGTCCATCAAGAGCATGAAGAAGGAGGTGAAGGAGGTGTCGTCTGTCGTGAATCTAATAAGGGTCGGAAGGAATTGTCCGTTGTAGAATCGTCTATGTAACAGTTCTCATAATTTGTAATAAATAATAAATCTAGACGACAAAAAAAAAAAACCAAATTGTAATTAACCGGGATACTCCTAATATAATCTTTACTGATCATATAACAATTTTACCTCAGAGGGTGCCCTTAATTCTGACCTTGCAATTCGGACAAGGTTTAATACCACCACCAAATCTGCAATTTTTTAAAAAAAAATCAATACGAAACAGTATCTTAACACGTGATTTTTTCAGGTCTAACATTTCAGGTCTTTGTCACATTATTAATATATAAAAATGGATCAAACACGTAATTTTATTTTTTTCTTGTTTAATCGAAACACTAAACAGATTTTGTAGCTAGAATGTTTTGTTATTGATTCACTGAAATTAACCTGAAAGCTTTAAATGAAAAATTGTTTCAGAACACACCATTGAAGCTTTCTTATGTAAAATCAATGCATTGGTTGTGATTCTTTTCATCTTCAACCTGTTGGAAGATCTCTCCCTAAGGTATTTATTTGCACCTGTAGAGACTACGTATTACGCTTTGAAACTATCTATTATGTGGTTAGCGTTCAAAATCAGTTTATTTCTATCTTAAAACCGGTTATTTCGGTTTAATCTACCAGCGAGATTGGTCCGGTTGTGGCGCAGCCACTGCGGGAAGAAATATAACATGGGTGGACCGATATTGTCTGCTCCCATGCGTGATCAAGATTGGGTGAAAAACGTTTAACTCCATGAAAGATCGAAAGTAAAAAGAATACGATTTTGATGTATCTGTTTCGCTCTGTTTTGTTTCAGGAATTGTTAGATGTTCCTCTGTTTTTGAGACTGCATAATCTGTTTCCCGAAACAAGAAGGCGGTCTTGGGCTGCCTGAGAGATCTTCGAGTATGGAACAAAGTGGACGAAAACACCGCCTTTAAAAAGGAAACTGTAATATCTTATCAGTCATTGATCAAATCCAGACCGTCCAAAAAACAAAAACCCTTATTAGTATATAACCCTCTGCTTCGCCAGATTTCTTGAAGCCGTCGACTTTCTGACCTTGTATGGTGAGAATTAACAACTTCCTTCCTTTAGGGTAAGATTTTGGGAATTCTCATGGAAATTCCACCTTACCAGCTTGGTTAATGGAAATTGGGTTCATAAATAAAAAATTGGTTAACTCGATGTAATGATCTTCTCTTTATTGAGCAGTAAGATTGGAAGCTCTTGTTTCGAATCGATTCAACCCTCAAATCTGAGAGTTTTGGATCCATATTATAAGTCAAGTTTGGAGCTATGGTGTGGTGTAACCATTGTGGGAAGAACGTTCCCGGAATACGCCCCGATGATGGTGCATTGTAAGTGTTCACTCATGGATGTTGTTATCTTATGGTTTGCTTTTTAGAAGCTCAGTTTCTGTTGGATTTGTGGGTTTCAACCTTTCCACTTGTGAATTTCATGTTGCAGGTCATGTGATTTATGTGGCAGGATTTTGGAGAATTTCAATTTTTCTACTGAAGTTACATTCGTTAAGAATGCAGCTGGACAGGTTTTACTCTAACCTCGCTCCTCTACTTTAGAGCTAGAATTGATTCTCATCAAATGGTTCTGTGTACCTGCAGAGCCAAGCTTCTGGTAACATAGTGAAGAGTGTTCAGAGTGGGATGTCAAGCTCACGTGAAAGGAGAAACAGAATAGGTAGTATATATGCCTTTGACTTGATTTCACCAGCCTTGCTTGTAGATAAATATCATTCCGCTCTTCATCTTTTTGCTTTTTTTTTTTTTTTTTGCAGCTAAAGATGAGCTTATGAATTTGAGAGATGCTTTGGGAATCGGTGATCAAAGAGATGATGTTATTGTCATGGCTTCTAAGTTCTTTGGAATGGCACTTGATCATAATTTCACTAAAGGCCGTAGAAGCGAGCTAGTACTGTCTTCATGTCTCTACTTGACTTGCAGGTTAGGAAGCTCTTACCAATCGTTTAGTGACGCTCTCTATGTTAACCGAAAACTCTCTTTGATCTCTAGGCAATTCAATTTGGCGGTTCTTCTTATTCATTTTTCAAGCTACCTTCGTGTTAGCGTGTAAGATAATGAGTTTTGTTTTCATCTCCATAACTTTTCTCTTTATCTGATAATATTATTACGTACCAGTGCTACCGGCGCCGACAGGTTCGCCGTACCAAGTAACTCCGGCGGTCCCCGATCCAGCAACATCTATAGTCTCATTTTGGCAATAACAAAACTTTAGTGAGACTGCAAAAAGAGCTAAGAGAACGAAGTATCTATGTGATGATGATGCCATTGATCTAGCTACCTTGTTTTGTATAAAAAAGTTTTTTTTATTATATTTAAAGGTATTTGTGATTTTGATTCACTAGATGACGAAGCTTTTTATAATGTTTTTTTTTTTTGGAATACTCTCACGATGTTTTAGGAAATTGTATATTGGTAATATAAGTGAATCTTATATCTATGGAAGTCAAGCTCTCCAATCCTCTACAGGAAAGGTAAATTTGAAATGAAAATTGGTAATTGCTTTCAAAATAGTTTATTAACTTGTCATAAAAACTTTTGGTAAAGAAATAACATTATATATTTTTGTGGTCAACAAATACATAACTCCTTATATAAGATTTAATTATATTGGTATATATTAATATATGTATTTCATTTTGTATGACCAATTTACTAAATTAACTAATCAATTTGAAAATATTTTACTACAATTGACAACTGACTAAACGTTTTGGTAAAGAACATAAATATTAAGCAAAATATGTAATGGCTATTATGAATTTGGATGAGAGAAGGATAAACTCTCAAAAGCATATATAAGAAACAAAGAAAAAATGATATTGAAGCGAATACATTTTTTTGCCGAGTGTTCTTTACTTCTTTTATTCCATTAATTGTGTGAATGAATATTACAAACCCTTAAACATCCTTATATTTATTTTTGTGAAAATTATAAGTTACAAAATTTGATACCACAAGAATTATGAACTACTGAAATTTTTTTATATATTAATGTATATTTAATTTGCTTATGGACATATATATTAGCTTAAAATCCTTTTATTTTCTAATCATGTTTATCACCCTGGATACAAGTTTTCTGTGTAAAGGCGTAAACCTACCACATATGACATATGTATTCTGTCTAAACCAAAAGTCAAATGAACAAACATTTGCAGACACTAGAATCGAATTCGCATTGTTTACGCAACAGCAAAATCTAATTCTGGCTGTAGGTTAGAGCAAGATCAACTCTTTAGTTCTTGACCTAATATTATTGTGCCACCACACGTACGGGATTGAACATTGTAAGTAAGAGATATTATTTCTACTATAGAACTAATTTAGTTCTAGCTAAACTTGAAAGTTGACGTTCGATTTGTATATCGAACCGGGTTGCCAGCCTGCCGGAATGACATCGGAAGCGACAACAGTCTCGCCGGAGTCCAGCGAAGTCACTCGGAGAGACAGCGGGGCACGCAAAGGTGACGACACGTCGAGCTTCCACACGGCACCCCACAATTGGCTCATAGACAGCCACTTGTCAGAATCTAGAGCTTGTTTGAGTTCGACTCGGCCAATTTCGCCGTCTCCGTTTTCATACTCAACTAAAGCCGCAAAGTAGTAAGCGTTTGAACCTTTATCCACTTGAAACGTCACCGTTTTGCCAATATAGTTGCACTCAACTCTACAAGGAAAAAAAACACAATGAAACACAAAGTCTAACCTTAGTAATTAGTATATATAATAAGTTAATAACGTTGTAGTTATGTTTATTAATGTGAAATCCTTAGATACATACTTTCTATAAAGAATCTGCAAAACTCCTGCATTGCGAAGCTGACTATCTTCACCAGAAATCGCCATGGCACCAAACGCTGTACCACTCAAATCGAAATGGACCGACTCAGTAACGCACCCAGGACATTCATCTGTGATGACTACCGTAACCGGTTTTTTCGAACATGCCGATTTCGAAGTGCATTTTATCTGTACATGTACGTACATAATTACATCAGTATATAAGTCAAACTTTCATTTAATTTCAATCTCTTGTGCATAATTATTGTAATTAGTAACCTGGTAACATGCGCCACACCCTTTCCCTGACTTGAACAACGACGCACCTCCGGCTGATACCATGCTCGAAAACGGAGGTTGTGCAACAGCAGTTCCATAACCACAAGCTCCACCTTCATTATAATCAATATATCGTGGTTAGTATAATTATATATATAGCTAGTTTCTTGCTTCTTTATCTAGAGCTGTAATTAATTGACATAACATAACACATGTTTATATATATACCGTCGCTTCCGTATCCGGTGGGGCTGCCATACCACGTAGCTCCGGCGATAGACCAATCAGCATCACTGGTCGTGGCGGCTGAAATGTTGAGTTTCTTGGGGCTAAAGCAATGAGTTAAGTTTAAGAGGAGACAAGTTAGAGCAAAGAGTAAGTTCATGATCATGTAATATCGCTCGACGATAAGAATTGCCATAGTGATAAATGATAATATTCAGTAGCTAATAAGGACTACTTATATAGTAGTTATAGATTGATAAAATCCCGTGAAAGGCTATAATTTGCCCAACTGTATTAATCCACGTGTTACTTTGTCTAAAAAGTAGTATAAGAAACGTGAAGTCTTTCCTTTTTTGTTTAGTTTTATTTCGAAGTGGATCCTCCTACGTTACGGTTAACAGTTATAGGCATAGTTTATATGTGGCTGCATCATACGGTGTCGTATAGCAGATTAATTCTTAATTTTCCCTAAATCAAGGTAATTTGGAATTATATTGATGGCGAAATTTGTACGCTGATGTAGCCGTTAAAGGTAGATTGCTTGGTCGTTGAAACTTAATCGCACGGTTGAAAACATACGTACACATAAAGGTCTGAAAATAATCGCATGAACGTAAAACTTGGCGTAAATCAGGTTCGTCATGACGATTTACTGAAATCAATTTTAATTATTTTATGACAAAGTAAAAACGTCAAGGAAGGTCCCATGAATTAATTAATAATTTTGTAGAGTTAGAAAAAATGTTTGACTATGAAGTTAATTATTATTAGATTGATGATGGTGCACATCCGGCCCACGATATACAGTAATAATCACTAGACCGGCCCAGTACAAATTAACCGGACTATTAAGCCCATGCAGTTTAGATCCAGTCGTGTCAAATATCCGGATGTATGTATACAGTATCTGATCAAATCCAGACCGTCGAAAAACCCTTATTAGTACCTCTGCTTCGCCAGATTTTTTGAAAAGCCGTCGACTTTCTGACCTTGTATGGTTCTTCGTCGTGTTGTTGCGCTTTCCCTTTCTCTCTAATTTCCCTCAAATCTGAGAGTTTTGGATCCATATTAGAAGCCAAGTTTGGAGCTATGGTGTGGTGTAAACATTGTGGGAAGAACGTTCCCGGAATACGCCCCGATGATGCTGCATTGTAAGTCTTGTTCACTCATCTGTTTCTTTCTGTCGGATTTAGGAGCTTTCTTATTCTGAATTTCGTGTTGCAGGTCATGTGATTTATGTGGCAGGATTTTGGAGAATTTCAATTTTTCTTCCGAAGTAACATTCGTTAAGAATGCAGCTGGACAGGTATTACTGTAACCTCGCTCCTCTACTTTAGAGCTAGAATTGATTCTCATCAAATGGTTCTGTGTACCTGCAGAGCCAAGCTTCTGGTAACATAGTGAAGAGTGTTCAGAGTGGGATGTCAAGCTCACGTGAAAGGATAATCAGAATAGGTAATATATATGCCTTTGACTTGATTTCACCAGCCTTGCTTGTAGATAAATATCATTCCGTTCTTCATCTTTTTGCTTTTTTTTTTTTGCAGCTAAAGATGAGCTTATGAATTTGAGAGATGCTTTGGGAATCGGTGATGACAGAGATGATGTTATTGTCATGGCTTCTAATTTCTTTAGAATTGCACTTGATCATAATTTCACTAAAGGCCGTAGCAGAGAACTAGTATTCTCTTCATGTCTCTACTTGACTTGCAGGTTAGCAGGTTCTTACCAATCGTTTTTCTTATGTTGTTACTAGTGACGCTCTGTATCTTAACCAAAAAACTCTCTTTGATCTCTAGGCAATTCAATTTGGCGGTTCTTCTTATTCATTTTTCAAGCTACCTTCGTGTTAGCGTGTAAGATAATGAGTTTTGTTTTCATCTCCATAACTTTTCTCTTTATCTGATAAGCCTAATCACCTGTCAAGCCTACTGTTTTTGTTGCAGTTACGATTTAGGTTCTGTGTATTTGCAACTCTGTGACATGCTCTACATTACAGAAAACCACAACTATGAGAAACTTGTTGATCCTTCAATTTTCATTCCTGGATTCACAAACAGTAAGTAACTCCCATTTTTTTTCTGTATTGGGTTGATGCAAGAACTTCACTGTATTCCACTTTTTAATCATAAACTTGCAGTGTTATTGAAAGGTGCACACAGTAAGAAAGTCGTGGGAACAGTCGTGGACACGGCGAAAGACATTATAGCTAGTATGAAGAGAGATTGGATGCAGGTGTGTGTACCTACATGTTGTTTGTCTTAGAGTTTTGTTTATTCTATTATGGCTTTGTGTTAATGTTGGCTTGCAGACCGGACGGAAACCAAGTGGAATATGTGGAGCTGCACTCTATACAGCTGCACTTTCTCATGGTATCAAGTGCTCTAAGACAGATATCGTAAGATGTTCGATTCAACTAGTGTTTTGAACCTTTTTGTTTCAGTAATTCAGTGCTGATGTGTGTTTCTAATTCAGGTGAACATTGTGCATATATGCGAAGCAACCCTAACTAAAAGATTGATTGAGTTTGGAGATACCGAGGCTGCAAGTTTGACTGCAGATGAGCTCAGTAAAACTGAAAGAAAAAAAGAAACGGCTGCATTGCGAAGTAAAAGGAAGCCAAATTCTTACAAAGAAGGAGTAGTGCTCTGTATGCATCAAGATTGTAAACCTGTTGATTATGGATTATGTGAGAGCTGTTACGATGAGGTATGTATGTTCTCCGGTTTATGTTTTTTATTATGTTTATGCAACTCCGAGTTTTTGACAAGCAGATGCTTTCTGCAGTTCATGACAGTTTCTGGTGGACTTGAAGGTGGGTCGGATCCTCCCGCCTTCCAGCGAGCAGAGAAAGAGAGAATGGAGGAAAAAGCTTCTAGAGAAGAAAACGACGACAAACAACTAAATGTAAGTTTAGTTTGATCTCTGAGGAAACTTTGTTTGTGAAATCTTACTTATGCTTCAAATCCGACTTTTGGCAGTCGGATGGACATTCGGATGAATCAAGCACCTTGTCTGACGTCGATGATAGAGAGGTGGGCAATAACTTTTACTTTCTTGTCTTTGTATTAAATGCTTTAACTTCAAATATGTTTCTGTCTGATCGTTTCACTGTTTCCCAGTTGGATTGTTATTTTCGGAACCCAGAAGAAGTGCGCCTGGTTAAGATCTTCTTTGATCTCAAACATCCCGGATATGATGAGGTGATTCATTAGGCTATAGAATATTGGATCCCTTTCAGAGTTTTGTTGTTAACATACATAAAAAGAACCTTTTACCAAATTGGTTTCTTTTGTAGAAGGAAGCAGCTAAGAAAGCAGTAGCTTTAAACGAGAGCAATAATGCAAGAAACCTTTTCGAAGCTTCTAAAGCAGCTGCGGCGAAATCTAGAAAAGAAAAACGACAACAACGTGCTGAGGAAGAAAAGAACGCGCCTCCTCCAGCTACAGCCATGGAAGCTGTTGGTAGAATGGTCAAGCGAAAGGTAAAAAACATTGTATCTTTTGAAGAAAAAGAGTTTTTTTTTTTTTCTGTCTTTCTGATTTTGAGTCTTGAACTTGTTATACAGAAATTTCGCAGAATTCACTGCGAATATTTGGATCTTGATACTTCAGCTGAGAAATCACCCAAGAGATCAAAGAAGAAGGAAGAGCATGAGATTGTTGAAAACGAACAAGATGAAGAAGACTACGCGGTACCATACAAGATGAACACAGATGAGAAATTCTATGAAGGCGAAGTGGAAGAGGAAGAGGATGGTTACGATTTTGGATTGTATTAATAATACTTTATATTATCTAATAATTATATTTTTGAAGACAAATTTGTTTTGCCCGGACTAGTTAAGCAAATTTATGTTCATAAAAGCGTTTAATTTGTTTTTAAATAACAAAGCACAAATTCATATTCGCCTTATTACATTTTGTGGAACGCAAACTATAGTAGAATTTTGACAAAAGAATCATAGATATCATCAAGACCAGGGCTAGTTATGCAGCCATAACATGATCAATGCTGAGCTCGCAGGGCCAGAGTCTGCTGCAGGTGTGTCTTTACATCTCCATCTGTGCCAATGTGTTGAGCTCCATTCCATTCAAGCTGAGCTAGTAACAGCAGCAAATTCCCACTTCATATGCTCTGCTTTGCAACTAGTTTCGTGCAGCTTGGACTTTTGACTTGTTTGCAAAACCAGGGGATTCGATGAAATGAATATGTCCTGAGTCACAGAAAATCCAATACAGAGCAAGCTCTACGACCCACCCTTCTGTCAGGGTAAGTGACAAGCATTGTTTGCAGCTGCATATAATAATCCCTGCATCTGAGAGTTTGTATTTAAACTTATTTGGTAGAAATTAATTTGGATGGCAGCATGTAAGGACAACAACATAGCATCTGTCTTTGGTAATGCTTAAAAACTCAGACAAAAACAGTATTAACATATCCACGGATACGAATGATGAACAAGAGCAAGCTTAGCTACAGAGCCTCCACTTTCAGTAATTCCGGACAACTGTGAGCTTGGCAGTAGAAAGAATTTGGTCACTTCTGGGGAAGCATCACAAGTGGTATAGGAGTAGGATTGTTGCACTGGAGAATAGTGGTTTGAAACGTAGAAGAATATCTTGGCATGTCGTTTTCTTGTTTGCATCAATTCTCTCAATTGACCACATTGCTCAGTTTAGTTTATCAAACAAAAAACAGTTTTTAGTCAATACAAGTCGTCATCATGCAGATCAAGAAAACCGAAAAGAGTTACTAACAAAAGCAAAAGTCGTCCTTCCAAACTGAATTTTAGCTTAATTTAAAACAAATTACAAAGTGGATTATCTTCTCTTCACCAAAGTCCACCTGTAAAGTCCAAACAGAAGACAAGAGTTATATGAGTTACAACTATTCAAGGAAGCCATATAAAACTAAAAGCAAGAGAGTGAAGGGGGTTAGTATGAGTCTCTTTCCGTCGTCTGTGGCAAGATGTTGTCGAGCAGCTTTCTAAGCTGATCACTCCACCGAAAGATTTCATGAACCCTCGAGATTTGGCTCTAACGCTGCTACTTAGCTACCACTGAAATACTGACTGGATCTTGCAAGATCTTGAAAAGTCGGAAGATATGTTCTATCGACATATTGGATTATGCATGTTTGAACATAGAGATTCAAAATGCCTCGACTGTGTGGAAAAACGTCACCAGGAACTTGTACATGATCTTTTCTTGAGGTCTTTGAGATGTAGTGGACCTGAAGTTAGGCAGGCTGCTGTGGAGCAGACTTTGGAGATGTTGAATCCCGGTTGCAGATGCCTTTGCGAAGAGCACGCTAAAACTCGCTTTCACTACGAATTGAAGGACCTTCAGGTTCGGAATGCTTTCCTCTATTCAAAAGTGCTCCCGCTGTAATCAAGTTTATCCCCGATGTCTTTGGGATAAACTTTCTTACAGTAGAGGCACTTTTGAATAGCGTAAAGCATCCCGAACCTGGAGAACAGTTTGTAGTGAAAGCGAGTTTTAACGTGCTCTTCGCAAAGACATCCGCAACAGGGATTCAACATCTCCAAAGTCTGCTCCAAAGCAGCCTGCCTAACTTCAAGTGTACTACGTCTCACATAGCTCAAGAAAAGATCCTCTCCAATATCCTGGAAACGTTGTTGCACACAGTCGAAGCATTTTGAATCTCTATGCTCAAAGATGCATAAATTAACATGCCAATAGAACTCATCTGTCGACTCTTCAAGATTTTGCAAGAACCGGTCAGTATTCCAGCTGTAGCTAAGTAGCAGCGTTAGAACAAAATCTCGAAGGTTCATGAAATCTCTCGGTTGAGTGATCAGCTGAGACAACCGCAAGACAGCATCTTCCCACAGAGAACGGACAGAGACAGGTTGAAGAGTCCTATACGCCATGTCCGCTGCAACAGAAAAAGAAACAAGTTACATCTCAAACAAATCGATTTTGAAGAAAACAGTCTCGGAATAAACCCATTAAAGAGAAATGTAGAATTACTTGAAGTAATCATAGGAAAATTATGCATCTCTCACTTCGAAATTATTTTGAAAGTGTTACACTACAGATCTCACTCACTTCGAAATTGTTTCGCACGCGCTACCGAAAATTCGTTTCACTGTTACTAAGTTATATCACAAAAATCACAAACGTACCAAGTGTTGTATTCTAAAAAGGAACTCAAAACAGTTAAATTGAACAAATCAAGAGAGAATGGAGACACCAAACATAGACAGACTCATCCAAAGACACCAAACATAGACTCACCCAAAGACACCAAATGCATAGACATTTATTCTTCACCAAGCCAAGAGACTAAGAGAGACAGAGAGAGAGACGCAAAGTTACCTTACAACACCACGAAGGAGACGCCACGAGAGGAGATCGATCGGAGAGTAAGCCTTTGCTAGATGGGAAAAGGAAAGAGAGTGGAAGAGACAATGAGTGAGATATTTTGATGACTAATGGGCTGAATGTGGGCTTTCTTTTTAGTTAAAAAACTTTCAAATTTAGTTGAGTCTCAACATCTCATCACCAAGAAGAGATGGTTCTTCCAATTTATATATACACACCGTTTTAGTTGGACTGGCTTCCTTCGTCGGTTTAAGAGTCAAATGACCGACCACACTAACAATTAATCTTCCTTTCAGTTTGGTCCATTATGAAAATGAAAAATAATATTATTTTAAAATAATTAATATTGTTTGAATAATATGTTAATTTATGTTAATAATTATAAAATAAGATTGCATATAATTCAGTTAGATCAAAAATCAAAATATCATAAATGAGTCGCATCTAAACTCAAGTGGATTTTTCCAACTATCTTAGAGCTTTAATGAACTTACAGGTCATAAAAAGTCGCCATCTATTGCTGATTAAAAAAAAAAGAATCAACTGAGAAGATTTGATGTCGCTCCCAGGCAAGAAAAAGAATCAAAGACCCAACATCATTTTAGAGTTTTAACGGAATCAATTAACGTTGATTAACTCTGTTAAATTGGTCAATCGGTTGACTTAACGACATGCTTTATCTGGTAAAGTCAACAAAAATTTACGATTTAATTGGAAAGTCAATGAAAATTGGTAATTTAATTTACCAGGAGCAATATTCATGTTTTTTTCAACATTTTTTGTAAATTGATGTTTTTTTATGAAATTTGTCTACAAAAAATAGTTATAAAAAAAAAAATTAGTCAATTTGTTTGCTCTCTGCTTCCAACCACTTTCTACATTACAAGCAACTCTACAAACAAATTGTTACCAACTGAAAGTCTCTCTGAAAATCAGACATATGTCTCTGGTAAGTATGAGTTCGGTTTATGGTACAAAAGCCACCCAGAAAAAACTTTTCTTTGGGTCGCTAACCGTGACTTTCCGATGAATTCCTCAAATTGTTTGAAATTCTCTCCAAACATGCTCTTTCTAGAGCAGAAGAAGGGTGGTTAAGAAGTCTGGTCTACCACAGTTAGCAAAGAAACAGCGGTGGTGGCCGAACTACTAACGGACGACAATTTTGTGTTGAAAGACATCCAGAGGAAAATCGTTTGGGAAAGTTTCGATTTTCCTACGGATATCTTACTACTTAGGGGTAAACCGGTCTTTCATATCATGGAGACATTAGATGATCCTCAATCAGCCTTTACTCTCTTCGTCTCGAAACCGGTCGTTCTAAATATTTCAATTCAAAATTCTATTGATATTAATTTTAGAAAATCAATATAAATATATCATATATTTTCCAAAACACTAAATTGTAAATTTTCATGTATTTAATGATAATTTGTTTACTACAAGTTCATAACTTTATTAATACATGATTATCATCATATACAAAAAAAAACGAAAATAAAAAAAAATGAAAAATAAATTAATAAATTTAAACAAAATATAAGCAAAACATAGGCAAAGTATAAGCAAAAATAGAAAAAAAATTCACAAAAAGTTGTAGGTCAAATGTTTTCCTAAATTCTATTGATATTAATTTTAGAAAATCAATATAATTAAAAGTAGTGGTTTCTATAGTTATTTTCTAGAAGTGTTTTTTCTTTGTTTTATCTCTAAAATTTGAAATTGGCTATAGTACGTCTTCAACTTCAAGTAGCATTATTCAATCCAATAAAACCAAACCAATCCAAACCACTAAAAAACTGGAAAAACTCATCTAAGAACTTTACGTAGCTGTTTTCATTAAATTAAATTATTATGTATGCCAAAGATATCTAGATAAAATTAAAGTCATGGTATTTAAAAGATAAGTATCTGTATACCTCTTGTGAGGCAATTATTAGACATCATAATCAACACACCCATCCTAATCTTATATGTAGTTATCTAGTTCAAAGGATTAGATCAAATGATTGATGTCTTTGATTAGGAATATGCTCGTGAACCACACTAGCTACGTGCACTATTCTTTGTATAATGATTTTCCAATACAAAAAATATTTTTTATATATTTGAAAATTTCTTGATGCACATCATTAAAATGAAAGGAAGATCCGTCAAAAAAAAATGAAACTTAGAAAAACTATCGGTAATGCGTGTTTATGTGCCACCGATTAATCAATTATTGAACACCAAATCAGCACCCGAATCCTGACTTTGTCTTTCTTTTTATTATGTATCCAAAATGATTAATGTGGATACAATTCATGTTTGATGCCTGCAATTCTGCATGATTGTGGACATAATAGATTGTCAAGAATTGTACAATTGATACTTTAAATACAACTTAAGTACTTAACCAAAAATACTTTAATATTTAGACAAAAAAAAAATACTTTAATACAATTTTAATCGCCGATTAAAAAATTTTCTCCGTGAACAATAAATCATTCATAATTGATATATACCAACTTAATTAATTGAAATAGTTTCAGAGATATCATTTTATATGTTTTTCCCTGAAAATAGTATAATTGTTTATATAAATTTTCCTAATTAACACCAAATTGCTCGTGAAACATTTACAAAGACTTGGGCAGGGATTTTTTGAAAACTTAACCAAAGCTTCATAATCGGTACTTTGGAGTTTTTTGAAATACAATTAACTGTACTATTTTAGAAAAATGAAAAAAAAAATGGTGAGGTTTGTCTGC